>CM076141.1:25282500-26577500 GCA_038025085.1 Tetragonia tetragonoides
GTTTTGTTTGCATTGTTTTGAGTATGAAACTACACCAAGAATGTGTTAAATTACAAACAAGCTTCAACTCAAGCTTTTGAATGCATTTACACGTTTTAAAAGCTCATACGAGTAGGGTGAAAGAGATTTGAGTTCTTTTGTGTTGTATATTAAGAGAAAGCAACCAAATACTTTGTTTGCATTCATTTGAGTGTGAAACTACACCTAGGATGTTTACAAGTACAAACAAGCTTCAACTCAAGCTGTTGAATGAATTTACGCGTTTTAACAGCTCTTACGACTAGGGTGATAGAAATTGAGTTCTTGTGTGTTGTATATTAAGAGAAAGCATCCAAATACTTTGTTTGCATTCATTTGAGTGTGAAACTACACCTAGGGTGTTTACAGTTACAAACAAGCTTCATCTCATGCTTTTGAATTCATTTACGCGTTTTAAAAGCTCATACGAGGAGGGTGAAAGAGATTTGAGTTCTTTTGTGTTGTATAGTAAGAGAAAGCATCCAAATACTTTGTTTGCATTCATTTGAGTGTGAAACTACACCTAGGATGTTTACAAGTACAAACAAGCTTCAACTCAAGCTTTTAAATGTATTTACACGTTTTAAAAGCTCATACGAGTAGGGTGAAAGAGATTTTAGTCCTTTTGTGTTGTATATTAAGAGAAAGCATCCAAATACTTTGTTTGCATTCATTTGAGTGTGAAACTACACCTAGGATGTTTACAAGTACAAAAAAGCTTCAACTCAAGCTTTTGAATGTAGTTACGCATTTTAAAAGCTCATACGAGTAGGGTGAAAGAGATTTGAGTTCTTTTGTGTTGTATATTGAGAGAAAGCATCCAAATACGTTGTTTGCATTCATTTGAGTGTGAAACTACACCTAGAATGTTTACAGTTACAAACAAGCTTCAACTCAAGCTTTTGAATGCATTTACGCGTTTTAAAAGCTCATACGAGGAGGGTGAAAGAGATTTGAGTTCTTTTGTGTTGTATATTAAGAGAAAGCATCCAAATACTTTGTTTGCATTCATTTGAGTGTGAAACTACACCGAGGATGTTTACAGTTACAAACAAGCTTCAACTCAAGCTTTTGAATGCATTTACGCGTTTTAAAAGCTCATACGAGGAGGGTGAAAGAGATTTGAGTTCTTTTGTGTTGTATATTAAGAGAAAGCATCCAAATACTTTGTTTGCATTCATTTGAGTGTGAAACTACACCGAGGATGTTTACAGTTACAAACAAGCTTCAAGTCAAGCTTTTGAATGCATTTACGCGTGTTAAAAGCTCATACGAGTAGGGTGAAAGAGATTTGAGTTCTTTTGTGTTGTATATTAAGAGAAAGCATCCAAATACGTTGTTTGCATTCATTTGAGTGTGAAACTACACCTAGGATGTTGACAAGTACAAACAAGCTTCAACTCAAGCTTTTAAATGTATTTACACGTTTTAAAAGCTCATACGGGTAGGGTGAAAGAGATTTTAGTCCTTTTGTGTTGTATATTAAGAGAAAGCATCCAAATACTTTGTTTGCATTCATTTGAGTGTGAAACTACACCTAGGATGTTTACAAGTACAAAAAAGCTTCAACTCAAGCTTTTGAATGCATTTACGCGTTTTAAAAGCTCATACGAGGAGGGTGAAAGAGATTTGAGTTCTTTTGTGTTGTATATTAAGAGAAAGCATCCAAATACTTTGTTTGCATTCATTTGAGTGTGAAACTACACCGAGGATGTTTACAGTTACAAACAAGCTTCAACTCAAGCTTTTGAATGCATTTACGCGTTTTAAAAGCTCAATCGAGGAGGGTGAAAGAGATTTGAGTTCTTTTGTGTTGTATATTAAGAGAAAGCATCCAAATACTTTGTTTGCATTCATTTGAGTGTGAAATTACACCGAGGATGTTTACAGTTACAAACAAGCTTCAAGTCAAGCTTTTGAATGCATTTACGCGTGTTAAAAGCTCATACGAGTAGGGTGAAAGAGATTTGAGTTCTTCTGTGTTGTATATTAAGAGAAAGCATCCAAATACGTTGTTTGCATTCATTTGAGTGTGAAACTACACCTAGGATGTTTACAAGTACAAACAAGCTTCAACTCAAGCTGTTGAATTAATTTACGCGTTTTAAGAGCTCTTACGACTAGGGTGATAGAAATTGAGTTCTTTTGTGTTGTATATTAAGAGAAAATATCCAAATACTTTGTTTGCATACATTTGAGTGTGAAATAACACCAGGGTTCTTTACAAGTACAAAAAAGCTTCAACTCAAACTTTTGAATGCATTTACGCGTTTAAAAGCTCATACGAGTAGGGTGAAAGAGATTTGATTTCTTTTCTGTTGTATATTAAGAGAAAGCACCCAAATGTTTTGTTTGCATTGTTTTGAGTATGAAACTACACCAAGAATGTGTTAAATTACAAACAAGCTTCAACTCAAGCTTTTGAATGCATTTACACGTTTTAAAAGCTCATACGAGTAGGGTGAAAGAGATTTGAGTTCTTTTGTGTTGTATATTAAGAGAAAGCAACCAAATACTTTGTTTGCATTCATTTGAGTGTGAAACTACACCTAGGATGTTTACAAGTACAAACAAGCTTCAACTCAAGCTGTTGAATGAATTTACGCGTTTTAACAGCTCTTACGACTAGGGTGATAGAAATTGAGTTCTTGTCTGTTGTATATTAAGAGAAAGCATCCAAATACTTTGTTTGCATTCATTTGAGTGTGAAACTACACCTAGGGTGTTTACAGTTACAAACAAGCTTCATCTCATGCTTTTGAATTCATTTACGCGTTTTAAAAGCTCATACGAGGAGGGTGAAAGAGATTTGAGTTCTTTTGTGTTGTATAGTAAGAGAAAGCATCCAAATACTTTGTTTGCATTCATTTGAGTGTGAAACTACACCGAGGATGTTTACAGTTACAAACAAGCTTCAACTCAAGCTTTTGAATGCATTTACGCGTTTTAAAAGCTCATACGAGGAGGGTGAAAGAGATTTGAGTTCTTTTGTGTTGTATATTAAGAGAAAGCATCCAAATACTTTGTTTGCATTCATTTGAGTGTGAAACTACACCGAGGATGTTTACAGTTACAAACAAGCTTCAAGTCAAGCTTTTGAATGCATTTACGCGTGTTAAAAGCTCATACGAGTAGGGTGAAAGAGATTTGAGTTCTTTTGTGTTGTATATTAAGAGAAAGCATCCAAATACGTTGTTTGCATTCATTTGAGTGTGAAACTACACCTAGGATGTTTACAAGTACAAACAAGCTTCAACTCAAGCTTTTAAATGTATTTACACGTTTTAAAAGCTCATACGAGTAGGGTGAAAGAGATTTTAGTCCTTTTGTGTTGTATATTAAGAGAAAGCATCCAAATACTTTGTTTGCATTCATTTGAGTGTGAAACTACACCTAGGATGTTTACAAGTACAAAAAAGCTTCAACTCAAGCTTTTGAATGTAGTTACGAATTTTAAACGCTCATACGAGTAGGGTGAAAGAGATTTGAGTTCTTTTGTGTTGTATATTGAGAGAAAGCATCCAAATACGTTGTTTGCATTCATTTGAGTGTGAAACTACACCTAGAATGTTTACAGTTACAAACAAGCTTCAACTCAAGCTTTTGAATGCATTTACGCGTTTTAAAAGCTCATACGAGGAGGGTGAAAGAGATTTGAGTTCTTTTGTGTTGTATATTAAGAGAAAGCATCCAAATACTTTGTTTGCATTCATTTGAGTGTGAAACTACACCGAGGATGTTTACAGTTACAAACAAGCTTCAAGTCAAGCTTTTGAATGCATTTACGCGTGTTAAAAGCTCATACGAGTAGGGTGAAAGAGATTTGAGTTCTTTTGTGTTGTATATTAAGAGAAAGCATCCAAATACGTTGTTTGCATTCATTTGAGTGTGAAACTACACCTAGGATGTTTACAAGTACAAACAAGCTTCAACTCAAGCTGTTGAATTAATTTACGCGTTTTAACAGCTCTTACGACTAGGGTGATAGAAATTGAGTTCTTTTGTGTTGTATGTTAAGAGAAAATATCCAAATACTTTGTTTGCATACATTTGAGTGTGAAATAACACCAGGGTTCTTTACAAGTACAAAAAAGCTTCAACTCAAACTTTTGAATGCATTTACGCGTTTTAAAAGCTCATACGAGTAGGGTGAAAGAGATTTGATTTCTTTTCTGTTGTATATTAAGAGAAAGCACCCAAATGTTTTGTTTGCATTGTTTTGAGTATGAAACTACACCAAGAATGTGTTAAATTACAAACAAGCTTCAACTCAAGCTTTTGAATGCATTTACACGTTTTAAAAGCTCATACGAGTAGGGTGAAAGAGATTTGAGTTCTTTTGTGTTGTATATTAAGAGAAAGCAACCAAATACTTTGTTTGCATTCATTTGAGTGTGAAACTACACCTAGGATGTTTACAAGTACAAACAAGCTTCAACTCAAGCTGTTGAATGAATTTACGCGTTTTAACAGCTCTTACGACTAGGGTGATAGAAATTGAGTTCTTGTGTGTTGTATATTAAGAGAAAGCATCCAAATACTTTGTTTGCATTCATTTGAGTGTGAAACTACACCTAGGGTGTTTACAGTTACAAACAAGCTTCATCTCATGCTTTTGAATTCATTTACGCGTTTTAAAAGCTCATACGAGGAGGGTGAAAGAGATTTGAGTTCTTTTGTGTTGTATAGTAAGAGAAAGCATCCAAATACTTTGTTTGCATTCATTTGAGTGTGAAACTACACCTAGGATGTTTACAAGTACAAACAAGCTTCAACTCAAGCTTTTAAATGTATTTACACGTTTTAAAAGCTCATACGACTAGGGTGAAAGAGATTTTAGTCCTTTTGTGTTGTATATTAAGAGAAAGCATCCAAATACTTTGTTTGCATTCATTTGAGTGTGAAACTACACCTAGGATGTTTACAAGTACAAAAAAGCTTCAACTCAAGCTTTTGAATGTAGTTACGCATTTTAAAAGCTCATACGAGTAGGGTGAAAGAGATTTGAGTTCTTTTGTGTTGTATATTGAGAGAAAGCATCCAAATACGTTGTTTGCATTCATTTGAGTGTGAAACTACACCTAGAATGTTTACAGTTACAAACAAGCTTCAACTCAAGCTTTTGAATGCATTTACGCGTTTTAAAAGCTCATACGAGGAGGGTGAAAGAGATTTGAGTTCTTTTGTGTTGTATATTAAGAGAAAGCATCCAAATACTTTGTTTGCATTCATTTGAGTGTGAAACTACACCGAGGATGTTTACAGTTACAAACAAGCTTCAACTCAAGCTTTTGAATGCATTTACGCGTTTTAAAAGCTCAATCGAGGAGGGTGAAAGAGATTTGAGTTCTTTTGTGTTGTATATTAAGTGAAAGCATCCAAATACTTTGTTTGCATTCATTTGAGTGTGAAATTACACCGAGGATGTTTACAGTTACAAACAAGCTTCAAGTCAAGCTTTTGAATGCATTTACGCGTGTTAAAAGCTCATACGAGTAGGGTGAAAGAGATTTGAGTTCTTCTGTGTTGTATATTAAGAGAAAGCATCCAAATACGTTGTTTGCATTCATTTGAGTGTGAAACTACACCTAGGATGTTTACAAGTACAAACAAGCTTCAACTCAAGCTGTTGAATTAATTTACGCGTTTTAAGAGCTCTTACGACTAGGGTGATAGAAATTGAGTTCTTTTGTGTTGTATATTAAGAGAAAATATCCAAATACTTTGTTTGCATACATTTGAGTGTGAAATAACACCAGGGTTCTTTACAAGTACAAAAAAGCTTCAACTCAAACTTTTGAATGCATTTACGCGTTTAAAAGCTCATACGAGTAGGGTGAAAGAGATTTGATTTCTTTTCTGTTGTATATTAAGAGAAAGCACCCAAATGTTTTGTTTGCATTGTTTTGAGTATGAAACTACACCAAGAATGTGTTAAATTACAAACAAGCTTCAACTCAAGCTTTTGAATGCATTTACACGTTTTAAAAGCTCATACGAGTAGGGTGAAAGAGATTTGAGTTCTTTTGTGTTGTATATTAAGAGAAAGCAACCAAATACTTTGTTTGCATTCATTTGAGTGTGAAACTACACCTAGGATGTTTACAAGTACAAACAAGCTTCAACTCAAGCTGTTGAATGAATTTACGCGTTTTAACAGCTCTTACGACTAGGGTGATAGAAATTGAGTTCTTGTGTGTTGTATATTAAGAGAAAGCATCCAAATACTTTGTTTGCATTCATTTGAGTGTGAAACTACACCTAGGGTGTTTACAGTTACAAACAAGCTTCATCTCATGCTTTTGAATTCATTTACGCGTTTTAAAAGCTCATACGAGGAGGGTGAAAGAGATTTGAGTTCTTTTGTGTTGTATAGTAAGAGAAAGCATCCAAATACTTTGTTTGCATTCATTTGAGTGTGAAACTACACCTAGGATGTTTACAAGTACAAACAAGCTTCAACTCAAGCTTTTAAATGTATTTACACGTTTTAAAAGCTCATACGAGTAGGGTGAAAGAGATTTTAGTCCTTTTGTGTTGTATATTAAGAGAAAGCATCCAAATACTTTGTTTGCATTCATTTGAGTGTGAAACTACACCTAGGATGTTTACAAGTACAAAAAAGCTTCAACTCAAGCTTTTGAATGTAGTTACGCATTTTAAAAGCTCATACGAGTAGGGTGAAAGAGATTTGAGTTCTTTTGTGTTGTATATTGAGAGAAAGCATCCAAATACGTTGTTTGCATTCATTTGAGTGTGAAACTACACCTAGAATGTTTACAGTTACAAACAAGCTTCAACTCAAGCTTTTGAATGCATTTACGCGTTTTAAAAGCTCATACGAGGAGGGTGAAAGAGATTTGAGTTCTTTTGTGTTGTATATTAAGAGAAAGCATCCAAATACTTTGTTTGCATTCATTTGAGTGTGAAACTACACCGAGGATGTTTACAGTTACAAACAAGCTTCAACTCAAGCTTTTGAATGCATTTACGCGTTTTAAAAGCTCATACGAGGAGGGTGAAAGAGATTTGAGTTCTTTTGTGTTGTATATTAAGAGAAAGCATCCAAATACTTTGTTTGCATTCATTTGAGTGTGAAACTACACCGAGGATGTTTACAGTTACAAACAAGCTTCAAGTCAAGCTTTTGAATGCATTTACGCGTGTTAAAAGCTCATACGAGTAGGGTGAAAGAGATTTGAGTTCTTTTGTGTTGTATATTAAGAGAAAGCATCCAAATACGTTGTTTGCATTCATTTGAGTGTGAAACTACACCTAGGATGTTGACAAGTACAAACAAGCTTCAACTCAAGCTTTTAAATGTATTTACACGTTTTAAAAGCTCATACGGGTAGGGTGAAAGAGATTTTAGTCCTTTTGTGTTGTATATTAAGAGAAAGCATCCAAATACTTTGTTTGCATTCATTTGAGTGTGAAACTACACCTAGGATGTTTACAAGTACAAAAAAGCTTCAACTCAAGCTTTTGAATGCATTTACGCGTTTTAAAAGCTCATACGAGGAGGGTGAAAGAGATTTGAGTTCTTTTGTGTTGTATATTAAGAGAAAGCATCCAAATACTTTGTTTGCATTCATTTGAGTGTGAAACTACACCGAGGATGTTTACAGTTACAAACAAGCTTCAACTCAAGCTTTTGAATGCATTTACGCGTTTTAAAAGCTCAATCGAGGAGGGTGAAAGAGATTTGAGTTCTTTTGTGTTGTATATTAAGAGAAAGCATCCAAATACTTTGTTTGCATTCATTTGAGTGTGAAATTACACCGAGGATGTTTACAGTTACAAACAAGCTTCAAGTCAAGCTTTTGAATGCATTTACGCGTGTTAAAAGCTCATACGAGTAGGGTGAAAGAGATTTGAGTTCTTCTGTGTTGTATATTAAGAGAAAGCATCCAAATACGTTGTTTGCATTCATTTGAGTGTGAAACTACACCTAGGATGTTTACAAGTACAAACAAGCTTCAACTCAAGCTGTTGAATTAATTTACGCGTTTTAAGAGCTCTTACGACTAGGGTGATAGAAATTGAGTTCTTTTGTGTTGTATATTAAGAGAAAATATCCAAATACTTTGTTTGCATACATTTGAGTGTGAAATAACACCAGGGTTCTTTACAAGTACAAAAAAGCTTCAACTCAAACTTTTGAATGCATTTACGCGTTTAAAAGCTCATACGAGTAGGGTGAAAGAGATTTGATTTCTTTTCTGTTGTATATTAAGAGAAAGCACCCAAATGTTTTGTTTGCATTGTTTTGAGTATGAAACTACACCAAGAATGTGTTAAATTACAAACAAGCTTCAACTCAAGCTTTTGAATGCATTTACACGTTTTAAAAGCTCATACGAGTAGGGTGAAAGAGATTTGAGTTCTTTTGTGTTGTATATTAAGAGAAAGCAACCAAATACTTTGTTTGCATTCATTTGAGTGTGAAACTACACCTAGGATGTTTACAAGTACAAACAAGCTTCAACTCAAGCTGTTGAATGAATTTACGCGTTTTAACAGCTCTTACGACTAGGGTGATAGAAATTGAGTTCTTGTCTGTTGTATATTAAGAGAAAGCATCCAAATACTTTGTTTGCATTCATTTGAGTGTGAAACTACACCTAGGGTGTTTACAGTTACAAACAAGCTTCATCTCATGCTTTTGAATTCATTTACGCGTTTTAAAAGCTCATACGAGGAGGGTGAAAGAGATTTGAGTTCTTTTGTGTTGTATAGTAAGAGAAAGCATCCAAATACTTTGTTTGCATTCATTTGAGTGTGAAACTACACCGAGGATGTTTACAGTTACAAACAAGCTTCAACTCAAGCTTTTGAATGCATTTACGCGTTTTAAAAGCTCATACGAGGAGGGTGAAAGAGATTTGAGTTCTTTTGTGTTGTATATTAAGAGAAAGCATCCAAATACTTTGTTTGCATTCATTTGAGTGTGAAACTACACCGAGGATGTTTACAGTTACAAACAAGCTTCAAGTCAAGCTTTTGAATGCATTTACGCGTGTTAAAAGCTCATACGAGTAGGGTGAAAGAGATTTGAGTTCTTTTGTGTTGTATATTAAGAGAAAGCATCCAAATACGTTGTTTGCATTCATTTGAGTGTGAAACTACACCTAGGATGTTTACAAGTACAAACAAGCTTCAACTCAAGCTTTTAAATGTATTTACACGTTTTAAAAGCTCATACGAGTAGGGTGAAAGAGATTTTAGTCCTTTTGTGTTGTATATTAAGAGAAAGCATCCAAATACTTTGTTTGCATTCATTTGAGTGTGAAACTACACCTAGGATGTTTACAAGTACAAAAAAGCTTCAACTCAAGCTTTTGAATGTAGTTACGAATTTTAAACGCTCATACGAGTAGGGTGAAAGAGATTTGAGTTCTTTTGTGTTGTATATTGAGAGAAAGCATCCAAATACGTTGTTTGCATTCATTTGAGTGTGAAACTACACCTAGAATGTTTACAGTTACAAACAAGCTTCAACTCAAGCTTTTGAATGCATTTACGCGTTTTAAAAGCTCATACGAGGAGGGTGAAAGAGATTTGAGTTCTTTTGTGTTGTATATTAAGAGAAAGCATCCAAATACTTTGTTTGCATTCATTTGAGTGTGAAACTACACCGAGGATGTTTACAGTTACAAACAAGCTTCAAGTCAAGCTTTTGAATGCATTTACGCGTGTTAAAAGCTCATACGAGTAGGGTGAAAGAGATTTGAGTTCTTTTGTGTTGTATATTAAGAGAAAGCATCCAAATACGTTGTTTGCATTCATTTGAGTGTGAAACTACACCTAGGATGTTTACAAGTACAAACAAGCTTCAACTCATGCTGTTGAATTAATTTACGCGTTTTAACAGCTCTTACGACTAGGGTGATAGAAATTGAGTTCTTTTGTGTTGTATATTAAGAGAAAATATCCAAATACTTTGTTTGCATACATTTGAGTGTGAAATAACACCAGGGTTCTTTACAAGTACAAAAAAGCTTCAACTCAAAATTTTGAATGCATTTACGCGTTTTAAAAGCTCATACGAGTAGGGTGAAAGAGATTTGATTTCTTTTCTGTTGTATATTAAGAGAAAGCACCCAAATGTTTTGTTTGCATTGTTTTGAGTATGAAACTACACCAAGAATGTGTTAAATTACAAACAAGCTTCAACTCAAGCTTTTGAATGCATTTACACGTTTTAAAAGCTCATACGAGTAGGGTGAAAGAGATTTGAGTTCTTTTGTGTTGTATATTAAGAGAAAGCAACCAAATACTTTGTTTGCATTCATTTGAGTGTGAAACTACACCTAGGATGTTTACAAGAACAAACAAGCTTCAACTCAAGCTGCTCAATGAATTTACGCGTTTTAACAGCTCTTACGACTAGGGTGATAGAAATTGAGTTCTTGTGTGTTGTATATTAAGAGAAAGCATCCAAATACTTTGTTTGCATTCATTTGAGTGTGAAACTACACCTAGGGTGTTTACAGTTACAAACAAGCTTCATCTCATGGCTTTGAATTCATTTACGCGTTTTAAAAGCTCATACGAGGAGGGTGAAAGAGATTTGAGTTCTTTTGTGTTGTATGGTAAGAGAAAGCATCCAAATACTTTGTTTGCATTCATTTGAGTGTGAAACTACACCTAGGATTTTTACAAGTACAAACAAGCTTCAACTCAAGCTTTTGAATGTATTTACACGTTTTAAAAGCTCATACGATTAGGGTGAAAGAGATTTGAGTTCTTTTGTGTTGTATACTAAGAGAAAGCATCCAAATACTTTGTTTCCATTCATTTGAGTGTGAAACAACACCTAGGACGTTTACAGTTACAAACAAGCTTCAACTCAAGCTTTTGAATGCATTTACGCGTTTTAAAAGCTCATACGAGGAGGGTGAAAGAGATTTGAGTTCTTTTGTGTTTTATATTAAGAGAAAGCATCCAAATACTTTGTTTGCATTCATTTGAGTGTGAAACTACACCTAGGATGTTTACAGTTACAAACAAGCTTCAACTCAAGCTTTTGAATGCATTTACGCGTTTTAAAAGCTCATACGAGGAGGGTGAAAGAGATTTGTGTTCTTTTGTGTTGTATATTAAGAGAAAGCATCCAAATACTTTGTTTGCATTCATTTGAGTGTGAAACTACACCTAGGATGTTTACAGTTACAAACAAACTTCAACTCAAGCTTTTGAATGCATTTACGCGTTTTAAAAGCTCATACGAGGAGGGTGAAAGAGATTTGTGTTCTTTTGTGTTGTATATTAAGAGAAAGCGTCCAAATACTTTGTTTGCATTCATTTGAGTGTGAAACTACACCTAGGATGTTTACAAGTACAAACAAGTTTCAACTCAAGCTTTTGAATGAATTTACCCGTTTTAACAGCTCTTACGACTAGGGTGATAGAAATTGGGTTCTTTTGTGTTGTATATTAAGAGAAAATATTCAAATACTTTGTTTGCATTCATTTGAGTGTGAAATAACACCAGGGTTGTTTACAAGTACAAACAAGCTTCAACTCAAGCTTTTGAATGCATTTACGCGTTTTAAAAGCAAATACGAGGAGGGTGAAAGAGATTTGAGTTCTTTTGTGTTGTATATTGAGAGAAAGCATCCAAATACATTGTTTGCATTCATTTGAGTGTGAAACTACACCTAGGATGTTTACAGTTACAAACAAGCTTCAACTCATGCTTTTGAATTCATTTACGCGTTTTAAAAGCTCATACGAGTAGGGTGAAAGAGATTTGAGTTCTTTTGTGTTGTATATTAAGAGAAAGCATCCAAATACTTTGTTTGCATTCTTTTGAGTATGTAACTACACCAAGAATGTGTTAAATTACAAACAAGCTTCAACTCAAGCTTTTGAATGCATTTACGCGTTTTAAAAGCTCATACGAGTAGGCTGAAAGAGATTTGAGTTCTTTTGTGATGTATATTAAGAGAAAGCATCCAAATACGTTATTTGCATTCATTTGAGTGTGAAACAACACCTAGGATGTTTACAAGTACAAACAAGCTTCAACTCAAGCTGTTGAATGAATTTACGCGTTTTAACAGCTGTTACGACTAGGGTGATAGAAATTGAGTTCTTTTGTGTTGTATATTAAGAGAAATCATCCAAATACTTTGTTTGCATTCATTTGAGTGTGAAACTACACCTAGGGTGTTTACAAGTACAAACAAGCTTCAACTCAAGCTGTTGAAGGAATTTACGCGTTTTAACAGCTCTTACGACTAGGGTGATAGAAATTGAGTTCTTGTGTGTTGTATATTAAGAGAAAGCATCCAAATACTTTGTTTGCATTCATTTGAGTGTGAAACTACACCTAGGATGTTTACAGTTACAAACAAGCTTCATCTCATGCTTTTGAATTCATTTACGCGTTTTAAAAGCTCATACGAGTAGGGTGAAAGAGATTTGAGTTCTTTTGTGTTGTATAGTAAGAGAAAGCATCCTAATACTTTGTTTGCATTCATTTGAGTGTGAAACTACACCTAGGATGTTTACAAGTACAAACAAGCTTCAACTCAAGCTTTTAAATGTATTTACACGTTTTAAAAGCTCATACGAGTAGGGTGAAAGAGATTTTAGTCCTTTTGTGTTGTATATTAAGAGAAAGCATCCAAATACTTTGTTTGCATTCATTTGAGTGTGAAACTACACCTAGGATGTTTACAAGTACAAAAAAGCTTCAACTCAAGCTTTTGAATGTAGTTACGCATTTTAAAAGCTCATACGAGTAGGGTGAAAGAGATTTGAGTTCTTTTGTGTTGTATATTGAGAGAAAGCATCCAAATACGTTGTTTGCATTCATTTGAGTGTGAAACTACACCTAGGATGTTTACAGTTACAAACAAGCTTCAACTCAAGCTTTTGAATGCATTTACGCGTTTTAAAAGCTCATATGAGGAGGATGAAAGAGATTTGAGTTCTTTTGTGTTGTATATTAAGAGAAAGTATCCAAATACTTTGTTTGCATTCATTTGAGTGTGAAACTACACCGAGGATATTTACAGTTACAAACAAGCTTCAAGTCAAGCTTTTGAATGCATTTACGCGTGTTAAAAGCTCATACGAATAGGGTGAAAGAAATTTGAGCTCTTTTGTGTTGTATATTAAGAGAAAGCATCCAAATACGTTGTTTGCATTCATTTGAGTGTGAAACTACACCTAGGATGTTTACAAGTACAAACAAGCTTCAACTCAAGCTGTTGAATTAATTTACGCGTTTTAACAGCTCTTACGACTAGGGTGATAGAAATTGAGTTCTTTTGTGTTGTATATTAAGAGAAAATATCCAAATACTTTGTCTGCATACATTTGAGTGTGAAATAACACCAGGGTTCTTTACAAGAACAAAAAAGCTTCAACTCAAACTTTTGAATGCATTTACGCGTTTTAAAAGCTCATACGAGTAGGGTGAAAGAGATTTGATTTCTTTTCTGTTGTATATTAAGAGAAAGCACCCAAATGTTTTGTTTGCATTGTTTTGAGTATGAAACTACACCAAGAATGTGTTAAATTACAAACAAGCTTCAACTCAAGCTTTTGAATGCATTTACACGTTTTAAAAGCTTATACGAGTAGGGTGAAAGAGATTTGAGTTCTTTTGTGTTGTATATTAAGAGAAAGCAACCAAATACTTTGTTTGCATTCATTTGAGTGTGAAATTACACCTAGGATGTTTACAAGTACAAACAAGCTTCAACTCAAGCTTTTGAATGAATTTACCCGTTTTAACAGCTCTTACGACTAGGGTGATAGAAATTGGGTTCTTTTGTGTTGTATATTAAGAGAAAATATTCATATACTTTGTTTGCATTCATTTGAGGGTGAAATAACACCAGGGTTGTTTACAAGTACAAACAAGCTTCAACTCAAGCTTTTGAATGCATTTACGCGTTTTAAAAGCAAATACGAGGAGGGTGAAAGAGATTTGAGTTCTTTTGTGTTGTACATTAAGAGAAAGCATCCAAATACGTTATTTGCATTCATTTGAGTGTGAAACTACACCTAGGATGTTTACAAGTACAAACAAGCTTCAACTCAAGCTGTTGAATGAATTTACGCGTTTTAACAGCTTTTACGACTAGGGTGATAGAAATTGAGTTCTTGTGTGTTGTATATTAAGAGAAAGCATCCAAATACTTTGTTTGCATTCATTTGAGTGTGAAACTACACCTAGGATGTTTACAGTTACAAACAAGCTTCATCTCATGCTTTTGAATTCATTTACGCGTTTTAAAAGCTCATACGAGTAGGGTGAAAGAGATTTGAGTTCTTTTGTGTTGTATATTAAGAAAAAGCATCGAAATACTTTGTTTGCATTCATTTGAATGTGTGAAACTACACCTAGGATTTTTACAAGTACAAACAAGCTTCAACTCAAGCTTTTGAATGTATTTACACGTTTTAAAAGCTCATACGAGTAGGGTGAAAGAGATTTGAGTTCTTTTGTGTTGTATAGTAAGAGAAAGCATCCAAATACTTTGTTTGCATTCGTTTGAGTGTGAAACTACACCTAGGATGTTTACAAGTACAAAAAAGCTTCAACTCAAGCTTTTGAATGTATTTACGCATTTTAAAAGCTCATACGGGTAGGGTGAAAGAGATTTGAGTTCTTTTGTGTTGCATAGTAAGAGAAAGCATCTAAAAAATTTGTTTGCATTCATTTGAGTGTGAAACTACACCTAGGATGTTTACAAGTACAAATAAGCTTCAACTCAAGCATTTGAATGCATTTACGCGTTGTAAAAGCTCATACGAGTTGGGTGAAAGAGATTTGAGTTCTTTTGTGTTGTATATTAAGAGAAAGCATCCAAATACTTTGTTTGCATTCATTTGAGTGTGAAACTACACCGAGGATGTTTACAGTTACAAACAAGCTTCAACTCAAGCTTTTGAATGCATTTACGCGTTTTAACAGCTCATACGAGTAAGGTGAAAGAGATTTGATTTCTTTTCTGTTGTATATGAAGAGAAAGCACCCAAATGTTTAGTTTGCATTCTTTTGAGTATGAAACTACACCAAGAATGTGTTAAATTACAAACAAGCTTCAACTCAAGCTTTTGAATGCATTTACGCGTCTTAAAAGCTCATACGAGTAGGGTGAAAGAGATTTGAGTTCTTTTGTGTTGCATAGTAAGAGAAAACATCTAAATAAATTGTTTGCATTCATTTGAGTGTGAAACTACACCTAGGAAGTTTACAAGTTCAAACAAGCTTCAACTCAAGCTTTTGAATGCATTTACGCATTTTAAAAGCTCATACGGGTAGGGTGAAAGAAATAAAGTTCTTGTGTGTGGTATATTAAGAGAAAGCATCCAAATACTTTGTTTGCATTCATTTGAGTGTGAAACTACACCTAGGATGTTTACAAGTACAAACAAGCTTCATCTCAAGCTTTTGAATGTATTTACACGTTTTGAAAGCTCATACGAGTAGGGTGAAAGAGATTTGAGTTCTTTTGTGTTGTATATGAAGAGAAAGCATCCAAATACTTTCTTTGCATTCATTTGAGTGTGAAACTACACCTAGGATGTTTACAGTTACAAACAAGCTTCAACTCAAGCTTTTGAATGCATTTACGCGTTTTAAAAGCTCATACGAGGAGGGTGAAAGAGATTTGAGTTCTTTTGTGTTGTATATTAAGAGAAAGCATCCAAATACTTTGTTTGCATTCATTTGAGAGTGAAACTACACCTAGGATGTTTACAAGTACAAACAAGTTTCAACTCAAGCTTTTGAATGAATTTACCCATTTTAACAGCTCTTACGACTAGGGTGAAAGTGATTTGAGTTCTTTTGTGCTGTATATTAAGAGAAAGCATCCAAATACTTTTTTTTCATTCATTTGAGTGTGAAACTTAACCTAGGATGTTCACAGTTACAAACAAGCTTCAACTCAAGCTTTTGAATGCATTTACCCGTTTTAAAAGCTCATACGAGTAGGGTGAAAGAGATTTGAGTTCTTTTGTGTTGTATATTAAGAGAAAGCATCCAAATACTTTGTTTGCATTCATTTGAGTGTGAAACTACACCTAGGATGTTTACAGTTACAGACAAGCTTCAACTCAAGCTTTTGAATGCATTTACGTGTTTTAAAAGCTCATACGAGGAGGGTGAAAGAGATTTGAGTCTTTTGTGTTGTATATTAAGAGAAAGCATCCAAATACTTTGTTTTCATTCATTTGAGTGTGCAATTACACCTAGGATGTTTACAAGTACAAACAAGCTTCAACTCAAGCTTTTGAATGAATTTACGCGTTTTAACAGCTCTTACGACTAGGGTGATAGAAATTGAGTTCTTTTGTGTTGTATATTAAGAGAAAATATCCAAATACTTTGTTTGCATACATTTGAGTGTGAAATAACACTAGGGTTCTTTACAAGTACAAAAAAGCTTCAACTCAAGCTTTTGAATGCATTTACGCGTTTTAAAAGCTCATACGAGTAGGGTGATAGAAATTTGAGTGTGAAATAACACCAGGGTTGTTTACAAGTACAAACAAGCTTCAACTCAAGCTTTTGAATGCATTTACGCGTTTTAAAAGCAAATACGAGGAGGGTGAAAGAGATTTGAGTTCTTTTGTGTTGTATATTAAGAGAAAGCATCGAAATACATTGTTTGCATTCATTTGAGTTTGAAACTACACCTAGGATGTTTACAGTTACAAACAAGCTTCAACTCATGCTTTTGAATTCATTTACGCGTTTTAAAAGCTCATACGAGTAGGGTGAAAGAGATTTGAGTTCTTTGGTATTGTATATTAAGAGAAAGCATCCAAATACTTTGTTTGCATTCATTTGAGTGTGAAACTACACCGAGGATGTTTACAGTTACAAACAAGCTTCAAGTCAAGCTTTTGAATGCATTTACGCGTGTTAAAAGCTCATAAGAGTAGGGTGAAAGAGATTTGAGTTCTTTTGTGTTGTATATTAAGAGAAAGCATCCAAATACGTTGTTTGCATTCATTTGAGTGTGAAACTACACCTAGGATGTTTACAAGTACAAAAAAGCTTCAACTCAAGCTTTTGAATGTAGTTACGCATTTTAAAAGCTCATACGAGTAGGGTGAAAGAGATTTGAATTCTTTTGTGTTGTATATTGAGAGAAAGCATCCAAATACGTTGTTTGCATTCATTTGAGTGTGAAACTACACCTAGAATGTTTACAGTTACAAACAAGCTTCAACTCAAGCTTTTGAATGCATTTACGCGTTTTAAAAGCTCATACGAGGAGGGTGAAAGAGATTTGAGTTCTTTTGTGTTGTATATTAAGAGAAAGCATCCAAATACTTTGTTTGCATTCATTTGAGTGTGAAACTACACCGAGGATGTTTACAGTTACAAACAAGCTTCAAGTCAAGCTTTTGAATGCATTTACGCGTGTTAAAAGCTCATACGAGTAGGGTGAAAGAGATTTGAGTTCTTTTGTGTTGTATATTAAGAGAAAGCATCCAAATACGTTGTTTGCATTCATTTGAGTGTGAAACTACACCTAGGATGTTTACAAGTACAAACAAGCTTCAACTCAAGCTGTTGAATTAATTTACGCGTTTTAACAGCTCTTACGACTAGGGTGATAGAAATTGAGTTCTTTTGTGTTGTATATTAAGAGAAAATATCCAAATACTTTGTTTGCATACATTTGAGTGTGAAATAACACCAGGGTTCTTTACAAGTACAAAAAAGCTTCAACTCAAACTTTTGAATGCATTTACGCGTTTTAAAAGCTCATACGAGTAGGGTGAAAGAGATTTGATTTCTTTTCTGTTGTATATTAAGAGAAAGCACCCAAATGTTTTGTTTGCATTGTTTTGAGTATGAAACTACACCAAGAATGTGTTAAATTACAAACAAGCTTCAACTCAAGCTTTTGAATGCATTTACACGTTTTAAAAGCTCATACGAGTAGGGTGAAAGAGATTTGAGTTCTTTTGTGTTGTATATTAAGAGAAAGCAACCAAATACTTTGTTTGCATTCATTTGAGTGTGAAACTACACCTAGGATGTTTACAAGTACAAACAAGCTTCAACTCAAGCTGTTGAATGAATTTACGCGTTTTAACAGCTCTTACGACTAGGGTGATAGAAATTGAGTTCTTGTGTGTTGTATATTAAGAGAAAGCATCCAAATACTTTGTTTGCATTCATTTGAGTGCGAAACTACACCTAGGGTGTTTACAGTTACAAACAAGCTTCATCTCATGCTTTTGAATTCATTTACGCGTTTTAAAAGCTCATACGAGGAGGGTGAAAGAGATTTGAGTTCTTTTGTATTGTATAGTAAGAGAAAGCATCCAAATACTTTGTTTGCATTCATTTGAGTGTGAAACTACACCTAGGATGTTTACAAGTACAAACAAGCTTCAATTCAAGCTTTTAAATGTATTTACACGTTTTAAAAGCTCATACGAGTAGGGTGAAAGAGATTTTAGTCCTTTTGTGTTGTATATTAAGAGAAAGCATCCAAATACTTTGTTTGCATTCATTTGAGTGTGAAACTACACCTAGGATGTTTACAAGTACAAAAAAGCTTCAACTCAAGCTTTTGAATGTAGTTACGCATTTTAAAAGCTCATACGAGTAGGGTGAAAGAGATTTGAGTTCTTTTGTGTTGTATATTGAGAGAAAGCATCCAAATACGTTGTTTGCATTCATTTGAGTGTGAAACAACACCTAGAATGTTTACAGTTACAAACAAGCTTCAACTCAAGCTTTTGAATGTATTTACGCGTTTTAAAAGCTCATACGAGGAGGGTGAAAGAGATTTGAGTTCTTTTGTGTTGTATATTAAGAGAAAGCATCCAAATACTTTGTTTGCATTCATTTGAGTGTGAAACTACACCGAGGATGTTTACAGTTACAAACAAGCTTCAACTCAAGCTTTTGAATGCATTTACGCGTCTTAAAAGCTCATACGAGGAGGGTGAAAGAGATTTGAGTTCTTTTGTGTTGTATATTAAGAGAAAGCATCCAAATACTTTGTTTGGATTCATTTGAGTGTGAAACTACACCGAGGATGTTTACAGTTACAAACAAGCTTCAAGTCAAGCTTTTGAATGCATTTACGCGTGTTAAAAGCTCATACGAGTAGGGTGAAAGAGATTTGAGTTCTTCTGTGTTGTATATTAAGAGAAAGCATCCAAATACGTTGTTTGCATTCATTTGAGTGTGAAACTACACCTAGGATGTTTACAAGTACAAACAAGCTTCAACTCAAGCTGTTGAATTAATTTACGCGTTTTAAGAGGTCTTACGACTAGGGTGATAGAAATTGAGTTCTTTTGTGTTGTATATTAAGAGAAAATATCCCAATACTTTGTTTGCATACATTTGAGTGTGAAATAACACCAGGGTTCTTTACAAGTACAAAAAAGCTTCAACTCAAACTTTTGAATGCATTTACGCGTTTAAAAGCTCATACGAGTAGGGTGAAAGAGATTTGATTTCTTTTCTGTTGTATATTAAGAGAAAGCACCCAAATGTTTTGTTTGCATTTTTTTGAGTATGAAACTACACCAAGAATGTGTTAAATTACAAACAAGCTTCAACTCAAGCTTTTGAATGCATTTACACGTTTTAAAAGCTCATACGAGTAGGGTGAAAGAGATTTGAGTTCTTTTGTGTTGTATATTAAGAGAAAGCAACCAAATACTTTGTTTGCATTCATTTGAGTGTGAAACTACACCTAGGATGTTTACAAGTACAAACAAGCTTCAACTCAAGCTGTTGAATGAATTTACGCGTTTTAACAGCTCTTACGACTAGGGTGATAGAAATTGAGTTCTTGTCTGTTGTATATTAAGAGAAAGCATCCAAATACTTTGTTTGCATTCATTTGAGTGTGAAACTACACCTAGGGTGTTTACAGTTACAAACAAGCTTCATCTCATGCTTTTGAATTCATTTACGCGTTTTAAAAGCTCATACGAGGAGGGTGAAAGAGATTTGAGTTCTTTTGTGTTGTATAGTAAGAGAAAGCACCCAAATACTTTGTTTGCATTCATTTGAGTGTGAAACTACACCTAGGATGTTTACAAGTACAAACAAGCTTCAACTCAAGCTTTTAAATGTATTTACACGTTTTAAAAGCACATACGAGTAGGGTGAAAGAGATTTTAGTCCTTTTGTGTTGTATATTAAGAGAAAGCATCCAAATACTTTGTTTGCATTCATTTGAGTGTGAAACTACACCTAGGACGTTTACAAGTACAAAAAAGCTTCAACTCAAGCTTTTGAATGTAGTTACGCATTTTAAAAGCTCATACGAGTAGGGTGAAAGAGATTTGAGTTCTTTTGTGTTGTATATTGAGAGAAAGCATCCAAATACGTTGTTTGCATTCATTTGAGTGTGAAACTACACCTAGAATGTTTACAGTTACAAACAAGCTTCAAATCAAGCTTTTGAATGCATTTACGCGTTTTAAAAGCTCATACGAGGAGGGTGAAAGAGATTTGAGTTCTTTTGTGTTGTATATTAAGAGAAAGCATCCAAATACTTTGTTTGCATTCATTTGAGTGTGAAACTACACCGAGGATGTTTACAGTTACAAACAAGCTTCAAGTCAAGCTTTTAAATGCATTTACGCGTGTTAAAAGCTCATACGAGTAGGGTGAAAGAGATTTGAGTTCTTTTGTGTTGTATATTAAGAGAAAGCATCCAAATACGTTGTTTGCATTCATTTGAGTGTGAAACTACACCTAGGATGTTTACAAGTACAAACAAGCTTCAACTCATGCTGTTGAATTAATTTACGCGTTTTAACAGCTCTTACGACTAGGGTGATAGGAATTGAGTTCTTTTGTGTTGTATATTAAGAGAAAATATCCAAATACTTTGTTTGCATACATTTGAGTGTGAAATAATACCAGGGTTCTTTACAAGTACAAAAAAGCTTCAACTCAAACTTTTGAATGCATTTACGCGTTTTAAAAGCTCATACGAGTAGGGTGAAAGAGATTTGATTTCTTTTCTGTTGTATATTAAGAGAAAGCACCCAAATGTTTTGTTTGCATTGTTTTGAGTATGAAACTACACCAAGAATGTGTTAAATTACAAACAAGCTTCAACTCAAGCTTTTGAATGCATTTACACGTTTTAAAAGCTCATACGAGTAGGGTGAAAGAGATTTGAGTTCTTTTGTGTTGTATATTAAGAGAAAGCAACCAAATACTTTGTTTGCATTCATTTGAGTGTGAAACTACACCTAGGATGTTTACAAGTACAAACAAGCTTCAACTCAAGCTGTTCAATGAATTTACGCGTTTTAACAGCTCTTACGACTAGGGTGATAGAAATTGAGTTCTTGTGTGTTGTATATTAAGAGAAAGCATCCAAATACTTTGTTTGCATTCATTTGAGTGTGAAACTACACCTAGGATGTTTACAGTTACAAACAAGCTTCATCTCATGCTTTTGAATTCATTTACGCGTTTTAAAAGCTCATACGAGTAGGGTGAAAGAGATTTGAGTTCTTTTGTGTTGTATAGTAAGAGAAAGCATCCAAATACTTTGTTTGCATTCATTTGAGTGTGAAACTACACCTAGGATTTTTACAAGTACAAACAAGCTTCAACTCAAGCTTTTGAATGTATTTACACATTTTAAAAGCTCATACGATTAGGGTGAAAGAGATTTGAGTTCTTTTGTGTTGTATACTAAGAGAAAGCATCCAAATACTTTGTTTCCATTCATTTGAGTGTGAAACTACACCTAGGATGTTTACAGTTACAAACAAGCTTCAACTCAAGCTTTTGAATGCATTTACGCGTTTTAAAAGCTCATACGAGGAGGGTGAAAGAGATTTGAGTTCTTTTGTGTTTTATATTAAGAGAAAGCATCCAAATACTTTGTTTGCATTCATTTGAGTGTGAAACTACACCTAGGATGTTTACAGTTACAAACAAGCTTCAACTCAAGCTTTTGAATGCATTTACGCGTTTTAAAAGCTCATACGAGGAGGGTGAAAGAGATTTGTGTTCTTTTGTGTTGTATATTAAGAGAAAGCATCCAAATACTTTGTTTGCATTCATTTGAGTGTGAAACTACACCTAGGATGTTTACAGTTACAAACAAACTTCAACTCAAGCTTTTGAATGCATTTACGCGTTTTAAAAGCTCATACGAGGAGGGTGAAAGAGATTTGTGTTCTTTTGTGTTGTATATTAAGAGAAAGCATCCAAATACTTTGTTTGCATTCATTTGAGTGTGAAACTACACCTAGGATGTTTACAGTTACAAACAAACTTCAACTCAAGCTTTTGAATGCATTTACGCGTTTTAAAAGCTCATTCGAGGAGGGTGAAAAAGATTTGAGTTTTTTTGTGTTGTATATTAAGAGAAAGCGTCCAAATACTTTGTTTGCATTCATTTGAGTGTGAAACTACACCTAGGATGTTTACAAGTACAAACAAGTTTCAACTCAAGCTTTTGAATGAATTTACCCGTTTTAACAGCTCTTACGACTAGGGTGATAGAAATTGGGTTCTTTTGTGTTGTATATTAAGAGAAAATATTCAAATACTTTTTTTGCATTCATTTGAGTGTGAAATAACACCAGGGTTGTTTACAAGTACAAACAAGCTTCAACTCAAGCTTTTGAATGCATTTACGCGTTTTAAAAGCAAATACGAGGAGGGTGAAAGAGATTATAGTTCTTTTGTGTTGTACATTGAGAGAAAGCATCCAAATACATTGTTTGCATTCATCTGAGTGTGAAACTACACCTAGGATGTTTACAGTTACAAACAAGCTTCAACTCATGCTTTTGAATTCATTTACGCGTTTTAAAAGCTCATACGAGTAGGGTGAAAGAGATTTGAGTTCTTTTGTGTTGTATATTAAGAGAAAGCATCCAAATACTTTGTTTGCATTCTTTTGAGTATGTAACTACACCAAGAATGTGTTAAATTACAAACAAGCTTCAACTCAAGCTTTTGAATGCATTTACGCGTTTTAAAAGCTCATACGAGTAGGGTGAAAGAGATTTGAGTTCTTTTGTGATGTATATTAAGAGAAAGCATCCAAATACGTTATTTGCATTCATTTGAGTGTGAAACAACACCTAGGATGTTTACAAGTACAAACAAGCTTCAACTCAAGCTGTTGAATGAATTTACGCGTTTTAACAGCTCTTACGACTAGGGTGATAGAAATTGAGTTCTTTTGTGTTGTATATTATAAGAAATCATCCAAATACTTTGTTTGCATTCATTTGAGTGTGAAACTACACCTAGGGTGTTTACAAGTACAAACAAGCTTCAACTCAAGCTGTTGAAGGAATTTACGCGTTTTAACAGCTCTTACGACTAGGGTGATAGAAATTGAGTTCTTGTGTGTTGTATATTAAGAGAAAGCATCCAAATACTTTGTTTGCATTCATTTGAATGTGAAACTACACCTAGGATGTTTACAGTTACAAACAAGCTTCATCTCATGCTTTTGAATTCATTTACGCGTTTTAAAAGCTCATACGAGTAGGGTGAAAGAGATTTGAGTTCTTTTGTGTTGTATAGTAAGAGAAAGCATCCTAATACTTTGTTTGCATTCATTTGAGTGTGAAACTACACCTAGGATTTTTACAAGTACAAACAAGCTTCAACTCAAGCTTTTAAATGTATTTACACGTTTTAAAAGCTCGTACGAGTAGGGTGAAAGAGATTTTAGTCCTTTTGTGTTGTATATTAAGAGAAAGCATCCAAATACTTTGTTTGCATTCATTTGAGTGTGAAACTACACCTAGGATGTTTACAAGTACAAAAAAGCTTCAACTCAAGCTTTTGAATGTAGTTACGCATTTTAAAAGCTCATACGAGTAGGGTGAAAGAGATTTGAGTTCATTTGTGTTGTATATTGAGAGAAAGCATCCAAATACGTTGTTTGCATTCATTTGAGTGTGAAACTACACCTAGGATGTTTACAGTTACAAACAAGCTTCAACTCAAGCTTTTGAATGCATTTACGCGTTTTAAAAGCTCATATGAGGAGGATGAAAGAGATTTGAGTTCTTTTGTGTTGTATATTAAGAGAAAGTATCCAAATACTTTGTTTGCATTCATTTGAGTGTGAAACTACACCGAGGATGTTTACAGTTACAAACAAGCTTCAAGTCAACTTTTGAATGCATTTACGCGTGTTAAAAGCTCATACGAGTAGGGTGAAAGAAATTTGAGTTCTTTTGTGTTGTATATTAAGAGAAAGCATCCAAATACGTTGTTTGCATTCATTTGAGTGTGAAACTACACCTAGGATGTTTACAAGTATAAACAAGCTTCAACTCAAGCTGTTGAATTAATTTACGCGTTTTAACAGCTCTTACGACTAGGGTGATAGAAATTGAGTTCTTTTGTGTTGTATATTAAGAGAAAATATCCAAATACTTTGTTTGCATACATTTGAGTGTGAAATAACACCAGGGTTCTTTACAAGTACAAAAAAGCTTCAACTCAAACTTTTGAATGCATTTACGCATTTTAAAAGCTCATACGAGTAGGGTGAAAGAGATTTGATTTCTTTTCTGTTGTATATTAAGAGAAAGCACCCAAATGTTTTGTTTGCATTGTTTTGAGTATGAAACTACACCAAGAATGTGTTAAATTACAAACAAGCTTCAACTCAAGCTTTTGAATGCATTTACACGTTTTAAAAGCTTATACGAGTAGGGTGAAAGAGATTTGAGTTCTTTTGTGTTGTATATTAAGAGAAAGCAACCAAATACTTTGTTTGCATTCATTTGAGTGTGAAACTACACCTAGGATGTTTACAAGTACAAACAAGCTTTTGAATGAATTTACCCGTTTTAACAGCTCTTACGACTAGGGTGATAGAAATTGAGTTCTTTTGTGTTGTATATTAAGAGAAAATATCCAAATACTTTGTTTGCATACATTGGAGTGTGAAATAACACCAGGGTTCTTTACAAGTACAAAAAAGCTTCAACTCAAACTTTTGAATGCATTTACGCGTTTTAAAAGCTCATACGAGTAGGGTGAAAGAGATTTGATTTCTTTTCTGTTGTATATTAAGAGAAAGCACCCAAATGTTTTGTTTGCATTGTTTTGAGTATGAAACTACACCAAGAATGTGTTAAATTACAAACAAGCTTCAACTCAAGCTTTTGAATGCATTTACACGTTTTAAAAGCTCATACGAGTAGGGTGAAAGAGATTTGAGTTCTTTTGAGTTGTATATTATAAGAAAGCAACCAAATACTTTGTTTGCATTCATTTGAGTGTGAAACTACACCTAGGATATTTACAAGTACAAACAAGCTTCAACTCAAGCTGTTGAATGAATTTACGCGTTTTAACAGCTCTTACGACTAGGGTGACAGAAATTGAGTTCTTGTGTGTTGTATATTAAGAGAAAGCATCCAAATACTTTGTTTGCATTCATTTGAGTGTGAAACTACACCTAGGGTGTTTACAGTTACAAACAAGCTTCATCTCATGCTTTTGAATTCATTTACGCGTTTTAAAAGCTCATACGAGTAGGGTGAAAGAGATTTGAGTTCTTTTGTGTTGTATAGTAAAAGAAAGCATCCAAATACTTTGTTTGCATTCATTTGAGTGTGAAACTACACCAAGAATGTGTTAAATTACAAACAAGCTTCAACTCAAGCTTTTGAATGCATTTACGCGTTTTAAAAGCTCATACGAGTAGGGTGAAAGAGATTTGAGTTCTTTTGTGATGTATATTAAGAGAAAGCATCCAAATACGTTATTTGCATTCATTTGAGTGTCAAACAACACCTAGGATGTTTACAACTACAAACAAGCTTCAACTCAAGCTGTTGAATGAATTTACGCGTTTTAACAGCTCTTACGACTAGGGTGATAGAAATTGAGTTCTTTTGTGTTGAATATTAAGAGAAATCATCCAAATACTTTGTTTGCATTCATTTGAGTGTGAAACTACATCTAGGGTGTTTACAAGTACAAACAAGCTTCAACTCAAGCTGTTGAAGTAATTTACTCGTTTTAACAGCTCTTACGACTAGGGTGATAGAAATTGAGTTCTTGTGTGTTGTATATTAAGAGAAAGCATCCAAATACTTTGTTTGCATTCATTTGAGTGTGAAACTACACCTAGGGTGTTTACAGTTACAAACAAGCTTCAACTCAAGCATTTGAATGAATTTACCCGTTTTAACAGCTCTTACGACTAGGGTGATAGAAATTGGGTTCTTTTGTGTTGTATATTAAGAGAAAATATTCAAATACTTTGTTTGCATTCATTTGAGTGTGAAATAACACCAGGGTTGTTTACAAGTACAAACAAGCTTCAACTCAAGCTTTTGAATGCATTTACGCGTTTTAAAAGCAAATACGAGGAGGGTGAAAGAGATTTGAGTTCTTTTGTGTTGTATATTAAGAGAAAGCATCCAAATACTTTGTTTGCATTCATTTGAGTGTGAAACTACACCTAGGATGTTTACAGTTACAAACAAGCTTCAACTCATGCTTTTGAATTCATTTACGCGTTTTAAAAGCTCATACGAGTAGGGTGAAAGATATTTGAGTTCTTTTGTGTTGTATATTAAGAGAAAGCATCCAAATACTTTGTTTGCATTCTTTTGAGTATGAAACTACACCAAGAATGTGTTAAATTACAAACAAGCTTCAACTCAAGCTTTTGAATGCATTTACGTGTTTTAAAAGCTCATACGAGTAGGGTGAAAGAGATTTGAGTTCTTTTGTGATGTATATTAAGAGAAAGCATCCAAATACGTTATTTGCATTCATTTGAGTGTGAAACAACACCTAGGATGTTTACAAGTACAAACAAGCTTCAACTCAAGCTGTTGAATGAATTTACGCGTTTTAACTGCTCTTACGACTAGGGTGATAGAAATTGAGTTCTTGTGTGTTGTATATTAAGAGAAAGCATCCAAATACTTTGTTTGCATTCATTTGAGTGTGAAACTACACCTAGGATGTTTACAGTTACAAACAAGCTTCATCTCATGCTTTTGTATTCATTTACGCGTTTTAAAAGCTCATACGAGTAGGGTGAAAGAGATTTGAGTTCTTTTGTGTTGTATATTAAGAAAAAGCATCGAAATACTTTGTTTGCATTCATTTGAATGTGTGAAACTACACCTAGGATGTTTACAAGTACAAACAAGCTTCAACTCAAGCTTTTGAATGTATTTACACGTTTTAAAAGCTCATACGAGTAGGGTGAAAGAGATTTGAGTTCTTTTGTGTTGTATATTAAGAGAAAGCATCCAAATACTTTGTTTGCATTCGTTTGAGTGTGAAACTACACCTAGGATGTTTACAAGTACAAAAAAGCTTCAACTCAAGCTTTTGAATGTATTTACGCATTTTAAAAGCTCATACGAGTTGGGTGAAAGAGATTTGAGTTCTTTTGTGTTGCATAGTAAGAGAAAGCATCTAAATAATTTGTTTGCATTCATTTGAGTGTGAAACTACACCTAGGATGTTTACAAGTACAAACAAGCTTCAACTCAAGCTTTTGAATGCATTTACGCGTTGTAAAAGCTCATACGAGTTGGGTGAAAGAGATTTGAGTTCTTTTGTGTTGTATACTAAGAGAAAGCATCCAAATACTTTGTTTGCATTCATTTGAGTGTGAAACTACACCGAGGATGTTTACAGTTACAAACAAGCTTCAACTCAAGCTTTTGAATGCATTTACGCGTTTTAACAGCTCATACGAGTAAGGTGAAAGAGATTTGATTTCTTTTCTGTTGTATATGAAGAGAAAGCACCCAAATGTTTAGCTTGCATTCTTTTGAGTATGAAACTACACCAAGAATGTGTTAAATTACAAACAAGCTTCAACTCAAGCTTTTGAATGCATTTACGCGTCTTAAAAGCTCATACGAGTAGGGTGAAAGAGATTTGAGTTCTTTTGTGTTGCATAGTAAGAGAAAGCATCTAAATAATTTGTTTGCATTCATTTGAGTGTGAAACTACACCTGGGTAGTTTACAAGTACAAACAAGCTTCAACTCAAGCTTTTGAATGCATTTACGCGTTTTAACAGCTCTTACGACTAGGGTGATAGAAATAAAGTTCTTGTGTGTGGTATATTAAGAGAAAGCATCCAAATACTTTGTTTGCATTCATTTGAGTGTGAAACTACACCTAGGATGTTTACAAGTACAAACAAGCTTCAACTCAAGCTTTTGAATGTATTTACACGTTTTAAAAGCTCATACGAGTAGGGTGAAAGAGATTTGAGTTCTTTTGTGTTGTATATGAAGAGAAAGCATCCAAATACTTTCTTTGCATTCATTTGAGTGTGAAACTACATCTAGGATGTTTACAGTTACAAACAAGCTTCAACTCAAGCTTTTGAATGCATTTACGCGTTTTAAAAGCTCATACGAGGAGGGTGAAAGAGATTTGAGTTCTTTTGTGTTGTATATTAAGAGAAAGCATCCAAATACTTTGTTTGCATTCATTTGAGTGTGAAACTACACCTAGGATGTTTACAAGTACAAACAAGTTTCAACTCAAGCTTTTGAATGAATTTACCCATTTTAACAGCTCTTACGACTAGGGTGAAAGTGATTTGAGTTCTTTTGTGCTGTATATTAAGAGAAAGCATCCAAATACTTTTTTTTCATTCATTTGAGTGTGAAACTTAACCTAGGATGTTCACAGTTACAAACAAGCTTCAACTCAAGCTTTTGAATGCATTTACCCGTTTTAAAAGCTCATACGAGTAGGGTGAAAGAGATTTGAGTTCTTTTGTGTTGTATATTAAGAGAAAGCATCCAAATACTTTGTTTGCATTCATTTGAGTGTGAAACTACACCTAGGATGTTTACAGTAACAAACAAGCTTCAACTCAAGCTTTTGAATGCATTTACGCGTTTTAAAAGCTCATACGAGGAGGGTGAAAGAGATTTGAGTTCTTTTGTGTTGTATATTAAGAGAAAGCATCCAAATACTTTGTTTGCATTCATTTGAGTGTGCAACTACACCTAGGATGTTTACAAGTACAAACAAGCTTCAACTCAAGCTTTTGAATGAATTTACGCGTTTTAACAGCTCTTACGACTAGGCTGATAGAAATTGAGTTCTTTTGTGTTGTATATTAAGAGAAAATATCCAAATACTTTGTTTGCATACATTTGAGTGTGAAATAACACTAGGGTTCTTTACAAGTACAAAAAAGCTTCAACTCAAGCTTTTGAATGCATTTACGCGTTTTAAAAGCTCATACGAGTAGGGTGATAGAAATTTGAGTGTGAAATAACACCAGGGTTGTTTACAAGTACAAACAAGCTTCAACTCAAGCTTTTGAATGCATTTACGCGTTTTAAAAGCAAATACGAGGAGGGTGAAAGAGATTTGAGTTCTTTTGTGTTGTATATTAAGAGAAAGCATCCAAATACATTGTTTGCATTGGTTTGAGTTTGAAACTACACCTAGGATGTTTACAGTTACAAACAAGCTTCAACTCATGCTTTTGAATTCATTTACGCGTTTTAAAAGCTCATACGAGTAGGGTGAAAGAGATTTGAGTTCTTTGGTGTTGTATATTAAGAGAAAGCATCCAAATACTTTGTTTGCATTCATTTGAGTGTGAAACTACACCGAGGATGTTTACAGTTACAAACAAGCTTCAAGTCAAGCTTTTGAATGCATTTACGCGTGTTAAAAGCTCATAAGAGTAGGGTGAAAGAGATTTGAGTTCTTTTGTGTTGTATATTAAGAGAAAGCATCCAAATACGTTGTTTGCATTCATTTGAGTGTGAAACTACACCTAGGATGTTTACAAGTACAAACAAGCTTCAACTCAAGCTGTTGAATTAATTTACGCGTTTTAACAGCTCTTACGACTAGGGTGATAGAAATTGAGTTCTTGTGTGTTGTATATTAAGAGAAAGCATCCAAATACTTTGTTTGCATTCATTTGAGTGTGAAACTACACCTAGGATGTTTACAGTTACAAAAAAGCTTCATCTCATGCTTTTGAATTCATTTACGCGTTTTAAAAGCTCATACGAGTAGGGTGAAAGAGATTTGAGTTCTTTTGTGTTGTATAGTAAGAGAAAGCATCCAAATACTTTGTTTGCATTCATTTGAGTGTGAAACTACACCTAGGATGTTTACAAGTACAAACAAGCTTCAACTCAAGCTTTTAAATGTATTTACACGTTTTAAAACCTCATACGAGTAGGGTGAAAGAGATTTTAGTCCTTTTGTGTTGTATATTAAGAGAAAGCATCCAAATACTTTGTTTGCATTCATTTGAGTGTGAAACTACACCTAGGATGTTTACAAGTACAAAAAAGCTTCAACTCAAGCTTTTGAATGTAGTTACGCATTTTAAAAGCTCATACGAGTAGGGTGAAAGAGATTTAAGTTCTTTTGTGTTGTATATTGAGAGAAAGCATCCAAATACGTTGTTTGCATTCATTTGAGTGTGAAACTACACCTAGGATGTTTACAGTTACAAACAAGCTTCAACTCAAGCTTTTGAATGCATTTACGCGTTTTAAAAGCTCATACGAGGAGGGTGAAAGAGATTTGAGTTCTTTTGTGTTGTATATTAAGAGAAAGCATCCAAATACTTTGTTTGCATTCATTTGAGTGTGAAACTACACCGAGGATGTTTACAGTTACAAACAAGCTTCAAGTCAAGCTTTTGAATGCATTTACGCGTGTTAAAAGCTCATACAAGTAGGGTGAAAGTGATTTGAGTTCTTTTGTGTTGTATATTAAGAGAAAGCATCCAAATACGTTGTTTGCATTCATTTGAGTGTGAAACTACACCTAGGATGTTTACAAGTACAAACAAGCTTCAACTCAAGCTGTTGAATTAATTTACGCGTTTTAACAGCTCTTACGACTAGGGTGATAGAAATTGAGTTCTTTTGTGTTGTATATTAAGAGAAAATATCCAAATACTTTGTTTGCATACATTTGAGTGTGAAATAACACCAGGGTTCTTTACAAGTACAAAAAAGCTTCAACTCAAACTTTTGAATGCATTTACGCGTTTTAAAAGCTCATACGAGTAGGGTGAAAGAGATTTGATTTCTTTTCTGTTGTATATTAAGAGAAAGCACCCAAATGTTTTGTTTGCATTGTTTTGAGTATGAAACTACACCAAGAATGTGTTAAATTACAAACAAGCTTCAACTCAAGCTTTTGAATGCATTTACACGTTTTAAAAGCTCATACGAGTAGGGTGAAAGAGATTTGAGTTCTTTTGTGTTGTATATTATGAGAAAGCAACCAAATACTTTGTTTGCATTCATTTGAGTGTGAAACTACACCTAGGATATTTACAAGTACAAACAAGCTTCAACTCAAGCTGTTGAATGAATTTACGCGTTTTAACAGCTCTTACGACTAGGGTGATAGAAATTGATTTCTTGTGTGTTGTATATTAAGAGAAAGCATCCAAATACTTTGTTTGCATTCATTTGAGTGTGAAACTACACCTAGGGTGTTTACAGTTACAAAAAAGCTTCATCTCATGCTTTTGAATTCATTTACGCGTTTTAAAAGCTCATACGAGTAGGGTGAAAAAGATTTGAGTTCTTTTGTGTTGTATAGTAAGAGAAAGCATCCAAATACTTTGTTTGCATTCATTTGAGTGTGAAACTACACCAAGAATGTGTTAAATTACAAACAAGCTTCAACTCAAGCTTTTGAATGCATTTACGCGTTTTAAAAGCTCATACGAGTAGGGTGAAAGAGATTTGAGTTCTTTTGTGATGTATATTAAGAGAAAGCATCCAAATACGTTATTTGCATTCATTTGAGTGTGAAACAACACCTAGGATGTTTACAAGTACAAACAAGCTTCAACTCAAGCTGTTGAATGAATTTACGCGTTTTAACAGCTCTTACGACTAGGGTGATAGAAATTGAGTTCTTTTGTGTTGTATATTAAGAGAAATCATCCAAATACTTTGTTTGCATTTATTTGAGTGTGAAACTACACCTAGGGTGTTTACAAGTACAAACAAGCTTCAACTCAAGCTGTTGAAGGAATTTACGCGTTTTAACAGCTCTTACGACTAGGGTGATAGAAATTGAGTTCTTGTGTGTTGTATATTAAGAGAAAGCATCCAAATACTTTGTTTGCATTCATTTGAGTGTGAAACTACACCTAGGATGTTTACAAGTACAAACAAGCTTCAACTCAAGCTGTTGAATTAATTTACGCGTTTTAACAGCTCTTACGACTAGGGTGATAGAAATTGAGTTCTTGTGTGTTGTATATTAAGAGAAAGCATCCAAATACTTTGTTTGCATTCATTTGAGTGTGAAACTACACCTAGGATGTTTACAGTTACAAAAAAGCTTCATCTCATGCTTTTGAATTCATTTACGCGTTTTAAAAGCTCATACGAGTAGGGTGAAAGAGATTTGAGTTGTTTTGTGTTGTATAGTAAGAGAAAGCATCCAAATACTTTGTTTGCATTCATTTGAGTGTGAAACTACACCTAGGATGTTTACAAGTACAAACAAGCTTCAACTCAAGCTTTTAAATGTATTTACACGTTTTAAAAGCTCATACGAGTAGGGTGAAAGAGATTTTAGTCCTTTTGTGTTGTATATTAAGAGAAAGCATCCAAATACTTTGTTTGCATTCATTTGAGTGTGAAACTACACCTAGGATGTTTACAAGTACAAAAAAGCTTCAACTCAAGCTTTTGAATGTAGTTACGCATTTTAAAAGCTCATACGAATAGGGTGAAAGAGATTTAAGTTCTTTTGTGTTGTATATTGAGAGAAAGCATCCAAATACGTTTTTTGCATTCATTTGAGTGTGAAACTACACCTAGGATGTTTACAGTTACAAACAAGCTTCAACTCAAGCTTTTGAATGCATTTACGCGTTTTAAAAGCTCATACGAGGAGGGTGAAAGAGATTTGAGTTCTTTTGTGTTGTATAGTAAGAGAAAGCATCCTAATACGTTGTTTGCATTCATTTGAGTGTGAAACAACACCTAGGATGTTTACAAGTACAAACAAGCTTCAACTCAAGCTGTTGAATTAATTTACGCGTTTTAACAGCTCTTACGACTAGGGTGATAGAAATTGAGTTCTTGTGTGTTGTATATTAAGAGAAAGCATCCAAATACTTTGTTTGCATTCATTTGAGTGTGAAACTACACCTAGGATGTTTACAGTTACAAAAAAGCTTCATCTCATGCTTTTGAATTCATTTACGCGTTTTAAAAGCTCATACGAGTAGGGTGAAAGAGATTTGAGTTCTTTTGTGTTGTATAGTAAGAGAAAGCATCCTAATACGTTGTTTGCATTCATTTGAGTGTGAAACAACACCTAGGATGTTTACAAGTACAAACAAGCTTCAACTCAAGCTGTTGAATGAATTTACGCGTTTTAACAGCTCTTACGACTAGGGTGATAGAAATTGAGTTCTTTTGTGTTGTATATTAAGAGAAATCATCCAAATACTTTGTTTGCATTCATTTGAGTGTGAAACTACACCTAGGGTGTTTACAAGTACAAACAAGCTTCAACTCAAGCTGTTGAAGGAATTTACGCGTTTTAACAGCTCTTACGACTAGGGTGATAGAAATTGAGTTCTTGTGTGTTGTATATTAAGAGAAAGCATCCAAATACTTTGTTTGCATTCATTTGAGTGTAAAACTACACCTAGGGTGTTTACAGTTACAAACAAGCTTCATCTCATGCTTTTGAATTCATTTACGCGTTTTAAAAGCTCATACGAGTAGGGTGAAAAAGATTTGAGTTCTTTTGTGTTGTATAGTAAGAGAAAATATTCAAATACTTTGTTTGCATTCATTTGAGTGTCAAATAACACCAGGGTTGTTTACAAGTACAAACAAGCTTCAACTCAAGATTTTGAATGCATTTACGCGTTTTAAAAGCAAATACGAGGAGGGTGAAAGAGATTTGAGTTCTTTTGTGTTGTATATTGAGAGAAAGCATCCAAATACGTTTTTTGCATTCATTTGAGTGTGAAACTACACCTAGGATGTTTACAGTTACAAACAAGCTTCAACTCAAGCTTTTGAATGCATTTACGCGTTTTAAAAGCTCATACGAGGAGGGTGAAAGAGATTTGAGTTCTTTTGTGTTGTATATTAAGAGAAAGCATCCAAATACTTTGTTTGCATTCATTTGAGTGTGAAACTACACCGAGGATGTTTACAGTTACAAACAAGCTTCAAGTCAAGCTTTTGAATGCATTTACGCGTGTTAAAAGCTCATACAAGTAGGGTGAAAGAGATTTGAGTTCTTTTGTGTTGTATATTAAGAGAAAGCATCCAAATACGTTGTTTGCATTCATTTGAGTGTGAAACTACACCTAGGATGTTTACAAGTACAAACAAGCTTCAACTCAAGCTGTTGAATTAATTTACGCGTTTTAACAGCTCTTACGACTAGGGTGATAGAAATTGAGTTCTTTTGTGTTGTATATTAAGAGAAAATATCCAAATACTTTGTTTGCATACATTTGAGTGTGAAATAACACCAGGGTTCTTTACAAGTACAAAAAAGCTTCAACTCAAACTTTTGAATGCATTTACGCGTTTTAAAAGCTCATACGAGTAGGGTGAAAGAGATTTGATTTCTTTTCTGTTGTATATTAAGAGAAAGCACCCAAATGTTTTGTTTGGATTGTTTTTAGTATGAAACTACACCAAGAATGTGTTAAATTACAAACAAGCTTCAACTCAAGCTTTTGAATGCATTTACACGTTTTAAAAGCTCATACGAGTAGGGTGAAAGAGATTTGAGTTCTTTTGTGTTGTATATTATGAGAAAGCAACCAAATACTTTGTTTGCATTTATTTGAGTGTGAAACTACACCTAGGATATTTACAAGTACAAACAAGCTTCAACTCAAGCTGTTGAATGAATTTACGCGTTTTAACAGCTCTTACGACTAGGGTGATAGAAATTGAGTTCTTGTGTGTTGTATATTAAGAGAAAGCATCCAAATACTTTGTTTGCATTCATTTGAGTGTAAAACTACACCTAGGGTGTTTACAGTTACAAACAAGCTTCATCTCATGCTTTTGAATTCATTTACGCGTTTTAAAAGCTCATACGAGTAGGGTGAAAAAGATTTGAGTTCTTTTGTGTTGTATAGTAAGAGAAAGCATCCAAATACTTTGTTTGCATTCATTTGAGTGTGAAACTACACCAAGAATGTGTTAAATTACAAACAAGCTTCAACTCAAGCTTTTGAATGCATTTACGCGTTTTAAAAGCTCATACGAGTAGGGTGAAAGAGATTTGAGTTCTTTTGTGATGTATATTAAGAGAAAGCATCCAAATACGTTATTTGCATTCATTTGAGTGTGAAACAACACCTAGGATGTTTACAAGTACAAACAAGCTTCAACTCAAGCTGTTGAATGAATTTACGCGTTTTAACAGCTCTTACGACTAGGGTGATAGAAATTGAGTTCTTTTGTGTTGTATATTAAGAGAAATCATCCAAATACTTTGTTTGCATTCATTTGAGTGTGAAACTACACCTAGGGTGTTTACAAGTACAAACAAGCTTCAACTCAAGCTGTTGAAGGAATTTACGCGTTTTAACAGCTCTTACGACTAGGGTGATAGAAATTGAGTTCTTGTGTGTTGTATATTAAGAGAAAGCATCCAAATACTTTGTTTGCATTCATTTGAGTGTGAAACTACGACTAGGGTGTTTACAGTTACAAACAAGCTTCAACTCAAGCTTTTGAATGAATTTACCCGTTTTAACAGCTCTTACGACTAGGGTGATAGAAATTGGGTTCTTTTGTGTTGTATATTAAGAGAAAATATTCAAATACTTTGTTTGCATTCATTTGAGTGTGAAATAACACCAGGGTTGTTTACAAGTACAAACAAGCTTCAACTCAAGCTTTTGAATGCATTTACGCGTTTTAAAAGCAAATACGAGGAGGGTGAAAGAGATTTGAGTTCTTTTGTGTTGTATATTAAGAGAAAGCATCCAAATACTTTGTTTGCATTCATTTGAGTGTGAAACTACACCTAGGATGTTTACAGTTACAAACAAGCTTCAACTCATGCTTTTGAATTCATTTACGCGTTTTAAAAGCTCATACGAGTAGGGTGAAAGAGATTTGAGTTCTTTTGTGTTGTATATTAAGAGAAAGCATCCAAATACTTTGTTTGCATTTTTTTGAGTATGAAACTACACCAAGAATGTGTTAAATTACAAACAAGCTTCAACTCAAGCTTTTGAATGCATTTACGTGTTTTAAAAGCTCATACGAGTAGGGTGAAAGAGATTTGAGTTCTTTTGTGATGTATATTAAGAGAAAGCATCCAAATACGTTATTTGCATTCATTTGAGTGTGAAACAACACCTAGGATGTTTACAAGTACAAACAAGCTTCAACTCAAGCTGTTGAATGAATTTACGCGTTTTAACTGCTCTTACGACTAGGGTGATAGAAATTGAGTTCTTGTGTGTTTTATATTAAGAGAAAGCATCCAAATACTTTGTTTGCATTCATTTGAGTGTGAAACTACACCTAGGGTGTTTACAAGTACAAACAAGCTTCAACTCAAGCTGTTGAAGGAATTTACGCGTTTTAAAAGCTCATACGAGTAGGGTGAAAGAGATTTGAGTTCTTTTGTGTTGTATATTAAGAAAAAGCATCGAAATACTTTGTTTGCATTCATTTGAATGTGTGAAACTACACCTAGGATGTTTACAAGTACAAACAAGCTTCAACTCAAGCTTTTGAATGTATTTACACGTTTTAAAAGCTCATACGAGTAGGGTGAAAGAGATTTGAGTTCTTTTGTGTTGTATATTAAGAGAAAGCATCCAAATACTTTGTTTGCATTCATTTGAGTGTGAAACTACACCTAGGATGTTTACAAGTACAAACAAGCTTCAACTCAAGCTTTTGAATGCATTTACGCGTTTTAAAAGCAAATACGAGGAGGGTGAAAGAGATTTGAGTTCTTTTGTGTTGTATATTAAGAGAAAGCATCCAAATACTTTGTTTGCATTCATTTGAGTGTGAAACTACACCTAGGATGTTTACAGTTACAAACAAGCTACAACTCATGCTTTTGAATTCATTTACGCGTTTTAAAAGCTCATACGAGTAGGGTGAAAGAGATTTGAGTTCTTTTGTGTTGTATATTAAGAGAAAGCATCCAAATACTTTGTTTGCATTCATTTGAGTGTGAAACTACACCTAGGATGTTTACAGTAACAAACAAGCTTCAACTCAAGCTTTTGAATGCATTTACGTGTTTTAAAAGCTCATACGAGTAGGGTGAAAGAGATTTGAGTTCTTTTGTGATGTATATTAAGAGAAAGCATCCAAATACGTTATTTGCATTCATTTGAGTGTGAAACAACACCTAGGATGTTTACAAGTACAAACAAGCTTCAACTCAAGCTGTTGAATGAATTTACGCGTTTTAACTGCTCTTACGACTAGGGTGATAGAAATTGAGTTCTTGTGTGTTGTATATTAAGAGAAAGCATCCAAATACTTTGTTTGCATTCATTTGAGTGTGAAACTACACCTAGGATGTTTACAGTTACAAACAAGCTTCATCTCATGCTTTTGAATTCATTTACGCGTTTTAAAAGCTCATACGAGTAGGGTGAAAGAGATTTGAGTTCTTTTGTGTTGTATATTTTAAGAAAAAGCATCGAAATACTTTGTTTTCATTCATTTGAATGTGTGAAACTACACCTAGGATGTTTACAAGTACAAACAAGCTTCAACTCAAGCTTTTGAATGTATTTACACGTTTTAAAAGCTCATACGAGTAGGGTGAAAGAGATTTGAGTTCTTTTGTGTTGTATAGTAAGAGAAAGCATCCAAATACTTTGTCTGCATTCGTTTGAGTGTGAAACTACACCTAGGATGTTTACAAGTACAAAAAAGCTTCAACTCAAGCTTTTGAATGTATTTACGCATTTTAAAAGCTCATACGAGTTGGGTGAAAGAGATTTGAGTTCTTTTGTGTTGCATAGTAAGGGAAAGCATCTAAATAATTTGTTTGCATTCATTTGAGTGTGAAACTACACCTGGGAAGTTTACAAGTACAAACAAGCTTCAACTCAAGCTTTTGAATGCATTTACGCGTTGTAAAAGCTCTTACGACTAAGGTGATAGAAATAAAGTTCTTGTGTGTGGTATATTAAGAGAAAGCATCCAAATACTTTGTTTGCATTCATTTGAGTGTGAAACTACACCTAGGATGTTTACAAGTACAAACAAGCTTCAACTCAAGCTTTTGAATGTATTTACACGTTTTAAAAGCTCATACGAGTAGGGTGAAAGAGATTTGAGTTCTTTTGTGTTGTATATGAAGAGAAAGCATCCAAATACTTTCTTTGCATTCATTTGAGTGTGAAACTACACCTAGGATGTTTACAGTTAGAAACAAGCTTCAACTCAAGCTTTTGAATGCATTTACGCGTTTTAAAAGCTCATACGAGGAGGGTGAAAGAGATTTGAGTTCTTTTGTGTTGTATATTAAGAGAAAGCATCCAAATACTTTGTTTGCATTTATTTGAGTGTGAAACTACACCTAGGATGTTTACAAGTACAAACAAGTTTCAACTCAAGCTTTTGAATGAATTTACCCATTTTAACAGCTCTTACGAGTAGGGTGAAAGTGATTTGAGTTCTTTTGTGCTGTATATTAAGAGAAAGCATCCAAATACTTTTTTTTCATTCATTTGAGTGTGAAACTTAACCTAGGATGTTCACAGTTACAAACAAGCTTCAACTCAAGCTTTTGAATGCATTTACCCGTTTTAAAAGCTCATACGAGTAGGGTGAAAGAGATATGAGTTCTTTTGTGTTGTATATTAAGAGAAAGCATCCAAATACTTTGTTTGCATTCATTTGAGTGTGAAACTACACCTAGGATGTTTACAGTTACAAACAAGCTTCAACTCAAGCTTTTGAATGCATTTACGCGTTTTAAAAGCTCATACGAGGAGGGTGAAAGAGATTTGAGTTCTTTTGTGTTGTATATTAAGAGAAAGCATCCAAATACTTTGTTTGCATTCATTTGAGTGTGCAACTACACCTAGGATGTTTACAAGTACAAACAAGCTTCAACTCAAGCTTTTGAATGAATTTACGCGTTTTAACAGCTCTTACGACTAGGGTGATAGAAATTGAGTTCTTTTGTGTTGTATATTAAGAGAAAATATCCAAATACTTTGTTTGCATACATTTGAGTGTGAAATAACACTAGGGTTCTTTACAAGTACAAAAAAGCTTCAACTCAAGCTTTTGAATGCATTTACGCGTTTTAAAAGCTCATACGAGTAGGGTGATAGAAATTTGAGTGTGAAATAACACCAGGGTTGTTTACAAGTACAAACAAGCTTCAACTCAAGCTTTTGAATGCATTTACGCGTTTTAAAAGCAAACACGAGGAGGGTGAAAGAGATTTGAGTTCTTTTGTGTTGTATATTAAGAGAAAGCATCCAAATACATTGTTTGCATTCATTTGAGTTTGAAACTACACCTAGGATATTTACAGTTACAAACAAGCTTCAACTCAAGCTTTTGAATGCATTTACGCGTTTTAAAAGCTCATACGAGGAGGGTGAAAGAGATTTGAGTTCTTTTGTGTTGTATATTAAGAGAAAGCATCCAAATACTTTGTTTGCATTCATTTGAGTGTGAAACTACACCGAGGATATTTACAGTTACAAACAAGCTTCAAGTCAAGCTTTTGAATGCATTTACGCGTGTTAAAAGCTCATACAAGTAGGGTGAAAGAGATTTGAGTTCTTTTGTGTTGTATATTAAGAGAAAGCATCCAAATACGTTGTTTGCATTCATTTGAGTGTGAAACTACACCTAGGATGTTTACAAGTACAAACAAGCTTCAACTCAAGCTGTTGAATTAATTTACGCGTTTTAACAGCTCTTACGACTAGGGTGATAGAAATTGAGTTCTTTTGTGTTGTATATTAAGAGAAAATATCCAAATACTTTGTTTGCATACGTTTGAGTGTGAAATAACACCAGGGTTCTTTACAAGTACAAAAAAGCTTCAACTCAAACTTTTGAATGCATTTACGCGTTTTAAAAGCTCATACGAGTAGGGTGAAAGAGATTTGATTTCTTTTCTGTTGTATATTAAGAGAAAGCACCCAAATGTTTTGTTTGCATTGTTTTGAGTATGAAACTACACCAAGAATGTGTTAAATTACAAACAAGCTTCAACTCAAGCTTTTGAATGCATTTACACGTTTTAAAAGCTCATACGAGTAGGGTGAAAGAGATTTGAGTTCTTTTGTGTTGTATATTATGAGAAAGCAACCAAATACTTTGTTTGCATTCATTTGAGTGTGAAACTACACCTAGGATATTTACAAGTACAAACAAGCTTCAACTCAAGCTGTTGAATGAATTTACGCGTTTTAACAGCTCTTACGACTAGGCTGATAGAAATTGAGTTCTTGTGTGTTGTATATTAAGAGAAAGCATCCAAATACTTTGTTTGCATTCATTTGAGTGTGAAACTACACCTAGGGTGTTTACAGTTACAAACAAGCTTCATCTCATGCTTTTGAATTCATTTACGCGTTTTAAAAGCTCATACGAGTAGGGTGAAAAAGATTTGAGTTCTTTTGTGTTGTATAGTAAGAGAAAGCATCCAAATACTTTGTTTGCATTCATTTGAGTGTGAAACTACACCAAGAATGTGTTAAATTACAAACAAGCTTCAACTCAAGCTTTTGAATGCATTTACGCGTTTTAAAAGCTCATACGAGTAGGGTGAAAGAGATTTGAGTTCTTTTGTGATGTATATTAAGAGAAAGCATCCAAATACGTTATTTGCATTTATTTGAGTGTGAAACAACACCTAGGATGTTTACAAGTACAAACAAGCTTCAACTCAAGCTGTTGAATGAATTTACGCGTTTTAACAGCTCTTACGACTAGGGTGATAGAAATTGAGTTCTTTTGTGTTGTATATTAAGAGAAATCATCCAAATACTTTGTTTGCATTCATTTGAGTGTGAAACTACACCTAGGGTGTTTACAAGTACAAACAAGCTTCAACTCAAGCTGTTGAAGGAATTTACGCGTTTTAACAGCTCTTACGACTAGGGTGATAGAAATTGAGTTCTTGTGTGTTGTATATTAAGAGAAAGCATCCAAATACTTTGTTTGCATTCATTTGAGTGTGAAACTACACCTAGGATGTTTACAAGAACAAACAAGCTTCAACTCAAGCTGTTGAATTAATTTACGCGTTTTAACAGCTCTTACGACTAGGGTGATAGAAATTGAGTTCTTGTGTGTTGTATATTAAGAGAAAGCATCCAAATACTTTGTTTGCATTCATTTGAGTGTGAAACTACACCTAGGATGTTTACAGTTACAAAAAAGCTTCATCTCATGCTTTTGAATTCCTTTACGCGTTTTAAAAGCTCATACGAGTAGGGTGAAAGAGATTTGAGTTCTTTTGTGTTGTATAGTAAGAGAAAGCATCCAAATACTTTGTTTGCATTCATTTGAGTGTGAAACTACACCTAGGATGTTTACAAGTACAAACAAGCTTCAACTCAAGCTTTTAAATGTATTTACACGTTTTAAAAGCTCATACGAGTAGGGTGAAAGAGATTTTAGTCCTTTTGTGTTGTATATTAAGAGAAAGCATCCAAATACTTTGTTTGCATTCATTTGAATGTGAAACTATACCTAGGATGTTTACAAGTACAAAAAAGCTTCAACTCAAGCTTTTGAATGTAGTTACGCATTTTAAAAGCTCATACGAGTAGGGTGAAAGAGATTTAAGTTCTTTTGTGTTGTATATTGAGAGAAAGCATCCAAATACGTTGTTTGCATTCATTTGAGTGTGAAACTACACCTAGGATGTTTACAGTTACAAACAAGCTTCAACTCAAGCTTTTGAATGCATTTACGCGTTTTAAAAGCTCATACGAGGAGGGTGAAAGAGATTTGAGTTCTTTTGTGTTGTATATTAAGAGAAAGCATCCAAATACTTTGTTTGCATTCATTTGAGTGTGAAACTACACCGAGGATGTTTACAGTTACAAACAAGCTTCAAGTCAAGCTTTTGAATGCATTTACGCGTGTTAAAAGCTCATACAAGTAGGGTGAAAGAGATTTGAGTTCTTTTGTGTTGTATATTAAGAGAAAGCATCCAAATACGTTGTTTGCATTCATTTGAGTGTGAAACTACACCTAGGATGTTTACAAGTACAAACAAGCTTCAACTCAAGCTGTTGAATTAATTTACGCGTTTTAACAGCTCTTACGACTAGGGTGATAGAAATTGAGTTCTTTTGTGTTGTATATTAAGAGAAAATATCCAAATACTTTGTTTGCATACATTTGAGTGTGAAATAACACCAGGGTTCTTTACAAGTACAAAAAAGCTTCAACTCAAACTTTTGAATGCATTTACGCGTTTTAAAAGCTCATACGAGTAGGGTGAAAGAGATTTGATTTCTTTTCTGTTGTATATTAAGAGAAAGCACCCAAATGTTTTGTTTGCATTGTTTTGAGTATGAAACTACACCAAGAATGTGTTAAATTACAAACAAGCTTCAACTCAAGCTTTTGAATGCATTTACACGTTTTAAAAGCTCATACGAGTAGGGTGAAAGAGATTTGAGTTCTTTTGTGTTGTATATTATGAGAAAGCAACCAAATACTTTGTTTGCATTCATTTGAGTGTGAAACTACACCTAGGATATTTACAAGTACAAACAAGCTTCAACTCAAGCTGTTGAATGAATTTACGCGTTTTAACAGCTCTTACGACTAGGGTGATAGAAATTGAGTTCTTGTGTGTTGTATATTAAGAGAAAGCATCCAAATACTTTGTTTGCATTCATTTGAGTGTAAAACTACACCTAGGGTGTTTACAGTTACAAACAAGCTTCATCTCATGCTTTTGAATTCATTTACGCGTTTTAAAAGCTCATACGAGTAGGGTGAAAAAGATTTGAGTTCTTTTGTGTTGTATAGCAAGAGAAAGCATCCAAATACTTTGTTTGCATTCATTTGAGTGTGAAACTACACCAAGAATGTGTTAAATTACAAACAAGCTTCAACTCAAGCTTTTGAATGCATTTACGCGTTTTAAAAGCTCATACGAGTAGGGTGAAAGAGATTTGAGTTCTTTTGTGATGTATATTAAGAGAAAGCATCCAAATACGTTATTTGCATTCATTTGAGTGTGAAACAACACCTAGGATGTTTACAAGTACAAACAAGCTTCAACTCAAGCTGTTGAATGAATTTACGCGTTTTAACAGCTCTTACGACTAGGGTGATAGAAATTGAGTTCTTTTGTGTTGTATATTAAGAGAAATCATCCAAATACTTTGTTTGCATTCATTTGAGTGTGAAACTACACCTAGGGTGTTTACAAGTACAAACAAGCTTCAACTCAAGCTGTTGAAGGAATTTACGCGTTTTAACAGCTCTTACGACTAGGGTGATAGAAATTGAGTTCTTGTGTGTTGTATATTAAGAGAAAGCATCCAAATACTTTGTTTGCATTCATTTGAGTGTGAAACTACACCTAGGGTGTTTACAGTTACAAACAAGCTTCAACTCAAGCTTTTGAATGAATTTACCCGTTTTAACAGCTCTTACGACTAGGGTGATAGAAATTGGGTTCTTTTGTGTTGTATATTAAGAGAAAATATTCAAATACTTTGTTTGCATTCATTTGAGTGTGAAATAACACCAGGGTTGTTTACAAGTACAAACAAGCTTCAACTCAAGCTTTTGAATGCATTTACGCGTTTTAAAAGCAAATACGAGGAGGGTGAAAGAGATTTGAGTTCTTTTGTGTTGTATATTAAGAGAAAGCATCCAAATACTTTGTTTGCATTCATTTGAGTGTGAAACTACACCTAGGATGTTTACAGTTACAAACAAGCTTCAACTCATGCTTTTGAATTCATTTACGCGTTTTAAAAGCTCATACGAGTAGGGTGAAAGAGATTTGAGTTCTTTTGTGTTGTATATTAAGAGAAAGCATCCAAATACTTTGTTTGCATTCTTTTGAGTATGAAACTACACCAAGAATGTGTTAAATTACAAACAAGCTTCAACTCAAGCTTTTGAATGCATTTACGTGTTTTAAAAGCTCATACGAGTAGGGTAAAAGAGATTTGAGTTCTTTTGTGATGTATATTAAGAGAAAGCATCCAAATACGTTATTTGCATTCATTTGAGTGTGAAACAACACCTAGGATGTTTACAAGTACAAACAAGCTTCAACTCAAGCTGTTGAATGAATTTACGCGTTTTAACTGCTCTTACGACTAGGGTGATAGAAATTGAGTTCTTGTGTGTTGTATATTAAGAGAAAGCATCCAAATACTTTGTTTGCATTCATTTGAGTGTGAAACTACACCTAGGGTGTTTACAAGTACAAACAAGCTTCAACTCAAGCTGTTGAAGGAATTTACGCGTTTTAAAAGCTCATACGAGTAGGGTGAAAGAGATTTGAGTTCTTTTGTGTTGTATATTAAGAAAAAGCATCGAAATACTTTGTTTGCATTCATTTGAATGTGTGAAACTACACCTAGGATGTTTACAAGTACAAACAAGCTTCAACTCAAGCTTTTCAATGTATTTACACGTTTTAAAAGCTCATACGAGTAGGGTGAAAGAGATTTGAGTTCTTTTGTGATGTATATTAAGAGAAAGCATCCAAATACGTTATTTGCACTCATTTGAGTGTGAAACAACACCTAGGATGTTTACAAGTACAAACAAGCTTCAACTCAAGCTGTTGAATGAATTTACGCGTTTTAACAGCTCTTACGACTAGGGTGATAGAAATTGAGTTCTTTTGTGTTGTATATTAAGAGAAATCATCCAAATACTTTGTTTGCATTCATTTGAGTGTGAAACTACACCTAGGGTGTTTACAAGTACAAACAAGCTTCAACTCAAGCTGTTGAAGGAATTTACGCGTTTTAACAGCTCTTACGACTAGGGTGATAGAAATTGAGTTCTTGTGTGTTGTATATTAAGAGAAAGCATCCAAATACTTTGTTTGCATTCATTTGAGTGTGAAACTACACCTAGGGTGTTTACAGTTACAAACAAGCTTCAACTCAAGCTTTTGAATGAATTTACCCGTTTTAACAGCTCTTACGACTAGGGTGATAGAAATTGGGTTCTTTTGTGTTGTATATTAAGAGAAAATATTCAAATACTTTGTTTGCATTCATTTGAGTGTGAAATAACACCAGGGTTGTTTACAAGTACAAACAAGCTTCAACTCAAGCTTTTGAATGCATTTACGCGTTTTAAAAGCAAATACGAGGAGGGTGAAAGAGATTTGAGTTCTTTTGTGTTGTATATTAAGAGAAAGCATCCAAATACTTTGTTTGCATTCATTTGAGTGTGAAACTACACCTAGGATGTTTACAGTTACAAACAAGCTTCCACTCATGCTTTTGAATTCATTTACGCGTTTTAAAAGCTCATACGAGTAGGGTGAAAGAGATTTGAGTTCTTTTGTGTTGTATATTAAGAGAAAGCATCCAAATACTTTGTTTGCATTCTTTTGAGTATGAAACTACACCAAGAATGTGTTAAATTACAAACAAGCTTCAACTCAAGCTTTTGAATGCATTTACGTGTTTTAAAAGCTCATACGAGTAGGGTGAAAGAGATTTGAGTTCTTTTGTGATGTATATTAAGAGAAAGCATCCAAATACGTTATTTGCATTCATTTGAGTGTGAAACAACACCTAGGATGTTTACAAGTACAAACAAGCTTCAACTCAAGCTGTTGAATGAATTTACGCGTTTTAACTGCTCTTACGACTAGGGTGATAGAAATTGAGTTCTTGTGTGTTGTATATTAAGAGAAAGCATCCAAATACTTTGTTTGCATTCATTTGAGTGTGAAACTACACCTAGGGTGTTTACAAGTACAAACAAGCTTCAACTCAAGCTGTTGAAGGAATTTACGCGTTTTAAAAGCTCATACGAGTAGGGTGAAAGAGATTTGAGTTCTTTTGTGTTGTATATTAAGAAAAAGCATCGAAATACTTTGTTTGCATTCATTTGAATGTGTGAAACTACACCTAGGATGTTTACAAGTACAAACAAGCTTCAACTCAAGCTTTTCAATGTATTTACACGTTTTAAAAGCTCATACGAGTAGGGTGAAAGAGATTTGAGTTCTTTTGTGTTGTATATTAAGAGAAAGCATCCAAATACTTTGTTTGCATTAATTTGAGTGTGAAACTACACCTAGGATGTTTACAAGTACAAACAAGCTTCAACTCAAGCTTTTGAATGCATTTACGCGTTGTAAAAGCTCATACGAGTTGGGTGAAAGAGATATGAGTTCTTTTGTGTTGTATATTAAGAGAAAGCATCCAAATACTTTTTTTGCATTGATTTGAGTGTGAAACTACACCGAGGATGTTTACAGTTACAAACAAGCTTCAACTCAAGCTTTTGAATGCATTTACGCGTTTTAACAGCTCATACGAGTAAGGTGAAAGAGATTTGATTTCTTTTCTGTTGTATATGAAGAGACAGCACCCAAATGTTTAGTTTGCATTCTTTTGAGTATGAAACTACACCAAGAATGTGTTAAATTACAAACAAGCTTCAACTCAAGCTTTTGAATGCATTTACACGTCTTAAAAGCTCATATGAGTAGGGTGAAAGAGATTTGAGTTCTTTTGTGTTCCATATTAAGAGAAAGCATCTAAATAATTTGTTTGCATTCATTTGAGTGTGAAACTACACCTGGGAAGTTTACAAGTACAAACAAGCTTCAACTCAAGCTTTTGAATGCATTTACGCGTTTTAACAGCTCTTACGACTAGGGTGATAGAAATAAAGTTCTTGTGTGTTGTATATTAAGAGAAAGCATCCAAATACTTTGTTTGCATTCATTTGAGTGTGAAACTACACCTAGGATGTTTAAAAGTACAAACAAGCTTCAACTCAAGCTTTTGAATGTATTTACACGTTTTAAAAGCTCATACGAGTAGGGTGAAAGAGATTTGAGTTCTTTTGTGTTGTATATGAAGAGAAAGCATCCAAATACTTTCTTTGCATTCATTTGAGTGTGAAACTACACCTAGGATGTTTACAGTTACAAACAAGCTTCAACTCAAGCTTTTGAATGCATTTACGCGTTTTAAAAGCTCATACGAGGAGGGTGAAAGAGATTTGAGTTCTTTTGTGTTGTATATTAAGAGAAAGCATCCAAATACTTTGTTTGCATTCATTTGAGTGTAAAACTACACCTAGGATGTTTACAAGTACAAACAAGTTTCAACTCAAGCTTTTGAATGAATTTACCCATTTTAACAGCTCTTACGACTAGGGTGAAAGTGATTTGAGTTCTTTTGTGCTGTATATTAAGAGAAAGCATCCAAATACTTTTTTTTCATTCATTTGAGTGTGAAACTTAACCTAGGATGTTCACAGTTACAAACAAGCTTCAACTCAAGCTTTTGAATGCATTTACCCGTTTTAAAAGCTCATACGAGTAGGGTGAAAGAGATTTGAGTTCTTTTGTGTTGTATATTAAGAGAAAGCATCCAAATACTTTGTTTGCATTCATTTGAGTGTGAAACTACACCTAGGATGTTTACAGTTACAAACAAGCTTCAACTCAAGCTTTTGAATGCATTTACGCGTTTTAAAAGCTCATACGAGTAGGGTGAAAGAGATTTGAGTTCTTTTGTGATGTATATTAAGAGAAAGCATCCAAATACGTTATTTGCATTCATTTGAGTGTGAAACAACACCTAGGATGTTTACAAGTACAAACAAGCTTCAACTCAAGCTGTTGAATGAATTTACGCGTTTTAACAGCTCTTACGACTAGGGTGATAGAAATTGAGTTCTTTTCTGTTGTATATTAAGAGAAATCATCCAAATACTTTGTTTGCATTCATTTGAGTGTGAAACTACACCTAGGGTGTTTACAGTTACAAACAAGCTTCAACTCAAGCTTTTGAATGAATTTACCCGTTTTAACAGCTCTTACGACTAGGGTGATAGAAATTGGGTTCTTTTGTGTTGTATATTAAGAGAAAATATTCAAATACTTTGTTTGCATTCATTTGAGTGTGAAATAACACCAGGGTTGTTTACAAGTACAAACAAGCTTCAACTCAAGCTTTTGAATGCATTTACGCGTTTTAAAAGCAAATACGAGGAGGGTGAAAGAGATTTGAGTTCTTTTGTGTTGTATATTAAGAGAAAGCATCCAAATACTTTGTTTGCATTCATTTGAGTGTGAAACTACACCTAGGATGTTTACAGTTACAAACAAGCTTCAACTCATGCTTTTGAATTCATTTACGCGTTTTAAAAGCTCATACGAGTAGGGTGAAAGAGATTTGAGTTCTTTTGTGTTGTATATTAAGAGAAAGCATCCAAATACTTTGTTTGCATTCTTTTGAGTATGAAACTACACCAAGAATGTGTTAAATTACAAACAAGCTTCAACTCAAGCTTTTGAATGCATTTACGTGTTTTAAAAGCTCATACGAGTAGGGTAAAAGAGATTTGAGTTCTTTTGTGATGTATATTAAGAGAAAGCATCCAAATACGTTATTTGCATTCATTTGAGTGTGAAACAACACCTAGGATGTTTACAAGTACAAACAAGCTTCAACTCAAGCTGTTGAATGAATTTACGCGTTTTAACTGCTCTTACGACTAGGGTGATAGAAATTGAGTTCTTGTGTGTTGTATATTAAGAGAAAGCATCCAAATACTTTGTTTGCATTCATTTGAGTGTGAAACTACACCTAGGGTGTTTACAAGTACAAACAAGCTTCAACTCAAGCTGTTGAAGGAATTTACGCGTTTTAAAAGCTCATACGAGTAGGGTGAAAGAGATTTGAGTTCTTTTGTGTTGTATATTAAGAAAAAGCATCGAAATACTTTGTTTGCATTCATTTGAATGTGTGAAACTACACCTAGGATGTTTACAAGTACAAACAAGCTTCAACTCAAGCTTTTCAATGTATTTACACGTTTTAAAAGCTCATACGAGTAGGGTGAAAGAGATTTGAGTTCTTTTGTGATGTATATTAAGAGAAAGCATCCAAATACGTTATTTGCATTCATTTGAGTGTGAAACAACACCTAGGATGTTTACAAGTACAAACAAGCTTCAACTCAAGCTGTTGAATGAATTTACGCGTTTTAACAGCTCTTACGACTAGGGTGATAGAAATTGAGTTCTTTTGTGTTGTATATTAAGAGAAATCATCCAAATACTTTGTTTGCATTCATTTGAGTGTGAAACTACACCTAGGGTGTTTACAAGTACAAACAAGCTTCAACTCAAGCTGTTGAAGGAATTTACGCGTTTTAACAGCTCTTACGACTAGGGTGATAGAAATTGGGTTCTTGTGTGTTGTATATTAAGAGAAAGCATCCAAATACTTTGTTTGCATTCATTTGAGTGTGAAACTACACCTAGGGTGTTTACAGTTACAAACAAGCTTCAACTCAAGCTTTTGAATGAATTTACCCGTTTTAACAGCTCTTACGACTAGGGTGATAGAAATTGGGTTCTTTTGTGTTGTATATTAAGAGAAAATATTCAAATACTTTGTTTGCATTCATTTGAGTGTGAAATAACACCAGGGTTGTTTACAAGTACAAACAAGCTTCAACTCAAGCTTTTGAATGCATTTACGCGTTTTAAAAGCAAATACGAGGAGGGTGAAAGAGATTTGAGTTCTTTTGTGTTGTATATTAAGAGAAAGCATCCAAATACTTTGTTTGCATTCATTTGAGTGTGAAACTACACCTAGGATGTTTACAGTTACAAACAAGCTTCCACTCATGCTTTTGAATTCATTTACGCGTTTTAAAAGCTCATACGAGTAGGGTGAAAGAGATTTGAGTTCTTTTGTGTTGTATATTAAGAGAAAGCATCCAAATACTTTGTTTGCATTCTTTTGAGTATGAAACTACACCAAGAATGTGTTAAATTACAAACAAGCTTCAACTCAAGCTTTTGAATGCATTTACGTGTTTTAAAAGCTCATACGAGTAGGGTGAAAGAGATTTGAGTTCTTTTGTGATGTATATTAAGAGAAAGCATCCAAATACGTTATTTGCATTCATTTGAGTGTGAAACAACACCTAGGATGTTTACAAGTACAAACAAGCTTCAACTCAAGCTGTTGAATGAATTTACGCGTTTTAACTGCTCTTACGACTAGGGTGATAGAAATTGAGTTCTTGTGTGTTGTATATTAAGAGAAAGCATCCAAATACTTTGTTTGCATTCATTTGAGTGTGAAACTACACCTAGGGTGTTTACAAGTACAAACAAGCTTCAACTCAAGCTGTTGAAGGAATTTACGCGTTTTAAAAGCTCATACGAGTAGGGTGAAAGAGATTTGAGTTCTTTTGTGTTGTATATTAAGAAAAAGCATCGAAATACTTTGTTTGCATTCATTTGAATGTGTGAAACTACACCTAGGATGTTTACAAGTACAAACAAGCTTCAACTCAAGCTTTTCAATGTATTTACACGTTTTAAAAGCTCATACGAGTAGGGTGAAAGAGATTTGAGTTCTTTTGTGTTGTATATTAAGAGAAAGCATCCAAATACTTTGTTTGCATTCATTTGAGTGTGAAACTACACCTAGGATGTTTACAAGTACAAACAAGCTTCAACTCAAGCTTTTGAATGCATTTACGCGTTGTAAAAGCTCATACGAGTTGGGTGAAAGAGATTTGAGTTCTTTTGTGTTGTATATTAAGAGAAAGCATCCAAATACTTTTTTTGCATTGATTTGAGTGTGAAACTACACCGAGGATGTTTACAGTTACAAACAAGCTTCAACTCAAGCTTTTGAATGCATTTACGCGTTTTAACAGCTCATACGAGTAAGGTGAAAGAGATTTGATTTCTTTTCTGTTGTATATGAAGAGACAGCACCCAAATGTTTAGTTTGCATTCTTTTGAGTATGAAACTACACCAAGAATGTGTTAAATTACAAACAAGCTTCAACTCAAGCTTTTGAATGCATTTACACGTCTTAAAAGCTCATATGAGTAGGGTGAAAGAGATTTGAGTTCTTTTGTGTTCCATATTAAGAGAAAGCATCTAAATAATTTGTTTGCATTCATTTGAGTGTGAAACTACACCTGGGAAGTTTACAAGTACAAACAAGCTTCAACTCAAGCTTTTGAATGCATTTACGCGTTTTAACAGCTCTTACGACTAGGGTGATAGAAATAAAGTTCTTGTGTGTGGTATATTAAGAGAAAGCATCCAAATACTTTGTTTGCATTCATTTGAGTGTGAAACTACACCTAGGATGTTTAAAAGTACAAACAAGCTTCAACTCAAGCTTTTGAATGTATTTACACGTTTTAAAAGCTCATACGAGTAGGGTGAAAGAGATTTGAGTTCTTTTGTGTTGTATATGAAGAGAAAGCATCCAAATACTTTCTTTGCATTCATTTGAGTGTGAAACTACACCTAGGATGTTTACAGTTACAAACAAGCTTCAACTCAAGCTTTTGAATGCATTTACGCGTTTTAAAAGCTCATACGAGGAGGGTGAAAGAGATTTGAGTTCTTTTGTGTTGTATATTAAGAGAAAGCATCCAAATACTTTGTTTGCATTCATTTGAGTGTAAAACTACACCTAGGATGTTTACAAGTACAAACAAGTTTCAACTCAAGCTTTTGAATGAATTTACCCATTTTAACAGCTCTTACGACTAGGGTGAAAGTGATTTGAGTTCTTTTGTGCTGTATATTAAGAGAAAGCATCCAAATACTTTTTTTTCATTCATTTGAGTGTGAAACTTAACCTAGGATGTTCACAGTTACAAACAAGCTTCAACTCAAGCTTTTGAATGCATTTACCCGTTTTAAAAGCTCATACGAGTAGGGTGAAAGAGATTTGAGTTCTTTTGTGTTGTATATTAAGAGAAAGCATCCAAATACTTTGTTTGCATTCATTTGAGTGTGAAACTACACCTAGGATGTTTACAGTTACAAACAAGCTTCAACTCAAGCTTTTGAATGCATTTACGCGTTTTAAAAGCTCATACGAGTAGGGTGAAAGAGATTTGAGTTCTTTTGTGATGTATATTAAGAGAAAGCATCCAAATACGTTATTTGCATTCATTTGAGTGTGAAACAACACCTAGGATGTTTACAAGTACAAACAAGCTTCAACTCAAGCTGTTGAATGAATTTACGCGTTTTAACAGCTCTTACGACTAGGGTGATAGAAATTGAGTTCTTTTCTGTTGTATATTAAGAGAAATCATCCAAATACTTTGTTTGCATTCATTTGAGTGTGAAACTACACCTAGGGTGTTTACAGTTACAAACAAGCTTCAACTCAAGCTTTTGAATGAATTTACCCGTTTTAACAGCTCTTACGACTAGGGTGATAGAAATTGGGTTCTTTTGTGTTGTATATTAAGAGAAAATATTCAAATACTTTGTTTGCATTCATTTGAGTGTGAAATAACACCAGGGTTGTTTACAAGTACAAACAAGCTTCAACTCAAGCTTTTGAATGCATTTACGCGTTTTAAAAGCAAATACGAGGAGGGTGAAAGAGATTTGAGTTCTTTTGTGTTGTATATTAAGAGAAAGCATCCAAATACTTTGTTTGCATTCATTTGAGTGTGAAACTACACCTAGGATGTTTACAGTTACAAACAAGCTTCAACTCATGCTTTTGAATTCATTTACGCGTTTTAAAAGCTCATACGAGTAGGGTGAAAGAGATTTGAGTTCTTTTGTGTTGTATATTAAGAGAAAGCATCCAAATACTTTGTTTGCATTCTTTTGAGTATGAAACTACACCAAGAATGTGTTAAATTACAAACAAGCTTCAACTCAAGCTTTTGAATGCATTTACGTGTTTTAAAAGCTCATACGAGTAGGGTGAAAGAGATTTGAGTTCTTTTGTGATGTATATTAAGAGAAAGCATCCAAATACGTTATTTGCATTCATTTGAGTGTGAAACAACACCTAGGATGTTTACAAGTACAAACAAGCTTCAACTCAAGCTGTTGAATGAATTTACGCGTTTTAACTACTCTTACGACTAGGGTGATAGAAATTGAGTTCTTGTGTGTTGTATATTAAGAGAAAGCATCCAAATACTTTGTTTGCATTCATTTGAGTGTGAAACTACACCTAGGATGTTTACAGTTACAAACAAGCTTCATCTCATGCTTTTGAATTCATTTACGCGTTTTAAAAGCTCATACGAGTAGGGTGAAAGAGATTTGAGTTCTTTTGTGTTGTATACTAAGAAAAAGCATCGAAATACTTTGTTTGCATTCATTTGAATGTGTGAAACTACACCTAGGATGTTTACAAGTACAAACAAGCTTCAACTCAAGCTTTTGAATGTATTTACACGTTTTAAAAGCTCATACGAGTAGGGTGAAAGAGATTTGAGTTCTTTTGTGTTGTATAGTAAGAGAAAGCATCCAAATACTTTGTTTCATTCGTTTGAGTGTGAAACTACACCTAGGATGTTTACAAGTACAAAAAAGCTTCAACTCAAGCTTTTGAATGTATTTACGCATTTTAAAAGCTCATACGGATAGGGTGAAAGAGATTTGAGTTCTTTTGTGTTGCATAGTAAGAGAAAGCATCTAAATAATTTGTTTGCATTCATTTGAGTGTGAAACTACACCTAGGATGTTTACAAGTACAAACAAGCTTCAACTCAAGCTTTTGAATGCATTTACACGTTGTAAAAGCTCATACGAGTTGGGTGAAAGAGATTTGAGTTCTTTTGTGTTGCATAGTAAGAGAAAGCATCTAAATAATTTGTTTGCATTCATTTGAGTGTGAAACTACACCTAGGATGTTTACAAGTACAAACAAGCTTCAACTCAAGCTTTTGAATGCATTTACGCGTTGTAAAAGCTCATACGAGTTGGGTGAAAGAGATTTGAGTTCTTTTGTGTTGTATATTAAGAGAAAGCATCCAAATACTTTGTTTGCATTCATTTGAGTGTGAAACTACACCGAGGATGTTTACTGTTACAAACAAGCTTCAACTCAAGCTTTTGAATGCATTTACGCGTTCTAACAGCTCATACGAGTAAGGTGAAAAAGATTTGATTTCTTTTCTGTTGTATATGAAGAGAAAGCACCCAAATGTTTAGTTTGCATTCTTTTGAGTATGAAACTACACCAAGAATGTGTTAAATTACAAACAAGCTTCAACTCAAGCTTTTGAATGCATTTACGCGTCTCAAGATTTGAGTTCTTTTGTGTTGCATAGTAAGAGAAAGCATCTAAATAATTTGTTTGCATTCATTTGAGTGTGAAACTACACCTAGGAAGTTTACAAGTACAAACAAGCTTCAACTCAAGCTTTTGAATGCATTTACGCGTTTTAACAGCTATTACGACTAGGGTGATAGAAATAAAGTTCTTGTGTGTGGTATATTAAGAGAAAGCATCCAAATACTTTGTTTGCATTCATTTGAGTGTGAAACTACACCTAGGATGTTTACAAGTACAAACAAGCTTCAACTCAAGCTTTTGAATGTATTTACACGTTTTAAAAGCTCATACGAGTAGGGTGAAAGAGATTTGAGTTCTTTTGTGTTGTATATGAAGAGAAAGCATCCAAATACTTTTTTTTCATTCATTTGAGTGTGAAACTTAACCTAGGATGTTCACAGTTACAAACAAGCTTCAACTCAAGCTTTTGAATGCATTTACCCGTTTTAAAAGCTCATACGAGTAGGGTGAAAGAGATTTGAGTTCTTTTGTGTTGTATATTAAGAGAAAGCATCCAAATACTTTGTTTGCATTCATTTGAGTGTGAAACTACACCTAGGATGTTTACAGTTACAAACAAGCTTCAACTCAAGCTTTTGAATGCATTTACGCGTTTTAAAAGCTCATACGAGGAGGGTGAAAGAGATTTGAGTTCTTTTGTGTTGTATATTAAGAGAAAGCATCCAAATACTTTGTTTGCATTCATTTGAGTGTGCAACTACACCTAGGATGTTTACAAGTACAAACAAGCTTCAACTCAAGCTTTTGAATGAATTTACGCGTTTTAACAGCTCTTACGACTAGGGTGATAGAAATTGAGTTCTTTTGTGTTGTATATTAAGAGAAAATATCCAAATACTTTGTTTGCATACATTTGAGTGTGAAATAACACTAGGGTTCTTTACAAGTACAAAAAAGCTTCAACTCAAGGTTTTGAATGCATTTACGCGTTTTAAAAGCTCATACGAGTAGGGTGATAGAAATTTGAGTGTGAAATAACACCAGGGTTGTTTACAAGTACAAACAAGCTTCAACTCAAGCTTTTGAATGCATTTACGCGTTTTAAAAGCAAATACGAGGAGGGTGAAAGAGATTTGAGTTCTTTTGTGTTGTATATTAAGAGAAAGCATCCAAATACATTGTTTGCATTCATTTGAGTTTGAAACTACACCTAGGATGTTTACAGTTACAAACAAGCTCCAACTCATGCTTTTGAATTCATTTACGCGTTTTAAAAGCTCATACGAGTAGGGTGAAAGAGATTTGAGTTCTTTGGTGTTGTATATTAAGAGAAAGCATCCAAATACTTTGTTTGCATTCATTTGAGTGTGAAACTACACCGAGGATGTTTACAGTTACAAACAAGCTTCAAGTCAAGCTTTTGAATGCATTTACGCGTGTTAAAAGCTCATACAAGTAGGGTGAAAGAGATTTGAGTTCTTTTGTGTTGTATATTAAGAGAAAGCATCCAAATACGTTGTTTGCATTCATTTGAGTGTGAAACTACACCTAGGATGTTTACAAGTACAAACAAGCTTCAACTCAAGCTGTTGAATTAATTTACGCGTTTTAACAGCTCTTACGACTAGGGTAATAGAAATTGAGTTCTTTTGTGTTGTATATTAAGAGAAAATATCCAAATACTTTGTTTGCATACATTTGAGTGTGAAATAACACCAGGGTTCTTTACAAGTACAAAAAAGCTTCAACTCAAACTTTTGAATGCATTTACGCGTTTTAAAAGCTCATACGAGTAGGGTGAAAGAGATTTGATTTCTTTTCTGTTTTATATTAAGAGAAAGCACCCAAATGTTTTGTTTGCATTGTTTTGAGTATGAAACTACACCAAGAATGTGTTAAATTACAAACAAGCTTCAACTCAAGCTTTTGAATGCATTTACACGTTTTAAAAGCTCATACGAGTAGGGTGAAAGAGATTTGAGTTCTTTTGTGTTGTATATTATGAGAAAGCAACCAAATACTTTGTTTGCATTCATTTGAGTGTGAAACTACACCTAGGATATTTACAAGTACAAACAAGCTTCAACTCAAGCTGTTGAATGAATTTACGCGTTTTAACAGCTCTTACGACTAGGGTGATAGAAATTGAGTTCTTGTGTGTTGTATATTAAGAGAAAGCATCCAAATACTTTGTTTGCATTCATTTGAGTGTAAAACTACACCTAGGGTGTTTACAGTTACCAGCAAGCTTCATCTCATGCTTTTGAATTCATTTACGCGTTTTAAAAGCTCATACGAGTAGGGTGAAAGAGATTTGAGTTCTTTTGTGTTGTATAGTAAGAGAAAGCATCCAAATACTTTGTTTGCATTCATTTGAGTGTGAAACTACACCTAGGATGTTTACAAGTACAAACAAGCTTCAACTCATGCTTTTGAATGTATTTACACGTTTTAAAAGCTCATACGATTAGGGTGAAAGAGATTTGAGTTCTTTTGTGTTGTATACTAAGAGAAAGCATCCAAATACTTTGTTTGCATTCATTTGAGTGTGCAACTACACCTAGGATGTTTACAAGTACAAACAAGCTTCAACTCAAGCTTTTGAATGAATTTACGCGTTTTAACAGCTCTTACGACTAGGGTGATAGAAATTGAGTTCTTTTGTGTTGTATATTAAGAGAAAATATCCAAATACTTTGTTTGCATACATTTGAGTGTGAAATAACACTAGGGTTCTTTACAAGTACAAAAAAGCTTCAACTCAAGCTTTTGAATGCATTTACGCGTTTTAAAAGCTCATACGAGTAGGGTGATAGAAATTTGAGTGTGAAATAACACCAGGGTTGTTTACAAGTACAAACAAGCTTCAACTCAAGCTTTTGAATGCATTTACGCGTTTTAAAAGCAAATACGAGGAGGGTGAAAGAGATTTGAGTTCTTTTGTGTTGTATATTAAGAGAAAGCATCCAAATACATTGTTTGCATTCATTTGAGTTTGAAACTACACCTAGGATGTTTACAGTTACAAACAAGCTTCAACTCATGCTTTTGAATTCATTTACGCGTTTTAAAAGCTCATACGAGTAGGGTGAAAGAGATTTGAGTTCTTTGGTGTTGTATATTAAGAGAAAGCATCCAAATACTTTGTTTGCATTCATTTGAGTGTGAAACTACACCGAGGATGTTTACAGTTACAAACAAGCTTCAAGTCAAGCTTTTGAATGCATTTACGCGTGTTAAAAGCTCATAAGAGTAGGGTGAAAGAGATTTGAGTTCTTTTGTGATGTATATTAAGAGAAAGCATCCAAATACGTTATTTGCATTCATTTGAGTGTGAAACAACACCTAGGATGTTTACAAGTACAAACAAGCTACAACTCAAGCTGTTGAATGAATTTACGCGTTTTAACAGCTCTTACGACTAGGGTGATAGAAATTGAGTTCTTTTGTGTTGTATATTAAGAGAAATCATCCAAATACTTTGTTTTCATTCATTTGATTGTGAAACTACACCTAGGGTGTTTACATGTACAAACAAGCTTCAACTCAAGCTGTTGAAGGAATTTACGCGTTTTAACAGCTCTCACGACTAGGGTGATAGAAATTGAGTTCTTGTGTGTTGTATATTAAGAGAAAGCATCCAAATACTTTGTTTGCATTCATTTGAGTGTGTAACTACACCTAGGATGTTTACAGTTACAAACAAGCTTCATCTCATGCTTTTGAATTCATTTACGCGTTTTAAAAGCTCATACGAGTAGGGTGAAAGAGATTTGAGTTCTTTTGTGTTGTATAGTAAGAGAAAGCATCCAAATACTTTGTTTGCATTCATTTGAGTGTGAAACTACACCTAGGATGTTTACAAGTACAAACAAGCTTCAACTCAAGCTTTTAAATGTATTTACACGTTTTAAAAGCTCATACGAGTAGGGTGAAAGAGATTTTAGTCCTTTTGTGTTGTATATTAAGAGAAAGCATCCAAATACTTTGTTTGCATTCATTTGAGTGTGAAACTACACCTAGGATGTTTACAAGTACAAAAAAGCTTCAACTCAAGCTTTTGAATGTAGTTACGCATTTTAAAAGCTCATACGAGTAGGGTGAAAGAGATTTGAGTTCTTTTGTGTTGTATATTGAGAGAAAGCATCCAAATACGTTGTTTGCATTCATTTGAGTGTGAAACTACACCTAGGATGTTTACAGTTACAAACAAGCTTCAACAAAAGCTTTTGAATGCATTTACGCGTTTTAAAAGCTCATACGAGGAGGATGAAAGAGATTTGAGTTCTTTTGTGTTGTATATTAAGAGAAAGCATCCAAATACTTTGTTTGCATTCATTTGAGTGTGAAACTACACCGAGGATGTTTACAGTTACAAACAAGCTTCAAGTCAAGCTTTTGAATGCATTTACGCGTGTTAAAAGCTCATACGAGTAGGGTGAAAGAGATTTGAGTTCTTTTGTGTTGTATATTAAGAGAAAGCATCCAAATACGTTGTTTGCATTCATTTGAGTGTGAAACTACACCTAGGATGTTTACAAGTACAAACAAGCTTCAACTCAAGCTGTTGAATTAATTTACGCGTTTTAACAGCTCTTACGACTAGGGTGATAGAAATTGAGTTCTTTTGTGTTGTATATTAAGAGAAAATATCCAAATACTTTGTTTGCATACATTTGAGTGTGAAATAACACCAGGGTTCTTTACAAGTACAAAAAAGCTTCAACTCAAACTTTTGAATGCATTTACGCGTTTTAAAAGCAAATACGAGGAGGGTGAAAGAGATTTGAGTTCTTTTGTGTTGTATATTGAGAGAAAGCATCCAAATACATTGTTTGCATTCATTTGAGTGTGAAACTACACCTAGGATATTTACAGTTACAAACAAGCTTCAACTCATGCTTTTGAATTCATTTACGCGTTTTAAAAGCTCATACGAGTAGGGTGAAAGAGATTTGAGTTCTTTTGTGTTGTATATTAAGAGAAAGCATCCAAATACTTTGTTTGCATTCTTTTGAGTATGAAACTACACCAAGAATGTGTTAAATTACAAACAAGCTTCAACTCAAGCTTTTGAATGCATTTACGCGTTTTAAAAGCTCATACGAGTAGGGTGAAAGAGATTTGAGTTCTTTTGTGATGTATATTAAGAGAAAGCATCCAAATACGTTATTTGCATTCATTTGAGTGTGAAACAACACCTAGGATGTTTACAAGTACAAACAAGCTTCAACTCAAGCTGTTGAATGAATTTACGCGTTTTAACAGCTCTTACGACTAGGGTGATAGAAATTGAGTTCTTTTGTGTTGTATATTAAGAGAAATCATCCAAATACTTTGTTTGCATTCATTTGAGTGTGAAACTACACCTAGGGTGTTTACAAGTACAAACAAGCTTCAACTCAAGCTGTTGAAGGAATTTACGCGTTTTAACAGCTCTTACGACTAGGGTGATAGAAATTGAGTTCTTGTGTGTTGTATATTAAGAGAAAGCATCCAAATACTTTGTTTGCATTCATTTGAGTGTTAAACTACACCTAGGATGTTTACAGTTACAAACAAGCTTCATCTCATGCTTTTGAATTCATTTACGCGTTTTAAAAGCTCATACGAGTAGGCTGAAAGAGATTTGAGTTCTTTTGTGTTGTATAGTAAGAGAAAGCATCCAAATAATTTGTTTGCATTCATTTGAGTGTGAAACTACACCTAGGATGTTTACAAGTACAAACAAGCTTCAACTCAAGCTTTTAAATGTATTTACACGTTTTAAAAGCTCATACGAGTAGGGTGAAAGAGATTTTAGTCCTTTTGTGTTGTATATTAAGAGAAAGCATCCAAATACTTTGTTTGCATTCATTTGAGTGTGAAACTACACCTAGGATTTTTACAAGTACAAAAAAGCTTCAACTCAAGCTTTTGAATGTAGTTACGCATTTTAAAAGCTCATACGAGTAGGGTGAAAGAGATTTGAGTTCTTTTGTGTTGTATATTGAGAGAAAGCATCCAAATATGTTGTTTGCATTCATTTGAGTGTGAAACTACACCTAGGATGTTTACAGTTACAAACAAGCTTCAACTTAAGCTTTTGAATGCATTTACGCGTTTTAAAAGCTCATACGAGGAGGGTGAAAGAGATTTGAGTTCTTTTGTGTTGTATATTAAGAGAAAGCATCAAAATACTTTGTTTGCATTCATTTGAGTGTGAAACTACACCGAGGATGTTTACAGTTACAAACAAGCTTCAAGTCAAGCTTTTGAATGCATTTACGCGTGTTAAAAGCTCATACGAGTAGGGTGAAAGAGATTTGAGTTCTTTTGTGTTGTACATTAAGAGAAAGCATCCAAATACGTTGTTTGCATTCATTTGAGTGTGAAACTACACCTAGGATGTTTACAAGTACAAACAAGCTTCAACTCAAGCTGTTGAATTAATTTACGCGTTTTAACAGCTCTTACGACTAGGGTGATAGAAATTGAGTTCTTTTGTGTTGTATATTAAGAGAAATCATCCAAATACTTTGTTTGCATTCATTTGAGTGTGAAACTACACCTAGGATGTTTACAAGTACAAACAAGCTTCAACTCAAGCTTTTGAATGCATTTACGCGTTTTAAAAGCTCATACGAGTAGGGTGAAAGAGATTTGATTTCTTTTCTGTTGTATATTAAGAGAAAGCACCCAAATGTTTTGTTTGCATTGTTTTGAGTATGAAACTACACCAAGAATGTGTTTAATTACAAACAAGCTTCAACTCAAGCTTTTGAATGCATTTACACGTTTTAAAAGCTCATACGAGTAGGGTGAAAGAGATTTGAGTTCTTTTGTGTTGTATATTAAGAGAAAGCAACCAAATACTTTGTTTGCATTCATTTGAGTGTGAAACTACACCTAGGATGTTTACGAGTACAAACAAGCTTCAACTCAAGCTGTTGAATGAATTTACGCATTTTAACAGCTCTTACGACTAGGGTGATAGAAATTGAGTTCTTGTGTGTTGTATATTAAGAGAAAGCATCCAAATACTTTGTTTGCATTCATTTGAGTGTGAAACTACACCTAGGGTGTTTACAGTTACAAACAAGCTTCATCTCATGCTTTTGAATTCATTTACGCGTTTTAAAAGCTCATACGAGTAGGGTGAAAGAGATTTGACTTCTTTTGTGTTGTATAGTAAGAGAAAGCATCCAAATACTTTGTTTGCATTCATTTGAGTGTGAAACTACACCTAGGATTTTTACAAGTACAAAAAAGCTTCAACTCAAGCTTTTGAATGTAGTTACGCATTTTAAAAGCTCATACGAGTAGGGTGAAAGAAATTTGAGTTCTTTTGTGTTGTATATTGAGAGAAAGCATCCAAATACGTTGTTTGCATTCATTTGAGTGTGAAACTACACCTAGGATGTTTACAGTTACAAACAAGCTTCAACAAAAGCTTTTAAATGCATTTACGCGTTTTAAAAGCTCATACGAGGAGGATGAAAGAGATTTGAGTTCTTTTGTGTTGTATATTAAGAGAAAGCATCCAAATACTTTGTTTGCATTCATTTGAGTGTGAAACTACACCGAGGATGTTTACAGTTACAAACAAGCTTCAAGTCAAGCTTTTGAATGCATTTACGCGTGTTAAAAGCTCATACGAGTAGGGTGAAAGAGATTTGAGTTCTTTTGTGTTGTATATTAAGAGAAAGCATCCAAATACGTTGTTTGCATTCATTTGAGTGTGAAACTACACCTAGGATGTTTACAAGTACAAACAAGCTTCAACTCAAGCTGTTGAATTAATTTACGCGTTTTAACAGCTCTTACGACTAGGGTGATAGAAATTGAGTTCTTTTGTGTTGTATATTAAGAGAAAATATCCAAATACTTTGTTTGCATACATTTGAGTGTGAAATAACACCAGGGTTCTTTACAAGTACAAAAAAGCTTCAACTCAAACTTTTGAATGCATTTACGCGTTTTAAAAGCAAATACGAGGAGGGTGAAAGAGATTTGAGTTCTTTTGTGTTGTATATTGAGAGAAAGCATCCAAATACATTGTTTGCATTTATTTGAGTGTGAAACTACACCTAGGATATTTACAGTTACAAACAAGCTTCAACTCATGCTTTTGAATTCATTTACGCGTTTTAAAAGCTCATACGAGTAGGGTGAAAGAGATTTGAGTTCTTTTGTGTTGTATATTAAGAGAAAGCATCCAAATACTTTGTTTGCATTCTTTTGAGTATGAAACTACACCAAGAATGTGTTAAATTACAAACAAGCTTCAACTCAAGCTTTTGAATGCATTTAGGCGTTTTAAAATCTCATACGAGTAGGGTGAAAGAGATTTGAGTTCTTTTGTGATGTATATTAAGAGAAAGCATCCAAATACGTTATTTGCATTCATTTGAGTGTGAAACAACACCTAGGATGTTTACAAGTACAAACAAGCTTCAACTCAAGCTGTTGAATGAATTTACGCGTTTTAACAGCTCTTACGACTAGGGTGATAGAAATTGAGTTCTTTTGTGTTGTATATTAAGAGAAATCATCCAAATACTTTGTTTGCATTCATTTGAGTGTGAAACTACACCTAGGGTGTTTACAAGTACAAACAAGCTTCAACTCAAGCTGTTGAAGGAATTTACACGTTTTAACAGCTCTTACGACTAGGGTGATAGAAATTGAGTTCTTGTGTGTTGTATATTAAGAGAAAGCATCCAAATACTTTGTTTGCATTCATTTGAGTGTTAAACTACACCTAGGATGTTTACAGTTACAAACAAGCTTCATCTCATGCTTTTGAATTCATTTACGCGTTTTAAGAGCTCATACGAGTAGGCTGAAAGAGATTTGAGTTCTTTTGTGTTGTATAGTAAGAGAAAGCATCCAAATAATTTGTTTGCATTCATTTGAGTGTGAAACTACACCTAGGATGTTTACAAGTACAAACAAGCTTCAACTCAAGCTTTTAAATGTATTTACACGTTTTAAAAGCTCATACGAGTAGGGTGAAAGAGATTTTAGTCCTTTTGTGTTGTATATTAAGAGAAAGCATCCAAATACTTTGTTTGCATTCATTTGAGTGTGAAACTACACCTAGGATTTTTACAAGTACAAAAAAGCTTCAACTCAAGCTTTTGAATGTAGTTACGCATTTTAAAAGCTCATACGAGTAGGGTGAAAGAGATTTGAGTTCTTTTGTGTTGTATATTGAGAGAAAGCATCCAAATACGTTGTTTGCATTCATTTGAGTGTGAAACTACACCTAGGATGTTTACAGTTACAAACAAGCTTCAACTTAAGCTTTTGAATGCATTTACGCGTTTTAAAAGCTCATACGAGGAGGGTGAAAGAGATTTGAGTTCTTTTGTGTTGTATATTAAGAGAAAGCATCCAAATACTTTGTTTGCATTCATTTGAGTGTGAAACTACACCGAGGATGTTTACAGTTACAAACAAGCTTCAAGTCCAGCTTTTGAATGCATTTACGCGTGTTAAAAGCTCATACGAGTAGGGTGAAAGAGATTTGAGTTCTTTTGTGTTGTATATTAAGAGAAAGCATCCAAATACGTTGTTTGCATTCATTTGAGTGTGAAACTACACCTAGGATGTTTACAAGTACAAACAAGCTTCAACTCAAGCTGTTGAATTAATTTACGCGTTTTAACAGCTCTTACGACTAGGTTGATAGAAATTGAGTTCTTTTGTGTTGTATGTTAAGAGAAAATATCCAAATACTTTGTTTGCATACATTTGAGTGTGAAATAACACCAGGGTTCTTTACAAGTACAAAAAAGCTTCAACTCAAACTTTTGAATGCATTTACGCGTTTTAAAAGCTCATACGAGTAGGGTGAAAGAGATTTGATTTCTTTTCTGTTGTATATTAAGAGAAAGCACCCAAATGTTTTGTTTGCATTGTTTTGAGTATGAAACTACACCAAGAATGTGTTTAATTACAAACAAGGTTCAACTCAAGCTTTTGAATGCATTTACACGTTTTAAAAGCTCATACGAGTAGGGTGAAAGAGATTTGAGTTCTTTTGTGTTGTATATTAAAAGAAAGCAACCAAATACTTTGTTTGCATTCATTTGAGTGTGAAACTACACCTAGGATGTTTACGAGTACAAACAAGCTTCAACTCAAGCTGTTGAATGAATTTACACATTTTAACAGCTCTTACGACTAGGGTGATAGAAATTGAGTTCTTGTGTGTTGTATATTAAGAGAAAGCATCCAAATACTTTGTTTGCATTCATTTGAGTGTGAAACTACACCTAGGGTGTTTACAGTTACAAACAAGCTTCATCTCATGCTTTTGAATTCATTTACGCGTTTTAAAAGCTCATACGAGTAGGGTGAAAGAGATTTGACTTCTTTTGTGTTGTATAGTAAGAGAAAGCATCCAAATACTTTGTTTGCATTCATTTGAGTGTGAAACTACACCTAGGATGTTTACAAGTACAAACAAGCTTCAACTCAAGCTTTTGAATGTATTTACACGTTTTAAAAGCTCATACGATTAGGGTGAAAGAGATTTGAGTTCTTTTGTGTTGTATACTAAGAGAAAGCATCCAAATACTTTGTTTCCATTCATTTGAGTGTGAAACTACACCTAGGATGTTTACAGTTACAAACAAGCTTCAACTCAAGCTTTTGAATGCATTTACGCGTTTTAAAAGCTCATACGAGGAGGGTGAAAGAGATTTGAGTTCTTTGTGTTGTATATTAAGAGAAAGCATCCAAATACTTTGTTTGCATTCATTTGAGTGTGAAACTACACCTAGGATGTTTACAGTTACAAACAAGCTTCAACTCAAGCTTTTGAATGCATTTACGCGTTTTAAAAGCTCATACGAGGAGGGTGAAAGAGATTTGTGTTCTTTTGTGTTGCATATTAAGAGAAAGCATCCAAATACTTTGTTTGCATTCATTTGAGTGTGAAACTACACCTAGGATGTTTACAGTTACAAACAAGCTTCAACTCAAGCTTTTGAATGCATTTACGCGTTTTAAAAGCTCATACGAGGAGGGTGAAAGAGATTTGAGTTTTTTTGTGTTGTATATTAAGAGAAAGCGTCCAAATACTTTGTTTGCATTCATTTGAGTGTGAAACTACACCTAGGATGTTTACAAGTACAAACAAGTTTCAACTCAAGCTTTTGAATGAATTTACCCGTTTTAACAGCTCTTACGACTAGGGTGATAGAAATTGGGTTCTTTTGTGTTGTATATTAAGAGAAAATATTCAAATACTTTGTTTGCATTCATTTGAGTGTGAAATAACACCAGGGTTGTTTACAAGTACAAACAAGCTTCAACTCAAGCTTTTGAATGCATTTACGCGTTTTGAAAGCAAATACGAGGAGGGTGAAAGAGATTTGAGTTCTTTTGTGTTGTATATTGAGAGAAAGCATCCAAATACATTGTTTGCATTCATTTGAGTGTGAAACTACACCTAGGATGTTTACAGTTACAAACAAGCTTCAACTCATGCTTTTGAATTCATTTACGCGTTTTATAAGCTCATACGAGTAGGGTGAAAGAGATTTGAGTTCTTTTGTGTTGTATATTAAGAGAAAGCATCCAAATACTTTGTTTGCATTCTTTTGAGTATGAAACTACACCAAGAATGTGTTAAATTACAAACAAGCTTCAACTCAAGCTTTTGAATGCATTTACGCGTTTTAAAAGCTCATACGAGTAGGGTGAAAGAGATTTGAGTTCTTTTGTGATGTATATTACGAGAAAGCATCCAAATACATTATTTGCATTCATTTTAGTGTGAAACAACACCTAGGATGTTTACAAGTACAAACAAGCTTCAACTCAAGCTGTTGAATGAATTTACGCGTTTTAACAGCTCTTACGACTAGGGTGATAGAAATTGAGTTCTTTTGTGTTGTATATTAAGAGAAATCATCCAAATACTTTGTTTGCATTCATTTGAGTGTGAAACTACACCTAGGGTGTTTACAAGTACAAACAAGCTTCAACTCAAGCTGTTGAAGGAATTTACGCTTTTGAACAGCTCTTACGACTAGGGTGATAGAAATTGAGTTCTTGTGTGTTGTATATTAAGAGTGATACGTTTGCAATTACAACCTTAGCAATTTGTAAACAAAAACAGAGGATTAAGAGAAGAAAGGATAATGAGTATCACCACCAAAGCTATAAAGGATTAAACCACCAAGCTATGGATAAAGAATACTACTTGCTCACCAAATAACCCTAAGATTATTGTAAAGAACGCAAGATTTGTAAGAAGGCAGCATCCGTGTATTTTTCATTCATCAACAAGTGCCTTTTACATCAGCTGTTCTTACATATTTATAGGGGTCACAAATGTGCCCTAATAACCTAAGAATACTCTAGAAAGGGTGAGCTGTCCAAGAGTAGTGCCCAAGCAAAATGAAACTTCAGTATTTTGCCCAGAAATGAGCCAAATACGTGCAGTACAATTTGGAGCGCATTTTCTTCCGTTTTGGACCACTTGACAGCTGTTGCTTGTCCTTGCAAAAGGACAAACGTGGGTGAGCTGTAAGGAGCCTCATTCTTCATCCTTACCTGCCCCATGTGCTCTTAGGCGCGCCTTACTCAGCAACTACTTAGGGAATTCAAATAACAACTAATTACATTTGTTAATTATGCTAATTACATGCAGGGTGCACTATAACTAACACTAATCACAAATGCTTATTTGTACGGATTAATCTTGTACGGACATGACCTAGATTAAGTGGCCAAAAGGACACTAAGACCTCTAGGACCAGAATCATCACCATTCAAACGTGAGAGAGTCCCAAATGCCATGATTAATGCATTAATGCTCACGCTCGTAACTTGATGTCCTGATGCTAACGCATCATCCTCCCCAACTTTTTTTGGATTTGCCCTCAAATCATCAAGGTATTCATCCTCCAAATAAGGCAGCAGATCTCCCACATTAAAAGTTGCTGAAATTGAACTCTCTCCAGGCAGTTCAAGCTTGTATGCATTGTCGTTGATCTTCTCGATGATTTTAAAAGGGCCTTCTGATCTGGGCATCAACTTGTGCATTCTTGGCCAATAAAAGTGCTCACTTAAGACCTCAAGAGTCTTCACAATGCCAAAGTGGCCAGCCAATCCTCCTAAGTGAGCTTCCCTTATAAGTAGGTCTCGAATTGAGCCCTTAGGGATACACAATCTGTTGTGCTTGAAAAGGAACCCTTCATGAATGTGAAAAGGGCCTTTTTCCACCTCCTTGCTGCCATCAAACATGGGAGAGAAATCTGGATCATCTTTGTAAAGTTCCCGTATGAAAGAGAAGCCTAAAACCTTGGCCTCGAGGATAGACAACATAGAACGTCGCCTTGATAAAGCATCGGCTACCACATTGCTTGCACCAGTTTTGTACTTAGATACAAAGGAGAATGATTGAAGATATTCCACCCATTTAGCATGTCTTGAACTCAACTTGTGCTGCCCATTAATATACTTCAACGCTTCATGATCAGAGTGCAAAATGAACTGCCTTGGTTTTAAGTAATGAGCCCAATGATCAAGAGCCCTCACAATTGCATAGAACTCTTTGTCATAAGTGCTGTAATTCCCTCTTGAACCATTCAACTTCTCACTGAAATAAGCAATAGGACGCTTATTTTGCACCAAAACAGCTCCAATACCGGTTCCACAAGCATCACATTCCACTTCAAATGGTTGATCAAAGTTAGGCAAAGCTAGTATAGGGGTGGAGCTAAGCCTTTCCTTGATGGCCTCAAAAGCATTTTGAGCCATGGGAGTCCACTCAAAGACACCTTTCTTCATACAATCCGTAAGTGGTGCTAAAAGAGAGCTGAATTGCTTGATGAATCTTCTGTAAAAAGAAGCTAGCCCATGGAAGCTCCTTACTTGCGTGATGCTAGTAGGAGTAGGCCATGTCTTAATCGCCTCAACCTTGCTGGGATCAACAGCTATACCATCCTTGGACACAATGTAACCAAGAAACGTGCCACTAGGAACAAAGAAATCACATTTCTCAAGCTTAGCAAACAGCTCGTGTTGCCTTAGAGCCTCAAAAACGCGTGTTAGGTGCTGCACATGCTCAGAATCACTCTTAGAGTATATGAGAATATCATCAAAATACACAACAACAAATTTACCAATAAAGGAACGCAATACCTCATTCATAAGACGCATGAATGTGCTAGGAGCATTGGACAACCCAAATGGCATTACAAGCCATTCATAAAGACCCCCTTTCGTATTGAAGGCTGTCTTCCATTCATCCCCATCCTTCATTCTAATTTGATGGTAACCACTCCTCAAATCCACTTTAGAGAAGACACAAGAACCAAACAGCTCATCAAGCATATCATCCAAGCGAGGAATTGGATATCTATACTTAATGGTAATGTTGTTAATTGAACTGCTATCAACACACATTCTCATGCTTCCATCCTTTTTTGGCACAAGGAGAGCTGGTACACTACAAGGACTCATGCTCTCTCTAATGTATCCCCTATCAAGTAACTCCTCTACTTGACGTTGTAACTCCTTAGTCTCTTGGGGATTACACCTATAAGCTGCTTTGTTAGGAAGTGAGGCTCCCAAAACAAAGTCTATTTGATGCTCTATGCCCCTAATGGGTGGCAAACCATGGGGTAAATCAGATGGGAACACGTCGACATACTTTTCAAGCAAAGGTTGCATTAACGCATGTAAAGGCTTTCCAACAATGTTCTCATTCTCCCCAAGCAACACCAGCATATAAACAACATTTCCATGCACCATTTCATACTCTAAATCAGCACCTTTAACAATCATAGCATGCTTTGATGAGTTAGAAACAGAAGAACCTTCCCCAACTTGCGTTCCCCCACATAAAGACAATTTTGCGGGTTGCAAATTAATTTTCTTTCCCTGAACCTCAAAAGAGTAAACATTTCTAAAGCCATCATGCATTACTCTTCTATCATATAACCAAGGTCTACCTAACAGCAAATGACAAGCATCCATGGGGATCACATCACACAAAATCTCATCATTGTATACTTTTCCAATCGAAAAAGGGATCGTGACTTGTTTTGTTACCTTGGCTTTGCTTCCCTTCTCTAACCATTGCAAGGAATAAGGATGAGGGTGTTCTTTGGTGGCCAATCCAAGCTTTTCCACCATGAGAGTAGACGCCACATTGGTGCAAGAACCGCCATCAATGATTAAAGTGCAAAGCTTTTCTTTCACGGTGCACTTGGTTTGAAATATCTTCTCCCTTTGAGATAGTGTCTCCTCTGCCTCTCTAGCATGAAGGACCCTTTGAACCACCAATAGAGGTGAACCTTGGTCAGGTTCAATGTCCAATTCATCGTCAATAGATTGCTCTTCATTCTGCTCCTTATCGTCATCCAATTGCCTAAGCTCATCATACTCACGGAGAGATAACACTCTCTTGTTGGGGCACTCAGCTTGAAAGTGTCCATAGCCTTGACACTTGAAGCATTTCCTAGAGAGAGATGGTCTAAGAGCATCCTTGTTGGCCTTAGGATCTCTAGGAAACCTTTTGTCATTTTCGCTCCCTTTAGAAGAACTTTCTGCCCAAGGAGTAAAACTCCTAAATGTGGGCTTTGCTGCTGGTTTCTTCGCTTTCTCTTGCTTTTCAATCTTCAAAGCCAACTTGTATACATCATCTAGAGACCAAAAAGGCTGTACTTTAACTCTATTACCAACATTGGTGTCTAAACCAGAAATAAAACGCGCAATTGAGAGTTGTGGATCCTCTACAATGCCGGTTCTGATTTGTAGTTGCTCAAAATCTCTAATGTAATCTGCTACACTTAGAGTTCCTTGACTGAAATTTGTGAGCTTGAGGTAGAGATCTTGAGTATAGGAAGGGGGCACAAAGCGTTTGTGCATGATTTTCTTAAGCTTGGGCCATGAACGCACCCTAGATTTACCCTCACGTTCTCTTTGTAGTTTCATGCTTTCATACCACAAAGAAGCATACTTTTTGAGCTTCAAAACAGCAACTTTGAAACTCTTTTCCTCACTATACCCCTTGGTATCAAACAATCTACCCATTTGTTGCTCCCACTCCAAATAGTCATCTGGGTTTGTACCACCATCAAAATCAGGGGGTTCAAACTTTAAATCACCCCATTGCTCATCTTTTCTCCTTGGACTAAGAGAACCATCATCATCACCTCGACCACGAGCTCTACCTCTACCAATGTTGAGAAAATCAGTCATTTGTTGGGTGAGGTTGCTAAGTTGTTCCTTAACCTCACGCATCTCCTTTTCTGATGCAGGAGCAAGTATGTTAAAGGACAAGCAAGAAGACGACGAATCAAGAACGTCCAAGAACCTAGTTCTTGAAACGTTAATGCTTGATCTTGAGCTGCTCATTGCCAAGAGTATAATGCCACGTGAGGTAAAGTGTGAGGTAACTATGTTAGAGTGGCAAGAAGATGACTAGAAGCTGAAAAGAAGAAGCCTTGGGCGCCAAGGAAACTGTTCCAGCGGTTTTGAGCCTTGGGCGCTAGGTAATCAGTTGTTCAGTTCTATTTCGTTTAGTATTCCCTTAATTAGTTAGAATATGTTTAGGAGAGTAATAATCTGATTGTTATTAGTATTATAAGTCCATTAGGTGTTAGGAAAGCTGTTAGTTAGTCCGTTTTACAATTGTAGTCAGTTTCGTAGTTAGTTTCCTATTCGGACTAGGATTAGGATTCCGAATAGCTTTAGATTTCTTTGTCTATAAATAGGGGAGATCTTTTCTATTGTAAACTCGTGCTTTGATGATAAATTATTGAATACGTGAGTATTTACCCCTCAAACTGAGTGATTCAGGTTGAAACCCTTACGAGTGATTCGTGAGTTGTTCTTGAGTGATTCTTGAACAAGATCCATTTGTGTGATACTATCAAAGGTTAATTTCCGTTTTGTTACTTATTTCACATCAACTTGGTATCAGAGCTAAAGGTTTGAGCTTTCTTAAGTTTAAACAACACGGTCCTGAGCATAAACACGACACCATAGCGAGCTTTAGAGAAAGATTCTTGCAAGATCCGCCCTTTGTTCACAAAGACAGCCAAGAAACCCCCAAGAAACCAACAACCGAAGCTATGGGTGAGCCCAGCGAACTAGCAAAGTTGTTAACAGCCATGGAGGATCTTAGGACGTCTTTCAAATCTCAAGAAGAGCGGATGGCTGCTATGGAAAGAAGAAACCAAGAAGATAGGGAGAACATGGAGACAAGGATGCGCAGAATTCATTGGAGAAACCACAACCGTGACCCCGACTTCGATGAGGAGTTTGAAGACACAAGTGGGACTAGAACCAATGACGCTCCTAAACCACGACATCCCTATGATGATGACAGGAACTTGAAGGTCGAACTCCCTGAATATGACGGTTCCTACGACCCAGAGGCCTTTCTTGATTGGCTTAGAACTATGGAGAGAGTCTTTGAATACAAGGAGTATGATGAGCGGCGAAGATGCAAGTTAGCCACGCTTAAACTCACCAAGCATGCTTCTTTATGGTATGAAAACCTAAAGGCTCGACGCAAGAAGGAAGAGAAAGCAAAGATTGAGACTTGGGACAAACTCAAGAAATATTTAAAGAAACGATTTTTGCCTAAAGAATTTGAGCAAGAACAGTTTTTGAAACTCACATCCTTAAGCCAAGAAACCTCAAGTGTACAAGACTACCTCCAGAAGTTTGAACATATGCACATGATGTGTGATCTTGAGGAGAAGGAGGAGTTAAAGATCGCGCGGTTCATCAAAGGTCTAAACCCAACTCTAAGGCGCAAGGTAGAGCTTGTTCCTTACGTAACCTTTGAGGACGTCTGCAAAATTGCTCTCAAGATTGAGAAGCAAGAGAAGGAGCAAAAACCGGTTGCCCGAGATGTGATTAAAGGCTATACAAATTTTCGGAACCAATACAATGCAAGAGAGAATGCAACATTCTCCAAGAGCGCAAGTGTCCCTAGCAAGCCCGTAACTCAAGACAAAGGCAAAGCCGTGGCTACTAAGGACAAGAACCAACTGCGTTGTTTCAAGTGTCAAGGATATGGACACTATGCCTATGAGTGCGGCTCGAAGAAAGCGCTCACCATCGCTGAGCTAGAAGAGATGGAGCCCTCGTTTGTTATGCTCATAACCGAGGATAGTGATGAAGATATTGGAGAGCCATTCATTGAAGATTATGGTATACCCGAGGTTGGAGAGACCCTAATCCTTACGAAATTGCTACATACGACTGTGGCCGTTGATGAGTCCGACCAAAGGGAGCAAATATTCCATTCTCCCTGCAAGGTTAGAGGTAAAGTTTGCAATTTGATTATTGACTCTGGGAGTTGTACTAATGTTGCCTCTAAAGAGATGGTTGATAAGCTTGATTTGCCTACTAAAAGTCATCCTAAACCCTATACTGTGCAATGGTTGAATGATGGGGGAGGGTTAAAAGTGACTAAACAAGCTAGAGTTTGCTTTACTTTAGGGTGTTATAAAGACGATCTATGGTGTGATGTACTGCCTATGGGTGTTTGTCATATATTGTTAGGTCGTCCTTGGCAATTTGATAGGAAAGTTATTCATGATGGTGTAAACAATATCTATACTGTTGAGCATAACCAGAAACGAATCAAATTGTTACCCTTGACTGCCACTGAAGTTAAAGAAGCAAAGGCTAGTAAAAAGGCGAGTCGTGTAATGGTCATAGGAGAGAAAGAGATGGAAAAAGAGGTGGCTAGTGAAACTATGAGCTACCTAGTGTTGTTGTTTGAGCCTAACATGTGTAACAATCCCAATTATGATCCTGAGTTACGCCTATTGTTAGAGAGGTTCAAAGAAGTATTCCCCGAGGAGTTACCCCCTGGTTTACCTCCTATGCGTGGCATAGAACACCAAATTGACCTAGTTCCTGGAGCACCACTTCCAAATAGGCCAGCATATCGGTGTAACCCCGAAGAAGCCAAAGAGTTACAAAGACAAGTTGAAGAGCTTGTGCAAAGAGGCTATGTGAGAGAAAGTCTAAGTCCATGCGCTGTTCCTGCGTTACTTGTGCCTAAGAAAGATGGGACATGGCGTATGTGCATTGATAGTAGAGCTGTCAACAATATCACAATCAAATATAGGTTCCCTATGCCAAGATTAGATGATATGTTAGACGAGCTACATGGTTCCCAGTTGTTTTCCAAGATAGATCTTAGAGCTGGATACCATCAAGTGAGAATCAAGGAGGGGGATGAATGGAAAACCGCGTTCAAGACACGACATGGTTTGTATGAGTGGTTAGTAATGCCTTTTGGCTTGTGCAACGCTCCTAGCACATTCATGAGGTTGATGAACGAGGTATTGAGAGCATTCCTTGGTAAATTTGTTGTGGTTTACCTTGATGATATTCTTATATTCAGCAAGACCAAGGAGGAACATCTAGTACATCTACAGCACGTATTTGAGAAGCTAAAGGAACAACAGCTTTTTGGCAAGTTAGAGAAGTGTGATTTCATGCTTCCTAAGGTTATATTCCTTGGTTACATTGTATCCAAAGATGGTGTACATGTTGATCCGTCCAAGGTAGAAGCTATGGCTTCATGGCCAGCCCCAACCAATATACATGAGGTACGTAGTTTTCATGGCTTGGCATCATTTTATCGGAGGTTTATACGCAATTTTAGTTCCATTACTGCTCCTATTACTGAATTAATGAAAAAAGGAGAGTTTAATTGGAGTGAAAGTGCGCAAAAGGCCTTTGTTGAGGTCAAAGAGAAGTTGTGTCAAGCACCTATTCTAGCATTACCCGATTTTGATAGATTGTTTGAGGTTGAATGTGATGCTAGTGGGGTGGGTATAGGTGCTGTTTTAATTCAAGAAAAACGTCCTATTGCCTATTTTAGTGAGAAATTGAATGGAGGTCGTTTGAATTATTCTACATATGATCGAGAGTTCTATGCAATTGTGAGAGCTTTAGAGCATTGGTCCCATTATTTAAGGCCTAAGCCTTTTGTGTTGCACTCGGATCATGAAGCTCTCAAGTACATTCATGGCCAACAGAAACTAAACCCTAGACATGCCAAGTGGGTAGAGTTTCTACAATCTTTTACATTCTCGGCCAAGTACAAAGATGGGAAGAGCAATGTTGTTGCTGATGCTCTTTCACGAAGAAACCACTTGCTTGTGACACTTGAAGCGAAGCTCCTAGGCTTTGAACATCTCCAAGAACTATATGACAAGGATGCTGATTTCTCTGAGTCATTTAGAGCTTGCAAAGAAGGGGAGCATGGTGATTATTTCATACAAGATGGGTTTCTATTCAAGAGGAACAAGTTCTGCGTTCCTAGGTCCTCTGTACGTGAGCTATTGGTTAGAGAAATTCACTCGGGAGGATTAGCTAGACATTTTGGAGTAACTAAAACCCTTGAGCTGTTACAAGAACACTTTTATTGGCCTAAGATGCTCAAAGATGTACATGCTATTGTGACGAGATGCGCTACATGTCAACGGGCCAAGAGTGCTTTTCACAAAGGGTTATACACACCATTACCGGTTCCTAGCATTCCCTGGGAGAGTGTGAGCATGGATTTCATTGTGGCACTCCCTAGAACTCAAAGGGGAAAAGATGCTGTGATGGTTGTTGTTGATAGATTGTCCAAGATGGCGCACTTTGTGCCATGTCACAAGACCGATGACGCCTCTCATGTTGCTGACTTGTTCTATAAAGAGATAGTGAGGCTACATGGCATTCCCAAGACCATTGTGTCAGATCGAGATACTAAGTTTCTGAGCTACTTTTGGAAGACACTTTGGAGACTCGTTGGGACGAAGTTACTCTTTAGCACTTCACATCACCCACAAACAGATGGGCAAACCGAGGTTACAAACAGGACCCTTGGTACTTTGCTTAGAGGGTTGGTGAGTAGAAGCACAAAAGATTGGGATATTAAGCTAGCACATGCGGAGTTTGCATATAACAGAACGCCTGGATTTACCACGGGTCGTTCTCCATTTGAGATTGTGTATGGCATTAATCCTTATTTGCCTATTGATTTCGTGTCTTTGCCTAGAGATGATGTTATCAATGTAGATGCCAAGGCAAGACAACAAGCTTTCCAGAAGACCTGTGAGCAAGTTCGTGCGCGAGTAGAGAAGATGAACTCAAGGTACCAAGCTAGAGCTAACAAGGGAAGAAAGCAAGTTCTATTTGAACCTGGTGACTTAGTTTGGCTACACCTGCGCAAAGAAAGATTTCCTTCTAGACGCAAGAACAAGCTTATGCCTCGAGCAGATGGTCCTTTTCAAGTTCTAGAGAAGATTGGAGACAATGCATACAAGATTGATCTTCCTAGTGAGTATGGAAACGTGAGCTCAACCTTCAATGTCGGTGATCTTAGCCCTTACTTAGAGGATACGAATTTGAGGGCAAATTCTTTTAAAGAAGGGGAGGTTGATGCAGGAGCAAGTACGTTAAAGGACAAGCAAGAAGACGACGAATCAAGAACGTCCAAGAACCCAGTTCTTGAAACGTTAATGCTTGATCTTGAGCTGCTCATTGCCAAGAGTATAATGCCACGTGAGGTAAAGTGTGAGGTAACTATGTTAGAGTGGCAAGAAGATGACTAGAAGCTGAAAAGAAGAAGCCTTGGGCGCCAAGGAAACTGTTCCAGCGGTTTTGAGCCTTGGGCGCTAGGTAATCAGTTGTTCAGTTCTATTTCGTTTAGTATTCCCTTAATTAGTTAGAATATGTTTAGGAGAGTAATAATATGATTGTTATTAGTATTAGAAGTCCATTAGGTGTTAGGAAAGCTGTTAGTTAGTCCGTTTTACAATTGTAGTCAGTTTCGTAGTTAGTTTCCTATTCGGACTAGGATTAGGATTCCGAATAGCTTTAGATTTCTTTGTCTATAAATAGGGGAGATCTTTTCTATTGTAAACTCGTGCTTTGATGATTAATTATTGAATACGTGAGTATTTACCCCTCAAACTGAGTGATTCAGGTTGAAACCCTTACGAGTGATTCGTGAGTTGTTCTTGAGTGATTCTTGAACAAGATCCCTTTGTGTGATACTATCAAAGGTTAATTTCCGTTTTGTTACTTATTTCACATCATTTTCTCTCCTAAGCTCTTTAGCTTGCTCAAGAGTTAAATTTCTAGGTATTTGTTCATCATCCATGGCTGTTTGTGAGTTTGGTTGTGTTTAAGCTAGGAATTGTGTTTGGGCTGTAAATGGGTTCTTTTGTGACTCAAAGATTGGAACTTTGGACGTGATTGAGACAAGAAAGGAGAGAACTTTGATGAGAGAAAATGGTGCTAAGGTTAAACCTATGCTCTGATACCAAATGATACGTTTGCAATTACAACCTTAGCAATTTGTAAACAAAAACAGAGGATTAAGAGAAGAAAGGATAATGAGTATCACCACCAAAGCTATAAAGGATTAAACCACCAAGCTATGGATAAAGAATACTACTTGCTCACCAAATAACCCTAAGATTATTGTAAAGAACGCAAGATTTGTAACAAGGCAGCAGCCGTGTATTTTTCATTCATCAACAAGTGCCTTTTACATCAGCTGTTCTTACATATTTATAGGGGTCACAAATGTGCCCTAATAACCTAAGAATACTCTAGAAAGGGTGAGCTGTCCAAGAGTAGTGCCCAAGCAAAATGAAACATCAGTATTTTGCCCAGAAATGAGCCAAATACGTGCAGTACAATTTGGAGCGCATTTTCTTCCGTTTTGGACCACTTGACAGCTGTTGCTTGTCCTTGCAAAAGGACAAACGTGGGTGAGCTGTAAGGAGCCTCATTCTTCATCCTTACCTGCCCCATGTGCTCTTAGGCGCGCCTTACTCAGCAACTACTTAGGGAATTCAAATAACAACTAATTACATTTGTTAATTATGCTACTTACATGCAGGGTGCACTATAACTAACACTAATCACAAATGCTTATTTCTACGGATTAATCTTGTACGGACATGACCTAGATTAAGTGGCCAAAAGGACACTAAGACCTCTAGGACCAGAATCATCACCATTCAAACGTGAGAGAGTCCCAAATGCCATGATTAATGCATTAATGCTCACGCTCGTAACTTGATGACCTGATGCTAACGCATCAAAGAGAAACTACACCTAGGGTGTTTACAAGTACAAACAAGCTTCAACTCAAGCTGTTGAAGGAATTTACGCGTTTTAACAGCTCTTACGACTAGGGTGATAGAAATTGAGTTCTTGTGTGTTATATATTAAGAGAAAGCATCCAAATACTTTGTTTGCATTCATTTGAGTGTGAAACTACACCTAGGATGTTTACAGTTACAAACAAGCTTCATCTCATGCTTTTGAATTCATTTACGCGTTTTAAAAGCTCATACGAGTAGGGTGAAAGAGATTTGAGTTCTTTTGTGTTGTATAGTAAGAGAAAGCATCCAAATACTTTGTTTGCATTCATTTGAGTGTGAAACTACACCTAGGATGTTTACAAGTGCAAACAAGCTTCAACTCAAGCTTTTAAATGTATTTACACGTTTTAAAAGCTCATACGAGTAGGGTGAAAGAGATTTTAGTCCTTTTGTGTTGTATATTAAGAGAAAGCATCCAAATACTTTGTTTGCATTCATTTGAGTGTGAAACTACACCTAGGATGTTTACAAGTACAAAAAAGCTTCAACTCAAGCTTTTGAATGTAGTTACGCATTTTAAAAGCTCATACGAGTAGGGTGAAAGAGATTTGAGTTCTTTTGTGTTGTATATTGAGAGAAAGCATCCAAATACGTTGTTTGCATTCATTTGAGTGTGAAACTACACCTAGGATGTTTACAGTTACAAACAAGCTTCAACTCAAGCTTTTGAATGCATTTACGCGTTTTAAAAGCTCATACGAGGAGGGTGAAAGAGATATGAGTTCTTTTGTGTTGTATATTAAGAGAAAGCATCCAAATACTATGTTTGCATTCATTTGAGTGTGAAACTACACCTAGGATGTTTACAAGTACAAACAAGTTTCAACTCAAGCTTTTGAATGAATTTACCCGTTTTAACAGCTCTTACGACTAGGGTGATAGAAATTGGGTTCTTTTGTGTTGTATATTAAGAGAAAATATTCAAATACTTTGTTTGCATTCATTTGAGTGTGAAATAACACCAGGGTTGTTTACAAGTACAAACAAGCTTCAACTCAAGCTTTTGAATGCATTTACGCGTTTTAAAAGCTCATACGAGGAGGGTGAAAGAGATTTGAGTTCTTTTGTGTTGTATATTAAGAGAAACCATCCAAATACTTTGTTTGCATTCATTTGAGTGTGAAACTACACCTAGGATGTTTACAGTTACAAACAAGCTTCAATTCATGCTTTTGAATTCATTTACGCGTTTTAAAAGCTCATACGAGTAGGGTGAAAGAGATTTGAGTTCTTTTGTCTTGTATATTAAGAGAAAGCATCCAAATATTTTGTTTACATTCTTTTGAGTATGAAACTACACCAAGAATGAGTTAAATTACAGACAAGCTTCAACTCAAGCTTTTGAATGCATTTACGCGTTTTAAAAGCTCATACGAGTAGGGTGAAAGAGATTTGAGTTCTTTTGTGTTGTATAGTAAGAGAAAGCATCCAAATACTTTGTTTGCATTCATTTGAGTGTGAAACTACACCTAGGACGTTTACAAGTACAAACAAGCTTCAACTCAAGCAGTTGAATGAATTTACGCGTTTTAACAGCTCTTACGACTAGCGTGATAGAAAAATGAGTTCTTGTGTGTTGTATATTAAGAGAAAGCATCCAAATACTTTGTTTGCATTCATTTGAGTGTGAAACTACACCTAGGATGTTTACAGTTACAAACAAGCTTCAACTCATGCTTTTGAATTCATTTACGCGTTTTAAAAGCTCATACGAGTAGGGAGAAAGAGATTTGAGTTCTTTTGTGTTGTATAGTAAGAGAAAGCATCAAAATACTTTGTTTGAATTTATTTGAGTGTGAAAGTACACCTAGGATGTTTACATGTACAAACAAGCTTCAACTCAAGCTTTTGAATGTATTTACGCGTTTTAAAAGCTCATACGAGTAGGGTGAAAGAGATTTGAGTTCTTTTGTGTTGTATAGTAAGAAAAAGCATCCAACTACTTTGTTTGCGTTCATTTGAGTGTAAAACTACACCTAGGATGATTACAAGTACAAACAAGCTTCAACTCAAGCTTTTGAATGCATTTACGCGTTTTAAAAGCAAATACGAGGAGGGTGAAAGAGATTTGAGTTCTTTTGTGTTGTATATTAAGAGAAAGCATCCAAATACTATTTTTTCATTGATTTGAGTGTGAAACTACACCTAGGATGTTTAGAGTTACAAACAAGCTTCAACTCAAGCTTTTGAATGCATTTACGCGTTTTAAAAGCTCATACGAAAAGGGTGAAAGAGATTTGAGTTCTTTTGTGTTGTATATTAGAAAGCATCCAAATACTTTGTTTGCATTTATTTGAGTGTGAAACTACACCTAGGATGTTTACAAGTACAAACAAGCTTCAACTCAAGCTTTTGAATGAATTTACGCGTTTTAACAGCTCTTACGACTAGAGTGATAGAAATTGAGTTCTTTTGTGTTGAGTGTGAAACTACACCTAGGATGTTTACAGTTACAAACAAGCTTCAACTCAAGCTTTTGAATGCATTTTCGCGTTTTTAAAGCTCATACGCGGAGGGTGAAAGAGATTTGAGTTTTTTGTGTTGTATATTAAGAGAAAGCATCCAAATACTTTGTTTGCATTTATTTGAGTTTGAAACTACACCTAGGATGTTTATAAGTACAAACAAGCTTCAACTCAAGCTTTTGAATGAATTTACGCGATTTAACAGCTCTTACGACTAGGGTGATAGAAATTGAGTTCTTTTGTGTTGTATATTAAGAGAAGATATCCAAATACTTTGTTTGCATTCAATTGAGTGTGAAATAACACCAGGGTTGTTTACAAGTACAAACAAGCTTCAACTCAAGCTTTTAAATGCATTTACGCGTTTTAAAAGCTCATACGAGTAGGGTGAAAGAGATTTGATTTCTTTTGTGTTGTATATTAAGAGAAAGCACCCAAATGTTTTGTTTGCATTCTTTTGAGTATGAAACTACACCAAGAATGTGTTATTACAGACAAGCTTCAACTCAAGCTTTTGAATGCATTTACGCGTTTTAAAAGCTCATACGAGTAGGGTGAAAGAGATTTGATTTCTTTTGTGTTGTATATTAAGAGAAAGCATCCAAATACTTTGTTTGCATTCATTTGAGTGTGAAACTACACCTAGGATGCTTACAAGTACAAACAAGCTTCAACTCAAGCTTTTGAATGAATTTACGCGTTTTAACAGCTCTTACGACTAGGGTGATAGAAATTGAGTTCTGTTGTGTTGTATATTAAGAGAAAATATCCAAATACTTTGTTTGCATTCATTTGAGTGTGAAAATAACACCAGGGTTGTTTACAAGTACAAACAAGCTTCAACTCAAGCTTTTGAATGCATTTACGCGTTTTAAAAGCTCATACGAGGAGGGTGAAAGAGATTTGAGTTCTTTTGTGTTTTATATTAGAAAGCATTCAAATACTTTGTTTGCATTTATTTGAGTGTGAAACTACACCTAGGATGTTTAAAAGTACAAACAAGCTTCAACTCAAGCTTTTGAATGAATTTACGCGTTTTAACAGCTCTTAGGACTAGGGTGATAGAAATTGACTTCTTTTGTGTTGTATATTAAGAGAAAATATCCAAATACTTTGTTTGCATTCATTTGAGTGTGAAACTACACCTTGGATGTTAACAAGTACAAACAAGCTTCAACTCAAGCTGTTGAATGTATTTACGCGTTTTAACAGCTCTTACGACTAGGGTGAAGGAGATTTGATTTCTTTTGTGTTGTATATTAAGAGAAAGTACCCAAATGTTTTGTTTGCATTCTTTTGAGTATGAAACTACACCAAGAATGTGTTAAACTACAAACAAGCTTCAACTCAAGCTTTTGAATGCATTTACGCGTTTTAAAAGCTCATACGAGTAGGGTGAAAGGGATTTGAGTTCTTTTGTGTTGTATATTAAGAGAAAGCATCCAAATACTTTGTTTGCATTCATTTGAGTGTGAAACTACACCTAGGATGTTTACAAGTACAAACCAGCTTCAACTCAAGCTTTTGAATGCATTTACGCGTTTTAAAAGCTCATACGAGTAGGGTGAAAGAGATTTGGGTTCTATCGTGTTATACATTAAGAGAAAGCATCCAAATACTTTGTTTGCATTCGTTTGAGTGTGAAATAACACCAGGGTTGTTTACAAGTACAAACAAGCTTCAACTCAAGCTTTTGAATGCATTTACGCATTTTAAAAGCTCATACGAGTAGGGTGAAAGAGATTTCTTTTCTTTTCTGTTGTATATTAAGAGAAAGCATCCAAATACTTTGTTTGCATTCATTTGAGTGTGAAACTACACCTGGGATGTTTACAAGTACAAACAAGCTTCAACTCAAGCTGTTGAATGTATTTACGCGTTTTAATAGCTCTTACGACTAGGGTGATAGAAATTGAGTTCTTTTGTGTTGTATATTAAGAGAAAGCATCCAAGTACTTTGTTTGCATTCATTGGAGTGTGAAACTACACCTAGGTTGTTTACAGTTACAAACAAGCTTCAACTCATGCTTTTGAATTCATTTACGCGTTTTAAAAGCTCATACGAGTAGGGTGAAAGAGATTTGAGTTCTTTTGTGTTATATAGTAAGAGAAAGCATCCAAATACTTTGTTTGCATTCATTTGAGTGTGAAACTACACCTGGGATGTTTACAAGTACAAACAAGCTTCAACTCAAGCTTTTGAATGTATGTACGCGTTTTGAAAGCACATACGAGTTGGGTGAAAGAGATTTGAGTTCTTTTGTGTTGTATATTAAGAGAAAGCATCAAAATACTTTTTTTTCATTCATTTGAGTGTGAAACTATACCTAGGATGTTAACAGTTACAAACAAGCTTCAACTCAAGCTTTTGAATGCATTTACGCGTTTTAAAAGCTCATACGAGGAGGGTGAAAGAGATTTGAGTTCTTTTGTGTTGTATATTAAGAGAAAGCATCCAAATACTTTGTTTGTATTCATTTGAGTGTAAATATACACCTAGGATGTTTAGAGTTACAAACAAGCTTCAACTCAAGCTTTTGAATGCATTTACGCGTTTTAAAAGCTCATACGAGGAGGGTGAAAGAGATTTGAGTTCTTTTGTGTTGTATATTAAGAGAAAGCATCCAAATACTTTGTTTGCATTCATTTGAGTGTGAAACTACACCTAGGATGTTTATGATGTGATTTATTTAGGAATTTTCTGTATTTTTGATAAACAAAACAATAAAAGAGATATACCTCTCGAATCACTCAAGGGGTTGGGGTTTTTCGTTCAAGAATCACTCAAGAACAAGACTTGCGCATCACACACAAGGGTTTCAACCTCTATCACTCAGTTTGTGGGGTAAATACTCACGTATTCAATTATTAATCATCAATGCACGAGTTTACAATAGCAAAGCTCTCCCCTATTTATAGACAAAGAAATCTAAAGGTATTCGGAATCCTAATCCTAGTCCGAATAAGAAACTAACTACGAAACTGACTACAATTGTAAAACGGACTAACTAACAGCTTTCCTAACACCTAATGGACTTCTAATACTAATAACAATCAGATTATTACTCTCCTAAACATATTCTAACTAATTAAGGGAATACTAAACGAAATCGAACTAAACAACTGATTACCTAGCGCCCAAGGCACAAACCCGTGGGAACAGCTTTTCACTGTAAATTAAATCGCCTTTTAAACCCTGTTACGTTTCGAATATGGGAAAACTCAAAAGATAGGAGTTTTAGATCTCTTTTCCAGCTTTCTACAGAACTTTGAATCACCATGATCCCATGTCGTATGAGTGACTTATGATCAAAATACGAACCAGTGTAGAAGCTGTCAAAATTACGGGAATCCTTATAACGAATGAGATCATATAATAAGAGCTTTAATCCCGATCTTGTGTATAAACTCCATGTAATTATCTTTGTAGGAGTCAATTTAATGCATAACCACCAAAGAAACTCGATGTAAACAAGAATAGATGTTATCTTGCTAGTTCCTTGGTTGTTCTGTTTGCTTTGCACACTTGCTCCCGCATCAATCTCCGTTTCTTCAAAAAGAATTGTCCTCAATTCTTCGTATGTAGTAATCTTCTCCTGAACCTGTATATTCATCAAATTTTCTTTACAAATATCCAATGAACCCACAAGGTTAAGAGCCTTGTTGTTGTCTTCTTGATGGACATCTCTTTCTTGTTCTTGATCAAAGCTAGATTCAAGAAGTCCCAACTCCATCTCGGATTTCTCTTGCATGTCATCAATATAATCAAGATCTTCAAGGAAATCACCAATATTTTCTGGTTCAATGAATATTTCTTCGATAAACTCATCAACCACAGTTGGTAGGCTTGAATTATTAACTTGAACAACAATAAGGGGGTCAATGTTATTGGTCTTTTCTTGTGAATCTTCCATAGGAACAATATCTTTAATGTAATCATCAAGATCTGGTTTTCCTTTGAATGTATCCACAACAAAGAGCCTATCTTCATTGATGGGTTGATCATTTATTATGCACCCTTTCATGTACTCCAACTTATGATTTCGACGTTGAAGCGCTTGTTGGTATGCTTGTTGTGCTCGTAGGTGCACTAGTTGTTGCTCCTTCTCTTGCCTCTCAATCTTGAGAGCTATCTTGCAAACATACTCAAAGGATATGTAAGGAACAAGCTCCACCTTGCGCCTTAGAGTTGAGTTTAGTCTTTTGATGAATCTTGCAATCTTTAACTCTTCCCTCTCCACGAGATCACACATCATGTGCGCGTTTTCAAACTTTTGGAGGTAGTCTTGTACACTTGAGGTTTCTTGGCTTAAGGACGTGAGTTTTAAGAACTGTGCTTGCTCAAACTCTTTAGGCAAAAATTGGTTCTTTAAATGTTTCTTGAGTTTGTCCCAAGTCTCAATCTTTGCTTTCCCGTCCTTCTTGCGTCGAGCCTTTAGTTTTTCATACCAAAAAGAAGCATGCTTGGTGAGTTTATGCGTGGCTAACTTGCATCTTCGCCGCTCATCATACTCCTTGTATTCAAAGACTCTCTCCATAGTTCTAAGCCAATCAAGAAAGGCCTCTGGGTCGTAGGAACCGTCATATTCAGGGAGTTCGACCTTCAAGTTCCTGTCATCATCATAGGGATGTCGTGGTTTAGGAGCGTCATTGGTTCTAGTCCCACTTGTGTCTTCAAACTCCTCATCGAAGTCGGGGTCACGGTTGTGGTTTCTCCAATGAATTCTGCGCATCCTTGTCTCCATGTTCTCCCTATCTTCTTGGTTTCTTCTTTCCATAGCAGCCATCCGCTCTTCTTGAGATTTAAAAGACGTCCTAAGATCCTCCATGGCTGTTAACAACTTTGCTAGTTCGTTGGGGTCACCCATAGCTTCGGTTGTAGGTTTCTTGGGGGTTTCTTGGCTGTCTTCTTGAACAAAGGGCGGATCTTGCAAGAATCTTTCTCTAAAGCTCGCTATGGTGTCGTGTTTATGCTCAGAAACTTAAGAAAGCTCAAACCTTTAGCTCTGATACCAAGTTGATGTGATTTATTTAGGACTTTTCTGTATTTTTGATAAACAAAACAATAAAAGAGATATACCTCTCGAATCACTCAAGGGGTTGGGGTTTTTCGTTCAAGAATCACTCAAGAACAAGACTTGCGCATCACACACAAGGGTTTCAACCTGAATCACTCAGTTTGAGGGGTAAATACTCACGTATTCAATTATTAATCATCAATGCACGAGTTTACAATAGCAAAGCTCTCCCCTATTTATAGACAAAGAAATCTAAAGGTATTCGGAATCCTAATCCTAGTCCGAATAGGAAACTAACTACGAAACTGACTACAATTGTAAAACGGACTAACTAACAGCTTTCCTAACACCTAATGGACTTCTAATACTAATAACAATCAGATTATTACTCTCCTAAACATATTCTAACTAATTAAGGGAATACTAAACGAAATCGAACTAAACAACTGATTACCTAGCGCCCAAAGCACAAACCCGTGGGAACAGCTTTCAACTGTAAATTAAATCGCCTTTTAAACCCTGTTACAATTCGAATATGGGAAAACTCAAAAGATAGGAGTTTTAGATCTCTTTTCCAGCTTTCTACAGAACTTTGAATCACCATGATCCCATGTCGTATGAGTGACGTATGATCAAAATACGAACCAGTGTAGAAGCTGTCAAAATTACGGGAATCCTTATAACGAATGAGATCATATAATAAGAGCTTTAATCCCGATCTTGTGTGTAAACTCCATGTAATTATCTTTGTAGGAGTCAATTTAATGCATAACCACCAAAGAAACTCGATGTAAACAAGAATAGATGTTATCTTGCTAGTTCCTTGGTTGTTCTGTTTACTTTGCACACTTGCTCCCGCATCAGTTTACAAGTACAAACAAGCTTCAACTCAAGTTTTTGAATGAATTTACGCGTTTTAACAGCTCTTACGACTAGGGTGATAGAAATTGAGTTCTTTTGTGTTGTATATTAAGAGAAAATATCCAAATACTTTTTTTGCATTCATTTGAGTGTGAAATACCACCAGGGTTGTTTACAAGTACAAACAAGCTTCAACTCAAGCTTTTGAATGCATTTACGCGTTTTAAAAGTTCATACGAGGAGGGTGAAAGAGATTTGAGTTCTTTTGTGTTGTATATTAAGAGAAAGCATCCAAATACTTTGTTTGCATTCATTTCAGTGTGAAACTATACCTAGGATGTTTACAGTTACAAACAAGCTTCAACTCAAGCTTTTGAATGCATTTGCGCGTTTTAAAAGCTCATACGAGTAGGGTGAAAGAGATTTGAGTTCTTTTGTATTGTATATTAAGAGAAAGCATCCAAATGCTTTGTTTCCATTCATTTAAGTGTGAAACTACACCTAGGATGTTTACAAGTACAAACAAGCTTCAACTCAAGCTTTTGAACGTATTTACGCGTTTTAAAAGCTCATACGAGTAGGGTGAAAGAGATTTGAGTTCTTTTGTGTTGTATAGTAAGAGAAAGCATCCAAATACTTTGTTTGCATTCATTTGAGTGTGAAACTACACCTAGGATGATTACAAGTACAAATAAGCTTCAACTCAAGCTTTTGAATGTATTTACGCGTTTTAAAAGCTCATACGAGTAGGGTGAAAGAGATTTGAGTTCTTTTGTGTTGTATACTAAGAGAAAGCATCCAAATACTTTTTTTTCATTCATTTGAGTGTGAAACAATACCTAGGATGTTTACAGTTACAAACAAGCTTCAACTCAAGCTTTTGAATGCATTTACGCGTTTTAAAAGCTCATACGAGTAGGGTGAAAGAGATTTCAGTTCTTTTGTGTTGTATACTAAGATAAAGCATCCAAATACTTTGATTGCATTCATTTGAGTGTGAAACTACACCTAGGATATTTAGAGTTACAAACAAGCTTCAACTCAAGCTTTTGAATGCATTTACGCGTTTTAAAAGCTCATACGAGGAGGGTGAAAGAGATTTGAGTTCTTTGGTGTTGTATATTAGAAAGCATCCAAATACTTTGTTTGCATTTATTTGAGTGTGAAACTACGCCTAGGATGTTTACAAGTACAAACAAGCTTCAACTCAAGCTTTTGAATGAATTTACGCGTTTTAACAGCTCTTACGACTAGGGTGATAGAAATTGAGTTCTTTTGTGTTGTATATTAAGAGAAAATATCAAAATACTTTGTTTGCATTCAATTGAGTGTGAAATAACACCAGGGTTGTTTACAAGTACAAACAAGCTTCAACTCAAACTTTTGAATGCATTTACGCGTTTTAAAAGCTCATACGAGGAGGGTGAAAGAGATTTGAGTTCTTTTGTGTTGTATATTAAGAGAAAGCATCCAAATACTTTGTTTGCATTCATTTGAATGTGAAACTACACCTAGGATGTTTAGAGTTACAAACAAGCTTCAACTCATGCTTTTGAATGAATTTACGCGTTTTAACAGCTCTTACGACTAGGGTGATAGAAATTGAGTTCTTTTTTTGTTGTGTATTAAGAGAAAATTTCCAAATACTTTGTTTGCATTCATTTGAGTGTGAAATAACACCAGGGTTGTTTACAAGTACAAACAAGCTTCAACTCAAGCTTTTGAATGCATTTACGCGTTTTAAAAGCTCATACAAGGAGGGTGAAAGAGATTTGAGTTCTTTTGTGTTGTATATTAAGAGAAAGCATCCAAATACTTTGTTTGCATTCATTTGAATGTGAAACTACACCTAGGATGTTTAGAGTTACAAACAAGCTTCAACTCATGCTTTTGAATGGATTTACGCGTTTTAACAGCTCTTACGACTAGGGTGATAGAAATTGAGTTCTTTTTTTGTTGTATATTAAGAGAAAATTTCCAAATACGTTGTTTGCATTCAATTGAGTGTGAAATAACACCAGGGTTGTTTACAAGTACAAACAAGCTTCAACTCAAACTTTTGAATGCATTTACGCGTTTTAAAAGCTCATACGAGGAGGGTGAAAGAGATTTGAGTTCTTTTGTGTTGTATATTAAGAGAAAGCATCCAAATACTTTGTTTGCATTCATTTGAATGTGAAACTACACCTAGGATGTTTAGAGTTACAAACAAGCTTCAACTCATGCTTTTGAATGAATTTACGCGTTTTAACAGCTCTTACGACTAGGGTGATAGAAATTGAGTTCTTTTTTTGTTGTGTATTAAGAGAAAATTTCCAAATACTTTGTTTGCATTCATTTGAGTGTGAAATAACACCAGGGTTGTTTACAAGTACAAACAAGCTTCAACTCAAGCTTTTGAATGCATTTACGCGTTTTAAAAGCTCATACAAGGAGGGTGAAAGAGATTTGAGTTCTTTTGTGTTGTATATTAAGAGAAAGCATCCAAATACTTTGTTTGCATTCATTTGAGTGTGAAACTACACCTAGGATATTTACAGTTACAAACAAGCTTCAACTCATGCTTTTGAATTCATTTACGCGTTTTAAAAGCTCATACGAGTAGGGTGAAAGAGATTCGATTTCTTTTCTGTTGTATATTAAGAGAAAGCATCCAAATGTTTTGTTCGCATTCTTTTGAGTATGAAACTACACCAAGAATGTGTTAAATTAAAAACAAGCTTCAACTCAAGCTTTTGAATGCATTTACGCGTTTTAAAAGCTCATACGAGTAGGGTGATAGAAATTGAGTTCTTTTGTGTTGTATATTAAGAGAAAATATCCAAATACTTTGTTTGCATTCATTTGAGTGTGAAATAACACCAGGGTTGTTTACAAGTACAAACAAGCTTCAACTCATGCTTTTGAATGCATTTACGCGTTTTAAAAGCTCATACAAGGAGGGTGAAAGAGATTTGAGTTCTTTTGTGTTGTATATTAAGAGAAAGCATCCAAATACTTTGTTTGCATTCATTTGAGTGTGAAACTACACCTAGGATGTTTACAGTTACAAACAAGCTTCAACTCATGCTTTTGAATTCATTTACGCGTTTTAAAAGCTCATACGAGTAGGGTGAAAGAGATTTGATTTCTTTTCTGTTGTATATTAAGAGAAAGCACCCAAATGTTTTGTTCGCATTCTTTTGAGTATGAAACTACACCAAGAATGTGTTAAATTACAAACAAGCTTCAACTCAAGCTTTTGAATGCATTTACGCGTTTTAAAAGCTCATACGAGTAGGGTGAAAGAGATTTGAGTTCTTTTGTGTTGTATATTAAGAGAAAGCATCCAAATACTTTGTTTGCATTCATTTCAGGGTGAAACTATACCTAGGATGTTTACAGTTACAAACAAGCTTCAACTCAAGCTTTTGAATGCATTTGCGCGTTTTAAAAGCTCATACGAGTAGGGTGAAAGAGATTTGAGTTCTTTTGTATTGTATATTAAGAGAAAGCATCCAAATGCTTTGTTTCCATTCATTTAAGTGTGAAACTACACCTAGGATGTTTACAAGTACAAACAAGCTTCAACTCAAGCTTTTGAATGTATTTACGCGTTTTAAAAGCTCATACGAGTAGGGTGAAAGAGATTTGAGTTCTTTTGTGTTGTATAGTAAGAGAAAGCATCCAAATACTTTGTTTGCATTCATTTGAGTGTGAAACTACACCTAGGATGATTACAAGTACAAATAAGCTTCAACTCAAGCTTTTGAATGTATTTACGTGTTTTAAAAGCTCATACGAGTAGGGTGAAAGAGATTTGAGTTCTTTTGTGTTGTATATTAAGAGAAAGCATCCAAATACTTTTTTTTCATTCATTTGAGTGTGAAACTATACCTAGGATGTTTACAGTTACAAACAAGCTTCAACTCAAGCTTTTGAATGCATTTACGCGTTTTAAAAGCTCATACGAGTAGGGTGAAAGAGATTTGAGTTCTTTTCTGTTGTATATTAAGAGAAAGCACCCAAATGTTTTGTTTGCATTCTTTTGAGTATGAAACTACACCAAGAATGTGTTAAATTACAAACAACCTTCAACTCAAGCTTTTGAATGCATTTACGCGTTTTAAAAGCTCATACGAGTAGGGTGAAAGAGATTTGAGTTCTGTTGTTTTGTATATTAAGAGAAAGTGTCCAAATACTTTGTTTGCAATCATTTGACTGTGAAACTACATCGAGGATGTTTACAGTTACAAACAAGCTTCAACTCAAGCTTTTGAATACATTTACGCGTTTTAAAAGCTCATTCAAGTAGGGTGAATGAGATTTGAGTTCTTTTGCGTTGTATATTAAGAGAAATCATCCAAATACTTTGTTTGCATTCATTTGAGTGTGAAACTATACCTAGGATGTTTACAGTTACAAACAAGCTTCAACTCAAGCTTTTGAATGCATTTACGCGTTTTAAAAGCTCATACGAGTAGGGTGAAAGAGATTTGAGTTCTTTTGTGTTGTATATTAAGAGAAAGCATCCAAATACTTTGTTTGCATTCATTTGAGTGTGAAACTACACCGACGATGTTTACAGTTACAAACAAGCTTCAACTCAAGCTTTTGAATGCATTTACGCGTTTTAAAAGCTCATACGAGTAGGGTGAAAGAGATTTGAGTTCTTTTGTGTTGTATATTAAGAGAAAGCATCCAAATACTTTGTTTGCATTCATTTCAGTGTGAAACTATACCTAGGATGTTTACAGTTACAAACAAGCTTCAACTCAAGCTTTTGAATGCATTTGCGCGTTTTAAAAGCTCATACGAGTAGGGTGAAAGAGATTTGAGTTCTTTTGTGTTGTATATTAAGAGAAAGCATCCAAATGCTTTGTTTCCATTCATTTAAGTGTGAAACTACACCTAGGATGTTTACAAGTACAAACAAGCTTCAACTCAAGCTTTTGAATGTATTTACGCGTTTTAAAAGCTCATACGATTAGGGTGAAAGAGATTTGAGTTCTTTTGTGTTGTATAGTAAGAGAAAGCATCCAAATACTTTGTTTGCATTCATTTGAGTGTGAAACTACACCAAGGATGATTACAAGTACAAATAAGCTTCAACTCAAGCTTTTGAATGTATTTACGCGTTTTAAAAGCTCATACGAGTAGGGTGAAAGAGATTTGAGTTCTTTTGTGTTGTATATTAAGAGAAAGCATCCAAATACATTTTTTTCATTCATTTGAGTGTGAAACTATACCTAGGATGTTTACAGTTACAAACAAGCTTCAACTCAAGCTGTTGAATGCATTTACGCGTTTTAAAAGCTCATACGAGTAGGGTTAAAGAGATTTGAGTTCTTTTGTGTTGTATATTAAGAGAAAGCATCCAAATACTTCGTTTGCATTCATTTGAGTGTAAAACTACACCTAGGATGTTTAGAGTTACAAACAAGCTTCAACTCAAGCTTTTGAATGCATTTACGCGTTTTAAAAGCTCATTCGAGGAGGGTGAAAGAGATTTGAGTTCTTTGGTGTGGTATATTAGAAAGCATCCAAATACTTTGTTTGCATTTTTTTGAGTGTGAAACTACGCCTAGGATGTTTACAAGTACAAACAAGCTTCAACTCAAGCTTTTGAATGAATTTACGCGTTTTAACAGCTCTTACAACTAGGGTGATAGAAATTGAGTTCTTTTGTGTTGTATATTAAGAGAAAATTTCCAAATAGTTTGTTTGCATTCAATTGAGTGTGAAATAACACCAGGGTTGTTTACAAGTACAAACAAGCTTCAACTCAAACTTTTGAATGCATTTACGCGTTTTAAAAGCTCATACGAGGAGGGTGAAAGAGATTTGAGTTCTTTTGTGTTGTATATTAAGAGAAAGCATCCAAATACTTTGTTTGCATTCATTTGAATGTGAAACTACACCTAGGATGTTCAGAGTTACAAACAAGCTTCAACTCATGCTTTTGAATGAATTTACGCGTTTTAACAGCTCTTACGACTAGGGTGATAGAAATTGAGTTCTTTTGTGTTGTATATTAAGAGAAAATTTCCAAATACTTTGTTTGCATTCATTTGAGTGTGAAATAACACCAGGGTTGTTTACAAGTACAAACAAGCTTCAACTCAAGCTTTTGAATGCATTTACGCGTTTTAAAAGCTCATACAAAGAGAGTGAAAGGGATTTGAGTTCTTTTGTGTTGTATATTAAGAGAAAACATCCAAATACTTTGTTTGCATTCATTTGAGTGTGAAACTACACCTAGGATGTTTACAGTTACAAACAAGCTTCAACTCATGTTTTTGAATTCATTTACGCGTTTTAAAAGCTCATACGAGTAGGGTGAAAGAGATTCGATTTCTTTTCTGTTGTATATTAAGAGAAAGCACCCAAAAGTTTTGTTCGCATTCTTTTGAGTGTGAAACTACACCAAGAATGTGTTAAATTACAAACAAGCTTCAACTCAAGCTTTTGAAAGCATTTACGCGTTTTAAAAGCTCATACGAGTAGGGTGATAGAAATTGAGTTCTTTTGTGTTGTATATTAAGAGAAAATATCCAAATACTTTGTTTGCATTCATTTGAGTGTGAAATAACACCAGGGTTGTTTACAAGTACAAACAAGCTTCAACTCAAGCTTTTGAATGCATTTACGCGTTTTAAAAGCTCATACAAGGAGGGTGAAAGAGATTTGAGTTCTTTTGTGTTGTATATTAAGAGAAAGCATCCAAATACTTTGCTTGCATTCATTTGAGTGTGAAACTACACCTAGGATGTTTACAGTTACAAACAAGCTTCAACTCATGCTTTTGAATTCATTTACGCGTTTTAAAAGCTCATACGAGTAGGGTGAAAGAGATTTGATTTCTTTTCTGTTGTATATTAAGAGAAAGCACCCAAATGTTTTGTTCGCATTCTTTTGAGTATGAAACTACACCAAGAATGTGTTAAATTACAAACAAGCTTCAACTCAAGCTTTTGAATGCATTTACGCGTTTTAAAAGCTCATACGAGTAGGGTGAAAGAGATTTGAGTTCTTTTGTGTTGTATATTAAGAGAAAGTATCCAAATACTTTGTTTGCATTCATTTGAGTGTGAAACTACACCGAGGACGTTTACAGTTACAAACAAGCTTCAACTCAAGCTTTTGAATGCATTTACGCGTTTTAAAAGCTCATACGAGTAGGGTGAAAGAGATTTGAGTTCTTTTGTGTTGTATATTAAGAGAAAGCATCCAAATACTTTGTTTGCATTCATTTGAGTGTGTAACTACACCGAGGACGTTTACAGTTACAAACAAGCTTCAACTCAAGCTTTTGAATGCATTTACGCGTTTTAAAAGCTCATACGAGTAGGGTGAAAGAGATTTGAGTTCTTTTGTGTTGTATATTAAGAAAAAGCATCCAAATACTTTGTTTCCATTCATTTAAGTGTGAAACTACACCTAGGATGTTTACAAGTACAAACAAGCTTCAACTCAAGCTTTTGAATGTATTTATGCGTTTTTAAAGCTCATACGAGTAGGGTGAAAGAGATTTGAGTTCTTTTGTGTTGTATAGTAAGAGAAAGCATCCAAATACTTTGTTTGCATTCATTTGAGTGTGAAACTACACCTAGGATGATTACAAGTACAAATAAGCTTCAACTCAAGCTTTTGAATGTATTTACGCGTTTTAAAAGCTCATACGAGTAGGGTGAAAGAGATTTGAGTTCTTTTGTGTTGTATATTAAGAGAAAGCGTCCAAATACTTTGTTTGCATTCATTTGAGTGTGAAACTATACCTAGGATGTTTACAGTTACAAACAAGCTTCAACTCAAGCTTTTGAATGCATTTACGCGTTTTAAAAGCTCATACGAGTAGGGTGAAAGAGATTTGAGTTCTTTTGTGTGAAATAACACCAGGGTTGTTTACAAGTACAAACAAGCTTCAACTCAAGCTTTTGAATGCATTTACGCGTTTTAAAAGCTCATACAAGGAGGGTGAAAGAGATTTGAGTTCTTTTGTGTTGTATATTAAGAGAAAGCATCCAAATACTTTGTTTGCATTCATTTGAGTGTGAAACTACACCTAGGATATTTACAGTTACAAACAAGCTTCAACTCATGCTTTTGAATTCATTTACGCGTTTTAAAAGCTCATACGAGTAGGGTGAAAGAGATTCGATTTCTTTTCTGTTGTATATTAAGAGAAAGCATCCAAATGTTTTGTTCGCATTCTTTTGAGTATGAAACTACACCAAGAATGTGTTAAATTACAAACAAGCTTCAACTCAAGCTTTTGAATGCATTTACGCGTTTTAAAAGCTCATACGAGTAGGGTGATAGAAATTGAGTTCTATTGTGTTGTATATTAAGAGAAAATATCCAAATACTTTGTTTGCATTCATTTGAGTGTGAAATAACACCAGGGTTGTTTACAAGTACAAACAAGCTTCAACTCATGCTTTTGAATGCATTTACGCGTTTTAAAAGCTCATACAAGGAGGGTGAAAGAGATTTGAGTTCTTTTGTGTTGTATATTAAGAGAAAGCATCCAAATACTTTGTTTGCATTCATTTGAGTGTGAAACTACACCTAGGATGTTTACAGTTACAAACAAGCTTCAACTCATGCTTTTGAATTCATTTACGCGTTTTAAAAGCTCATACGAGTAGGGTGAAAGAGATTTGATTTCTTTTCTGTTGTATATTAAGAGAAAGCACCCAAATGTTTTGTTCGCATTCTTTTGAGTATGAAACTACACCAAGAATGTGTTAAATTACAAACAAGCTTCAACTCAAGCTTTTGAATGCATTTACGCGTTTTAAAAGCTCATACGAGTAGGGTGAAAGAGATTTGAGTTCTTTTGTGTTGTATATTAAGAGAAAGCATCCAAATACTTTGTTTGCATTCATTTCGGGGTGAAACTATACCTAGGATGTTTACAGTTACAAACAAGCTTCAACTCAAGCTTTTGAATGCATTTGCGCGTTTTAAAAGCTCATACGAGTAGGGTGAAAGAGATTTGAGTTCTTTTGTATTGTATATTAAGAGAAAGCATCCAAATGCTTTGTTTCCATTCATTTAAGTGTGAAACTACACCTAGGATGTTTACAAGTACAAACAAGCTTCAACTCAAGCTTTTGAATGTATTTACGCGTTTTAAAAGCTCATACGAGTAGGGTGAAAGAGATTTGAGTTCTTTTGTGTTGTATAGTAAGAGAAAGCATCCAAATACTTTGTTTGCATTCATTTGAGTGTGAAACTACACCTAGGATGATTACAAGTACAAATAAGCTTCAACTCAAGCTTTTGAATGTATTTACGTGTTTTAAAAGCTCATACGAGTAGGGTGAAAGAGATTTGAGTTCTTTTGTGTTGTATATTAAGAGAAAGCATCCAAATACTTTTTTTTTCATTCATTTGAGTGTGAAACTATACCTAGGATATTTACAGTTACAAACAAGCTTCAACTCAAGCTTTTGAATGCATTTACGCGTTTTAAAAGCTCATACGAGTAGGGTGAAAGAGATTTGAGTTCTTTTCTGTTGTATATTAAGAGAAAGCACCCAAATGTTTTGTTTGCATTCTTTTGAGTATGAAACTACACCAAGAATGTGTTAAATTACAAACAACCTTCAACTCAAGCTTTTGAATGCATTTACGCGTTTTAAAAGCTCATACGAGTAGGGTGAAAGAGATTTGAGTTCTGTTGTTTTGTATATTAAGAGAAAGTATCCAAATACTTTGTTTGCAATCATTTGACTGTGAAACTACATCGAGGATGTTTACAGTTACAAACAAGCTTCAACTCAAGCTTTTGAATACATTTACGCGTTTTAAAAGCTCATTCAAGTAGGGTGAATGAGATTTGAGTTCTTTTGCGTTGTATATTAAGAGAAATCATCCAAATACTTTGTTTGCATTCATTTGAGTGTGAAACTATACCTAGGATGTTTACAGTTACAAACAAGCTTCAACTCAAGCTTTTGAATGCATTTACGCGTTTTAAAAGCTCATACGAGTAGGGTGAAAGAGATTTGAGTTGTTTTGTGTTGTATATTAAGAGAAAGCATCCAAATACTTTGTTTGCATTCATTTGAGTGTGAAACTACACCGACGATGTTTACAGTTACAAACAAGCTTCAACTCAAGCTTTTGAATGCATTTACGCGTTTTAAAAGCTCATACGAGTAGGGTGAAAGAGATTTGAGTTCTTTTGTGTTGTATATTAAGAGAAAGCATCCAAATACTTTGTTTGCATTCATTTCAGTGTGAAACTATACCTAGGATGTTTACAGTTACAAACAAGCTTCAACTCAAGCTTTTGAATGCATTTGCGCGTTTTAAAAGCTCATACGAGTAGGGTGAAAGAGATTTGAGTTCTTTTGTGTTGTATATTAAGAGAAAGCATCCAAATGCTTTGTTTCCATTCATTTAAGTGTGAAACTACACCTAGGATGTTTACAAGTACAAACAAGCTTCAACTCAAGCTTTTGAATGTATTTACGCGTTTTAAAAGCTCATACGAGTAGGGTGAAAGAGATTTGAGTTCTTTTGTGTTGTATAGTAAGAGAAAGCATCCAAATACTTTGTTTGCATTCATTTGAGTGTGAAACTACACCAGGGATGATTACAAGTACAAATAAGCTTCAACTCAAGCTTTTGAATGTATTTACGCGTTTTAAAAGCTCATACGAGTAGGGTGAAAGAGATTTGAGTTCTTTTATGTTGTATATTAAGAGAAAGCATCCAAATACTTTTTTTTCATTCATTTGAGTGTGAAACTATACCTAGGATGTTTACAGTTACAAACAAGCTTCAACTCAAGCTGTTGAATGCATTTACGCGTTTTAAAAGCTCATACGAGTAGGGTGAAAGAGATTTGAGTTCTTTTGTGTTGTATATTAAGAGAAAGCATCCAAATACTTCGTTTGCATTCATTTGAGTGTAAAACTACACCTAGGATGTTTAGAGTTACAAACAAGCTTCAACTCAAGCTTTTGAATGCATTTACGCGTTTTAAAAGCTCATTCGAGGAGGGTGAAAGAGATTTGAGTTCTTTGGTGTGGTATATTAGAAAGCATCCAAATACTTTGTTTGCATTTTTTTGAGTGTGAAACTACGCCTAGGATGTTTACAAGTACAAACAAGCTTCAACTCAAGCTTTTGAATGAATTTACGCGTTTTAACAGCTCTTACGACTAGGTTGATAGAAATTGAGTTCTTTTGTGTTGTATATTAAGAGAAAATTTCCAAATAGTTTGTTTGCATTCAATTGAGTGTGAAATAACACCAGGGTTGTTTACAAGTACAAACAAGCTTCAACTCAAACTTTTGAATGCATTTACGCGTTTTAAAAGCTCATACGAGGAGGGTGAAAGAGATTTGAGTTCTTTTGTGTTGTATATTAAGAGAAAGCATCCAAATACTTTGTTTGCATTCATTTGAATGTGAAACTACACCTAGGATGTTCAGAGTTACAAACAAGCTTCAACTCATGCTTTTGAATGAATTTACGCGTTTTAACAACTCTTACGACTAGGGTGATAGAAATTGAGTTCTTTTGTGTTGTATATTAAGAGAAAATTTCCAAATACTTTGTTTGCATTCATTTGAGTGTGAAATAACACCAGGGTTGTTTACAAGTACAAACAAGCTTCAACTCAAGCTTTTGAATGCATTTACGCGTTTTAAAAGCTCATACAAAGAGAGTGAAAGGGATTTGAGTTCTTTTGTGTTGTATATTAAGAGAAAACATCCAAATACTTTGTTTGCATTCATTTGAGTGTGAAACTACACCTAGGATGTTTACAGTTACAAACAAGCTTCAACTCATGTTTTTGAATTCATTTACGCGTTTTAAAAGCTCATACGAGTAGGGTGAAAGAGATTCGATTTCTTTTCTGTTGTATATTAAGAGAAAGCACCCAAAAGTTTTGTTCGCATTCTTTTGAGTGTGAAACTACACCAAGAATGTGTTAAATTACAAACAAGCTTCAACTCAAGCTTTTGAAAGCATTTACGCGTTTTAAAAGCTCATACGAGTAGGGTGATAGAAATTGAGTTCTTTTGTGTTGTATATTAAGAGAAAATATCCAAATACTTTGTTTGCATTCATTTAAGTGTGAAATAACACCAGGGTTGTTTACAAGTACAAACAAGCTTCAACTCAAGCTTTTGAATGCATTTACGCGTTTTAAAAGCTCATACAAGGAGGGTGAAAGAGATTTGACTTCTTTTGTGTTGTATATTAAGAGAAAGCATCCAAATACTTTGTTTGCATTCATTTGAGTGTGAAACTACACCTAGGATGTTTACAGTTACAAACAAGCTTCAACTCATGCTTTTGAATTCATTTACGCGTTTTAAAAGCTCATACGAGTAGGGTGAAAGAGATTTGATTTCTTTTCTGTTGTATATTAAGAGAAAGCACCCAAATGTTTTGTTCGCATTCTTTTGAGTATGAAACTACACCAAGAATGTGTTAAATTACAAACAAGCTTCAACTCAAGCTTTTGAATGCATTTACGCGTTTTAAAAGCTCATACGAGTAGGGTGAAAGAGATTTGAGTTCTTTTGTGTTGTATATTAAGAGAAAGTATCCAAATACTTTGTTTGCATTCATTTGAGTGTGAAACTACACCGAGGACGTTTACAGATACAAACAAGCTTCAACTCAAGCTTTTGAATGCATTTACGCGTTTTAAAAGCTCATACAAGTAGGGTGAAAGAGATTTGAGTTCTTTTGTGTTGTATATTAAGAGAAGGCATCCAAATACTTTGTTTGCATTCATTTGAGTGTGTAACTACACCGAGGACGTTTACAGTTACAAACAAGCTTCAACTCAAGCTTTTGAATGCATTTACGCGTTTTAAAAGCTCATACGAGTAGGGTGAAAGAGATTTGAGTTCTTTTGTGTTGTATATTAAGAAAAAGCATCCAAATACTTTGTTTCCATTCATTTAAGTGTGAAACTACACCTAGGATGTTTACAAGTACAAACAAGCTTCAACTCAAGCTTTTGAATGTATTTACGCGTTTTTAAAGCTCATACGAGTAGGGTGAAAGAGATTTGAGTTCTTTTGTGTTGTATAGTAAGAGAAAGCATCCAAATACTTTGTTTGCATTCATTTGAGTGTGAAACTACACCTAGGATGATTACAAGTACAAATAAGCTTCAACTCAAGCTTTTGAATGTATTTACGCGTTTTAAAAGCTCATACGAGTAGGGTGAAAGAGATTTGAGTTCTTTTGTGTTGTATATTAAGAGAAAGCGTCCAAATACTTTGTTTGCATTCATTTGAGTGTGAAACTATACCTAGGATGTTTACAGTTACAAACAAGCTTCAACTCAAGCTTTTGAATGCATTTACGCGTTTTAAAAGCTCATACGAGTAGGGTGAAAGAGATTTGAGTTCTTTTGTGTTGTATATTAAGAGAAAGCATCCAAATACTTTGTTTCCATTAATTTAAGTGTGAAACTACACCTAGGGTGTTTACAAGTACAAACAAGCTTCAACTCAAGATTTTGAATGTATTTACGCGTTTTAAAAGCTCATACGACTAGGGTGAAAGAGATTTGAGTTCTTTTGTGTTGTATAGTAAGAGAAAGCATCCAAATACTTTGTTTTGCATTCATTTGAGTGTGAAAGTACACCTAGGATGTTTACAAGTACAAACAAGCTTCAACTCAAGCTTTTGAATGTATTTACGCGTTTTAAAATCTCATACGAGTAGGGTGAAAGAGATTTGAGTTCTTTTGTGTTGTATAGTAAGAGAAAGCATCCAAATACGTTGTTTGCATTCATTTGAGTGTGAAACTATACCTAGGATGTTTACAAGTACAAACAAGCTTCAACTCAAGCTTTTGAATGTATTTACGCGTTATAAAAGCTCATACGAGTAGGGTGAAAGAGATTTGAGTTCTTTTGTGTTGTATATTAAGAGAAAGCATCCAAATACTTTTATTTCATTCATTTGAGTGTGAAACTACACCTAGGATGTTTACAAGTACAAACAAGCTTCAACTCAAGCTTTTGAATGAATTTACGCGTTTTAAAAGCTCATACGAGGAGGGTGAAAGAGATTTGGGTTCTTTTGTGATGTATATTAAGAGAAAGCATCCAAATACTTTGTTTGCATTCATTTGAGTGTGAAACTACACCGAGGACGTTTACAGTTACAAACAAGCTTCAACTCAAGCTTTTGAATGCATTTACGCGTTTTAAAAGCTCATACGAGTAGGGTGAAAGAGATTTGAGTTCTTTTGTGTTGTATATTAAGGAAAAGCATCCAAATACTTTGTTTCCATTCATTTAAGTGTCAAACTACACCTAGGATGTATACAAGTACAAACAAGCTTCAACTCAAGCTTTTGAATGTATTTACGCGTTTTTAAAGCTCATACGAGTAGGGTGAAAGAGATTTGAGTTCTTTTGTGTTGTATAGTAAGAGAAAGCATCCAAATACTTTGTTTGCATTCAATTGAGTGTGAAATAACACCAGGGTTGTTTACAAGTACAAACAAGCTTCAACTCAGGCTTTTGAATGCATTTACGCGTTTTAAAACCTCATACGAGGAGGGTGAAAGAGATTTGATTTCTTTTGTGTTGTATATTAAGAGAAATCATCCAAATACTTTGTTTGCATTCATTTGAGTGTGAAACTACACCGAGGATGTTTACAAGTACAAACAAGCTTCAACACAAGCTTTTGAATGTATTTACGCGTTTTAAAAGCTCATACGAGTCGGGTGAAAGAGATTTGAGTTCTTTTGTGTTGTATATTAAGACAAAGCATCCAAATACTTTGTTTTCATTCATTTGAGTGTGAAACTACACCTAGGATGTTTACAGTTACAAACATGCTTCAACTCAAGCTTTTGAATGCATTTACGCGTATTAAAAACTCATTCGCGGAGGGTGAAAGAGATTTGAGTTCTTTTGTGTTGTATATTAAGAGAAAGCATCCATATACTTTGTTTGCATTCATTTGAGTGTAAAACTACACCTAGGATGTTTACAAGTACAAACAAGCTTCAACTCAAGCTTTTGAATGAATTTACGCGTTTTAACAGCTCTTACGACTAGGGTGATAGAAATTGAGTTCTTTTGTGTTGTATATGAAGAGAAAATATCCAAATACTTTGTTTGCATTCATTTGAGTGTGAAATAACACCAGGGTTGTTTACAAGTACAAACAAGCTTCAACTCAAGCTTTTGAATGCATTTACGCGTTTTAAAAGCTCATACGAGGAGGGTGAAAGAGATTTGAGTTCTTTTGTGTTGTATATTAAGAGAAAGCATCCAAATACTTTGTTTGCATTCATTTGAGTGTGAAACTACACCTAGGATGTTTACAGTTACAAACAATCTTCAACTCATGCTTTTGAATTCATTTACGCGTTTTAAAAGCTCATACGAGTAGGGTGAAAGAGATTTGATTTCTTTTCTGTTGTATATTAAGAGAAAGAACCCAAATGTTTTGCTTGCATTCTTTTGAGTATGAAACTACACCAAGAATGTGTTAAATTACAAACAAGCTTCAACTCAAGCTTTTGAATGCATTTACGCGTTTTAAAAGCTCATACGAGTAAGGTGAAAGATATTTGAGTTCTATTGTTTTGTATATTAAGAGAAAGTATCCAAATACTTTGTTTGCAATCATTTTAGTGTGAAACTACACCGAGGATGTTTACAGTTACAAACAAGCTTCAACTCAAGCTTTTGAATACATTTACGCGTTTAAAAAGCTCATTCAAGTAGGGTGAATGAGATTTGAGTTCTTTTGTGTTGTATATTAAGAGAAAGTATCCAAATACTTTGTTTGCATTCATTTGAGTGTGCAACTACACCTAGGATGTTTACAAGTACAAACAAGCTTCAACTCAAGCTTTTGAATGAATTTACGCGTTTTAACAGCTCTTACGACTAGGGTGAAAGAGATTTGAGTTCTTTTGTGTTGTATATTAAGAGAAAGCATCCAAATACTTTGTTTGCATTCATTTGAGTGTGAAACTACACCGAGCATGTTTACAGTTACAAACAAGCTTCAACTCAAGCTTTTGAATGCATTTACGCGTTTTAAAAGCTCATACGAGTAGGGTGAAAGAGATTTGATTTCTTTTGTGTTGCATATTCAGAGAAAGTACCCAAATGTTTTGTTTACAGTCTTTTGAGTATGAAACTACACCAAGAATGTGTTAAATTACAAACAAGCTTCAACTCAAGCTTTTGAATGTATTTACGCGTTTTAAAAGCTCATACGAGTAGGGTGAAAGAGATTTGAGTTCTTTTGTGTTGTATATTAAGAGAAAGCATCCAAATACTTTGTTTGCATTCATTTGAGTGTCAAACTACACCTAGGATGTTTACAAGTACGAACAAGCTTCAACTCAAGCTTTTGAATGCATTTACGCGTTTTAAAAGCTCATACGAGTAGGGTGAAAGAGATTTGAGTTATTTTGTGTTGTATTTTAAGAGAAAGCATCCAAATACTTTGTTTGCATTCATTTGAGTGTGAAATTACACCTAGGATGTTTACAAGTACAAACAAGCTTCAATTCAAGCTTTTGAATGTATTTACGCATTTTAAAAGCTCATACGAGTAGCGTGAAAGAGATTTGAGTTCTTTTGTACTGTATATTAAGAGAAAGCATGCAAATACTTTGTGTCCATTCATTTGAGTGTCAAACTACACCTAGGATTTTTACAGTTACAAACAAGCTTCAACTCAAGCTTTTGAATGCATTTACGCGTTTTAAAAGCTCATACGAGTAGGGTCAAAGAGATTTGAGTTCTTTTGTATTGTATATTAAGAGAAAGCATCCAAATACTTTGTTTGCATTCATTTGAGTGTGAAACTACACCAAGGATGTTTACAGTTACAAACAAGGTTCAACTCAAGCTTTTGAATGCATTTACGCGTTTTAAAAGCTCATACGAGTAGGGTGAAAGAGATTTGAGTTCTTTTGTGTTGTATATTAAGAGAAATCATCCAAATACTTTGTTTGCATTCATTTGAGTGTAAAACTACACCTAGGATGGTTACAGTTACAAACAAGCTTCAACTCAAGCTTTTGAATGCTTTTACGCGTTTTAAAAGCTTATACGAGTAGGGTGAAAGAGATTTGAGTTCTTTTGTGTTGTATATTAAGAGAAAGCATCCAAATACGTTGTTTGCATTCATTTGAGTGTCAAACTACACCTAGGATGTTTACAAGTACGAACAAGCTTCAACTCAAGCTTTTGAATGCATTTACGCGTTTTAAAAGCTCATACGTGTAGGGTGAAAGAGGTTTGAGTTCATTTGTGTTTTATATTCAGAGAAAGCATCCAAATACGTTGTTTGCATTCATTTAAGTGTGAAACTACACCTAGGATGTTTACAAGTACAAACAAGCTTCAACTCAAGCAGCTGAATGAATTTACGCGTTTTAACAGCTATTACGACTAGGGTGATAGAAATTGAGTTCTTTTGTGTTGTATATTAAGAAAAAGCATCCAAATACTTCGTTTGCTTTCAAGTGAGTGTGAAATAACACCAGGGATGTTTACAAGTACAAACAAGCTTCAACTCAAGCTGCTGAATGAATTTACGCGTTTTAACAGCTCTTACGGCTAGGGTGATAGAAATTGAGTTCTTTTGTGTTGTATATTAAGAGAAAGCATCCAAATACTTTGTTTGCATTCATTTGAGTGTGAAATTACACCTAGGATGTTTACAAGTACAAACAAGCTTCAATTCAAGCTTTTGAATGCATTTACGCATTTTAAAAGCTCATACGAGTAGCGTGAAAGAGATTTGAGTTCTTTTGTACTGTATATTAAGAGAAAGCATCCAAATACTTTGTTTGCATTCATTTGAGTGTGAAACTACACCAAGGATGTTTACAGTTACAAACAAGGTTCAACTCAAGCTTTTGAATGCATTTACGCGTTTTAAAAGCTCATACGAGTAGGGTAAAAGAGATTTGAGTTCTTTTGTGTTGTATATTAAGAGAAATCATCCAAATACTTTGTTTGCATTCATTTGAGTGTAAAACTACACCTAGGATGGTTACAGTTACAAACAAGCTTCAACTCAAGCTTTTGAATGCATTTACGCGTTTTAAAAGCTCATACGAGTAGGGTGAAAGAGATTTGAGTTCTTTTGTGTTGTACATTAAGAGAAAGCATCCAAATACGTTGTTTGCATTCATTTGAGTGTCAAACTACACCTAGGATGTTTACAAGTACGAACAAGCTTCAACTCAAGCTTTTGAATGCATTTACGCGTGTTAAAAGCTCATACATGTAGGGTGAAAGAGGTTTAAGTTCATTTGTGTTTTATATTCAGAGAAAGCATCCAAATACGTTGTTTGCATTCATTTAAGTGTGAAACTACACCTAGGATGTTTACAAGTACAAACAAGTTTCAACTCAAGCAGCTGAATGAATTTACGCGTTTTAACAGCTATTACGACAAGGGTGATAGAAATTGAGTTCTTTTGTGTTGTATATTAAGAAAAAGCATCCAAATACTTCGTTTGCTTTCAAGTGAGTGTGAAATAACACCAGGGATGTTTACAAGTACAAACAAGCTTCAAGTCAAGGTTTTGAATGCATTTACGGGTTTTAACAGCTCTTACAACTAGGGTGATAGAAATTGAATTCTTTTGTGTTGTATATGAAGAGAAAGCATCCAAATACTTTGTTTCCATTCAGTTAAGTGTGAAACTACACCTAGGATGTTTACAAGTACAAACATGCTTCAACTCAAGCTTTTGAATGCATTTACGCGTTTTAAAAGCTCATACGAGTTGGGTGAAAGAGATTTGAGTTCTTTTGTGTTGTATATTAAGAGAAAGCATCCAAATACGTTGTTTGCATTCAGTTGAGTGTGAAACAACACCTAGGATGTTTACAAGTACAAACAAGCTTCAACTCAAGCTGTTGAAGGAATTTACACGTTTTTAAAAGCTCATACGAGTAGGGTGAAAGAGATTTGAGTTCTTTTGTGTTGTATATTAAGAGAAAGCATCCAAATACTTTGTTTGCATTCATTTGAGTGTGAAATTACACCTAGGATGTATACAAGTACAAACAAGCTTCAACTCAAGCTGCTGAATGAATTTACGCTTTTTAACAGCTCTTACGACTAGGGTGATAGAAATTGAGTTCTTTTGTGTTGTATATTAAGAGAAAGCATCCAAATACTTTGTTTGCATTCATTTGAGTGTGAAATTACACCTGGGATGTTTACAGTTACAAACAAGCTTCAACTCAAGCTTTTGAAAGCATTTACGCGTTTTAAAAGCTCATACGAGTAGCGTGAAAGAGATTTGAGTTCTTTTTCATTGTATATTAAGAGAAAGCATCCAAATACTTTGTGTCCATTCATTTGAGTGTGAAACTACACCTAGGATGTTTACAGTTACAAACAAGCTTCAACTCAAGCTTTTGAATGCATTTACGCGTTTTAAAAGCTTATACGAGTAGGGTCAAAGAGATTTGAGTTCTTTTGGATTGTATATTAAGAGAAAGCATCCAAATACTTTGTATGCATTCATTTGAGTGTGAAACTACACCAAGGATGTTTACAGTTACAAACAAGGTTCAACTCAAGCTTTTGAATGCATTTACGCGTTTTAAAAGCTCATACGAGTAGGGTGAAAGAGATTTGAGTTCTTTTGTGTTGTATATTAAGAGAAATCATCCAAATACTTTGTTTGCATTCATTTAAGTGTAAAAGTACACCTAGGATGGTTACAGTTACAAACAAGCTTCAACTCAAGCTTTTGAATGCATTTACGCGTTTTAAAAGCTCATACGAGTAGGGTGAAAGAGATTTGAGTTCTTTTGTGTTGTATATTAAGAGAAAGCATCCAAATACGTTGTTTGCATTCATTTGAGTGTCACACTACACCTAGGATGTTTACAAGTACAAACAAGCTTCAACTCAAGCTTTTGAATGCATTTACGCGTTTTAAAAGCTTATACGAGTAGGGTCAAAGAGATTTGAGTTCTTTTGGATTGTATATTAAGAGAAAGCATCCAAATACTTTGTATGCATTCATTTGAGTGTGAAACTACACCAAGGATGTTTACAGTTACAAACAAGGTTCAACTCAAGCTTTTGAATGCATTTACGCGTTTTAAAAGCTCATACGAGTAGCGTGAAAGAGATTTGAGTTCTTTTGTACTGTATATTAAGAGAAAGCATGCAAATACTTTGTGTCCATTCATTTGAGTGTGAAACTACACCTAGGATTTTTACAGTTACAAACAAGCTTCAACTCAAGCTTTTGAATTCATTTACGCGTTTTAAAAGCTCATACGAGTAGGGTCAAAGAGAATTGAGTTCTTTTGTGTTGTATATTAAGAGAAAGCATCCAAATACGTTGTTTGCATTCATTTGAGTGTCAAACTACACCTAGGATGTTTACAAGTACGAACAAGCTTCAACTCAAGCTTTTGAATGCATTTACGCGTTTTAAAAGCTCATACGAGTAGGGTGAAAGAGATTTGAGTTATTTTGTGTTGTATATTAAGAGAAAGCATCCAAATACTTTGTTTGCATTCATTTGAGTGTGAAATTACACCTAGGATGTTTACAAGTACAAACAAGCTTCAATTCAAGCTTTTGAATGTATTTACGCATTTTAAAAGCTCATACGAGTAGCGTGAAAGAGATTTGAGTTCTTTTGTACTGTATATTAAGAGAAAGCATGCAAATACTTTGTGTCCATTCATTTGAGTGTGAAACTACACCTAGGATTTTTACAGTTACAAACAAGCTTCAACTCAAGCTTTTGAATGCATTTACGCGTTTTAAAAGCTCATACGAGTAGGGTCAAAGAGATTTGAGTTCTTTTGTATTGTATATTAAGAGAAAGCAACCAAATACTTTGTTTGCATTCATTTGAGTGTGAAACTACACCAAGGATGTTTACAGTTACAAACAAGGTTCAACTCAAGCTTTTGAATGCATTTACGCGTTTTAAAAGCTCATACGAGTAGGGTAAAAGAGATTTGAGTTCTTTTGTGTTGTATATTAAGAGAAATCATCCAAATACTTTGTTTGCATTCATTTGAGTGTAAAACTACACCTAGGATGGTTACAGTTACAAACAAGCTTCAACTCAAGCTTTTGAATGCATTTACGCGTTTTAAAAGCTCATACGAGTAGGGTGAAACAGATTTGAGTTCTTTTGTGTTGTATATTAAGAGAAAGCATCCGAATACGTTGTTTGCATTCATTTGAGTGTCAAACTACACCTAGGATGTTTACAAGTACGAACAAGCTTCAACTCAAGCTTTTGAATGCATTTACGCGTTTTAAAAGCTCATACGAGTAGGGTGAAAGAGATTTGAGTTATTTTGTGTTGTATATTAAGAGAAAGCATCCAAATACTTTGTTTGCATTCATTTGAGTGTGAAATTACACCTAGGATGTTTACAAGTACAAACAAGCTTCAATTCAAGCTTTTGAATGTATTTACGCATTTTAAAAGCTCATACGAGTAGCGTGAAAGAGATTTGAGTTCTTTTGTACTGTATATTAAGAGAAAGCATGCAAATACTTTGTGTCCATTCATTTGAGTGTGAAACTACACCTAGGATTTTTACAGTTACAAACAAGCTTCAACTCAAGCTTTTGAATGCATTTACGCGTTTTAAAAGCTCATACGAGTAGGGTCAAAGAGATTTGAGTTCTTTTGTATTGTATATTAAGAGAAAGCATCCAAATACTTTGTTTGCATTCATTTGAGTGTGAAAGTATACCAAGGATGTTTACAGTTACAAACAAGGTTCAACTCAAGCTTTTGAATGCATTTACGCGTTTTAAAAGCTCATACGAGTAGGGTAAAAGAGATTTGAGTTCTTTTGTGTTGTATATTAAGAGAAATCATCCAAATACTTTGTTTGCATTCATTTGAGTGTAAAACTACACCTAGGATGGTTACAGTTACAAACAAGCTTCAACTCAAGCTTTTGAATGCATTTACGCGTTTTAAAAGCTCATACAAGTAGGGTGAAAGAGATTTGAGTTCTTTTGTGTTGTACATTAAGAGAAAGCATCCAAATACGTTGTTTGCATTCATTTGAGTGTCAAACTACACCTAGGATGTTTACAAGTACGAACAAGCTTCAACTCAAGCTTTTGAATGCATTTACGCGTTTTAAAAGCTCGTACGTGTAGGGTGAAAGAGGTTTAAGTTCATTTGTGTTTTATATTCAGAGAAAGCATCCAAATACGTTGTTTGCATTCATTTAAGTGTGAAACTACACCTAGGATGTTTACAAGTACAAACAAGTTTCAACTCAAGCAGCTGAATGAATTTACGCGTTTTAACAGCTATTACGACTAGGGTGATAGAAATTGAGTTCTTTTGTGTTGTATATTAAGAAAAAGCATCCAAATACTTCGTTTGCTTTCAAGTGAGTGTGAAATAACACCAGGGATGTTTACAAGTACAAACAAGCTTCAAGTCAAGGTTTTGAATGCATTTACGGGTTTTAACAGCTCTTACGACTAGGGTGATAGAAATTGAGTTCTTTTGTGTTGTATATGAAGAGAAAGCATCCAAATACTTTGTTTCCATTCAGTTAAGTGTGAAACTACACCTAGGATGTTTACAAGTACAAACATGCTTCAACTCAAGCTTTTGAATGCATTTACGCGTTTTAAAAGCTCATACGAGTTGGGTGAAAGAGATTTGAGTTCTTTTGTGTTGTATATTAAGAGAAAGCATCCAAATACGTTGTTTGCATTCAGTTGAGTGTGAAACAACACCTAGGATGTTTACAAGTACAAACAAGCTTCAACTCAAGCTGTTGAAGGAATTTACACGTTTTTAAAAGCTCATACGAGTAGGGTGAAAGAGATTTGAGTTCTTTTGTGTTGTATATTAAGAGAAAGCATCCAAATACTTTGTTTGCATTCATTTGAGTGTGAAATTAGACCTAGGATGTATACAAGTACAAACAAGCTTCAACTCAAGCTGCTGAATGAATTTACGCTTTTCAACAGCTCTTACGACTAGGGTGATAGAAATAGAGTTCTTTTGTGTTGTATATTAAGAGAAAGCATCCAAATACTTTGCTTGCATTCATTTGAGTGTGAAATTACACCTAGGATGTTTAGAGTTACAAACAAGCTTCAACTCAAGCTTTTGAAAGCATTTACGCGTTTTAAAAGCTCATACGAGTAGCGTGAAAGAGATTTGAGTTCTTTTTTATTGTATATTAAGAGAAAGCATCCAAATACTTTGTGTCCATTCATTTGACTGTGAAACTACACCTAGGATGTTTACAGTTACAAACAAGCTTCAACTCAAGCTTTTGAATGCATTTACGCGTTTTAAAAGCTTATACGAGTAGGGTCAAAGAGATTTGAGTTCTTTTCGATTGTATATTAAGAGAAAGCATCCAAATACTTTGTATGCATTCATTTGAGTGTGAAACTACACCAAGGATGTTTACAGTTACAAACAAGGTTCAACTCAAGCTTTTGAATGCATTTACGCGTTTTAAAAGCTCATACGAGTAGGGTGAAAGAGATTTTAGTTCTTTTGTGTTGTATATTAAGAGAAATCATCCAAATACTTTGTTTGCATTCATTTGAGTGTAAAACTACACCTAGGATGGTTACAGTTACAAACAAGCTTCAACTCAAGCTTTTGAATGCATTTACGCGTTTTAAAAGCTCATACGAGTAGGGTGAAAGAGATTTGAGTTCTTTTGTGTTGTATATTAAGAGAAAGCATCCAAATACGTTGTTTGCATTCATTTGAGTGTCACACTACACCTAGGATGTTTACAAGTACGAACAAGCTTCAACTCAAGCTTTTGAATGCATTTACGCGTTTTAAAAGCTCATACGAGTAGGGTGAAAGAGATTTGAGTTATTTTGTGTTGTATATTAAGAGAAAGCATCCAAATACTTTGTTTGCATTCATTTGAGTGTGAAATTACACCTAGGATGTTTACAAGTACAAACAAGCTTCAATTCAAGCTTTTGAATGTATTTACGCATTTTCAAAGCTCATACGAGTAGCGTGAAAGAGATTTGAGTTCTTTTGTACTGTATATTAAGAGAAAGCATGCAAATACTTTGTGTCCATTCATTTGAGTGTGAAACTACACCTAGGATTTTTACAGTTACAAACAAGCTTCAACTCAAGCTTTTGAATGCATTTACGCGTTTTAAAAGCTCATACGAGTAGGGTCAAAGAGATTTGAGTTCTTTTGTATTGTATATTAAGAGAAAGCATCCAAATACTTTGTTTGCATTCATTTGAGTGTGAAACTACACCAAGGATGTTTACAGTTACAAACAAGGTTCAACTCAAGCTTTTGAATGCATTTACGCGTTTTAAAAGCTCATACGAGTAGGGTGAAAGATTAAAAGCTCATACGAGTAGGGTAAAAGAGATTTGAGTTCTTTTGTGTTGTATATTAAAAGAAATCATCCAAATACTTTGTTTGCATTCATTTGAGTGTAAAACTACACCTAGGATGGTTACAGTTACAAACAAGCTTCAACTCAAGCTTTTGAATGCATTTACGCGTTGTAAAAGCTCATACGAGTAGGGTGAAAGAGATTTGAGTTCTTTTGTGTTGTACATTAAGAGAAAGCATCCAAATACGTTGTTTGCATTCATTTGAGTGTCAAACTACACCTAGGATGTTTACAAGTACGAACAAGCTTCAACTCAAGCTTTTGAATGCATTTACGCGTTTTAAAAGCTCATACGTGTAGGGTGAAAGAGGTTTAAGTTCATTTGTGTTTTATATTCAGAGAAAGCATCCAAATACGTTGTTTGCATTCATTTAAGTGTGAAACTACACCTAGGATGTTTACAAGTACAAACAAGTTTCAACTCAAGCAGCTGAATGAATTTACGCGTTTTAACAGCTATTACGACTAGGGTGATAGAAATTGAGTTCTTTTGTGTTGTATATTAAGAAAAAGCATCCAAATACTTCGTTTGCTTTCGAGTGTGAAATAACACCAGGGATGTTTACAAGTACAAACAAGCTTCAAGTCAAGGTTTTGAATGCATTTACGGGTTTTAACAGCTCTTACGACTAGGGTGATAGAAATTGAGTTCTTTTGTGTTGTGTATGAAGAGAAAGCATCCAAATACTTTGTTTCCATTCAGTTAAGTGTGAAACTACACCTAGGATGTTTACAAGTACAAACAAGCTTCAACTCAAGCTTTTGAATGCATTTACGCGTTTTAAAAGCTTATACGAGTAGGGTCAAAGAGATTTGAGTTCTTTTGGATTGTATATTAAGAGAAAGCATCCAAATACTTTGTATGCATTCATTTGAGTGTGAAACTACACCAAGGATGTTTACAGTTACAAACAAGGTTCAACTCAAGCTTTTGAATGCATTTACGCGTTTTAAAAGCTCATACGAGTAGGGTGAAAGAGATTTTAGTTCTTTTGTGTTGTATATTAAGAGAAATCATCCAAATACTTTGTTTGCATTCATTTGAGTGTAAAACTACACCTAGGATGGTTACAGTTACAAACAAGCTTCAACTCAAGCTTTTGAATGCATTTACGCGTTTTAAAAGCTCATACGAGTAGGGTGAAAGAGATTTGAGTTCTTTTGTGTTGTATATTAAGAGAAAGCATCCAAATACGTTGTTTGCATTCATTTGAGTGCCACACTACACCTAGGATGTTTACAAGTACGAACAAGCTTCAACTCAAGCTTTTGAATGCATTTACGCGTTTTAAAAGCTCATACGAGTAGGGTGAAAGAGATTTGAGTTATTTTGTGTTGTATATTAAGAGAGAGCATCCAAATACTTTGTTTGCATTCATTTGAGTGTGAAATTACACCTAGGATGTTTACAAGTACAAACAAGCTTCAATTCAAGCTTTTGAATGTATTTACGCATTTTAAAAGCTCATACGAGTAGCGTGAAAGAGATTTGAGTTCTTTTGTACTGTATATTAAGAGAAAGCATGCAAATACTTTGTGTCCATTTATTTGAGTGTGAAACTACACCTAGGATTTTTACAGTTACAAACAAGCTTCAACTCAAGCTTTTGAATGCATATACGCGTTTTAAAAGCTCATACGAGTAGGGTCAAAGAGATTTGAGTTCTTTTGTATTGTATATTAAGAGAAAGCATCCAAATACTTTGTTTGCATTCATTTGAGTGTGAAACTACACCAAGGATGTTTACAGTTACAAACAAAGTTCAACTCAAGCTTTTGAATGCATTTACGCGTTTTAAAAGCTCATACGAGTAGGGTGAAAGAGATTTGAGTTCTTTTGTGTTGTATATTAAGAGAAATCATCCAAATAGTTTGTTTGCATTCATTTGAGTGTAAAACTACACCTAGGATGGTTACAGTTACAAACAAGCTTCAACTCAAGCTTTTGAATGCATTTACGCGTTTTAAAAGCTCATACGAGTAGGGTGAAAGAGATTTGAGTTCTTTTGTGTTGTACATTAAGAGAAAGCATCCAAATACGTTGTTTGCATTCATTTGAGTGTCAAACTACACCTAGGATGTTTACAAGTACGAACAAGCTTCAACTCAAGCTTTTGAATGTATTTACGCGTTTTAAAAGCTCATACGTGTAGGGTGAAAGAGGTTTAAGTTCATTTGTGATTTATATTCAGAGAAAGCATCCAAATACGTTGTTTGCATTCATTTAAGTGTGAAACTACACCTAGGATGTTTACAAGTACAAACAAGTTTCAACTCAAGCAGCTGAATGAATTTACGCGTTTTAACAGCTATTACGACTAGGGTGATAGAAATTGAGTTATTTTGTGTTGTATATTAAGAAAAAGCATCCAAATACTTCGTTTGCTTTCAAGTGAGTGTGAAATAACACCAGGGATGTTTACAAGTACAAACAAGCTTCAAGTCAAGCTTTTGAATGCATTTACGGGTTTTAACAGCTCTTACGACTAGGGTGATAGAAATTGAGTTCTTTTGTGTTGTATATGAAGAGAAAGCATCCAAATACTTTGTTTCCTTTCAGTTAAGTGTGAAACTACACCTAGGATGTTTACAAGTACAAACATGCTTCAACTCAAGCTTTTGAATGCATTTACGCGTTTTAAAAGCTCATACGAGTTGGGTGAAAGAGATTTGAGTTCTTTTGTGTTGTATATTAAGAGAAAGCATCCAAATACGTTGTTTGCATTCAGTTGAGTGTGAAACAACACCTAGGATGTTTACAAGTACAAACAAGCTTCAACTCAAGCTGTTGAAGGAATTTACACGTTTTTAAAAGCTCATACGAGTAGGGTGAAAGAGAATTGAGTTCTTTTGTGTTGTATATTAAGAGAAAGCATCCAAATACTTTGTTTGCATTCATTTGAGTGTGAAATTACACCTAGGATGTATACAAGTACAAACAAGCTTCAACTCAAGCTGCTGAATGAATTTACGCGTTTTAACAGCTCTTACGACTAGGGTGATAGAAATTGAGTTCTTTTGTGTTGTATATTAAGAGAAAGCATCCAAATACTTTGTTTGCATTCATTTGAGTGTGAAATTACACCTAGGATGTTTACAGTTACAAACAAGCTTCAACTCAAGCTTTTGAAAGCATTTACGCGTTTTAAAAGCTCATACGAGTAGCGTGAAAGAGATTTGAGTTCTTTTTTATTGTATATTAAGAGAAAGCATCCAAATACTTTGTGTCCATTCATTTGAGTGTGAAACTACACCTAGGATGTTTACAGTTACAAACAAGCTTCAACTCAAGCTTTTGAATGCATTTACGCGTTTTAAAAGCTTATACGAGTAGGGTCAAAGAGATTTGAGTTCTTTTGGATTGTATATTAAGAGAAAGCATCCAAATACTTTGTATGCATTCATTTGAGTGTGAAACTACACCAAGGATGTTTACAGTTACAAACAAGCTTCAACTCAAGCTTTTGAATGCATTTACGCGTTTTAAAAGCTTATACGAGTAGGTGAAAGAGATTTGAGTTCTTTTGTGTTGTATATTAAGAGAAATCATCCAAATACTTTGTTTGCATTCATTTGAGTGTAAAACTACACCTAGGATGGTTACAGTTACAAACAAGCTTCAACTCAAGCTTTTGAATGCATTTACGCGTTTTAAAAGCTCATACGAGTAGGGTGAAAGAGATTTGAGTTCTTTTGTGTTGTATATTAAGAGAAAGCATCCAAATACGTTGTTTGCATTCATTTGAGTGTCAAACTACACCTAGGATGTTTACAAGTACGAACAAGCTTCAACTCAAGCTTTTGAATGCATTTACGCGTTTTAAAAGCTCATACGTGTAGGGTGAAAGAGGTTTGAGTTCATTTGTGTTTTATATTCAGAGAAAGCATCCAAATACGTTGTTTGCATTCATTTAAGTGTGAAACTACACCTAGGATGTTTACAAGTACAAACAAGTTTCAACTCAAGCAGCTGAATGAATTTACGCGTTTTAACAGCTCTTACGACTAGGGTGATAGAAATTGAGTTCTTTTGTGTTGTATATTAAGAAAAAGCATCCAAATACTTCGTTTGATTTCATTTACGCGTATGAGCTTTTGAATGCATTTACGCGTTTTAAAAGCTCATACGAGTAGGGTGAAAGAGATTTGAGTTCTTTTGTGTTGTATATTAAGAGAAAGCATCCAAATACGTTGTTTGCATTCATTTGAGTGTCAAACTACACCTAGGATGTTTACAAGTACGAACAAGCTTCAACTCAAGCTTTTGAATGCATTTACGCGTTTTAAAAGCTCATACGAGTAGGGTGAAAGAGATTTGAGTTCTTTTGTGTTGTATATTAAGAGAAAGCATCCAAATACGTTGTTTGCATTCATTTGAGTGTGAAATTTCACCTAGGATATTTACAAGTACAAACAAGCTTCAATTCAAGCTTTTGAATGTATTTACGCATTTTAAAAGCTCATACGAGTAGCGTGAAAGAGATTTGAGTTCTTTTGTACTGTATATTAAGAGAAAGCATGCAAATACTTCGTTTGCTTTCAAGTGAGTGTGAAATAACACCAGGGATGTTTACAAGTACAAACAAGCTTCAAGTCAAGCTTTTGAATGCATTTACGGGTTTTAACAGCTCTTACGACTAGGGTGATAGAAATTGAGTTCTTTTGTGTTGTATATGAAGAGAAAGCATCCAAATACTTTGTTTCCATTCAGTTAAGTGTGAAACTACACCTAGGATGTTTACAAGTACAAACATGCTTCAAGTCAAGCTTTTGAATGCATTTACGCGTTTTAAAAGCTCATACGAGTTGGGTGAAAGAGATTTGAGTTCTTTTGTGTTGTATATTAAGAGAAAGCATCCAAATACGTTGTTTGCATTAAGTTGAGTGTGAAACAACACCTAGGATGTTTACAAGTACAAACAAGCTTCAACTCAAGCTGTTGAAGGAATTTACACGTTTTTAAAAGCTCATACGAGTAGGGTGAAAGAGATTTGAGTTCTTTTGTATTGTATATTAAGAGAAAGCATCCAAATACTTTTTTTGCATTCATTTGAGTGTAAAACTACACCTAGGATGGTTACAGTTACAAACAAGCTTCAACTCAAGCTTTTGAATGCATTTACGCGTTTTAAAAGCTCATACGAGTAGGGTGAAAGAGATTTGAGTACTTTTGTGTTGTACATTAAGAGAAAGCATCCAAATACGTTGTTTGCATTCATTTGAGTGTCAAACTACACCTAGGATGTTTACAAGTACGAACAAGCTTCAACTCAAGCTTTTGAATGCATTTACGCGTTTTAAAAGCTCATACGTGTAGGGTAAAAGAGGTTTGAGTTCATTTGTGTTTTATATTCAGAGAAAGCATCCAAATACGCTGTTTGCATTCATTTAAGTGTGAAACTACACCAAGGATGTTTACAAGTACAAACAAGTTTCAACTCAAGCAGCTGAATGAATTTACGCGTTTTAACAGCTATTACGACTAGGGTGATAGAAATTGAGTTCTTTTGTGTTGTATATTAAGAAAAAGCATCCAAATACTTCGTTTGCTTTCAAGTGAGTGTGAAATAACACCAGGGATGTTTACAAGTACAAACAAGCTTCAAGTCAAGGTTTTGAATGCATTTACGGGTTTTAACAGCTCTTACGACTAGGGTGATAGAAATTGAGTTCTTTTGTGTTGTATATGAAGAGAAAGCATCCAAATACTTTGTTTCCATTCACTTAAGTGTGAAACTACACCTAGGATGTTTACAAGTACAAACATGCTTCAACTCAAGGTTTTGAATGCATTTACGCGTTTTAAAAGCTCATACGAGTTGGGTGAAAGAGATTTGAGTTCTTTTGTGTTGTATATTAAGAGAAAGCATCCAAATACGTTGTTTGCATTCAGTTGAGTGTGAAACAACACCTAGGATGTTTACAAGTACAAACAAGCTTCAACTCAAGCTGTTGAAGGAATTTACACGTTTTTAAAAGCTCATACGAGTAGGGTGAAAGAGATTTGAGTTCTTTTGTGTTGTATATTAAGAGAAAGCATCCAAATACTTTGTTTGCATTCATTTGAGTGTGAAATTACACCTAGGATGTATACAAGTACAAACAAGCTTCAACTCAAGCTGCTGAATGAATTTACGCGTTTTAACAGCTCTTACGACTAGGGTGATAGAAATTGAGTTCTTTTGTGTTGTATATTAAGAGAAAGCATCCAAATACTTTGTTTGCATTCATTTGAGTGTGAAATTACACCTAGGATGTTTACAGTTACAAACAAGCTTCAACTCAAGCTTTTGAAAGCATTTACGCGTTTTAAAAGCTCATACGAGTAGAGTGAAAGAGATTTGAGTTCTTTTTTATTGTATATTAAAAGAAAGCATCCAAATACTTTGTGTCCATTCATTTGAGTGTGAAACTACACCTAGGATGTTTACAGTTACAAACAGGCTTCAACTCAAGCTTTTAAATGCATTTACGCGTTTTAAAAGCTTATACGAGTAGGGTCAAAGAGATTTGAGTTCTTTTGGATTGTATATTAAGAGAAAGCATCCAAATACTTTGTATGCATTCATTTGAGTGTGAAACTACACCAAGGATGTTTACAGTTACAAACAAGGTTCAACTCAAGCTTTTGAATGCATTTACGCGTTTTAAAAGCTCATACGAGTAGGGTGAAAGAGATTTGAGTTCTTTTGTGTTGTATATTAAGAGAAATCATCCAAATACTTTGTTTGCATTCATTTGAGTGTAAAACTACACCTAGGATGGTTACAGTTACAAACAAGCTTCAATTCAAGCTTTTGAATGCATTTACGCGTTTTAAAAGCTCATACGAGTAGGGTGAAAGAGATTTGAGTTCTTTTGTGTTGTATATTAAGAGAAAGCATCCAAATACGTTGTTTGCATTCATTTGAGTGTCACACTACACCTAGGATGTTTACAAGTACGAACAAGCTTCAACTCAAGCTTTTGAATGCATTTACGCGTTTTAAAAGCTCATACGAGTAGGGTGAAAGAGATTTGAGTTATTTTGTGTTGTATATTAAGAGAAAGCATACAAATACTTTGTTTGCATTCATTTGAGTGTCAAATTACACCTAGGATGTTTACAAGTACAAACAAGCTTCAATTCAAGCTTTTGAATGTATTTACGCATTTTAAAATCTCATACGAGTAGGGTCAAAGAGATTTGAGTTCTTTTGTATTGTATATTAAGAGAAAGCATCCAAATACTTTGTTTGCATTCATTTGAGTGTGAAACTACACCAAGGATGTTTACAGTTACAAACAAGGTTCAACTCAAGCTTTTGAATGCATTTACGCGTTTTAAAAGCTCATACGAGTAGGGTGAAAGAGATTTGAGTTCTTTTGTGTTGTATATTAAGAGAAATCATCCAAATACTTTGTTTGCATTCATATGAGTGTAAAACTACACCTAGGATGTTTACAGTTACAAACAAGCTTCAACTCAAGCTTTTGAAAGCATTTACGCGTTTTAAAAGCTCATACGAGTAGCGTGAAAGAGATTTGAGTTCTTTTGTACTGTATATTAAGAGAAAGCATGCAAATACTTTGTGTCCATTCATTTGAGTGTGAAACTACACCTAGGATTTTTACAGTTACAAACAAGCTTCAACTCAAGCTTTTGAATGCATTTACGCGTTTTAAAAGCTCATACGAGTAGGGTCAAAGAGATTTGAGTTCTTTTGTATTGTATATTAAGAGAAAGCATCCAAATACTTTGTTTGCATTCATTTGAGTGTGAAACTACACCAAGGATGTTTACAGTTACAAACAAGGTTCAACTCAAGCTTTTGAATGCATTTACGCGTTTTAAAAGCTCATACGAGTAGGGTGAAAGAGATTTGAGTTCTTTTGTGTTGTATATTAAGAGAAATCATCCAAATACTTTGTTTGCATTCATATGAGTGTAAAACTACACCTAGGATGGTTAGAGTTACAAACAAGCTTCAACTCAAGCTTTTGAATGCATTTACGCGTTTTAAAAGCTCATACGAGTAGGGTGAAAGAGATTTGAGTTCTTTTGTGTTGTACATTAAGAGAAAGCATCCAAATACGTTGTTTGCATTCATTTGAGTGTCAAACTACACCTAGGATGTTTACAAGTACGAACAAGCTTCAACTCAAGCTTTTGAATGCAGTTACGCGTTTTAAAAGCTCATACGTGTAGGGTGAAAGAGGTTTGAGTTCATTTGTGTTTTATATTCAGAGAAAGCATCCAAATACGCTGTTTGCATTCATTTAAGTGTGAAACTACACCAAGGATGTTTACAAGTACAAACAAGTTTCAACTCAAGCAGCTGAATGAATTTACGCGTTTTAACAGTTATTACGACTAGGGTGATAGAAATTGAGTTCTTTTGTGTTGTATATTAAGAAAAAGCATCCAAATACTTCGTTTGCTTTCAAGTGAGTGTGAAATAACACCAGGGATGTTTACAAGTACAAACAAGCTTCAAGTCAAGCTTTTGAATGCATTTACGGGTTTTAACAGCTCTTACGACTAGGGTGATAGAAATTGAGTTCTTTTGTGTTGTATATGAAGAGAAAGCATCCAAATACTTTGTTTCCATTCAGTTAAGTGTGAAACTACACCTAGGATGTTTACAAGTACAAACATGCTTCAACTCAAGCTTTTGAATGCATTTACGCGTTTTAAAAGCTCATACGAGTTGGGTGAAAGAGATTTGAGTTCTTTTGTGTTGTATATTAAGAGAAAGCATCCAAATACGTTGTTTGCATTCAGTTGAGTGTGAAACAACACCTAGGATGTTTACAAGTACAAACAAGCTTCAACTCAAGCTGTTGAAGGAATTTACACGTTTTTAAAAGCACATACGAGTAGGGTGAAAGAGATTTGAGTTCTTTTGTGTTGTATATTAAGAGAAAGCATCCAAATACTTTGTTTGCATTCATTTGAGTGTGAAATTACACCTAGGATGTATACAAGTACAAACAAGCTTCAACTCAAGCTGCTGAATGAATTTACGCGTTTTAACAGCTCTTACGACTAGGGTGATAGAAATTGAGTTCTTTTATGTTGTATATTAAGAGAAAGCATCCAAATACTTTGTTTGCATTCATTTGAGTGTGAAATTACACCTAGGATGTTTACAGTTACAAACAAGCTTCAACTCAAGCTTTTGAAAGCATTTACGCGTTTTAAAAGCTCATACGAGTAGCGTGAAAGAGATTTGAGTTCTTTTTTATTGTATATTAAAAGAAAGCATCCAAATACTTTGTGTCCATTCATTTGAGTGTGAAACTACACCTAGGATGTTTACAGTTACAAACAAGCTTCAACTCAAGCTTTTGAATGCATTTACGCGTTTTAAAAGCTTATACGAGTAGGGTCAATGAGATTTGAGTTCTTTTGGATTGTATATTAAGAGAAAGCATCCAAATACTTTGTATGCATTCATTTGAGTGTGAAACTACACCAAGGATGTTTACAGTTACAAACAAGGTTCAACTCAAGCTTTTGAATGCATTTACGCGTTTTAAAAGCTCATACGAGTAGGGTGAAAGAGATTTGAGTTCTTTTGTGTTGTATATTAAGAGAAATCATCCAAATACTTTGTTTGCATTCATTTGAGTGTAAAACTACACCTAGGATGGTTACAGTTACAAACAAGCTTCAACTCAAGCTTTTGAATGCATTTACGCGTTTTAAAAGCTCATACGAGTAGGGTGAAAGAGATTTGAGTTCTGTTGTGTTGTATATTAAGAGAAAGCATCCAGATACGTTGTTTGCATTCATTTGAGTGTCACACTACACCTAGGATGTTTACAAGTACGAACAAGCTTCAACTCAAGCTTTTGAATGCATTTACGCGTTTTAAAAGCTCATACGAGTAGGGTGAAAGAGATTTGAGTTATTTTGTGTTGTATATTAAGAGAAAGCATCCAAATACTTTGTTTGCATTCATTTGAGTGTGAAATTACACCTAGGATGTTTACAAGTACAAACAAGCTTCAATTCAAGCTTTTGAATGCAGTTACGCGTTTTAAAAGCTCATACGTGTAGGGTGAAAGAGGTTTGAGTTCATTTGTGTTTTATATTCAGAGAAAGCATCCAAATACGCTGTTTGCATTCATTTAAGTGTGAAACTACACCAAGGATGTTTACAAGTACAAACAAGTTTCAACTCAAGCAGCTGAATGAATTTACGCGTTTTAACAGCTATTACGACTAGGGTGATAGAAATTGAGTTCTTTTGTGTTGTATATTAAGAAAAAGCATCCAAATACTTCGTTTGCTTTCAAGTGAGTGTGAAATAACACCAGGGATGTTTACAAGTACAAACAAGCTTCAAGTCAAGGTTTTGAATGCATTTACGGGTTTTAACAGCTCTTACGACTAGGGTGATAGAAATTGAGTTCTTTTGTGTTGTATATGAAGAGAAAGCATCCAAATACTTTGTTTCCATTCAGTTAAGTGTGAAACTACACCTAGGATGTTTACAAGTACAAACATGCTTCAACTCAAGCTTTTGAATGCATTTACGCGTTTTAAAAGCTCATACGAGTTGGGTGAAAGAGATTTTAGTTCTTTTGTGTTGTATATTAAGAGAAAGCATCCAAATACGTTGTTAGCATTCAGTTGAGTGTGAAACAACACCTAGGATGTTTACAAGTACAAACAAGCTTCAACTCAAGCTGTTGAAGGAATTTACATGTTTTTAAAAGCTCATACGAGTAGGGTGAAAGAGATTTGAGTTCTTTTGTGTTGTATATTAAGAGAAAGCATCCAAATACTTTGTTTGCATTCATTTGAGTGTGAAATTACACCTAGGATGTATACAAGTACAAACAACCTTCAACTCAAGCTGCTGAATGAATTTACGCGTTTTAACAGCTCTTACGACTAGGGTGATAGAAATTGAGTTCTTTTGTGTTGTATATTAAGAGAAAGCATCCAAATACTTTGTTTGCATTCATTTGAGTGTGAAATTACACCTAGGATGTTTACAGTTACAAACAAGCTTCAACTCAAGCTTTTGAAAGCATTTACGCGTTTTAAAAGCTCATACGAGTAGCGTGAAAGAGATTTGAGTTCTTTTTTATTGTATATTAAGAGAAAGCATCCAAATACTTTGTGTCCATTCATTTGAGTGTGAAACTACACCTAGGATGTTTACAGTTACAAACAAGCTTCAACTCAAGCTTTTGAATGCATTTACGCGTTTTAAAAGCTTATACGAGTAGGGTCAAAGAGATTTGAGTTCTTTTGGATTGTATATTAAGAGAAAGCATCCAAATACTTTGTATGCATTCATTTGAGTGTGAAACTACACCAAGGATGTTTACAGTTACAAACAAGGTTCAACTCAAGCTTTTGAATGCATTTACGCGTTTTAAAAGCTCATACGAGTATGGTGAAAGAGATTTGAGTTCTTTTGTGTTGTATATTAAGAGAAATCATCCAAATACTTTGTTTGCATTCATTTGAGTGTAAAACTACACCTAGGATGGTTACAGTTACAAACAAGCTTCAACTCAAGCTTTTGAATGCATTTACGCGTTTTAAAAGCTCATACGAGTAGGGTGAAAGAGATTTGAGTTCTTTTGTGTTGTATATTAAGAGAGAGCATCCAGATACGTTGTTTGCATTCATTTGAGTGTCACACTACACCTAGGATGTTTACAAGTACGAACAAGCTTCAACTCAAGCTTTTGAATGCATTTACGCGTTTTAAAAGCTCATACGAGTAGGGTGAAAGAGATTTGAGTTCTTTTGTGTTGTATATTAAGAGAGAGCATCCAGATACGTTGTTTGCATTCATTTGAGTGTCACACTACACCTAGGATGTTTACAAGTACGAACAAACTTCAACTCAAGCTTTTGAATGCATTTACGCGTTTTAAAAGCTCATACGAGTAGGGTGAAAGAGATTTGAGTTCTTTTGTGTTGTATATTAAGAGAAAGCATCCAGATACGTTGCTTGCATTCATTTGAGTGTCACACTACACCTAGGATGTTTACAAGTACGAACAAGCTTCAACTCAAGCTTTTGAATGCATTTACGCGTTTTAAAAGCTCATACGAGTAGGGTGAAAGAGATTTGAGTTATTTTGTGTTGTATATTAAGAGAAAGCATCCAAATACTTTGTATGCATTCATTTGACTGTGAAACTACACCGAGGATGTTTACAGTTACAAACAAGGTTCAACTCAAGCTTTTGAATGCATTTACGCGTTTTAAAAGCTCATACGAGTAGGGTGAAAGAGATTTGAGTTCTTTTGTGTTGTATATTAAGAGAAATCATCCAAATACTTTGTTTGCATTCATTTGAGTGTAAAACTACACCTAGGATGGTTACAGTTACAAACAAGCTTCAACTCAAGCTTTTGAATGCATTTCCGCGTTTTAAAAGCTCATACGAGTAGGGTGAAAGAGATTTGAGTTCTTTTGTGTTGTATATTAAGAGAAAGCATCCAGATACGTTGTTTGCATTCATTTGAGTGTCACACTACACCTAGGATGTTTACAAGTACGAACAAGCTTCAACTCAAGCTTTTGAATGCATTTACGCGTTTTAAAAGCTCATACGAGTAGGGTGAAAGAGATTTGAGTTATTTTGTGTTGTATATTAAGAGAAAGCATCCAAATACTTTGTTTGCATTCATTTGAGTGTGAAACTACACCAAGGATGTTTACAGTTACAAACAAGGTTCAACTCAAGCTTTTGAATGCATTTACGCGTTTTAAAAGCTCATACGAGTAGGGTGAAAGAGATTTGAGTTCTTTTGTGTTGTATATTAAGAGAAATCATCCAAATACTTTGTTTGCATTCATATGAGTGTGAAACTACACCAAGGATGTTTACAGTTACAAACAAGGTTCAACTCAAGCTTTTGAATGCATTTACGCGTTTTAAAAGCTCATACGAGTAGGGTGAAAGAGATTTGAGTTCTTTTGTGTTGTATATTAAGAGAAATCATCCAAATACTTTGTTTGCATTCATATGAGTGTAAAACTACACCTAGGATGGTTACAGTTACAAACAAGCTTCAACTCAAGCTTTTGAATGCATTTACGCGTTTTAAAAGCTCATACGAGTAGGGTGAAAGAGATTTGAGTTCTTTTGTGTTGTATATTAAGAGAAAGCATCCAAATACTTTGTTTGCATTCATTTGAGTGTGAAATTACACCTAGGATGTTTACAAGTACAAACAAGCTTCAATTCAAGCTTTTGAATGTATTTACGCATTTTAAAAGCTCATACGAGTAGCGTGAAAGAGATTTGAGTTCTTTTGTACTGTATATTAAGAGAAAGCATGCAAATACTTTGTGTCCATTCATTTGAGTGTGAAACTACACCTAGGATTTTTACAGTTACAAACAAGCTTCAACTCAAGCTTTTGAATGCATTTACGCGTTTTAAAAGCTCATACGAGTAGGGTCAAAGAGATTTGAGTTCTTTTGTATTGTATATTAAGAGAAAGCATCCAAATACTTTGTTTGCATTCATTTGAGTGTGAAACTACACCAAGGATGTTTACAGTTACAAACAAGGTTCAACTCAAGCTTTTGAATGCATTTACGCGTTTTAAAAGCTCATACGAGTAGGGTGAAAGAGATTTGAGTTCTTTTGTGTTGTATATTAAGAGAAATCATCCAAATACTTTGTTTGCATTCATATGAGTGTAAAACTACACCTAGGATGGTTACAGTTACAAACAAGCTTCAACTCAAGCTTTTGAATGCATTTACGCGTTTTAAAAGCTCATACGAGTAGGGTGAAAGAGATTTGAGTTCTTTTGTGTTGTACATTAAGAGAAAGCATCCAAATACGTTGTTTGCATTCATTTGAGTGTCAAACTACACCTAGGATGTTTACAAGTACGAACAAGCTTCAACTCAAGCTTTTGAATGCATTTACGCGTTTTAAAAGCTCATACGTGTAGGGTGAAAGAGGTTTGAGTTCATTTGTGTTTTATATTCAGAGAAAGCATCCAAATACGCTGTTTGCATTCATTTAAGTGTGAAACTACACCAAGGATGTTTACAAGTACAAACAAGTTTCAACTCAAGCAGCTGAATGAATTTACGCGTTTTAACAGCTATTACGACTAGGGTGATAGAAATTGAGTTCTTTTGTGTTGTATATTAAGAAAAAGCATCCAAATACTTCGTTTGCTTTCAAGTGAGTGTGAAATAACACCAGGGATGTTTACAAGTACAAACAAGCTTCAAGTCAAGCTTTTGAATGCATTTACGGGTTTTAACAGCTCTTACGACTAGGGTGATAGAAATTGAGTTCTTTTGTGTTGTATATGAAGAGAAAGCATCCAAATACTTTGTTTCCATTCAGTTAAGTGTGAAACTACACCTAGGATGTTTACAAGTACAAACATGCTTCAACTCAAGCTTTTGAATGCATTTACGCGTTTTAAAAGCTCATACGAGTTGGGTGAAAGAGATTTGAGTTCTTTTGTGTTGTATATTAAGAGAAAGCATCCAAATACGTTGTTTGCATTCAGTTGAGTGTGAAACAACACCTAGGATGTTTACAAGTACAAACAAGCTTCAACTCAAGCTGTTGAAGGAATTTACACGTTTTTAAAAGCTCATACGAGTAGGGTGAAAGAGATTTGAGTTCTTTTGTGTTGTATATTAAGAGAAAGCATCCAAATACTTTGTTTGCATTCATTTGAGTGTGAAATTACACCTAGGATGTATACAAGTACAAACAAGCTTCAACTCAAGCTGCTGAATGAATTTACGCGTTTTAACAGCTCTTACGACTAGGGTGATAGAAATTGAGTTCTTTTGTGTTGTATATTAAGAGAAAGCATCCAAATACTTTGTTTGCATTCATTTGAGTGTGAAATTACACCTAGGATGTTTACAGTTACAAACAAGCTTCAACTCAAGCTTTTGAAAGCATTTACGCGTTTTAAAAGCTCATACGAGTAGCGTGAAAGAGATTTGAGTTCTTTTTTATTGTATATTAAGAGAAAGCATCCAAATACTTTGTGTCCATTCATTTGAGTGTGAAACTACACCTAGGATGTTTACAGTTACAAACAAGCTTCAACTCAAGCTTTTGAATGCATTTACGCGTTTTAAAAGCTTATACGAGTAGGGTCAAAGAGATTTGAGTTCTTTTGGATTGTATATTAAGAGAAAGCATCCAAATACTTTGTATGCATTCATTTGAGTGTGAAACTACACCAAGGATGTTTACAGTTACAAACAAGGTTCAACTCAAGCTTTTGAATGCATTTACGCGTTTTAAAAGCTCATACGAGTAGGGTGAAAGAGATTTGAGTTCTTTTGTGTTGTATATTAAGAGAAATCATCCAAATACTTTGTTTGCATTCATTTGAGTGTAAAACTACACCTAGGATGGTTACAGTTACAAACAAGCTTCAACTCAAGCTTTTGAATGCATTTACGCGTTTTAAAAGCTCATACGAGTAGGGTGAAAGAGATTTGAGTTCTTTTGTGTTGTATATTAAGAGAAAGCATCCAAATACGTTGTTTGCATTCATTTGAGTGTCAGATTACACCTAGGATGTATACAAGTACAAACAAGCTTCAACTCAAGCTGCTGAATGAATTTACGCGTTTTAACAGCTCTTACGACTAGGGTGACAGAAATTGAGTTCTTTTGTGTTGTATATTAAGAGAAATCATTCAAATACTTTGTTTGCATTCATTTGAGTGTAAAACTACACCTAGGATGGTTACAGTTACAAACAAGCTTCAACTCAAGCTTTTGAATGCATTTACGCGTTTTAAAAGCTTATACGAGTAGGGTCAAAGAGATTTGAGTTCTTTTGGATCGTATATTAAGAGAAAGCATCCAAATACTTTGTATGCATTCATTTGAGTGTGAAACTACACCAAGGATGTTTACAGTTACAAACAAGCTTCAACTCAAGCTTTTGAATGCATTTACGCGTTTTAAAAGCTCATACGAGTAGGGTGAAAGAGATTTGAGTTCTTTTGTGTTGTATATTAAGAGAAAGCATCCAAATACGTTGTTTGCATTCATTTGAGTGTCAAACTACATCTAGGATGTTTACAAGTACGAACAAGCTTCAACTCAAGCCTTTGAATGCATTTACGCGTTTTAAAAGCTCATACGAGTGGGGTGAAAGAGATTTGAGTTCTTTTGTGTTGTATATTAAGAGAAAGCATCCAAATACGTTGTTTGCATTCATTTGAGTGTGAAACTACGACCTAGGATGTTTACAGTTACAAACAAGCTTCAACTCAAACTTTTGAATGCATTTACGCGTTTTTAAAAGCTCATACGAGTAGGGTGAAAAAGATTTGAGTTCTTTTGTGTTGTATATTAAGAGAAAGCATCCAAATACTTTGTTTGCATTCATTTGAGTGTGAAATTACACCTAGGATGTTTACAAGTACAAACAAGCTTCAACTCAAGCTTTTGAATGCATTTACGCGTTTTAAAAGCTCATACGAGTAGGGTGAAAGACATTTTAGTTCTTTTGTGTTGTATAGTAAGAGAAAGCATCCAAATACTTTGTTTGCATTCATTTGAGTGTGAAACTACACCTATGATGTTTACTAGTGCAAACAAGCTTCAACTCAAGCTTTTGAATGCATTTACGCGTTTTAAAAGCTCCTACGAGTAGGGTCAAAGAGATTTAAGTTCTTTTGTATTGTATATTAAGAGAAAGCATCCAAATACTTTGTTTGCATTCATTTGAGTGTGAAACTACACCTAGGATGTTTACAGTTACAAACAAGCTTCAACTCAAGCTTTTGAATGCATTTACGCGTTTTAAAAGCACATACGAGTAGGGTGAAAGAGATTTGAGTTCTTTTGTGTTGTATATTAAGAGAAAGCATCCAAATACGTTGTTTGCATTCATTTGAGTGTCAAACTACACCTAGGATGTTTACAAGTACGAACAAGCTTCAACTCAAGCTTTTGAATGCATTTACGCGTTTTAAAAGCTCATACGTGTAGGGTGAAAGAGGTTTGAGTTCATTTGTGTTTTATATTCAGAGAATGCATCCAAATAAGTTGTTTGCATTTATTTAAGTGTGAAACTACACCTAGGATGTTTACAAGTACAAACAAGTTTCAACTCAAGCAGCTGAATGAATTTACGCGTTTTAACAGCTCTTACGACTAGGGTGATAGAAATTGAGTTCTTTTGTGTTGTATATTAAGAAAAAGCATCCAAATACTGCGTTTGCTTTCAAGTGAGTGTGAAATAACACCAGGGATGTTTACAAGTACAAACAAGCTTCAAGTCAAGCTGTTGAATGCATTTACGGGTTTTAACAGCTCTTACGACTAGGGTGATAAAAATTGAGTTCTTTTGTGTTGTATATGAAGAGAAAGCATCCAAATTCTTTGTTTCCATTCAGTTAAGTGTGAAACTACACCTAGGATGTTTACAAGTACAAACATGCTTCAACTCAAGCTTTTGAATGCATTTACGCGTTTTAAAAGCTCATACGAGTTGGGTGAAAGAGATTTGAGTTCTTTTGTGTTGTATATTAAGAGAAAGCATCCAAATACGTTGTTTGCATTCAGTTGAGTGTGAAACAACACCTAGGATGTTTACAAGTACAAACAAGCTTCAACTCAAGCTGTTGAAGGAATTTACACGTTTTTAAAAGCTCATACGAGTAGGGTGAAAGAGATTTGAGTTCTTTTGTGTTGTATATTAAGAGAAAGCATCCAAATACTTTGTTTGCATTCATTTGAGTGTGAAATTACACCTAGGATGTATACAAGTACAAACAAGCTTCAACTCAAGCTGCTGAATGAATTTACGCGTTTTAACAGCTCTTACGACTAGGGTGATAGAAATTGAGTTCTTTTGTGTTGTATATTAAGAGAAAGCATCCAAATACTTTGTTTGCATTCATTTGAGTGTGAAATTACACCTAGGATGTTTACAGTTACAAACAAGCTTCAACTCAAGCTTTTGAAACATTTACGCGTTTTAAAAGCTCATACGAGTAGCGTGAAAGAGATTTGAGTTCTTTTTTATTGTATATTAAGAGAAAGCATCCAAATACTTTGTGTCCATTCATTTGAGTGTGAAACTACACCTAGGATGTTTACAGTTACAAACAAGCTTCAACTCAAGCTTTTGAATGCATTTACGCGTTTTAAAAGCTTATACGAGTAGGGTGAAAAAGATTTGAGTTCTTTTGTGTTGTATATTAAGAGAAAGCATCGAAATACTTTGTTTGCATTCATTTGAGTGTGAAATTACACCTAGGATGTTTACAAGTACAAACAAGCTTCAACTCAAGCTTTTGAATGCATTTACGCGTTTTAAAAGCTCATACGAGTAGGGTGAAAGACATTTTAGTTCTTTTGTGTTGTATAGTAAGAGAAAGCATCCAAATATTTTGTTTGCATTCATTTGAGTGTGAAACTACACCTATGATGTTTACTAGTGCAAACAAGCTTCAACTCAAGCTTTTGAATGCATTTACGCGTTTTAAAAGCTCATACGAGTAGGGTCAAAGAGATTTAAGTTCTTTTGTATTGTATATTAAGAGAAAGCATCCAAATACTTTGTTTGCAGTCATTTGAGTGTCAAACTACACCTAGGATGTTTACAAGTACGAACAAGCTTCAACTCAAGCTTTTGAATGCATTTACGCGTTTTAAAAGCTCATACGTGTAGGGTGAAAGAGGTTTGAGTTCATTTGTGTTTTATATTCAGAGAAAGCATCCAAATACGTTGTTTGCATTCATTTAAGTGTGAAACTACACCTAGGATGTTTACAAGTACAAACAAGTTTCAACTCAAGCAGCTGAATGAATTTACGCGTTTTAACAGCTCTTACGACTAGGGTGATAGAAATTGAGTTCTTTTGTGTTGTATATTAAGAAAAAGCATCCAAATACTTCGTTTGCTTTCAAGTGAGTGTGAAATAACACCAGGGATGTTTACAAGTACAAACAAGCTTCAAGTCAAGCTTTTGAATGCATTTACGGGTTTTAACAGCTCTTACGACTAGGGTGATAGAAATTGAGTTCTTTTGTGTTGTATATGAAGAGAAAGCATCCAAATACTTTGTTTCCATTCAGTTAAGTGTGAAACTACACCTAGGATGTTTACAAGTACAAACATGCTTCAACTCAAGCTTTTGAATGCATATACGCGTTTTAAAAGCTCATACGAGTTGGGTGAAAGAGATTTGAGTTCTTTTGTGTTGTATATTAAAAGAAAGCATCCAAATACGTTGTTTGCATTCAGTTGAGTGTGAAACAACACCTAGGATGTATACAAGTACAAACAAGCTTCAACTCAAGCTGTTGAAGGAATTTACACGTTTTTAAAAGCTCATACGAGTAGGGTGAAAGAGATTTGAGTTCTTTTGTGTTGTATATTAAGAGAAAGCATCCAAATACTTTGTTTGCATTCATTTGAGTGTGAAATTACACCTAGGATGTATACAAGTACAAACAACCTTCAACTCAAGCTGCTGAATGAATTTACGCGTTTTAACAGCTCTTACGACTAGGGTGATAGAAATTGAGTTCTTTTGTGTTGTATATTAAGAGAAAGCATCCAAATACTTTGTTTGCATTCATTTGAGTGTGAAATTACACCTAGGATGTTTACAGTTACAAACAAGCTTCAACTCAAGCTTTTGAAAGCATTTACGCGTTTTAAAAGCTCATACGTGTAGGGTGAAAGAGGTTTGAGTTCATTTGTGTTTTATATTCAGAGAAAGCATCCAAATACGTTGTTTGCATTCATTTAAGTGTGAAACTACACCTAGGATGTTTACAAGTACAAACAAGTTTCAACTCAAGCTGCTGAATGAATTTACGCGTTTTAACAGCTCTTACGACTAGGGTGATAGAAATTGAGTTCTTTTGTGTTGTATATTAAGAGAAAGCATCCAAATACTTTGTTTGCATTCATTTGAGTGTGAAATTACACCTAGGATGTTTACAGTTACAAACAAGCTTCAACTCAAGCATTTGAAAGCATTTACGCGTTTTAAAAGCTCATACGAGTAGCGTGAAAGAGATTTGAGTTCTTTTTTATTGTATATTAAGAGAAAGCATCCAAATACTTTGTGTCTATTCATTTCAGTGTGAAACTACACCTAGGATGTTTACAGTTACAAACAAGCTTCAACTCAAGCTTTTGAATGCATTTACGCGTTTTAAAAGCTTATACGAGTAGGGTCAAAGAGATTTGAGTTCTTTTGGATTTTATATTAAGAGAAAGCATCCAAATACTTTGTATGCATTTATTTGAGTGTGAAACTACACTAAGGATGTTTACAGTTACAAACAAGCTTCAACTCAAGCTTTTGAATGCATTTACGCGTTTTAAAAGCTCATACGAGTGGGGTGAAAGAGATTTGAGTTCTTTTGTGTTGTATATTAAGAGAAAGAATCCAAATACGTTGTTTGCATTCATTTGAGTGTGAAACTACGACCTAGGATGTTTACAGTTACAAACAAGCTTCAACTCAAGCTTTTGAATGCATTTACGCTTTTTAAAAGCTCATACGAGTAGGGTGAAAGACATTTTAGTTCTTTTGTGTTGTATAGTAAGAGAAAGCATCCAAATACTATGTTTGCATTCATTTGAGTGTGAAACTACACCTATGATGTTTACTAGTGCAAACAAGCTTCAACTCAAGCTTTTGAATGCATTTACGTGATTTAAAAGCTCACACGAGTAGGGTCAAAGAGATTTAAGTTCTTTTGTATTGTATATTAAGAGAAAGCATCCAAATACTTTGTTTGCATTCATTTGAGTGTGAAACTACACCTAGGATGTTTACAGTTACAAACAAGCTTCAACTCAAGCTTTTGAATGCATTTACGCGTTTTAAAAGCTCATACGAGTAGGGTGAAAGAGATTTGAGTTCTTTTGTGTTGTATATTAAGAGAAAGCATCCAAATACTTTGTTTGCGTTCATTTAAGTGTGAAACTACGACCTAGGATGTTTACAAGTACAAACAAGCTTCAACTCAAGCTTTTGAATGCATTTACGGGTTTTAAAAGCTCATACGAGTACTGTGAAAGAGATTTGAGTTCTTTTGTGTTGTATATTAAGACAAATCATCCAAATACGTTGTTTGCATTTATTTGAGTGTTAAACTACACCTAGGATGTTTACAAGTACGAACAAGCTTCAACTCAAGCTTTTGAATGCATTTACGCGTTTTAAAGCTCATACGAGTAGGGTGAAAGAGATTTGAGTTCTTTTGTGTTGTATATTAAGAGAAAGCATCCAAATACGTTGTTTGCATTCATTTGAGTGTCAAACTACACCTAGGATGTTTACAAGTACGAACAAGCTTCAACTCAAGCTTTTGAATGCATTTACGCGTTTTAAAAGCTCATACGAGTAGGGTGAAAGGTATTTGAGTTCTTTTGTGTTGTATATTAAGAGAAAGCATCCAAATACGTTGTTTGCCTTCATTTGAGTGTCAAACTACACCTATGATGTTTACAAGTACGAACAAGCTTCAACTCAAGCTTTTGAATGCATTTACGCGTTTTAAAAGCGCATACGAGTAGGGTGAAAGAGATTTGAGTTCTTTTGTGTTGTATATTAAGAGAAAGCATCCAAATACGTTGTTTGCATTCATTTGAGTGTCAAACTACACCTAGGATGTTTACAAGTACAAACAAGCTTCAACTCAAGCTTTTGAAGGCATTTACGCGTTTTAAAGCTCATACGAGTAGGGTGAAAGAGATTTGAGTTCTTTTGTGTTGTATATTAAGAGAAAGCATCCAAATACGTTGTTTGCATTCATTTGAGTGTCAAACTACACCTAGGATGTTTACAAGTACGAACAAGCTTCAACTCAAGCTTTTGAATGCATTTACGCGTTTTAAAAGCTCATACGAGTAGGGTGAAAGAGATTTGAGTTCTTTTGTGTTGTATATTAAGAGAAAGCATCCAAATACGTTGTTTGCATTCATTTGAGTGTGAAACTACACCTAGGATGTTTACAAGTACAAACAAGCTTCAACTCAAGCTGCTGAATGAATTTACGCGTTTTAACAGCTCTTACGACTAGGGTGATAGAAATTGAGTTCTTTTGTGTTGTATATTAAGAGAAAGCATCCAAATACTTTGTTTGCTTTCATTTGAGTGTGAAATAACCCCAAGAATATTTACAAGTACAAACAAACTTCAACTCAAGCTTTTGAATGCATTTACGGGTTTTAACAGCTCTTACGACTAGGGTGATAGAAATTGAGTTCTTTTGTGTTGTATATTAAGAGAAAGCATCCAAATACTTTGTTTGCATTCATTTGAGTGTGAAACTACACCTAGGATGTTTACAGTTACAAACAAGCTTCAACTCAAGCTTTTGAATGCATTTACGCGTTTTAAAAGCTCATACGAGTAGGGTGAAAGAGATTTGAGTTCTTTTGTGTTGTATATTAAGAGAAAGCATCCAAATACGTTGTTTGCATTCATTTGAGTGTGAAACTACGACCTAGGATGTTTACAGTTACAAAGAAGCTTCAACTCAAGCTTTTGAATGCATTTACGCGTTTTTAAAAGCTCATACGAGTAGGGTGAAAAAGATTTGAGTTCTTTTGTGTTGTATATTAAGAGAAAGCATCGAAATACTTTGTTTGCATTCATTTGAGTGTGAAATTACACCTAGGATATTTACAAGTACAAACAAGCTTCAACTCAAGCTTTTGAATGTATTTACGAATTTTAAAAGCTCATACGAGTAGGGTGAAATAGAGTTGAGTTCTTTTGTATTGTATATTAAGAGAAAGCATCCAAATACATTGTTTGCATTCATTTGAGTGTGAAATTACACCTAGGATGTTTACAAGTACAAACAAGCTTCAACTCAAGCTTTTGAATGTATTTACGCATTTTAAAAGCTCATACGAGTAGGGTGAAAGAGATTTGAGTTCTTTTGTATTGTATATTAAGAGAAAGCATCCAAATACTTTTTGTCCATTCATTTGAGTGTGAAACTATACCTAGGATGCTTACAGTTACAAACAAGCTTCAACTCAAGCTTTTGAATGCGTTTACGCGTTTTAAAAGCTCATACGAGTAGGGTCAGAGAGATTTAAGTTCTTTTGTATTGTATATTAAGAGAAAGCATCCAAATACGTTGTTTGCATTCATTTGAGTGTGAAACTACACCTAGGATGTTTACAGTTACAAACAAGCTTCAACTCAAGCTTTTGAATGCATTTACGCGTTTTAATAGCTCATACGAGTAGGGTGAAAGAGATTTGAGTTCTTTTGTGTTGTATATTAAGAGAAAGCATCCAAATACGTTGTTTGCATTCATTTGAGTGTCAAACTACACCTAGGATGTTTACAAGTACAAACAAGCTTCAACTCAACCTGTTGAATGAATTTACGCGTTTTAACAGCTCTTACGACTAGGGTGATAGAAATTGAGTTCTTTTGTGTCGTATATTAAGAGAAAGCATCCAAATACGTTGTTTGCATTCATTTGAGTGTGAAACTACGACCTAGGATGTTTACAGTTACAAACAAGCTTCAACTCAAGCTTTAGAATGCATTTACGCGTTTTAAAAGCTCATACGAGTAGGGTGAAAGAGATTTGAGTTCTTTTGTGTTATATATTAAGAGAAAGCATCCAAATACGTTGTTTGCATTCATTTGAGTGTGAAACCACGACCTAGGATGTTTACAAGTACAAACAAGCTTCAACTCAAGCTGCTGAACGAATTTACGCGTTTTAACAGCTCTTACGATTAGGGTGATAGAAATTGAGTTCTTTTGTGTTGTATATTAAGAGAAAGCATCCAAATACTTTGTTTGCATTCATTTAAGTGTGAAACTACACCTAGGATGTTTACAGTTACAAACAAGCTTCAACTCAAGCTTTTGAATGCATTTACGCGTTTTAAAAGCTCGTACGAGTACTGTGAAAGAGATTTGAGTTCTTTTGTGTTGTATATTAAGAGAAATCGTCCAAATACGTTGTTTGCATTCATTTGAGTGTCAAACTACACCTAGGATGTTTACAAGTACGAACAAGCTTCAACTCAAGCTTTTGAATGCATTTACGCGTTTTAAAAGCTCATACGAGTTGGGTGAAAGAGATTTGAGTTCTTTTGTGTTGTATATTAAGAGAAACCATCCAAATACGTTGTTTGCATTCATTTGAGTGTCAAACTACACCTAGGATGTTTACAAGTACAAACAAGCTTCAACTCAACCTGTTGAATGAATTTACGAGTTTTAACAGCTCTTACGACTAGGGTGATAGAAATTGAGTTCTTTTGGGTTGTATATTAAGAGAAAGCATCCAAATACGTTGTTTGCATTCATTTGAGTGTGAAACTACGACCTAGGATGTTTACAGTTACAAACAAGCTTCAACTCAAGCTTTTGAATGCATTTACGCGTTTTTAAAAGCTCATACGAGTAGGGTGAAAGAGATTTGAGTTCTTTTGTGTTGTATATTAAGAGAAAGCATCCAAATACTTTGTTTGCATTCATTTGAGTGTGAAATTACACCTAGGATGTTTACAAGTACAAACAAGCTTCAACTCAAGCTGCTGAATGAATTTACGCGTTTTAACAGCTCTTACGACTAGGGTGGTAGAAATTGAGTTCTTTTGTGTTGTATATTAAGAGAAAGCATCCAAATACTTTGTTTGCATTCACTTAAGTGTGAAACTACACCTAGGATGTTTACAAGTACAAACAAGCTTCAACTCAAGCTGTTGAATGAATTTACGCGTTTTAACAGCTCTTACGACTAGGGTGATAGAAATTGAGTTCTTTTGTGTTGTATATTAAGAGAAAGCATCCAAATACTTTGTTTACATTCAATTGAGTGTGAAATTACACCTAGGATGTTTACAGTTACAAACAAGCTTCAACTCAAACTTTTGAATGCATTTACGCGTTTTAAAAGCTCATACGAGTAGGTTGAAAGAGATTTGAGTTCTTTTGTGTTGTATATTAAGAGAAAGCAACCAAATACTTTGTTTGCATTCATTTGAGTGTCAAACTACACCTAGGATGTTTACAAGTACGAACAAGCATCAACTCAAGCTTTTGAATGCATTTGCGCGTTTTAAAAACTCATACGAGTAGGGTGAAAGAGATTTGAGTTCTTTTGTGTTGTATATTAAGAGAAAGCATCCAAATACTTTGTTTGCATTCATTTGAGTGTGAAATTACACCTAGAATGTTTACAAGTACAAACAAGCTTCAACTCAAGCTTTTGAATGTATTTACGCATTTTAAAAGCTCATACGAGTAGCGTGAAAGAGATTTGAGTTCTTTTGTGTTGTATATTAAGAGAAAGCATCCAAATGCTTTGTTTGCGTTCATTTGAGTGTGAAACTACGACCTAGGATGTTTACAAGTACAAACAAGCTTCAACTCAAGCTTTTGAATGCATTTACGCGTTTTAAAAGCTCATACGAGTACTGTGAAAGAGATTTGAGTTCTTTTGTGTTGTATATTAAGAGAAATCGTCCAAATACGTTGTTTGCATTCATTTGAGTGTCAAACTACACCTAGGATGTTTACAAGTACGAACAAGCTTCAACTCAAGCTTTTGAATGCATTTACGCGTTTTAAAAGCTCATACGTGTAGGGTGAAAGAGATTTGAGTTCTTTTGTGTTGTATATGAAGAGAAAGCATCCAAATACTTTGTTTGCGTTCATTTGAGTGTGAAACTACGACCTAGGATGTTTACAAGTACAAACAAGCTTCAACTCAAGCTTTTGAATGCATTTACGCGTTTTAAAAGCTCATACGAGTACTGTGAAAGAGATTTGAGTTCTTTTGTGTTGTTTATTAAGAGAAACCATCCAAATACTTTGTTTGCATTCATTTGAGTGTGAAATTACACCTGGGATGTTTACAAGTACAAACAAGCTTCAACTCAAGCTTTTGAATGTATTTACGCATTTTAAAAGCTCATACGAGCAGGGTGAAAGAGATTTGAGTTCTTTTGTATTGTATATTAAGAGAAAGCATCCAAATACTTTTTGTCCGTTCATTTGAGTGTGAAACTATACCTAGGATACTTACAGTTACAAACAAGCTTCAACTCAAGCTTTTGAATGCATTTACGCGTTTTAAAAGCTCATACGAGTAGGGTCAAAGAGATTTAAGTTCTTTTGTATTGTATTTTAAGAGAAAGCATCCAAATACTTTGTTTGCATTCATTTGAGTGGGAAACTACACCTAGGATGTTTACAGTTACAAACAAGCTTCAACTCAAGCTTTTGAATGCATTTACGCGTTTTGAAAGCTCATACGAGTAGGGTGAAAGAGATTTGAGTTCTTTTGTGTTGTATATTAAGAGAAAGCATCCAAATACTTTGTTTGCATTCATTTGAGTGTGAAATTACACCTAGGATGTTTACAAGTACAAACAAGCTTCAACTCAAGCTGCTGAATGAATTTACGCGTTTTAACAGCTCTTACGACTAGGGTGATAGAAATTGAGTTCTTTTGTGTTGTATATTAAGAGAAAGCATCCAAATACTTTGTTTGCATTCACTTAAGGGTGAAACTACACCTAGGATGTTTACAAGTACAAACAAGCTTCAACTCAAGCTGTTGAATGAATTTACGCGTTTTAACAGCTCTTACGACTAGGGTGATAGAAATTGAGTTCTTTTGTGTTCTATATTAAGAGAAAGCATCCAAATACTTTGTTTACATTCATTTGAGTGTGAAACTACACCTAGGATGTTTACAGTTACAAACAAGCTTCAACTAAAGCGTTTGAATGCATTTACGCGTTTTAAAAGCTCATACGAGTTGGGTGAAAGAGATTTGAGTTCTTTTGTGTTGTAAATTAAGAGAAAGCATCCAAATACTTTGTTTGCATTCATTTGAGTGTGAAACTATACCTAGGATGTTTACAGTTACAAACAAGCTTCAACTCAAGCTTTTTAATGCATTTACGCGTTTTTAAAAGCTCATACAAGTAGGGTGAAAGAGATTTGAGTTCTTTTGTGTTGTATATTAAGAGAAAGCATCTAAATACTTTGTTTGCATTCATTTGAGTGTGAAATTACACCTAGGATGTTTACAAGTACAAACAAGCTTCAACTCAAGCTGCTGAATGAATTTACGCGTTTTAACAGCTCTTACGACTAGGGTGATAAAAATTGAGTTCTTTTGTGTTGTATATTAAGAGAAAGCATCCAAATACTTTGTTTGCATTCATTTGAGTGTGAAACTACACCTAGGATGTTTACAAGTACAAACAAGCTTCAACTCAAGCTGTTGAATAAATTTACGCGTTTTAACAGCTCTTACGACTAGGGTGATAGAAATTGAGTTCTTTTGTGTTCTATATTAAGAGAAAGCATCCAAATACTTTGTTTACATTCATTTGAGTGTGAAATTACACCTAGGATGTTTACAGTTACAAACAAGTTTCAACTGAAGCTTTTGAATGCATTTACGCGTTTTAAAAGCTCATACGAGTAGGGTGAAAGAGATTTGAGTTCTTTTGTGTTGTATATTAAGAGAAAGCATCCAAATACGTTGTTTGCATTCATTTGAGTGTCAAACTACTCCTAGGATGTTTACAAGTACGAACGAGCTTCAACTCAAGCTTTTGAATGCATTTACGCGTTTTAAAAGCTCATACGAGTAGGGTGAAAGCGATTTGAGTTCTTTTGTATTGTATATTAAGAGAAAGCATCCAAATACTTTGTTTGCATTCATTTGAGTGTCAAACTACACCAGGGATGTTTACAAGTACAAACAAGCTTCAACTCAAGCTTTTGAATGCATTTACGGGTTTTAACAGCTCTTACGACTGGGGTGATAGAATTTGAGTTCTTTTGTATTGTATATTCAGAGAAAGCATCCAAATACTTTGTTTGCATTCATTTGAGTGTGAAACTACACCTAGGATGTCTACAGTTACAAACAAGCTTCAACTCAAGCGTTTGAATGCATTTACGCGTTTTAAAAGCTCATACGAGTAGGGTGAAAGAGATTTGAGTTCTTTTGTGTTGTAAATTAAGAGAAAGCATCCAAATACTTTGTTTGCATTCATTTGAGTGTGAAACTATACCTAGGATGTTTACAGTTACAAACAAGCTTCAACTCAAGCTTTTTAATGCATTTACGCGTTTTTAAAAGCTCGTACGAGTAGGGTGAAAGAGATTTGAGTTCTTTTGTGTTGTATATTAAGAGAAAGCATCCAAATACTTTTTTTGCATTCATTTGAGTGTGAAATTACACCTATGATGTTTACAAGTACAAACAAGCTTCAACTCAAGCTGCTGAATGAATTTACGTGTTTTAACAGCTCTTACGACTAGGGTGAAAGAAATTGAGTTCTTTTGTGTTGTATATTAAGAGAAAGCATCCAAATACTTTGTTTGTATTCATTTGAGTGTGAAACTACACCTAGGATGTTTACAAGTACAAACAAGCTTCAACTCAAGCTGTTGAATGAATTTACGCGTTTTAACAGCTCTTACGACTAGGGTGATAGAAATTGAGTTCTTTTGTGTTCTATATTAAGAGAAAGCATCCAAATACTTTGTTTACATTCATTTGAGTGTGAAATTACACCTAGGATGTTTACAGTTACAAACAAGCTTCAACTCAAGGTTTTGAATGCATTTACGCGTTTTAAAAGCTCATACGAGTAGGGTGAAAGAGATTTGAGTTCTTTTGTGTTGTATATTAAGAGAAAGCATCCAAATACGTTGTTTGCATTCATTTGAGTGTCAAACTACACCTAGGATGTTTACAAGTACGAACAAGCTTCAACTCAAGCTTTTGAATGCATTTACGCGTTATAAAAGCTCATACGAGTAGGGTGAAAGCGATTTGAGTTCTTTTGTATTGTATATTAAGAGAAAGCATCCAAATACTTTGTTTGCATTCATTTGAGTGTCAAACTACACCAGGGATGTTTACAAGTACAAACAAGCTTCAACTCAAGCTTTTGAATGCATTTACGGGTTTTAACAGCTCTTACGACTAGGGTGATAGAAATTGAGTTCTTTTGTATTGTATATTAAGAGAAAGCATCCAAATACTTTGTTTGCATTCATTTGAGTGTGAAACTACACCTAGGATATTTACAGTTACAAACAAGCTTCAACTCAAGCGTTTAAATGCATTTACGCGTTTTAAAAGCTCATACGAGTAGGGTGAAAGAGATTTGAGTTCTTTTGTGTTGTAAATTAAGAGGAAGCATCCAAATACTTTGTTTGCATTCATTTGAGTGTGAGACTATACCTAGGATGTTTACAGTTATAAACAAGCTTCAACTCAAGCTTTTTAATGCATTTACGCGTTTTTAAAAGCTCATACGAGTAGGGTGAAAGAGATTTGAGTTCTTTTGTGTTGTATATTAAGAGAAAGCATCCAAATACTTTGTTTGCATTCATTTGATTGTGAAATTACACCTAGGATGTTTACAAGTACAAACAAGCTTCAACTCAAGCTGCTGAATGAATTTACGCGTTTTAACAGCTCTTACGACTAGGGTGATAGAAATTGAGTTCTTTTGTGTTGTATATTAAGAGAAAGCATCCAAATACTTTGTTTGCATTCATTTGAGTGTGAAACTACACCTAGGATGTTTACAAGTACAAACAAGCTTCAACTCAAGCTGTTGAATGAATTTACGCGTTTTAACAGCTCTTACGACTAGGGTGATAGAAATTGAGTTCTTTTGTGTTGTATATTAAGAGAAAGCATCCAAATACTTTGTTTACATTCATTTGAGTGTGAAATTACACCTAGGATGTTTACAGTTACAAACAAGCTTCAACTCAAGGTTTTGAATGCATTTACGCGTTTTAAAAGCTCATACGAGTAGGGTGAAAGAGATTTGAGTTCTTTTGTGTTGTATATTGATGCGTTAGCATCAGGTCATCAAGTTACGAGCGTGAGCATTAATGCATTAATCATGGCATTTGGGACTCTCTCACGTTTGAATGGTGATGATTCTGGTCCTAGAGGTCTTAGTGTCCTTTTGGCCACTTAATCTAGGTCATGTCCGTACAAGATTAATCCGTACAAATAAGCATTTGTGATTAGTGTTAGTTATAGTGCACCCTGCATGTAATTAGCATAATTAACAAATGTAATTAGTTGTTATTTGAATTCCCTAAGTAGTTGCTGAGTAAGGCGCGCCTAAGAGGACATGGGGCAGGTAAGGATGAAGAATGAGGCTCCTTACAGCTCACCCACGTTTGTCCTTTTGCAAGGACAAGCAACAGTTGTCAACTGGTCCAAAACGGAAGGAAATGCGCTCCAAATTGTACTGCACGTATTTGGCTCATTTCTGGGCAAAATACTGAAGTTTCATTTTGCTTGGGCACTACTCTTGGACAGCTCACCCTTTCTAGAGTATTCTTAGGTTATTAGGGCACATTTGTGACCCCTATAAATATGTAAGAACAGCTGATGTAAAAGGCACTTGTTGATGAATGAAAATTACACGGCTGCTGCCTTCTTACAAATCTTGCGTTCTTTACAATAATCTTAGGGTTATTTGTTGAGCAAGTAGTATTCTTTATCCATATCTTGGTGGTTTAATCCTTTATAGCTTTGGTGGTGATACTCATTATCCTTTCTTCTCTTAATCCTCTGTTTTTGTTTTACAAATTGCTAAGGTTGTAGTTGCAAACGTATCATTTGGTATCAGAGCATAGGTTTAACCTTAGCACCATTTTCTCTCATCAAAGTTCTCTCCTTTCTTGTCTCAATCACGTCCAAAGTTCCAATCTTTGAGTCACAAAAGAACCCATTTACAGCCCAAACACAATTCCTAGCTTAACACACAACCAAACTCACAAACAGCCATGGATGATGAACAAATACCCAGAAATTTAACTCTTGAGCAAGCTAAAGAGCTTAGGAGAGAAAGGGAGATGCGTGAGGTTAAGGAACAACATAGCAACCTCACCCAACAAATGACTGATTTTCTCAACATTGGTAGAGGTAGAGCTCGTGGTCGAGGTGATGATGATGGTTCTCTTAGTCCAAGGAGAAAAGATGAGCAATGGGGTGATTTAAAGTTTGAACCCCCTGATTTTGATGGTGGTACAAACCCAGATGACTATTTGGAGTGGGAGCAACAAATGGGTAGATTGTTTGATACCAAGGGGTATAGTGAGGAAAAGAGTTTCAAAGTTGCTGTTTTGAAGCTCAAAAAGTATGCTTCTTTGTGGTATGAAAGCATGAAACTACAAAGAGAGCGTGAGGGTAAATCTAGGGTGCGTTCATGGCCCAAGCTTAAGAAAATCATGCACAAACGCTTTGTGCCCCCTTCCTATACTCAAGATCTCTACCTCAAGCTCACAAATTTCAGTCAAGGAACTCTAAGTGTAGCAGATTACATTAGAGATTTTGAGCAACTACAAATCAGAACCGGCATTGTAGAGGATCCACAACTCTCAATTGCGCGTTTTATTTCTGGTTTAGACACCAATGTTGGTAATAGAGTTGAAGTACAACCTTTTTGGTCTCTAGATGATGTATACAAGTTGGCTTTGAAGATTGAAAAGCAAGAGAAAGCGAAGAAACCAGCAGCAAAGCCCACATTTAGGAGTTTTACTCCTTGGGCAGAAAGTTCTTCTAAAGGGAGCGAAAATGACGAAAGGTTTCCTAGAGATCCTAAGGCCAACAAGGATGCTCTTAGACCATCTCTCTCTAGGAAATGCTTCAAGTGTCAAGGCTATGGACACTTTCAAGCTGAGTGCCCCAACAAGAGAGTGTTATCTCTCCGTGAGTATGATGAGCTTAGGCAATTGGATGACGATAAGGAGCAGAATGAAGAGCAATCTATTGACGATGAATTGGACATTGAACCTGACCAAGGCTCACCTCTATTGGTGGTTCAAAGGGTCCTTCATGCTAGAGAGGCAAAGGAGACACTATCTCAAAGGGAGAAGATATTTCAAACCAAGTGCACCGTGAAAGAAAAGCTTTGCACTTTAATCATTGATGGCGGTTCTTGCACCAATGTGGCGTCTACTCTCATGGTGGAAAAGCTTGGATTGGCCACCAAAGAACACCCTCATCCTTATTCCTTGCAATGGTTAGAGAAGGGAAGCAAAGCCAAGGTAACAAAACAAGTCACGATCCCTTTTTCGATTGGAAAAGTATACAATGATGAGATTTTGTGTGATGTGATCCCCATGGATGCTTGGGGAGAATGAGAACATTGTTGAAAAGCCTTTACATGCGTTAATGCAACCTTTGCTTGAAAAGTATGTCGACGTGTTCCCATCTGATTTACCCCATGGTTTGCCACCCATTAGGGGCATAGAGCATCAAATAGACTTTGTTTCGGGAGCCTCACTTCCTAACAAAGCAGCTTATAGGTGTAATCTCCAAGAGACTAAGGAGTTACAACGTCAAGTAGAGGAGTTACTTGATAGGGGATACATTAGAGAGAGCATGAGTCCTTGTAGTGTACCAGCTCTCCTTGTGCCAAAAAAGAATGGAAGCATGAGAATGTGTGTTGATAGCCGTTCAATTAACAACATTACCATTAAGTATAGATATCCAATTCCTCGCTTGGATGATATGCTTGATGAGCTGTTTGGTTCTTGTGTCTTCTCTAAAGTGGATTTGAGGAGTGGTTACCATCAAATTAGAATGAAGGATGGGGATGAATGGAAGACAGCCTTCAAGACGGAAGGGGGTCTTTATGAATGGCTTGTAATGCCATTTGGGTTGTCCAATGCTCCTAGCACATTCATGCGTCTTATGAATGAGGTATTGCGTTCCTTTATTGGTAAATTTGTTGTTGTGTATTTTGATGATATTCTCATATACTCTGAGAGTGATTCTGAGCATGTGCAGCACCTAACACGCGTTTTTGAGGCTCTAAGGCAACACGAGCTGTTTGCTAAGCTTGAGAAATGTGATTTCTTTGTTCCTAGTGTCACGTTTCTTGGTTACATTGTGTCCAAGGATGGTATAGCTGTTGATCCCAGCAAGGTTGAGGCGATTAAGACATGGCCTACTCCTACTAGCATCACGCAAGTAAGGAGCTTCCATGGGCTAGCTTCTTTTTACATAAGATTCATCAAGCAATTCAGCTCTCTTTTAGCACCACTTACGGATTGTATGAAGAAAGGTGTCTTTGAGTGGACTCCCATGGCTCAAAATGCTTTTGAGGCCATCAAGGAAAGGCTTAGCTCCACCCCTATACTAGCTTTGCCTAACTTTGATCAACCATTTGAAGTGGAATGTGATGCTTGTGGAACCGGTATTGGAGCTGTTTTGGTGCAAAATAAGCGTCCTATTGCTTATTTCAGTGAGAAGTTGAATGGTTCAAGAGGGAATTACAGCACTTATGACAAAGAGTTCTATGCAATTGTGAGGGCTCTTGATCATAGGGCTCATTACTTAAAACCAAGGCAGTTCATTTTGCACTCTGATCATGAAGCGTTGAAGTATATTAATGGGCAGCACAAGTTGAGTTCAAGACATGCTAAATGGGTGGAATATCTTCAATCATTCTCCTTTGTATCTAAGTACAAAACTGGTGCAAGCAATGTGGTAGCCGATGCTTTATCAAGGCGACGTTCTATGTTGTCTATCCTCGAGGCCAAGGTTTTAGGCTTCTCTTTCATACGGGAACTTTACAAAGATGATCCAGATTTCTCTCCCATGTTTGATGGCAGCAAGGAGGTGGAAAAAGGCCCTTTTCACATTCATGAAGGGTTCCTTTTCAAACACAACAGATTGTGTATCCCTAAGGGCTCAATTCGAGACCTACTTATAAGGGAAGCTCACTTAGGAGGATTGGCTGGCCACTTTGGCATTGTGAAGACTCTTGAGGTTTTAAGTGAGCACTTTTATTGGCCAAGAATGCACAAGTTGATGCCCAGATCAGAAGGCCCTTTTAAAATCACCGAGAAGATCAACGACAATGCATACAAGCTTGAACTGCCTGGAGAGAGTTCAATTTCAGCAACTTTTAATGTGGGAGATCTGCTGCCTTATTTGGAGGATGAATACCTTGATGATTTGAGGGCAAATCCAAAAAAAGTTGGGGAGGATGATGCGTTAGCATCAGGTCATCAAGTTACGAGCGTGAGCATTAATGCATTAATCATGGCATTTGGGACTCTCTCACGTTTGAATGGTGATGATTCTGGTCCTAGAGGTCTTAGTGTCCTTTTGGCCACTTAATCTAGGTCATGTCCGTACAAGATTAATCCGTACAAATAAGCATTTGTGATTAGTGTTAGTTATAGTGCACCCTGCATGTAATTAGCATAATTAACAAATGTAATTAGTTGTTATTTGAATTCCCTAAGTAGTTGCTGAGTAAGGCGCGCCTAAGAGCACATGGGGCAGGTAAGGATGAAGAATGAGGCTCCTTACAGCTCACCCACGTTTGTCCTTTTGCAAGGACAAGCAACAGCTGTCAAGTGGTCCAAATTGTACTGCACGTATTTGGCTCATTTCTGGGCAAAATACTGAAGTTTCATTTTGCTTGGGCACTACTCTTGGACAGCTCACCCTTTCTAGAGTATTCTTAGGTTATTAGGGCACATTTGTGACCCCTATAAATATGTAAGAACAGCTGATGTAAAAGGCACTTGTTGATGAATGAAAATTACACGGCTGCTGCCTTCTTACAAATCTTGCGTTCTTTACAATAATCTTAGGGTTATTTGGTGAGCAAGTAGTATTCTTTATCCATAGCTTGGTGGTTTAATCCTTTATAGCTTTGGTGGTGATACTCATTATCCTTTCTTCTCTTAATCCTCTGTTTTTGTTTACAAATTGCTAAGGTTGTAGTTGCAAACGTATCATATATTAAGAGAAAGCATCCAAATACGTTGTTTGCATTCATTTGAGTGTCAAACTACACCTAGGATGTTTACAAGTACGAACAAGCTTCAACTCAAGCTTTTGAATGCATTTACGCGTTTTAACAGCCCTTACGACTAGGGTGATAGAAATTGAGTTCTTTTGTGTTGTATATTAAGAGAAAGCATCCAAATACTTTGTTTGCATTCATTTGAGTGTGAAACTACACATAGGATGTTTACAAGTACAAACGAGTTTCAACTCAAGCTGTTAAGTGAATTTACGCGTTTTAACAGCTCTTACGACTAGGGTGATAGAAATTGAGTTCTTTTGTGTTGTATATTAAGAGAAAGCATCCAAATACTTTGTTTGCATTCATTTGAGTGTGAAATTACACCTAGGATGTTTACAGTTACAAACAAGCTTCAACTCAAGCTTTTGAATGCATTTACACGTTTTAAAAGCTCATAGGAGTAGGGTGAAAGAGATTTGAGTTCTTTTGTGTTGTATATTAAGAGAAAGCATCCAAATACTTTGTTTGCGTTCATTTGAGTGTGAAACTACGACCTAGGATGTTTACAAGTACAAACAAGCTTCAACTCAAGCTTTTGAATGCATATACGCGTTTTAAAAGCTCATACGAGTACTGTGAAAGAGATTTGAGTTCTTTTGTGTTGTATATTAAGAGAAATCATCCAAATACTTTGTTTGCATTCATTTGAGTGTGAAATTACACCTAGGATGTTTACAAGTACAAACAAGCTTCAACTCAAGCTTTTGAATGTATTTACGCATTTTAAAAGCTCATACGAGTAGGGTGAAAGAGATTTGAGTTCTTTTGTATTGTATATTAAGAGAAAGCATCCAAATACTTTTTGTCCATTCATTTGAGTGTGAAACTATACCTAGGATGCTTACAGTTACAAACAAGCTTCAACTCAAACTTTTGAATGCATTTACGCGTTTTAAAAGCTCATAGGAGTAGGGTCAAAGAGATTTAAGTTCTTTTGTATTGTATTTTAAGAGAAAGCATCCAAATACTTTGTTTGCATTCATTTGAGTGTGAAACTACACCGAGGATGTTTACAGTTACAAACAAGCTTCAACTCAAGCTTTTGAATGCATTTACGCGTTTTAAAAGCTCATACGAGTAGGGTGAAAGAGATTTGAGTTCTTTTGTGTTGTATATTAAGAGAAAGCATCCAAATACTTTGTTTGCATTCATTTGAGTGTGAAATTACACCTAGGATATTTACAAGTACAAACAAGCTTCAACTCAAGCTGAATGAATTTACGCGTTTTAACACCTCTTACGACTAGGGTGATAGAAATTGAGTTCTTTTGTGTTGTATATTAAGAGAAAGCATCCAAATACTTTGTTTGCATTCACTTAAGTGTGAAACTACACCTAGGATGTTTACAAGTACAAACAAGCTTCAACTCAAGCTGTTGAATGAATTTACGCGTTTTAACAGCTCTTACAACCAGGGTAATAGAAATTGAGTTCTTTTGTGTTGTATATTAAGAGAAAGCATCCAAATACTTTGTTTACATTCATTTGAGTGTGAAATTACACCTAGGATGTTTACAGTTACAAACAAGCTTCAACTCAAGCTTTTGAATGCATTTACGCGTTTTAAAAGCTCATACGAGTAGGGTGAAAGAGATTTGAGTTCTTTTGTGTTGTAAATTAAGAGAAAGCATCCAAATACTTTGTTTGCATTCATTTGAGTGTGAAACTACACCAGGGATGTTTACAAGTACAAACAAGCTTCAACTCAAGCTTTTGAATGCATTTACGGGTTTTAACAGCTCTTACGACTAGGGTGATAGAAATTGAGTTCTTTTGTATTGTATATTAAGAGAAAGCATCCAAATACTTTGTTTGCATTCATTTAAGTGTGAAACTACACCTAGGATGTTTACAGTTACAAACAAGCTTCAACAAAGCGTTTGAATGCATTTACGCGTTTTAAAAGCTCATACGAGTAGGGTGAAAGAGATTTGAGTTCTTTTGTGTTGTAAATTAAGAGAAAGCATCCAAATACTTTGTTTGCATTCATTTGAGTGTGAAACTATACCTAGGATGTTTACTGATGTGAAATAAGTAACAAAACAGAAATTAACCTTTGATAGTATCACACAAAGGGATCTTGTTCAAGAATCACTCAAGAACAACTCACGAATCACTCGTAAGGGTTTCAACCTGAATCACTCAGTTTGAGGGGTAAATACTCACGTATTCAATAATTAATCATCAAAGCACTAGTTTACAATAGCAAACTCTCCCCTATTTATAGACAAAGGAAAATCTAAAGCTATTCGGAATCCTAATCCTAGTCCGAATAGGAAACTAACTACGAAACTGACTATAATTGTAAAACGGACTCACTAACAGCTTTCCTAACACCTAATGGACTTCTAATACTAATAACAATCAGATTATTACTCTCCTAAATATATTCTAACTAATTAAGGGAATACTAAACGAAATCGAACTAAAGAACTGATTACTTGGCGCCCAAGGCACAAACCCGTAGGAACAGCTTTCCACTGTAAATTAAATCGCCTTTTAAACCCTGTTACGTCTCGAATATGGGAAAACTCAAAAGATAGGAGTTTTAGATCTCTTTTCCAGCTTTCTACAGAACTTTGAATCACCATAATCCCATGTCATATGAGTGAGTTATGATCGAAATACGAACCAGTGTAGAAGCTGTCAAAATTTCGGGAATCCTTATAACGAATGTTATCATATAATAAGAGCTTTAATCCCGATCTTGTGTGTAAACTCCATGTAATTATCTTTGTAGGAGTCAATTTAATGCATAACCACCAAAGAAACTCGATGTAAACAAGAATAGATGTTCTCTTGCTAGTTCCTTGGTTGTTCTGTTTACTTTGCACACTTGCTCCCGCATCAATCTCCCTTTCTTCAAAAAGAATTGTCCTCAATTCTTCGTATGTAGTAATCTTCTCCTGAACCTGTATATTCATCAAATTTTCTTTACAAATATCCAGTGAACCCACAAGGTTAAGAGCCTTGTTGTTGTCTTCTTGATGGACATCTCTTTCTTGTTCTTGATCAAAGCTAGATTCAAGAAGTTCCAACTCCATCTCGGATTCCTCTTGCATATCATCAATATAATCAAGATCTTCAAGGAAATCACCAATATTTTCTGGTTCAATGAATATTTCTTCGATAAACTCATCAACCACAGTTGGTAGTCTTGAATTATTAACTTGAACAACAACAAGGGGGTCAATGTCATTGGTCTTTTCTTGTGAATCTTCCATAGGAACAATATCTTTAAAATAATCATCAAGATCTGGTTTTCCTTTGAATGTATCCACAACAAAGAGCCTATCTTCATTGATGCGTTGATCATTTATTATGCATCCTTTCATGTAGTCCAACTTATGATTTCGACGTTGAAGCGCTTGTTGGTATGGTTGTTGTGCTCGTAGGTGCACTAATTGTTGCTCCCTCTCTTGCCTCTCAATCTTGAGAGCTATCTTGCATACATACTCAAAGGATATGAAAGGAACAAGCTCCACCTTGTGCCTTTGAGTTGAGTTTAGTCCTTTGATGAATCTTGCAATCTTTAACTCCTCCTTCTCCACGAGATCACACATCATGTGCGCGTTTTCAAACTTTTGGAGGTAGTCTTGTACACTTGAGGTTTCTTGGCTTAAGGACGTAAGTTTCAAAAACTGTTCTTGCTCAAATTCTTTAGGCAAAAATCGTTTCTTTAAATATTTCTTGAGTTTGTCCCAAGTCTCAATCTTTGCTTTCTCTTCCTTCTTGCGTCGAGCCTTTAGGTTTTCATACCATAAAGAAGCATGCTTGGTGAGTTTAAGCATGGCTAACTTGCATCTTCGCCGCTCATCATACTCCTTGTATTCAAAGACTCTCTCCATAGTTCTAAGCCAATCAAGAAAGGCCTCTGGGTCGTAGGAACCGTCATATTCAGGGAGTTCGACCTTCAAGTTCCTGTCATCATCATAGGGATGTCGTGGTTTAGGAGCGTCATTGGTTCTAGTCCCACTTGTGTCTTCAAACTCCTCATCGAAGTCGGGGTCACGGTTGTGGTTTCTCCAATGAATTCTGCGCATCCTTGTCTCCATGTTCTCCCTATCTTCTTGGTTTCTTCTTTCCATAGCCGCCATCCGCTCTTCTTGAGATTTGAAAGACGTCCTAAGATCCTCCATGGCTGTTAACAACTTTGCTAGTTCGCTGGGCTCACCCATAGCTTCGGTTGTTGGTTTCTTGGGGGTTTCTTGGCTGTCTTCGTGAACAAAGGGTGGATCTTGCAAGAATCTTTCTCTAAAGCTCGCTATGGTGTCGTGTTTATGCTCAGGACCGTGTTGTTTAAACTTAAGAAAGCTCAAACCTTTAGCTCTGATACCAAGTTGATGTGAAATAAGTAACAAAATGGAAATTAACCTTTGATAGTATCACACAAAGGGATCTTGTTCAAGAATCACTCAAGAACAACTCACGAATCACTCGTAAGGGTTTCAACCTGAATCACTCAGTTTGAGGGGTAAATACTCACGTATTCAATAATTAATCATCAAAGCACTAGTTTACAATAGCAAACTCTCCCCTATTTATAGACAAAGGAAATCTAAAGCTATTCGGAATCCTAATCCTAGTCCGAATAGGAAACTAACTACGAAACTGACTATAATTGTAAAACGGACTCACTAACAGCTTTCCTAACACCTAATGGACTTCTAATACTAATAACAATCAGATTATTACTCTCCTAAATATATTCTAACTAATTAAGGGAATACTAAACGAAGTCGAACTAAAGAACTGATTACTTGGCGCCCAAGGCACAAACCCGTAGGAACAGCTTTCCACTGTAAATTAAATCGCCTTTTAAACCCTGTTACCTCTCGAATATGGGAAAACTCAAAAGATAGGAGTTTTAGATCTCTTTTCCAGCTTTCTACAGAACTTTGAATCACCATAATCCCATGTCATATGAGTGAGTTATGATCGAAATACGAACCAGTGTAGAAGCTGTCAAAATTTCGGGAATCCTTATAACGAATGTTATCATATAATAAGAGCTTTAATCCCGATCTTGTGTGTAAACTCCATGTAATTATCTTTGTAGGAGTCAATTTAATGCATAACCACCAAAGAAACTCGATGTAAACAAGAATAGATGTTCTCTTGCTAGTTCCTTGGTTGTTTTGTTTACTTTGCACACTTGCTCCCGCATCAATCTCCCTTTCTTCAAAAAGAATTGTCCTCAATTCTTCGTATGTAGTAATCTTCTCCTGAACCTGTATATTCATCAAATTTTCTTTACAAATATCCAGTGAACCCACAAGGTTAAGAGCCTTGTTGTTGTCTTCTTGATGGACATCTCTTTCTTGTTCTTGATCAAAGCTAGATTCAAGAAGTTCCAACTCCATCTCGGATTCCTCTTGCATATCATCAATATAATCAAGATCTTCAAGGAAATCACCAATATTTTCTGGTTCAATGAATATTTCTTCGATAAACTCATCAACCACAGTTGGTAGTCTTGAATTATTAACTTGAACAACAACAAGGGGGTCAATGTCATTGGTCTTTTCTTGTGAATCTTCCATAGGAACAATATCTTTAAAATAATCATCAAGATCTGGTTTTCCTTTGAATGTATCCACAACAAAGAGCCTATCTTCATTGATGCGTTGATCATTTATTATGCATCCTTTCATGTAGTCCAACTTATGATTTCGACGTTGAAGCGCTTGTTGGTATGGTTGTTGTGCTCGTAGGTGCACTAATTGTTGCTCCCTCTCTTGCCTCTCAATCTTGAGAGCTATCTTGCATACATACTCAAAGGATATGAAAGGAACAAGCTCCACCTTGTGCCTTTGAGTTGAGTTTAGTCCTTTGATGAATCTTGCAATCTTTAACTCCTCCTTCTCCACGAGATCACACATCATGTGCGCGTTTTCAAACTTTTGGAGGTAGTCTTGTACACTTGAGGTTTCTTGGCTTAAGGACGTAAGTTTCAAAAACTGTTCTTGCTCAAATTCTTTAGGCAAAAATCGTTTCTTTAAATATTTCTTGAGTTTGTCCCAAGTCTCAATCTTTGCTTTCTCTTCCTTCTTGCGTCGAGCCTTTAGGTTTTCATACCATAAAGAAGCATGCTTGGTGAGTTTAAGCGTGGCTAACTTGCATCTTCGCCGCTCATCATACTCCTTGTATTCAAAGACTCTCTCCATAGTTCTAAGCCAATCAAGAAAGGCCTCTGGGTCGTAGGAACCGTCATATTCAGGGAGTTCGACCTTCAAGTTCCTGTCATCATCATAGGGATGTCGTGGTTTAGGAGCGTCATTGGTTCTAGTCCCACTTGTGTCTTCAAACTCCTCATCGAAGTCGGGGTCACGGTTGTGGTTTCTCCAATGAATTCTGCGCATCCTTGTCTCCATGTTCTCCCTATCTTCTTGGTTTCTTCTTTCCATAGCCGCCATCCGCTCTTCTTGAGATTTGAAAGACGTCCTAAGATCCTCCATGGCTGTTAACAACTTTGCTAGTTCGCTGGGCTCACCCATAGCTTCGGTTGTTGGTTTCTTGGGGGTTTCTTGGCTGTCTTCGTGAACAAAGGGTGGATCTTGCAAGAATCTTTCTCTAAAGCTCGCTATGGTGTCGTGTTTATGCTCAGGACCGTGTTGTTTAAACTTAAGAAAGCTCAAACCTTTAGCTCTGATACCAAGTTGATGTGAAATAAGTAACAAAACGGAAATTAACCTTTGATAGTATCACACAAAGGGATCTTGTTCAAGAATCACTCAAGAACAACTCACGAATCACTCGTAAGGGTTTCAACCTGAATCACTCAGTTTGAGGGGTAAATACTCACGTATTCAATAATTAATCATCAAAGCACTAGTTTACAATAGCAAACTCTCCCCTATTTATAGACAAAGGAAATCTAAAGCTATTAGGAATCCTAATCCTAGTCCGAATAGGAAACTAACTACGAAACTGACTATAATTGTAAAACGGACTCACTAACAGCTTTCCTAACACCTAATGGACTTCTAATACTAATAACAATCAGATTATTACTCTCCTAAATATATTCTAACTAATTAAGGGAATACTAAACGAAATCGAACTAAAGAACTGATTACTTGGCGCCCAAGGCACAAACCCGTAGGAACAGCTTTTCACTGTAAATTAAATCGCCTTTTAAACCCTGTTACGTCTCGAATATGGGAAAACTCAAAAGATAGGAATTTTAGATCTCTTTTCCAGCTTTCTACAGAACATTGAATCACCATAATCCCATGTCATATGAGTGAGTTATGATCGAAATACGAACCAGTGTAGAAGCTGTCAAAATTTCGGGAATCCTTATAACGAATGTTATCATATAATAAGAGCTTTAATCCCGATCTTGTGTGTAAACTCCATGTAATTATCTTTGTAGGAGTCAATTTAATGCATAACCACCAAAGAAACTCGATGTAAACAAGAATAGATGTTCTCTTGCTAGTTCCTTGGTTGTTCTGTTTACTTTGCACACTTGCTCCCGCATCATTTAGAGTTACAAACAAGCTTCAACTCAAGCTTTTTAATGCATTTACGCATTTTTAAAAGCTCATGCGAGTAGGGTGAAAGAGATTTGAGTTCTTTTGTGTTGTATATTAAGAGAAAGCATCCAAATACTTTGTTTGCATTCATTTGAGTGTGAAATTACACCTAGGATGTTTACAAGTACAAACAAGCTTCAACTCAAGCTGCTGAATGAATTTACGCGTTTTAACAGCTCTTACGACTAGGGTGATAGAAATTGAGTTCTTTTGTGTTGTATATTAAGAGAAAGCATCCAAATACTTTGTTTGCATTCATTTGAGTGTGAAACTACACCTAGGATGTTTACAAGTACAAACAAGCTTCAACTCAAGCTGTTGAATGAATTTACGCGTTTTAACAGCTCTTACGACTAGGGTGATAGAAATTGAGTTCTTTTGTATTGTATATTAAGAGGAAGCATCCAAATACTTTGTTTGCATTCATTTGAGTGTGAAACTACACCTAGGATGTTTACAGTTACAAACAAGCTTCAACTCAAGCGTTTGAATGCATTTACGCGTTTTAAAAGCTCATACGAGTAGGGTGAAAGAGATTTGAGTTCTTTTGTGTTGTAAATTAAGAGAAAGCATCCAAATACTTTGTTTGCATTCATTTGAGTGTGAAACTATACCTAGGATGTTCACAGTTACAAACAAGCTTCAACTCAAGCTTTTTAATGCATTTACGCGTTTTTAAAAGCTCATACGAGTAGGGTGAAAGAGATTTGAGTTCTTTTGTGTTCTATATTAAGAGAAAGCATCCAAATACTTTGTTTGCATTCATTTGAGTGTGAAATTACACCTAGGATGTTTACAAGTGCAAACAAGCTTCAACTCAAGCTGCTGAATGAATTTACGCGTTTTAACAGCTCTTACGACTGGGGTGATAGAAATTGAGTTCTTTTGTGTTGTATATTAAGAGAAAGCATCCAAATACTTTGTTTGCATTCATTTGAGTGTGAAACTACACATAGGATGTTTACAAGTACAAACAAGTTTCAACTCAAGCTCTTAAGTGAATTTACGCGTTTTAACAGCTCTTACGACTAGGGTGATAGAAATTGAGTTCTTTTGTGTTGTATTATATTAAGAGAAAGCATCCAAATACTTTGTTTGCATTCATTTGAGTGTGAAATTACACCTAGGATGTTTACAGTTACAAACAAGCTTCAACCCAAGCTTTTGAATGCATTTACGCGTTTTAAAAGCTCATACGAGTAGGGTGAAAGAGATTTGAGTTCTTTTGTGTTGTATATTAAGAGAAAGCATCCAAATACTTTGTTTGCGTTCATTTGAGTGTGAAACTACGACCTAGGATGTTTACAAGTACAAACAAGCTTCAACTCAAGCTTTTGAATGCATTTACGCAATTTAAAAGCTCATACTAGTACTGTGAAAGAGATTTGAGTTCTTTTGTGTTGTATATTAAGAGAAATCATCCAAATACTTTGTTTGCATTCATTTGAGTGTGAAATTACACCTAGGATGTTTACAAGTACAAACAAGCTTCAACTCAAGCTTTTGAATGCATTTACGCGTTTTAAAAGCTCATACGAGTAGGGTGAAAGAGATTTGAGTTCTTTTGTATTGTATTTTAAGAGAAAGCATCCAAATACTTTTTGTCCATTCATTTGAGTGTTAAACTATACCTAGGATGCTTACAGTTACAAACAAGCTTCAACTCAAGCTTTTGAATGCATTTACGCGTTTTAAAAGCTCATACAAGTAGGGTCAAAGAGATTTAAGTTCTTTTGTATTGTATTTTAAGAGAAAGCATCCAAATACTTTGTTTGCATTCATTTGAGTGTGAAACTACACCTAGGATGTTTACAGTTACAAACAAGCTTCAACTCAAGCTTTTGAATGCATTTACGCGTTTTAAAAGCTCATACGAGTAGGGTGAAAGAGATTTGACTTCTTTTGTGTTGTATATTAAGAGAAAGCATCCAAATACTTTGTTTGCATTCATTTGAGTGTGAAATTACACCTAGGATGTTTACAAGTACAAACAAGCTTCAACTCAAGCTGCTGAATGAATTTACGCGTTTTAACAGCTCTTACGACTAGGGTCATAGAAATTGAGTTCTTTTGTGTTGTATATTAAGAGAAAGCATCCATATACTTTGTTTGCATTCACTTAAGTGTGAAACTACACCTAGGATGTTTACAAGTACAAACAAGCTTCAACTCAAGCTGTTGAATGAATTTACGCGTTTTAACAGCTCTTACGACTAGGGTGATAGAAATTGAGTTCTTTTGTGTTGTATATTAAGAGAAAGCATCCAAATACTTTGTTTACATTCATTTGAGTGTGAAATTACACCTAGGATGTTTACAGTTACAAACAAGCTTCAACTCAAGCTTTTGAATGCATTTACGCGTTTTAAAAGCTCATATGAGTAGGGTGAAAGAGATTTGAGTTCTTTTGTGTTGTAAATTAAGAGAAAGCATCCAAATACGTTGTTTGCATTCATTTAAGTGTGAAACTACACCTAGGATGTTTACAAGTACAAACAAGCTTCAACTCAAGCTGCTGAATGAATTTACGTGTTTTAACAGCTCTTACAACTAGGGTGGTAGAAATTGAGTTCTTTTGTGTTGTATATTAAGAGAAGGCATCCAAATACTTTGTTTGCATTCATTTGAGTGTGAAACTACACCAGGGATGTTTACAAGTACAAACAAGCTTCACCTCAAGCTTTTGAATGCATTTACGGGTTTTAACAGCTCTTACGACTAGGGTGATAGAAATTGAGTTCTTTTGTATTGTATATTAAGAGAAAGCATCCAAATACTTTGTTTGCATTCATTTGAGTGTGAAACTACACCTAGGATGTTTACAGTTACAAACAAGCTTCAACTCAAGCGTTTGAATGCATTTACGCGTTTTAAAAGCTCATACGAGTAGGGTGAAAGAGATTTGAGTTCTTTTGTGTTGCAAATTAAGAGAAAGCATCCAAATACTTTGTTTGCATTCATTTGAGTGTGAAACTATACCTAGGATGTTTACAGTTACAAACAAGCTTCAACTCAAGCTTTTTAATGCATTTACGCGTTTTTAAAAGCTCATACGAGTAGGGTGAAAGAGATTTGAGTTCTTTTGTGTTGTATATTAAGAGAAAGCATCCAAATACTTTGTTTGCATTCATTTGAGTGTGAAACTACACCTAGGATGTTTACAAGTACAAACAAGCTTCAACTCAAGCTGTTGAATGAATTTACGCGTTTTAACAGCTCTTACGACTAGGGTGATAGAAATTGAGTTCTTTTGTGTTGTATATTAAGAGAAAGCATCCAAATACTTTGTTTACATTCATTTGAGTGTGAAATTACACCTAGGATGTTTACAGTTACAAACAAGCTTCAACTCAAGGTTTTGAATGCATTTACGCGTTTTAACAGCTCTTACGAGTAGGGTGAAAGAGATTTGAGTTCTTTTGTGTTGTATATTAAGAGAAAGCATCCAAATACTTTGTTTGCATTCATTTGAGTGTCAAACTACACATAGGATATTTACAGTTACAAACAAGCTTCAACTCAAGCTGTTGAATGAATTTACGCGTTTTAACAGCTCTTACGAGTAGGGTGAAAGAGATTTGAGTTCTTTTGTGTTGTATATTAAGAGAAATCATCCAAATACTTTGTTTGCATTCATTTGAGTGTCAAACTACACCTAGGATCTTTACAAGTACGAACAAGCTTCAACTCAAGCTTTTGAATGCATTTACGCGTTTTAAAAGCTCATACGAGTAGGGGGAAACAGATTTGAGTTCTTTTGTGTTGTATATTAAGAGAAAGCATCCAAATACTTTGTTTGCATTCATTTGAGTGTCAAACTACACCTACGATTTTTACAAGTACGAACAAGCTTCAACTCAAGCTTTTGAATGCATTTACGCGTTTTAAAAGCTCATACGAGTAGGGTAAAAGAGATTTGAGTTCTTTTGTGTTGTATATTAAGAGAAAGCATCCAAATACTTTGTTTGCATTCATTTGAGTGTGAATCAACACCTAGGATGTTTACAGTTACAAACAAGCTTCAACTCAAGCTTTTGAATGCATTTACGCGTTTTAAAAGCTCATACGAGTAGGGTGAAAGAGATTTGAGTTCTTTTGTGTTGTATATTAAGAGAAATCATCCAAATACTTTGTTTGCATTCATTTGAGTGTGAAACTACACCTAGGATGGTTACAGTTACAAACAAGCTTCAACTCAAGCTTTTGAATGCATTTACGCGTTTTAAAAGCTCATACGAGCAGGGTGAAAGAGATTTGAGTTCTTTTGTGTTGTATATGAAGAGAAATCATCCATATACTTTGTTTGCATTCATTTGAGTTTGAAACTACACCTAGGATGTTTACAGTTACAAACAAGCTTCAACGCAAGCTTTTGAATACATTTACGCATTTTAAAAGCTCATACGAGTAGGGTGAAAGAGATTTGAGTTCTTTTGTGTTGTATATTAAGAGAAAGCATCCAAATACTTTGTTTGCGTTCATTTGAGTGTGAAACTACGACCTAGGATGTTTACAAGTACAAACAAGCTTCAACTCAAGCTTTTGAATGCATTTACGCGTTTTAAAAGCTCATACGAGTACTGTGAAAGAGATTTCAGTTCTTTTGTGTTGTATATTAAGAGAAATCATCCAAATACGTTGTTTGCATTCATTTGAGTGTCAAACTACACCTAGGATGTTTACAAGTACGAACAAGCTTCAACTCAAGCTTTTGCATGCATTTACGCGTTTTAAAAGCTCATACGAGTAGGGTGAAAGAGATTTGAGTTCTTTTGTGTTGTATATTAAGAGAAAGCATCCAAATACTTTGTTTGCATTCATTTGAGTATGAAACTACACCTAGGATGTTTACAGTAACAAACAAGCTTCAACTCAAGCTTTTGAAGCATTTACGCGTTTTAAAAGCTCATACGAGTAGGGTGAAAAAGATTTCAGTTCTTTTGTATTGTATATTAAGAGAAAGCATCCAAATACTTTGTTTTCATTCATTTGAGTGTGAAACTACACCTAGGATGTTTACAAATACAAACAAGCTTCAACTCAAGCTGCTGAATGATGTTACGCGTTTTAACAGCTTTGTTTGCATTCATTTGAGTGTGATTCTACGACCTAGGATGTTTACAGTTACAAACAAGCTTCAACTCAAGCTTTTGAATGCATTTACGCGTTTTAAAAGCTCATACGAGTAGGGTGAAAGAGATTTGAGTTCTTTTGTGTTGTATATTAAGAGAAAGCATCCAAATACGTTGTTTGCATTCATTTGAGTGTCAAACTACACCTAGGATGTTTACAAGTACGAACAAGCTTCAACTCAAGCTTTTGAATGCATTTACGCGTTTTAAAAGCTCATACGAGTAGGGTGAAAGCGATTTGAGTTCTTTTATATTGTATATTAAGAGAAAGCATCCAAATACTTTGTTTGCATTCATTTGAGTGTGAAATTACACCTAGGATGTTTACAAGTACAAACAAGCTTCAACTCAAGCTGCTGAATGAATTTACGCGTTTTAACAGCTCTTACGAATAGGGTGATAGAAATTGAGTTCTTCTGTGTTGTATATTAAGAGAAAGCATCCAAATACTTTGTTTGCATTCATTTGAGTGTGAAATTACACCTAGGATGTTTACAGTTACAAACAAGCTTCAACTCAAGCTGTTGAATGAATTTACGCGTTTTAACAGCTCTTACGACTAGGGTGATAGAAATTGAGTTCTTTCGTGTTGTATATTAAGAGAAAGCATCCAAATACGTTGTTTGCATTCATTTGAGTGTGAAACTACGACCTAGGATGTTTACAGTTACAAACAAGCTTCAACTCAAGCTTTTGAATGCATTTACGCGTTTTAAAAGCTCATACGAGTAGGGTGAAAGAGATTTGAGTTCTTTTGTGTTGTATATTAAGAGAAAGCATCCAAATACGTTGTTTGCATTCATTTGAGTGTCAAACTACACCTAGGATGTTTACAAGTACGAACAAGCTTCAACTCAAGCTTTTGAATGCATTTACGCGTTTTAAAAGCTCATACGAGTAGGGTGAAAGCGATTTGAGTTCTTTTGTATTGTATATTAAGAGAAAGCATCCAAATACTTTGTTTGCATTCATTTGAGTGTGAAATTACACCTAGGATGTTTACAAGTACAAACAAGCTTCAACTCAAGCTGCTGAATGAATTTACGCGTTTTAACAGCTCTTACGACTAGGGTGATAGAAATTGAGTTCTTTTGTGTTGTATATTAAGAGAAATCATCCAAATACTTTGTTTGCATTCATTTGAGTGTGAAACTACACCTAGGATGTTTACAAGTACAAACAAGTTTCAACTCAAGCTGTTAAGTGAATTTACGCGTTTTAACAGCTCTTACGACTAGGGTGGTAGAAATTGAGTTCTTTTGTGTTGTATATTAAGAGAAAGCATCCTAATACTTTGTTTGCATTCATTTGAGTGTGAAATTACACCTAGGATGTTTACAGTTACAAACAAGCTTCAACTCAAGCTTTTGAATGCATTTACGCGTTTTTAAAGCTCATACGAGTAGGGTGAAAGAGATTTGAGTTCTTTTGTGTTGTATATTAAGAGAAAGCATCCAAATTCTTTGTTTGCATTCATTTGAGTTTCAAACTACACCTAGGATGTTTACAAGTACGAACAAGCTTCAACTCAAGCTTTTGAATGCATTTACGCGTTTTAAAAGCTCATACGAGTAGGGTAAAAGAGATTTGAGTTATTTTGTGTTGTATATTAAGAGAAAGCATCCAAATAATTTGTTTGCATTCATTTGAGTGTGAATCCACACCTAGGATGTTTACAGTTACAAACAAGCTTCAACTCAAGCTTTTGAATGCATTTACGCGTTTTAAAAGCTCATACGAGTAGGGTGAAAGAGATTTGAGTTCTTTTGTGTTGTATATTAAGAGAAATCATCCAAATACTTTGTTTGCTTTCATTTGAGTGTGAAACTACACCTAGGATGGTTACAGTTACAAACAAGCTTCAACTCATGCTTTTGAATGCATTTACGCGTTTTGAAAAGCTCATACGAGCAGGGTGAAAGAGATTTGAGTTCTTTTGTGTTGTATATGAAGAGAAATCATCCACATACTTTGTTTGCATTCATTTGAGTGTGAAACTACACCTAGGATGTTTACAGTTACAAACAAGCTTCAACTCAAGCTTTTGAATGCATTTACGCGTTTTAAAAGCTCATACGAGTAGGGCGAAAGAGATTTGAGTTCTTTTGTGTTGTATATTAAGAGAAAGCATCCAAATACTTTGTTTGCGTTCATTTGAGTGTGAAACTACGACCTAGGATGTCTACAAGTACAAACAAGCTTCAACTCAAGCTTTTGAATGCATTTACGCGTTTTAAAAGCTCATACGAGTACTGTGAAAGAGATTTCAGTTCTTTTGTGTTGTATATTAAGAGAAATTATCCAGATACGTTGTTTGTATTCATTTGAGTGTCAAACTACACCTAGGATGTTTACAAGTACGAACAAGCTTCAACTCAAGCTTTTGAATGAATTTACGCGTTTTAACAGCTCTTACGACTAGGGTGATAGAAATTGAGTTCTTTTGTGTTGTATATTAAGAGAAAGCATCCAAATACGTTGTTTGCATTCATTTGAGTGTCAAACTACACCTAGGATGTTTACAAGTACAAACAAGCTTCAACTCAAGCTGTTGAATGAATTTACGCGTTTTAACAGCTCTTACGACTAGGGTGATAGAAATTGAGTTCTTTTGTGTTGTATATTAAGAGAAAGCATCCAAATACGTTGTTTGCATTCATTTGAGTGTGAAACTACGACCTAGGATGTTTACAGTTACAAACAAGCTTCAACTCAAACTTTTGAATGCATTTACGCGTTTTTAAAAGCTCATACGAGTAGGGTGAAAGAGATTTGAGTTCTTTTGTGTTGTATATTAAGAGAAAGCATCCAAATACTTTGTTTGCATTCATTTGAGTGTGAAATGACACCTAGGATGTTTACAAGTACAAACAAGCTTCAACTCAAGCTTTTGAATGCATTTACGAATTTTAAAAGCTCATACGAGTAGGGTGAAATAGAGTTGAGTTCTTTTGTATTGTATATTAAGAGAAAGCATCCAAATACTTTGTTTGCATTCATTTGAGTGTGAAACTACACCTAGGATGTTTACAGTTACAAACAAGCTTCAACTCAAACTTTTGAATTCATTTACGCGTTTTAAAAGCTCATAAGAGTAGGGTGAAAGAGATTTGAGTTCTTTTGTGTTGTATATTAAGAGAAAGCATCCAAATACTTTGTTTGCGTTCATTTGAGTGTGAAACTACGACCTAGGATGTTTACAAGTACAAAAAAGCTTCAACTCAAGCTTTTGAATGCATTTACGCGTTTTAAAAGCTCATACGAGTACTGTGAAAGAGATTTGAGTTCTTTTGTGTTGTATATTAAGAGAAATCATCCAAATACGTTGTTTGCATTCATTTGATTGTCAAACTACACCTAGGATGTTTACAAGTACGAACAAGCTTTAACTCAAGCTTTTGAATGCATTTACGCGTTTTAAAAGCTCATACGAGTAGGGTGAAGGAGATTTGAGTTCTATTGTGTTGTATATTAAGAGAAAGCATCCAAATACGTTGTTTGCATTCATTTGAGTGTCAAACTACACATAGGATGTTTACAAGTACGAACAAGCTTCAACTCAAGCTTTTGAATGCATTTACGCGTTTTAAAAGCTCATACGAGTAGGGTGAAAGAGATTTGAGTTGTTTTGTGTTGTCTATTAAGAGAAAGCATCCAAATACGTTGTTTGCATTCATTTGAAAGTGAAACTACACCTAGGATGTTTACAAGTACAAACAAGCTTCAACTCAAGCTGCTGAATGAATTTACGCGTTTTAACAGCTCTTACGAATAGGGTGATAGAAATTGAGTTCTTTTGTGTTGTATATTAAGAGAAAGCATCCAAATACTTTGTTTGCATTCATTTGAGTGTGAAATTACACCTAGGATGTTTACAGTTACAAACAAGCTTCAACTCAAGCTGTTGAATGAATTTACGCGTTTTAACAGCTCTTACGACTAGGGTGATAGAAATTGAGTTCTTTCGTGTTGTATATTAAGAGAAAGCATCCAAATACGTTGTTTGCATTCATTTGAGTGTGAAACTACGACCTAGGATGTTTACAGTTACACACAAGCTTCAACTCAAGCTTTTGAATGCATTTACGCGTTTTAAAAGCTCATACGAGTAGGGTGAAAGAGATTTGAGTTCTTTTGTGTTGTATATTAAGAGAAAGCATCCAAATACGTTGTTTGCATTCATATGAGTGTCAAACTACACCTAGGATGTTTACAAGTACGAACAAGCTTCAACTCAAGCTTTTGAATGCATTTACGCGTTTTAAAAGCTCATACGAGTAGGGTGAAAGCGATTTGAGTTCTTTTGTATTGTATATTAAGAGAAAGCATCCAAATACTTTGTTTGCATTCATTTGAGTGTGAAATTACACCTAGGATGTTTACAAGTACAAACAAGCTTAAACTCAAGCTGCTGAATGAATTTACGCGTTTTAACAGCTCTTACGACTAGGGTGATAGAAATTGAGTTCTTTTGTATTGTATATTAAGAGAAAGCATCCAAATACTTTGTTTGCATTCATTTGAGTGTGAAACTACACCTAGGATGTTTACAAGTACAAACAAGCTTCAACTCAAGCTGTTAAGTGAATTTACGCGTTTTAACAGCTCTTACGACTAGGGTGATAGAAATTGAGTTCTTTTGTGTTGTATATTAAGAGAAAGCATCCTAATACTTTGTTTGCATTCATTTGAGTGTGAAATTACACCTAGGATGTTTACAGTTACAAACAAGCTTCAACTCAAGCTTTTGAATGCATTTACGCGTTTTAAAAGCTCATACGAGTAGGGTGAAAGAGATTTGAGTTCTTTTGTGTTTTATATTAAGAGAAAGCATCCAAATACTTTGTTTGCATTCATTTGAGTTTCAAACTACACCTAGGATGTTTACAAGTACGAACAAGCTTCAACTCAAGCTTTTGAATGCATTTACGCGTTTTAAAAGCTCATACGAGTAGGGTAAAAGAGATTTGAGTTCTTTTGTGTTGTATATTAAGAGAAAGCATCCAAATAATTTGTTTGCATTCATTTGAGTGTGAATCGACACCTAGGATGTATACAGTTACAAACAAGCTTCAACTCAAGCTTTTGAATGCATTTACGCGTTTTAAAAGCTCATACGAGTAGGGTGAAAGAGATTTGAGTTCTTTTGTGTTGTATATTAAGAGAAATCATCCAAATACTTTGTTTGCATTCATTTGAGTGTGAAACTACACCTAGGATGGTTACAGTTACAAACAAGCTTCAACTCATGCTTTTGAATGCATTTACGCGTTTTAAAAGCTCATACGAGCAGGGTGAAAGAGATTTGAGTTCTTTTGTGTTGTATATGGAGAGAAATCATCCACATACTTTGTTTGCATTCATTTGAGTGTGAAACTACACCTAGGATGTTTACAGTTACAAACAAGCTTCAACTCAAGCTTTTGAATGCATTTACGCGTTTTAAAAGCTCATACGAGTAGGGTGAAAGAGATTTGAGTTCTTTTGTGTTGTATATTAAGAGAAAGCATCCAAATACTTTGTTTGCGTTCATTTGAGTGTGAAACTACGACCTAGGATGTTTACAAGTACAAACAAGTTTCAACTCAAGCTTTTGAATGCATTTACGCGTTTTAAAAGCTCATACGAGTACTGTGAAAGAGATTTCAGTTCTTTTGTGTTGTATATTAAGAGAAATTATCCAGATACGTTGTTTGTATTCATTTGAGTGTCAAACTACACCTAGGATGTTTACATGTACGAACAAGCTTCAACTCAAGCTTTTGAATGCATTTACGCGTTTTAAAAGCTCATACGAGTAGGGTGAAAGAGATTTGAGTTCTTTTGTGTTGTATATTAAGAGAAAGCATCCAAATACGTTGTTTGCATTCATTTGAGTGTCAAACTACACCTAGGATGTTTACAAGTACAAACAAGCTTCAACTCAAGCTGTTGAATGAATTTACGCGTTTTAACAGCTCTTACGACTAGGGTGATAGAAATTGAGTTCTTTTGTGTTGTATATTAAGAGAAAGCATCCAAATACGTTGTTTGCATTCATTTGAGTGTGAAACTACGACCTAGGATGTTTACAGTTACAAACAAGCTTCAACTCAAGCTTTTGAATGCATTTACGCGTTTTAAAAGCTCATACGAAAAGGGTGAAAGAGATTTGAGTTCTTTTGTGTTGTATATTAAGAGAAATCATCCAAATACGTTGTTTGCATTCATTTGAGTGTCAAACTACACCTACGATGTTTACAAGTACGAACAAGCTTCAACTCAAGCTTTTGCATGCATTTACGCGTTTTAAAAGCTCATACGAGTAGGGTGAAAGAGATGTGAGTTCTTTTGCGTTGTATATTAAGAGAAAGCATCCAAAAACGTTGTTTGCATTCATTTGAGTGTCAAACTACACCTAGGATGTTTACAAGTACGAACAAGCTTCAACTCAAGCTTTTGAATGCATTTACGCGTTTTAAAAGCTCATACGAGTAGGGTGAAAGAGATTTGAGTTCTTTTGTGTTGTATATTAAGAGAAAGCATCCAAATACGTTGTTTGCATTCATTTGAGTGTCAAACTACACCTAGGATGTTTACAAGTACAAACAAGCTTCAACTCAAGCTGTTGAATGAATTTACGCGTTTTAACAGCTCTTACGACTAGGGTGATAGAAATTGAGTTCTTTTGTGTTGTATATTAAGAGAAAGCATCCAAATACGTTGTTTGCATTCATTTGAGTGTGAAACTACGACCTAGGATGTTTACAGTTACAAACAAGCTTCAACTCAAACTTTTGAATGCATTTACGCGTTTTTAAAAGCTCATACGAGTAGGGTGAAAGAGATTTGAGTTCTTTTGTGTTGTATATTAAGAGAAAGCATCCAAATACTTTGTTTGCATTCATTTGAGTGTGAAATGACACCTAGGATGTTTACAAGTACAAACAAGCTTCAACTCAAGCTTTTGAATGCATTTACGAATTTTAAAAGCTCATACGAGTAGGGTGAAATAGAGTTGAGTTCTTTTGTATTGTATATTAAGAGAAAGCATCCAAATACTTTGTTTGCATTCATTTGAGTGTGAAACTACACCTAGGATGTTTACAGTTACAAACAAGCTTCAACTCAAACTTTTGAATTCATTGACGCGTTTTAAAAGCTCATAAGAGTAGGGTGAAAGAGATTTGAGTTCTTTTGTGTTGTATATTAAGAGAAAGCATCCAAATACTTTGTTTGCGTTCATTTGAGTGTGAAACTACGACCTAGGATGTTTACAAGTACAAAAAAGCTTCAACTCAAGCTTTTGAATGCATTTACGCGTTTTAAAAGCTCATACGAGTACTGTGAAAGAGATTTGAGTTCTTTTGTGTTGTATATTAAGAGAAATCATCCAAATACGTTGTTTACATTCATTTGATTGTCAAACTACACCTAGGATGTTTACAAGTACGAACAAGCTTTAACTCAAGCTTTTGAATGCATTTACGCGTTTTAAAAGCTCATACGAGTAGGGTGAAGGAGATTTGAGTTCTATTGTGTTGTATATTAAGAGAAAGCATCCAAATACGTTGTTTGCATTCATTTGAGTGTCAAACTACACATAGGATGTTTACAAGTACGAACAAGCTTCAACTCAAGCTTTTGAATGCATTTACGCGTTTTAAAAGCTCATACGTGTAGGGTGAAAGAGATTTGAGTTGTTTTGTGTTGTCTATTAAGAGAAAGCATCCAAATACGTTGTTTGCATTCATTTGAAAGTGAAACTACACCTAGGATGTTTACAAGTACAAACAAGCTTCAACTCAAGTTGCTGAATGAATTTACGCGTTTTAACAGCTCTTACGAATAGGGTGATAGAAATTGAGTTCTTTTGTGTTGTATATTAAGAGAAAGCATCCAAATACTTTGTTTGCATTCATTTGAGTGTGAAATTACACCTAGGATGTTTACAGTTACAAACAAGCTTCAACTCAAGCTGTTGAATGAATTTACGCGTTTTAACAGCTCTTACGACTAGGGTGATAGAAATTGAGTTCTTTCGTGTTGTATATTAAGAGAAAGCATCCAAATACGTTGTTTGCATTCATTTGAGTGTGAAACTACGACCTAGGATGTTTACAGTTACAAACAAGCTTCAACTCAAGCTTTTGAATGCATTTACGCGTTTTAAAAGCTCATACGAGTAGGGTGAAAGAGATTTGAGTTCTTTTGTGTTGTATATTAAGAGAAAGCATCCAAATACGTTGTTTGCATTCATATGAGTGTCAAACTACACCTAGGATGTTTACAAGTACGAACAAGCTTCAACTCAAGCTTTTGAATGCATTTACGCGTTTTAAAAGCTCATACGAGTAGGGTGAAAGCGATTTGAGTTCTTTTGTATTGTATATTAAGAGAAAGCATCCAAATACTTTGTTTGCATTCATTTGAGTGTGAAATTACACCTAGGATGTTTACAAGTACAAACAAGCTTCAACTCAAGCTGCTGAATGAATTTACGCGTTTTAACAGCTCTTACGACTAGGGTGATAGAAATTGAGTTCTTTTGTGTTGTATATTAAGAGAAAGCATCCAAATACTTTGTTTGCATTCATTTGAGTGTGAAACTACACCTAGGATGTTTACAAGTACAAACAAGCTTCAACTCAAGCTGTTAAGTGAATTTTCGCGTTTTAACAGCTCTTACGACTAGGGTGATAGAAATTGAGTTCTTTTGTGTTGTATATTAAGAGAAATCATCCAAATACGTTGTTTGCATTCATTTGAGTGTGAAACTACACCTAGGATGTTTACAGTTACAAACAAGCTTCAACTCAAGCTTTTGAATGCATTTACGCGTTTTAAAAGCTCATACGAGCATGGTGAAAGAGATTTGAGTTCTTTTTTGTTGTATATGAAGAGAAATCATCCACATACTTTGTTTGCATTCATTTGAGTGTGAAACTACACCTAGGATGTTTACAGTTACAAACAAGCTTCAACTCAAGCTTTTGAATGCATTTACGCGTTTTAAAAGCTCATACGAGTAGGGTGAAAGAGATTTCAGTTCTTTTGTGTTGTATATTAAGAGAAAGCATCCAAATACTTTGTTTGCGTTCATTTGAGTGTGAAACTACGACCTAGGATGCTTACAAGTACAAACAAGCTTCAACTCAAGCGTTTGAATGTATTTACACGTTTTTAAAAGCTCATACGAGTAGGGTGAAAGAGATTTGAGTTCTTTTGTGTTGTATATTAAGAGAAAGCATCCAAATAATTTGTTTGCATTCATTTGAGTGTGAATCGACACCTAGGATGTATACAGTTACAAACAAGCTTCAACTCAAGCTTTTGAATGCATTTACGCGTTTTAAAAGCTCATACGAGTAGGGTGAAAGAGATTTGAGTTCTTTTGTGTTGTATATTAAGAGAAATCATCCAAATACTTTGTTTGCATTCATTTGAGTGTGAAACTACACCTAGGATGGTTACAGTTACAAACAAGCTTCAACTCATGCTTTTGAATGCATTTACGCGTTTTAAAAGCTCATACGAGCAGGGTGAAAGAGATTTGAGTTCTTTTGTGTTGTATATGGAGAGAAATCATCCACATACTTTGTTTGCATTCATTTGAGTGTGAAACTACACCTAGGATGTTTACAGTTACAAACAAGCTTCAACTCAAGCTTTTGAATGCATTTACGCGTTTTAAAAGCTCATACGAGTAGGGTGAAAGAGATTTGAGTTCTTTTGTGTTGTATATTAAGAGAAAGCATCCAAATACTTTGTTTGCGTTCATTTGAGTGTGAAACTACGACCTAGGATGTTTACAAGTACAAACAAGTTTCAACTCAAGCTTTTGAATGCATTTACGCGTTTTAAAAGCTCATACGAGTACTGTGAAAGAGATTTCAGTTCTTTTGTGTTGTATATTAAGAGAAATTATCCAGATACGTTGTTTGTATTCATTTGAGTGTCAAACTACACCTAGGATGTTTACATATACGAACAAGCTTCAACTCAAGCTTTTGAATGCATTTACGCGTTTTAAAAGCTCATACGAGTAGGGTGAAAGAGATTTGAGTTCTTTTGTGTTGTATATTAAGAGAAAGCATCCAAATACGTTGTTTGCATTCATTTGAGTGTCAAACTACACCTAGGATGTTTACAAGTACAAACAAGCTTCAACTCAAGCTGTTGAATGAATTTACGCGTTTTAACAGCTCTTACGACTAGGGTGATAGAAATTGAGTTCTTTTGTGTTGTATATTAAGAGAAAGCATCCAAATACGTTGTTTGCATTCATTTGAGTGTGAAACTACGACCTAGGATGTTTACAGTTACAAACAAGCTTCAACTCAAGCTTTTGAATGCATTTACGCGTTTTAAAAGCTCATACGAAAAGGGTGAAAGAGATTTGAGTTCTTTTGTGTTGTATATTAAGAGAAATCATCCAAATACGTTGTTTGCATTCATTTGAGTGTCAAACTACACCTACGATGTTTACAAGTACGAACAAGCTTCAACTCAAGCTTTTGCATGCATTTACGCGTTTTAAAAGCTCATACGAGTAGGGTGAAAGAGATGTGAGTTCTTTTGCGTTGTATATTAAGAGAAAGCATCCAAAAACGTTGTTTGCATTCATTTGAGTGTCAAACTACACCTAGGATGTTTACAAGTACGAACAAGCTTCAACTCAAGCTTTTGAATGCATTTACGCGTTTTAAAAGCTCATACGAGTAGGGTGAAAGAGATTTGAGTTCTTTTGTGTTGTATATTAAGAGAAAGCATCCAAATACGTTGTTTGCATTCATTTGAGTGTCAAACTACACCTAGGATGTTTACAAGTACAAACAAGCTTCAACTCAAGCTGTTGAATGAATTTACGCGTTTTAACAGCTCTTACGACTAGGGTGATAGAAATTGAGTTCTTTTGTGTTGTATATTAAGAGAAAGCATCCAAATACGTTGTTTGCATTCATTTGAGTGTGAAACTACGACCTAGGATGTTTACAGTTACAAACAAGCTTCAACTCAAACTTTTGAATGCATTTACGCGTTTTTAAAAGCTCATACGAGTAGGGTGAAAGAGATTTGAGTTCTTTTGTGTTGTATATTAAGAGAAAGCATCCAAATACTTTGTTTGCATTCATTTGAGTGTGAAATGACACCTAGGATGTTTACAAGTACAAACAAGCTTCAACTCAAGCTTTTGAATGCATTTACGAATTTTAAAAGCTCATACGAGTAGGGTGAAATAGAGTTGAGTTCTTTTGTATTGTATATTAAGAGAAAGCATCCAAATACTTTGTTTGCATTCATTTGAGTGTGAAACTACACCTAGGATGTTTACAGTTACAAACAAGCTTCAACTCAAACTTTTGAATTCATTGACGCGTTTTAAAAGCTCATAAGAGTAGGGTGAAAGAGATTTGAGTTCTTTTGTGTTGTATATTAAGAGAAAGCATCCAAATACTTTGTTTGCGTTCATTTGAGTGTGAAACTACGACCTAGGATGTTTACAAGTACAAAAAAGCTTCAACTCAAGCTTTTGAATGCATTTACGCGTTTTAAAAGCTCATACGAGTACTGTGAAAGAGATTTGAGTTCTTTTGTGTTGTATATTAAGAGAAATCATCCAAATACGTTGTTTACATTCATTTGATTGTCAAACTACACCTAGGATGTTTACAAGTACGAACAAGCTTTAACTCAAGCTTTTGAATGCATTTACGCGTTTTAAAAGCTCATACGAGTAGGGTGAAGGAGATTTGAGTTCTATTGTGTTGTATATTAAGAGAAAGCATCCAAATACGTTGTTTGCATTCATTTGAGTGTCAAACTACACATAGGATGTTTACAAGTACGAACAAGCTTCAACTCAAGCTTTTGAATGCATTTACGCGTTTTAAAAGCTCATACGAGTAGGGTGAAAGAGATTTGAGTTGTTTTGTGTTGTCTATTAAGAGAAAGCATCCAAATACGTTGTTTGCATTCATTTGAAAGTGAAACTACACCTAGGATGTTTACAAGTACAAACAAGCTTCAACTCAAGTTGCTGAATGAATTTACGCGTTTTAACAGCTCTTACGAATAGGGTGATAGAAATTGAGTTCTTTTGTGTTGTATATTAAGAGAAAGCATCCAAATACTTTGTTTGCATTCATTTGAGTGTGAAATTACACCTAGGATGTTTACAGTTACAAACAAGCTTCAACTCAAGCTGTTGAATGAATTTACGCGTTTTAACAGCTCTTACGACTAGGGTGATAGAAATTGAGTTCTTTCGTGTTGTATATTAAGAGAAAGCATCCAAATACGTTGTTTGCATTCATTTGAGTGTGAAACTACGACCTAGGATGTTTACAGTTACAAACAAGCTTCAACTCAAGCTTTTGAATGCATTTACGCGTTTTAAAAGCTCATACGAGTAGGGTGAAAGAGATTTGAGTTCTTTTGTGTTGTATATTAAGAGAAAGCATCCAAATACGTTGTTTGCATTCATATGAGTGTCAAACTACACCTAGGATGTTTACAAGTACGAACAAGCTTCAACTCAAGCTTTTGAATGCATTTACGCGTTTTAAAAGCTCATACGAGTAGGGTGAAAGCGATTTGAGTTCTTTTGTATTGTATATTAAGAGAAAGCATCCAAATACTTTGTTTGCATTCATTTGAGTGTGAAATTACACCTAGGATGTTTACAAGTACAAACAAGCTTCAACTCAAGCTGCTGAATGAATTTACGCGTTTTAACAGCTCTTACGACTAGGGTGATAGAAATTGAGTTCTTTTGTGTTGTATATTAAGAGAAAGCATCCAAATACTTTGTTTGCATTCATTTGAGTGTGAAACTACACCTAGGATGTTTACAAGTACAAACAAGCTTCAACTCAAGCTGTTAAGTGAATTTTCGCGTTTTAACAGCTCTTACGACTAGGGTGATAGAAATTGAGTTCTTTTGTGTTGTATATTAAGAGAAATCATCCAAATACGTTGTTTGCATTCATTTGAGTGTGAAACTACACCTAGGATGTTTACAGTTACAAACAAGCTTCAACTCAAGCTTTTGAATGCATTTACGCGTTTTAAAAGCTCATACGAGCATGGTGAAAGAGATTTGAGTTCTTTTTTGTTGTATATGAAGAGAAATCATCCACATACTTTGTTTGCATTCATTTGAGTGTGAAACTACACCTAGGATGTTTACAGTTACAAACAAGCTTCAACTCAAGCTTTTGAATGCATTTACGCGTTTTAAAAGCTCATACGAGTAGGGTGAAAGAGATTTCAGTTCTTTTGTGTTGTATATTAAGAGAAAGCATCCAAATACTTTGTTTGCGTTCATTTGAGTGTGAAACTACGACCTAGGATGCTTACAAGTACAAACAAGCTTCAACTCAAGCGTTTGAATGTATTTACACGTTTTTAAAAGCTCATACGAGTAGGGTGAAAGAGATTTGAGTTCTTTTGTGTTGTATATTAAGAGAAAGCATCCAAATACGTTGTTTGCATTCAATTGAGTGTGAAACTACGACCTAGGATGTTTACAGTTACAAACAAGCTTCAACTCAAGCTTTTGAATGCATTTACGCGTTTTAAAAGCTCATACGAGTAGGGTGAAAGAGATTTGAGTTCTTTTGTGTTGTATATTAAGAGAAAGCATCCAAATACTTTGTTTGCATTCATTTGAGTGTGAAATGACACCTAGGATGTTTACAAGTACAAACAAGCTTCAACTCAAGCTTTTGAATGTATTTACGAATTTTAAAAGCTCATACGAGTAGGGTGAAATAGAGTTGAGTTCTTTTGTATTGTATATTAAGAGAAAGCATCCAAATACTTTGTTTGCATTCATTTGAGTGTGAAACTACACCTAGGATGTTTACAAGTACAAACAAGCTTCAACTCAAGGTTCTGAATGTATTTACGCGTTTTAACAGCTCTTACGACTAGGGTGATAGAAATTGAGTTCTTTTGTGTTGTATATTAAGAGAAAGCATCCAAATACTTTGTTTACATTCATTTGAGTGTGAAATTACACCTAGGATGTTTACAGTTACAAACAAGCTTCAACTCAAGCTTTTGAATGCATTTACGCGTTTTAAAAGCTCATATGAGTAGGGTGAAAGAGATTTGAGTTCTTTTGTGTTGTAAATTAAGAGAAAGCATCCAAATACGTTGTTTGCATTCATTTAAGTGTGAAACTACACCTAGGATGTTTACAAGTACAAACAAGCTTCAACTCAAGCTGCTGAATGAATTTACGTGTTTTAACAGCTCTTACAACTAGGGTGGTAGAAATTGAGTTCTTTTGTGTTGTATATTAAGAGAAGGCATCCAAATACTTTGTTTGCATTCATTTGAGTGTGAAACTACACCAGGGATGTTTACAAGTACAAACAAGCTTCACCTCAAGCTTTTGAATGCATTTACGGGTTTTAACAGCTCTTACGACTAGGGTGATAGAAATTGAGTTCTTTTGTATTGTATATTAAGAGAAAGCATCCAAATACTTTGTTTGCATTCATTTGAGTGTGAAACTACACCTAGGATGTTTACAAGTACGAACAAGCTTCAACTCAAGCTTTTGAATGTATTTACGAATTTTAAAAGCTCATACGAGTAGGGTGAAATAGAGTTGAGTTCTTTTGTATTGTATATTAAGAGAAAGCATCCAAATACTTTGTTTGCATTCATTTGAGTGTGAAACTACACCTAGGATGTTTACAGTTACAAACAAGCTTCAACTCAAACTTTTGAATTCATTTACGCGTTTTAAAAGCTCATACGAGTAGGGTGAAAGAGATTTGAGTTCTTTTGCGTTGTATATTAAGAGAAAGCATCCAAATACTTTGTTTGCGTTCATTTGAGTGTGAAACTACGACCTAGGATGTTTACAAGTACAAAAAAGCTTCAACTCAAGCTTTTGAATGCATTTACGCGTTTTAAAAGCTCATACGAGTACTGTGAAAGAGATTTGAGTTCTTTTGTGTTGTATATTAAGAGAAATCATCCAAATACGTTGTTTGCATCCATTTGATTGTCAAACTACACCTAGGATATTTACAAGTACGAACAAGCTTTAACTCAAGCTTTTGAATGCATTTACGCGTTTTAAAAGCTCATACGAGTAGGGTGAAAGAGATTTGAGTTCTTTTGTGTTGTATATTAAGAGAAAGCATCCAAATACGTTGTTTGCATTCATTTGAGTGTCAAACTACACCTAGGATGTTTACAAGTACAAACAAGCTTCAACTCAAGCTGTTGAATGAATTTACGCGTTTTAACAGCTCTTACGACTAGGGTGATAGAAATTGAGTTCTTTTGTGTTGTATATTAAGAGAAAGCATCCAAATACGTTGTTTGCATTCATTTGAGTGTGAAACTACGACCTAGGATGTTTACAGTTACAAACAAGCTTCAACTCAAGCTTTTGAATGCATTTACGCGTTTTAAAAGCTCATACGAGTAGGGTGAAAGAGATTTGAGTTCTTTTGTGTTGTATATTAAGAGAAAGCATCCAAATACGTTGTTTGCATTCATTTGAGTGTCAAACTACACCTAGGATGTTTACAAGTACAAACAAGCTTCAACTCAAGCTGTTGAATGAATTTACGCGTTTTAACAGCTCTTACGACTAGGGTGATAGAAATTGAGTTCTTTTGTGTTGTATATTAAGAGAAAGCATCCAAATACGTTGTTTGCATTCATTTGAGTGTGAAACTACGACCTAGGATGTTTACAGTTACAAACAAGCTTCAACTCAAGCTTTTGAATGCATTTACGCGTTTTAAAAGCTCATACGAGTAGGGTGAAAGAGATTTGAGTTCTTTTGTGTTGTATATTAAGAGAAATCATCCAAATACGTTGTTTGCATTCATTTGAGTGTCAAACTACACCTAGGATGTTTACAAGTACGAACAAGCTTCAACTCAAGCTTTTGCATGCATTTACGCGTTTTAAAAGCTCATACGAGTAGGGTGAAAGAGATTTGAGTTCTTTTGTGTTGTATATTAAGAGAAAGCATCCAAATACGTTGTTTGCATTCATTTGAGTGTCAAACTACACCTAGGATGTTTACAAGTACGAACAAGCTTCAACTCAAGCTTTTGAATGCATTTACGCGTTTTAAAAGCTCATACGAGTAGGGTGAAAGAGATTTGAGTTCTTTTGTGTTGTATATTAAGAGAAAGCATCCAAATACGTTGTTTGCATTCATTTGAGTGTCAAACTACACCTAGGATGTTTACAAGTACAAACAAGCTTCAACTCAAGCTGTTGAGTGAATTTACGCGTTTTAACAGCTCTTACGACAAGGGTGATAGAAATTGAGTTCTTTTTTGTTGTATATTAAGAGAAATCATGCAAATACGTTGTTTGCATTCATTTGAGTGTGAAACTACGACCTAGGATGTTTACAGTTACAAACAAGCTTCAACTCAAGCTTTTGAATGCATTTACGCGTTTTTAAAAGCTCATACGAGTAGGGTGAAAGAGATTTGAGTTCTTTTGTGTTGTATATTAAGAGAAAGCATCCAAATACTTTGTTTGCATTCATTTGAGTGTGAAATGACACCTAGGATGTTTACAAGTACAAACAAGCTTCAACTCAAGCTTTTGAATGTATTTACGAATTTTAAAAGCTTATACGAGTAGGGTGAAATAGAGTTGAGTTCTTTTGTATTGTATATTAAGAGAAAGCATCCAAATACTTTGTTTGCATTCATTTGAGTGTGAAATGACACCTAGGATGTTTACAAGTACAAACAAGCTTCAACTCAAGCTTTTGAATGTATTTACGAATTTTAAAAGCTCATACGAGTAGGGTGAAACAGAGTTGAGTTCTTTTGTATTGTATATTAAGAGAAAGCATCCAAATACTTTGATTGCATTCATTTGAGTGTGAAACTACACCTAGGATGTTTACAGTTACAAACAAGCTTCAACTCAAACTTTTGAATTCATTTACGCGTTTTAAAAGCTCATACGAGTAGGGTGAAAGAGATTTGAGTTCTTTTGTGTTGTATATTAAGAGAAAGCATCCAAATACTTTGTTTGCGTTCATTTGAGTGTGAAACTACGACCTAGGATGTTTACAAGTACAAAAAAGCTTCAACTCAAGCTTTTGAATGCATTTACGCGTTTTAAAAGCTCATACGAGTACTGTGAAAGAGATTTGAGTTCTTTTGTGTTGTATATTAAGAGAAATCATCCAAATACGTTGTTTGCATTCATTTGATTGTCAAACTACACCTAGGATATTTACAAGTACGAACAAGCTTTAACTCAAGCTTTTGAATGCATTTACGCGTTTTAAAAGCTCATACGAGTAGGGTGAAAGAGATTTGAGTTCTTTTGTGTTGTATATTAAGAGAAAGCATCCAAATACGTTGTTTGCATTCATTTGAGTGTCAAACTACACCTAGGATGTTTACAAGTACAAACAAGCTTCAACTCAAGCTGTTGAATGAATTTACGCGTTTTAACAGCTCTTACGACTAGGGTGATAGAAAATGAGTTCTTTTGTGTTGTATATTAAGAGAAAGCATCCAAATACGTTGTTTGCATTCATTTGAGTGTGAAACTACGACCTAGGATGTTTACAGTTACAAACAAGTTTCAACTCAAGCTTTTGAATGCATTTACGCGTTTTAAAAGCTCATACGAGTAGGGTGAAAGAGATTTGAGTTCTTTTGTGTTGTATATTAAGAGAAATCATCCAAATACGTTGTTTGCATTCATTTGAGTGTCAAACTACACCTAGGATGTTTACAAGTACGAACAAGCTTCAACTCAAGCTTTTGCATGCATTTACGCGTTTTAAAAGCTCATACGAGTAGGGTGAAAGAGATTTGAGTTCTTTTGTGTTGTATATTAAGAGAAAGCATCCAAATACGTTGTTTGCATTCATTTGAGTGTCAAACTACACCTAGGATGTTTACAAGTACGAACAAGCTTCAACTCAAGCTTTTGAATGCATTTACGCGTTTTAAAAGCTCATACGAGTAGGGTGAAAGAGATTTGAGTTCTTTTGTGTTGTATATTAAGAGAAAGCATCCAAATACGTTGTTTGCATTCATTTGAGTGTCAAACTACACCTAGGATGTTTACAAGTACAAACAAGCTTCAACTCAAGCTGTTGAGTGAATTTACGCGTTTTAACAGCTCTTACGACTAGGGTGATAGAAATTGAGTTCTTTTGTGTTGTATATTAAGAGAAAGCATCCAAATACGTTGTTTGCATTCATTTGAGTGTGAAACTACGACCTAGGATGTTTACAGTTACAAACAAGCTTCAACTCAAGCTTTTGAATGCATTTACGCGTTTTTAAAAGCTCATACGAGTAGGGTCAAAGAGATTTGAGTTCTTTTGTGTTGTATATTAAGAGAAAGCATCCAAATACTTTGTTTGCATTCATTTGAGTGTGAAATGACACCTAGGATGTTTACAAGTACAAACAAGCTTCAACTCAAGCTTTTGAATGTATTTACGAATTTTAAAAGCTCATACGAGTAGGGTTAAATATAGTTGAGTTCTTTTGTATTGTATATTAAGAGAAAGCATCCAAATACTTTGATTGCATTCATTTGAGTGTGAAATGACACCTAGGATGTTTACAAGTACAAACAAGCTTCAACTCAAGCTTTTGAATGTATTTACGAATTTTAAAAGCTCATACGAGTAGGGTGAAATAGAGTTGAGTTCTTTTGTATTGTATATTAAGAGAAAGCATCCAAATACTTTGATTGCATTCATTTGAGTGTGAAACTACACCTAGGATGTTTACAGTTACAAACAAGCTTCAACTAAAACTTTTGAATTCATTTACGCGTTTTAAAAGCTCATACGAGTAGGGTGAAAGAGATTTGAGTTCTTTTGTGTTGTATATTAAGAGAAAGCATCCAAATACTTTGTTTGCGTTCATTTGAGTGTGAAACTACGACCTATGATGTTTACAAGTACAAAAAAGCTTCAACTCAAGCTTTTGAATGCATTTACGCGTTTTAAAAGCTCATACGAGTACTGTGAAAGAGATTTGAGTTCTTTTGTCTTGTATATTAAGAAAAATCATCCAAATACGTTGTTTGCATTCATTTGATTGTCAAACTACACCTAGGATATTTACAAGTACGAACAAGCTTTAACTCAAGCTTTTGAATGCATTTACGCGTTTTAAAAGTTCATACGAGTAGGGTGAAAGAGATTTGAGTTCTTTTGTGTTGTATATTAAGAGAAAGGATCCAAATACGTTGTTTGCATTCATTTGAGTGTCAAACTACACCTAGGATGTTTACAAGTACAAACAAGCTTCAACTCAAGCTGTTGAATGAATTTACGCGTTTTAACAGCTCTTACGACTAGGGTGATAGAAAATGAGTTCTTTTGTGTTGTATATTAAGAGAAAGCATCCAAATACGTTGTTTGCATTCATTTGAGTGTGAAACTACGACCTAGGATGTTTACAGTTACAAACAAGCTTCAACTCAAGCTTTTGAATGCATTTACGCGTTTTAAAAGCTCATACGAGTAGGGTGAAAGAGATTTGAGTTCTTTTGTGTTGTATATTAAGAGAAATCATCCAAATACGTTGTTTGCATTCATTTGAGTGTCAAACTACACCTAGGATGTTTACAAGTACGAACAAGCTTCAACTCAAGCTTTTGCATGCATTTACGCGTTTTAAAAGCTCATACGAGTAGGGTGAAAGAGATTTGAGTTCTTTTGTGTTGTATATTAAGAGAAAGCATCCAAATACGTTGTTTGCATTCATTTGAGTGTCAAACTACACCTAGGATGTTTACAAGTACGAACAAGCTTCAACTCAAGCTTTTGAATGCATTTACGCGTTTTAAAAGCTCATACGAGTAGGGTGAAAGAGATTTGAGTTCTTTTGTGTTGTATATTAAGAGAAAGCATCCAAATACGTTGTTTGCATTCATTTGAGTGTAAAACTACACCTAGGATGTTTACAAGTACAAACAAGCTTCAACTCAAGCTGTTGAGTGAATTTACGCGTTTTAACAGCTCTTACGACTAGGGTGATAGAAATTGAGTTCTTTTGTGTTGTATATTAAGAGAAAGCATCCAAATACGTTGTTTGCATTCATTTGAGTGTGAAACTACGACCTAGGATGTTTACAGTTACAAACAAGCTTCAACTCAAGCTTTTGAATGCATTTACGCGTTTTTAAAAGCTCATACGAGTAGGGTGAAAGAGATTTGAGTTCTTTTGTGTTGTATATTAAGAGAAAGCATCCAAATACTTTGTTTGCATTTATTTGAGTGTGAAACTACGACCTAGGATGTTTACAAGTACAAAAAAGCTTCAACTCAAGCTTTTGAATGCATTTACGCGTTTTAAAAGCTCATACGAGTACTGTGAAAGAGATTTGAGTTCTTTTGTGTTGTATATTAAGAGAAATCATCCAAATACGTTGTTTGCATTCATTTGATTGTCAAACTACACCTAGGATATTTACAAGTACGAACAAGCTTTAACTCAAGCTTTTGAATGCATTTACGCGTTTTAAAAGCTCATACGAGTAGGGTGAAAGAGATTTGAGTTCTTTTGTGTTGTATATTAAGAGAAAGCATCCAAATACGTTGTTTGCATTCATTTGAGTGTCAAACTACACCTAGGATGTTTACAAGTACAAACAAGCTTCAACTCAAGCTGTTGAATGAATTTACGCGTTTTAACAGCTCTTACGACTAGGGTGATAGAAAATGAGTTCTTTTGTGTTGTATATTAAGAGAAAGCATCCAAATACTTTGTTTGCGTTCATTTGAGTGTGAAACTACGACCTAGGATGTTTACAAGTACAAAAAAGCTTCAACTCAAGCTTTTGAATGCATTTACGCGTTTTAAAAGCTCATACGAGTACTGTGAAAGACATTTGAGTTCTTTTGTGTTGTATATTAAGAGAAATCATCCAAATACGTTGTTTGCATTCGTTTGATTGTCAAACTACACCTAGGATATTTACAACTACGAACAAGCTTTAACTCAAGCTTTTGAATGCATTTACGCGTTTTAAAAGCTCATACGAGTAGGGTGAAGGAGATTTGAGTTCTTTTGTGTTGTATATTAAGAGAAAGCATCCAAATACGTTGTTTGCATTCATTTGAGTGTCAAACTACACATAGGATGTTTACAAGTACGAACAAGCTTCAACTCAAGCTTTTGAATGCATTTACGCGTTTTAAAAGCTCATACGAGTAGGGTGAAAGAGATTTGAGTTCTTTTGTGTTGTATATTAAGAGAAAGCATCCAAATACGTTGTTTGCATTCATTTGAAAGTGAAACTACACCTAGGATGTTTACAAGTACAAACAAGCTTCAACTCATGCTGCTGAATGAATTTACGCGTTTTAACAGCTCTTATGACTAGGGTGATAGAAATTGAGTTCTTTTGTGTTGTATATTAAGAGAAAGCATCCAAATACTTTGTTTGCTTTCATTTCAGTGTGAAATAACACCTGGGATGTTTACAAGTACAAACAAGCTTCAACTCAAGCTTTTGAATGCATTTACGGGTTTTAACAGCTCTTACGACTAGGGTGATAGAAATGGAGTTCTTTTGTGTTGTATATTAAGAGAAAGCATCCAAATACGTTGTTTGCATTCATTTGAGTGTGAAACTACGACCTAGGATGTTTACAGTTACAAACAAGCTTCAACTCAAGCTTTTGAATGCATTTACGCGTTTTTAAAAGCTCATACGAGTAGGGTGAAAGAGATTTGAGTTCTTTTGTGTTCTATATTAAGAGAAAGCATCCAAATACGTTGTTTGCATTCATTTGAGTGTGAAACTACGACCTAGGATGTTTACAGTTACAAACAAGCTTCAACTCAAGCTTTTGAATGCATTTACGCGTTTTTAAAAGCTCATACAAGTAGGGTGAAAGAGATTTGAGTTCTTTTGTGTTGTATATTATGAGAAAGCATCCAAATACTTTGTTTGCATTCATTTGAGTGTGAAATTACACCTAGGATGTTTACAAGTACAAACAAGCTTCAACTCAAGCTTTTGAATGTATTTACGAATTTTAAAAGCTCATACGAGTAGGGTGAAAGAGATTTGAGTTCTTTTCTATTGTATATTAAGAGAAAGCATCCAAATACTTTGTGTCCATTCATTTGAGTGTGAAACTATACCTAGGATGCTTACAGTTACAAACAAGCTTCAACTCAAGCTTTTGAATGCATTTACGCGTTTTAAAAGCTCATACGAGTAGGGTGAAAGAGATTTGAGTTCTTCTGTGTTGTATATTAAGAGAAAGCATCCAATTACTTTGTTTGCATTCATTTGAGTGTGAAACTACGACCTAGGATGTTTACAGTTACAAACAAGCTTCAACTCAAGCTTTTGAATGCATTTACGCGTTTTTAAAAGCTCATACGAGTAGGGTGAAAGAGATTTGAGTTCTTTTGTGTTGTATATTATGAGAAAGCATCCAAATACTTTGTTTGCATTCATTTGAGTGTGAAATTACACCTAGGATGTTTACAAGTACAAACAAGCTTCAACTCAAGCTTTTGAATGTAATTACGAATTTTAAAAGCTCATACGAGTAGGGTCAAAGAGATTTAAGTTCTTTTGTATTGTATATTAAGAGAGAGCATGCAAATACTTTGTTTGCATTCATTTGAGTTTGAAACTACACCTAGGATGTTTACTGTTATAAACAAGCTTCAACTCATGCTTTTGAATGCATTTACGCGTTTTAAAAGCTCATACGAGTAGGGTGAAAGAGATTTGAGTTCTTTTGTGTTGTAAATTAAGAGAAAGCATCCAATTACTTTGTTTGCATTCATTTGAGTGTGAAACTATACCTAGGATGTTTACAGTTACAAACAAGCTTCAACTCAAGCTTTTGAATGCATTTACGCGTTTTTAAAAGCTCATACGAGTAGGGTGAAAGAGATTTGAGTTCTTTTGTGTTGTATATTAAGAGAAAGCATCCAAATACTTTGTTTGCATTCATTTGAGTGTGAAATTACACCTAGCATGTTTACAAGTACAAACAAGCTTCAACTCAAGCTGCTGAATGAATTTACGCGTTTTAACAGCTCTTACGACTAGGGTGATAGAAATTGAGTTCTTTTGTGTTGTATATTAAGAGAAAGCATCCAAATACTTTGTTTGCATTCATTTAAGTGTGAAACTACACCTAGGATGTTTACATGTACAAACAAGCTTCAACTCAAGCTGTTGAATGAATTTACGCGTTTTAACAGCTCTTACGACTAGGGTGATAGAAATTGAGTTCTTTTGTGCTGAATATTAAGACAAAGCATCCAAATACGTTGTTTGCATTCATTGAGTGTGAAACTACGACCTAGGATGTTTACAGTTACAAACAAGCTTCAACTCAAGCTTTTGCATGCATTTACGCGTTTTAAAAGCTCATACGAGTAGGGTGAAAGAGATTTGAGTTCTTTTACGTTTTATATTAGGAGAAAGCATCCAAATACGTTGTTTGCATTCATTTAAGTGTGAAACTACACCTAGGATGTTTACAAGTACAAACAAGCTTCAACTCAAGCTGCTGAATGAATTTACGTGTTTTAACAGCTCTTACAACTAGGCTGATAGAAATTGAGTTCTTTTGTGTTGTATATTAAGAGAAAGCATCCAAATACTTTGTTTGCTTTCATTTGAGTGTGAAATAACGCCAGGGATGTTTACAAGTACAAACAAGCTTCAACTCAAGCTTTTGAATGCATTTACGGGTTTTAACAGCTCTTACGACTAGGGTGATAGAAATTGAGTTCTTTTGTGTTGTATATTAAGAGAAAGCATCCAAATACTTTGTTTGCATTTATTTGATTGTGAAACTACACCTAGGATGTTTACAGTTACAAACAAGCTTCAACTCAAGCTTTTGAATGCATTTACGCGTTTTAAAAGCTCATACGAGTAGGGTGAAAGAGATTTGAGTTCTTTTGTGTTGAATATTAAGAGAAAGCATCCAAATACTTTGTTTGCATTCATTTGAGTGTGAAACTACACCTAGGATGTTTACAGTTACAAACAAGCTTCAACTCAAGCGTTTGAATGCATTTACGCGTTTTAAAAGCTCATACGAGTAGGGTGAAAGAGATTTGAGTTCTTTTGTGTTGTAAATTAAGAGAAAGCATCCAAATACTTTGTTTGCATTCATTTGAGTGTGAAACTATACCTAGGATGTTTACAGTTACAAACAAGCTTCAACTCAAGCTTTTGAATGCATTTACGCGTTTTTAAAAGCTCATACGAGTAGGGTGAAAGAGATTTGAGTTATGTTGTGTTGTATATTAAGAGAAAGCATCCAAATACTTTGTTTGCATTCATTTGAGTGTGCAATTACACCTAGGATGTTTACAAGTACAAACAAGCTTCAACTCAAGCTGCTGAATGAATTTACGCGTTTTAACAGCTCTTACGACTAGGGTGATAGAAATTGAGTTCTTTTGTGTTGTATATTAAGAGAAAGCATCCAAATACTTTGCTTGCATTCATTTGAGTGTGAAACTACACCTAGGATGTTTAGAAGTACAAACAAGCTTTAACTCAAGCTGTTGAATGAATTTACGCGTTTTAACAGCTCTTACGACTAGGGTGATAGAAATTGAGTTCTTTTGTGCTGAATATTAAGAGAAAGCATCCAAATACGTTGTTTGCATTCATTGAGTGTGAAACTAGGACCTAGGATGTTTACAGTTACAAACAAGCTTCAACTCAAGCTTTTGAATGCATTTACGCGTTTTAAAAGCTCATACGAGCAGGGTGAAAGAGATTTGAGTTATTTTGTGTTGTATATTATGAGAAAGCATCCAAATACTTTGTTTGCATTCATTTGAGTGTGAAATTACACCTAGGATGTTTACAAGTACAAACAAGCTTCAACTCAAGCTTTTGAATGTATTTACGAATTTTAAAAGCTCATACGAGTAGGGTGAAATAGAGTTGAGTTCTTTTGTATTGTATATTAAGAGAAAGCATCCAAATACTTTGTTTGCATTCATTTGAGTGTGAAATTACACCTAGGATGTTTACAAGTACAAACAAGCTTCAACTCAAGCTTTTGAATGTATTTACGCATTTTAAAAGCTCATACGAGTAGGGTGAAAGAGATTTGAGTTCTTTTGTATTGTATATTAAGAGAAAGCATCCAAATACTTTGTGTCCATTCATTTGAGTGTGAAACTATACCTACGATGCTTACAGTTACAAACAAGCTTCAACTCAAGCTTTTGAATGCATTTACGCGTTTTAAAAGCTCATACGAGTAGGGTCAAAGAGATTTAAGTTCTTTTGTATTGTATAATAAGAGAAAGCATCCAAATACTTTGTTTGCATTCATTTGAGTGTGAAACTACACCTAGGATGTTTACAGTTACAAACAAGCTTCAACTCAAGCGTTTGAATGCATTTACGCGTTTTAAAAGCTCATACGAGTAGGGTGAAAGAGATTTGAGTTCTTTTGTGTTGTAAATTAAGAGAAAGCATCCAAATACTTTGTTTGCATTCATTTCAGTGTGAAACTATACCTAGGATGTTTACAGTTACAAACAAGCTTCAACTCAAGCTTTTGAATGCATTTACGCGTTTTTAAAAGCTCATACGAGTAGGGTGAAAGAGATTTGAGTTCTTTTGTGTTGTATATTAAGAGAAAGCATCCAAATACTTTGTTTGCATTCATTTGAGTGTGCAATTACCCCTAGGATGTTTACAAGTACAAACAAGCTTCAACTCAAGCTGCTGAATGAATTTACGCGTTTTAACAGCTCTTACGACTAGGGTGATAGAAATTGAGTTCTTTTGTGTTGTATATTAAGAGAAAGCATCCAAATAATTTGTTTGCATTCATTCGAGTGTGGAACTACACCTAGGATGTTTACAAGTACAAACAAGCTTCAACTCAAGCTGTTGAATGAATTTACGCGTTTTAACAGCTCTTACGACTAGGGTGATAGAAATTGAGTTCTTTTGTGTTGTATATTAAGGGAAAGAATCCAAATACTTTGTTTACATTCATTTGAGTGTGTAATTACACCTAGGATGTTTACAGTTACAAACAAGCTTCAACTCAAGCTTTTGAATGCATTTACGCGTTTTAAAAGCTCATACGAGTAGGGTGAAAGAGATTTGAGTTCTTTTGTGTTGTATATTAAGAGAAAGCATCCAAATACTTTGTTTGCATTCATTTGAGTGTGAAACTACACCTAGGATGTTTACAAGTACGAACAAGCTTCAACTCAAGCTGTTGAATGAATTTACGCGTTTTAACAGCTCTTACGACTAGGGTGATAGAAATTGAGTTCTTTTGTGTTGTATATTAAGATAAAGCATCCAAATACTTTGTTTGCTTTCATTTGAGTGTGAAATAACACCAGGGATGTTTACAAGTACAAACAAGCTTCAACTCAAGCTTTTGAATGCATTTACGGGTTTTAACAGCTCTTCCAACTAGGGTGAAAGAGATTTGAGTTCTTTTGTATTGTATATTAAGAGAAAGCATCCAAATACTTTGTGTCCATTCATTTGAGTGTGAAACTATACCTACGATGCTTACAGTTACAAACAAGCTTCAACTCAAGCTTTTGAATGCATTTACGCGTTTTTAAAAGCTCATACGAGTAGGGTGAAAGAGATTTGAGTTCTTTTGTGTTGTATATTAAGAGAAAGCATCCAATTACTTTGTTTGCATTCATTTGAGTGTCAAACTACACCTAGGATGTTTACAAGTACGAACATGTTTCAACTCAAGCTTTTGAATGCATTTACGCGTTTTAAAAGCTCATACGAGTAGGGTGAAAGAGATTTGAGTTCTTTTGTGTTGTACATTAAGAGAAAGCATCCAAATAATTTGTTTGCATTCATTTGAGTGTGAAATTACACCTAGGATGTTTACAAGTACAAACAAGCTTCAACTCAAGCTTTTGAATGTATTTACGCATTTTAAAAGCTCATACGAGTAGGGTGAAAGAGATTTGAGTTCTTTTGTATTGTATATTAAGAGAAAGCATCCAAATACTTTGTGTCCATTCATTTGAGTGTGAAACTATACCTAGGATGTTTAGAGTTACAAACAAGCTTCAACTCATGCTTTTGAATGCATTTACGCGTTTTAAAAGCTCATACGTGTAGGGTGAAAGAGATTTGAGTTCTTTGATGTTTTATATTAAGAGAAAGCATCCAAATACGTTGTTTGCATTCATTTAAGTGTGAAACTACACCTAGGATATTTACAAGTACAAACAAGCTTCAACTCAAGCTGCTGAATGAATTTACGCGTTTTAACAGCCCTTACGACTAGGGTGATAGAAATTGAGTTCTTTTGTGTTGTATATTAAGAGAAAGCATCCAAATACTTTGTTTGCCTTTATTTGAGTGTGAAATAACACCAGGGATGTTTACAAGTACAAACAAGCTTCAACTCAAGCTTTTGAATGCATTTACGGGTTTTAACAGCTCTTCCGACTAGGGTGATAGAAATTGAGTTCTTTTGTGTTGTATATTAAGAGAATGCATCCAAATACTTTGTTTGCATTCATTTGAGGGTGAAACTACACCTAGGATGTTTACAGTTACAAACAAGCTTCAACTCAAGCTTTTGAATGCATTTACGCGTTTTTAAAAGCTCATACGAGTAGGGTGAAAGAGATTTGAGTTCTTTTGTGTTGTATATTATGAGAAAGCATCCAAATACTTTGTTTGCATTCATTTGAGTGTGAAATTACACCTAGGATGTTTACAAGTACAAACAAGCTTCAACTCAAGCTTTTGAATGTATTTACGAATTTTAAAAGCTCATACGAGTAGGGTGAAATAGAGTAGAGTTCTTTTGTATTATATATTAAGAGAAAGCATCCAAATACTTTGTTTGCATTCATTTGAGTGTGAAATTACACCTAGGATGTTTACAAGTACAAACAAGCTTCAACTCAAGCTTTTGAATGTATTTACGCATTTTAAAAGCTCATACGAGTAGGGTGAAAGAGATTTGAGTTCTTTTGTATTGTATATTAAGAGAAAGCATCCAAATACTTTGTGTCCATTCATTTGAGTGTGAAACTATGCCTAGGATGCTTACAGTTACAAACAAGCTTCAACTCAAGCTTTTGAATGCATTTACGAGTTTTAAAAGCTCTTACGAGTAGGGTCAAAGAGATTTAAGTTCTTTTGTATTGTATATTAAGAGAAAGCATCCAAATACTTTGTTTGCATCCATTTGAGTGTGAAACTACACCTAGGATGTTTACAGTTACAAACAAGCTTCAACTCAAGCGTTTGAATGCATTTACGCGTTTTAAAAGCTCATACGAGTAGGGTGAAAGAGATTTGAGTTCTTTTGTGTTGTAAATTAAGAGAAAGCATCCAAATACTTTGTTTGCATTCATTTGAGTGTGAAACTATACCTAGGATGTTTACAGTTACAAACAACCTTCGACTCAAGCTTTTGAATGCATTTACGCGTTTTTAAAAGCTCATACGAGTAGGGTGAAAGAGATTTGAGTTCTTTTGTGTTGTATATTAAGAGAAAGCATCCAAATACTTTGTTTGCATTCATTTGAGTGTGAAATTACACCTAGGATGTTTACAAGTACAAACAAGCTTCAACTCAAGCTGCTGAATGAATTTACGCGTTTTAACAACTCTTACGACTAGGGTGATAGAAATTGAGTTCTTTTGTGTTGTATATTAAGAGAAAGCATCCAAATACTTTGTTTGCATTCATTTGAGTGTGGAACTACACCTAGGATGTTTACAAGTACGAACAAGCTTCAACTCAAGCTGTTGAATGAATTTACGCGTTTTAACAGCTCTTACGACTAGGGTGATAGAAATTGAGTTCTTTTGTGTTGTATATTAAGAGAAAGCATCCAAATACTTTGTTTGCATTCATTTAAGTGAGAAATTACACCTAGGATGTTTACAGTTACAAACAAGCTTCAACTCAAGCTTTTGAATGCATTTACGCGTTTTAAAAGCTCATACGAGTAGGGTGAAAGAGATTTGAGTTCTTTTGTGTTGTATATTAAGAGAAAGCATCCAAATACTTTGTTTGCATTCATTTGAGTGTGAAATTACACCTAGGATGTTTACAAGTACAAACAAGCTTCAACTCAAGCTGTTGAATGAATTTACGTGTTTTAACAACTCTTACGACTAGGGTGATAGAAATTGAGTTCTTTTGCGTTGTATATTAAGAGAAAGCATCCAAATACTTTGTTTGCATTCATTTAAGTGAGAAATTACACCTAGGATGTTTACAGTTACAAACAAGCTTCAACTCAAGCTTTTGAATGCATTTACGCGTTTTAAAAGCTCATACGAGTAGGGTGAAAGAGATTTGAGTTCTTTTGTGTTGTATATTAAGAGAAAGCATCCAAATACTTTGTTTGCATTCATTTGAGTGTCCAACTACACCTAGGATGTTTACAAGTACGAACAAGCTTCAACTCAAGCTTTTGAATGAATTTACGCGTTTTAACAGCTCTTACGACTAGGGTGATAGAAATTGAGTTCTTTTGTGTTGTATATTAAGAGAAAGCATCCAAATACTTTGTTTGCATTCATTTGAGTGTGAAACTATACCTAGGATGTTTACAAGTACAAACAAGCTTCAACTCAAGCTTTTGAATGTACTTACGCATTTTAAAAGCTCATACGAGTAGGGTGAAAGAGATTTGAGTTCTTTTGTGTTGTATATTAAGAGAAACCATCCAAATACTTTGTTTGCATTCATTTGAGTGTGAAACTACACCTAGGATGTTTACAGTTACAAAAAAGCTTCAACTCAAGCTTTTGAATGCATTTACGCGTTTTAAAAGCTCATACGAGTAGGGTGAAAGTGATTTGAGTTCTTTTGTGTTGTATATTAAGAGAAAGCATCCAAATACGTTGTTGCATTCATTTGAGTGTGAAACTACACCTAGGATGTTTACAAGTACAAACAAGCTTCAACTCAAGCTGCTGAATGAATTTACGCGTTTTAACAGCTCTTACGAGTAGGGTGAAAGAGATTTGAGTTCTTTTGTGTTGTATATTAAGAGAAAGGATCCAAATACTTTGTTTGATTTCATTTGAGTGTGAAATTACACCTAGGATGTTTACAGTTACAAACAAGCTTCAACTCAAGCTTTTGAATGCATTTACGCGTTTTAAAAGCTCATACGAGTAGGGTGAAAGAGATTTGAGTTCTTTTGTGTTGTATATTAAGAGAAAGCATCCAAATACTTTGTTTGCATTCATTTGAGTGTGAAACTATACGTAGGATGTTTACAGTTACAAACAAGCTTCAACTCAAGCTTTTGAATGCATTTACGCGTTTTAAAAGTTCATACGGGTAGGGTGAAAGAGATTAAAGTTATTTTGTGTTGTATATTAAGAGAAAGCATCCAAATACTTTGTTTGCATTCATTTGAGTGTGAAAATACACCTAGGATGTTTACAGTTACAAACAAGTTTCAACTCAAGCTTTTGAATGCATTTACGCGTTTTAAAAGCTCATACGAGTAGGGTGAAAGAGATTTGAGTTCTTTTGTGTTGTATATTAAGAGAAATCATCTAAATACTTTGTTTGCATTCATTTGAGTGTAAAACTGGACCTAGGATGTTTGCAGTTACAAACAAGTTTCAACTCAAGCTTTTGAATGCATTTACGCGTTTTAAAAGCTCATACGAGTAGGGTGAAAGAGAATTGAGTTCTTTTGTGTTGTATATTAAGAGAAAGCATCCAAATACGTTGTTTGCATTCATTTTAGTGTCAAACTACACCTAGGATGTTTACAAGTACGAACAAGCTTCAACTCAAGCTTTTGAATGCATTTACGCGTTTTAAAAGCTCATACGAGTAGGGTGAAAGAGATTTGAGTTCTTTTGTGTTGTATATTAAGAGAAAGCATCCAAATACGTTGTTTGCATTCATTTGAGTGTGAAACTACGACCTAGGATGTTTACAGTTACAAACAAGCTTCAACTCAAGCTTTTGAATGCATTTACGCGTTTTTAAAAGCTCATACGAGTAGGGTGAAAGAGATTTGAGTTCTTTTGTGTTGTATATTATGAGAAAGCATCCAAATACTTTGTTTGCATTCATTTGAGTGTGAAATTACACCTAGGATGTTTACAAGTACAATCAAGCTTCAACTCAAGCTGCTGAATGAATTTACGCGTTTTAACAGCTCTTACGAGTAGGATGAAAGAGATTTGAGTTGTTTTGTGTTGTATATTAAGAGAAAGCATCCAAATACTTTGTTTGATTTCATTTGCGTGTGAAATTACACCTAGGATGTTTACAGTTACAAACAAGCTTCAACTCAAGCTTTTGAATGCATTTACGCGTTTTAAAAGCTCATACGAGTAGGGTGAAAGAGATTTGAGATCTTTTGTGTTGTATATTAAGAGAAAGCATCCAAATAATTTGTTTGCATTCATTTGAGTGTGAAACTACGACCTAGGATGTTTACAGTTACAAACAAGCTTCAACTCAAGCTTTTGAATGCATTTACGCGTTTTTAAAAGCTCATACGAGTAGGGTGAAAGAGATTTGAGTTCTTTTGTGTTGTATATTAAGAGAAAGCATCCAAATACTTTGTTTGCATTCATTTGAGTGTGAAACTACACCTAGGATGTTTACAGTTACAAACAAGCTTCAACTCAAGCTTTTGAATGCATTTACGCGTTTTAAAAGCTCATACGAGTAGGGTGAAAGAGATTTGAGTTCTTTTGTGTTGTATATTAAGAGAAATCATCTAAATACTTTGTTTGCATTCATTTGAGTGTGAAACTGGACCTAGGATGTTTGCAGTTACAAACAAGCTTCAACTCAAGATTTTGAATGCATTTACGCGTTTTAAAAGCTCATACGAGTAGGGTGAAAGAGAATTGTGTTCTTTTGTGTTGTATATTAAGAGAAAGCATCCAAATACGTTGTTTGCATTCATTTGAGTGTCAAACAACACCTAGGATGTTTACAACTACGAACAAGCTTCAACTCAAGCTTTTGAATGCATTTACGCGTTTTAAAAGCTCATACGAGTAGGGTGAAAGAGATTTGAGTTCTTTTGTGTTGTATATTAAGAGAAAGTATCCGAATACGTTGTTTGCATTCATTTGAGTGTGAAATTACACCTAGGATGTTTACAAGTACAAACAAGCTTCAACTCAAGCTTTTGAATGTATTTACGCATTTTAAAAGCTCATACGAGTAGGGTGAAAGTGATTTGAGTTCTTTTGTGTTGTATATTAAGAGAAAGCATCCAAATACTTTATTTGCATTCATTTGAGTGTGAAACTACACCTAGGATGTTTACAAGTACAAACAAGCTTCAACTCAAGGTGCTGAATGAATTTACGCGTTTTAACAGCTCTTACGACTAGGGTGATAGAAATTGAGTTCTTTTGTGTTGTATATTAAGAGAAAGCATCCAAATACTTTGTTTGCATTCATTTGAATGTGGAACTACACCTAGGATGTTTACAAGTACAAACAAGCTTCAACTCAAGCTGCTGAATGAATTTACGCGTTTTAACAGCTCTTACGAGTAGGGTGAAAGAGATTTGAGTTCTTTTGTGTTGTATATTAAGAGAAAGCATCCAAATACTTTGTTTGATTTCATTTGAGTGTGAAATTACACCTAGGATGTTTACAGTTACAAACAAGCTTCAACTCAAGCTTTTGAATGCATTTACGCGTTTTAAAAGCTCATACGAGTAGGGTCAAAGAGATTTGAGTTCTTTTGTATTGTATATTAAGAGAAAGCATCCAAATACTTTGTTTGCATTCATTTGAGTGTGAAACTACACCAAGGATGTTTACAGTTACAAACAAGCTTCAACTCAAGCTTTTGAATGCATTTACGCGTTTTAAAAGCTCATACGAGTAGGGTGAAAGAGATTTGAGTTCTTTTGTGTTGTATATTAAGAGAAAGCATCCAAATACTTTGTTTGCATTCATTTGAGTGTGAAACTATACGTAGGATGTTTACAGTTACAAACAAGCTTCAACTCAAGCTTTTGAATGCATTTACGCGTTTTAAAAGTTCATACGAGTAGGGTGAAAGAGATTTGAGTTCTTTTGTGTTGTATATTAAGAGAAAGCATCCAAATACTTTGTTTGCATTCATTTGAGTGTGAAAATACACCTAGGATGTTTACAGTTACAAACAAGCTTCAACTCAAGCTTTTGAATGCATTTACGCGTTAAAAAAGCTCATACGAGTAGGGTGAAAGAGATTTGAGTTCTTTTGTGTTGTATATTAAGAGAAATCATCTAAATACTTTGTTTGCATTCATTTGAGTGTAAAACTGGACCTAGGATGTTTGCAGTTACAAACAAGTTTCAACTCAAGCTTTTGAATGCATTTACGCGTTTTAAAAGCTCATACGAGTAGGGTGAAAGAGAATTGAGTTCTTTTGTGTTGTATATTAAGAGAAAGCATCCAAATACGTTGTTTGCATTCATTTTAGTGTCAAACTACACCTAGGATGTTTACAAGTACGAACAAGCTTCAACTCAAGCTTTTGAATGCATTTACGCGTTTTAAAAGCTCATACGAGTAGGGTGAAAGAGATTTGAGTTCTTTTGTGTTGTATATTAAGAGAAAGCATCCAAATACGTTGTTTGCATTCATTTGAGTGTGAAACTACGACCTAGGATGTTTACAGTTACAAACAAGCTTCAACTCAAGCTTTTGAATGCATTTACGCGTTTTTAAAAGCTCATACGAGTAGGGTGAAAGAGATTTGAGTTCTTTTGTGTTGTATATTAAGAGAAAGCATCCAAATACTTTGTTTGATTTCATTTGAGTGTGAAATTACACCTAGGATGTTTACAGTTACAAACAAGCTTCAACTCAAGCTTTTGAATGCATTTACGCGTTTTAAAAGCTCATACGAGTAGGGTGAAAGAGATTTGAGTTCTTTTGTGTTGTATATTAAGAGAAAGCATCCAAATAATTTGTTTGCATTCATTTGAGTGTGAAACTATACGTAGGATGTTTAGAGTTACAAACAAGCTTCAACTCAAGCTTTTGAATGCATTTACGCGTTTTAAAAGTTCATACGAGTAGGGTGAAAGAGATTTGAGTTCTTTTGTGTTGTATATTAAGAGAAAGCATCCAAATACTTTGTTTGCATTCATTTGAGTGTGAAACTACACCTAGGATGTTTACAGTTACAAACAAGCTTCAACTCAAGCTTTTGAATGCATTTACGCGTTTTAAAAGCTCATACGAGTAGGGTGAAAGAGATTTGAGTTCTTTTGTGTTGTATATTAAGAGAAATCATCTAAATACTTTGTTTGCATTCATTTGAGTGTGAAACTGGACCTAGGATGTTTGCAGTTACAAACAAGCTTCAACTCAAGCTTTTGAATGCATTTACGCGTTTTAAAAGCTCATACGAGTAGGGTGAAAGAGAATTGTGTTCTTTTGTGTTGTATATTAAGAGAAAGCATCCAAATACGTTGTTTGCATTCATTTGAGTGTCAAACTACACCTAGGATGTTTACAACTACGAACAAGCTTCAACTCAAGCTTTTGAATGCATTTACGTGTTTTAAAAGCTCATACGAGTAGGGTGAAAGAGATTTGAGTTCTTTTGTGTTGTATATTAAGAGAAAGTATCCGAATACGTTGTTTGCATTCATTTGAGTGTGAAACTACGACCTAGGATGTTTACAGTTACAAACAAGCTTCAGCTCAAGCTTTTGAATGCATTTACGCGTTTTTAAAAGCTCATACGAGTAGGGTGAAAGAGATTTGAGTTCTTTTGTGTTGTATATTATGAGAAAGCATCCAAATACTTTGTTTGCATTCATTTGAGTGTGAAATTACACCTAGGATGTTTACAAGTACAAACAAGCTTCAACTCAAGCTTTTGAATGTATTTACGAATTTTAAAAGCTCATACGAGTAGGGTGAAATAGAGTTGAGTTCTTTTGTATTGTATATTAAGAGAAAGCATCCAAATACTTTGTTTGCATTCATTTGAGTGTGAAATTACACCTAGGATGTTTACAAGTACAAACAAGCTTCAACTCAAGCGTTTGAATGCATTTACGCGTTTTAAAAGCTCATACGACTAGGGTGAAAGAGATTTGAGTTCTTTTGTGTTGTATATTAAGAGAAAGCATCCAAATACGTTGTTTGCATTCATTTGAGTGTGAAACTACGACCTAGGATTTTCACAGTTACAAACAAGCTTCAACTCAAGCTTTTGAATGCATTTACGCGTTTTTAAAAGCTCATACGAGTAGGGTGAAAGAGATTTGAGTTCTTTTGTGTTGTATATTAAGAGAAAGCATCCAAATACGTTGTTTGCATTCATTTGAGTGTGAAACTACGACCTAGGATGTTTACAGTTACAAACAAGCTTCAACTCAAGCTTTTGAATGCATTTACGCGTTTTTAAAAGCTCATACGAGTAGGGTGAAAGAGATTTGAGTTCTTTTGTGTTGTATATTATGAGAAAGCATCCAAATACTTTGTTTGCATTCATTTGAGTGTGAAATTACACCTAGGATGTTTACAAGTACAAACAAGCTTCAACTCAAGCTTTTGAATGTATTTACGAATTTTAAAAGCTCATACGAGTAGGGTGAAATAGAGTTGAGTTCTTTTGTATTGTATATTAAGAGAAAGCATCCAAATACTTTGTTTGCATTCAATTGAGTGTGAAACTACACCTAGGATGTTTACAGTTACAAACAAGCTTCAACTCAAGCGTTTGAATGCATTTACGCGTTTTAAAAGCTCATACGAGTAGGGTGATAGAAATTGAGTTCTTCTGTGTTGTATATTATGAGAAAGCATCCAAATACTTTGTTTGCATTCATTTGAGTGTGAAACTACACCTAGGATGTTTACAAGTACAAACAAGCTTCAACTCAAGCTGCTAAATGAATTTACGCGTTTTTACAGCTCTTACGACTAGGGTGATAGAAATTGAGTTCTTTTGTGTTGTATATTAAGAGAAAGCATCCAAATACTTTGTTTGCATTCATTTGAGTGTGAAACTACACCTAGGATGTTTACAAGTGCAAACAAGCTTCAACTCAAGCTGCTGAATGAATTTACGCGTTTTAACAGCTCTTACGACTAGGGTGATAGAAATTGAGTTCTTTTGTGTTGTATATTAAGAGAAAGCATCCAAATACTTTGTTTGCATTCATTTGAATGTGAAACTACACCTAGGATGTTTACAAGTACAAACAAGCTTCAACTCAAGCTGCTGAATGAATTTACGCGTTTTAACAGCTCTTACGACTAGGGTGATAGAAATTGAGTTCTTTTGTGTTGTATATTAAGAGAAAGCATCCAAATACTTTGTTTGCATTCATTTGAGTGTGAAACTACACCTAGGATGTTTACAAGTACAAACAAGCTTCAACTCAAGCTGTTAAGTGAATTTACGCGTTTTAACAACTCTTACGACTAGGGTGATAGAAATTGAGTTCTTTTGTGTTGTATATTAAGAGAAAGCATCCAAATACTTTGTTTGCTTTCATTTGAGTGTGAAATAACACCAGGGATGTTTACAAGTACAAACAAGCTTCAACTCAAGCTGTTGAATGAATTTACGCGTTTTAATAGCTCTTACGACTAGGGTGATAGAAATTGAGTTCTTTTGTGTTGTATATTAAGAGAAAACATCCAAATACGTTGTTTGCATTCATTTGAGTGTGAAACTACGACCTAGGATGTTTACAGTTACAAACAAGCTTCAACTCAAGCTTTTGAATGCATTTACGCGTTTTTAAAACCTCATACGATTAGGGTGAAAGAGATTTGAGTTCTTTTGTGTTGTATATTAAGAGAAAGCATCCAAATACTTTGTTTGCATTCATTTGAGTGTGAAATGACACCTAGGATGTTTACAAGTACAAACAAGCTTCAACTCAAGCTTTTGAATGTATTTACGAATTTTAAAAGCTCATACGAGTAGGGTGAAATAGAGTTGAGTTCTTTTGTATTGTATATTAAGAGAAAGCATCCAAGTACTTTGTTTGCATTCATTTGAGTGTGAAACTACACCTAGGATGTTTACAGTTACAAACAAGCTTCAACTCAAGCTTTTGAATTCATTTACGCGTTACAAACGAGTAGGGTGAAAGAGATTTGAGTTCTTTTGTGTTGTATATTAAGAGAAAGCATCCAAATACTTTGTTTGATTTCATTTGAGTGTGAAATTACACCTAGGATGTTTACAGTTACAAACAAGCTTCAACTCAAGCTTTTGAATGCATTTACGCGTTTTAAAAGCTCATACGAGTAGGGTGAAAGAGATTTGAGTTCTTTTGTGTTGTATATTAAGAGAAAGCATCCAAATACTTTGTTTGCGTTCATTTGAGTGTGAAACTACGACCTAGGATGTTTACAAGTCAAACAAGCTTCAACTCAAGCTTTTGAATGCATTTACGCGTTTTAGAAGCTCATACGAGTACTGTGAAAGAGATTTGAGTTCTTTTGTGTTGTATATTAAGAGAAATCATCCAAATACGTTGTTTGCATTCATTTGATTGTCAAACTACACCTAGGATGTTTACAAGTACGAACAAGCTTCAACTCAAGCTTTTGAATGCATTTACGCGTTTTAAAAGCTCATACGAGTAGGGTGAAGGAGATTTGAGTTCTTTTGTGTTGTATATTAAGAGTAAGCATCCAAATACGTTTTTTGCATTCATTTGAGTGTCAAACTACACATAGGATGTTTACAAGTACGAACAAGCTTCAACTCAAGCTTTTGAATGCATTTACGCGTTTTAAAAGCTCATACGAGTAGGGTGAAAGAGATTTGAGTTTTTTTGTGTTGTATATTAAGAAAAAGCATCCAAATACGTTGTTTGCATTCATTTGAAAGTGAAACTACACCTAGGATGTTTACAAGTACAAACAAGCTTCAACTCAAGCTGCTGAATGAATTTACGCGTTTTAACAGCTCTTACGACTAGGGTGATAGAAATTGAGTTCTTTTGTGTTGTATATTAAGAGAAAGCATCCAAATACTTTGTTTGCTTTCATTTGAGTGTGAAATAACACCAGGGATGTTTACAAGTACAAACAAGCTTCAACTCAGGCTTTTGAATGCATTTACGCGTTTTAACAGCTCTTACGACTAGAGTGATAGAAATTGAGTTCTTTTGTGTTGTATATTAAGAGAAAGCATCCAAATACTTTGTTTGCGTTCATTTAAGTGTGAAACTACACCTAGGATGTTTACATGTACAAACAAGCTTCAACTCAAGCTGTTGAATGAATTTACGCGTTTTAACAGCTCTTACGACTAGGGTGATAGAAATTGAGTTCTTTTGTGCTGAATATTAAGAGAAAGCATCCAAATACGTTGTTTGCATTCATTGAGTGTGAAACTACGACCTAGCATGTTTACAGTTACAAACAAGCTTCAACTCAAGCTTTTGCATGCATTTACGCGTTTTAAAAGCTCATAGGAGTAGGGTGAAAGAGATTTGAGTTCTTTTATGTTTTATATTAAGAGAAAGCATCCAAATACGTTGTTTGCATTCATTTAAGTGTGAAACTACACCTAGGATGTTTACAAGTACAAACAAGCTTCAACTCAAGCTGCTGAATGAATTTACGTGTTTTAATAGCTCTTACAACTAGGGTGATAGAAATTGAGTTCTTTTGTGTTGTATATTAAGAGAAAGCATCCAAATACTTTGTTTGCTTTCATTTGAGTGTGAAATAACACCAGGGATGTTTACAAGTACAAACAAGCTTCAACTCAAGCTTTTGAATGCATTTACGCGTTTTAAAAGCTCATACGAGTAGGGTGAAAGAGATTTGAGTTCTTTTGTGTTGTATATTAAGAGAAAGCATCCAAATACTTTGTTTGCGTTCATTTGAGTGTGAAACTACGACCTAGGATGTTTACAAGTCAAACAAGCTTCAACTCAAGCTTTTGAATGCATTTACGCGTTTTAGAAGCTCATACGAGTACTGTGAAAGAGATTTGAGTTCTTTTGTGTTGTATATTAAGAGAAATCATCCAAATACGTTGTTTGCATTCATTTGATTGTCAAACTACACCTAGGATGTTTACAAGTACGAACAAGCTTCAACTCAAGCTTTTGAATGCATTTACGCGTTTTAAAAGCTCATACGAGTAGGGTGAAGGAGATTTGAGTTCTTTTGTGTTGTATATTAAGAGTAAGCATCCAAATACGTTTTTTGCATTCATTTGAGTGTCAAACTACACATAGGATGTTTACAAGTACGAACAAGCTTCAACTCAAGCTTTTGAATGCATTTACGCGTTTTAAAAGCTCATACGAGTAGGGTGAAAGAGATTTGAGTTTTTTTGTGTTGTATATTAAGAAAAAGCATCCAAATACGTTGTTTGCATTCATTTGAAAGTGAAACTACACCTAGGATGTTTACAAGTACAAACAAGCTTCAACTCAAGCTGCTGAATGAATTTACGCGTTTTAACAGCTCTTACGACTAGGGTGATAGAAATTGAGTTCTTTTGTGTTGTATATTAAGAGAAAGCATCCAAATACTTTGTTTGCTTTCATTTGAGTGTGAAATAACACCAGGGATGTTTACAAGTACAAACAAGCTTCAACTCAGGCTTTTGAATGCATTTACGCGTTTTAACAGCTCTTACGACTAGAGTGATAGAAATTGAGTTCTTTTGTGTTGTATATTAAGAGAAAGCATCCAAATACTTTGTTTGCGTTCATTTAAGTGTGAAACTACACCTAGGATGTTTACATGTACAAACAAGCTTCAACTCAAGCTGTTGAATGAATTTACGCGTTTTAACAGCTCTTACGACTAGGGTGATAGAAATTGAGTTCTTTTGTGCTGAATATTAAGAGAAAGCATCCAAATACGTTGTTTGCATTCATTGAGTGTGAAACTACGACCTAGCATGTTTACAGTTACAAACAAGCTTCAACTCAAGCTTTTGCATGCATTTACGCGTTTTAAAAGCTCATAGGAGTAGGGTGAAAGAGATTTGAGTTCTTTTATGTTTTATATTAAGAGAAAGCATCCAAATACGTTGTTTGCATTCATTTAAGTGTGAAACTACACCTAGGATGTTTACAAGTACAAACAAGCTTCAACTCAAGCTGCTGAATGAATTTACGTGTTTTAATAGCTCTTACAACTAGGGTGATAGAAATTGAGTTCTTTTGTGTTGTATATTAAGAGAAAGCATCCAAATACTTTGTTTGCTTTCATTTGAGTGTGAAATAACACCAGGGATGTTTACAAGTACAAACAAGCTTCAACTCAAGCTTTTGAATGCATTTACGGGTTTTAACAGCTCTTACGACTAGGGTGATAGAAATTGAGTTCTTTTGTGTTGTATATTAAGAGAAAGCATCCAAATACTTTGTTTGCATTCATTTGAGTGTGAAACTACACCTAGGATGTTTACCGTTACAAACAAGCTTCAACTCAAGCTTTTGAATGCATTTACGCGTTTTAAAAGCTCATACGAGTAGGGTGAAAGAGATTTGAGTTCTTTTGTGTTGAATATTAAGAGAAAGCATCCCAATACTTTGTTTGCATTCATTTGAGTGTGAAACTACACCTAGGATGTTTACAGTTACAAACAAGCTTCAACTCAAGCGTTTGAATGCATTTACGCGTTTTAAAAGCTCATACGAGTAGGGTGAAAGAGATTTGAGTTCTTTTGTGTTGTAAATTAAGAGAAAGCATCCAAATACTTTGTTTGTATTCATTTGAGTGTGAAACTATACCTAGGATGTTTACAGTTACACACAAGCTTCAACTCAAGCCTTTGAATGCATTTACGCGTTTTTAAAAGCTCATACGAGTAGGGTGAAAGAGATTTGAGTTCTTTTGTGTTGTATATTAAGAGAAAGCATCCAAATACTTTGTTTTCATTCATTTGAGTGTGCAATTACACCTAGGATGTTTACAAGTACAAACAAGCTTCAACTCAAGCTGCTGAATGAATTTACGCGTTTTAACAGCTCTTACGACTAGGGTGATAGAAATTGAGTTCTTTTGTGTTGTATATTAAGAGAAAGCATCCAAATACTTTGTTTGCATTCATTTGAGTGTGAAACTACACCTATGATGTTTAGAAGTACAAACAAGCTTTAACTCAAGCTGTTGAATGAATTTACGCGTTTTAACAGCTCTTACGACTAGGGTGATAGAAATTTATTTCTTTTGTGCTGAATATTAAGAGAAAGCATCCAAATACGTTGTTTGCATTCATTGAGTGTGAAACTACGACCTAGGATGTTTACAGTTACAAACAAGCTTCAACTCAAGCTTTTGAATGCATTTACGCGTTTTAAAAGCTCATACGAGCAGGGTGAAAGAGATTTGAGTTCTTTTGTGTTGTATATTATGAGAAAACATCCAAATACTTTGTTTGCATTCATTTGAGTGTGAAATTACACCTAGGATGTTTACAAGTACAAACAAGCTTCAACTCAAGCTTTTGAATGTATTTACGAATTTTAAAAGCTCATACGAGTAGGGTGAAATAGAGTTGAGTTCTTTTGTATTGCATATTAAGAGAAAGCATCCAAATACTTTGTTTGCATTCATTTGAGTGTGAAATTACACCTAGGATGTTTACAAGTACAAACAAGCTTCAACTCAAGCTTTTGAATGTATTTACGCATTTTAAAAGCTCATACGAGTAGGGTGAAAGAGATTTGAGTCCTTTTGTATTGTATATTAAGAGAAAGCATCCAAATACTTTGTGTCCATTCATTTGAGTGTGAAACTATACCTACGATGCTTACAGTTACAAACAAGCTTCAACTCAAGCTTTTGAATGAATTTACGCGTTTTAAAAGCTCATACAAGTAGGGTCAAAGAGATTTAAGTTCTTTTGTATTGTATATTAAGAGAAAGCATCCAAATACTTTGTTTGCATTCATTTGAGTGTGAAACTACACCTAGGATGTTTACAGTTACAAACAAGCTTCAACTCAAGCGTTTGAATGCATTTACGCGTTTTAAAAGCTCATACGAGTAGGGTGAAAGAGATTTGAGTTCATTTGTGTTGTAAATTAAGAGAAAGCATCCAAATACTTTGTTTGCATTCATTTGAGTGTGAAACTATACCTAGGATGTTTACAGTTACAAACAAGCTTCAACTCAAGCTTTTGAATGCATTTACGCGTTTTTAAAAGCTCATACGAGTAGGGTGAAAGAGATTTGAGTTCTTTTGTGTTGTATATTAAGAGAAAGCATCCAAATACTTTGTTTGCATTCATTTGAGTGTGCAATTACACCTAGGATGTTTACAAGTACAAACAAGCTTCAACTCAAGCTGCTGAATGAATTTACGCGTTTTAACAGCTCTTACGACTAGGGTGATAGAAATTGAGTTCTTTTGTGTTGTATATTAAGAGAAAGCATCCAAATAATTTGTTTGCATTCATTTGAGTGTGGAACTACACCTAGGATGTTTACAAGTACAAACAAGCTTCAACTCAAGCTGTTGAATGAATTTACGCGTTTTAACAGCTCTTACGACTAGGGTGATAGAAATTGAGTTCTTTTGTGTTGTATATTAAGATAAAGCATCCAAATACTTTGTTTACATTCATTTGAGTGTGAAATTACACCTAGGATGTTTACAGTTACAAACAAGCTTCAACTTAAGCTTTTGAATGCATTTACGGGTTTTAACAGCTCTTCCGACTAGGGTGAAAGAGATTTGAGTTCTTTTGTATTGTATATTAAGAGAAAGCATCCAAATACTTTGTGTCCATTCATTTGAGTGTGAAACTATACCTATGATGCTTACAGTTACAAACAAGCTTCAACTCAAGCTTTTGAATGCATTTACGCGTTTTTAAAAGCTCATACGAGTAGGGTGAAAGAGATTTGAGTTCTTTTGTGTTGTATATTAAGAGAAAGCATCCAAATACTTTGTGTCCATTCATTTGAGTGTGAAACTATACCTACGATGCTTACAGTTACAAACAAGCTTCAACTCAAGCTTTTGAATGAATTTACGCGTTTTAAAAGCTCATACAAGTAGGGTCAAAGAGATTTAAGTTCTTTTGTATTGTATATTAAGAGAAAGCATCCAAATACTTTGTTTGCATTCATTTGAGCGTGAAACTACACCTAGGATGTTTACAGTTACAAACAAGCTTCAACTCAAGCGTTTGAATGCATTTACGCGTTTTAAAAGCTCATACGAGTAGGGTGAAAGAGATTTGAGTTCTTTTGTGTTGTAAATTAAGAGAAAGCATCCAAATACTTTGTTTGCATTCATTTGAGTGTGAAACTATACCTAGGATGTTTACAGTTACAAACAAGCTTCAACTCAAGCTTTTGAATGCATTTACGCGTTTTTAAAAGCTCATACGAGTAGGGTGAAAGAGATTTGAGTTCTTTTGTGTTGTATATTAAGAGAAAGCATCCAAATACTTTGTTTGCATTCATTTGAGTGTGCAATTACACCTAGGATGTTTACAAGTACAAACAAGCTTCAACTCAAGCTGCTGAATGAATTTACGCGTTTTAACAGCTCTTACGACTAGGGTGATAGAAATTGAGTTCTTTTGTGTTGTATATTAAGAGAAAGCATCCAAATAATTTGTTTGCATTCATTTGAGTGTGGAACTACACCTAGGATGTTTACAAGTACAAACAAGCTTCAACTCAAGCTGTTGAATGAATTTACGCGTTTTAACAGCTCTTACGACTAGGGTGATAGAAATTGAGTTCTTTTGTGTTGTATATTAAGATAAAGCATCCAAATACTTTGTTTACATTCATTTGAGTGTGAAATTACACCTAGGATGTTTACAGTTACAAACAAGCTTCAACTCAAGCTTTTGAATGCATTTACGGGTTTTAACAGCTCTTCCGACTAGGGTGAAAGAGATTTGAGTTCTTTTGTATTGTATATTAAGAGAAAGCATCCAAATACTTTGTGTCCATTCATTTGAGTGTGAAACTATACCTATGATGCTTACAGTTACAAACAAGCTTCAACTCAAGCTTTTGAATGCATTTACGCGTTTTTAAAAGCTCATACGAGTAGGGTGAAAGAGATTTGAGTTCTTTTGTGTTGTATATTAAGAGAAAGCATCCAAATACTTTGTTTGCATTCATTTGAGTGTGAAACTACACCTAGGATGTTTACAAGTACGAACAAGCTTCAACTCAAGCTGTTGAATGAATTTACGCGTTTTAACAGCTCTTACGACTAGGGTGATAGAAATTGAGTTCTTTTGTGTTGTATATTAAGATAAAGCATCCAAATACTTTGTTTACATTCATTTGAGTGTGAAATTACACCTAGGATGTTTACAGTTACAAACAAGCTTCAACTCAAGCTTTTGATTGCATTTACGCGTTTTAAAAGCTCATACGAGTAGGGTGAAAGAGATTTGAGTTCTTTTGTGTTGTATATTAAGAGAAAGCATCCAAATACTTTGTTTGCATTCATTTGAGTGTCAAACTACACCTAGGATGTTTACAAGTACGAACATCTTTCAACTCAAGCTTTTGAATGCATTTACGCGTTTTAAAAGCTCATACGAGTAGGGTGAAAGAGATTTGAGTTCTTTTATGTTTTATATTAAGAGAAAGCATCCAAATACGTTGTTTGCATTCATTTAAGTGTGAAACTACACCTAGGATGTTTACAAGTACAAACAAGCTTCAACTCAAGCTGCTGAATGAATTTACGCGTTTTAACAGCTCTTACGACTAGGGTGATAGAAATTGAGTTCTTTTGTGTTGTACATTAAGAGAAAGCATCCAAATACTTTGTTTGCTTTCAGTTGAGTGTGAAATAACACCAGGGATGTTTACAAGTACAAACAAGCTTCAACTCAAGCTTTTGAATGCATTTACGGGTTTTAACAGCTCTTCCGACTAGGGTGATAGAAATTGAGTTCTTTTGTGTTGTATATTAAGAGAAAGCATCCAAATACTTTGTTTGCATTCATTTGAGTGTGAAACTACACCTAGGATGTTTACAGTTACAAACAAGCTTCAACTCAAGCTTTTGAATGCATTTACGCGTTTTAGAAGTTCATATGAGTAGGGTGAAAGAGATTTGAGTTCTTTTGTATTGTATATTAAGAGAAAGCATCCAAATACGTTGTTTGCATTCATTTGTGTGTGAAACTACGACCTAGGATGTTTACAGTTACAAACAAGCTTCAACTCAAGCTTTTGAATGCATTTAAGCGTTTTTAAAAGCTCATACGAGTAGGGTGAAAGAGATTTGAGTTCTTTTGTATTGTATATTATGAGAAAGCATCCAAATACTTTGTTTGCATTCATTTGAGTGTGAAATTACACCTAGGATGTTTACAAGTACAAACAAGCTTCAACTCAAGCTTTTGAATGTATTTACGAATTTTAAAAGCTCATACGAGTAGGGTGAAATAGAGTAGAGTTCTTTTGTATTGTATATTAAGAGAAAGCATCCAAATACTTTGTTTGCATTCATTTGAGTGTGAAATTACACCTAGGATGTTTACAAGTACAAACAAGCTTCAACTCAAGCTTTTGAATGTATTTACGCATTTTAAAAGCTCATACGAGTAGGGTGAAAGAGATTTGAGTTCTTTTGTATTGTATATTACGAGAAAGCATCCAAATACTTTGTTTGCATTCATTTGAGTGTGGAACTACACCTAGGATGTTTACAAGTACAAACAAGCTTCAACTCAAGCTGTTGAATGAATTTACGCGTTTTAACAGCTCTTATGACTAGGGTGATAGAAATTGAGTTCTTTTGTGTTGTATATTAAGAGAAAGCATCCAAATACTTTGTGTCCATTCATTTGAGTGTCAAACTACAGCTAGGATGTTTACAAGTACGAACAAGCTTCAACTCAAGCTTTTGAATGCATTTACGCGTTTTAAAAGCTCATACGAGTAGGGTGAAAGAGATTTGAGTTCTTTTGTGTTGTATATTAAGAGAAAGCATCCAAATACTTTGTTTGCATTCATTTGAGTGTGAAATTACACCTAGGATGTTTACAAGTACAAACAAGCTTCAACTCAAGGTTTTGAATGTATTTACGCATTTTAAAAGCTCATACGAGTAGGGTCAAAGAGATTTGAGTTCTTTTGTATTGTATACTAAGAGAATGCATCCAAATACTTTGTGTCCATTCATTTGAGTGTGAAACAATACCTAGGATGTTTACAGTTACAAACAAGCTTCAACTCAAGCTTTTGAATGCATTTACGCGTTTTAAAAGCTCATACGTGTATGGTGAAAGAGATTTGAGTTCTTTTATGTTTTATATTAAGAGAAAGCATCCAAATACGTTGTTTGCATTCATTTAAGTGTGAAACTACACCTAGGATGTTTACCAAGTACAAACAAGCTTCAACTCAAGCTGCTGAATGAATTTACGCGTTTTAACAGCTCTTACGACTAGGGTGATAGAAATTGAGTTCTTTTGTGTTGTATATTAAGAGAAAGCATCCAAATACTTTGTTTGCTTTCATTTGAGTGTGAAATAACACCAGGGATGTTTACAAGTACGAACAAGCTTCAACTCAAGCTTTTGAATGCATTTACGCGTTTTAAAAGCTCATACGAGTAGGGTGAAAGAGATTTGAGTTCTTTTGTGTTGTATATTAAGAGAAATCATCCAAATACTTTGTTTGCATTCATTTGAGTGTGAAACTGCACCTAGGATGATTATAGTTACAAACAAGCTTCAACTCAAGCTTTTGAATGCATTTACGCGTTTTAAAAGTTCATATGAGTAGGGTGAAAGAGATTTGAGTTCTTTTGTGTTGTATATTAAGAGAAAGCATCCAAATACTTTGTTTGCATTCATTTGAGTGTGCAATTACACCTAGGATGTTTACAAGTACAAACAAGCTTCAACTCAAGCTGCTGAATGAATTTACGCGTTTTAACAGCTCTTACGACTAGGGTGATAGAAATTGAGTTCTTTTGTGTTGTATATTAAGAGAAAGCATCCAAATAATTTGTTTGCATTCATTTGAGTGTGGAACTACACCTAGGATGTTTACAAGTACAAACAAGCTTCAACTCAAGCTGTTGAATGAATTTACGCGTTTTAACAGCTCTTACGACTAGGGTGATAGAAATTGAGTTCTTTTGTGTTGTATATTAAGATAAAGCATCCAAATACTTTGTTTACATTCATTTGAGTGTGAAATTACACCTAGGATGTTTACAGTTACAAACAAGCTTCAACTCAAGCTTTTGAATGCATTTACGGGTTTTAACAGCTCTTCCGACTAGGGTGAAAGAGATTTGAGTTCTTTTGTATTGTATATTAAGAGAAAGCATCCAAATACTTTGTGTCCATTCATTTGAGTGTGAAACTATACCTACGATGCTTACAGTTACAAACAAGCTTCAACTCAAGCTTTTGAATGCATTTACGCGTTTTTAAAAGCTCATACGAGTAGGGTGAAAGAGATTTGAGTTCTTTTGTGTTGTATATTAAGAGAAAGCATCCAAATACTTTGTTTGCATTCATTTGAGTGTGAAACTACACCTAGGATGTTTACAAGTACGAACAAGCTTCAACTCAAGCTGTTGAATGAATTTACGCGTTTTAACAGCTCTTACGACTAGGGTGATAGAAATTGAGTTCTTTTGTGTTGTATATTCAGAGAAAGCATCCAAATACTTTGTGTCCATTCATTTGAGTGTGAAACTATACCTAGGATGTTTACAGTTACAAACAAGCTTCAACTCATGGTTTTGAATGCATTTACGCGTTTTAAAAGCTCATACGTGTAGGGTGAAAGAGATTTGAGTTCTTTTATGTTTTATATTAAGAGAAAGCATCCAAATACGTTGTTTGCATTCATTTAAGTGTGAAACTACACCTAGGATGTTTACAAGTACAAACAAGCTTCAACTCAAGCTGCTGAATGAATTTACGCGTTTTAACAGCTCTTACGACTAGGGTGATAGAAATTGAGTTCTTTTGTGTTGTATATTAAGAGAAAGCATCCAAATACTTTGTTTGCTTTCATTTGAGTGTGAAATAACACCAGGGATGTTTACAAGTACAAACAAGCTTCAACTCAAGCTTTTGAATGCATTTACGGGTTTTAACAGCTCTTCCGACTAGGGTGATAGAAATTGAGTTCTTTTGTGTTGTATATTAAGAGAAAGCATCCAAATACTTTGTTTGCATTCATTTGAGTGTGAAACTATACCTAGGATGTTTACAGTTACAAACAAGCTTCAACTCAAGCTTTTGAATGCATTTACGCGTTTAAAAAGCTCATATGAGTAGGGTGAAAGAGATTTGAGTTCTTTTGTATTGTATATTAAGAGAAAGCATCCAAATACGTTGTTTGCATTCATTTGTGTGTGAAACTACGACCTAGGATAATTACAGTTACAAACAAGCTTCAACTCAAGCTTTTGAATGCATTTAAGCGTTTTTAAAAGCTCATACGAGTAGGGTGAAAGAGATTTGAGTTCTTTTGTGTTGTATATTATGAGAAAGCATCCAAATACTTTGTTTGCATTCATTTGAGTGTGAAATTACACCTAGGATGTTTACAAGTACAAACAAGCTTCAACTCAAGCTTTTGAATGTATTTACGAATTTTAAAAGCTCATACGAGTAGGGTGAAATAGAGTAGAGTTCTTTTGTATTGTATATTAAGAGAAAGCATCCAAATACTTTGTTTGCATTCATTTGAGTGTGAAATACCACCAGGGTTGTTTACAAGTACAAACAAGCTTCAACTCAAGCTTTTGAATGCATTTACGCGTTTTAAAAGCTCATACGAGTAGGGTGAAAGAGATTTGAGTTCTTTTGTGTTGTATATTAAGAGAAAGCTTCCAAATACTTTGTTTGTATTCATTTGAGTGTCAAACTACAGCTAGGATGTTTACAAGTACGAACAAGCTTCAACTCAAGCTTTTGAATGTATTTACGCATTTAAAAAGCTCATACGAGTAGGGTGAAAGAGATTTGAGTTCTTTTGTATTGTATATTACGAGAAAGCATCCAAATACGTTGTTTGCATTCATTTAAGTGTGAAACTACACCTAGGATGTTTACCAAGTACAAACAAGCTTCAACTCAAGCTTTTGAATGTATTTACGCATTTTAAAAGCTCATACGAGTAGGGTGAAAGAGATTTGAGTTCTTTTGTATTGTATATTAAGAGAAAGCATCCAAATACTTTGTTTGCATTCATTTGAGTGTGGAACTACACCTAGGATGTTTACAAGTACAAACAAGCTTCAACTCAAGCTTTTGAATGTATTTACGCATTTAAAAAGCTCATACGAGTAGGGTGAAAGAGATTTGAGTTCTTTTGTATTGTATATTACGAGAAAGCATCCAAATACGTTGTTTGCATTCATTTAAGTGTGAAACTACACCTAGGATGTTTACCAAGTACAAACAAGCTTCAACTCAAGCTGCTGAATGAATTTACGCGTTTTAACAGCTCTTACGACTAGGGTGATAGAAATTGAGTTCTTTTGTGTTGTATATTAAGAGAAAGCATCCAAATACTTTGTTTGCTTTCATTTGAGTGTGAAATAACACCAGGGATGTTTACAAGTACAAACAAGCTTCAACTCAAGCTTTTGAATGCATTTACGCGTTTTAAAAGCTCATACGAGTAGGGTGAAAGAGATTTGAGTTCTTTTGTGTTGTATATTAAGAGAAAGCTTCCAAATACTTTGTTTGCATTCATTTGAGTGTCAAACTACAGCTAGGATGTTTACAAGTACGAACAAGCTTCAACTCAAGCTTTTGAATGCATTTACGCGTTCTAAAAGCTCATACGAGTAGGGTGAAAGAGATTTGAGTTCTTTTGTATTGTATATTATGAGAAAGCATCCAAATACTTTGTTTGCATTCATTTGAGTGTGAAATTACACCTAGGATGTTTACAAGTACAAACAAGCTTCAACTCAAGCTTTTGAATGTATTTACGAATTTTAAAAGCTCATACGAGTAGGGTGAAATAGAGTAGAGTTCTTTTGTATTGTATATTAAGAGAAAGCATCCAAATACTTTGTTTGCATTCATTTGAGTGTGAAATTACACCTAGGATGTTTACAAGTACAAACAAGCTTCAACTCAAGCTTTTGAATGTATTTACGCATTTTAAAAGCTCATACGAGTAGGGTGAAAGAGATTTGAGTTCTTTTGTATTGTATATTACGAGAAAGCATCCAAATACGTTGTTTGCATTCATTTAAGTGTGAAACTACACCTAGGATGTTTACCAAGTACAAACAAGCTTCAACTCAAGCTGCTGAATGAATTTACGCGTTTTAACAGCTCTTACGACTAGGGTGATAGAAATTGAGTTCTTTTGTGTTGTATATTAAGAGAAAGCATCCAAATACTTTGTTTGCTTTCATTTGAGTGTGAAATAACACCAGGGATGTTTACAAGTACAAACAAGCTTCAACTCAAGCTTTTGAATGCATTTACGCGTTTTAAAAGCTCATACGAGTAGGGTGAAAGAGATTTGAGTTCTTTTGTGTTGTATATTAAGAGAAATCATCCAAATACTTTGTTTGTATTCATTTGAGTGTGAAACTGCACCTAGGATGATTACAGTTACAAACAAGCTTCAACTCAAGCTTTTGAATGCATTTACGCGTTTTAAAAGTTCATACGAGTAGGGTGAAAGAGATATGAGTTCTTTTGTGTTGTATATTAAGAGAAAGCATCCAAATACTTTGTTTGCATTCATTTGAGTGTGCAATTACACCTAGGATGTTTACAAGTACAAACAAGCTTCAACTCAAGCTGCTAAATGAATTTACGCGTTTTAACAGCTCTTACGACTAGGGTGATAGAAATTGAGTTCTTTTGTGTTGTATATTAAGAGAAAGCATCCAAATACTTTGTTTGCTTTCATTTAAGTGTGAAACTACACCTAGGATGTTTACCAAGTACAAACAAGCTTCAACTCAAGCTGCTGAATGAATTTACGCGTTTTAACAGCTCTTACGACTAGGGTGATAGAAATTGAGTTCTTTTGTGTTGTATATTAAGAGAAAGCATCCAAATACTTTGTTTGCTTTCATTTGAGTGTGAAATAACACCAGGGATGTTTACAAGTACAAACAAGCTTCAACTCAAGCTTTTGAATGCATTTACGCGTTTTAAAAGCTCATACGAGTAGGGTGAAAGAGATTTGAGTTCTTTTGTGTTGTATATTAAGAGAAAGCTTCCAAATACTTTGTTTGCATTCATTTGAGTGTCAAACTACAGCTAGGATGTTTACAAGTACGAACAAGCTTCAACTCAAGCTTTTGAATGCATTTACGCGTTCTAAAAGCTCATACGAGTAGGGTGAAAGAGATTTGAGTTCTTTTGTATTGTATATTATGAGAAAGCATCCAAATACTTTGTTTGCATTCATTTGAGTGTGAAATTACACCTAGGATGTTTACAAGTACAAACAAGCTTCAACTCAAGCTTTTGAATGTATTTACGAATTTTAAAAGCTCATACGAGTAGGGTGAAATAGAGTAGAGTTCTTTTGTATTGTATATTAAGAGAAAGCATCCAAATACTTTGTTTGCATTCATTTGAGTGTGAAATTACACCTAGGATGTTTACAAGTACAAACAAGCTTCAACTCAAGCTTTTGAATGTATTTACGCATTTTAAAAGCTCATACGAGTAGGGTGAAAGAGATTTGAGTTCTTTTGTATTGTATATTACGAGAAAGCATCCAAATACGTTGTTTGCATTCATTTAAGTGTGAAACTACACCTAGGATGTTTACCAAGTACAAACAAGCTTCAACTCAAGCTGCTGAATGAATTTACGCGTTTTAACAGCTCTTACGACTAGGGTGATAGAAATTGAGTTCTTTTGTGTTGTATATTAAGAGAAAGCATCCAAATACTTTGTTTGCTTTCATTTGAGTGTGAAATAACACCAGGGATGTTTACAAGTACAAACAAGCTTCAACTCAAGCTTTTGAATGCATTTACGCGTTTTAAAAGCTCATACGAGTAGGGTGAAAGAGATTTGAGTTCTTTTGTGTTGTATATTAAGAGAAATCATCCAAATACTTTGTTTGTATTCATTTGAGTGTGAAACTGCACCTAGGATGATTACAGTTACAAACAAGCTTCAACTCAAGCTTTTGAATGCATTTACGCGTTTTAAAAGTTCATACGAGTAGGGTGAAAGAGATATGAGTTCTTTTGTGTTGTATATTAAGAGAAAGCATCCAAATACTTTGTTTGCATTCATTTGAGTGTGCAATTACACCTAGGATGTTTACAAGTACAAACAAGCTTCAACTCAAGCTGCTAAATGAATTTACGCGTTTTAACAGCTCTTACGACTAGGGTGATAGAAATTGAGTTCTTTTGTGTTGTATATTAAGAGAAAGCATCCAAATAATTTGTTTGCATTCATTTGAGTGTGGAACTACACCTAGGATGTTTACAAGTACAAACAAGCTTCAACTCAAGCTGTTGAATGAATTTACGCGTTTTAACAGCTCTTACGACTAGGGTGATAGAAATTGAGTTCTTTTGTGTTGTATATTAAGATAAAGCATCCAAATACTTTGTTTACATTCATTTGAGTGTGAAATTACACCTAGGATGTTTACAGTTACAAACAAGCTTCAACTCAAGCTTTTGAATGCATTTACGGGTTTTAACAGCTCTTCCGACTAGGGTGAAAGAGATTTGAGTTCTTTTGTATTGTATATTAAGAGAAAGCATCCAAATACTTTGTGTCCATTCATTTGAGTGTGAAACTATACCTACGATGCTTACAGTTACAAACAAGCTTCAACTCAAGCTGTTGAATGAATTTACGCGTTTTAACAGCTCTTACGACTAGGGTGATAGAAATTGAGTTCTTTTGTATTGTATATTAAGAGAAAGCATCCAAATACTTTGTGTCCATTCATTTGAGTGTGAAACTATACCTAGGATGTTTACAGTTACAAACAAGCTTCAACTCATGCTTTTGAATGCATTTACGCGTTTTAAAAGCTCATACGTGTAGGGTGAAAGAGATTTGAGTTCTTTTATGTTTTATATTAAGAGAAAGCATCCAAATACGTTGTTTGCATTCATTTAAGTGTGAAACTACACCTAGGATGTTTACAAGTACAAACAAGCTTCAACTCAAGCTGCTGAATGAATTTACGCGTTTTAACAGCTCTTACGACTAGGGTGATAGAAATTGAGTTCTTTTGTGTTGTATATTAAGAGAAAGCATCCAAATACTTTGTTTGCTTTCATTTGAGTGTGAAATAACACCAGGGATGTTTACAAGTACAAACAAGCTTCAACTCAAGCTTTTGAATGCATTTACGGGTTTTAACAGCTCTTCCGACTAGGGTGATAGAAATTGAGTTCTTTTGTGTTGTATATTAAGAGAAAGCATCCAAATACTTTGTTTGCATTCATTTGAGTGTGAAACTATACCTAGGACGTTTACAGTTACAAACAAGCTTCAACTCAAGCTTTTGAATGCATTTACGCGTTTAAAAAGCTCATATGAGTAGGGTGAAAGAGATTTGAGTTCTTTTGTATTGTATATTAAGAGAAAGCATCCAAATACGTTGTTTGCATTCATTTGTGTGTGAAACTACGACCTAGGATAATTACAGTTACAAACAAGCTTCAACTCAAGCTTTTGAATGCATTTAAGCGTTTTTAAAAGCTCATACGAGTAGGGTGAAAGAGATTTGAGTTCTTTTGTGTTGTATATTATGAGAAAGCATCCAAATACTTTGTTTGCATTCATTTGAGTGTGAAATTACACCTAGGATGTTTACAAGTACAAACAAGCTTCAACTCAAGCTTTTGAATGTATTTACGAATTTTAAAAGCTCATACGAGTAGGGTGAAATAGAGTAGAGTTCTTTTGTATTGTATATTAAGAGAAAGCATCCAAATACTTTGTTTGCATTCATTTGAGTGTGAAATTACACCTAGGATGTTTACAAGTACAAACAAGCTTCAACTCAAGCTTTTGAATGTATTTACGCATTTTAAAAGCTCATACGAGTAGGGTGAAAGAGATTTGAGTTCTTTTGTATTGTATATTAAGAGAAAGCATCCAAATACTTTGTTTGCATTCATTTGAGTGTGGAACTACACCTAGGATGTCTACAAGTACAAACAAGCTTCAACTCAAGCTGTTGAATGAATTTACGCGTTTTAACAGCTCTTACGACTAGGGTGATAGAAATTGAGTTCTTTTGTGTTGTATATTAAGAGAAAGCATCCAAATACTTTGTTTACATTCATTTGAGTGTGAAATTACACCTAGGATGTTTACAGTTACAAACAAGCTTCAACTCAAGCTTTTGAATGCATTTACGCGTTGTAAAAGCTCATACGAGTAGGGTGAAAGAGATTTGAGTTCTTTTGTGTTGTATATTAAGAGAAAGCATCCAAATACTTTGTTTGCATTCATTTGAGTGTCAAACTACACCTAGGATGTTTACAAGTACGAACAAGCTTCAACTCAAGCTTTTGAATGCATTTACGCGTTTTAAAAGCTCATACGAGTAGGGTGAAAGAGATTTGAGTTCTTTTGTGTTGTATATTAAGAGAGAGCATCCAAATACTTTGTTTGCATTCATTTGAGTGTGAAATTACACCTAGGATGTTTACAAGTACAAACAAGCTTCAACTCAAGCTGCTGAATGAATTTACGCGTTTTAACAGCTCTTACGACTAGGGTGATAGAAATTGAGTTCTTTTGTGTTGTATATTAAGAGAAAGCATCCAAATAATTTGTTTGCATTCATTTGAGTGTGGAACTACACCTAGGATTTTTACAAGTACAAACAAGCTTCAACTCAAGCTGTTGAATGAATTTACGCGTTTTAACAGCTCTTACGACTAGGGTGATAGAAATTGAGTTCTTTTGTGTTGTATATTAAGATAAAGCATCCAAATACTTTGTTTACATTCATTTGAGTGTGAAATTACACCTAGGATGTTTACAGTTACAAACAAGCTTCAACTCAAGCTTTTGAATGCATTTACGGGTTTTAACAGCTCTTCCGACTAGGGTGAAAGAGATTTGAGTTCTTTTGTATTGTATATTAAGAGAAAGCATCCAAATACTTTGTGTCCATTCATTTGAGTGTGAAACTATACCTACGATGCTTACAGTTACAAACAAGCTTCAACTCAAGCTTTTGAATGCATTTAAGCGTTTTTAAAAGCTCATACGAGTAGGGTGAAAGAGATTTGAGTTCTTTTGTGTTGTATATTAATAGAGAGCATCCAAATACTTTGTTTGCATTCATTTGAGTGTGAAATTACACCTAGGATGTTTACAAGTACAAACAAGCTTCAACTCAAGCTTTTGAATGTATTTACGCATTTTAAAAGCTCATACGAGTAGGGTCAAAGAGATTTGAGTTCTTTTGTATTGTACACTAAGAGAATGCATCCAAATACTTTGTGTCCATTCATTTGAGTGTGAGACTATACCTAGGATGTTTACAGTTACAAACAAGCTTCAACTCAAGCTTTTGAATGCATCTACGCGTTTTAAAAGCTCATACGTGTAGGGTGAAAGAGATTTGAGTTCTTTTATGTTTTATATTAAGAGAAAGCATCCAAATACGTTGTTTGCATTCATTTAAGTGTGAAACTACACCTAGGATGTTTACCAAGTACAAACAAGCTTCAACTCCAGCTGCTGAATGAATTTACGCGTTTTAACAGCTCTTACGACTAGGGTGATACATATTGAGTTCTTTTGTGTTGTATATTAAGAGAAAGCATCCAAATACTTTGTTTGCTTTCATTTGAGTGTGAAATAACACCAGGGATGTTTACAAGTACAAACAAGCTTCAACTCAAGCTTTTGAATGCATTTACGCGTTTTAAAAGCTCATACGAGTAGGGTGAAAGAGATTTGAGTTCTTTTGTGTTGTATATTAAGAGAAATCATCCAAATACTTTGTTTGCATTCATTTGAGTGTGAAACTGCACCTAGGATGATTACAGTTACAAACAAGCTTCAACTCAAGCTTTTGAATGCATTTACGCGTTTTAAAAGCTCATACGAGTAGGGTGAAAGAGATTTGAGTTCTTTTGTGTTGTATATTAAGAGAAAGCATCCAAATACGTTGTTTGCATTCATTTGAGTGTCAAACTACACCTAGGATGTTTACAAGTACGAACAAGCTTCAACTCAAGCTTTTGAATGCATTTACGCGTTTTAAAAGCTCATACGAGTAGGGTGAAAGCGATTTGAGTTCTTTTGTATTGTATATTAAGAGAAAGCATCCAAATACTTTGTTTGCATTCATTTGAGTGTCAAACTACACCTAGGATGTTTACAAGTACGAACATCTTTCAACTCAAGCTTTTGAATGCATTTACGCGTTTTAAAAGCTCATACGAGTAGGGTGAAAGAGATTTGAGTTCTTTTGTGTTGTATATTAAGAGAAAGCATCCAAATAATTTGTTTGCATTCATTTGAGTGTGAAATTACACCTAGGTTGTTTACAAGTACAAACAAGCTTCAACTCAAGCTTTTGAATGTATTTACGCATTTTAAAAGCTCATACGAGTAGGGTGAAAGAGATTTAAGTTCTTTTGTATTGTATATTAAGAGAAAGCATCCAAATACTTTGTGTCCATTCATTTGAGTGTGAAACTATACCTAGGATGTTTACAGTTACAAACAAGCTTCAACTCATGCTTTTGAATGCATTTACGCGTTTTAAAAGCTCATACGTGTAGGGTGAAAGAGATTTGAGTTCTTTTATGTTTTATATTAAGAGAAAGCATCCAAATACGTTGTTTGCATTCATTTAAGTGTGAAACTACACCTAGGATGTTTACAAGTACAAACAAGCTTCAACTCAAGCTGCTGAATGAATTTACGCGTTTTAACAGCTCTTACGACTAGGGTGATAGAAATTGAGTTCTTTTGTGTTGTATATTAAGAGAAAGCATCCAAATACTTTGTTTGCTTTCATTTGAGTGTGAAATAACACCAGGGATGTTTACAAGTACAAACAAGCTTCAACTCAAGCTTTTGAATGCATTTACGGGTTTTAACAGCTCTTCCGACTAGGGTGATAGAAATTGAGTTCTTTTGTGTTGTATATTAAGAGAAAGCATCCAAATACTTTGTTTGCATTCATTTGAGTGTGAAACTACACCTAGGATGTTTACAGTTACAAACAAGCTTCAACTCAAGCTTTTGAATGCATTTACGCGTTTTAAAAGCTCATATGAGTAGGGTGAAAGAGATTTGAGTTCTTTTGTATTGTATATTAAGAGAAAGCATCCAAATACGTTGTTTGGATTCATTTGTGTGTGAAACTACGACCTAGGATGTTTACAGTTACAAACAAGCTTCAACTCAAGCTTTTGAATGCATTTAAGCGTTTTTAAAAGCTCATACGAGTAGGGTGAAAGAGATTTGAGTTCTTTTGTGTTGTATATTATGAGAAAGCATCCAAATACTTTGTTTGCATTCATTTGAGTGTGAAATTACACCTAGGATGTTTACAAGTACAAACAAGCTTCAACTCAAGCTTTTGAATGTATTTACGAATTTTAAAAGCTCATACGAGTAGGGTGAAATAGAGTAGAGTTCTTTTGTATTGTATATTAAGAGAAAGCATCCAAATACTTTGTTTGCATTCATTTGAGTGTGAAATTACACCTAGGATGTTTACAAGTACAAACAAGCTTCAACTCAAGCTTTTGAAAGTATTTACGCATTTTAAAAGCTCATACGAGTAGGGTGAAAGAGATTTGAGTTCTTTTGTATTGTATATTAAGAGAAAGCATCCAAATACTTTGTTTGTATTCATTTGAGTGTGGAACTACACCTAGGATGTTTACAAGTACAAAGAAGCTTCAACTCAAGCTATTGAATGAATTTACGCGTTTTAACAGCTCTTACGACTAGGGTGATAGAAATTGAGTTCTTTTGTGTTGTATATTAAGAGAAAGCATCCAAATACTTTGTTTACATTCATTTGAGTGTGAAATTACACCTAGGATGTTTATAGTTACAAACAAGCTTCAACTCAAGCTTTTGAATGCATTTACGCGTTTTAAAAGCTCATACGAGTAGGGTGAAAGCGATTTGAGTTCTTTTGTATTGTATATTAAGAGAAAGCAACAAAGTACTTTGTGTACATTCATTTGAGTATGAAACTACACCTAGGATGTTTACAGTTACAAACAAGCTTCAACTCAAGCTTTTGAATGCATTTACGCGTTTTAAAAGCTCATATGAGTAGGGTGAAAGAGATTTGAGTTCTTTTGTGTTGTATATTAAGAGAAAGCATCTGATGTGAAATAAGTAACAAAACGGAAATTAACCTTTGATAGTATCACACAAAGGGATCTTGTTCAAGAATCTCTCAAGAACAACTCACGAATCACTCGTAAGGGTTTCAACCTGAATCACTCAGTTTGAGGGGTAAATACTCACGTATTCAATAATTAATCATCAAAGCACGAGTTTACAATAGCAAAGCTCTCCCATATTTATAGACAAAGAAATCTAAAGCTATTCGGAATCCTAATCCTAGTCCAAATAGGAAACTAACTACGAAACTGACTACAATTGTAAAACGAGCTAATTAACAGCTTTCCTAATACCTAATGGACTTCTAATACTAATAACAATCAGATTATTACTCTCCTAAACAATAATCAACGATTTAATGAAATACTAAACGAAATCGAACTAAACAACTGATTACTTGGCGTCCAAGGCACAAACCCGTTGGAACAGCTTTCCACTGTAAATTCAATCGTCTTTTTAACCCTGTTACGTTTTGAATATGGGAAAAATCAAAGGACAGGAGTTTTAGATCTCGTTTCCAGATTTCTACAGAATTTTGAATCACCATGATCCCACGTCGTATGAGTGAGTTATGATCGAAATACGAACCAGTGTAGAAGTTGTCAAAATTACGGGAATCCTTATAACGAATGAGATCATATATAAGAGCTTTAATCCCGACCTTGTGCGGAAACTCCATGTAATTATCTTTATAGGAGTTAATTTAATGCATAACCACCAAAGGAACTCGATGTAAACAAGAATATATGTTCTCTTGCTAGTTCCTTGGTTGTTCTGTTTACTTTGCACACTTGCTCCCGCATCAGCATTCATTTGAGTTCCTTTGTGTTGTATATTAAGAGATTTAAAAGCATCCAAATACGCGTAGGGTGAAAGAGATTTAAAAGATTCATTTAAAAGCTCATACGAGTAGGGTGAAAGAGATTTGAGTTCTTTTGTGTTGTATATTAAGAGAAAGCATCCAAATACGTTGTTTGCATTCATTTGAATGTGAAACTACACCTAGCATGTTTACAAGTACAAACAAGCTTCAACTCAAGCTGCTGAATGAATTTACGCGTTTTAACAGCTCTTACGACTAGGGTGATAGAAATTGAGTTCTTTTGTGTTGTATATTAAGAGAAAGCATCCAAATACTTTGTTTGCATTCATTTGAGTGTGAAACTATACCTAGGATGTTTACAAGTACAAACAAGCTTCAACTCAAGCTTTTGAATGTACTTACGCATTTTAAAAGCTCATACGAGTAGGGTGAAAGAGATTTGAGTTCTTTTGTGTTGTATATTAAGAGAAATCATCCAAATACTTTGTTTGCATTCATTTGAGTGTGAAACTACACCTAGGATGTTTACAGTTACAAACAAGCTTCAACTCAAGCTTTTGAATGCATTTACGCATTTTAAAAGCTCATACGAGTAGGGTGAAAGAGATTTGAGTTCTTTTATGTTGTATATTAAGAGAAAGCATCCAAATACCTTGTTTGCATTCATTTGAGTGTGAAACTACACCTAGGATGTTTACAAGTACAAACAAGCTTCAACTCAAGCTGTTGAATGAATTTACGCGTTTTAACAGCTCTTACGACTAGGGTGATAGAAATTGAGTTCTTTTGTGTTGTATATTAAGAGAAAGCATCCAGATACTTTGTTTGCATTCATTTGAGTATGAAACTATACCTAGGATGTTTACAGTTACAAACAAGCTTCAACTCAAGCTTTTGAATGCATTTACGCGTTTTAAAAGCTCATACGAATAGGATGAAAGAGATTTGAGTTCTTTTGTGTTGTATATTAAGAGAAAGCATCCAAATACTTTGTTTGCATTCATTTGAGTGTGCAATTACACCTAGGATGTTTACAAGTACAAACAAGCTTCAACTCAAGCTGCTAAATGAATTTACGCGTTTTAACAGCTCTTACGACTAGGGTGATAGAAATTGAGTTCTTTTGTGTTGTATATTAAGAGAAAGCATCCAAATAATTTGTTTGCATTCATTTGAGTGTGGAACTACACCTAGGATGTTTACAAGTACAAACAAGCTTCAACTCAAGCTGTTGAATGAATTTACGCGTTTTAACAGCTCTTACGACTAGGGTGATAGAAATTGAGTTCTTTTGTGTTGTATATTAAGATAAAGCATCCAAATACTTTGTTTACATTCATTTGAGTGTGAAATTACACCTAGGATGTTTACAGTTACAAACAAGCTTCAACTCAAGCTTTTGAATGCATTTACGGGTTTTAACAGCTCTTCCGACTAGGGTGAAAGAGATTTGAGTTCTTTTGTATTGTATATTAAGAGAAAGCATCCAAATACTTTGTGTCCATTCATTTGAGTGTGAAACTATACCTACGATGCTTACAGTTACAAACAAGCTTCAACTCAAGCTGTTGAATGAATTTACGCGTTTTAACAGCTCTTACGACTAGGGTGATAGAAATTGAGTTCTTTTGTATTGTATATTAAGAGAAAGCATCCAAATACTTTGTGTCCATTCATTTGAGTGTGAAACTATACCTAGGATGTTTACAGTTACAAACAAGCTTCAACTCATGCTTTTGAATGCATTTACGCGTTTTAAAAGCTCATACGTGTAGGGTGAAAGAGATTTGAGTTCTTTTATGTTTTATATTAAGAGAAAGCATCCAAATACGTTGTTTGCATTCATTTAAGTGTGAAACTACACCTAGGATGTTTACAAGTACAAACAAGCTTCAACTCAAGCTGCTGAATGAATTTACGCGTTTTAACAGCTCTTACGACTAGGGTGATAGAAATTGAGTTCTTTTGTGTTGTATATTAAGAGAAAGCATCCAAATACTTTGTTTGCTTTCATTTGAGTGTGAAATAACACCAGGGATGTTTACAAGTACAAACAAGCTTCAACTCAAGCTTTTGAATGCATTTACGGGTTTTAACAGCTCTTCCGACTAGGGTGATAGAAATTGAGTTCTTTTGTGTTGTATATTAAGAGAAAGCATCCAAATACTTTGTTTGCATTCATTTGAGTGTGAAACTATACCTAGGATGTTTACAGTTACAAACAAGCTTCAACTCAAGCTTTTGAATGCATTTACGCGTTTAAAAAGCTCATATGAGTAGGGTGAAAGAGATTTGAGTTCTTTTGTATTGTATATTAAGAGAAAGCATCCAAATACGTTGTTTGCATTCATTTGTGTGTGAAACTACGACCTAGGATAATTACAGTTACAAACAAGCTTCAACTCAAGCTTTTGAATGCATTTAAGCGTTTTTAAAAGCTCATACGAGTAGGGTGAAAGAGATTTGAGTTCTTTTGTGTTGTATATTATGAGAAAGCATCCAAATACTTTGTTTGCATTCATTTGAGTGTGAAATTACACCTAGGATGTTTACAAGTACAAACAAGCTTCAACTCAAGCTTTTGAATGTATTTACGAATTTTAAAAGCTCATACGAGTAGGGTGAAATAGAGTAGAGTTCTTTTGTATTGTATATTAAGAGAAAGCATCCAAATACTTTGTTTGCATTCATTTGAGTGTGAAATTACACCTAGGATGTTTACAAGTACAAACAAGCTTCAACTCAAGCTTTTGAATGTATTTACGCATTTTAAAAGCTCATACGAGTAGGGTGAAAGAGATTTGAGTTCTTTTGTATTGTATATTAAGAGAAAGCATCCAAATACTTTGTTTGCATTCATTTGAGTGTGGAACTACACCTAGGATGTCTACAAGTACAAACAAGCTTCAACTCAAGCTGTTGAATGAATTTACGCGTTTTAACAGCTCTTACGACTAGGGTGATAGAAATTGAGTTCTTTTGTGTTGTATATTAAGAGAAAGCATCCAAATACTTTGTTTACATTCATTTGAGTGTGAAATTACACCTAGGATGTTTACAGTTACAAACAAGCTTCAACTCAAGCTTTTGAATGCATTTACGCGTTGTAAAAGCTCATACGAGTAGGGTGAAAGAGATTTGAGTTCTTTTGTGTTGTATATTAAGAGAAAGCATCCAAATACTTTGTTTGCATTCATTTGAGTGTCAAACTACACCTAGGATGTTTACAAGTACGAACAAGCTTCAACTCAAGCTTTTGAATGCATTTACGCGTTTTAAAAGCTCATACGAGTAGGGTGAAAGAGATTTGAGTTCTTTTGTGTTGTATATTAAGAGAGAGCATCCAAATACTTTGTTTGCATTCATTTGAGTGTGAAATTACACCTAGGATGTTTACAAGTACAAACAAGCTTCAACTCAAGCTGCTGAATGAATTTACGCGTTTTAACAGCTCTTACGACTAGGGTGATAGAAATTGAGTTCTTTTGTGTTGTATATTAAGAGAAAGCATCCAAATAATTTGTTTGCATTCATTTGAGTGTGGAACTACACCTAGGATTTTTACAAGTACAAACAAGCTTCAACTCAAGCTGTTGAATGAATTTACGCGTTTTAACAGCTCTTACGACTAGGGTGATAGAAATTGAGTTCTTTTGTGTTGTATATTAAGATAAAGCATCCAAATACTTTGTTTACATTCATTTGAGTGTGAAATTACACCTAGGATGTTTACAGTTACAAACAAGCTTCAACTCAAGCTTTTGAATGCATTTACGGGTTTTAACAGCTCTTCCGACTAGGGTGAAAGAGATTTGAGTTCTTTTGTATTGTATATTAAGAGAAAGCATCCAAATACTTTGTGTCCATTCATTTGAGTGTGAAACTATACCTACGATGCTTACAGTTACAAACAAGCTTCAACTCAAGCTTTTGAATGCATTTAAGCGTTTTTAAAAGCTCATACGAGTAGGGTGAAAGAGATTTGAGTTCTTTTGTGTTGTATATTAATAGAGAGCATCCAAATACTTTGTTTGCATTCATTTGAGTGTGAAATTACACCTAGGATGTTTACAAGTACAAACAAGCTTCAACTCAAGCTTTTGAATGTATTTACGCATTTTAAAAGCTCATACGAGTAGGGTCAAAGAGATTTGAGTTCTTTTGTATTGTACACTAAGAGAATGCATCCAAATACTTTGTGTCCATTCATTTGAGTGTGAGACTATACCTAGGATGTTTACAGTTACAAACAAGCTTCAACTCAAGCTTTTGAATGCATCTACGCGTTTTAAAAGCTCATACGTGTAGGGTGAAAGAGATTTGAGTTCTTTTATGTTTTATATTAAGAGAAAGCATCCAAATACGTTGTTTGCATTCATTTAAGTGTGAAACTACACCTAGGATGTTTACCAAGTACAAACAAGCTTCAACTCCAGCTGCTGAATGAATTTACGCGTTTTAACAGCTCTTACGACTAGGGTGATACATATTGAGTTCTTTTGTGTTGTATATTAAGAGAAAGCATCCAAATACTTTGTTTGCTTTCATTTGAGTGTGAAATAACACCAGGGATGTTTACAAGTACAAACAAGCTTCAACTCAAGCTTTTGAATGCATTTACGCGTTTTAAAAGCTCATACGAGTAGGGTGAAAGAGATTTGAGTTCTTTTGTGTTGTATATTAAGAGAAATCATCCAAATACTTTGTTTGCATTCATTTGAGTGTGAAACTGCACCTAGGATGATTACAGTTACAAACAAGCTTCAACTCAAGCTTTTGAATGCATTTACGCGTTTTAAAAGCTCATACGAGTAGGGTGAAAGAGATTTGAGTTCTTTTGTGTTGTATATTAAGAGAAAGCATCCAAATACGTTGTTTGCATTCATTTGAGTGTCAAACTACACCTAGGATGTTTACAAGTACGAACAAGCTTCAACTCAAGCTTTTGAATGCATTTACGCGTTTTAAAAGCTCATACGAGTAGGGTGAAAGCGATTTGAGTTCTTTTGTATTGTATATTAAGAGAAAGCATCCAAATACTTTGTTTGCATTCATTTGAGTGTCAAACTACACCTAGGATGTTTACAAGTACGAACATCTTTCAACTCAAGCTTTTGAATGCATTTACGCGTTTTAAAAGCTCATACGAGTAGGGTGAAAGAGATTTGAGTTCTTTTGTGTTGTATATTAAGAGAAAGCATCCAAATAATTTGTTTGCATTCATTTGAGTGTGAAATTACACCTAGGTTGTTTACAAGTACAAACAAGCTTCAACTCAAGCTTTTGAATGTATTTACGCATTTTAAAAGCTCATACGAGTAGGGTGAAAGAGATTTAAGTTCTTTTGTATTGTATATTAAGAGAAAGCATCCAAATACTTTGTGTCCATTCATTTGAGTGTGAAACTATACCTAGGATGTTTACAGTTACAAACAAGCTTCAACTCATGCTTTTGAATGCATTTACGCGTTTTAAAAGCTCATACGTGTAGGGTGAAAGAGATTTGAGTTCTTTTATGTTTTATATTAAGAGAAAGCATCCAAATACGTTGTTTGCATTCATTTAAGTGTGAAACTACACCTAGGATGTTTACAAGTACAAACAAGCTTCAACTCAAGCTGCTGAATGAATTTACGCGTTTTAACAGCTCTTACGACTAGGGTGATAGAAATTGAGTTCTTTTGTGTTGTATATTAAGAGAAAGCATCCAAATACTTTGTTTGCTTTCATTTGAGTGTGAAATAACACCAGGGATGTTTACAAGTACAAACAAGCTTCAACTCAAGCTTTTGAATGCATTTACGGGTTTTAACAGCTCTTCCGACTAGGGTGATAGAAATTGAGTTCTTTTGTGTTGTATATTAAGAGAAAGCATCCAAATACTTTGTTTGCATTCATTTGAGTGTGAAACTACACCTAGGATGTTTACAGTTACAAACAAGCTTCAACTCAAGCTTTTGAATGCATTTACGCGTTTTAAAAGCTCATATGAGTAGGGTGAAAGAGATTTGAGTTCTTTTGTATTGTATATTAAGAGAAAGCATCCAAATACGTTGTTTGGATTCATTTGTGTGTGAAACTACGACCTAGGATGTTTACAGTTACAAACAAGCTTCAACTCAAGCTTTTGAATGCATTTAAGCGTTTTTAAAAGCTCATACGAGTAGGGTGAAAGAGATTTGAGTTCTTTTGTGTTGTATATTATGAGAAAGCATCCAAATACTTTGTTTGCATTCATTTGAGTGTGAAATTACACCTAGGATGTTTACAAGTACAAACAAGCTTCAACTCAAGCTTTTGAATGTATTTACGAATTTTAAAAGCTCATACGAGTAGGGTGAAATAGAGTAGAGTTCTTTTGTATTGTATATTAAGAGAAAGCATCCAAATACTTTGTTTGCATTCATTTGAGTGTGAAATTACACCTAGGATGTTTACAAGTACAAACAAGCTTCAACTCAAGCTTTTGAAAGTATTTACGCATTTTAAAAGCTCATACGAGTAGGGTGAAAGAGATTTGAGTTCTTTTGTATTGTATATTAAGAGAAAGCATCCAAATACTTTGTTTGTATTCATTTGAGTGTGGAACTACACCTAGGATGTTTACAAGTACAAAGAAGCTTCAACTCAAGCTATTGAATGAATTTACGCGTTTTAACAGCTCTTACGACTAGGGTGATAGAAATTGAGTTCTTTTGTGTTGTATATTAAGAGAAAGCATCCAAATACTTTGTTTACATTCATTTGAGTGTGAAATTACACCTAGGATGTTTATAGTTACAAACAAGCTTCAACTCAAGCTTTTGAATGCATTTACGCGTTTTAAAAGCTCATACGAGTAGGGTGAAAGCGATTTGAGTTCTTTTGTATTGTATATTAAGAGAAAGCAACAAAGTACTTTGTGTACATTCATTTGAGTATGAAACTACACCTAGGATGTTTACAGTTACAAACAAGCTTCAACTCAAGCTTTTGAATGCATTTACGCGTTTTAAAAGCTCATATGAGTAGGGTGAAAGAGATTTGAGTTCTTTTGTGTTGTATATTAAGAGAAAGCATCTGATGTGAAATAAGTAACAAAACGGAAATTAACCTTTGATAGTATCACACAAAGGGATCTTGTTCAAGAATCTCTCAAGAACAACTCACGAATCACTCGTAAGGGTTTCAACCTGAATCACTCAGTTTGAGGGGTAAATACTCACGTATTCAATAATTAATCATCAAAGCACGAGTTTACAATAGCAAAGCTCTCCCATATTTATAGACAAAGAAATCTAAAGCTATTCGGAATCCTAATCCTAGTCCAAATAGGAAACTAACTACGAAACTGACTACAATTGTAAAACGAGCTAATTAACAGCTTTCCTAATACCTAATGGACTTCTAATACTAATAACAATCAGATTATTACTCTCCTAAACAATAATCAACGATTTAATGAAATACTAAACGAAATCGAACTAAACAACTGATTACTTGGCGTCCAAGGCACAAACCCGTTGGAACAGCTTTCCACTGTAAATTCAATCGTCTTTTTAACCCTGTTACGTTTTGAATATGGGAAAAATCAAAGGACAGGAGTTTTAGATCTCGTTTCCAGATTTCTACAGAATTTTGAATCACCATGATCCCACGTCGTATGAGTGAGTTATGATCGAAATACGAACCAGTGTAGAAGTTGTCAAAATTACGGGAATCCTTATAACGAATGAGATCATATATAAGAGCTTTAATCCCGACCTTGTGCGGAAACTCCATGTAATTATCTTTATAGGAGTCAATTTAATGCATAACCACCAAAGGAACTCGATGTAAACAAGAATATATGTTCTCTTGCTAGTTCCTTGGTTGTTCTGTTTACTTTGCACACTTGCTCCCGCATCAGCATTCATTTGAGTTCCTTTGTGTTGTATATTAAGAGATTTAAAAGCATCCAAATACGCGTAGGGTGAAAGAGATTTAAAAGATTCATTTAAAAGCTCATACGAGTAGGGTGAAAGAGATTTGAGTTCTTTTGTGTTGTATATTAAGAGAAAGCATCCAAATACGTTGTTTGCATTCATTTGAATGTGAAACTACACCTAGCATGTTTACAAGTACAAACAAGCTTCAACTCAAGCTGCTGAATGAATTTACGCGTTTTAACAGCTCTTACGACTAGGGTGATAGAAATTGAGTTCTTTTGTGTTGTATATTAAGAGAAAGCATCCAAATACTTTGTTTGCATTCATTTGAGTGTGAAACTATACCTAGGATGTTTACAAGTACAAACAAGCTTCAACTCAAGCTTTTGAATGTACTTACGCATTTTAAAAGCTCATACGAGTAGGGTGAAAGAGATTTGAGTTCTTTTGTGTTGTATATTAAGAGAAATCATCCAAATACTTTGTTTGCATTCATTTGAGTGTGAAACTACACCTAGGATGTTTACAGTTACAAACAAGCTTCAACTCAAGCTTTTGAATGCATTTACGCATTTTAAAAGCTCATACGAGTAGGGTGAAAGAGATTTGAGTTCTTTTATGTTGTATATTAAGAGAAAGCATCCAAATACCTTGTTTGCATTCATTTGAGTGTGAAACTACACCTAGGATGTTTACAAGTACAAACAAGCTTCAACTCAAGCTGTTGAATGAATTTACGCGTTTTAACAGCTCTTACGACTAGGGTGATAGAAATTGAGTTCTTTTGTGTTGTATATTAAGAGAAAGCATCCAGATACTTTGTTTGCATTCATTTGAGTATGAAACTATACCTAGGATGTTTACAGTTACAAACAAGCTTCAACTCAAGCTTTTGAATGCATTTACGCGTTTTAAAAGCTCATACGAATAGGATGAAAGAGATTTGAGTTCTTTTGTGTTGTATATTAAGAGAAAGCATCCAAATACGTTGTTGCATTCATTTGAGTGTGAAACTACACCTAGGATGTTTACAAGTACAAACAAGCTTCAACTCAAGCTGCTGAATGAATTTACGCGTTTTAACAGCTCTTACGACTAGGGTGATAGAAATTGAGTTCTTTTGTGTTGTATATTAAGAGAAAGCATCCAAGTACTTTCTTTGCATTCATTTGAGTGTGAAACTACACCTAGGATGTTTACAGTTACAAACAAGCTTCAACTCAAGCTTTTGAATGCATTTACGCGTTTTAAAAGCTCGTACGAGTAGGGTGAAAGAGATTTGAGTTCTTTTGTGTTGTATATTAAGAGAAAGCATCCAAATACGTTGTTTGCGTTCATTTGAGTGTGAAACTACACCTAGGATGTTTACAAGTACAAACAAGCTTCAACTCAAGCTGCTGAATGAATTTACGCGTTTTGACAGCTCTTACGACTAGGGTGATAGAAATTGAGTTCTTTTGTGTTGTATATTAAGAGAAAGCATCCAAATACTTTGTTTGCATTCATTTGAGTGTGAAACTATACCTAGGATGTTTACAAGTACAAACAAGCTTCAACTCAAGCTTTTGAATGTACTTACGCATTTTAAAAGCTCATACGAGTAGGGTGAAAGAGATTTGAGTTCTTTTGTGTTGTATATTAAGAGAAATCATCCAAATACTTTGTTTGCATTCATTTGAGTGTGAAACTACACCTAGGATGTTTATAGTTACAAACAAGCTTCAACTCAAGCTTTTGAATGCATTTACGCGTTTTAAAAGCTCATACGAGTAGGGTGAAAGAGATTTGAGTTCTTTTGTGTTGTATATTTAGAGAAAGCATCCAAATACCTTGTTTGCATTCATTAGAGTGTGAAACTACACCTAGGATGTTTACAAGTACAAACAAGCTTCAACTCAAGCTGTTGAATGAATTTACGCGTTTTAACAGCTCTTACGACTAGGGTGATAGAAATTGAGTTCTTTTGTGTTGTATATTAAGAGAAAGCATCCAAATACTTTGTTTGCATTCATTTGAGTGTGAAACTATACCTAGGATGTTTACAAGTACAAACAAGCTTCAACTCAAGCTTTTGAATGTACTTACGCATTTTAAAAGCTCATACGAGTAGGGTGAAAGAGATTTGAGTTCTTTTGTGTTGTATATTAAGAGAAATCATCCAAATACTTTGTTTGCATTCATTTGAGTGTGAAACTACACCTAGGATGTTTATAGTTACAAACAAGCTTCAACTCAAGCTTTTGAATGCATTTACGCGTTTTAAAAGCTCATACGAGTAGGGTGAAAGAGATTTGAGTTCTTTTGTGTTGTATATTTAGAGAAAGCATCCAAATACCTTGTTTGCATTCATAAGAGTGTGAAACTACACCTAGGATGTTTACAAGTACAAACAAGCTTCAACTCAAGCTGTTGAATGAATTTACGCGTTTTAACAGCTCTTACGACTAGGGTGATAGAAATTGAGTTCTTTTGTGTTGTATATTAAGAGAAAGCATCCAAATACTTTGTTTGCATTCATTTGAGTATCAAACTATACCTAGGATGTTTACAGTTACAAACAAGCTTCAACTCAAGCTTTTGAATGCATTTACGCGTTTTAAAAGCTCATACGAATAGGATGAAAGAGATTTGAGTTCTTTTGTGTTGTATATTAAGAGAAAGCATCCAAATACGTTGTTGCATTCATTTGAGTGTGAAACTACACCTAGGATGTTTACAAGTACAAACAAGCTTCAACTCAAGCTGCTGAATGAATTTACGCGTTTTAACAGCTCTTTCGACTAGGGTGATAGAAATTGAGTTCTTTTGTGTTGTATATTAAGAGAAAGCATCCAAGTACTTTCTTTGCATTCATTTGAGTGTGAAACTACACCTAGGATGTTTACAGTTACAAACAAGCTTCAACTCAAGCTTTTGAATGCATTTACGCGTTTTAAAAGCTCGTACGAGTAGGGTGAAAGAGATTTGAGTTCTTTTGTGTTGTATATTAAGAGAAACAATCCAAATACGTTGTTTGCATTCATTTGAGTGTGAAACTACACCTAGGATGTTTACAAGTACAAACAAGCTTCAACTCAAGCTGCTGAATGAATTTACGCGTTTTAACAGTTCTTACGACTAGGGTGATAGAAATTGAGTTCTTTTGTGTTGTATATTAAGAGAAAGCATCCAAATACATTGTCTGATTTCATTTGAGTGTGAAATTACACCTAGGATGTTTACAGTTACAAACAAGCTTCAACTCAACCTTTTGAATGCATTTCCGCGTTTTAAAAGCCCATACGAGTAGGGTCAAAGAGATTTGAGTTCTTTTGTATTGTATATTAAGAGAAAGCATCCAAATACTTTGTTTGCATTCATTTGAGTGTGAAACTACACCTAGGATGTTTACAGTTACAAACAAGCTTCAAGTCAAGCTTTTGAATGTATTTACGCGTTTTAAAAGCTCATACGAGTAGGGTGAAAGAGATTTGAGTTCTTTTGTGTTGTATATTAAGAGAAAGCATCCAAATACTTTGTTTGCATTCATTTGAGTGTGAAATTACACCTAGGATGTTTACAAGTAAAAACAAGCTTCAACTCAAGCTTTTGAATGTATTTACACATTTTAAAAGCTCATACGAGTAGGGTGAAAGTGATTTGAGTTCTTTTGTGTTGTATATTAAGAGAAAGCATCCAAATACTTTATTTGCATTCATTTGAGTGTGAAACTACACCTAGGATGTTTACAAGTACAAACAAGCTTCAACTCAAGCTGCTGAATGAATTTACGCGTTTTAACAGCTCTTACGACTAGGGTGATAGAAATTGAGTTCTTTTGTGTTGTATATTAAGAGAAAGCATCCAAATACTTTGTTTGCATTCATTTGAATGTGAAACTACACCTAGGATGTTTACAAGTACAAACAAGCTTCAACTCAAGCTGCTGAATGAATTTACGCGTTTTAACAGCTCTTACGAGTAGGGTGAAAGAGATTTGAGTTCTTTTGTGTTGTATATTAAGAGAAAGCATCCAAATACTTTGTTTGATTTCATTTGAGTGTGAAATTACACCTAGGATGTTTACAGTTACAAACAAGCTTCAACTCAAGCTTTTGAATGCATTTACACGTTTTAAAAGCTCATACGAGTAGGGTGAAAGAGATTTGAGTTCTTTTGTGTTGTATATTAAGAGAAAGCATCCAAATACGTTGTTTGCATTCATTTGAGTGTGAAACTACACCTAGGATGTCTACAAGTACAAACAAGCTTCAACTCAAGCTGTTGAATGAATTTACGCGTTTTAACAGCTCTTACGACTAGGGTGATAGAAATTGAGTTCTTTTGTGTTGTATATTAAGAGAAAGCATCCAAATACTTTGTTTGCATTCATTTGAGTATGAAACTATACCTAGGATGTTCACAGTTACAAACAAGCTTCAACTCAAGCTTTTGAATGCATTTACGCGTTTTAAAAGCTCATACGAATAGGATGAAAGAGATTTGAGTTCTTTTGTGTTGTATATTAAGAGAAAGCATCCAAATACGTTGTTGCATTCATTTGAGTGTGAAACTACACCTAGGATGTTTACAAGTACAAACAAACTTCAACTCAAGCTGCTGAATGAATTTACGCGTTTTAACAGCTCTTACGACAAGGGTGATAGAAATTGAGTTCTTTTGTGTTGTATATTAAGAGAAAACATCCAAGTACTTTCTTTGCATTCATTTGAGTGTGAAACTACACCTAGGATGTTTACAGTTACAAACAAGCTTCAACTCAAGCTTTTGAATGCATTTACGCGTTTTAAAAGCTCGTACGAGTAGGGTGAAAGAGATTTGAGTTCTTTTGTGTTGTATATTAAGAGAAACAATCCAAATACGTTGTTTGCATTCATTTGAGTGTGAAACTACACCTAGGATGTTTACAAGTACAAACAAGCTTCAACTCAAGCTGCTGAATGAATTTACGCGTTTTAACAGTTCTTACGACTGGGGTGATAGAAATTGAGTTCTTTTGTGTTGTATATTAAGAGAAAGCATCCAAATACATTGTCTGATTTCATTTGAGTGTGAAATTACACCTAGGATGTTTACAGTTACAAACAAGCTTCAACTCAAGCTTTTGAATGCATTTCCGCGCTTTAAAAGCCCATACGAGTAGGGTCAAAGAGATTTGAGTTCTTTTGTGTTGTATATTAAGAGAAAGCATCCAAATACGTTGTTTGCATTCATTTGAGTGTGAAACTACACCTAGGATGTTTACAGTTACAAACAAGCTTCAACTCAAGCTTTTGAATGCATTTACGCGTTTTAAAAGCTCATACGAGTAGGGTGAAAGAGATTTGAGTTCTTTTGTGTTGTATATTAAGAGAAAGCATCCAAATACGTTGTTTGCATTCATTTGAGTGTCAAACTACACCTAGGATGTTTACAAGTACGAACAAGCTTCAACTCAAGCTTTTGAATGCATTTACGCGTTTTAAAAGCTCATACGAGTAGGGTGAAAGAGATTTGAGTTCTTTTGTGTTGTAAATTAAGAGAAAGCATCCAAATACTTTTTTTGCATTCATTTGAGTGTGAAACTACACCTAGGATGTTTACAAGTACAAACAAGCTTCAACTCAAGCTGCTGAATGAATTTACGCGTTTTTACAGCTCTTACGACTAGGGTGATATAAATTGAGTTCTTTTGTGTTGTATATTAAAAGAAAGCATCCAAATACTTTGTTTGCATTCATTTGAGTGTGAAACTACACCTAGGATGTTTACAAGTACAAACAAGCTTCAACTCAAGCTGCTGAATGAATTTACGCGTTTTAACAGCTCTTACGACTAGGGTGATAGAAATTGAGTTCTTTTGTGTTGTATATTAAGAGAAAGCATCCAAATACTTTGTTTGCATTCATTTGAATGTGAAACTACACCTAGGATGTTTACAAGTACAAACAAGCTTCAACTCAAGCTGCTGAATGAATTTACGCGTTTTAACAGCTCTTACGACTAGGGTGATAGAAATTGAGTTCTTTTGTGTTGTATATTAAGAGAAAGCATCCAAATACTTTGTTTGCATTCATTTGAGTGTGAAACTACACCTAGGATGTTTACAAGTACAAACAAGCTTCAGCTCAAGCTGTTAAGTGAATTTACGCGTTTTAACAGCTCTTACGACTAGGGTGATAGAAATTGAGTTCTTTTGTGTTGTATATTAAGAGAAAGCATCCAAATACTTTGTTTGCTTTCATTTGAGTGTGAAATAACACCAGGGATGTTTACAAGTACAAACAAGTTTCAACTCAAGCTTTTGAATGCAGTTACGGGTTTTAACATCTCTTACGGCTAGGGTGATAGAAATTGAGTTTTTTTGTGTTGTATATTAAGAGAAAGCATCCAAATACTTTGTTTGCATTCATTTGAGTGTGAAACTACACCTAGGATGTTTACAGTTACAAACAAGCTTCAACTCAAGTTTTTGAATGCATTTACGCGTTTTAAAAGCTCATACGAGTAGGGTGAAAGAGATTTGAGTTCTTTTGTGTTGTATATTAAGAGAAAGCATCCAAATACGTTGTTTGCATTCATTTGAGTGTGAAACAACGACCTAGGATGTTTATAGTTACAAACAAGCTTCAACTCAAGCTTTTGAATGCATTTACGCGTTTTTAAAAGCTCATACGAGTAGGGTGAAAGAGATTTGAGTTCTTTTGTGTTGTATATTATGAGAAAGCATCCAAATACTTTGTTTGCATTCATTTGAGTGTGAAATTACACCTAGGATGTTTACAAGTACAAACAAGCTTCAACTCAAGCTTTTGAATGTATTTACGAATTTTAAAAGTTCATACGAGTAGGGTGAAATAGAGTTGAGTTCTTTTGTATTGTATATTAAGAGAAAGCATCCAAATACTTTGTTTGCATTCATTTGAGTGTGAAATTACACCTAGGATGTTTACAAGTACAAACAAACTTTAACCCATACTTTTGAATGTATTTACGCATTTTAAAAGCTCATACGAGTAGGGTGAAAGAGATTTGAGTTCTTTTGTATTGTATATTAAGAGAAAGCATCCAAATACTTTGTGTCCATTCATTTGAGTGTGAAACTATACCTAGGATGCTTACAGTTACAAACAAGCTTCAACTCAAGCTTTTGAATGCATTTACGCGTTTTAAAAGCTCATACGAGTAGGGTCAAAGAGATTTATGTTCTTTTGTATTGTATATTAAGAGAAAGCATCCAAATACTTTGTTTGCACTCATTTGAGTGTGAAACTACACCTAGGATGTTTACAGTTACAAACAAGCTTCAACTCAAACGTTTGAATGCATTTACGCGTTTTAAAAGCTCATACGAGTAGGGTGAAAGAGATTTGAGTTCTTTTGTGTTGTAAATTAAGAGAAAGCATCCAAATACTTTGTTTGCATTCATTTGAGTGTGAAACTATACCTAGTATGTTTACAGTTACAAACAAGCTTCAACTCAAGCTTTTGAATGCATTTACGCGTTTTTAAAAGCTCATACGAGTAGGGTGAAAGAGATTTGAGTCCTTTTGTGTTGTATATTAAGAGAAAGCATCCAAATACTTTGTTTGCATTCATTTGAGTGTGAAATTACACCTAGGATGTTTACAAGTACAAGCAAGCTTCAACTCAAGCTGCTGAATGAATTTACGCGTTTTAACAGCTCTTACGACTAGGGTGATAGAAATTGAGTTCTTTTGTGTTGTATATTAAGAGAAAGCATCCAAATACTTTGTTTGCATTCATTTGAGTGTGAAACTACACCTAGGATGTTTACAAGTACAAACAAGCTTCAACTCAAGCTGTTGAATGAATTTACGCGTTTTAACAGCTCTTACGACTAGGGTGATAGAAATTGAGTTCTTTTGTGTTGTATATTAAGAGAAAGCATCCAAATACTTTGTTTACATTCATTTGAGTGTGAAATTACACCTAGGATGTTTACAGTTATAAACAAGCTTCAACTCAAGCTTTTGAATGCATTTACGCGTTTTAAAAGCTCATACGAGTAGGGTGAAAGAGATTTGAGTTCTTTTGTGTTGTATTAAGAGAAAGCATCCAAATACTTTGTTTGCATTCATTTGAGTGTCAAACTACACCTAGGATGTTTACAAGTACGAACAAGCTTCAACTCAAGCTTTTGAATGCATTTACGCGTTTTAAAAGCTCATACGAGTATGGTGAAAGAGATTTGAGTTCTTTTGTGTTGTATATTAAGAGAAAGCATCCAAATACTTTGTTTGCATTCATTTGAGTGTGAAATTACACCTAGGATGTTTACAAGTACAAACAAATGAATGCAAACAAAGTATTTCGATCATAACTCACTCATACGAATAGGAAAGTAATCCTAGTCCAAATAGGAAAGTAACTACGAAACTGACTACAATTGTAAAACGAGCTAATTAAAAGCTTTCCTAATACCTAATGAAATACTAAACGAAATCGAACTAAACAACTGATTACTTGGCGTCCAAAGCACAAACCCGTTGGAACAGCTTTCCACTGTAAATTCAATCATCTTTTTAACCCTGTTACGTTTTGAATATGGGAAAAATCAAAGGACAGGAGTTTTAGATCTCGTTTTCAGCGTTCTACAGATATTTGAATCACCATGATCCCACGTCGTATGAGTGAGTTATGATCGAAATACGAACCAGTGTAGAAGCTATCAAAATTACGGGAATCCTTATAGCGAATGAGATCATATAATAAGAGCTTTAATCCCGACCTTGTGTGGAAACTCCATGTAATTATCTTTATAGGAGTCAATTTAATGCATAACCTCCAAAGGAACTCGATGTAAACAAGAATATATGTTCTCTTGCTAGTTCCTTGGTTGTTCTGTTTACTTTGCACACTTGCTCCCGCATCAGCATTCATTTGAGTTCCTTTGTGTTGTATATTAAGAGATTTAAAAGCATCCAAATACGCGTTTAAAAGAATGTGTTAAATTACGAACAAGCTTCAACTCAAGCTTTTGAATGCATTTACGCGTTTTAAAAGCTCATACGAGTAGGGTGAAAGAGATTTGAGTTCTTTTGTGTTGTATATTAAGAGAAAGCATCCAAATACGTTGTTTGCATTCATTTGAGTGTGAAACTACACCTAGGATGTTTACAAGTACAAACAAGCTTCAACTCAAGCTGCTGAATGATGTTACGCGTTTTAACAGCTTTTACGACTAGGGTGATAGAAATTGAGTTCTTTTGTGTTGTATATTAAGAGAAAGCATCCAAATACTTTCTTTGCATTCATTTGAGTGTGAAACTACACCTAGGATGTTTACAGTTACAAACAAGCTTCAACTCAAGCTTTTGAATGCATTTACGCGTTTTAAAAGCTCGTACGAGTAGGGTGAAAGAGATTTGAGTTCTTTTGTGATGTATATTAAGAGAAATCATCCAAATACTTTGTTTGCATTTATTTGAGTGTGAAACTACACCTAGGATGTTTACAGTTACAAACAAGCTTCAACTCAAGCTTTTGAATGCATTTACGCGTTTTAAAAGCTCATACGAGTAGGGTGAAAGAGATTTGAGTTCTTTTGTGTTGTATATTAAGAGAAAGCATCCAAATACTTTGTTTGCATTCATATGAGTGTGAAACTATACGTAGGATGTTTACAGTTACAAACAAGCTTCAACTCAAGCTTTTGAATGCATTTACGCGTTTTAAAAGCTCATACGAGTAGGGTGAAAGAGATTTGAGTTCTTTTGGGTTGTATATTAAGAGAAAGCATCCAAATACTTTGTTTGCATTCATTTGAGTGTGAAACTACACCTAGGATGTTTACAAGTACAAACAAGCTTCAACTCAAGCTGCTGAATGAATTTACGCGTTTTAACAGCTCTTACGACTAGGGTGATAGAAATTGAGTTCTTTTGTGTTGTATATTAAGAGAAAGCATCCAAATACTTTGTTTGCATTAATTTGAATGTGAAACTACACCTAGGATGTTTACAAGTACAAACAAGCTTTAACTCAAACTGCTGAATGAATTTACGCGTTTTAACAGCTCTTACGAGTAGGGTGAAAGAGATTTGAGTTCTTTTGTGTTGTATATTAAGAGAAAGCATCCAAATACTTTGTTTGATTTCATTTGAGTGTGAAATTACACATAGGATGTTTACAGTTACAAACAAGCTTCAACTCAAGCTTTTGAATGCATTTACGCGTTTTAAAAGCTCATACGAGTAGGGTGAAAGAGATTTGAGTTCTTTTGTGTTGTATATTAAGAGAAAGCATCCAAATACTTTGTTTGCATTCATTTGAGTGTGAAACTACACCTAGGATGTTTACAAGTACAAACAAGCTTCAACTCAAGCTTTTGAATGTATTTACGCATTTTAAAAGCTCATACGAGTAGGGTGAAATTGATTTGAGTTCTTTTGTGTTGTATATTAAGAGAAAGCATCCAAATACTTTGTTTGCATTCATTTGAGTGTGAAACTACACCTAGGATGTTTACAAGTACAAACAAGCTTCAACTCAAGCTGCTGAATGAATTTACGCGTTTTAACAGCTCTTACGACTAGGGTGATAGAAATTGAGTTCTTTTGTGTTGTATATTAAGAGAAAGCATCCAAATACTTTGTTTGCATTAATTTGAATGTGAAACTACACCTAGGATGTTTACAAGTACAAACAAGCTTCAACTCAAACTGCTGAATGAATTTACGCGTTTTAACAGCTCTTACGAGTAGGGTGAAAGAGATTTGAGTTTTTGTGTGTTGTATATTAAGAGAAAGCATCCAAATACTTTGTTTGATTTCATTTGAGTGTGAAATTACACATAGGATGTTTACAGTTACAAACAAGCTTCAACTCAAGCTTTTGAATGCATTTACGCGTTTTAAAAGCTCATACGAGTAGGGTGAAAGAGATTTGAGTTCTTTTGTGTTGTATATTAAGAGAAAGCATCCAAATACTTTGTTTGCATTCATTTGAGTGTGAAACTATACGTAGGATGTTTACAGTTACAAACAAGCTTCAACTCAAGCTTTTGAATGCATTTACGCGTTTTAAAAGCTCATACGACTAGGGTGAAAGAGATTTGAGTTCTTTTGGGTTGTATATTAAGAGAAAGCATCCAAATACTTTGTTTGCATTCATTTGAGTGTGAAACTACACCTAGGATGTTTACAGTTACAAACAAGCTTCAACTCAAGCTTTTGAATGCATTTACGCGTTTTAAAAGCTCATACGAGTAGGGTGAAAGAGATTTGAGTTCTTTTGGGTTGTATATTAAGAGAAAGCATCCAAATACTTTGTTTGCATTCATTTGAGTGTGAAACTACACCTAGGATGTTTACAAGTACAAACAAGCTTCAACTCAAGCTGCTGAATGAATTTACGCGTTTTAACAGCTCTTACGACTAGGGTGATAGAAATTGAGTTCTTTTGTGTTGTATATTAAGAGAAAGCATCCAAATACTTTGTTTGCATTAATTTGAATGTGAAACTACACCTAGGATGTTTACAAGTACAAACAAGCTTTAACTCAAACTGCTGAATGAATTTACGCGTTTTAACAGCTCTTACGAGTAGGGTGAAAGAGATTTGAGTTCTTTTGTGTTGTATATTAACAGAAAGCATCCAAATACTTTGTTTGATTTCATTTGAGTGTGAAATTACACATAGGATGTTTACAGTTACAAACAAGCTTCAACTCAAGCTTTTGAATGCATTTACGCGTTTTAAAAGCTCATACGAGTAGGGTGAAAGAGATTTGAGTTCTTTTGTGTTGTATATTAAGAGAAAGCATCCAAATACTTTGTTTGCATTCATTTGAGTGTGAAACTACACCTAGGATGTTTACAAGTACAAACAAGCTTCAACTCAAGCTTTTGAATGTATTTACGCATTTTAAAAGCTCATACGAGTAGGGTGAAATTGATTTGAGTTCTTTTGTGTTGTATATTAAGAGAAAGCATCCAAATACTTTGTTTGCATTCATTTGAGTGTGAAACTACACCTAGGATGTTTACAAGTACAAACAAGCTTCAACTCAAGCTGCTGAATGAATTTACGCGTTTTAACAGCTCTTACGACTAGGGTGATAGAAATTGACTTCTTTTGTGTTGTATATTAAGAGAAAGCATCCAAATACTTTGTTTGCATTAATTTGAATGTGAAACTACACCTAGGATGTTTACAAGTACAAACAAGCTTCAACTCAAACTGCTGAATGAATTTACGCGTTTTAACAGCTCTTACGAGTAGGGTGAAAGAGATTTGAGTTCTTGTGTGTTGTATATTAAGAGAAAGCATCCAAATACTTTGTTTGATTTCATTTGAGTGTGAAATTACACCTAGGATGTTTACAAGTACAAACAAGCTTCAACTCAAGCTTTTGAATGCATTTACGCGTTTTAAAAGCTCATACGAGTAGGGTGAAAGAGATTTGAGTTCTTTTGTGTTGTATATTAAGAGAAAGCATCCAAATACTTTGTTTGCATTCATTTGAGTGTGAAACTATACGTAGGATGTTTACAGTTACAAACAAGCTTCAACTCAAGCTTTTGAATGCATTTACGCGTTTTAAAAGCTCATACGACTAGGGTGAAAGAGATTTGAGTTCTTTTGGGTTGTATATTAAGAGAAAGCATCCAAATACTTTGTTTGCATTCATTTGAGTGTGAAACTACACCTAGGATGTTTACAGTTACAAACAAGCTTCAACTCAAGCTTTTGAATGCATTTACGCGTTTTAAAAGCTCATACGAGTAGGGTGAAAGAGATTTGAGTTCTTTTGTGTTGGATATTAAGAGAAATCATCTAAATACTTTGTTTGCATTCATTTGAGTGTGAAACTGGACCTAGGATGTTTACAGTTACAAACAACCTTCAACTCAAGCTTTTGAATGCATTTACGCGTTTTAAAAGCTCATACGAGTAGGGTGAAAGAGAATTGAGTTCTTTTGTGTTGTATATTAAGAGAAAGCATCCAAATACGTTGTTTGCTTTCATTTGAGTGTCAAACTACACCTAGCATGTTTACAAGTACGAACAAGCTTCAACTGAAGCTTTTGAATGCATTTACGCGTTTTAAAAGCTCATACGAGTAGGGTGAAAGCGATTTGAGTTCTTTTGTATTGTATATTAAGAGAAAGCATCCAAATACTTTGTTTGCATTCATTTGAGTGTGAAATTACACCTAGGATGTTTACAAGTACAAACAAGCTTCAACTCAAGCTTTTGAATGTATTTACGCATTTTAAAAGCTCATACGAGTAGGGTGAAAGTGATTTGAGTTCTTTTGTGTTGTATATTAAGAGAAAGCATCCAAATACTTTGTTTGCATTCATTTGAGTGTGAAACTACACCTGGGATGTTTACAAGTACAAACAAGCTTCAACTCAAGCTGCTGAATGAATTTACGCGTTTTAACAGCCCTTACGACTACGGTGATAGAAATTGAGTTCTTTTGTGTTGTATATTAAGAGAAAGCATCCAAATACTTTGCTTGCATTAATTTGAATGTGAAACTATACCTAGGATGTTTACAAGTACAAACAAGCTTCAACTCAAACTGCTGAATATATTTACGCGTTTTAACAGCTCTTACGAGTAGGGTGAAAGAGATTTGAGTTCTTTTGTGTTGTATATTAAGAGAAAGCATCCAAATACTTTGTTTGATTTCATTTGAGTGTGAAATTACACCTAGGATGTTTACAGTTACAAACAAGCTTCAACTCAAGCTTTTGAATGCATTTACGCGTTTTAAAAGCTCATACGAGTAGGGTGAAAGAGATTTGAGTTCTTTTGTGTTCTACATTAAGAGAAAGCATCCAAATACTTTGTTTGCATTCATTTGAGTGTGAAACTAGACGTAGGATGTTTACAGTTACAAACAAGCTTCAACTCAAGCTTTTGAATGCATTTACGCGTTTTAAAAGCTCATACGAGTAGGGTGAAAGAGATTTGAGTTCTTTTGGGTTGTATATTAAGAGAAAGCATCCAAATACTTTGTTTGCATTCATTTGAGTGTGAAACTACACCTAGGATGTTTACAAGTACAAACAAGCTTCAACTCAAGCTGCTGAATGAATTTACGCGTTTTAACAGCTCTTACGACTAGGGTGATAGAAATTGAGTTCTTTTGTGTTGTATATTAAGAGAAAGCATCCAAATACTTTGTTTGCATTAATTTGAATGTGAAACTACACCTAGGATGTTTACAAGTACAAACAAGCTTTAACTCAAACTGCTGAATGAATTTACGCGTTTTAACAGCTCTTACGAGTAGGGTGAAAGAGATTTGAGTTCTTTTGTGTTGTATATTAAGAGAAAGCATCCAAATACTTTGTTTGATTTCATTTGAGTGTGAAATTACACATAGGATGTTTACAGTTACAAACAAGCTTCAACTCAAGCTTTTGAATGCATTTACGCGTTTTAAAAGCTCATACGAGTAGGGTGAAAGAGATTTGAGTTCTTTTGTGTTGTATATTAAGAGAAAGCATCCAAATACTTTGTTTGCATTCATTTGAGTGTGAAACTACACCTAGGATGTTTACAAGTACAAACAAGCTTCAACTCAAGCTTTTGAATGTATTTACGCATTTTAAAAGCTCATACGAGTAGGGTGAAATTGATTTGAGTTCTTTTGTGTTGTATATTAAGAGAAAGCATCCAAATACTTTGTTTGCATTCATTTGAGTGTGAAACTACACCTAGGATGTTTACAAGTACAAACAAGCTTCAACTCAAGCTGCTGAATGAATTTACGCGTTTTAACAGCTCTTACGACTAGGGTGATAGAAATTGACTTCTTTTGTGTTGTATATTAACAGAAAGCATCCAAATACTTTGTTTGCATTAATTTGAATGTGAAACTACACCTAGGATGTTTACAAGTACAAACAAGCTTCAACTCAAACTGCTGAATGAATTTACGCGTTTTAACAGCTCTTACGAGTAGGGTGAAAGAGATTTGAGTTCTTGTGTGTTGTATATTAAGAGAAAGCATCCAAATACTTTGTTTGATTTCATTTGAGTGTGAAATTACACCTAGGATGTTTACAAGTACAAACAAGCTTCAACTCAAGCTTTTGAATGCATTTACGCGTTTTAAAAGCTCATACGAGTAGGGTGAAAGAGATTTGAGTTCTTTTGTGTTGTATATTAAGAGAAAGCATCCAAATACTTTGTTTGCATTCATTTGAGTGTGAAACTATACGTAGGATGTTTACAGTTACAAACAAGCTTCAACTCAAGCTTTTGAATGCATTTACGCGTTTTAAAAGCTCATACGACTAGGGTGAAAGAGATTTGAGTTCTTTTGGGTTGTATATTAAGAGAAAGCATCCAAATACTTTGTTTGCATTCATTTGAGTGTGAAACTACACCTAGGATGTTTACAGTTACAAACAAGCTTCAACTCAAGCTTTTGAATGCATTTACGCGTTTTAAAAGCTCATACGAGTAGGGTGAAAGAGATTTGAGTTCTTTTGTGTTGGATATTAAGAGAAATCATCTAAATACTTTGTTTGCATTCATTTGAGTGTGAAACTGGACCTAGGATGTTTACAGTTACAAACAACCTTCAACTCAAGCTTTTGAATGCATTTACGCGTTTTAAAAGCTCATACGAGTAGGGTGAAAGAGAATTGAGTTCTTTTGTGTTGTATATTAAGAGAAAGCATCCAAATACGTTGTTTGCTTTCATTTGAGTGTCAAACTACACCTAGCATGTTTACAAGTACGAACAAGCTTCAACTGAAGCTTTTGAATGCATTTACGCGTTTTAAAAGCTCATACGAGTAGGGTGAAAGCGATTTGAGTTCTTTTGTATTGTATATTAAGAGAAAGCATCCAAATACTTTGTTTGCATTCATTTGAGTGTGAAATTACACCTAGGATGTTTACAAGTACAAACAAGCTTCAACTCAAGCTTTTGAATGTATTTACGCATTTTAAAAGCTCATACGAGTAGGGTGAAAGTGATTTGAGTTCTTTTGTGTTGTATATTAAGAGAAAGCATCCAAATACTTTGTTTGCATTCATTTGAGTGTGAAACTACACCTGGGATGTTTACAAGTACAAACAAGCTTCAACTCAAGCTGCTGAATGAATTTACGCGTTTTAACAGCCCTTACGACTACGGTGATAGAAATTGAGTTCTTTTGTGTTGTATATTAAGAGAAAGCATCCAAATACTTTGCTTGCATTAATTTGAATGTGAAACTATACCTAGGATGTTTACAAGTACAAACAAGCTTCAACTCAAACTGCTGAATATATTTACGCGTTTTAACAGCTCTTACGAGTAGGGTGAAAGAGATTTGAGTTCTTTTGTGTTGTATATTAAGAGAAAGCATCCAAATACTTTGTTTGATTTCATTTGAGTGTGAAATTACACCTAGGATGTTTACAGTTACAAACAAGCTTCAACTCAAGCTTTTGAATGCATTTACGCGTTTTAAAAGCTCATACGAGTAGGGTGAAAGAGATTTGAGTTCTTTTGTGTTCTACATTAAGAGAAAGCATCCAAATACTTTGTTTGCATTCATTTGAGTGTGAAACTAGACGTAGGATGTTTACAGTTACAAACAAGCTTCAACTCAAGCTTTTGAATGCATTTACGCGTTTTAAAAGCTCATACGAGTAGGGTGAAAGAGATTTGAGTTCTTTTGTGTTGGATATTAAGAGAAATCATCTAAATACTTTGTTTGCATTCATTTGAGTGTGAAACTAGACCTAGGATGTTTACAGTTACAAACAACCTTCAACTCAAGCTTTTGAATGCATTTACGCGTTTTAAAAGCTCATACGAGTAGGGTGAAAGAGAATTGAGTCTTTTGTGTTGTATATTAAGAGAAAGCATCCAAATACGTTGTTTGCATTCATTTGAGTGTCAAACTACACCTAGCATGTTTACAAGTACGAACAAGCTTCAACTCAAGCTTTTGAATGCATTTACGCGTTTTAAAAGCTCATACGAGTAGGGTGAAAGCGATTTGAGTTCTTTTGTATTGTATATTAAGAGAAAGCATCCAAATACTTTGTTTGCATTCATTTGAGTGTGAAATTACACCTAGGATGTTTACAAGTACAAACAAGCTTCAACTCAAGCTTTTGAATGTATTTACGCATTTTAAAAGCTCATACGAGTAGGGTGAAAGTGATTTGAGTTCTTTTGTGTTGTATATTAAGAGAAAGCATCCAAATACTTTGTTTGCATTCATTTGAGTGTGAAACTACACCTAGGATGTTTACAAGTACAAACAAGCTTCAACTCAAGCTGCTGAATGAATTTACGCGTTTTAACAGCTCTTACGACTAGGGTAATGGAAATTGAGTTCTTTTGTGTTGTATATTAAGAGAAAGCTTCCAAATACTTTGTTTGCATTAATTTGAATGTGAAACTACACCTAGGATGTTTACAAGTACAAACAGCTTCAACTCAAGCTGCTGAATGAATTTACGCGTTTTAACAGCTCTTACGAGTAGGGTGAAAGTGATTTGAGTTCTTTTGTGTTGTATATTAAGAGAAAGCATCCAAATACTTTGTTTGCATTCATTTGAGTGTGAAACTACACCTAGGATGTTTACAAGTACAAACAAGCTTCAACTCAAGCTGCTGAATGAATTTACGCGTTTTAACAGCCCTTACGACTAGGGTGATAGAAATTGAGTTCTTTTGTGTTGTATATTAAGAGAAAGCATCCAAATACTTTGTTTGCATTAATTTGAATGTGAAACTATACCTAGGATGTTTACAAGTACAAACAAGCTTCAACTCAAACTGCTGAATATATTTACGCGTTTTAACAGCTCTTACGAGTAGGGTGAAAGAGATTTGAGTTCTTTTGTGTTGTATATTAAGAGAAAGCATCCAAATACTTTGTTTGGTTTCATTTGAGTGTGAAATTACACCTATGATGTTTACAGTTACAAACAAGCTTCAACTCAAGCTTTTGAATGCATTTACGCGTTTTAAAAGCTCATACGAGTAGGGTGAAAGAGATTTGAGTTCTTTTGTGTTCTACATTAAGAGAAAGCATCCAAATACTTTGTTTGCATTCATTTGAGTGTGAAACTAGACGTAGGATGTTTACAGTTACAAACAAGCTTCAACTCAAGCTTTTGAATGCATTTACGCGTTTTAAAAGCTCATACGAGTAGGGTGAAAGAGATTTGAGTTCTTTTGTGTTGGATATTAAGAGAAATCATCTAAATACTTTGTTTGCATTCATTTGAGTGTGAAACTAGACCTAGGATGTTTACAGTTACAAACAACCTTCAACTCAAGCTTTTGAATGCATTTACGCGTTTTAAAAGCTCATACGAGTAGGGTGAAAGAGAATTGAGTCTTTTGTGTTGTATATTAAGAGAAAGCATCCAAATACGTTGTTTGCATTCATTTGAGTGTCAAACTACACCTAGCATGTTTACAAGTACGAACAAGCTTCAACTCAAGCTTTTGAATGCATTTACGCGTTTTAAAAGCTCATACGAGTAGGGTGAAAGCGATTTGAGTTCTTTTGTATTGTATATTAAGAGAAAGCATCCAAATACTTTGTTTGCATTCATTTGAGTGTGAAATTACACCTAGGATGTTTACAAGTACAAACAAGCTTCAACTCAAGCTTTTGAATGTATTTACGCATTTTAAAAGCTCATACGAGTAGGGTGAAAGTGATTTGAGTTCTTTTGTGTTGTATATTAAGAGAAAGCATCCAAATACTTTGTTTGCATTCATTTGAGTGTGAAACTACACCTAGGATGTTTACAAGTACAAACAAGCTTCAACTCAAGCTGCTGAATGAATTTACGCGTTTTAACAGCTCTTACGACTAGGGTGATGGAAATTGAGTTCTTTTGTGTTGTATATTAAGAGAAAGCTTCCAAATACTTTGTTTGCATTAATTTGAATGTGAAACTACACCTAGGATGTTTACAAGTACAAACAGCTTCAACTCAAGCTGCTGAATGAATTTACGCGTTTTAACAGCTCTTACGAGTAGGGTGAAAGAGATTTGAGTTCTTTTGTGTTGTATATTAAGAGAAAGCATCCAAATACTTTGTTTGATTTCATTTGAGTGTGAAATTACACCTAGGATGTTTACAGTTACAATCAAGCTTCAACTCAAGCTTTTGAATGCATTTACGCGTTTTAAAAGCTCATACGAGTAGGGTGAAAGAGATTTGAGTTCTTTTGTGTTGAATGTTAAGAGAAAGCATCCAAATACTTTGTTTGCATTCATTTGAGTGTGAAACTATACTGATGCGTTAGCATCAGGTCATCAAGTTACGAGCGTGAGCATTAATGCATTAATCATGGCATTTGGGACTCTCTCACGTTTGAATTGTGATGATTCTGGTCCTAGAGGTCTTAGTGTCTTTTTGGCCACTTAATCTAGGTTATGTCCGTACAAGATTAATCCGTACAAATAAGCATTTGTGATTAGTGTTAGTTATAGTGCACCCTGCATGTAATTAACATAATTAGCAAATGTAATTAGTTGTTATTTGAATTCCCTAAGTAGTTGATGAGTAAGGCGCGCCTAAGAGCACATGGAGCAGGTAAGGATGAAGAATGAGGCTCCTTACAGCTCACCCACGTTTGTCCTTATGCAAGGACAAGCAACAGCTGTCAAGTGGTCCAAAACGGAAGGAAATGCGCTCCAAATTGTATTGCACGTATTTGGCTCATTTCTGGGCAAAATACTGAAGTTTCATTTTGCTTGGGCACTACTCTTGGACAGCTCACCCTTTCTAGAGTATTCTTAGGTTATGAGGGCACATTTGTGACCCCTATAAATATGTAAGAACAGCTGATGTAAAAGGCACTTATTGATGAATGAAAATTACACGGCTGCTGCCTTCTTACAAATCTGGCGTTCTTTACAATAATCTTAAGGTTATTTGGTGAGCAAGTAGTATTCTTTATCCATAGCTTGGTGGTTTAATCCTTTATAGCTTTGGTGGTGATACTCATTATCCTTTCTTCTCTTAATCCTCTGTTTTTGTTTACAAATTGCTAAGGTTGTAATTGCAAACGTATCATTTGGTATCAGAGCATAGGTTTAACCTTAGCACCATTTTCTCTCATCAAAGTTCTCTCCTTTCTTGTCTTAATCACGTCCAAAGTTCCAATCTTTGAGTCACAAAAGAACCCATTTACAGCCCAAACACAATTCCTAGCTTAAACACAACCAAACTCACAAACAGCCATGGATGATGAACAAATACCCAGAAATTTAACTCTTGAGCAAGCTAAAGAGCTTAGGAGAGAAAGGGAGATGCGTGAGGTTAAGGAACAACTTAGCAACCTCACCCAACAAATGACTGATTTTCTCAACATTGGTAGAGGTAGAGCTCGTGGTCGAGGTGATGATGATGGTTCTCTTAGTCCAAGGAGAAAAGATGAGCAATGGGGTGATTTAAAGTTTGAACCCCCTGATTTTGATGGTGGTACAAACCCAGATGACTATTTGGAGTGGGAGCAACAAATGGGTAGATTGTTTGATATCAAGGGGTATAGTGAGGAAAAGAGTTTCAAAGTTGCTGTTTTGAAGCTCAAAAAGTATGCTTCTTTGTGGTATGAGAGCATGAAACTACAAAGAGAGCGTGAGGGTAAATCTAGGGTGCGTTCATGGCCCAAGCTTAAGAAAATCATGCACAAACGCTTTGTGCCCCCTTCCTATACTCAAGATCTCTACCTCAAGCTCACAAATTTCAGTCAAGGAACTCTAAGTGTAGCAGATTACATTAGAGATTTTGAGCAACTACAAATCAGAACCGGCATTGTAGAGGATCCACAACTCTCAATTGCGCGTTTTATTTCTGGTTTAGACACCAATGTTGGTAATAGAGTTGAAGTACAGCCTTTTTGGTCTCTAGATGACGTATACAAGTTGGCTTTGAAGATTGAAAAGCAAGAGAAAGCTAAGAAACCAGCAGCAAAGCCCTCATTTAGGAGTTTTACTCCTCGGGCAGAAAGTTCTTCTAAAGGGAGCGAAAATGACAAAAGGTTTCCTAGAGATCCTAAGGCCAACAAGGATGCTCTTAGACCATCTATCTCTAGGAAATGCTTCAAGTGTCAAGGCTATGGACACTTTCAAGCTGAGTGCCCCAACAAGAGAGTGTTATCTCTCCGTGAGTATGATGAGCTTAGGCAATTGGATGACGATAAGGAGCAGAATGAAGAGCAATCTATTGACGATGAATTGGACATTGAACCTGACCAAGGCTCACCTCTATTGGTGGTTCAAAGGGTCCTTCATGCTAGAGAGGCAGAGGAGACACTATCTCAAAGGGAGAAGATATTTCAAACCAAGTGCACCGTGAAAGAAAAGCTTTGCACTTTAATCATTGATGGCGGTTCTTGCACCAATGTGGCGTCTACTCTCATGGTGGAAAAGCTTGGATTGGCCACCAAAGAACACCCTCATCCTTATTCCTTGCAATGGTTAGAGAAGGGAAGCAAAGCCAAGGTAACAAAACAAGTCACGATCCCTTTTTCGATTGGAAAAGTATACAATGATGAGATTTTGTGTGATGTGATCCCCATGGATGCTTGTCATTTGTTGTTAGGTAGACCTTGGTTATATGATAGAAGAGTAATGCATGATGGCTTTAGAAATGTTTACTCTTTTGAGGTTCAGGGAAAGAAAATTAATTTGCAACCCGCAAAATTGTCTTTATGTGGGGGAACGCAAGTTGGGGAGGGTTCTTCTGTTTCTAACTCATCAAAGCATGCTATGATTGTTAAAGGTGCTGATTTAGAGTATGAAATGGTGCATGGAAATGTTGTTTATATGCTGGTGTTGCTTGGGGAGAATGAGAACATTGTTGGAAAGCCTTTACATGCGTTAATGCAACCTTTGCTTGAAAAGTATGTCGACGTGTTCCCATCTGATTTACCCCATGGTTTGCCACCCATTAGGGGCATAGAGCATCAAATAGACTTTGTTCCGGGAGCCTCACTTCCTAACAAAGCAGCTTATAGGTGTAATCCCCAAGAGACTAAGGAGTTACAACGTCAAGTAGAGGAGTTACTTGATAGGGGATACATTAGAGAGAGCATGAGTCCTTGTAGTGTACCAGCTCTCCTTGTGCCAAAAAAGGATGGAAGCATGAGAATGTGTGTTGATAGCCGTTCAATTAACAACATTACCATTAAGTATAGATATCCAATTCCTCGCTTGGATGATATGCTTGATGAGCTGTTTGGTTCTTGTGTCTTCTCTAAAGTGGATTTGAGGAGTGGTTACCATCAAATTAGAATGAAGGATGGGGATGAATGGAAGACAGCCTTCAAGACGAAAGGGGGTCTTTATGAATGGCTTGTAATGCCATTTGGGTTGTCCAATGCTCCTAGCACATTCATGCGTCTTATGAATGAGGTATTGCGTTCCTTTATTGGTAAATTTGTTGTTGTGTATTTTGATGATATTCTCATATACTCTAAGAGTGATTCTGAGCATGTGCAGCATCTAACACGCGTTTTTGAGGCTCTAAGGCAACACAAGCTGTTTGCTAAGCTTGAGAAATGTGATTTCTTTGTTCCTAGTGTCACATTTCTTGGTTACATTGTGTCCAAGGATGGTATAGCTGTTTATCCCAGCAAGGTTGAGGCGATTAAGACATGGCCTACTCCTACTAGCATCACGCAAGTAAGGAGCTTCCATGGGCTAGCTTCTTTTTACAGAAGATTCATCAAGCAATTCAGCTCTCTTTTAGCACCACTTACGGATTGTATGAAGAAAGGTGTCTTTGAGTGGACTCCCATGGCTCAAAATGCTTTTGAGGCCATCAAGGAAAGGCTTAGCTCCACCCCTATACTAGCTTTGCCTAACTTTGATCAACCATTTGAAGTGGAATGTGATGCTTATGGAACCGGTATTGGAGCTGTTTTGGTGCAAAATAAGCGTCCTATTGCTTATTTCAGTGAGAAGTTGAATGGTTCAAGAGGGAATTACAGCACTTATGACAAAGAGTTCTATGCAATTGTGAGGGCTCTTGATCATTGGGCTCATTACTTAAAACCAAGGCAGTTCATTTTGCACTCTGATCATGAAGCGCTGAAGTATATTAATGGGAAGCACAAGTTGAGTTCAAGACATGCTAAATGGGTGGAATATCTTCAATCATTCTCCTTTGCATCTAAGTACAAAACTGGTGCAAGCAATGTGGTAGCCGATGCTTTATCAAGGCGACATTCTATGTTGTCTATCCTCGAGGCCAAGGTTTTAGGCTTCTCTTTCATACGGGAACTTTACAAAGATGATCCAGATTTCTCTCCCATGTTTGATGGCAGCAAGGAGGTGGAAAAAGGCCCTTTTCACATTCATGAAGGGTTCCTTTTCAAACACAACAGATTGTGTATCCCTAAGGGCTCAATTCGAGACCTACTTATAAGGGAAGCTCACTTAGGAGGATTGGCTGGCCACTTTGGCATTGTGAAGACTCTTGAGGTCTTAAGTGAGCAGTTTTATTGCCCAAGAATGCACAAGTTGATGCCCAGATCAGAAGGCCCTTTTAAAATCATCGAGAAGATCAACGACAATGCATACAAGCTTGAACTGCCTGGAGAGAGTTCAATTTCAGCAACTTTTAATGTGGGAGATCTGCTGCCTTATTTGGAGGATGAATACCTTGATTATTTGAGGGCAAATCCAAAAAAAGTTGGGGAGGATGATGCGTTAGCATCAGGTCATCAAGTTACGAGCGTGAGCGTTAATGCATTAATCATGGCATTTGGGACTCTCTCACGTTTGAATGGTGATGATTCTGGTCCTAGAGGTCCTAGTGTCTTTTTGGCCACTTAATCTAGGTTATGTCCGTACAAATAAGCATTTGTGATTAGTGTTAGTTATAGTGCACCCTGCATGTAATTAGCATAATTAACAAATGTAATTAGTTGTTATTTGAATTCCCTAAGTAGTTGCTGAGTAAGGCGCGCCTAAGAGCACATGGAGCAGGTAAGGATGAAGAATGAGGCTCCTTACAGCTCACCCACGTTTGTCCTTATGCAAGGACAAGCAACAGCTGTCAAGTGGTTCAAAACGGAAGGAAATGCGCTCCAAATTGTACTGCACGTATTTGGCTCATTTCTGGGCAAAATACTGAAGTTTCATTTTGCTTGGGCACTACTCTTGGACAGGTCACGCTTTCTAGAGTATTCTTAGGTTATTAGGGCACATTTGTGACCCCTATAAATATGTAAGAACAGCTGATGTAAAAGGCACTTGTTGATGAATGAAAATTACACGGCTGCTGCCTTCTTACAAATCTTGCGTTCTTTACAATAATCTTAGGGTTATTTGGTGAGCAAGTAGTATTCTTTATCCATAGCTTGGTGGTTTAATCCTTTATAGCTTTGGTGGTGATACTCATTATCCTTTCTTCTCTTAATCCTCTGTTTTTGTTTACAAATTGCTAAGGTTGTAATTGCAAACGTATCATATACGTAGGATGTTTACAGTTACAAACAAGTTTCAACTCAAGCTTTTGAATGCATTTACGCGTTTTAAAAGCTCATAGGAGTAGGGTGAAACAGATTTGAGTTCTTTTGTGTTGTATATTAAGAGAAAGCATCCAAATACTTTGTTTGCATTCATTTGAGTGTGAAACTACACCTAGGATGTTTACAGTTACAAACAAGCTTCAACTCAAGCTTTTGCATGCATTTACGCGTTTTAAAAGCTCATACGAGTAGGGTGAAAGAGATTTGAGTTCTTTTGTGTTGTATATTAGGGAAATCATCTAAACACTTTGTTTGCATTCATTTGAGTGTGAAACTGGACCTAGGATGTTTACAGTTACAAACAAGCTTCAACTGAAGCTTTTGAATGCATTTACGCGTTTTAAAAGCTCATACGAGTAGGGTGAAAGAGAATTGAGTTCTTTTGTGTTGTATATTAAGAGAAAGCATCCAAATACGTTGTTTGCATTCATTTGAGTGTCAAACTACACCTAGGATGTTTACAAGTACGAACAAGCTTCAACTCAAGCTTTTGAATACATTTACGCGTTTTAAAAGCTCATACGAGTAGGGTGAAAGCGATTTGAGTTCTTTTGTATTGTATAATAAGAGAAAGCATCCAAATACTTTGTTTGCATTCATTTGAGTGTGAAATTACACCTAGGATGTTTACAAGTACAAACAAGCTTCAACTCAAGCTGCTGAATGTATTTACGCATTTTAAAAGCTCATACGAGTAGGGTGAAAGTGATTTGAGTTCTTTTGTGTTGTATATTAAGAGAAAGAATCCAAATACTTTGTTTGCATTCATTTGTGTGTGAAACTACACCTAGGATGTTTACAAGTACAAACAAGCTTCAACTCAAGCTGCTGAATGAATTTACGCGTTTTAACAGCTCTTACGACTAGGGTGATAGAAATTGAGTTCTTTTGTGTTGTATAATAAGAGAAAGCATCCGAATACTTTGTTTGCATTCATTTGCGTGTGAAACTACACCTAGGTTGTTTACAAGTACAAACAAGCTTCAACTCAAGCTGTTAAGTGAATTTACGCGTTTTAACAGCTATTACGACTAGGGTGATAGAAATTGAGTTCTTTTGTGTTGTATATTAAGAGAAAGCATCCAAATACTTTATTTGCATTCATTTGAGTGTGAAATTACACCTAGGATGTTTACAGTTACAAACAAGCTTCAACTCAAGCTTTTGAATGCATTTACGCGTTTTAAAAGCTCATACGAGTAGGGTGAAAGAGATTTGAGTTCTTTTGTGTTGTATATTAAGAGAAAGCATCCAAATACTTTGTTTGCATTCATTTGAGTGTCAAACTACACCTGGGATGTTTACATGTACGAACAAGCTTCAACTCAAGCTTTTGAATGCATTTACGCGTTTTAAAACTCATACGAGTAGGGTGAAAGAGATTTGAGTTCTTTTGTGTTGTATATTAAGAGAAAGCATCCAAATACTTTGTTTGCATTCATTTGAGTGTGAAATTACACCTAAGATGTTTACAAGTACAAACAAGCTTCAACTCAAGCTTTTGAATGTATTTACGCTTTTTAAAAGCTCATACGAGTAGCATGAAAGAGATTTGAGTTCTTTTGTATTGTATATTAAGAGAATGCATCCAAATACTTTGTGTCCATTCATTTGAGTGTGAAACTACACCTAGGATGTTTACATTTACAAACAAGCTTCAACTGAAGCTTTTGAATGCATTTACGCGTTTTAAAAGCTCATACGAGTAGGGTCAAAGAGATTTGAGTTCTTTTGTATTGTATATTAAGAGAAAGCTTCCAAATACTTTGTTTGCATTCATTGGAGTGTGAAACTACACCTAGGATGTTTACAGTTACAAACAAGCTTCAACTCAAGCTTTTGAATGCATTTACGCGTTTTAAAAGCTCATACGAGTAGGGTGAAAGAGATTTGAGTTCTTTTGTATTGTATATTAAGAGAAAGCATCCAAAAACTTTGTTTGCATTCATTTGAGTGTGAAACTATACCTAGGATGTTTACAGTTACAAACAAGCTCAACTCAAGCTTTTGAATGCATTTACGCGTTTTAGAAGCTCATACGAGTACTGTGAAAGAGATTTGAGTTCTTTTGTGTTGTATATTAAGAGAAATCATCCAAATACGTTGTTTGCATTCATTTGACTGTCAAACTACACCTAGGATGTTTACAAGTACGAACAAGCTTCAACTCAAGCTTTTGAATGCATTTACGCGTTTTAAAAGCTCATACGAGTAGGGTGAAAGAGATTTGAGTTCTTTTGTGTTGTATATTAAGAGAAAGCATCCAAATACGTTGTTTGCATTCATTTGAGTGTCAAACTACACCTAGGATGTTTACAAGTACGAACAAGCTTAAACTCAAGCTTTTGAATGCATTTACGCGTTTTAAAAGCTCATACGAGTAGGGTGAAAGAGATTTGGGTTCTTTTGTGTTGTATATTAAGAGAAAGCATCCAAATACGTTGTTTGCATTCATTTGAGTGTGAAACTACACCTAGGATGTTTACAAGTACAAACAAGCTTCAACTCAAGCTGTTGAATGAATTTACGCGTTTTAACAGCTCTTACGACTAGGGTGTTAGAATTGAGTTCTTTTGTGTTGTATATTAAGAGAAAGCATCCAAATACGTTGTTTGCATTCATTTGAGTGTGAAACTACGACCTAGGATGTTTACAGTTACAAGCAAGCTTCAACTCAAGCTTTTGAATGCATTTATGCGTTTTAAAAGCTCATACGAGTAGGGTGAAAGAGATTTGAGTTCTTTTGTGTTGTATATTAAGAGAAAGCATCCAAATACGTTGTTTGCATTCATTTGAGTGTGAAACTACGACCTAGGATGTTTACAGTTACAAACAAGCTTCAACTCAAGCTTTTGAATGCATTTACGCGTTTTTAAAAGCTCATTCGAGTAGGGTGAAAGAGATTTGAGTTCTTTTGTGTTGTATATTAAGAGAAAGCATCCGAATACTTTGTTTGCATTCATTTGAGTGTGAAATTACCCCTAGGATGTTTACAAGTACAAACAAGCTTCAACTCAAGCTTTTGAATGTATTTACGAATTTTAAAAGCTCATACGAGTATGGTGAAATAGAGTTGTGTTCTTTTGTATTGTATATTAAGAAAAAACATCCAAATACTTTGTTTGCATTTATTTGAGTGTGAAATTAGACCTAGGATGTTTACAAGTACAAACAAGCTTCAACTCAAGCTTTTGAATGTATTTACGCATTTTAAAAGCTTATACGAGTAGGGTGAAAGAGATTTGAGTTCTTTTGTATTATAAATTAAGAGAAAGCATCCAAATACTTTGTGTCCATTCATTTGAGTGTGAAACTATACCTAGGATGTTTACAGTTACAAACAAGCTTCAACTCAAGCTTTTGAATGCATTTACGCGTTTTAAAAGCTCATACGAGTAGGGTGAAAGAGATTTGAGTTCTTTTGTGTTGTAAATTAAAAGAAAGCATCCAATTACTTTGTTTGCATTCATTTGAGTGTGAAAATATACCTAGGATGTTTACAGTTACAAACAAGCTTCAACTCAAGAAATCTAAAGCTATTCGGAATCCTAATCCTAGTCCAAATAGGAAACTAACTACGAAATTGACTAGGGTGAAAGAGATTTGAGTTCTTTTGTGTTGTAAATTAAGAGAATGCATCCAATTACTTTGTTTGCATTCATTTGAGTGTGAAACTACACCTAGGATGTTTACAAGTACAAACAAGCTTCAACTCAAGCTGTTGAATGAATTTACGCGTTTTAACAGCTCTTACGACTAGGGTGATAGAAATTGAGTTCTTTTGTGTTGTATATTAAGAGAAAGCATCCAAATACTTTGTTTGCATTCATTTGAATGTGAAATTACACCTAGGATGTTCACAAGTACAAACAAGCTTCAACTCAAGCTGCTGAATGAATTTACGCGTTTTAACAGCTCTTACGACTAGGGTGATAGAAATTGAGTTCTTTTGTGTTGTATATTAAGAGAAATCATCCAAATACTTTGTTTGCATTCAATTGAGTTCGAAACTACACCTAGGATGTTTACAGTTACAAACAAGCTTCAACTCAAGCTTTTGAATGCATTTACGCGTTTTAAAAGCTCATACGAGTAGGGTGAAAGAGATTTGAGTTCTTTTGTATTGTATATTAAGAGAAAGCATCCAAATACTTTGTGTACATTCATTTGAGTGTGAAACTACACCTAGGATGTTTACAGTTACAAACAAGCTTCAACTCTTTTGAATGCATTTACGCGTTTTAAAAGCTCATACGAGTAGGGTGAAAGAGATTTGAGTTCTTTTGTTTTGTATATTAAGAGAAAGCATCCAAATACCTTGTTTGCATTCATTTGAGTGTGAAACTACACCTAGGATGTTTACAAGTACAAACAAGCTTCAACTCAAGCTGTTGAATGAATTTACGCGTTTTAACAGCTCTTACGACTAGGGTGATAGAAATTGAGTTCTTTTGTGTTGTATATTAAGAGAAAGCATCCAAATACTTTGTTTGCATTCATTTGAATGTGAAATTACACCTAGGATGTTCACAAGTACAAACAAGCTTCAACTCAAGCTGCTGAATGAATTTACGCGTTTTAACAGCTCTTACGACTAGGGTGATAGAAATTGAGTTCTTTTGTGTTGTATATTAAGAGAAATCATCCAAATACTTTGTTTGCATTCAATTGAGTTCGAAACTACACCTAGGATGTTTACAGTTACAAACAAGCTTCAACTCAAGCTTTTGAATGCATTTACGCGTTTTAAAAGCTCATACGAGTAGGGTGAAAGAGATTTGAGTTCTTTTGTGTTGTATATTAAGAGAAAGCATCCAAATACTTTGTTTGCACTCATTTGAGTGTGAAACTTTACCTAGGATGTTTACAGTTACAAACAAGCTTCAACTCAAGCTTTTGAATGCATTTACGAGTTTTAAAAGCTCATACGAGTAGGGTGAAAGAGATTTGAGTTCTTTTGTGTTGTATATTAAGAGAAAGCATCCAAATACTTTGTTTGCATTCATTTGAGTGTGAAACTATACCTAGGTTATTTACAGTTACAAACAAGCTTCAACTTAAGCTTTTGAATGCATTTACGCGTTTTTAAAAGCTCATACGAGAAGGGTGAAAGAGATTTGAGTTCTTTTGTGTTGTATATTAAGAGAAAGCATCCAAATAGTTTGTTTGCATTCATTTGAGTGTGAAACTTCACCTAGGATGTTTACAAGTACAAAAAAGCTTCAACTCAAGCTTTTGAATGTATTTACGCATTTTAAAAGCTCATACGAGTAGGGTGAAAGAGATTTGAGTTGTTTTGTGTTGTATATTAAGAGAAAGCATCCAAATACTTTGTTTGCATTCATTTGAGTGTGAAACTATACCTAGGATGTTTACAAGTACCAACAAGCTTCAACTCAAGCTTTTGAATGTATTTACGCATTTTAAAAGCTCATACGAGTAGGGTGAAAGAGATTTGAGTTCTTTTGTGTTGTATATTAAGAGAAATCATCCAAAAACTTTGTTTGCATTCATTTGAGTGTGAAACTACACCTAGGATGTTTACAGTTACAAACAAGTTTCAACTCAAGCTTTTGAATGCATTTACGCGTTTTAAAAGCTCATACGAGTAGGGTGAAAGAGATTTGAGTTCTTTTGTTTTGTATATTAAGAGAAAGCATCCAAATACCTTGTTTGCATTCATTTGAGTGTGAAACTACACCTAGGATGTTTACAAGTACAAACAAGCTTCAACTCAAGCTGTTGAATGAATTTACGCGTTTTAACAGCTCTTACGACTAGGGTGATAGAAATTGAGTTCTTTTGTGTTGTATATTAAGAGAAAGCATCCAAATACTTTGTGTGCATTCATTTGAGTATGAAACTATACCTAGGATTTTTACAGTTACAAACAAGCTTCAACTCAAGCTTTTGAATGCATTTACGCGTTTTAAAAGCTCATACGAGTAGGGTGAAAGAGATTTGAGTTCTTCTGTGTTGTATATTAAGAGAAAGCATCCAAATACGTTGTTTGCATTCATTTGAGTGTGAAACTACACCTAGGATGTTTACAAGTACAAACAAGCTTCAACTCAAGCTGCTGAATGAATTTACGCGTTTTAACAGCTCTTACGAGTAGGGTGATAGAAATTGAGTTCTTTTGTGTTGTATATTAAGAGAAAGCATCCAAATACTTTGTTTGCATTCATTTGAATGTGAAATTACACCTAGGATGTTCACAAGTACAAACAAGCTTCAACTCAAGCTGCTGAATGAATTTACGCGTTTTAACAGCTCTTACGACTAGGGTGATAGAAATTGAGTTCTTTTGTGTTGTATATTAAGAGAAATCATCCAAATACTTTGTTTGCATTCATTTGAGTGTGAAACTACACCTACGATGTTTACAGTTACAAACAAGCTTCAACTCAAGCTTTTGAATGCATTTACGCGTTTAAAAAGCTCATACGAGTAGGGTGAAACAGATTTGAGTTCTTTTGTATTGTATATTAAGAGAAAGCATCCAAATACTTTGTGTACATTCATTTGAGTGTGAAACTACACCTAGGATGTTTACAGTTACAAACAAGCTTCAACTCAAGCTTTTGAATGCATTTACGCGTTTTAAAAGCTCATACGAGTAGGGTGAAAGAGATTTGAGTTCTTTTGTGTTGTATATTAAGAGAAAGCATCCAAATACTTTGTTTGCATTCATTTTAGTGTGAAATTACACCTAGGATGTTTACAAGTACAAACAAGCTTCAACTCAAGCTGCTGAATGAATTTACGCGTTTTAACAGCTCTTACGACTAGACTGATAGAAATTGAGTTCTTTTGTGTTGTATATTAAGAGAAAGCATCCAAATACTTTGTTTGCATTCATTTGAGTGTGAAACTACACCTAGGATGTTTACAAGTACAAACAAGCTTCAACTCAAGCTGCTGAATGAATTTACGCGTTTTAACAGCTCTTACGACTAGGGTGATAGAAATTGAGTTCTTTTGTGTTGTATATTAAGAGAAAGCATCCAAATACTTTGTTTGCATTCATTTGAGTGTGAAACTACACCTAGGATGTTTACTGTTACAAACAAGCTTCAAGTCAAGCTTTTGAATGTATTTACGCGTTTTAAAAGCTCATACGAGTAGGGTGAAAGAGATTTGAGTTCTTTTGTGTTGTATATTAAGAGAAATCATTCAAATACTTTGTTTGCATTCATTTGGTGTTAAAAGTACACCTAGGATGGTTACAGTTACAAACAAACTTCAACTCAAGCTTTTGAATGCCTTTACGCGTTTTAAAAGCTCATTCGAGTAGGGTGAAAGAGATTTGAGTTCTTTTGTGTTGTATATTAAGAGAAAGCATCCAAATACTTTGTTTGCATTCATTTGAGTGTGAAACTACACCTAGGATGTTTACATTTACAAACAAGCTTCAACTCAAGCTTTTAAATGCATTTACGCGTTTTAAAAGCTCATACGAGTAGGGTGAAAGAGATTTGAGTTCTTTTGTGTTGTATATTAAGAGAAAGCATCCAAATACTTTGTTTGCATTCATTTGAGTGTGAAACTACACCTAGGATGTTTACAAGTACAAACAAGCTTCAACTCAAGCTGCTGAATGAATTTACGCGTTTTAACAGCCTTTACGACTAGGGTGATAGAAACTGAGTTCTTTTGTGTTTTATATTAAGAGAAAGCATCCAAATACTTTGTTTGCTTTCATTTGAGTTTCACACCTAGGATGTTTACAGTTACAAACAAGCTTCAACTCAAGCTTTTGAATGCATTTACGCGTTTTAAAAGCTCATACGAGTAGGGTGAAAGAGATTTGAGTTCTTTTGTGTTGTATATTAAGAGAAATCATCCAAATACTTTGTTTGCAATCATTTGAGTGTGAAACTACACCTAGGATGTTTACAGTTACAAACAAGCTTCAACTCAAGCTTCTGAATGCATTTACGCGTTTTAAAAGCTCATACGAGTAGGGTGAAAGTTATTTGAGTTCTTTTGTGTTGTATATTAAGAGAAAGCATCCAAATACGTTGTTTGCATTCATTTGAGTGTGAAATTACACCTAGGATGTTTACAAGTACAAACAAGCTTCAACTCAAGCTTTTGAATGTATTTACGCATTTTAAAAGCTCATACGAGTAGGGTGAAAGAGATTTGAGTTCTTTTGTATTGTATATTAAGAGAAAGCATCCAAATACTTTGTGTCCATTCATTTGAGTGTGAAACTACACCTAGGATGTTTACAGTTACAAACAAGCTTCAACTCAAGCTTTTGAATGCATTTACGCGTTTTAAAAGCTCATACGAGTAGGGTCAAAGAGATTTGAGTTCTTTTGTATTGTATATTAAGAGAAATCATCCAAATACTTTGTTTGCATTCATTTGAGTGTGAAACTACACCGAGGATGTTTACAGTTACAAACAAGCTTCAAGTCAAGCTTTTGAATGTATTTACGCGTTTTAAAAGCTCATACGAGTAGGGTGAAAGAGATTTGAGTTGTTTTGTGTTGTATATTATGAGAAAGCATCCAAATACGTTGTTTGCATTCATTTGAGTGTGAAACTACACCTAGGATGTTTACAAGTACAAACAAGCTTCAACTCAAGCTGCTGAATGAATTTACGCGTTTTAAAAGCTCATACGAGTAGGGTGAAAGAGATTTGAGTTCTTTTGTATTGTATATTAAGAGAAAGCATCCAAATACTTTGTGTACATTCATTTGAGTGTGAAACTACACCTAGGATGTTTACAGTTACAAACAAGCTTCAACTCAAGCTTTTGAATTCATTTACGCGTTTTAAAAGCTCATACGAGTAGGGTGAAAGAGATTTGAGTTCTTTTGTTTTGTATATTAAGAGAAAGCATACAAATACCTTGTTTGCATTCATTTGAGTGTGAAACTACACCTAGGATGTTTACAAGTACAAACAAGCTTCAACTCAAGCTGTTGAAAGAATTTATGCGTTTTAACAGCTCTTACGACTAGGGTGATATAAATTGAGTTCTTTTGTGTTGTATATTAAGAGAAAGCATCCAAATACTTTGTTTGCATTCATTTGAGTATGAAACTATACCTAGGATGTTTACAGTTACAAACAAGCTTCAACTCAAGCTTTTGAATGCATTTACGCGTTTTAAAAGCTCATACGAGTAGGGTGAAAGAGATTTGAGTTCTTCTGTGTTGTATATTGAGAGAAAGCATCCATATACGTTGTTTGCATTCATTTGAGTGTGAAACTACACCTAGGATGTTTACAAGTACAAACAAGCTTCAACTCAAGATGCTGAATTAATTTACGCGTTTTAACAGCTCTTACGAGTAGGGTGATAGAAATTGAGTTCTTTTGTGTTGTATATTAAGAGAAAGCATCCAAATACTTTGTTTGCATTCATTTGAATGTGAAATTACACCTAGGATGTTCACAAGTACAAACAAGGTTCAACTCAAGCTGCTGAATGAATTTACGCGTTTTAACAGCTCTTACGACTAGGGTGATAGAAATTGAGTTCTTTTGTGTTGTATATTAAGAGAAATCATCCAAATACTTTGTTTGCATTCATTTGAGTGTGAAACTACACCTAGGATGTTTACAGTTACAAACAAGCTTCAACTCAAGCTTTTGAATGCATTTACGCGTTTAAAAAGCTCATACGAGTAGGGTGAAACAGATTTGAGTTCTTTTGTATTGTATATTAAGAGAAAGCATCCAAATACTTTGTGTACATTCATTTGAGTGTGAAACTACACCTAGGATGTTTACAGTTACAAACAAGCTTCAACTCAAGCTTTTGAATGCATTTACGCGTTTTAAAAGCTCATACGAGTAGGGTGAAAGAGATTTGAGTTCTTTTGTGTTGTATATTAAGAGAAATCATCCAAATACTTTGTTTGCATTCATTTTAGTGTGAAATTACACCTAGGATGTTTACAAGTACAAACAAGCTTCAACTCAAGCTGCTGAATGAATTTACGCGTTTTAACAGCTCTTACGACTAGACTGATAGAAATTGAGTTCTTTTGTGTTGTATATTAAGAGAAAGCATCCAAATACTTTGTTTGCATTCATTTGAGTGTGAAACTACACCTAGGATGTTTACAAGTACAAACAAGCTTCAACTCAAGCTGCTGAATGAATTTACGCGTTTTAACAGCTCTTACGACTAGGGTGATAGAAATTGAGTTCTTTTGTGTTGTATATTAAGAGAAAGCATCCAAATACTTTGTTTGCATTCATTTGAGTGTGAAACTACACCTAGGATGTTTACTGTTACAAACAAGCTTCAAGTCAAGCTTTTGAATGTATTTACGCGTTTTAAAAGCTCATACGAGTAGGGTGAAAGAGATTTGAGTTCTTTTGTGTTGTATATTAAGAGAAATCATCCAAATACTTTGTTTGCATTCATTTGGTGTTAAAACTACACCTAGGATGGTTACAGTTACAAACAAACTTCAACTCAAGCTTTTGAATGCATTTACGCATTTTAAAAGCTCATTCGAGTAGGGTGAAAGAGATTTGAGTTCTTTTGTGTTGTATATTAAGAGAAAGCATCCAAATACTTTGTTTGCATTCATTTGAGTGTGAAACTACACCTAGGATGTTTACATTTACAAACAAGCTTCAACTCAAGCTTTTAAATGCATTTACGCGTTTTAAAAGCTCATACGAGTAGGGTGAAAGAGATTTGAGTTCTTTTGTGTTGTATATTAAGAGAAAGCATCCAAATACTTTGTTTGCATTCATTTGAGTGTGAAACTACACCTAGGATGTTTACAAGTACAAACAAGCTTCAACTCAAGCTGCTGAATGAATTTACGCGTTTTAACAGCTTTTACGACTAGGGTGATAGAAACTGAAATTACAAGTACAAACAAGCTTCAACTCAAGCTTTTGAATGTATTTACGCATTTTAAAAGCTCATACGAGTAGGGTGAAAGAGATTTGAGTTCTTTTGTGTTGTATATTAAGAGAAAGCATCCAAATACTTTTTTTGCAGTCATTTGAGTGTGAAATACCACCAGGGTTGTTTACAAGTACAAACAAGCTTCAACTCAAGCTTTTGAATGCATTTACGCGTTTTAAAAGCTCATACGAGGAGGGTGAAAGAGATTTGAGTTCTTTTGTGTTGTATATTAAGAGAAAGCATCCAAATACGTTGTTTGCAATCATTTTAAAAGCATCCAAATACTTTGTGTCCCTTCATTTGAGTGTGAAACTACACCTAGGATGTTTACAGTTACAAACAAGCTTCAACTCAAGCTTTTGAATGCATTTACGCGTTTTAAAAGCTCATACGAGTAGGGTCAAAGAGATTTGAGTTCTTTTGTATTGTATATTAAGAGAAAGCATCCAAATACTTTGTTTGCATTCATTCGAGTGTGAAACTACAGCTAGGATGTTTACAGTTACAAACAAGCTTCAACTCAAGCTGCTGAATGAATTTACGCGTTTTAACAGCTCTTACGACTAGGGTGATAGAAATTGAGTTCTTTTGTGTTGTATATTAAGAGAAAACATCCAAATACTTTGTTTGCATTCTTTTGAGTGTGAAACTACACCTAGGATGTTTACAATTACAAACAAGCTTCAACTCAAGCATTTGAATGCATTTACGCGTTTTAAAAGCTCATACGAGTAGGGTGAAAGAGATTTGAGTTCTTTTGTGTTGTATATTAAGAGAAATCATCCAAATACTTTGTTTGCATTCATTTTAGTGTGAAACTACACCTAGGATGTTTACAGTTACAAACAAGCTTCAACTCAAGCTTTTGAATGCATTTACGCGTATTAAAAGCTCATACGAGTAGGGTGAAAGAGATTTGAGTTCTTTTGTGTTGTATATTAAGAGAAAGCATCCAAATACTTTGTTTGCATTCATTTGAGTGTGAAACTATACCTAGGATGTTTACAGTTACAAACAAGCTTCAACTCAAGCTTTTGAATGCATTTACGCGTTTTAAAAGCTCATACGAGTAGGGTGAAAGAGATTTGAGTTCTTTTGTGTTGTATATTAAGAGAAAGCATCCAAATACTTTGTTTGCATTCTTTTGAGTGTGAAACTACACCTAGGATGTTTACAATTAAAAACAAGCTTCAACTCAAGCATTTGAATGCATTTACGCGTTTTAAAAGCTCATACGAGTAGGGTGAAAGAGATTTGAGTTCTTTTGTGTTGTATATTAAGAGAAATCATCCAAATACTTTGTTTGCATTCATTTTAGTGTGAAACTACACCTAGGATGTTTACAGTTACAAACAAGCTTCAACTCAAGCTTTTGAATGCATTTACGCGTATTAAAAGCTCATACGAGTAGGGTGAAAGAGATTTGAGTTCTTTTGTGTTGTATATTAAGAGAAAGCATCCAAATACTTTGTTTGCATTCATTTGAGTGTGAAACTATACCTAGGATGTTTACAGTTACAAACAAGCTTCAACTCAAGCTTTTGAATGCATTTACGCGTTTTAAAAGCTCATACGAGTAGGGTGAAAGAGATTTGAGTTCTTTTGTGTTGTATATTAAGAGAAATAAACCAAATACTTTTTTTGCATTCATTTGAGTGTGAAACTACATCTAGGATGTGTACAGTTACAAACAAGCTTCAACTCAAGCTTTTGAATGCATTTACGCGTTTTAAAAGCTCATACGAGTAGGGTGAAAGAGATTTGATTTCTTTTGTGTTGTATATTAAGAGAAAGCATCCAAATACTTTTTTTGCATTCATTTGAGTGTGAAATACCACCAGGGTTGTTTACAAGTACAAACAAGCTTCAACTCAAGCTTTTGAATGCATTTACGCGTTTTAAAAGCTCATACGAGGAGGGTGAAAGAGATTTGAGTTCTTTTGTGTTGTATATTAAGAGAAAGCATCCAAATACGTTGTTTGCAATCATTTGAGTGTGAAACTACACCTAGGATGTTTACAAGTACAAACAAGCTTCAACTCAAGCTTTTGAATGTATTTACGCGTTCTAAAAGCTCATACGAGTAGGGTGAAAGAGATTTGAGTTCTTTTGTGTTGTATATTAAGAGAAATCAACCAAATACTTTTTTTGCATTCATTTGAGTGTGAAACTACATCTAGGATGTTTACAGTTACAAACAAGCTTCAACTCAAGCTTTTGAATGCATTTACGCGTTTTAAAAGCTCATACGAGTAGGGTGAAAGAGATTTGAGTTCTTTTGTGTTGTATATTAAGAGAAAGCATCCAAATACTTTTTTTGCATTCATTTGAGTGTGAAATACCACCAGGGTTGTTTACAATTACAAACAAGCTTCAACTCAAACATTTGAATGCATTTACGCGTTTTAAAAGCTCATACGAGTAGGGTGAAAGAGATTTGAGTTCTTTTGTGTTGTATATTAAGAGAAATCATCCAAATACTTTGTTTGCATTCATTTTAGTGTGAAACTACACCTAGGATGTTTACAGTTACAAACAAGTTTCAACTCAAGCTTTTGAATGCATTTACGCGTATTAAAAGCTCATACGAGTAGGGTGAAAGAGATTTGAGTTCTTTTGTGTTGTATATTAAGAGAAAGCATCCAAATACTTTGTTTGCATTCATTTGAGTGTGAAACTATACCTAGGATGTTTACAGTTACAAACAAGCTTCAACTCAAGCTTTTGAATGCATTTACGCGTTTTAAAAGCTCATACGAGTAGGGTGAAAGAGATTTGAGTTCTTTTGTGTTGTATATTAAGAGAAAGCATCCAAATACTTTTTTTGCATTCATTTGAGTGTGAAATACCACCAGGGTTGTTTACAAGTACAAACAAGCTTCAACTCAAGCTTTTGAATGTATTTACGCGTTTTAAAAGCTCATACGAGTAGGGTGAAAGAGATTTGAGTTCTTTTGTGTTGTATATTAAGAGAAATCAACCAAATACTTTTTTTGCATTCATTTGAGTGTGAAACTACATCTAGGATGTTTACAGTTACAAACAAGCTTCAACTCAAGCTTTTGAATGCATTTACGCGTTTTAAAAGCTCATACGAGTAGGGTGAAAGAGATTTGAGTTCTTTTGTGTTGTATATTAAGAGAAAGCATCCAAATACTTTTTTTGCATTCATTTGAGTGTGAAATACCACCAGGGTTGTTTACAATTACAAACAAGCTTCAACTCAAACATTTGAATGCATTTACGCGTTTTAAAAGCTCATACGAGTAGGGTGAAAGAGATTTGAGTTCTTTTGTGTTGTATATTAAGAGAAATCATCCAAATACTTTGTTTGCATTCATTTTAGTGTGAAACTACACCTAGGATGTTTACAGTTACAAACAAGTTTCAACTCAAGCTTTTGAATGCATTTACGCGTATTAAAAGCTCATACGAGTAGGGTGAAAGAGATTTGAGTTCTTTTGTGTTGTATATTAAGAGAAAGCATCCAAATACTTTGTTTGCATTCATTTGAGTGTGAAACTATACCTAGGATGTTTACAGTTACAAACAAGCTTCAACTCAAGCTTTTGAATGCATTTACGCGTTTTAAAAGCTCATACGAGTAGGGTGAAAGAGATTTGAGTTCTTTTGTGTTGTATATTAAGAGAAAGCATCCAAATACTTTTTTTGCATTCATTTGAGTGTGAAATACCACCAGGGTTGTTTACAAGTACAAACAAGCTTCAACTCAAGCTTTTGAATGCATTTACGCGTTTTAAAAGCTCATACGAGGAGGGTGAAAGACATTTGAGTTCTTTTGTGTTGTATATTAAGAGAAAGCATCCAAATACGTTGTTTGCAATCATTTGAGTGTGAAACTACACCTAGGATGTTTACAAGTACAAACAAGTTTCAACTCAAGCTTTTGAATGTATTTACGCATTTTAAAAGCTCATACGAGTAGGGTGAAAGAGATTTGAGTTCTTTTGTATTGTATATTAAGAGAAAGCATCCAAATACTTTGTGTCCATTCATTTGAGTGTGAAACTACACCTAGGATGTTTACAGTTACAAACAAGCTTCAACTCAAGCTTTTGAATGCATTTACGCGTTTTAAAAGCTCATACGAGTAGGGTCAAAGAGATTTGAGTTCTTTTGTATTGTATATTAAGAGAAAGCATCCAAATACTTTGTTTGCATTCATTTGAGTGTGAAACTACACCTAGGATGTTTACAGTTACAAACAAGCTTCAACTCAAGCTGCTGAATGAATTTACGCGTTTTAACAGCTCTTACGACTAGGGTGATAGAAATTGAGTTCTTTTGTGTTGTATATTAAGAGAAAGCATCCAAATACTTTGTTTGCATTCTTTTGAGTGTGAAACTACACCTTGGATGTTTACAATTACAAACAAGCTTCAACTCAAGCATTTGAATGCATTTACGCGTTTTAAAAGCTCATACGAGTAGGGTGAAAGAGATTTGAGTTCTTTTGTGTTGTATATTAAGAGAAATCATCCAAATACTTTGTTTGCATTCATTTTAGTGTGAAACTACACCTAGGATGTTTACAGTTACAAACAAGCTTCAACTCAAGCTTTTGAATGCATTTACGCGTATTAAAAGCTCATACGAGTAGGGTGAAAGAGATTTGAGTTCTTTTGTGTTGTATATTAAGAGAAAGCATCCAAATACTTTGTTTGCATTCATTTGAGTGTGAAACTATACCTAGGATGTTTACAGTTACAAACAAGCTTCAACTCAAGCTTTTGAATGCATTTACGCGTTTTAAAAGCTCATACGAGTAGGGTGAAAGAGATTTGAGTTCTTTTGTGTTGTATATTAAGAGAAAGCATCCAAATACTTTGTTTGCATTCTTTTGAGTGTGAAACTACACCTAGGATGTTTACAATTACAAACAAGCTTCAACTCAAGCATTTGAATGCATTTACGCGTTTTAAAAGCTCATACGAGTAGGGTGAAAGAGATTTGAGTTCTTTTGTGTTGTATATTAAGAGAAATCATCCAAATACTTTGTTTGCATTCATTTTAGTGTGAAACTACACCTAGGATGTTTACAGTTACAAACAAGCTTCAACTCAAGCTTTTGAATGCATTTACGCGTATTAAAAGCTCATACGAGTAGGGTGAAAGAGATTTGAGTTCTTTTGTGTTGTATATTAAGAGAAAGCATCCAAATACTTTGTTTGCATTCATTTGAGTGTGAAACTATACCTAGGATGTTTACAGTTACAAACAAGCTTCAACTCAAGCTTTTGAATGCATTTACGCGTTTTAAAAGCTCATACGAGTAGGGTGAAAGAGATTTGAGTTCTTTTGTGTTGTATATTAAGAGAAATAAACCAAATACTTTTTTTGCATTCATTTGAGTGTGAAACTACATCTAGGATGTGTACAGTTACAAACAAGCTTCAACTCAAGCTTTTGAATGCATTTACGCGTTTTAAAAGCTCATACGAGTAGGGTGAAAGAGATTTGATTTCTTTTGTGTTGTATATTAAGAGAAAGCATCCAAATACTTTTTTTGCATTCATTTGAGTGTGAAATACCACCAGGGTTGTTTACAAGTACAAACAAGCTTCAACTCAAGCTTTTGAATGCATTTACGCGTTTTAAAAGCTCATACGAGGAGGGTGAAAGAGATTTGAGTTCTTTTGTGTTGTATATTAAGAGAAAGCATCCAAATACGTTGTTTGCAATCATTTGAGTGTGAAAGTACACCTAGGATGTTTACAAGTACAAACAAGCTTCAACTCAAGCTTTTGAATGTATTTACGCGTTTTAAAAGCTCATACGAGTAGGGTGAAAGAGATTTGAGTTCTTTTGTGTTGTATATTAAGAGAAATCAACCAAATACTTATTTTGCATTCATTTGAGTGTGAAACTACATCTAGGATGTTTACAGTTACAAACAAGCTTCAACTCAAGCTTTTGAATGCATTTACGCGTTTTAAAAGCTCATACGAGTAGGGTGAAAGAGATTTGAGTTCTTTTGTGTTGTATATTAAGAGAAAGCATCCAAATACTTTTTTTGCATTCATTTGAGTGTGAAATACCACCAGGGTTGTTTACAATTACAAACAAGCTTCAACTCAAACATTTGAATGCATTTACGCGTTTTAAAAGCTCATACGAGTAGGGTGAAAGAGATTTGAGTTCTTTTGTGTTGTATTTTAAGAGAAATCATCCAAATACTTTGTTTGCATTCATTTTAGTGTGAAACTACACCTAGGATGTTTACAGTTACAAACAAGTTTCAACTCAAGCTTTTGAATGCATTTACGCGTATTAAAAGCTCATACGAGTAGGGTGAAAGAGATTTGAGTTCTTTTGTGTTGTATATTAAGAGAAAGCATCCAAATACTTTGTTTGCATTCATTTGAGTGTGAAACTATACCTAGGATGTTTACAGTTACAAACAAGCTTCAACTCAAGCTTTTGAATGCATTTACGCGTTTTAAAAGCTCATACGAGTAGGGTGAAAGAGATTTGAGTTCTTTTGTGTTGTATATTAAGAGAAAGCATCCAAATACTTTTTTTGCATTCATTTGAGTGTGAAATACCACCAGGGTTGTTTACAAGTACAAACAAGCTTCAACTCAAGCTTTTGAATGCATTTACGCGTTTTAAAAGCTCATACGAGGAGGGTGAAAGACATTTGAGTTCTTTTGTGTTGTATATTAAGAGAAAGCATCCAAATACGTTGTTTGCAATCATTTGAGTGTGAAACTACACCTAGGATGTTTACAAGTACAAACAAGCTTCAACTCAAGCTTTTGAATGTATTTACGCATTTTAAAAGCTCATACGAGTAGGGTGAAAGAGATTTGAGTTCTTTTGTATTGTATATTAAGAGAAAGCATCCAAATACTTTGTGTCCATTCATTTGAGTGTGAAACTACACCTAGGATGTTTACAGTTACAAACAAGCTTCAACTCAAGCTTTTGAATGCATTTACGCGTTTTAAAAGCTCATACGAGTAGGGTCAAAGAGATTTGAGTTCTTTTGTATTGTATATTAAGAGAAAGCATCCAAATACTTTGTTTGCATTCATTTGAGTGTGAAACTACACCTAGGATGTTTACAGTTACAAACAAGCTTCAACTCAAGCTGCTGAATGAATTTACGCGTTTTAACAGCTCTTACGACTAGGGTGATAGAAATTGAGTTCTTTTGTGTTGTATATTAAGAGAAAGCATCCAAATACTTTGTTTGCATTCTTTTGAGTGTGAAACTACACCTTGGATGTTTACAATTACAAACAAGCTTCAACTCAAGCATTTGAATGCATTTACGCATTTTAAAAGCTCATACGAGTAGGGTGAAAGAGATTTGAGTTCTTTTGTGTTGTATATTAAGAGAAATCATCCAAATACTTTGTTTGCATTCATTTTAGTGTGAAACTACACCTAGGATGTTTACAGTTACAAACAAGCTTCAACTCAAGCTTTTGAATGCATTTACGCGTATTAAATGCTCATACGAGTAGGGTGAAAGAGATTTGAGTTCTTTTGTGTTGTATATTAAGAGAAATCAACCAAATACTTTTTTTGCATTCATTTGAGTGTGAAACTACATCTAGGATGTTTACAGTTACAAACAAGCTTCAACTCAAGCTTTTGAATGCATTTACGCGTTTTAAAAGCTCATACGAGTAGGGTGAAAGAGATTTGAGTTCTTTTGTGTTGTATATTAAGAGAAAGCATCCAAATACTTTTTTTTCATTCATTTGAGTGTGAAATACCACCAGGGTTGTTTACAAGTACAAACAAGCTTCAACTCAAGCTTTTGAATGCATTTACGCGTTTTAAAAGCTCATACGAGGAGTGTGAAAGAGATTTGAGTTCTTTTGTGTTGTATATTAAGAGAAAGCATCCCAATACGTTGTTTGCAATCATTTGAGTGTGAAACTACACCTAGGATGTTTACAGTTACAAACAAGCTTCAACTCAAGCTTTTGAATGCATTTACGCGTTTTAAAAGCTCATACGAGTAGGGTGAAAGAGATTTGAGTTCTTTTGTGTTGTATATTAAGAGAAATCAACCAAATACTTTTTTTGCATTCATTTGAGTGTGAAACTACATCTAGGATGTTTACAGTTACAAACAAGCTTCAACTCAAGCTTTTGAATGCATTTACGCGTTTTAAAAGCTCATACGAGTAGGGTGAAAGAGATTTGAGTTCTTTTGTGTTGTATATTAAGAGAAAGCATCCAAATACTTTTTTTGCATTCATTTGAGTGTGAAATACCACCAGGGTTGTTTACAAGTACAAACAAGCTTCAACTCAAGCTTTTGAATGCATTTACGCGTTTTAAAAGCTCATACGAGGAGTGTGAAAGAGATTTGAGTTCTTTTGTGTTGTATATTAAGAGAAAGCATCCCAATACGTTGTTTGCAATCATTTGAGTGTGAAACTACACGTAGGATGTTTACAAGTACAAACAAGCTTCAACTCAAGCTTTTGAATGTATTTACGCATTTTAAAAGCTCATACGAGTAGGGTGAAAGAGATTTGAGTTCTTTTGTATTGTATATTAAGAGAAAGCATACAAATACTTTGTGTCCATTCATTTGAGTGTAAAACTACACCTAGGATGTTTACAGTTACAAACAAGCTTCAACTCAAGCATTTGAATGCATTTACGCGTTTTAAAAGCTCATACGAGTAGGCTGAAAGAGATTTGAGTTCTTTTCTGTTGTATATTAAAAGAAATCATCCAAATGCTTTGTTTGCATTCATTTTAGTGTGAAACTACACCTAGGATATTTACAATTACAAACTAGCTTCAAGTCAAGCATTTGAATGCATTTACGCGTTTTAAAAGCTCATACGAGTAGGGTGAAAGAGATTTGAGTTCTTTTGTGTTGTATATTAAGAGAAATCATCCAAATACTTTGTTTGCATTCATTTTAGTGTGAAACTACACCTAGGATGTTTATAGTTACAAACAAGCTTTAACTCAAGCTTTTGAATGCATTTACGCGTTTTAAAAGCTCATACGAGTAGGCTGAAAGAGATTTGAGTTCTTTTGTGTTGTATATTAAGAGAAATCATCCAAATGCTTTGTTTGCATTCATTTTAGTGTGAAACTACACCTAGGATATTTACAATTACAAACAAGCTTCAAGTCAAGCATTTGAATGCATTTACGCGTTTTAAAAGCTCATACGAGTAGGGTGAAAGAGATTTGAGTTCTTTTGTGTTGTATATTAAGAGAAAGCATCCCAATACGTTGTTTGCAATCATTTGAGTGTGAAACTACACCTAGGATGTTTACAGTTACAAACAAGCTTCAACTCAAGCTTTTGAATGCATTTACGCGTTTTAAAAGCTCATACGAGTAGGGTCAAAGAGATTTGAGTTGTTTTGTATTGTATATTAAGAGAAATCATCCAAATACTTTGTTTGCATTCATTTGAGTGTGAAACTACACCTAGGATGTTTACAGTTACAAACAAGCTTCAAGTCAAGCTTTTGAATGTATTTACGCGTTTTAAAAGCTCATACGAGTAGGGTGAAAGAGATTTGAGTTCTTTTGTGTTGTATATTAAGAGAAAGCATCCAAATACGTTGTTTGCATTCATTTGAGTGTGAAACTACACCTAGGATGTTTACAAGTACAAACAAGCTTCAACTCAAGCTGCTGAATGAATTTACGCGTTTTAAAAGCTCATACGAGTAGGGTGAAACAGATTTGAGTTCTTTTGTGTTGTATATTAAGAGAAAGCATCCAAATACTTTGTTTGCATTCATTTGAGTGTGAAACTATACCTAGGATGTTAACAGTTACAAACAAGCTTCAACTCAAGCTTTTGAATGCATTTACGCGTTTTAAAAGCTCATACGAGTAGGGTGAAAGAGATTTGAGTTCTTTTGTGTTGTATATTAAGAGAAATCAACCAAATACTTTTTTTGCATTCATTTGAGTGTGAAACTACATCTAGGATGCTTACAGTTACAAACAAGCTTCAACTCAAGTTTTGAATGCATTTACGCGTTTTAAAAGCTCATACGAGTAGGGTGAAAGAGATTTGAGTTCTTTTGTGTTGTATATTAAGAGAAAGCATCCAAATACTTTTTTTGCATTCATTTGAGTGTGAAATACCACCAGGGTTGTTTACAAGTACAAACAAGCTTCAACTCAAGCTTTTGAATGCATTTACGCGTTTTAAAAGCTCATACGAGGAGTGTGAAAGAGATTTGAGTTCTTTTGTGTTGTATATTAAGAGAAAGCATCCAAATACGTTGTTTGCAATCATTTGACTGTGAAACTACACCTAGGATGTTTACAAGTACAAACAAGCTTCAACTCAAGCTTTTGAATGTATTTACGCATTTTAAAAGCTCATACGAGTAGGGTGAAAGAGATTTGAGTTCTTTTGTATTGTATATTAAGAGAAAGCATACAAATACTTTGTGTCCATTCATTTGAGTGTGAAACTACACCTAGGATGTTTACAGTTACAAACAAGCTTCAACTCAAGCTTTTGAATGCATTTACGCGTTTTAAAAGCTCATACGAGTAGGGTCAAAGAGATTTGAGTTCTTTTGTATTGTATATTAAGAGAAAGCATCCAAATACTTTGTTTGCATTCATTTGAGTGTGAAACTACACCTAGGATGTTTACAGTTACAAACAAGCTTCAACTCAAGCTGCTGAATGAATTTACGCGTTTTAATAGCTCTTACGACTAGGGTGATAGAAATTGAGTTCTTTTGTGTTGTATATTAAGAGAAAGCATCCAAATACTTTGTTTGCATTCTTTTGAGTGCGAAACTACACCTAGGATGTTTACAATTACAAACAAGCTTCAACTCAAGCATTTGAATGCATTTACGCGTTTTAAAAGCTCATACGAGTAGGGTGAAAGAGATTTGAGTTCTTTTGTGTTGTATATTAAGAGAAATCATCGAAATGCTTTGTTTGCATTCATTTTAGTGTGAAACTACACCTAGGATGTTTACAGTTACAAACAAGCTTCAACTCAAGCTTTTGAATGCATTTACGCGTATTAAAAGCTCATACGAGTAGGGTCAAAGAGATTTGAGTTGTTTTGTATTGTATATTAAGAGAAATCATCCAAATACTTTGTTTGCATTCATTTGAGTGTGAAACTACACCTAGGATGTTTATAGTTACAAACAAGCTTTAACTCAAGCTTTTGAATGCATTTACGCGTTTTAAAAGCTCATACGAGTAGGGTGAAAGAGATTTGAGTTCTTTTGTGTTGTATATTAAGAGAAAGCATCCAAATACGTTGTTTGCATTCATTTGAGTGTGAAACTACACCTAGGATGTTTACAAGTACAAACAAGCTTCAACTCAAGCTGCTGAATGAATTTACGCGTTTTAAAAGCTCATACGAGTAGGGTGAAAGAGATTTGAGTTCTTTTGTGTTGTATATTAAGAGAAAGCATCCAAATACTTTGTTTGCATTCATTTGAGTGTGAAACTATACCTAGGATGTTTACAGTTACAAACAAGCTTCAACTCAAGCTTTTGAATGCATTTACGCGTTTTAAAAGCTCATACGAGTAGGGTGAAAGAGATTTGAGTTCTTTTGTGTTGTATATTAAGAGAAATCAACCAAATACTTTTTTTGCATTCATTTGATTGTGACACTACATCTAGGATGTTTACAGTTACAAACAAGCTTCAACTCAAGCTTTTGAATGCATTTACGCGTTTTAAAAGCTCATACGAGTAGGGTGAAAGAGATTTGAGTTCTTTTGTGTTGTATATTAAGAGAAATCAACCAAATACTTTTTTTGCATTCATTTGAGTGTGACACTACATCTAGGATGTTTACAGTTACAAACAAGCTTCAACTCAAGCTTTTGAATGCATTTACGCGTTTTAAAAGCTCATACGAGTAGGGTGAAAGAGATTTGAGTTCTTTTGTGTTGTATATTAAGAGAAAGCATCCAAATACTTTGTTTGCATTCATTTGAGTGTGAAACTATACCTAGGATGTTTACAGTTACAAACAAGCTTCAACTCAAGCTTTTGAATGCATTTACGCGTTTTAAAAGCTCATACGAGTAGGGTGAAAGAGATTTGAGTTCTTTTGTGTTGTATATTAAGAGAAATCAACCAAATACTTTTTTTGCATTCATTTGAGTGTGACACTACATCTAGGATGTTTACAGTTACAAACAAGCTTCAACTCAAGCTTTTGAATGCATTTACGCGTTTTAAAAGCTCATACGAGTAGGGTGAAAGAGATTTGAGTTCTTTTGTGTTGTATATTAAGAGAAAGCATCCAAATACTTTTTTTGCATTCATTTGAGTGTGAAATACCACCAGGGTTGTTTACAAGTACAAACAAGCTTCAACTCAAGCTTTTGAATGCATTTACGCGTTTTAAAAGCTCATACGAGGAGTGTGAAAGAGATTTGAGTTCTTTTGTGTTGTATATTAAGAGAAAGCATCCAAATACGTTGTTTGCAATCATTTGAGTGTGAAACTACACCTTGGATGTTTACAAGTACAAACAAGCTTCAACTCAAGCTTTTGAATGTATTTACGCATTTTAAAAGCTCATACGAGTAGGGTGAAAGAGATTTGAGTTCTTTTGTATTGTATATTAAGAGAAAGCATACAAATACTTTGTGTCCATTCATTTGAGTGTGAAACTACACCTAGGATGTTTACAGTTACAAACAAGCTTCAACTCAAGCTTTTGAATGCATTTACGCGTTTTAAAAGCTCATACGAGTAGGGTCAAAGAGATTTGAGTTCTTTTGTATTGTATATTAAGAGAAAGCATCCAAATACTTTGTTTGCATTCATTTGAGTGTGAAACTACACCTAGGATGTTTACAGTTACAAACAAGTTTCAACTCAAGCTGCTGAATGAATTTACGCGTTTTAACAGCTCTTACGACTAGGGTGATAGAAATTAAGTTCTTTTGTGTTGTATATTAAGAGAAAGCATCCAAATACTTTGTTTGCATTCTTTTGAGTGTGAAACTACACCTAGGATGTTTACAATTACAAACAAGCTTCAACTCAAGCATTTGAATGCATTTACGCGTTTTAAAAGCTCATACGAGTAGGGTGAAAGAGATTTGAGTTCTTTTGTGTTGTATATTAAGAGAAATCATCCAAATGCTTTGTTTGCATTCATTTTAGTGTGAAACTACACCTAGGATGTTTACAGTTACAAACAAGCTTCAACTCAAGCTTTTGAATACATTTACGCGTATTAAAAGCTCATACGAGTAGGGTGAAAGAGATTTGAGTTCTTTTGTGTTGTATATTAAGAGAAAGCATCCAAATACTTTGTTTGCATTCATTTGAGTGTGAACTATACCTAGGATGTTTACAGTTACAAAAAAGCTTCAACTCAAGCTTTTGAATGCATTTACGCGTTTTAAAAGCTCATACGAGTAGGGTGAAAGAGATTTGAGTTCTTTTGTGTTGAATATTAAGAGAAAGCATCCAAATACTTTGTTTGCATTCTTTTGAGTGTCAAACTACACCTAGGATGTTTACAATTACAAACAAGCTTCAACTCAAGCATTTGAATGCATTTACGCGTTTTAAAAGCTCATACGAGTAGGGTGAAAGAGATTTGAGTTCTTTTGTGTTGTATATTAAGAGAAATCATCCAAATACTTTGTTTGCATTCATTTTAGTGTGAAACTACACCTAGGATGTTTACAGTTACAAACAAGCTTCAACTCAAGCTTTTGAATGCATTTACGCTTATTAAAAGCTCATACGAGTAGGGTGAAAGAGATTTGAGTTCTTTTGTGTTGTATATTAAGCGAAAGCATCCAAATACTTTGTTTGCATTCATTTGAGTGTGAAACTATACCTAGGATGTTTACAGTTACAAACAAGCTTCAACTCAAGCTTTTGAATGCATTTACGCGTTTTAAAAGCTCATACGAGTAGGGTGAAAGAGATTTGAGTTGTTTTGTGTTGTATATTAAGAGAAAGCATCCAAATACTTTGTTTGCATTCTTTTGAGTGTGAAACTACACCTAGGATGTTTACAATTACAAACAAGCTTCAACTCAAGCATTTGAATGCATTTACGCGTTTTAAAAGCTCATACGAGTAGGGTGAAAGAGATTTGAGTTCTTTTGTGTTGTATATTAAGAGAAATCATCCAAATGCTTTGTTTGCATTCATTTTAGTGTGAAACTACACCTAGGATGTTTACAGTTACAAACAAGCTTCAACTCAAGCTTTTGAATGCATTTACGCGTATTAAAAGCTCATACGAGTAGGGTCAAAGAGATTTGAGTTGTTTTGTATTGTATATTAAGAGAAATCATCCAAATACTTTGTTTGCATTCATTTGAGTGTGAAACTACACCTAGGATGTTTATAGTTACAAACAAGCTTTAACTCAAGCTTTTGAATGCATTTACGCGTTTTAAAAGCTCATACGAGTAGGGTGAAAGAGATTTGAGTTCTTTTGTGTTGTATATTAAGAGAAAGCATCCAAATACGTTGTTTGCATTCATTTGAGTGTGAAACTACACCTAGGATGTTTACAAGTACAAACAAGCTTCAACTCAAGCTGCTGAATGAATTTACGCGTTTTAAAAGCTCATACGAGTAGGGTGAAAGAGATTTGAGTTCTTTTGTGTTGTATATTAAGAGAAAGCATCCAAATACTTTGTTTGCATTCATTTGAGTGTGAACTATACCTAGGATGTTTACAGTTACAAAAAAGCTTCAACTCAAGCTTTTGAATGCATTTACGCGTTTTAAAAGCTCATACGAGTAGGGTGAAAGAGATTTGAGTTCTTTTGTGTTAAATATTAAGAGAAAGCATCCAAATACTTTGTTTGCATTCTTTTGAGTGTCAAACTACACCTAGGATGTTTACAATTACAAACAAGCTTCAACTCAAGCATTTGAATGCATTTACGCGTTTTAAAAGCTCATACGAGTAGGGTGAAAGAGATTTGAGTTCTTTTGTGTTGTATATTAAGAGAAATCATCCAAATACTTTGTTTGCATTCATTTTAGTGTGAAACTACACCTAGGATGTTTACAGTTACAAACAAGCATCAACTCAAGCTTTTGAATGCATTTACGCTTATTAAAAGCTCATACGAGTAGGGTGAAAGAGATTTGAGTTCTTTTGTGTTGTATATAAAGAGAAAGCATCCAAATACTTTGTTTGCATTCATTTGAGTGTGAAACTATACCTAGGATGTTTACAGTTACAAACAAGCTTCAACTCAAGCTTTTGAATGCATTTACGCGTTTTAAAAGCTCATACGAGTAGGGTGAAAGAGATTTGAGTTGTTTTGTGTTGTATATTAAGAGAAAGCATCCAAATACTTTGTTTGCATTCTTTTGAGTGTGAAACTACACCTAGGATGTTTACAATTACAAACAAGCTTCAACTCAAGCATTTGAATGCATTTACGCGTTTTAAAAGCTCATACGAGTAGGGTGAAAGAGATTTGAGTTCTTTTGTGTTGTATATTAAGAGAAATCATCCAAATGCTTTGTTTGCATTCATTTTAGTGTGAAACTACACCTAGGATGTTTACAGTTACAAACAAGCTTCAACTCAAGCTTTTGAATGCATTTACGCGTATTAAAAGCTCATACGAGTAGGGTCAAAGAGATTTGAGTTGTTTTGTATTGTATATTAAGAGAAATCATCCAAATACTTTGTTTGCATTCATTTGAGTGTGAAACTACACCTAGGATGTTTATAGTTACAAACAAGCTTTAACTCAAGCTTTTGAATGCATTTACGCGTTTTAAAAGCTCATACGAGTAGGGTGAAAGAGATTTGAGTTCTTTTGTGTTGTATATTAAGAGAAAGCATCCAAATACGTTGTTTGCATTCATTTGAGTGTGAAACTACACCTAGGATGTTTACAAGTACAAACAAGCTTCAACTCAAGCTGCTGAATGAATTTACGCGTTTTAAAAGCTCATACGAGTAGGGTGAAAGAGATTTGAGTTCTTTTGTGTTGTATATTAAGAGAAAGCATCCAAATACTTTGTTTGCATTCATTTGAGTGTGAACTATACCTAGGATGTTTACAGTTACAAAAAAGCTTCAACTCAAGCTTTTGAATGCATTTACGCGTTTTAAAAGCTCATACGAGTAGGGTGAAAGAGATTTGAGTTCTTTTGTGTTAAATATTAAGAGAAAGCATCCAAATACTTTGTTTGCATTCTTTTGAGTGTCAAACTACACCTAGGATGTTTACAATTACAAACAAGCTTCAACTCAAGCATTTGAATGCATTTACGCGTTTTAAAAGCTCATACGAGTAGGGTGAAAGAGATTTGAGTTCTTTTGTGTTGTATATTAAGAGAAATCATCCAAATACTTTGTTTGCATTCATTTTAGTGTGAAACTACACCTAGGATGTTTACAGTTACAAACAAGCATCAACTCAAGCTTTTGAATGCATTTACGCTTATTAAAAGCTCATACGAGTAGGGTGAAAGAGATTTGAGTTCTTTTGTGTTGTATATAAAGAGAAAGCATCCAAATACTTTGTTTGCATTCATTTGAGTGTGAAACTATACCTAGGATGTTTACAGTTACAAACAAGCTTCAACTCAAGCTTTTGAATGCATTTACGCGTTTTAAAAGCTCATACGAGTAGGGTGAAAGAGATTTGAGTTGTTTTGTGTTGTATATTAAGAGAAAGCATCCAAATACTTTGTTTGCATTCTTTTGAGTGTGAAACTACACCTAGGATGTTTACAATTACAAACAAGCTTCAACTCAAGCATTTGAATGCATTTACGCGTTTTAAAAGCTCATACGAGTAGGGTGAAAGAGATTTGAGTTCTTTTGTGTTGTATATTAAGAGAAATCATCCAAATGCTTTGTTGGCATTCATTTTAGTGTGAAACTACACCTAGGATGTTTACAGTTACAAACAAGCTTCAACTCAAGCTTTTGAATGCATTTACGCGTATTAAAAGCTCATACGAGTAGGGTCAAAGAGATTTGAGTTGTTTTGTATTGTATATTAAGAGAAATCATCCAAATACTTTGTTTGCATTCATTTGAGTGTGAAACTACACCTAGGATGTTTATAGTTACAAACAAGCTTTAACTCAAGCTTTTGAATGCATTTACGCGTTTTAAAAGCTCATACGAGTAGGGTGAAAGAGATTTGAGTTCTTTTGTGTTGTATATTAAGAGAAAGCATCCAAATACGTTGTTTGCATTCATTTGAGTGTGAAACTACACCTAGGATGTTTACAAGTACAAACAAGCTTCAACTCAAGCTGCTGAATGAATTTACGCGTTTTAAAAGCTCATACGAGTAGGGTGAAAGAGATTTGAGTTCTTTTGTGTTGTATATTAAGAGAAAGCATCCAAATACTTTGTTTGCATTCATTTGAGTGTGAAACTATACCTAGGATGTTTACAGTTACAAACAAGCTTCAACTCAAGCTTTTGAATGCATTTACGCGTTTTAAAAGCTCATACGAGTAGGGTGAAAGAGATTTGAGTTCTTTTGTGTTGTATATTAAGAGAAATCATCCAAATGCTTTGTTTGCATTCATTTTAGTGTGAAACTACACCTAGGATGTTTACAGTTACAAACAAGCTTCAACTCAAGCTTTTGAATGCATTTACGCGTATTAAAAGCTCATACGAGTAGGGTGAAAGAGATTTGAGTTCTTTTGTGTTGTATATTAAGAGAAAGCATCCAAATACTTTGTTTGCATTCATTTGAGTGTGAACTATACCTAGGATGTTTACAGTTACAAACAAGCTTCAACTCAAGCTTTTGAATGCATTTACGCGTTTTAAAAGCTCATACGAGTAGGGTGAAAGAGATTTGAGTTCTTTTGTGTTGAATATTAAGAGAAAGCATCCAAATACTTTGTTTGCATTCTTTTGAGTGTCAAACTACACCTAGGATGTTTACAATTACAAACAAGCTTCAACTCAAGCATTTGAATGCATTTACGCGTTTTAAAAGCTCATACGAGTAGGGTGAAAGAGATTTGAGTTCTTTTGTGTTGTATATTAAGAGAAATCATCTAAATACTTTGTTTGCATTCATTTTAGTGTGAAACTACACCTAGGATGTTTACAGTTACAAACAAGCTTCAACTCAAGCTTTTGAATGCATTTACGCTTATTAAAAGCTCATACGAGTAGGGTGAAAGAGATTTGAGTTCTTTTGTGTTGTATATTAAGAGAAAGCATCCAAATACTTTGTTTGCATTCATTTGAGTGTGAAACTATACCTAGGATGTTTACAGTTACAAACAAGCTTCAACTCAAGCTTTTGAATGCATTTACGCGTTTTAAAAGCTCATACGAGTACGGTGAAAGAGATTTGAGTTGTTTTGTGTTGTATATTAAGAGAAAGCATCCAAATACTTTGTTTGCATTCTTTTGAGTGTGAAACTACACCTAGGATGTTTACAATTACAAACAAGCTTCAACTCAAGCATTTGAATGCATTTACGCGTTTTAAAAGCTCATACGAGTAGGGTGAAAGAGATTTGAGTTCTTTTGTGTTGTATATTAAGAGAAATCATCCAAATACTTTGTTTTCATTCATTTTAGTGTGAAACTACACCTAGGATGTTTACAGTTACAAACAAGCTTCAAATCAAGCTTTTGAATGCATTTACGCTTATTAAAAGCTCATACGAGTAGGGTGAAAGAGATTTGAGTTCTTTTGTGTTGTATATTAAGAGAAAGCATCCAAATACTTTGTTTGCATTCATTTGAGTGTGAAACTATACCTAGGATGTTTACAGTTACAAACAAGTTTCAACTCAAGCTTTTGAATGCATTTACGCGTTTTAAAAGCTCATACGAGTAGGGTGAAAGAGATTTGAGTTGTTTTGTGTTGTATATTAAGAGAAATCAACCAAATACTTTTTTTGCATTCTTTTGAGTGTGAAACTACACCTAGGATGTTTACAATTACAAACAAGCTTCAACTCAAGCATTTGAATGCATTTACGCGTTTTAAAAACTCATACGAGTAGGGTGAAAGAGATTTGAGTTCTTTTGTGTTGTATATTAAGAGAAATCATCCAAATACTTTGTTTTCATTCATTTTAGTGTGAAACTACACCTAGGATGTTTACAGATACAAACAAGCTTCAACTCAAGCTTTTGAATGCATTTACGCGTATTAAAAGCTCATACGAGTAGGGTGAAAGAGATTTGAGTTCTTTTGTGTTGTATATTATAAGAAAGCATCCAAATACTTTGTTTGCATTCATTTGAGTGTGAAACTATACCTAGGATGTTTACAGTTACAAACAAGCTTCAACTCAAGCTTTTGAATGCATTTACGCGTTTTAAAAGCTCATACGAGTAGGGTGAAAGAGATTTGAGTTCTTTTGTGTTGTATATTAAGAGAAAGCATCCAAATACTTTTTTTGCATTCATTTGAGTGTGAAATACCACCAGGGTTGTTTACAAGTACAAACAAGCTTCAACTCAAGCTTTTGAATGCATTTACGCGTTTTAAAAGCTCATACGAGTAGGGTCAAAGAGATTTGAGTTCTTTTGTATTGTATATTAAGAGAAAGCATCCAAATACTTTGTTTGCATTCATTTGAGTGTGAAACTAAACCTAGGATGTTTACAGTTACAAACAAGCTTCAACTCAAGCTGCTGAATGAATTTACGCGTTTTAACAGCTCTTACGACTAGGGTGAGAGAAATTGAGTTCTTTTGTGTTGTATATTAAGAGAAAGCATCCAAATACTTTGTTTGCATTCTTTTGAGTGTGAAACTACACCTAGGATGTTTACAATTACAAACAAGCTTCAACTCAAGCATTTGAATGCATTTACGCGTTTTAAAAGCTCATACGAGTAGGGTGAAAGAGATTTGAGTTCTTTTGTGTTGAATATTAAGAGAAAGCATCCAAATACTTTGTTTGCATTCTTTTGAGTGTCAAACTACACCTAGGATGTTTACAATTACAAACAAGCTTCAACTCAAGCATTTGAATGCATTTACGCGTTTTAAAAGCTCATACGAGTAGGGTGAAAGAGATTTGAGTTCTTTTGTGTTGTATATTAAGAGAAATCATCCAAATACTTTGTTTGCATTCATTTTAGTGTGAAACTACACCTAGGATGTTTACAGTTACAAACAAGCTTCAACTCAAGCTTTTGAATGCATTTACGCTTATTAAAAGCTCATACGAGTAGGGTGAAAGAGATTTGAGTTCTTTTGTGTTGTATATTAAGAGAAAGCATCCAAATACTTTGTTTGCATTCATTTGAGTGTGAAACTATACCTAGGATGTTTACAGTTACAAACAAGCTTCAACTCAAGCTTTTGAATGCATTTACGCGTTTTAAAAGCTCATACGAGTAGGGTGAAAGAGATTTGAGTTGTTTTGTGTTGTATATTAAGAGAAAGCATCCAAATACTTTGTTTGCATTCTTTTGAGTGTGAAACTACACCTAGGATGTTTACAATTACAAACAAGCTTCAACTCAAGCATTTGAATGCATTTACGCGTTTTAAAAGCTCATACGAGTAGGGTGAAAGAGATTTGAGTTCTTTTGTGTTGTATATTAAGAGAAAGCATCCAAATACTTTGTTTGCATTCATTTGAGTGTGAAACTATACCTAGGATGTTTACAGTTACAAACAAGCTTCAACTCAAGCTTTTGAATGCATTTACGCGTTTTAAAAGCTCATACGAGTAGGGTGAAAGAGATTTGAGTTCTTTTGTGTTGTATATTAAGAGAAAGCATCCAAATACTATTTTTGCATTCATTTGAGTGTGAAATACCACCAGGGTTGTTTACAAGTACAAACAAGCTTCAACTCAAGCTTTTGAATGCATTTACGCGTTTTAAAAGCTCATACGAGGAGGGTGAAAGAGATTTGAGTTCTTTTGTGTTGTATATTAAGAGAAAGCATCCAAATACGTTGTTTGCAATCATTTGAGTGTGAAACTACACCTAGGATGTTTACAAGTACAAACAAGCTTCAACTCAAGCTTTTGAATGTATTTACGCATTTTAAAAGCTCATACGAGTAGGGTGAAAGAGATTTGAGTTCTTTTGTATTGTATATTAAGAGAAAGCATACAAATACTTTGTGTCCATTCATTTGAGTGTGAAACTACACCTAGGATGTTTACAGTTACAAACAAGCTTCAACTCAAGCTTTTGAATGCATTTACGCGTTTTAAAAGCTCATACGAGTAGGGTCAAAGAGATTTTAGTTCTTTTGTATTGTATATTAAGAGAAAGCATCCAAATACTTTGTTTGCATTCATTTGAGTGTGAAACTAAACCTAGGATGTTTACAGTTACAAACAAGCTTAAACTCAAGCTGCTGAATGAATTTACGCGTTTTAACAGCTCTTACGACTAGGGTGAGAGAAATTGAGTTCTTTTGTGTTGTATATTAAGAGAAAGCATCCAAATACTTTGTTTGCATTCTTTTGAGTGTGAAACTACTCCTAGGATGTTTACAATTACAAACAAGCTTCAACTCAAGCATTTGAATGCATTTACGCGTTTTAAAAGCTCATACGAGTAGGGTGAAAGAGATTTGAGTTCTTTTGTGTTGTATATTAAGAAAAATCATCCAAATACTTTGTTTTCATTCATTTTAGTGTGAAACTACACCTAGGATGTTTACAGATACAAACAAGCTTCAACTCAAGCTTTTGAATGCATTTACGCGTATTAAAAGCTCATACGAGTAGGGTGAAAGAGATTTGAGTTCTTTTGTGTTGTATATTATAAGAAAGCATCCAAATACTTTGTTTGCATTCATTTGAGTGTGAAACTATACCTAGGATGTTTACAGTTACAAACAAGCTTCAACTCAAGCTTTTGAATGCATTTACGCGTTTTAAAAGCTCATACGAGTAGGGTGAAAGAGATTTGAGTTCTTTTGTGTTGTATATTAAGAGAAAGCATCCAAATACTTTTTTTGCATTCATTTGAGTGTGAAACTATACCTAGGATGTTTACAGTTACAAACAAGCTTCAACTCAAGCTTTTGAATGCATTTACGCGTTTTAAAAGCTCATACGAGTAGGGTGAAAGAGATTTGAGTTCTTTTGTGTTGTATATTAAGAGAAATCAACCAAATACTTTTTTTGCATTCATTTGAGTGTGAAACTACATCTAGGATGTTTACAGTTACAAACAAGCTTCAACTCAAGCTTTTGAATGCATTTACGCGTTTTAAAAGCTCATACGAGTAGGGTGAAAGAGATTTGAGTTCTTTTGTGTTGTATATTAAGAGAAAGCATCCAAATACTTTTTTTGCATTCATTTGAGTGTGAAATACCACCAGGGTTGTTTACAAGTACAAACAAGCTTCAACTCAAGCTTTTGAATGCATTTACGCGTTTTAAAAGGTCATACGAGGAGGGTGAAAGAGATTTGAGTTCTTTTGTGTTGTATATTAAGAGAAAGCATCCAAATACGTTGTTTGCAATCATTTGAGTGTGAAACTACACCTAGGATGTTTACAAGTACAAACAAGCTTCAACTCAAGCTTTTGAATGTATTTACGCATTTTAAAAGCTCATACGAGTAGGGTGAAAGAGATTTGAGTTCTTTTGTATTGTATATTAAGAGAAAGCATACAAATACTTTGTGTCCATTCATTTGAGTGTGAAACTACACCTAGGATGTTTACAGTTATAAACAAGCTTCAACTCAAGCTTTTGAATGCATTTACGCGTTTTAAAAGCTCATACGAGTAGGGTCAAAGAGATTTGAGTTCTTTTGTATTGTATATTAAGAGAAAGCATCCAAATACTTTGTTTGCATTCATTTGAGTGTGAAACTAAACCTAGGATGTTTACAGTTACAAACAAGCTTCAACTCAAGCTGCTGAATGAATTTACCCGTTTTAACAGCTCTTACGACTAGGGTGAGAGAAATTGAGTTCTTTTGTGTTGTATATTAAGAGAAAGCATCCAAATACTTTGTTTGCATTCTTTTGAGTGTGAAACTACACCTAGGATGTTTACAATTACAAACAAGCTTCAACTCAAGCATTTGAATGCATTTACGCGTTTAAAAAGCTCATACGAGTAGGGTGAAAGAGATTTGAGTTCTTTTGTGTTGTATATTAAGAGAAATCATCCAAATGCTTTGTTTGCATTCATTTTAGTGTGAAACTACACCTAGGATGTTTACAGTTACAAACAAGCTTCAACTCAAGCTTTTGAATGCATTTACGCGTATTAAAAGCTCATACGAGTAGGGTGAAAGAGATTTGAGTTCTTTTGTGTTGTATATTAAGAGAAAGCATCCAAATACTTTGTTTGCATTCATTTGAGTGTGAACTATACCTAGGATGTTTACAGTTACAAACAAGCTTCAACTCAAGCTTTTGAATGCATTTACGCGTTTTAAAAGCTCATACGAGTAGGGTGAAAGAGATTTGAGTTCTTTTGTGTTGTATATTAAGAGAAAGCATCCAAATACTTTGTTTGCATTCTTTTGAGTGTGAAACTACACCTAGGATGTTTACAATTACAAACAAGCTTCAACTCAAGCATTTGAATGCATTTACGCGTTTTAAAAGCTCATACGAGTAGGGTGAAAGAGATTTGAGTTCTTTTGTGTTGTATATTAAGAGAAATCATCCAAATACTTTCTTTGCATTCATTTTAGTGTGAAACTACACCTAGGATGTTTACTGTTACAAACAAGTTTCAACTCAAGCTTTTGAATGCATTTACGCGTATTAAAAGCTCACACGAGTAGGGTGAAAGAGATTTGAGTTCTTTTGTGTTGTATATTAAGAGAAAGCATCCAAATACTTTGTTTGCATTCATTTGAGTGTGAAACTATACCTAGGATGTTTACAGTTACAAACAAGCTTCAACTCAAGCTTTTGAATGCATTTACGCGTTTTAAAAGCTCATACGAGTAGGGTCAAAGAGATTTGAGTTGTTTTGTATTGTATATTAAGAGAAATCATCCAAGTACTTTGTTTGCATTCATTTGTGTGTGAAACTACACCTAGGATGTTTACAGTTACAAACAAGCTTCAAGTCAAGCTTTTGAATGTATTTACGCGTTTTAAAAGCTCATACGAGTAGGGTGAAAGAGATTTGAGTTCTTTTGTGTTGTATATTAAGAGAAAGCATCCAAATACGTTGTTTGCATTCATTTGAGTGTGAAACTACACCTAGGATGTTTACAAGTACAAACAAGCTTCAACTCAAGCTGCTGAATGAATTTACGCGTTTTAAAAGCTCATACGAGTAGGGTGAAAGAGATTTGAGTTCTTTTGTGTTGTATATTAAGAGAAAGCATCCAAATACTTTGTCTGCATTCATTTGAGTGTGAAACTATACCTAGGATGTTTACAGTTACAAACAAGCTTCAACTCAAGCTTTTGAATGCATTTACGCGTTTTAAAAGCTCATACGAGTAGGGTGAAAGAGATTTGAGTTCTTTTGTGTTGTATATTAAGAGAAATCAACCAAATAATTTTTTTGCATTCATTTGAGTGTGAAACTACATCTAGGATGTTTACAGTTACAAACAAGCTTCAACTCAAGCTTTTGAATGCATTTACGCGTTTTAAAAGCTCATACGAGTAGGGTGAAAGAGATTTGAGTTCTTTTGTGTTGTATATTAAGAGAAAGCATCCAAATACTTTTTTTGCATTCATTTGAGTGTGAAATACCACCAGGGTTGTTTACAAGTACAAACAAGCTTCAACTCAAGCTTTTGAATGCATTTACGCGTTTTAAAAGCTCATACGAGTAGGGTCAAAGAGATTTGAGTTCTTTTGTATTGTATATTAAGAGAAAGCATCCAAATACTTTGTTTGCATTCATTTGAGTGTGAAACTAAACCTAGGATGTTTACAGTTACAAACAAGCTTCAACTCAAGCTGCTGAATGAATTTACGCGTTTTAACAGCTCTTACGACTAGGGTGAGAGAAATTGAGTTCTTTTGTGTTGTATATTAAGAGAAAGCATCCAAATACTTTGTTTGCATTCTTTTGAGTGTGAAACTACACCTAGGATGTTTACAATTACAAACAAGCTTCAACTCAAGCATTTGAATGCATTTACGCGTTTTAAAAGCTCATACGAGTAGGGTGAAAGAGATTTGAGTTCTTTTGTGTTGAATATTAAGAGAAAGCATCCAAATACTTTGTTTGCATTCTTTAGAGTGTCAAACTACACCTAGGATGTTTACAATTACAAAAAAGCTTCAACTCAAGCATTTGAATGCATTTACGCGTTTTAAAAGCTCATACGAGTAGGGTGAAAGAGATTTGAGTTCTTTTGTGTTGTATATTAAGAGAAATCATCCAAATACTTTGTTTGCATTCATTTTAGTGTGAAACTACACCTAGGATGTTTACAGTTACAAACAAGCTTCAACTCAAGCTTTTGAATGCATTTACGCTTATTAAAAGCTCATACGAGTAGGGTGAAAGAGATTTGAGTTCTTTTGTGTTGTATATTAAGAGAAAGCATCCAAATACTTTGTTTGCATTCATTTGAGTGTGAAACTATACCTAGGATGTTTACAGTTACAAACAAGCTTCAACTCAAGCTTTTGAATGCATTTACGCGTTTTAAAAGCTCATACGAGTAGGGTGAAAGAGATTTGAGTTGTTTTGTGTTGTATATTAAGAGAAAGCATCCAAATACTTTGTTTGCATTCTTTTGAGTGTGAAACTACACCTAGGATGTTTACAATTACAAACAAGCTTCAACTCAAGCATTTGAATGCATTTACGCGTTTTAAAAGCTCATACGAGTAGGGTGAAAGAGATTTGAGTTCTTTTGTGTTGTATATTAAGAGAAATCATCCAAATACTTTGTTTTCATTCATTTTAGTGTGAAACTACACCTAGGATGTTTACAGTTACAAACAAGCTTCAACTCAAGCTTTTGAATGCATTTACGCGTATTAAAAGCTCATACGAGTAGGGTGAAAGAGATTTGAGTTCTTTTGTGTTGTATATTAAGAGAAAGCATCCAAATACTTTGTTTGCATTCATTTGAGTGTGAAACTATACCTAGGATGTTTACAGTTACAAACAAGCTTCAACTCAAGCTTTTGAATGCATTTACGCGTTTAAAAAGCTCATACGAGTAGGGTGAAAGAGATTTGAGTTCTTTTGTGTTGTATATTAAGAGAAATCAACCAAATACTTTTTTTGCATTCATTTGAGTGTGAAACTACATCTAGGATGTTTACAGTTACAAACAAGCTTCAACTCAAGCTTTTGAATGCATTTACGCGTTTTAAAAGCTCATACGAGTAGGGTGAAAGAGATTTGAGTTCTTTTGTGTTGTATATTAAGAGAAAGCATCCAAATACTTTTTTTGCATTCATTTGAGTGTGAAATACCACCAGGGTTGTTTACAAGTACAAACAAGCTTCAACTCAAGCTTTTGAATGCATTTACGCGTTTTAAAAGCTCATACGAGGAGGGTGAAAGAGATTTGAGTTCTTTTGTGTTGTATATTAAGAGAAAGCATCCAAATACGTTGTTTGCAATCATTTGAGTGTGAAACTACACCTAGGATGTTTACAAGTACAAACAAGCTTCAACTCAAGCTTTTGAATGTATTTACGCATTTTAAAAGCTCATACGAGTAGGGTGAAAGAGATTTGAGTTCTTTTGTATTGTATATTAAGAGAAAGCATACAAATACTTTGTGTCCATTCATTTGAGTGTGAAACTACACCTAGGATGTTTACAGTTACAAACAAGCTTCAACTCAAGCTTTTGAATGCATTTACGCGTTTTAAAAGCTCATACGAGTAGGGTCAAAGAGATTTGAGTTCTTTTGTATTGTATATTAAGAGAAAGCATCCAAATACTTTGTTTGCATTCATTTGAGTGTGAAACTAAACCTAGGATGTTTACAGTTACAAACAAGCTTCAACTCAAGCTGCTGAATGAATTTACGCGTTTTAACAGCTCTTACGACTAGGGTGAGAGAAATTGAGTTTTTTTGTGTTGTATATTAAGAGAAAGCATCCAAATACTTTGTTTGCATTCTTTTGAGTGTGAAACTACACCTAGGATGTTTACAATTACAAACAAGCTTCAACTCAAGCATTTGAATGCATTTACGCGTTTTAAAAGCTCATACGAGTAGGGTGAAAGAGATTTGAGTTCTTTTGTGTTGTATACTAAGAGAAATCATCCAAATGCTTTTTTTGCATTCATTTTAGTGTGAAACTACACCTAGGATGTTTACAGTTACAAACAAGCTTCAACTCAAGCTTTTGAATGCATTTACGCGTATTAAAAGCTCATACGAGTAGGGTGAAAGAGATTTGAGTTCTTTTGTGTTGTATATTAAGAGAAAGCATCCAAATACTTTGTTTGCATTCATTTGAGTGTCAACTATACCTAGGATGTTTACAGTTACAAACAAGCTTCAACTCAAGCTTTTGAATGCATTTACGCGTTTTAAAAGCTCATACGAGTAGGGTGAAAGAGATTTGAGTTCTTTTGTGTTGTATACTAAGAGAAAGCATCCAAATACTTTGTTTGCATTCTTTTGAGTGTGAAACTACACCTAGGATGTTTACAATTACAAACAAGCTTCAACTCAAGCATTTGAATGCATTTACGCGTTTTAAAAGCTCATACGAGTAGGGTGAAAGAGATTTGAGTTCTTTTGTGTTGTATATTAAGAGAAATCATCCAAATACTTTGTTTGCATTCATTTTAGTGTGAAACTACACCTAGGATGTTTACAGTTACAAACAAGTTTCAACTCAAGCTTTTGAATGCATTTACGCGTATTAAAAGCTCATACGAGTAGGGTGAAAGAGATTTGAGTTCTTTTGTGTTGTATATTAAGAGAAAGCATCCAAATACTTTGTTTGCATTCATTTGAGTGTGAAACTATACCTAGGATGTTTACAGTTACAAACAAGCTTCAACTCAAGCTTTTGAATGCATTTACGCGTTTTAAAAGCTCATACGAGTAGGGTCAAAGAGATTTGAGTTGTTTTGTATTGTATATTAAGAGAAATCATCCAAGTACTTTGTTTGCATTCATTTGTGTGTGAAACTACACCTAGGATGTTTACAGTTACAAACAAGCTTCAAGTCAAGCTTTTGAATGTATTTACGCGTTTTAAAAGCTCATACGAGTAGGGTGAAAGAGATTTGAGTTCTTTTGTGTTGTATATTAAGAGAAAGCATCCAAATACGTTGTTTGCATTCATTTGAGTGTGAAACTACACCTAGGATGTTTACAAGTACAAACAAGCTTCAACTCAAGCTGCTGAATGAATTTACGCGTTTTAAAAGCTCATACGAGTAGGGTGAAAGAGATTTGAGTTCTTTTGTGTTGTATATTAAGAGAAAGCATCCAAATACTTTGTCTGCATTCATTTGAGTGTGAAACTATACCTAGGATGTTTACAGTTACAAACAAGCTTCAACTCAAGCTTTTGAATGCATTTACGCGTTTTAAAAGCTCATACGAGTAGGATGAAAGAGATTTGAGTTCTTTTGTGTTGTATATTAAGAGAAATCAACCAAATAATTTTTTTGCATTCATTTGAGTGTGAAACTACATCTAGGATGTTTACAGTTACAAACAAGCTTCAACTCAAGCTTTTGAATGCATTTACGCGTTTTAAAAGCTCATACGAGTAGGGTGAAAGAGATTTGAGTTCTTTTGTGTTGTATATTAAGAGAAAGCATCCAAATACTTTTTTTGCATTCATTTGAGTGTGAAATACCACCAGGGTTGTTTACAAGTACAAACAAGCTTCAACTCAAGCTTTTGAATGCATTTACGCGTTTTAAAAGCTCATACGAAGACGGTGAAAGAGATTTGAGTTCTTTTGTGTTGTATATTAAGAGAAAGCATCCAAATACGTTGTTTGCAATCATTTGAGTGTGAAACTACACCTAGGATGTTTACAAGTACAAACAAGCTTCAACTCAAGCTTTTGAATGTATTTACGCATTTTAAAAGCTCATACGAGTAGGGTGAAAGAGATTTGAGTTCTTTTGTATTGTATATTAAGAGAAAGCATCGAAATACTTTGTGTCCATTCATTTGAGTGTGAAACTACACCTAGGATGTTTACAGTTACAAACAAGCTTCAACTCAAGCTATTGAATGCATTTACGCGTTTTAAAAGCTCATACGAGTAGGGTCAAAGAGATTTGAGTTCTTTTGTATTGTATATTAAGAGAAAGCATCCAAATACTTTGTTTGCATTCATTTGAGTGTGAAACTACACCTAGGATGTTTACAGTTACAAACAAGCTTCAACTCAAGCTGCTGAATGAATTTACGCGTTTTAACAGCTCTTACGACTAGGGTGATAAAAATTGAGTTCTTTTGTGTTGTATATTAAGAGAAAGCATCCAAATACTTTGTTTGCATTCTTTTGAGTGTGAAACTACACCTAGGATGTTTACAATTACAAACAAGCTTCAACTCAAGCATTTGAATGCATTTACGCGTTTTAAAAGCTTATACGAGTAGGGTGAAAGAAATTTGAGTTCTTTTGTGTTGTATATTAAGAGAAATCATCCAAATACTTTGTTTGCATTCATTTTAGTGTGAAACTACACCTAGGATGTTTACAGTTACAAACAAGCTTCAAATCAAGCTTTTGAATGCATTTACGCTTATTAAAAGCTCATACGAGTAGGGTGAAAGAGATTTGAGTTCTTTTGTGTTGTATATTAAGAGAAAGCATCCAAATACTTTGTTTGCATTCATTTGAGTGTGAAACTATACCTAGGATGTTTACAGTTACAAACAAGTTTCAACTCAAGCTTTTGAATGCATTTACGCGTTTTAAAAGCTCATACGAGTAGGGTGAAAGAGATTTGAGTTGTTTTGTGTTGTATATTAAGAGAAAGCATCCAAATACTTTGTTTACATTCTTTTGAGTGTGAAACTACACCTAGGATGTTTACAATTACAAACAAGCTTCAACTCAAGCATTTGAATGCATTTACGCGTTTTAAAAACTCATACGAGTAGGGTGAAAGAGATTTGAGTTCTTTTGTGTTGTATATTAAGAGAAATCATCCAAATACTTTGTTTTCATTCATTTTAGTGTGAAACTACACCTAGGATGTTTACAGATACAAACAAGCTTCAACTCAAGCTTTTGAATGCATTTACGCGTATTAAAAGCTCATACGAGTAGGGTGAAAGAGATTTGAGTTCTTTTGTGTTGTATATTATAAGAAAGCAACCAAATACTTTGTTTGCATTCATTTGAGTGTGAAACTATACCTAGGATGTTTACAGTTACAAACAAGCTTCAACTCAAGCTTTTGAATGCATTTACGCGTTTTAAAAGCTCATACGAGTAGGGTGAAAGAGATTTGAGTTCTTTTGTGTTGTATATTAAGAGAAAGCATCCAAATACTTTTTTTGCATTCATTTGAGTGTGAAATACCACCAGGGTTGTTTACAAGTACAAACAAGCTTCAACTCAAGCTTTTGAATGCATTTACGCGTTTTAAAAGCTCATACGAGGAGGGTGAAAGAGATTTGAGTTCTTTTGTGTTGTATATTAAGAGAAAACATCCAAATACGTTGTTTGCAATCATTTGAGTATGAAACTACACCTAGGATGTTTACAAGTACAAACAAGCTTCAACTCAAGCTTTTGAATGTATTTACGCATTTTAAAAGCTCATACGAGTAGGGTGAAAGAGATTTGAGTTCTTTTGTGTTGTATATTAAGAGAAATCATCCAAATGCTTTGTTTGCATTCATTTTAGTGTGAAACTACACCTAGGATGTTTACAGTTACAAACAAGCTTCAACTCAAGCTTTTGAATGTATTTACGCGTTTTAAAAGCTCATACGAGTAGGGTGAAAGAGATTTGAGTTCTTTTGTGTTGTATATTAAGAGAAAGCATCCAAATACGTTGTTTGCATTCATTTGAGTGTGAAACTACACCTAGGATGTTTACAAGTACAAACAAGCTTCAACTCAAGCTGCTGAATGAATTTACGCGTTTTAAAAGCTCATACGAGTAGGGTGAAAGAGATTTGAGTTCTTTTGTGTTGTATATTAAGAGAAAGCATCCAAATACTTTGTCTGCATTCATTTGAGTGTGAAACTATACCTAGGATGTTTACAGTTACAAACAAGCTTCAACTCAAGCTTTTGAATGCATTTACGCGTTTTAAAAGCTCATACGAGTAGGGTGAAAGAGATTTGAGTTCTTTTGTGTTGTATATTAAGAGAAATCAACCAAATAATTTTTTTGCATTCATTTGAGTGTGAAACTACATCTAGGATGTTTACAGTTACAAACAAGCTTCAACTCAAGCTTTTGAATGCATTTACGCGTTTTAAAAGCTCATACGAGTAGGGTGAAAGAGATTTGAGTTCTTTTGTGTTGTATATTAAGAGAAAGCATCCAAATACTTTTTTTGCATTCATTTGAGTGTGAAATACCACCAGGGTTGTTTACAAGTACAAACAAGCTTCAACTCAAGCTTTTGAATGCATTTACGCGTTTTAAAAGCTCATACGAAGACGGTGAAAGAGATTTGAGTTCTTTTGTGTTGTATATTAAGAGAAAGCATCCAAATACGTTGTTTGCAATCATTTGAGTGTGAAACTACACCTAGGATGTTTACAAATACAAACAAGCTTCAACTCAAGCTTTTGAATGTATTTACGCATTTTAAAAGCTCATACGAGTAGGGTGAAAGAGATTTGAGTTCTTTTGTATTGTATATTAAGAGAAAGCATCCAAATACTTTGTGTCCATTCATTTGAGTGTGAAACTACACCTAGGATGTTTACAGTTACAAACAAGCTTCAACTCAAGCTTTTGAATGCATTTACGCGTTTTAAAAGCTCATACGAGTAGGGTCAAAGAGATTTGAGTTCTTTTGTATTGTATATTAAGAGAAAGCATCCAAATACTTTGTTTGCATTCATTTGAGTGTGAAACTACACCTAGGATGTTTACAGTTACAAACAAGCTTCAACTCAAGCTGCTGAATGAATTTACGCGTTTTAACAGCTCTTACGACTAGGGTGATAGAAATTGAGTTCTTTTGTGTTGTATATTAAGAGAAAGCATCCAAATACTTTGTTTGCATTCTTTTGAGTGTGAAACTACACCTAGGATGTTTACAATTACAAACAAGCTTCAACTCAAGCATTTGAATGCATTTACGCGTTTTAAAAGCTTATACGAGTAGGGTGAAAGAAATTTGAGTTCTTTTGTGTTGTATATTAAGAGAAATCATCCAAATACTTTGTTTGCATTCATTTTAGTGTGAAACTACACCTAGGATGTTTACAGTTACAAACAAGCTTCAAATCAAGCTTTTGAATGCATTTACGCTTATTAAAAGCTCATACGAGTAGGGTGAAAGAGATTTGAGTTCTTTTGTGTTGTATATTAAGAGAAAGCATCCAAATACTTTGTTTGCATTCATTTGAGTGTGAAACTATACCTAGGATGTTTACAGTTACAAACAAGTTTCAACTCAAGCTTTTGAATGCATTTACGCGTTTTAAAAGCTCATACGAGTAGGGTGAAAGAGATTTGAGTTGTTTTGTGTTGTATATTAAGAGAAAGCATCCAAATACTTTGTTTGCATTCTTTTGAGTGTGAAACTACACCTAGGATGTTTACAATTACAAACAAGCTTCAACTCAAGCATTTGAATGCATTTACGCGTTTTAAAAACTCATACGAGTAGGGTGAAAGAGATTTGAGTTCTTTTGTGTTGTATATTAAGAGAAATCATCCAAATACTTTGTTTTCATTCATTTTAGTGTGAAACTACACCTAGGATGTTTACAGATACAAACAAGCTTCAACTCAAGCTTTTGAATGCATTTACGCGTATTAAAAGCTCATACGAGTAGGGTGAAAGAGATTTGAGTTCTTTTGTGTTGTATATTATAAGAAAGCATCCAAATACTTTGTTTGCATTCATTTGAGTGTGAAACTATACCTAGGATGTTTACAGTTACAAACAAGCTTCAACTCAAGCTTTTGAATGCATTTACGCGTTTTAAAAGCTCATACGAGTAGGGTGAAAGAGATTTGAGTTCTTTTGTGTTGTATATTAAGAGAAAGCATCCAAATACTTTTTTTGCATTCATTTGAGTGTGAAATACCACCAGGGTTGTTTACAAGTACAAACAAGCTTCAACTCAAGCTTTTGAATGCATTTACGCGTTTTAAAAGCTCATACGAGGAGGGTGAAAGAGATTTGAGTTCTTTTGTGTTGTATATTAAGAGAAAGCATCCAAATACGTTGTTTGCAATCATTTGAGTGTGAAACTACACCTAGGACGTTTACAAGTACAAACAAGCTTCAACTCAAGCTTTTGAATGTATTTACGCATTTTAAAAGCTCATACGAGTAGGGTGAAAGAGATTTGAGTTCTTTTGTATTGTATATTAAGAGAAAGCATACAAATACTTTGTGTCCATTCATTTGAGTGTGAAACTACACCTAGGATGTTTACAGTTACAAACAAGCTTCAACTCAAGCTTTTGAATACATTTACGCGTTTTAAAAGCACATACGAGTAGGGTCAAAGAGATTTGAGTTCTTTTGTATTGTATATTAAGAGAAAGCATCCAAATACTTTGTTTGCATTCATTTGAGTGTGAAACTACACCTAGGATGTTTACAGTTACAAACAAGCTTCAACTCAAGCTGCTGAATGAATTTACGCGTTTTAACAGCTCTTACGACTAGGGTGATAGAAATTGAGTTCTTTTGTGTTGTATATTAAGAGAAAGCATCCAAATACTTTGTTTGCATTCTTTTGAGTGTGAAACTACACCTAGGATGTTTACAATTACAAACAAGCTTCAACTCAAGCATTTGAATTCATTTACGCGTTTTAAAAGCTCATACGAGTAGGGTGAAAGAGATTTGAGTTCTTTTGTGTTGTATATTAAGAGAAATCATCCAAATGCTTTGTTTGCATTCATTTTAGTGTGAAACTACACCTAGGATGTTTACAGTTACAAACAAGCTTCAACTCAAGCTTTTGAATGCATTTACGCGTATTAAAAGCTCATACGAGTAGGGTGAAAGAGATTTGAGTTCTTTTGTATTGTATATTAAGAGAAAGCATCCAAATACTTTGTTTGCATTCATTTGAGTGTGAACTATACCTAGGATGTTTACAGTTACAAACAAGCTTCAACTCAAGCTTTTGAATGCATTTACGCGTTTTAAAAGCTCATACGAGTAGGGTGAAAGAGATTTGAGTTCTTTTGTGTTGTATATTAAGAGAAAGCATCCAAATACTTTGTTTGCATTCTTTTGAGTGTGAAACTACACCTAGGATGTTTACAATTACAAACAAACTTCAACTCAAGCATTTGAATGCATTTACGCGTTTTAAAAGCTCATACGAGTAGGGTGAAAGAGATTTGAGTTCTTTTGTGTTGTATATTAAGAGAAATCATCCAAATACTTTGTTTGCATTCATTTTAGTGTGAAACTACACCTAGGATGTTTACAGTTACAAACAAGTTTCAACTCAAGCTTTTGAATGCATTTACGCGTATTAAAGCTCATACGAGTAGGGTGAAAGAGATTTGAGTTCTTTTGTGTTGTATATTAAGAGAAAGCATCCAAATACTTTGTTTGCATTCATTTGAGTGTGAAACTATACCTAGGATGTTTACAGTTACAAACAAGCTTCAACTCAAGCTTTTGAATGCATTTACGCGTTTTAAAAGCTCATACGAGTAGGGTGAAAGAGATTTGAGTTCTTTTGTGTTGTATATTAAGAGAAATCAACCAAATACTTTTTTTGCATTCATTTGAGTGTGAAATACCACCAGGGTTGTTTACAAGTACAAACAAGCTTCAACTCAAGCTTTTGAATGAATTTACGCGTTTTAAAAGCTCATACGAGGAGGGTGAAAGAGATTTGAGTTCTTTTGTGTTGTATATTAAGAGAAAGCATCCAAATACGTTGTTTGCAATCATTTGAGTGTGAAACTACACCTAGGATGTTTACAAGTACAAACAAGCTTCAACTCAAGCTTTTGAATGTATTTACGCATTTTAAAAGCTCATACGAGTAGGATGAAAGAGATTTGAGTTCTTTTGTGTTGTATATTAAGAGAAAGCATCCAAATACTTTGTTTGCATTCATTTGAGTGTGAAACTACACTTAGGATGTTTACAAGTACAAACAAGCTTCAACTCAAGCTTTAGAATGTATTTACGCGTTTTAACAGCTCTTACGACTAGGGTGATAGAAATTGAGATCTTTTGTGTTGTATATTAAGAGAAAGCATCCAAATACTTTGTTTGCATTCATTTGAGTGTGAAACTAGACCTAGGATGTTTACAGTTACAAACAAGCTTCAACTCATGCTTTTGAATGCATTTACGCGTTTTAACAGCTCTTACGACTAGGGTGTTGGAAATTGAGTTATTTTGTGTTGTATATTAAGGGAAAGCATCCAAATACTTTGTTTGCATTCATTTGAGTGTGAAACTACACCTAGGAAGTTTACAAGTACAAACAAGCTTCAACTCAAGCTTTTGAATGTATTTACGCGTTTTAAAATCTCATACGAGTAGGGTGAAAGAGATTTGAGTTCTTTTATGTTGTATATTAAGAGAAATCATCCAAATGCTTTGTTTGCATTCATTTTAGTGTGAAACTACACCTAGGATGTTTACAGTTACAAACAAGCTTCAACTCAAGCTTTTGAATGCATTTACGCGTATTAAAAGCTCATACGAGTAGGGTGAAAGAGATTTGAGTTCTTTTGTGTTGTATATTAAGAGAAAGCATCCAAATACTTTGTTTGCATTCATTTGAGTGTGAACTATACCTAGGATGTTTACAGTTACAAACAAGCTTCAACTCAAGCTTTTGAATGCATTTACGCGTTTTAAAAGCTCATACGAGTAGGGTGAAAGAGATTTGAGTTCTTTTGTGTTGAATATTAAGAGAAAGCATCCAAATACTTTGTTTGCATTCTTTTGAGTGTCAAACTACACCTAGGATGTTTACAATTACAAACAAGCTTCAACTCAAGCATTTGAATGCATTTACGCGTTTTAAAAGCTCATACGAGTAGGGTGAAAGAGATTTGAGTTCTTTTGTGTTGTATATTAAGAGAAATCATCCAAATACTTTGTTTGCATTCATTTTAGTGTGAAACTACACCTAGGATGTTTACAAATACAAACAAGCTTCAACTCAAGCTTTTGAATGCATTTACGCTTATTAAAAGCTCATACGAGTAGGGTGAAAGAGATTTGAGTTCTTTTGTGTTGTATATTAAGAGAAAGCATCCAAATACTTTGTTTGCATTCATTTGAGTGTGAAACTATACCTAGGATGTTTACAGTTACAAACAAGCTTCAACTCAAGCTTTTGAATGCATTTACGCGTTTTAAAAGCTCATACGAGTAGGGTGAAAGAGATTTGAGTTGTTTTGTGTGGTATATTAAGAGAAAGCATCCAAATACTTTGTTTGCATTCTTTTGAGTGTGAAATTACACCTAGGATGTTTACAATTACAAACAAGCTTCAACTCAAGCATTTGAATGCATTTACGCGTTTTAAAAGCTCATACGAGTAGGGTGAAAGAGATTTGAGTTCTTTTGTGTTGTATATTAAGAGAAATCATCCAAATACTTTGTTTTCATTCATTTTAGTGTGAAACTACACCTAGGATGTTTACAGTTACAAACAAGCTTCAACTCAAGCTTTTGAATGCATTTACGCGTATTAAAAGCTCATACGAGTAGGGTGAAAGAGATTTGAGTTCTTTTGTGTTGTATATTAAGAGAAAGCATCCAAATACTTTGTTTGCATTCATTTGAGTGTGAAACTATACCTAGGATGTTTACAGTTACAAACAAGCTTCATCTCAAGCTTTTGAATGCATTTACGCGTTTTAAAAGCTCATACGAGTAGGGTGAAAGAGATTTGAGTTCTTTTGTGTTGTATATTAAGAGAAATCAACCAAATACTTTTTTTGCATTCATTTGAGTGTGAAACTACATCTAGGATGTTTACAGTTACAAACAAGCTTCAACTCAAGCTTTTGAATGCATTTACGCGTTTTAAAAGCTCATACGAGTAGGGTGAAAGAGATTTGAGTTTTTTTGTGTTGTATATTAAGAGAAAGCATCCAAATACTTTTTTTGCATTCATTTGAGTGTGAAATACCACCAGGGTTGTTTACAAGTACAAACAAGCTTCAACTCAAGCTTTTGAATGCATTTACGCATTTTAAAAGCTCATACGAGGAGGGTGAAATAGATTTGAGTTCTTTTGTGTTGTATATTAAGAGAAAGCATCCAAATACGTTGTTTGCAATCATTTGAGTGTGAAACTACACCTAGGACGTTTACAAGTACAAACAAGCTTCAACTCAAGCTTTTGAATGTATTTACGCATTATAAAAGCTCATACGAGTAGGGTGAAAGAGATTTGAGTTCTTTTGTATTGTATATTAAGAGAAAGCATACAAATACTTTGTGTCCATTCATTTGAGTGTGAAACTACACCTAGGATGTTTACAGTTACAAACAAGCTTCAACTCAAGCTTTTGAATGCATTTACGCGTTTTAAAAGCTCATACGAGTAGGGTCAAAGAGATTTGAGTTCTTTTGTATTGTATATTAAGAGAAAGCATCCAAATACTTTGTTTGCATTCATTTGAGTGTGAAACTACACCTAGGATGTTTACAGTTACAAACAAGCTTCAACTCAAGCTGCTGAATGAATTTACGCGTTTTAACAGCTCTTACGACTAGGGTGAGAGAAATTGAGTTCTTTTGTGTTGTATATTAAGAGAAAGCATCCAAATACTTTGTTTGCATTCTTTTGAGTGTGAAACTACACCTAGGATGTTTACAATTACAAACAAGCTTCAACTCAAGCATTTGAATGCATTTACGCGTTTCAAAAGCTCATACGAGTAGGGTGAAAGAGATTTGAGTTCTTTTGTGTTGTATATTAAGAGAAATCATCCAAATGCTTTGTTTGCATTCATTTTAGTGTGAAACTACACCTAGGATGTTTACAGTTACAAACAAGCTTCAACTCAAGCTTTTGATTGCATTTACGCGTATTAAAAGCTCATACGAGTAGGGTGAAAGAGATTTGAGTTCTTTTGTGTTGTATATTAAGAGAAAGCATCCAAATACTTTGTTTGCATTCATTTGAGTGTGAACTATACCTAGGATGTTTACAGTTACAAACAAGCTTCAACTCAAGCTTTTGAATGCATTTACGCGTTTTAAAAGCTCATACGAGTAGGGTGAAAGAGATTTGAGTTCTTTTGTGTTGTATATTAAGAGAAAGCATCCAAATACTTTGTTTGCATTCTTTTGAGTGTGAAACTACACCTAGGATGTTTACAATTACAAACAAGCTTCAACTCAAGCATTTGAATGCATTTACGCGTTTTAAAAGCTCATACAAGTAGGGTGAAAGAGATTTGAGTTCTTTTGTGTTGTATATTAAGAGAAATCATCCAAATACTTTGTTTGCATTCATTTTAGTGTGAAACTACACCTAGGATGTTTACAGTTACAAACAAGTTTCAACTCAAGCTTTTGAATGCATTTACGCGTATTAAAAGCTCATACGAGTAGGGTGAAAGAGATTTGAGTTCTTTTGTGTTGTATATTAAGAGAAAGCATCCAAATACTTTGTTTGCATTCATTTGAGTGTGAAACTATACCTAGGATGTTTACAGTTACAAACAAGCTTCAACTCAAGCTTTTGAATGCATTTACGCGTTTTAAAAGCTCATACGAGTAGGGTCAAAGAGATTTGAGTTGTTTTGTATTGTATATTAAGAGAAATCATCCAAGTACTTTGTTTGCATTCATTTGTGTGTGAAACTACACCTAGGATGTTTACAGTTACAAACAAGCTTCAAGTCAAGCTTTTGAATGTATTTACGCGTTTTAAAAGCTCATACGAGTAGGGTGAAAGAGATTTGAGTTCTTTTGTGTTGTATATTAAGAGAAAGCATCCAAATACTTTGTTTGCATTCATTTGAGTGTGAACTATACCTAGGATGTTTACAGTTACAAACAAGCTTCAACTCAAGCTTTTGAATGCATTTACGCGTTTTAAAAGCTCATACGAGTAGGGTGAAAGAGATTTGAGTTCTTTTGTGTTGTATATTAAGAGAAAGCATCCAAATACTTTGTTTGCATTCTTTTGAGTGTGAAACTACACCTAGGATGTTTACAATTACAAACAAGCTTCAACTCAAGCATTTGAATGCATTTACGCGTTTTAAAAGCTCATACGAGTAGGGTGAAAGAGATTTGAGTTCTTTTGTGTTGTATATTAAGAGAAATCAACCAAATAATTTTTTTGCATTCATTTGAGTGTGAAACTACATCTAGGATGTTTACAGTTACAAACAAGCTTCAACTCAAGCTTTTGAATGCATTTACGCGTTTTAAAAGCTCATACGAGTAGGGTGAAAGAGATTTGAGTTCTTTTGTGTTGTATATTAAGAGAAAGCATCCAAATACTTTTTTTGCATTCATTTGAGTGTGAAATACCACCAGGGTTGTTTACAAGTACAAACAAGCTTCAACTCAAGCTTTTGAATGCATTTACGCGTTTTAAAAGCTCATACGAGGACGGTGAAAGAGATTTGAGTTCTTTTGTGTTGTATATTAAGAGAAAGCATCCAAATACTTTGTTTGCATTCTTTTGAGTGTGAAACTACACCTAGGATGTTTACAATTACAAACAAGCTTCAACTCAAGCATTTGAATGCATTTACGCGTTTTAAAAGCTTATACGAGTAGGGTGAAAGAAATTTGAGTTCTTTTGTGTTGTATATTAAGAGAAATCATCCAAATACTTTGTTTGCATTCATTTTAGTGTGAAACTACACCTAGGATGTTTACAGTTACAAACAAGCTTCAAATCAAGCTTTTGAATGCATTTACGCTTATTAAAAGCTCATACGAGTAGGGTGAAAGAGATTTGAGTTCTTTTGTGTTGTATATTAAGAGAAAGCATCCAAATACTTTGTTTGCATTCATTTGAGTGTGAAACTATACCTAGGATGTTTACAGTTACAAACAAGCTTCAACTCAAGCTTTTGAATGCATTTACGCGTTTTAAAAGCTCATACGAGTAGGGTGAAAGAGATTTGAGTTGTTTTGTGTTGTATATTAAGAGAAAGCATCCAAATACTTTGTTTGCATTCTTTTGAGTGTGAAACTACACCTAGGATGTTTACAATTACAAACAAGCTTCAACTCAAGCATTTGAATGCATTTACGCGTTTTAAAAACTCATACGAGTAGGGTGAAAGAGATTTGAGTTCTTTTGTGTTGTATATTAAGAGAAATCATCCAAATACTTTGTTTTCATTCATTTTAGTGTGAAACTACACCTAGGATGTTTACAGTTACAAACAAGCTTCAACTCAAGCTTTTGAATGCATTTACGCGTATTAAAAGCTCATACGAGTAGGGTGAAAGAGATTTGAGTTCTTTTGTGTTGTATATTATAAGAAAGCATCCAAATACTTTGTTTGCATTCATTTGAGTGTGAAACTATACCTAGAATGTTTACAGTTACAAACAAGCTTCAACTCAAGCTTTTGAATTCATTTACGCGTTTTAAAAGCTCATACGAGTAGGGTGAAAGAGATTTGAGTTCTTTTGTGTTGTATATTAAGAGAAATCAACCAAATACTTTTTTTGCATTCATTTGAGTGTGAAACTACATCTAGGATGTTTACAGTTACAAACAAGCTTCAACTCAAGCTTTTGAATGCATTTACGCGTTTTAAAAGCTCATACGAGTAGGGTGAAAGAGATTTGAGTTCTTTTGTGTTGTATATTAAGAGAAAGCATCCAAATACTTTTTTTTGCATTCATTTGAGTGTGAAATACCACCAGGGTTGTTTACAAGTACAAACAAGCTTCAACTCAAGCTTTTGAATGCATTTACGCGTTTTAAAAGCTCATACGAGGAGGGTGAAAGAGATTTGAGTTCTTTTGTGTTGTATATTAAGAGAAAGCATCCAAATACGTTGTTTGCAATCATTTGAGTGTGAAACTACACCTAGGATGTTTACAAGTACAAACAAGCTTCAACTCAAGCTTTTGAATGTATTTACGCATTTTAAAAGCTCATACGAGTAGGGTGAAAGAGATTTGAGTTCTTTTGTATTGTATATTAAGAGAAAGCATACAAATACTTTGTGTCCATTCATTTGAGTGTGAAACTACACCTAGGATGTTTACAGTTACAAACAAGCTTCAACTCAAGCTTTTGAATGCATTTACGCGTTTTAAAAGCTCATACGAGTAGGGTCAAAGAGATTTGAGTTCTTTTGTATTGTATATTAAGAGAAAGCATCCAAATACTTTGTTTGCATTCATTTGAGTGTGAAACTACACCTAGGATGTTTACAGTTACAAACAAGCTTCAACTCAAGCTGCTGAATGAATTTACGCGTTTTAACAGCTCTTACGACTAGGGTGATAGAAATTGAGTTCTTTTGTGTTGTATATTAAGAGAAAGCATCCAAATACTTTGTTTGCATTCTTTTGAGTGTGAAACTACACCTAGGATGTTTACAATTACAAACAAGCTTCAACTCAAGCATTTGAATGCATTTACGCGTTTTAAAAGCTCATACGAGTAGGGTGAAAGAGATTTGAGTTCTTTTGTGTTGTATATTAAGAGAAATCATCCAAATGCTTTGTTTGCATTCATTTTAGTGTGAAACTACACCTAGGATGTTTACAGTTACAAACAAGCTTCAACTCAAGCTTTTGAATGCATTTACGCGTATTAAAAGCTCATACGAGTAGGGTGAATGAGATTTGAGTTCTTTTGTGTTGTATATTAAGAGAAAGCATCCAAATACTTTGTTTGCATTCATTTGAGTGTGAACTATACCTAGGATGTTTACAGTTACAAACAAGCTTCAACTCAAGCTTTTGAATGCATTTACGCGTTTTAAAAGCTCATACGAGTAGGGTGAAAGAGATTTGAGTTCTTTTGTGTTGTATATTAAGAGAAAGCATCCAAATACTTTGTTTGCATTCTTTTGAGTGTGAAACTACACCTAGGATGTTTACAATTACAAACAAGCTTCAACTCAAGCATTTGAATGCATTTACGCGTTTTAAAAGCTCATACGAGTAGGGTGAAAGAGATTTGAGTTCTTTTGTGTTGTATATTAAGAGAAATCATCCAAATACTTTGTTTGCATTCATTTTAGTGTGAAACTACACCTAGGATGTTTACAGTTACAAACAAGTTTCAACTCAAGCTTTTGAATGCATTTACGCGTATTAAAAGCTCATACGAGTAGGGTGAAAGAGATTTGAGTTCTTTTGTGTTGTATATTAAGAGAAAGCATCCAAATACTTTGTTTGCATTCATTTGAGTGTGAAACTATACCTAGGATGTTTACAGTTACAAACAAGCTTCAACTCAAGCTTTTGAATGCATTTACGCGTCTTAAAAGCTCATACGAGTAGGGTGAAAGAGATTTGAGTTCTTTTGTGTTGTATATTAAGAGAAATCAACCAAATACTTTTTTTGCATTCATTTGAGTGTGAAATACCACCAGGGTTGTTTACAAGTACAAACAAGCTTCAACTCAAGCTTTTGAATGCATTTACGCGTTTTAAAAGCTCATACGAGGAGGGTGAAAGAGATTTGAGTTCTTTTGTGTTATATATTAAGAGAAAGCATCCAAATACGTTGTTTGCAATCATTTGAGTGTGAAACTACAGCTAGGATGTTTACAAGTACAAACAAGCTTCAACTCAAGCTTTTGAATGTATTTACGCATTTTAAAAGCTCATACGAGTAGGGTGAAAGAGATTTGAGTTCTTTTGTATTGTATATTAAGAGAAAGCATACAAATACTTTGCGTCCATTCATTTGAGTGTGAAACTACACCTAGGATGTTTACAGTTACAAACAAGCTTCAACTCAAGCTTTTGAATGCATTTACGCGTTTTAAAAGCTCATACGAGTAGGGTCAAAGAGATTTGAGTTCTTTTGTATTGTATATTAAGAGAAAGCATCCAAATACTTTGTTTGCATTCATTTGAGTGTGAAACTACACCTAGGATGTTTACAGTTACAAACAAGCTTCAAGTCAAGCTGCTGAATGAATTTACGCGTTTTAACAGCTCTTACGACTAGGGTGATAGAAATTGAGTTCTTTTGTGTTGTATATTAAGAGAAAGCATCCAAATACTTTGTTTGCATTATTTTGAGTGTGAAACTACACCTAGGATGTTTATAATTACAAACAAGCTTCAACTCAAGCATTTGAATGCATTTACGCGTTTTAAAAGCTCATACGAGTAGGGTGAAAGAGATTTGAGTTCTTTTGTGTTGTATATTAAGAGAAATCATCCAAATGCTTTGTTTGCATTCATTTTAGTGTGAAACTACACCTAGGATGTTTACAGTTACAAACAAGCTTCAACTCAAGCTTTTGAATGCATTTACGCGTATTAAAAGCTCATACGAGTAGGGTGAAAGAGATTTGAGTTCTTTTGTGTTGTATATTAAGAGAAAGCATCCAAATACTTTGTTTGCGTTCATTTGAGTGTGAACTATACCTAGGATGTTTACAGTTAAAAACAAGCTTCAACTCAAGCTTTTGAATGCATTTACGCGTTTTAAAAGCTCATACGAGTAGGGTGAAAGAGATTTGAGTTCTTTTGTGTTGTATATTAAGAGAAAGCATCCAAATACTTTGTTTGCATTCTTTTGAGTGTGAAACTACACCTAGGATGTTTACAATTACAAACAAGCTTCAACTCAAGCATTTGAATGCATTTACGCGTTTTAAAAGCTCATACGAGTAGGGTGAAAGAGATTTGAGTTCTTTTGTGTTGTATATTAAGAGAAATCATCCAAATACTTTGTTTGCATTCATTTTAGTGTGAAACTACACCTAGGATGTTTACAGTTACAAACAAGTTTCAACTCAAGCTTTTGAATGCATTTACGCGTATTAAAAGCTTATACGAGTAGGGTGAAAGAGATTTGAGTTCTTTTGTGTTGTATATTAAGAGAAAGCATCCAAATACTTTGTTTGCATTCATTTGAGTGTGAAACTATACCTAGGATGTTTACAGTTACAAACAAGCTTCAACTCAAGCTTTTGAATGCATTTACGCGTTTTAAAAGCTCATACGAGTAGGGTGAAAGAGATTTGAGTTCTTTTGTGTTGTATATTAAGAGAAATCAACCAAATACTTTTTTTGCATTCATTTGAGTGTGAAATACCACCAGGGTTGTTTACAAGTACAAACAAGCTTCAACTCAAGCTTTTGAATGCATTTACGCGTTTTAAAAGCTCATACGAGGAGGGTGAAAGAGATTTGAGTTCTTTTGTGTTGTATATTAAGAGAAAGCATCCAAATACGTTGTTTGCAATCATTTGAGTGTGAAACTACACCTAGGATGTTTACAAGTACAAACAAGCTTCAACTCAAGCTTTTGAATGTATTTACGCATTTTAAAAGCTCATACGAGTAGGGTGAAAGAGATTTGAGTTCTTTTGTATTGTATATTAAGAGAAAGCATACAAATACTTTGTGTCCATTCATATGTGTGTGAAACTACACCTAGGATGTTTACAGTTACAAAAAAGCTTCAACTCAAGCTTTTGAATGCATTTACGCGTTTTAAAAGCTCATACGAGTAGGGTCAAAGAGATTTGAGTTCTTTTGTATTGTATATTAAGAGAAAGCATCCAAATACTTTGTTTGCATTCATTTGAGTGTGAAACTACACCTAGGATGTTTACAGTTACAAACAAGCTACAACTCAAGCTGCTGAATGAATTTACGCGTTTTAACAGCTCTTACGACTAGGGTGATAGAAATTGAGTTCTTTTGTGTTGTATATTAAGAGAAAGCATCCAAATACTTTGTTTGCATTCTTTTGAGTGTAAAACTACACCTAGGATGTTTACAATTACAAACAAGCTTCAACTCAAGCATTTGAATGCATTTACGCGTTTTAAAAGCTCATACGAGTAGGGTCAAAGAGATTTGAGTTCTTTTGTATTGTATATTAAGAGAAAGCATCCAAATACTTTGTTTGCATTCATTTGAGTGTGAAACTACACCTAGGATGTTTACAGTTACAAACAAGCTTCAACTTAAGCTGCTGAATGAATTTACGCGTTTTAACAGCTCTTACGACTAGGGTGATAGAAATTGAGTTCTTTTGTGTTGTATATTGAGAGAAAGCATCCAAATACTTTGTTTGCATTCTTTTGAGTGTGAAACTACACCTAGGATGTTTACAATTACAAACAAGCTTCAACTCAAGCATTTGAATGTATTTACGCGTTTTAAAAGCTCATACGAGTAGGGTGAAAGAGATTTGAGTTCTTTTGTGTTGTATATTAAGAGAAAGCATCCAAATACTTTGTTTGCATTCATTTTAGTGTGAAACTACACCTAGGATGTTTACAGTTACAAACAAGTTTCAACTCAAGCTTTTGAATGCATTTACGCGTATTAAAAGCTCATACGAGTAGGGTGAAAGAGATTTGAGTTCTTTTGTGTTGTATATTAAGAGAAAGCATCCAAATACTTTGTTTGCATTCATTTGAGTGTGAAACTATACCTAGGATGTTTACAGTTACAAACAAGCTTCAACTCAAGCTTTTGAATGCATTTACGCGTTTTAAAAGCTCATACGAGTAGGGTGAAAGAGATTTGAGTTCTTTTGTGTTGTATATTAAGAGAAATCAACCAAATACTTTTTTTGCATTCATTTGAGTGTGAAACTACATCTAGGATGTTTACAGTTACAAACAAGCTTCAACTCAAGCTTTTGAATGCATTGCATCCAAATACTTTGTTTGCATTCATTTGAGTGTGAACTATACCTAGGATGTTTACAGTTACAAACAAGTTTCAACTCAAGCTTTTGAATGTATTTACGCGTTTTAAAAGCTCATACTAGTAGGGTGTAAGAGATTTGAGTTCTTTTGTGTTGTATATTAAGAGAAAGCATCCAAATACTTTCTTCGCATTCATTTGAGTGTGAAACTACGCCTAGGATGGTTAAAGTTACAAACAAGCTTCAACTCAAGCTTTTGAATGCATTTACGCGTTTTAAAAGCTCATACGAGTAGGGTGAAAGAGATTTGAGTTCTTTTGTGTTGTATATTAAGAGAAAGCATCCAAATACTTTTTTTGCATTCATTTGAGTGTGAAATACCACCAGGGTTGTTTACAAGTACAAACAAGCTTCAACTCAAGCTTTTGAATGCATTTACACGTTTTAAAAGCTCATACGAGGAGGGTGAAAGAGATTTGAGTTCTTTTGTGTTGTATATTAAGAGAAAGCATCCAAATACATTGTTTGCATTCATTTGAGTGTCAAACTACACCTAGGATGTTCACAAGTACGAACAAGCTTCAACTCAAGCTTTTGAATGCATTTACGCGTTTTAAAAGCTCATACGAGTAGGGTGAAAGGGATTTGAGTTCTTTTGTGTTGTATATTAAGAGAAAGCATCCAAATACTTTGTTTGCATTCATTTGAGTGTGAAACTACACCTAGGATGTTTACAAGTACAAACAACCTTCAACTCAAGCTTTTGAAAGTATTTACGCATTTTAAAAGCTCATACGAGTAGGGTGAAAGAGATTTGAGTTCTTTTGTGTTGTATATTAAGAGAAATCATCCAAATACTTTGGTTGCATTCATTTGAGTGTGAAACTACACCTAGGATGTTTACAGTTACAAACAAGTTTCAACTCAAGCTTTTGAATGTATTTACGCGTTATAAAAGCTCATACTAGTAGGGTGTAAGAGATTTGAGTTCTTTTGTGTTGTATATTAAGAGAAAGCATCCAAATACATTGTTTGCATTCATTTGAGTGTCAAACTACACCTAGGATGTTTACAAGTACGAACAAGCTTCAACTCAATCTTTTGAATGCATTTATGCGTTTTAAAAGCTCATACGAGTAGGGTGAAAGGGATTTGAGTTCTTTTGTGTTGTATATTAAGAGAAAGCATCCAAATACTTTGTTTGCATTCATTTGAGTGTGAAATTACACCTAGGATGTTTACAAGTACAAACAACCTTCAACTCAAGCTTTTGAAAGTATTTACGCATTTTAAAAGCTCATACGAGTAGGGTGAAAGAGATTTGAGTTCTTTTGTGTTGTATATTAAGAGAAATCATCCAAATACTTTGGTTGCATTCATTTGAGTGTGAAACTACACCTAGGATGTTTACAGTTACAAACAAGTTTCAACTCAAGCTTTTGAATGTATTTACGCGTTATAAAAGCTCATACTAGTAGGGTGTAAGAGATTTGAGTTCTTTTGTGTTGTATATTAAGAGAAAGCATCCAAATACTTTGTTTGCATTCATTTGAGTGTGAAACTACGCCTAGGATGGTTAAAGTTACAAACAAGCTTCAACTCAAGCTTTTGAATGCATTTACGCGTTTTAAAAGCTCATACGAGTAGGGTGAAAGAGATTTGAGTTCTTTTGTGTTGTATATTAAGAGAAAGCATCCAAATACTTTTTTTGCATTCATTTGAGTGTGAAATACCACCAGGGTTGTTTACAAGTACAAACAAGCTTCAACTCAAGCTTTTGAATGCATTTACGCGTTTTAAAAGCTCTTACGAGGAGGGTGAAAGAGATTTGAGTTCTTTTGTGTTGTATATTAAGAGAAAGCATCCAAATACATTGTTTGCATTCATTTGAGTGTCAAACTACACCTAGGATGTTTACAAGTACGAACAAGCTTCAACTCAAGCTTTTGAATGCATTTACGCGTTTTAAAAGCTCATACGAGTAGGGTGAAAGGGATTTGAGTTCTTTTGTGTTGTATATTAAGAGAAAGCATCCAAATACTTTGTTTGCATTCATTTGAGTGTGAAACTACGCCTAGGATGGTTAAAGTTACAAACAAGCTTCAACTCAAGCTTTTGAATGCATTTACGCGTTTTAAAAGCTCATACGAGTAGGGTGAAAGAGATTTGAGTTCTTTTGTGTTGTATATTAAGAGAAAGCATCCAAATACTTTATTTGCATTCATTTGAGTGTGAAACTATACCTAGGATGTTTACAGTTACAAACAAGCTTCAACTCAAGCTTTTGAATGCATTTACGCGTTTTAAAAGCTCATACGAGTAGGGTGAAAGAGATTTGAGTTCTTTTGTGTTGTATATTAAGAGAAAGCATCCAAATACTTTTTTTGCATTCATTTGAGTGTGAAATACCACCAGGGTTGTTTACAAGTACAAACAAGCTTCAACTCAAGCTTTTGAATGCATTTACGCGTTTTAAAAGCTCATACGAGGAGGGTGAAAGAGATTTGAGTTCTTTTGTGTTGTATATTAAGAGAAAGCATCCAAATACATTGTTTGCATTCATTTGAGTGTCAAACTACACCTAGGATGTTTACAAGTACGAACAAGCTTCAACTCAAGCTTTTGAATGCATTTACGCGTTTTAAAAGCTCATACGAGTAGGGTGAAAGGGATTTGAGTTCTTTTGTGTTGTATATTAAGAGAAAGCATCCAAATACTTTGTTTGCATTCATTTGAGTGTGAAATTACACCTAGGATGTTTACAAGTACAAACAACCTTCAACTCAAGCTTTTGAAAGTATTTACGCATTTTAAAAGCTCATACGAGTAGGGTGAAAGAGATTTGAGTTCTTTTGTGTTGTATATTAAGAGAAATCATCCAAATACTTTGGTTGCATTCATTTGAGTGTGAAACTACACCTAGGATGTTTACAGTTACAAACAAGTTTCAACTCAAGCTTTTGAATGTATTTACGCGTTTTAAAAGCTCATACTATTAGGGTGTAAGAGATTTGAGTTCTTTTGTGTTGTATATTAAGAGAAAGCATCCAAATACTTTGTTTGCATTCATTTGAGTGTGAAACTACGCCTAGGATGGTTACAGTTACAAACAAGCTTCAACTCAAGCTTTTGAATGCATTTACGCGTTTTAAAAGCTCATACGAGTAGGGTGAAAGAGATTTGAGTTCTTTTGTGTTGTATATTAAGAGAAAGCATCCAAATACTTTTTTTGCATTCATTTGAGTGTGAAATACCACCAGGGTTGTTTACAAGTACAAACAAGCTTCAACTCAAGCTTTTGAATGCATTTACGCGTTTTAAAAGCTCATACGAGTAGGGTGAAAGAGATTTGAGTTCTTTTGTGTTGTATATTAAGAGAAATCAACCAAATACTTTTTTTGCATTCATTTGAGTGTGAAACTACATCTCGGATGTTTACAGTTACAAACAAGCTTCAACTCAAGCTTTTGAATGCATTTACGCGTTTTAAAAGCTCTTACGAGTAGGGTGAAAGAGATTTGAGTTCTTTTGTGTTGTATATTAAGAGAAAGCATCCAAATACTTTTTTTGCATTCATTTGAGTGTGAAATACCACCAGGGTTGTTTACAAGTACAAACAAGCTTCAACTCAAGCTTTTGAATGCATTTACGCGTTTTAAAAGCTCATACGAGGAGGGTGAAAGAGATTTGAGTTCTTTTGTGTTGTATATTAAGAGAAAGCATCCAAATACGTTGTTTGCAATTATTTGAGTGTGAAACTACACCTAGGATGTTTACAAGTACAAACAAGCTTCAACTCAAGCTTTTGAATGTATTTACGCATTTTAAAAGCTCATACGAGTAGGGTGAAAGAGATTTGAGTTCTTTTGTGTTGTATATTAAGAGAAAGCATACAAATACTTTGTGTCCATTCATTTGAGTGTGAAACTACACCTAGGATGTTTACAGTTACAAAAAAGCTTCAACTCAAGCTTTTGAATGCATTTACGCGTTTTAAAAGCTCATACGAGTAGGGTCAAAGAGATTTGAGTTCTTTTGTATTGTATATTAAGAGAAAGCATCCAAATACTTTGTTTGCATTCATTTGAGTGTGAAACTACACCTAGGATGTTTACAGTTACAAACAAGCTTCAACTCAAGCTGCTGAATGAATTTACGCGTTTTAACAGCTCTTACGACTAGGGTGATAGAAATTGAGTTCTTTTGTGTTGTATATTAAGAGAAAGCATCCAAATACTTTGTTTGCATTCTTTTGAGTGTGAAACTACACCTAGGATGTTTACAATTACAAACAAGCTTCAACTCAAGCATTTGAATGCATTTACGCGTTTTAAAAGCTCATACGAGTAGGGTCAAAGAGATTTGAGTTTTTTTGTATTGTATATTAAGAGAAAGCATCCAAATACTTTGTTTGCATTCATTTGAGTGTGAAACTACACCTAGGATGTTTACAGTTACAAACAAGCTTCAACTCAAGCTGCTGAATGAATTTACGCATTTTAACAGCTCTTACGACTAGGGTGATAGAAATTGAGTTCTTTTGTGTTGTATATTAAGAGAAAGCATCCAAATACTTTGTTTGCATTCTTTTGAGTGTGAAACTACACCTAGGATGTTTACAATTACAAACAAGCTTCAACTCAAGCATTTGAATGCATTTACGCGTTTTAAAAGCTCATACGAGTAGGGTGAAAGAGATTTGAGTTCTTTTGTGTTGTATATTAAGAGAAATCATCCAAATACTTTGTTTGCATTCATTTTAGTGTGAAACTATACCTAGGATGTTTACAGTTACAAACAAGCTTCAACTCAAGCTTTTGAATGCATTTACGCGTATTAAAAGCTCATACGAGTAGGGTGAAAGAGATTTGAGTTCTTTTGTGTTGTATATTAAGAGAAAGCATCCAAATACTTTGTTTGCATTCATTTGAGTGTGAAACTATACCTAGGATGTTTACAGTTACAAACAAGCTTCAACTCAAGCTTTTGAATGCATTTACGCGTTTTAAAAGCTCATACGAGTAGGGTGAAAGGGATTTGAGTTCTTTTGTGTTGTATATTAAGAGAAAGCATCCAAATACTTTGTTTGCATTCATTTGAGTGTGAAATTACACGTAGGATGTTTACAAGTACAAACAACCTTCAACTCAAGCTTTTGAAAGTATTTACGCATTTTAAAAGCTCATACGAGTAGGGTGAAAGAGATTTGAGTTCTTTTGTGTTGTATATTAAGAGAAAGCATCCAAATACTTTTTTTGCATTCATTTGAGTGTGAAATACCACCAGGGTTGTTTACAAGTACAAACAAGCTTCAACTCAAGCTTTTGAATGCATTTACGCGTTTTAAAAGCTCATACGAGGAGGGTGAAAGAGATTTGAGTTCTTTTGTGTTGTATATTAAGAGAAAGCATCCAAATACGTTGTTTGCAATTATTTGAGTGTGAAACTACACCTAGGATGTTTACAAGTACAAACAAGCTTCAACTCAAGCTTTTGAATGTATTTACGCATTTTAAAAGCTCATACGAGTAGGGTGAAAGAGATTTGAGTTCTTTTGTATTGTATATTAAGAGAAAGCATACAAATACTTTGTGTCCATTCATTTGAGTGTGAAACTACACCTAGGATGTTTACAGTTACAAAAAAGCTTCAACTCAAGCTTTTGAATGCATTTACGCGTTTTAAAAGCTCATACGAGTAGGGTCAAAGAGATTTGAGTTCTTTTGTATTGTATATTAAGAGAAAGCATCCAAATACTTTGTTTGCATTCATTTGAGTGTGAAACTACACCTAGGATGTTTACAGTTACAAACAAGCTTCAACTCAAGCTGCTGAATGAATTTACGCGTTTTAACAGCTCTTACGACTAGGGTGATAGAAATTGAGTTCTTTTGTGTTGTATATTAAGAGAAAGCATCCAAATACCTTGTTTGCATTCTTTTGAGTGTGAAACTACACCTAGGATGTTTACAATTACAAACAAGCTTCAACTCAAGCATTTGAATGCATTTACGCGTTTTAAAAGCTCATACGAGTAGGGTCAAAGAGATTTGAGTTCTTTTGTATTGTATATTAAGAGAAAGCATCCAAATACTTTGTTTGCATTCATTTGAGTGTGAAACTACACCTAGGATGTTTACAGTTACAAACAAGCTTCAACTCAAGCTGCTGAATGAATTTACGCGTTTTAACAGCTCTTACGACTAGGGTGATAGAAATTGAGTTCTTTTGTGTTGTATATTAAGAGAAAGCATCCAAATACTTTGTTTGCATTCTTTTGAGTGTGAAACTACACCTAGGATGTTTACAATTACAAACAAGCTTCAACTCAAGCATTTGAATGCATTTACGCGTTTTAAAAGCTCATACGAGTAGGGTGAAAGAGATTTGAGTTCTTTTGTGTTGTATATTAAGAGAAAGCATCCAAATACTTTATTTGCATTCATTTGAGTGTGAAACTATACCTAGGATGTTTACAGTTACAAACAAGCTTCAACTCAAGCTTTTGAATGCATTTACGCGTTTTAAAAGCTCATACGAGTAGGGTGAAAGAGATTTGAGTTCTTTTGTGTTGTATATTAAGAGAAAGCATCCAAATACTTTGTTTGCATTCATTTGAGTGTGAACTATACCTAGGATGTTTACAGTTACAAACAAGCTTCAACTCAAGCTTTTGAATGCATTTACGCGTTTTAAAAGCTCATACGAGTAGGGTGAAAGGGATTTGAGTTCTTTTGTGTTGTATATTAAGAGAAAGCATCCAAATACTTTGTTTGCATTCATTTGAGTGTGAAATTACACGTAGGATGTTTACAAGTACAAACAAGCTTCAACTCAAGCTTTTGAAAGTATTTACGCATTTTAAAAGCTCATACGAGTAGGGTGAAAGAGATTTGAGTTCTTTTGGGTTGTATATTAAGAGAAATCATCCAAATACTTTGGTTGCATTCATTTGAGTGTAAAACTACACCTAGGATGTTTACAGTTACAAACAAGCTTCAACTCAAGCTTTTGAATGTATTTACGCGTTTTAAAAGCTCATACTAGTAGGGTGTAAGAGATTTGAGTTCTTTTGTGTTGTATATTAAGAGAAAGCATCCAAATACTTTGTTTGCATTCATTTGAGTGTGAAACTACGCCTAGGATGGTTACAGTTACAAACAAGCTTCAACTCAAGCTTTTGAATGCATTTACGCGTTTTAAAAGCTCATACGAGTAGGGTGAAAGAGATTTGAGTTCTTTTGTGTTGTATATTAAGAGAAAGCATCCAAATACGTTGTTTGCATTCATTTGAGTGTCACACTACACCTAGGATGTTTACAAGTACGAACAAGCTTCAACTCAAGCTTTTGAATGCATTTACGCGTTTTAAAAGCTCATACGAGTAGGGTGAAAGCGATTTGAGTTCTTTTGTATTGTATATTAAGAGAAAGCATCCAAATACTTTGTGTACATTTATTTCAGTGTGAAACTACACCTAGGATGTTTACAATTACAAACAAGCTTCAACTCAAGCGTTTGAATGCATTTATGCGTTTTAAAAGCTCATTCGAGTAGGATGATAGAGATTTGAGTTCTTTTGTGTTGTATATTAAGAGAAAGCATCCAAATACTTTGTTTGCATTCATTTGAGTGTGAAATTACACCTAGGATGTTTACAAGTACAAACAAGCTTCAACTCAAGCTTTTGAAAGTATTTACGCATTTTAAAAGCTCATACGAGTAGGGTGAAAGAGATTTGAGTTCTTTTGTGTTGTATATTAAGAGAAAGCATCCAAATACTTTGTTTGCATTCATTGAGTCTGAAACTATACCTAGGATGTTTACAGTTACAAACAAGCTTCAACTCAAGCTTTTGAATGCATTTACGCGTTTTTAAAAGCTCATACGAGTAGGGTGAAAGAGATTTGAGTTCTTTTGTGTTGTATATTAAGAGAAAGCATCCAAATACTTTGTTTGCATTCATTTGAGTGTGAAATTACACCTAGGATGTTTACAAGTACAAACAAGCTTCAACTCAAGCTTTTGAATGTATTTACGCATTTTAAAAGCTCATACGAGTAGGGTGAAAGAGATTTGAGATCTTTTGTATTGTATATTAAGAGAAAGCATCCAAATACTTTGTGTACATTTATTTGAGTGTGAAACTACACCTAGGATGTTTACAATTACAAACAAGCTTCAACTCAAGCTTTTGAATGCATTTACGCGTTTTAAAAGCTCACACGAGTAGGATGAAAGAGATTTGAGTTCTTTTGTGTTGTATATTAAGAGAAAGCATCCAAATACGTTGTTTGCATTCATTTGAGTGTGAAACTACACCTAGGATGTTTACAAGTACAAACAAGCTTCAGTTGAAGCTGCTGAATGAATTTACGCGTTTTAACAGCTCTTACGACTAGGGTGATAGAAATTGAGTTCTTTTGTGTTGTATATTAAGAGAAAGCATCCAAATACTTTGTTTGCATTCATTTGAGTGTGAAACTACACCTAGGATGTTTACAGTTACAAACAAGCTTCAACTCAAGCTTTTGAATGCATTTACGCGTTTTAAAAGCTCATACGAGTATGTGAAAGAGATTTGAGTTCTTTTGTGTTGTATATTAAGAGAAAGCATCCAAATACATTGTTTGCATTCATTTGAGTGTCAAACTACACCTAGGATGTTTACAAGTACGAACAAGCTTCAACTCAAGCTTTTGAATGCATTTACGCGTTTTAAAAGCTCATACGAGTAGGGTGAAAGGGATTTGAGTTCTTTTGTGTTGTATATTAAGAGAAAGCATCCAAATACTTTGTTTGCATTCATTTGAGTGTGAAATTACACGTAGGATGTTTACAAGTACAAACAAGCTTCAACTCAAGCTTTTGAAAGTATTTACGCATTTTAAAAGCTCATACGAGTAGGGTGAAAGAGATTTGAGTTCTTTTGGGTTGTATATTAAGAGAAATCATCCAAATACTTTGGTTGCATTCATTTGAGTGTAAAACTACACCTAGGATGTTTACAGTTACAAACAAGCTTCAACTCAAGCTTTTGAATGTATTTACGCGTTTTAAAAGCTCATACTAGTAGGGTGTAAGAGATTTGAGTTCTTTTGTGTTGTATATTAAGAGAAAGCATCCAAATACTTTGTTTGCATTCATTTGAGTGTGAAACTACGCCTAGGATGGTTACAGTTACAAACAAGCTTCAACTCAAGCTTTTGAATGCATTTACGCGTTTTAAAAGCTCATACGAGTAGGGTGAAAGAGATTTGAGTTCTTTTGTGTTGTATATTAAGAGAAAGCATCCAAATACGTTGTTTGCATTCATTTGAGTGTCACACTACACCTAGGATGTTTACAAGTACGAACAAGCTTCAACTCAAGCTTTTGAATGCATTTACGCGTTTTAAAAGCTCATACGAGTAGGGTGAAAGAGATTTGAGTTCTTTTGTGTTGTATATTAAGAGAAAGCATCCAAATACGTTGTTTGCATTCATTTGAGTGTCACACTACACCTAGGATGTTTACAAGTACGAACAAGCTTCAACTCAAGCTTTTGAATGCATTTACGCGTTTTAAAAGCTCATACGAGTAGGGTGAAAGCGATTTGAGTTCTTTTGTATTGTATATTAAGAGAAAGCATCCAAATACGTTGTTTGCATTCATTTGAGTGTGAAACTACACCTAGGATGTTTACAGTAACAAACATGCTTCAACTCAAGCTTTTGAATGCATTTACGCGTTTTAAAAGCTCATACGAGTAGGGTGAAAGAGATTTGAGTTCTTTTGTATTGTATATTAAGAGAAAGCAACAAAATACTTTGTGTACATTCATTTGAGTGTGAAACTACACCTAGGATGTTTACAGTTACAAACAAGCTTCAACTCAAGCTTTTGAAAGCATTTACGCGTTTTAAAAGCTCATACGAGTAGGGTGAAAGAGATTTGAGTTCTTTTGTGTTGTATATTAAGAGAAAGCATCCAAGTACTTTCTTTGCATTCATTTGAGTGTCAAACTACACCTAGGATGTTTACAGTCACAAACAAGCTTCAACTAAAGCATTTGAATGCATTTACGCGTTTTAAAAGCTCGTACGAGTAGGGTGAAAGAGATTTGAGTTCTTTTGTGTTGTATATTAAGAGAAACAATCCAAATACGATGTTTGCATTCATTTGAGTGTGAAACTACACCTAGGATGTTTACAAGTACGAACAAGCTTCAACTCAAGCTTTTGAATGCATCTACGCGTTTTAAAAGCTCATACGAGTAGGGTGAAAGAGATTTGAGTTCTTTTGTGTTGTATATTAAAAGAAAGCATCCAAATACTTTGTTCGCATTCATTTGAGTGTGAAATTACACCTAAGATGTTTACAAGTACAAACAAGCTTCAACTCAAGCTTTTGAAAGTATTTACGCATTTTAAAAGCTCATACGAGTAGGGTGAAAGAGATTTGAGTTCTTTTGTATTGTATATTAAGAGAAAGCATCCAAATACTTTGTGTCCATTCATTTGAGTGTGAAACTACACCTAGGATGTTTACAGTTCCAAACAAGCTTCAACTCAAGCTTTTGAATGCATTTACGCGTTTTAAAAGCTCGTACGAGTAGGGTGAAAGAGATTTGAGTTCTTTTGTTTTGTATATTAAGAGAAAGCATCCAAATACGTTGTTTGCATTCATTTGAGTGTGAAACTACTCCTAGGATATTTACATGTACAAACAAGCTTCAACTCAAGTTGCTGAATGAATTTACGCGTTTTAACAGCTCTTACGATTAGGGTGATAGAAATTGAGTTCTTTTGTGTTGTATATTAAGAGAAAGCATCCAAATACTATGTTTGCTTTCATTTGAGTGTTAAATTACACCTAGGATGTTTACAGTTACAAACAAGCTTCAACTCAAGCTTTTGAATGCATTTACGCGTTTTAAAAGCTCATACGAGTAGGGTGAAAGAGATTTGAGTTCTTTTGTGTTGTATATTAAGAGAAAGCATCCAAATACTTTGTTTGCATTCATTTGAGTGTGAAACTATACCTAGGATGTTTACAGTTACAAACAAGCTTCAACTCAAGCTGTTGAATGAATTTACGCGTTTTAACAGCTCTTACGACTAGGGTGATAGAAATTGAGTTCTTTTGTGTTGTATATTAAGAGAAAGCATCCAAATACTTTGTTTGCATTCATTTGAGTATGAAACTATACCTAGGATGTTTACAGTTACAAACAAGCTTCAACTCAAGCTTTTGAATGCATTTACGCGTTTTAAAAGCTCATACGAGTAGGGTGAAAGAGATTTGAGTTCTTTTGTTTTGTATATTAAGAGAAAGCATCCACATACGTTGTTTACATTCATTTGAGTGTGAAACTACACCTAGGATGTTTACAAGTACAAACAAGCTTCAACTCAAGCTGCTGAATGAATTTACGCGTTTTAAAAGCTCTTACGACTAGGGTGATAGAAATTGAGTTCTTTTGTGTTGTATATTAAGAGAAAGCATCCAAGTACTTTTTTTGCATTCATTTGAGTGTCAAACTACACCTAGGATGTTTACAGTCACAAACAAGCTTCAACTAAAGCATTTGAATGCATTTACGCGTTTTAAAAGCTCGTACGAGTAGGGTGAAAGAGATTTGAGTTCTTTTGTGTTGTATATTAAGAGAAACAATCCAAATACGATGTTTGCATTCATTTGAGTGTGATACTACACCTAGGATGTTTACAAGTACGAACAAGCTTCAACTCAAGCTTTTGAATGCATCTACGCGTTTTAAAAGCTCATACGAGTAGGGTGAAAGAGATTTGAGTTCTTTTGTGTTGTATATTAAAAGAAAGCATCCAAATACTTTGTTTGCATTCATTTGAGTGTGAAATTACACCTAGGATGTTTACAAGTACAAACAAGCTTCAACTCAAGCTTTTGAAAGTATTTACGATTTTTAAAAGCTCATACGAGTAGGGTGAAAGAGATTTGAGTTCTTTTGTATTGTATATTAAGAGAAAGCATCCAAATACTTTGTGTCCATTCATTTGAGTGTGAAACTACACCTAGGATGTTTACAGTTACAAACAAGCTTCAACTCAAGCTTTTGAATGCATTTACGCGTTTTAAAAGCTCGTACGAGTAGGGTGAAAGAGATTTGAGTTCTTTTGTTTTGTATATTAAGAGAAAGCATCCAAATACGTTGTTTGCATTCATTTGAGTGTGAAACTACACCTAGGATGTTTACATGTACAAACAAGCTTCAACTCAAGCTGCTGAATGAATTTACGCGTTTTAACAGCTCTTACGATTAGGGTGATAGAAATTGAGTTCTTTTGTGTTGTATATTAAGAGAAAGCATCCAAATACTATGTTTGCTTTCATTTGAGTGTTAAATTACACCTAGGATGTTTACAGTTACAAACAAGCTTCAACTCAAGCTTTTGAATGCATTTACGCGTTTTAAAAGCTCATACGAGTAGGGTGAAAGAGATTTGAGTTCTTTTGTGTTGTATATTAAGAGAAAGTATCCAAATACGTTGTTTACATTCATTTGAGTGTGAAACTACACCTAGGATGTTTACAAGTACAAACGAGCTTCAACTCAAGCTGTTGAATGAATTTACGCGTTTTAACAGCTCATTCGAGTAGGGTGAAAGAGATTTGAGTTATTTTGTGTTGTATATTAAGAGAAAGCATCCAAATACTTTGTTTGCATTCATTTGAGTGTGAAACTATACCTAGGATGTTTACAGTTACAAACAAGCTTCAACTCAAGCTTTTGAATGAATTTACGCATTTTAAAAGCTAATACGAGTAGGGTGAAAGAGATTTGAGTTCTTTTGTCTTGTATATTAAGAGAAATCATCCAAATACTTTGTTTGCATTCATTTGAGTGTGAAACTACACCTAGGATGTTTACAGTTACAAACAAGCTTCAACTCAAGCTTTTGAATGCATTTACGCGTTTTAAAAGCTCATACGAGTAGGGTGAAAGAGATTTGAGTTCTTTTGTGTTGTATATTAAGAGAAAGCATCCAAATACCTTGTTTGCATTCATTTGAGTGTGAAACAACACCTAGGATGTTTACAAGTACAAACAAGCTTCAACTCAAGCTGTTGAATGAATTTACGCGTTTTAACAGCTCTTACGACTAGGGTGATAGAAATTGAGTTCTTTTGTGTTGTATATTAAGAGAAAGCATCCAAATACTTTGTTTGCATTCATTTGAGTATGAAACTATACCTAGGATGTTTACAGTTACAAACAAGCTTCAACTCAAGCTTTTGAATGCATTTACGCGTTTTAAAAGCTCATACGAGTAGGGTGAAAGAGATTTGAGTTCTTTTGTTTTGTATATTAAGAGAAAGCATCCAAATACGTTGTTTACATTCATTTGAGTGTGAAACTACACCTAGGATGTTTACAAGTACAAACAAGCTTCAACTCAAGCTGCTGAATGAATTTACGCGTTTTAAAAGCTCTTACGACTAGGGTGATAGAAATTGAGTTCTTTTGTGTTGTATATTAAGAGAAAGCATCCAAGTACTTTCTTTGCATTCATTTGAGTGTCAAACTACACCTAGGATGTTTACAGTCACAAACAAGCTTCAACTAAAGCATTTGAATGCATTTACGCGTTTTAATAGCTCGTACGAGTAGGGTGAAAGAGATTTGAGTTCTTTTGTGTTGTATATTAAGAGAAACAATCCAAATACGATGTTTGCATTCATTTGAGTGTGAAACTACACCTAGGATGTTTACAAGTACGAACAAGCTTCAACTCAAGCTTTTGAATGCATCTACGCGTTTTAAAAGCTCATACGAGTAGGGTGAAAGAGATTTGAGTTCTTTTGTGTTGTATATTAAAAGAAAGCATCCAAATACTTTGTTTGCATTCATTTGAGTGTGAAATTACACCTAGGATGTTTACAAGTACAAACAAGCTTCAACTCAAGCTTTTGAAAGTATTTACGCATTTTAAAAGCTCATACGAGTAGGGTGAAAGAGATTTGAGTTCTTTTGTATTGTATATTAAGAGAAAGCATCCAAATACTTTGTGTCCATTCATTTGAGTGTGAAACTACACCTAGGATGTTTACAGTTACAAACAAGCTTCAACTCAAGCTTTTGAATGCATTTACGCGTTTTAAAAGCTCGTACGAGTAGGGTGAAAGAGATTTGAGTTCTTTTGTTTTGTATATTAAGAGAAAGCATCCAAATACGTTGTTTGCATTCATTTGAGTGTGAAACTACACCTAGGATGTTTACATGTACAAACAAGCTTCAACTCAAGCTGCTGAATGAATTTACGCGTTTTAACAGCTCTTACGATTAGGGTGATAGAAATTGAGTTCTTTTGTGTTGTATATTAAGAGAAAGCATCCAAATACTATGTTTGCTTTCATTTGAGTGTTAAATTACACCTAGGATGTTTACAGTTACAAACAAGCTTCAACTCAAGCTTTTGAATGCATTTAAGCGTTTTAAAAGCTCATACGAGTAGGGTGAAAGAGATTTGAGTTCTTTTGTGTTGTATATTAAGAGAAAGTATCCAAATACGTTGTTTACATTCATTTGAGTGTGAAACTACACCTAGGATGTTTACAAGTACAAACGAGCTTCAACTCAAGCTGTTGAATGAATTTACGCGTTTTAACAGCTCATTCGAGTAGGGTGAAAGAGATTTGAGTTATTTTGTGTTGTATATTAAGAGAAAGCATCCAAATACTTTGTTTGCATTCATTTGAGTGTAAAACTACACCTAGGATGTTTACAGTTACAAACAAGTTTGAACTCAAGCTTTTGAATGCATTTACGCGTTTTAAAAGCTCATACGAGTAGGGTGAAAGAGATTTGAGTTCTTTTGTGTTGTATATTAAGAGAAAGTATCCAAATACGTTGTTTGCATTCATTTGAGTGTGAAACTACACCTAGGATGTTTACAAGTACAAACAAGCTTCAACTCATGCTTTTGAATGCATTTACGCGTTTTAAAAGATCATACGAGTAGGGTGAAAGAGATTTAAGTTTTTTTGTGTTGTATATTAAGAGAAAGCATCCAAATACGTTGTTTGCATTCATTTGAGTGTGAAACTACACCTAGGATGTTTACAGTTACAAACAAGCTTCAACTCAAGCTTTTGAATGTATTTACGCGTTTTAAAAGCTCATACGAGTAGGGTGAAATAGATTTGAGTTCTTTTGTATTGTATATTAAGAGAAAGCATCCAAATACTTTGTTTGCATTCATTTGAGTGTGAAATTATACCTAGGATATTTACAAGTACAAACAAGCTTCAACTCAAGCTTTTGAATGTATTTACGCATTTTAAAAGCTCATACGAGTAGGGTGAAAGAGATTTGAGTTCTTTTGTATTGTATATTAAGAGAAAGCATCCAAATACTTTGTGTCCATTAATTTGAGTGTGAAACTACACCTAGGATGGTTACAGTTACAAACAAGCTTCAACTCAAGCTTTTGAATGCATTTACGCGTTTTAAAAGCTCATTCGAGTAGGGTGAAAGAGATTTGAGTTCTTTTGTGTTGTATATTAAGAGAAAGCATCCAAATACTTTGTTTGCATTCATTTGAGTGTGAAACTACACCTAGGATGTTAACAGTTACAAACAAGCTTCAACTCAAGCTTTTGAATGCATTTACGCGTTTTAAAAGCTCATACGAGTAGGGTGAAAGAGATTTGAGTTCTTTTGTGTTGTATATTAAGAGAAAGCATCCAAATACTTTGTTTGCAGTCATTTGAGTGTGAAAATACACCTAGGATGTTTACAAGTACAAACAAGCTTCAACTCAAATCGTTGAATGAATTTACGCGTTTTAACAGCTCTTACGACTAGGGTGATAGAAATTGAGTTCTTTTGTGTTGTATATTAAGAGAAAGCATCCAAATACTTTGTTTGCATTCATTTGAGTGTGAAATTACACCTAGGATGTTTACAGTTACAAACAAGCTTCAACTCAAGCTTTTGAATGCATTTACGCGTTTTAAAAGCTCATACGAGTAGGGTGAAAGAGATTTGAGTTCTTTTGTGTTGTATATTAAGAGAAAGCATCCAAATACTTTGTTTGCATTCATTTGAGTGTGAAATTACACCTAGGATGTTTACAGTTACAAACAAGCTTCAACTCAAGCTTTTGAATGCATTTACGCGTTTTAAAAGCTCATACGAGTAGGGTGAAAGAGATTTGAGTTCTTTTGTGTTATACATATTAAGAGAAAGCATCCAAATACTTTGTTTGCATTCATTTGAGTGTGACACTACACCTAGGATGTTTACAAGTACAAACCAGCTTCAACTCAAGCTTTTGAATGCATTTACGCGTTTTAAAAGCTCATACGAGTAGGGTGAAAGCGATTTGAGTTCTTTTGTATTGTATATTAAGAGAAAGCATCCAAATACTTTGTGTACATTTATTTCAGTGTGAAACTACACCTAGGATGTTTACAATTACAAACAAGCTTCAACTCAAGCGTTTGAATGCATTTATGCGTTTTAAAAGCTCATACGAGTAGGGTGAAAGAGATTTGAGTTCTTTTGTATTGTATATTAAGAGAAAGCATCCAAATACTTTGTTTGCATTCATTTGAATGTGAAACTACACTTAGGATGTTTACAGTTACAAACAAGCTTCAAGTCAGGCTTTTGAATGTATTTACGCGTTTTAAAAGCTCATACGAGTAGGGTGAAAGAGATTTGAGTTCTTTTGTGTTGTATATTAAGAGAAAGTATCCAAATACGTTGTTTACATTCATTTGAGTGTGAAACTACACCTTGGATGTTTACAAGTACAAACGAGCTTCAACTCAAGCTGTTGAATGAATTTACGCGTTTTAACAGCTCATTCGAGTAGGGTGAAAGAGATTTGAGTTATTTTGTGTTGTATATTAAGAGAAAGCATCCAAATACTTTGTTTGCATTCATTTGAGTGTGAAACTATACCTAGGATGTTTACAGTTACAAACAAGCTTCAACTCAAGCTTTTGAATGCATTTACGCGTTTTAAAAGCTCATACGAGTAGGGTCAAAGAGATTTGAGTTCTTTTGTATTGTATATTAAGAGAAAGCATCCAAATACTTTGTTTGCATTCATTTGAATGTGAAACTACACTTAGGATGTTTACAGTTACAAACAAGCTTCAAGTCAGGCTTTTGAATGTATTTACGCGTTTTAAAAGCTCATACGAGTAGGGTGAAAGAGATTTGAGTTCTTTTGTGTTGTATATTCAGAGAAATCATCCAAATACTTTGTTTGCATTCATTTGATTGTGAAACTACAACTAGGATATTTACAGTTACAAACAAGCTTCAACTCATGCTTTTGAATGCATTTACGCCTTTTAAAAGCTCATACGAGTAGGGTGAAAGAGATTTGAGTTCTTTTGTGTTGTATATTAAGAGAAAGCATCCAAATACGTTGTTTGCATTCATTTGAGTGTGAAACTACACCTAGGATGTTTACAGTTACAAACAAGCTTCAACTCAAGCTTTTGAATGCATTTACGCGTTTTAAAAGCTCATACGAGTAGGGTGAAAGAGATTTGAGTTCTTTTGTGTTGTATATTAAGAGAAATCATCCAAATACTTTTTTTGCATTCATTTGAGTGTGAAACTACACCTAGAATGTTTACAATTACAAAGAAGCTTCAACTCAAACTTTTGAATGCATTTACGCGTTTTAAAAGCTCATACGAGTAGGGTGAAAGAGATTTGAGTTCTTTTGTGTTGTGTATTAAGAGAAAGCATCCAAATACTTTTTTTGCATTCATTTGAGTGTGAAATACCACCAGGGTTGTTTACAAGTACAAACAAGCTTCAACTCAAGCTTTTGAATGCATTTACGCGTTTTAAAAGCTCATACGAGGAGGGTGAAAGAGATTTGAGTTCTTTTGTGTTTTATATTAAGAGAAAGCATCCAAATACATTGTTTGCATTCATTTGAGTGTCAAACTACACCTAGGATGTTTACAAGTACGAACAAGCTTCAACTCAAGCTTTTGAATGCATTTACGCGTTTTAAAAGCTCATACGAGTAGGGTGAAAGGGATTTGAGTTCTTTTGTGTTGTATATTAAGAGAAAGCATCCAAATACTTTGTTTGCATTCATTTGAGTGTGAAATTACACGTAGGATGTTTACAAGTACAAACAAGCTTCAACTCAAGCTTTTGAAAGTATTTACGCATTTTAAAAGCTCATACGAGTAGGGTGAAAGAGATTTGAGTTCTTTTGTGTTGTATATTAAGAGAAATCATCCAAATACTTTGGTTGCATTCATTTGAGTGTAAAACTACACCTAGGATGTTTACAGTTACAAACAAGCTTCAACTCAAGCTTTTGAATGTATTTACGCGTTTTAAAAGCTCATACTAGTAGGGTGTAAGAGATTTGAGTTCTTTTGTGTTGTATATTAAGAGAAAGCATCCAAATACTTTGTTTGCATTCATTTGAGTGTGAAACTACGCCTAGGATGGTTACAGTTACAAACAAGCTTCAACTCAAGCTTTTGAATGCATTTACGCGTTTTAAAAGCTCATACGAGTAGGGTGAAAGAGATTTGAGTTCTTTTGTGTTGTATATTAAGAGAAAGCATCCAAATACGTTGTTTGCATTCATTTGAGTGTCACACTACACCTAGGATGTTTACAAGTACGAACAAGCTTCAACTCAAGCTTTTGAATGCATTTACGCGTTTTAAAAGCTCATACGAGTAGGGTGAAAGCGATTTGAGTTCTTTTGTATTGTATATTAAGAGAAAGCATCCAAATACTTTGTGTACATTTATTTGAGTGTGAAACTACACCTAGGATGTTTACAATTACAAACAAGCTTCAACTCAAGCGTTTGAATGCATTTATGCGTTTTAAAAGCTCATTCGAGTAGGATGATAGAGATTTGAGTTCTTTTGTGTTGTATATTAAGAGAAAGCATCCAAATACTTTGTTTGCATTCATTTGAGTGTGAAATTACACCTAGGATGTTTACAAGTACAAACAAGCTTCAACTCAAGCTTTTGAAAGTATTTACGCATTTTAAAAGCTCATACGAGTAGGGTGAAAGAGATTTGAGTTCTTTTGTGTTGTATATTAAGAGAAAGCATCCAAATACTTTGTTTGCATTCATTGAGTCTGAAACTATACCTAGGATGTTTACAGTTACAAACAAGCTTCAACTCAAGCTTTTGAATGCATTTACGCGTTTTTAAAAGCTCATACGAGTAGGGTGAAAGAGATTTGAGTTCTTTTGTGTTGTATATTTAGAGAAAGCATCCAAATACTTTGTTTGCATTCATTTGAGTGTGAAATTACACCTAGGATGTTTACAAGTACAAACAAGCTTCAACTCAAGCTTTTGAATGTATTTACGCATTTTAAAAGCTCATACGAGTAGGGTGAAAGAGATTTGAGTTCTTTTGTATTGTATATTAAGAGAAAGCATCCAAATACTTTGTGTACATTTATTTGAGTGTGAAACTACACCTAGGATGTTTACAATTACAAACAAGCTTCAACTCAAGCTTTTGAATGCATTTACGCGTTTTAAAAGCTCACACGAGTAGGATGAAAGAGATTTGAGTTCTTTTGTGTTGTATATTAAGAGAAAGCATCCAAATACGTTGTTTGCATTCATTTGAGTGTGAAACTACACCTAGGATGTTTACAAGTACAAACAAGCTTCAGTTGAAGCTGCTGAATGAATTTACGCGTTTTAACAGCTCTTACGACTAGGGTGATAGAAATTGAGTTCTTTTGTGTTGTATATTAAGAGAAAGCATCCAAATACTTTGTTTGCATTCATTTGAGTGTGAAACTACACCTAGGATGTTTACAGTTACAAACAAGCTTCAACTCAAGCTTTTGAATGCATTTACGCGTTTTAAAAGCTCATACGAGTATGTGAAAGAGATTTGAGTTCTTTTGTGTTGTATATTAAGAGAAAGCATCCAAATACGTTGTTTGCATTCATTTGAGTGTCAAACTACACCTAGGATGTTTACAAGTACGAACAAGCTTCAACTCAAGCTTTTGAATGCATTTACGCGTTTTAAAAGCTCATACGAGTAGGGTGAAAGGGATTTGAGTTCTTTTGTGTTGTATACTAAGAGAAAGCATCCAAATACTTTGTTTTCATTCATTTGAGTGTGAAATTACACCTAGGATGTTTACAAGTACAAACAAGCTTCAACTCAACCTTTTGAAAGTATTTACGCATTTTAAAAGCTCATACGAGTAGGGTGAAAGAGATTTGAGTTCTTTTGTGTTGTATATAAAGAGAAATCATCCAAATACTTTGTTTGCATTCATTTGAGTGTGAAACTACACCTAGGATGGTTACAGTTACAAACAAGCTTCAACTCAAGCTTTTGAATGCATTTACGCGTTTTAAAAGCTCATACGAGTAGGTGAAAGAGATTTGAGTTCTTTTGTGTTGTATATTAAGAGAAAGCATCCAAATACGTTGTTTGCATTCATTTGAGTGTCAAACTACACCTAGGATGTTTACAAGTATGAACAAGCTTCAACTCAAGCTTTTGAATGCATTTACGCATTTTAAAAGCTCATACGAGTAGGGTGAAAGAGATTTGAGTTCTTTTGTGTTGTATATTAAGAGAAAGCATCCAAATACGTTGTTTGCATTCATTTGAGTGTCAAACTACACCTAGGATGTTTACAAGTATGAACAAGCTTCAACTCAAGCTTTTGAATGCATTTACGCATTTTAAAAGCTCATACGAGTAGGGTGAAAGAGATTTGAGTTCTTTTGTGTTGTATATTAAGAGAAAGCATCCAAATACGTTGTTTGCATTCATTTGAGTGTCAAACTACACCTAGGATGTTTACAAGTACGAACAAGCTTCAACTCAAGCTTTTGAATGCATTTACGCGTTTTAAAAGCTCATACGAGTAGGGTGAAAGCGATTTGAGTTCTTTTGTATTGTATATTAAGAGAAAGCAACAAAATACTTTGTGTACATTCATTTGAGTGTGAAACTACACCTAGGATGTTTACAGTTACAAACAAGCTTCAACTCAAGCTTTTGAAAGCATTTACGCGTTTTAAAAGCTCATACGAGTAGGGTGAAAGAGATTTGAGTTCTTTTGTGTTGTATATTAAGAGAAAGCATCCAAGTACTTTCTTTGCATTCATTTGAGTGTCAAACTACACCTAGGATGTTTACAGTCACAAACAAGCTTCAACTAAAGCATTTGAATGCATTTACGCGTTTTAAAAGCTCGTACGAGTAGGGTGAAAGAGATTTGAGTTCTTTTGTGTTGTATATTAAGAGAAACAATCCAAATACGATGTTTGCATTCATTTGAGTGTGAAACTACACCTAGGATGTTTACAAGTACGAACAAGCTTCAACTCAAGCTTTTGAATGCATCTACGCGTTTTAAAAGCTCATACGAGTAGGGTGAAAGAGATTTGAGTTCTTTTGTGTTGTATATTAAAAGAAAGCATCCAAATACTTTGTTCGCATTCATTTGAGTGTGAAATTACACCTAGGATGTTTACAAGTACAAACAAGCTTCAACTCAAGCTTTTGAAAGTATTTACGCATTTTAAAAGCTCATACGAGTAGGGTGAAAGAGATTTGAGTTCTTTTGTATTGTATATTAAGAGAAAGCATCCAAATACTTTGTGTCCATTCATTTGAGTGTGAAACTACACCTAGGATGTTTACAGTTCCAAACAAGCTTCAACTCAAGCTTTTGAATGCATTTACGCGTTTTAAAAGCTCGTACGAGTAGGGTGAAAGAGATTTGAGTTCTTTTGTTTTGTATATTAAGAGAAAGCATCCAAATACGTTGTTTGCATTCATTTGAGTGTGAAACTACTCCTAGGATGTTTACATGTACAAACAAGTTTCAACTCAAGCTGCTGAATGAATTTACGCGTTTTAACAGCTCTTACGATTAGGGTGATAGAAATTGAGTTCTTTTGTGTTGTATATTAAGAGAAAGCATCCAAATACTATGTTTGCTTTCATTTGAGTGTTAAATTACACCTAGGATGTTTACAGTTACAAACAAGCTTCAACTCAAGCTTTTGAATGCATTTACGCGTTTTAAAAGCTCATACGAGTAGGGTGAAAGAGATTTGAGTTCTTTTGTGTTGTATATTAAGAGAAAGCATCCAAATACTTTGTTTGCATTCATTTGAGTGTGAAATTACACCTAGGATGTTTACAGTTACAAACAAGCTTCAACTCAAGCTTTTGAATGCATTTACGGGTTTTAACAGCTCTTCCGACTAGGGTGAAAGAGATTTGAGTTCTTTTGTATTGTATATTAAGAGAAAGCATCCAAATACTTTGTGTCCATTCATTTGAGTGTGAAACTATACCTACGATGCTTACAGTTACAAACAAGCTTCAACTCAAGCTGTTGAATGAATTTACGCGTTTTAACAGCTCTTACGACTAGGGTGATAGAAATTGAGTTCTTTTGTGTTGTATATTAAGAGAAAGCATCCAAATACTTTGTGTCCATTCATTTGAGTGTGAAACTATACCTAGGATGTTTACAGTTACAAACAAGCTTCAACTCAAGCTTTTGAATGCATTTACGCGTTTTAAAAGCTCATACGAGTAGGGTGAAAGAGATTTGAGTTCTTTTGTTTTGTATATTAAGAGAAAGCATCCAAATACGTTGTTTACATTCATTTGAGTGTGAAACTACACCTAGGATGTTTACAAGTACAAACGAGCTTCAACTCAAGCTGTTGAATGAATTTACGCGTTTTAACAGCTCATTCGAGTAGGGTGAAAGAGATTTGAGTTATTTTGTGTTGTATATTAAGAGAAAGCATCCAAATACTTTGTTTGCATTCATTTGAGTGTAAAACTACACCTAGGATGTTTACAGTTACAAACAAGTTTGAACTCAAGCTTTTGAATGCATTTACACGTTTTAAAAGCTCATACGAGTAGGGTGAAAGAGATTTGAGTTCTTTTGTGTTGTATATTAAGAGAAAGTATCCAAATACGTTGTTTGCATTCATTTGAGTGTGAAACTACACCTAGGATGTTTACAAGTACAAAGAAGCTTCAACTCATGCTTTTGAATGCATTTACGCGTTTTAAAAGATCATACGAGTAGGGTGAAAGAGATTTAAGTTTTTTTGTGTTGTATATTAAGAGAAAGCATCCAAATACGTTGTTTGCATTCATTTGAGTGTGAAACTACACCTAGGATGTTTACAGTTACAAACAAGCTTCAACTCAAGCTTTTGAATGTATTTACGCGTTTTAAAAGCTCATACGAGTAGGGTGAAATAGATTTGAGTTCTTTTGTATTGTATATTAAGAGAAAGCATCCAAATACTTTGTTTGCATTCATTTGAGTGTGAAATTACACCTAGGATATTTACAAGTACAAACAAGCTTCAACTCAAGCTTTTGAATGTATTTACGCATTTTAAAAGCTCATACGAGTAGGGTGAAAGAGATTTGAGTTCTTTTGTATTGTATATTAAGAGAAAGCATCCAAATACTTTGTTTGCATTCATTTGAGTGTGAAATTACACCTAGGATGTTTACAGTTACAAACAAGCTTCAACTCAAGCTTTTGAATGCATTTACGCGTTTTAAAAGCTCATACGAGTAGGGTGAAAGAGATTTGAGTTCTTTTGTGTTGTATATTAAGAGAAAGCATCCAAATACTTTGTTTGCATTCATTTGAGTGTGAAATTACACCTAGGATGTTTACAGTTACAAACAAGCTTCAACTCAAGCTTTTGAATGCATTTACGCGTTTTAAAAGCTCATACGAGTAGGGTGAAAGAGATTTGAGTTCTTTTGTGTTGTATATTAAGAGAAAGCATCCAAATACTTTGTTTGCATTCATTTGAGTGTGACACTACACCTAGGATGTTTACAAGTACAAACCAGCTTCAACTCAAGCTTTTGAATGCATTTCCGCGTTTTAAAAGCTCATACGAGTAGGGTGAAAGAGATTTGAGTTCTTTTGTGTTGTATATTAAGAGAAAGTATCCAAATACGTTGTTTACATTCATTTGAGTGTGAAACTACACCTTGGATGTTTACAAGTACAAACGAGCTTCAACTCAAGCTGTTGAATGAATTTACGCGTTTTAACAGCTCATTCGAGTAGGGTGAAAGAGATTTGAGTTATTTTGTGTTGTATATTAAGAGAAAGCATCCAAATACTTTGTTTGCATTCATTTGAGTGTGAAACTATACCTAGGATGTTTACAGTTACAAACAAGCTTCAACTCAAGCTTTTGAATGAATTTACGCGTTTTAACAGCTCATTCGAGTAGGGTGAAAGAGATTTGAGTTCTTTTGTCTTGTATATTAAGAGAAAGCATCCAAATACTTTGTTTGCATTCATTTGAGTGTGAAACTACACCTAGGATGTTTACAGTTACAAACAAGCTTCAACTCAAGCTTTTGAATGCATTTACGCGTTTTAAAAGCTCATACGAGTAGGGTCAAAGAGATTTGAGTTCTTTTGTATTGTATATTAAGAGAAAGCATCCAAATACTTTGTTTGCATTCATTTGAATGTGAAACTACACTTAGGATGTTTACAGTTACAAACAAGCTTCAAGTCAGGCTTTTGAATGTATTTACGCGTTTTAAAAGCTCATACGAGTAGGGTGAAAGAGATTTGAGTTCTTTTGTGTTGTATATTCAGAGAAATCATCCAAATACTTTGTTTGCATTCATTTGATTGTGAAACTACAACTAGGATATTTACAGTTACAAACAAGCTTCAACTCATGCTTTTGAATGCATTTACGCCTTTTAAAAGCTCATACGAGTAGGGTGAAAGAGATTTGAGTTCTTTTGTGTTGTATATTAAGAGAAAGCATCCAAATACGTTGTTTGCATTCATTTGAGTGTGAAACTACACCTAGGATGTTTACAGTTACAAACAAGCTTCAACTCAAGCTTTTGAATGTATTTACCCGTTTTAAAAGCTCATACGAGTAGGGTGAAATAGATTTGAGTTCTTTTGTATTGTATATTAAGAGAAAGCATCCAAATACTTTGTTTGCATTCATTTGAGTGTGAAATTACACCTAGGATATTTACAAGTACAAACAAGCTTCAACTCAAGCTTTTGAATGTATTTACGCATTTTAAAAGCTCATACGAGTAGGGTGAAAGAGATTTGAGTTCTTTTGTATTGTATATTAAGAGAAAGCATCCAAATACTTTGTGTCCATTAATTTGAGTGTGAAACTACACCTAGGATGGTTACAGTTACAAACAAGCTTCAACTCAAGCTTTTGAATGCATTTACGCGTTTTAAAAGCTCATTCGAGTAGGGTGAAAGAGATTTGAGTTTTTTTGTGTTGTATATTAAGAGAAAGCATCCAAATACTTTGTTTGCATTCATTTGAGTGTGAAACTACACCTAGGATGTTAACAGTTACAAACAAGCTTCAACTCAAGCTTTTGAATGCATTTACGCGTTCTAAAAGCTCATACGAGTAGGGTGAAAGAGATTTGAGTTCTTTTGTGTTGTATATTAAGAGAAAGCATCCAAATACTTTGTTTGCAGTGATTTGAGTCTGAAACTACACCTAGGATGTTTACAAGTACAAACAAGCTTCAACTCAAATCGTTGAATGATTTTACGCGTTTTAACAGCTCTTACAACTAGGGTGATAGAAATTGAGTTCTTTTGTGTTGTATATTAAGAGAAAGCATCCAAATACGTTGTTTGCATTCATTTGAGTGTGAAACTACACCTAGGATGTTTACAGTTACAAACAAGCTTCAACTCAAGCTTTTGAATGTATTTACGCGTTTTAAAAGCTCATACGAGTAGGGTGAAATAGATTTGAGTTCTTTTGTATTGTATATTAAGAGAAAGCATCCAAATACTTTGTTTGCATTCATTTGAGTGTGAAATTACACCTAGGATATTTACAAGTACAAACAAGCTTCAACTCAAGCTTTTGAATGTATTTACGCATTTTAAAAGCTCATACGAGTAGGGTGAAAGAGATTTGAGTTCTTTTGTATTGTATATTAAGAGAAAGCATCCAAATACTTTGTGTCCATTAATTTGAGTGTGAAACTACACCTAGGATGGTTACAGTTACAAACAAGCTTCAACTCAAGCTTTTGAATGCATTTACGCGTTTTAAAAGCTCATTCGAGTAGGGTGAAAGAGATTTGAGTTCTTTTGTGTTGTATATTAAGAGAAAGCATCCAAATACTTTGTTTGCATTCATTTGAGTGTGAAACTACACCTAGGATGTTAACAGTTACAAACAAGCTTCAACTCAAGCTTTTGAATGCATTTACGCGTTTTAAAAGCTCATACGAGTAGGGTAAAAGAGATTTGAGTTCTTTTGTGTTGTATATTAAGAGAAAGCATCCAAATACTTTGTTTGCAGTCATTTGAGTGTGAAAATACACCTAGGATGTTTACAAGTACAAACAAGCTTCAACTCAAATCGTTGAATGAATTTACGCGTTTTAACAGCTCTTACGACTAGGGTGATAGAAATTGAGTTCTTTTGTGTTGTATATTTAGAGAAAGCATCCAAATACTTTGTTTGCATTCATTTGAGTGTGAATTACACCTAGGATGTTTACAGTTACAAACAAGCTTCAACTCAAGCTTTTGAATGCATTTACGCGTTTTAAAAGCTCATACGAGTAGGGTGAAAGAGATTTGAGTTCTTTTGTGTTGTATATTAAGAGAAAGCATCCAAATACTTTGTTTGCATTCATTTGAGTGTGAAATTACACCTAGGATGTTTACAGTTACAAACAAGCTTCAACTCAAGATTTTGAATGCATTTACGCGTTTTAAAAGCTCATACGAGTAGGGTGAAAGAGATTTGACTTCTTTTGTGTTGTATATTAAGAGAAAGCATCCAAATACTTTGTTTGCATTCATTTGAGTGTGACACTACACCTAGGATGTTTACAAGTACAAACCAGCTTCAACTCAAGCTTTTGAATGCATTTCCGCGTTTTAAAAGCTCATACGAGAAGGGTGAAAGAGATTTTGGTTCTATCGTGTTGTACATTAAGAGAAAGCATCCAAATACTTTTTTTGCATTCATTTGAGTGTGAAATAACACCAGGGTTGTTTACAAGTACAAACAAGCTTCAACTCAAGCTTTTGAATGCATTTACGCATTTTAAAAGCTCATACGAGTAGGGTGAAAGAGATTTCATTTCTTTTCTGTTGTATATTAAGAGAAAGCATCCAAATACTTTGTTTGCATTCATTTGAGTCTGAAACTACACCTAGGATGTTTACAAGTACAAACAAGCTTCAACTCAAGCTGTTGAATGTATTTACGCGTTTTAATAGCTCTTACGACTAGGGTGATAGAAATTGAGTTCTTTTGTGTTGAATATTAAGAGAAAGCATCCAAATACTTTGTTTGCATTCATTGGAGTGTGAAACTACACCTAGGTTGTTTACAGTTACAAACAAGCTTCAACTCATGCTTTTGAATTCATTTACGCGTTTTAAAACCTCATACGAGTAGGGTGAAAGAGATTTGAGTTCTTTTGTGTTGTATATTAAGAGAAAATATCCAGATACTTTGTTTGCATTCATTGGAGTGTGAAACTATACCTAGGATGTTTACAATTACAAACAAGCTTCAACTCAAGCTTTTGAATGCATTTACGCGTTTTAAAAGCTCATACGAGGAGGGTGAAAGAGATTTGAGTTCTTTTGGGTTGTATATTAAGAGAAAGCATCCAAATACTTTGTTTCAATTCATTTGAGTGTGAAACTACACCTAGGATGTTTACAAGTACAAACAAGCTTCAAATCAAGCTTTTGAATGCATTTACGCGTTTTAAAAGCTCATACGAGTAGGGTGAAAGAGATTTGAGTTCTTTTGTGTTGTATATTAAGAGAAAATATCCAGATACTTTGTTTGCATTCATTGGAGTGTGAAACTACACCTAGGTTGTTTCCAGTTACAAACAAGCTCCAACTCATGCTTTTGAATTCATTTACGCGTTTTAAAAGCTCATACGAGTAGGGTGAAAGAGATTTTAGTTCTTTTGAGTTATATAGTAAGAGAAAGAATCCAAATACTTTGTTTGCATTCATTTGAGTGTGAAACTACACCTAGGATGTTTACAAGTACAAACAACCTTCAACTCAAGCTTTTGAATGTATTTACGCGTTTTGAAAGCTCATACGAGTAGGGTGAAAGAGATTTGAGTTCTTTTGTGTTGTGTATTAAGAGAAAGCATTCAAATACTTTGTTTGCATTCATTTGAGTGTGAAATTATACCTAGGATGTTTACAAGTACAAACAAGCTTCAACTCAAGCTTTTGAATGTATTTACGCATTTTAAAAGCTCATACGAGTAGGGTGAAATCGATTTGAGTTCTTTTGTATTGTATATTAAGAGAAAGCATCCAAATACTTTGTTTGCATTCATTTGAGTGTGAAATTACACCTAGGATATTTACAAGTACAAACAAGCTTCAACTCAAGCTTTTGAATGTATTTACGCATTTTAAAAGCTCATACGAGTAGGGTGAAAGAGATTTGAGTTCTTTTGTATTGTATATTAAGAGAAAGCATCCAAATACTTTGTGTCCATTAATTTGAGTGTGAAACTACACCTAGGACGTTTACAGTTAACAACAAGCTTCAACTTAAGCTTTTGAATGCATTTACGCGTTTTAAAAGCTCATACGAGTAGGGTGAAAGATATTTGAGTTCTTTTGTGTTGTATATTAAGAGAAAGCATCCAAATACTTTGTTTGCATTCATTTGAGTGTGAAACTATACCTAGGATGTTTACAGTTACAAACAAGCTTCAACTCAAGCTTTTGAATGTATTTACGCGTTTTAAAAGCTTATACGAGTAGGGTCAAAGAGATTTGAGTTCTTTTGTGTTGTATATTAAGAGAAAGCATCCAAATACTTTGTTTGCATTCATTTGAGTGTGAAACTACACCTAGGATGTTTACAGTTACAAACAAGCTTCAAGTCAAGCTTTTGAATGTATTTACGCGTTTTAAAAGCTCATACGAGTAGGGTGAAAGAGATTTGAGTTCTTTTGTGTTGTATATTAAGAGAAATCATCCAAATACTTTGTTTGCATTCATTTGAGTGTGAAACTACACCTAGGATGGTTACAGCTACAAACAAGCTTCAACTCAAGCTTTTGAATGCATTTACGCATTTTAAAAGCTCATTCGAGTAGGGTGAAAGAGATTTGAGTTCTTTTGTGTTGTATATTAAGAGATAGCATCCAAATACTTTGTTTGCATTCATTTGAGTGTGAAACTACACCTAGGATGTTTACAGTTACAAACAAGCTTCAACTCAAGCTTTTGAATGCATTTACGCGTTTTAAAAGCTCATACGTGTAGGGTGAAAGAGATTTGAGTTCTTTTGTGTTTTATATTAAGAGAAAGCATCCAAATACGTTGTTTGCATTCATTTAAGTGTGAAACTACACCTAGGATGTTTACAAGTACAAACAAGCTTCAACTCAAGCTTTTGAATGCATTTACGCGTTTTAAAAGCTCATACGAGTAGGGTGAAAGTGATTTGAGTTCTTTTGTGTTGTATATTAAGAGAAAGCATCCAAATACTTTGTTTGCATTCATTTGAGTGTGAAACTACACCTAGGATGTTCACAGTTACAAACAAGCTTTAACTCAAGCTTTTGAATGCATTTACGCGTTTTAAAAGCTCATACGAGTAGGGTGAAAGAGATTTGAGTTCTTTTGGGTTGTGTATTAAGAGAAAGCATTCAAATACTTTGTTTGCATTCATTTGAGTGTGAATTTACTCCTAGGATGTTTACAAGTACAAACAAGCTTCAACTCAAGCTTTTGAATGTATTTACGCATTTTAAAAGCTCATACGAGTAGGGTGAAATAGATTTGAGTTCTTTTGTATTGTATATTAAGAGAAAGCATCCAAATACTTTGTTTGCATTCATTTGAGTGTGAAATTACACCTAGGATATTTACAAGTACAAACACGCTTCAACTCAAGCTTTTGAATGTATTTACGCATTTTAAAATCTCATACGAGTAGGGTGAAAGAGATTTGAGTTCTTTTGTGTTGTGTATTAAGAGAAAGCATTCAAATACTTTGTTTGCATTCATTTGAGTGTGAATTTACTCCTAGGATGTTTACAAGTGCAAACAAGCTTCAACTCAAGCTTTTGAATGTATTTACGCATTTTAAAAGCTCATACGAGTAGGGTGAAATAGATTTGAGTTCTTTTGTATTGTATATTAAGAGAAAGCATCCAAATACTTTGTTTGCATTCATTTGAGTGTGAAATTACACCTAGGATATTTACAAGTACAAACAAGCTTCAACTCAAGCTTTTGAATGTATTTACGCATTTTAAAAGCTCATACGAGTAGGGTGAAAGAGATTTGAGTTCTTTTGTATTGTATATTAAGAGAAAGCATCCAAATACTTTGTGTCCATTAATTTGAGTTTGAAACTACACCTAGGATGTTTACAGTTACAAACAAGCTTCAACTCAAGCTTTTGAATGCATTTACGCGTTTTAAAAGCTCATACGAGTAGGGTCAAAGAGATTTGAGTTCTTTTGTATTGTATATTAAGAGAAAGCATCCAAATACTTTGTTTGCATTCATTTGAGTGTGACACTACACCTAGGATGTTTACAGTTACAAACAAGCTTTAACTCAAGCTTTTGAATGCATTTATGCGTTTTAAAAGCTCATACGAGTAGGGTCAAAGAGATTTGAGTTCTTTTGTATTGTATATTAAGAGAAAGCATCCAAGTACTTTGTTTGCATTCATTTGAGTGTGAAACTACACCTAGGATGTTTACAGTTACAAACAAGCTTCAAGTCAAGCTTTTGAATGTATTTACGCGTTTTAAAAGCTCATACGAGTAGGGTGAAAGAGATTTGGGTTCTTTTGTGTTGTATATTAAGAGAAATCATCCAAATACTTTGTTTGCATTCATTTGAGTGTGAAACTACACCTAGGATGGTTACAGTTACAAACAAGCTTCAACTCAAGCTTTTGAATGCATTTACGCGTTTTAAAAGCTCATTCGAGTAGGGTGAAAGAGATTTGAGTTCTTTTGTGTTGTACATTAAGAGATAGCATCCAAATACTTTGTTTGCATTCATTTGAGTGTGAAACTACACCTAGGATGTTTACAGTTACAAACAAGCTTCAACTCAAGCTTTTTAATGCATTTACGCGTTTTAAAAGCTCATACGAGTAGGGTGAAAGAGATTTGAGTTCTTTTGTGTTGTATATTAAGAGAAAGCATCCAAATACTTTGTTTGCATTCATTTGAGTGTGAAACTACACCTAGGATGTTTATAGTTACAAACAAGCTTTAACTCAAGCTTTTGAATGCATTTACGTGTTTTAAAAGCTCATACGAGTAGGGTGAAAGAGATTTGAGTTCTTTTGTATTGTATATTAAGAGAAAGCATCCAAATACTTTGTTTGCATTCATTTGAGTGTGAAACTACACCTAGGATGTTTACAGTTACAAACAAGCTTCAACTCAAGCTTTTGAATGCATTTACGCGTTTTAAAAGCTCATACGAGTAGGGTGAAAGAGATTTGAGTTCTTTTGTGTTGTATATTAAGAGAAAGCATCCAAATACTTTGTTTGCATTCATTTGAGTGTGAAATTACACCTGGGATATTTACAAGTACAAACAAGCTTCAACTCAAGCTTTTGAATGTATTTACGCATTTTAAAAGCTCATACGAGTAGGGTGAAAGTGATTTGAGTTCTTTTGTGTTGTATATTAAGAGAAAGCATCCAAATACTTTGTTTGCATTCATTTGAGTGTGAAATTACACCTAGGATGTTTACAAGTACAAACAAGCTTCAACTCAAGCTGCTGAATGAATTTACGCGTTTTAAAAGCTCATTCGAGTAAGGTGAAAGAGATTTGAGTTCTTTTGTGTTGTATATTAAGAGAAAGCATCCAAATACTTTGTTTGCATTCATTTGAGTGTGAAACCACACCTAGGATGTTTAAAGTTATAAACAAGCTTCAACTCAAGCTTTTGAATGCATTTACGCGTTTTAAAAGCTCATACGAGTAGGGTGAAAGAGATTTGAGTTCTTTTGTGTTGTATATTAAGAGAAAGCATCCAAATACTTTGTTTGCATTCATTTGAGTGTGAAACTATACCTAGGATGTTTACAGTTACAAACAAGCTTCAACTCAAGCTTTTGAATGCATTTACGCGTTTTAAAAGCTCATACGAGTAGGGTGAAAGAGATTTGAGTTCTTTTGTGTTGTATATTAAGAGAAAGCATCCAAATACTTTGTTTGCATTCATTTGAGTGTGAAACTACACCTAGGATGTTTACAGTTACAAATAAGCTTCAAGTCAAGCTTTTGAATGTATTTACGCGTTTTAAAAGCTCATACGAGTAGGGTGAAAGAGATTTGAGTTCTTTTGTGTTGTATATTAAGAGAAATCATCCAAATTCTTTGTTTGCATTCATTTGAGTGTGAAACTATACCTACGATGTTTACAGTTACAAACAAGCTTCAACTCAAGCTTTTGAATGCATTTACGCGTTTTAAAAGCTTACACGAGTAGGGTCAAAGAGATTTGAGTTCTTTTGTATTGTATATTAAGAGAAAGCATCCAAATACTTTGTTTGCATTCATTTGAGTGTGAAACTACACCTAGGATGTTTACAGTTACAAACAAGCTTCAACTCAAGCTTTTGAATGCATTTACGCGTTTTAAAAGCTCATACGAGTAGGGTGAAAGAGATTTGAGTTCTTTTGTGTTGTATATTAAGAAAAAGCATCCAAATACTTTGTTTGCATTCATTTGAGTGTGAAATTGCACCTGGGATATTTACAAGTACAAACAAGTTTCAACTCAAGCTTTTGAATGTATTTACGCATTTTAAAAGCTCATACGAGTAGGGTGAAAGTGATTTGAGTTCTTTTGTGTTGTATATTAAGAGAAAGCATCCAAATACTTTGTTTGCATTCATTTGAGTGTGAAATTACACCTAGGATGTTTACAAGTACAAACAAGCTTCAACTCAAGCTGCTGAATGAATTTACGCGTTTTAAAAGCTCATTCGAGTAAGGTGAAAGAGATTTGAGTTCTTTTGTGTTGTATATTAAGAGAAAGCATCCAAATACTTTGTTTGCATTCATTTGAGTGTGAAACCACACCTAGGATGTTTAAAGTTATAAACAAGCTTCAACTCAAGCTTTTGAATGCATTTACGCGTTTTAAAAGCTCATACGAGTAGGGTGAAAGAGATTTGAGTTCTTTTGTGTTGTATATTAAGAGAAAGCATCCAAATACTTTGTTTGCATTCATTTGAGTGTGAAACTACACCTAGGAAGTTTACAAGTACAAACAAGCTTCAACTCAAGCTTTTGAATGTATTTACGCGTTTTAAAAGCTCATACGAGTAGGGTGAAAGAGATTTGAGTTCTTTTGTGTTGTATATTAAGAGAAAGCATCCAAATACGTTGTTTGCATTCATTTGAGTGTGAAACTACACCTAGGATGTTTACAGTTACAAACAAGCTTCAACTCAAGCTTTTGAATGCATTTACGCGTTTTAAAAGCTCATACGAGTAGGGTGAAAGAGATTTGAGTTCTTTTGTGTTGTATATTAAGAGAAAGCATCCAAATAATTTGTTTGCATTCATTTGAGTGTGAAACTATACCTAGGATGTTTACAGTTACAAACAAGCTTCAACTCAAGCTTTTGAATGCATTTACGCGTTTTAAAAGCTCATACGAGTAGGGTCAAAGAGATTTGAGTTCTTTTGTATTGTATATTAAGAGAAAGCATCCAAATACTTTGGTTGCATTCATTTGAGTGTGAAACTACACCTAGGATGTTTACAGTTACAAACAAGCTTCAACTCAAGCTTTTGAATGCATTTACGCGTTTTAAAAGCTCATACGTGTAGGGTGAAAGAGATTTGAGTTCTTTTGTGTTTTATATTAAGAGAAAGCATCCAAATACGTTGTTTGTATTCATTTAAGTGTGAAACTACACCTAGGATGGTTACAAGTACAAACAAGCTTCAACTCAAGCTTTTGAATGCATTTACGCGTTTTAAAAGCTCATACGAGTAGGGTGAAAGTGATTTGAGTTCTTTTGTGTTGTATATTAAGAGAAAGCATCCAAATACTTTGTTTGCATTCATTTGAGTGTGAAACTACACCTAGGATGCTTATAGTTACAAACAAGCTTTAACTCAAGCTTTTGAATGCATTTACGTGTTTTAAAAGCTCATACGAGTAGGGTGAAAGAGATTTGAGTTCTTTTGTGTTGTGTATTAAGAGAAAGCATTCAAATACTTTGTTTGCATTCATTTGAGTGTGAATTTACTCCTAGGATGTTTACAAGTACAAACAAGCTTCAACTCAAGCTTTTGAATGTATTTACGCATTTTAAAAGCTCATACGAGTAGGGTGAAATAGATTTGAGTTCTTTTGTATTGTATATTAAGAGAAAGCATCCAAATACTTTGTTTGCATTCATTTGAGTGTGAAATTACACCTAGGATATTTACAAGTACAAACAAGCTTCAACTCAAGCTTTTGAATGTATTTACGCATTTTAAAAGCTCATACGAGTAGGGTGAAAGAGATTTGAGTTCTTTTGTATTGTATATTAAGAGAAAGCATCCAAATACTTTGTGTCCATTAATTTGAGTGTGAAACTACACCTAGGATGTTTACAGTTACAAACAAGCTTCAACTCAAGCTTTTGAATGCATTTACGCGTTTTAAAAGCTCATACGAGTAGGGTCAAAGAGATTTGAGTTCTTTTGTATTGTATATTAAGCGAAAGCATCCAAATACTTTGTTTGCATTCATTTGAGTGTGAAACTACACCTAGGATGTTTACAGTTACAAACAAGCTTCAACTCAAGCTTTTGAATGCATTTACGCGTTTTAAAAGCTCATACGAGTAGGGTCAAAGAGATTTGAGTTCTTTTGTATTGTATATTAAGAGAAAGCATCCAAATACTTTGTTTGCATTCATTTGAGTGTGAAACTACCCCTAGGATGTTTACAGTTACAAACAAGCTTCAAGTCAAGCTTTTGAATGTATTTACGCGTTTTAAAAGCTCATACGAGTAGGGTGAAAGAGATTTGAGTTCTTTTGTGTTGTATATTAAGAGAAATCATCCAAATACTTTGTTTGCATTCATTTGAGTGTGAAACTACACCTAGGATGGTTACAGTTACAAACAAGCTTCAACTCAAGCTTTTGAATGCATTTACGCGTTTTAAAAGCTCATTCGAGTAGGGTGAAAGAGATTTGAGTTCTTTTGTGTTGTATATTAAGAGATAGCATCCAAATACTTTGTTTGCATTCATTTGAGTGTGAAACTACACCTAGGATGTTTACAGTTACAAACAAGCTTCAACTCAAGCTTTTTAATGCATTTACGCGTTTTAAAAGCTCATACGAGTAGGGTGAAAGAGATTTGAGTTCTTTTGTGTTGTATATTAAGAGAAAGCATCCAAATACTTTGTTTGCATTCATTTGAGTGTGAAACTATACCTACGATGTTTACAGTTACAAACAAGCTTCAACTCAAGCTTTTGAATGCATTTACGCGTTTTAAAAGCTTACACGAGTAGGGTCAAAGAGATTTGAGTTCTTTTGTATTGTATATTAAGAGAAAGCATCCAAATACTTTGTTTGCATTCATTTGAGTGTGAAACTACACCTAGGATGTTTACAGTTACAAACAAGCTTCAACTCAAGCTTTTGAATGCATTTACGCATATTAAAAGCTCATACGAGTAGGGTGAAAGAGATTTGAGTTCTTTTGTGTTGTATATTAAGAGAAAGCATCCAAATACTTTGTTTGCATTCATTTGAGTGTGAAATTACACCTAGGATATTTACAAGTACAAACAAGCTTCAACTCAAGCTTTTGAATGTATTTACGCATTTTAAAAGCTCATACGAGTAGGGTGAAAGTGATTTGAGTTCTTTTGTGTTGTATATTAAGAGAAAGCATCCAAATACTTTGTTTGCATTCATTTGAGTGTGAAATTACACCTAGGATGTTTACAAGTACAAACAAGCTTCAACTCAAGCTGCTGAATGAATTTACGCGTTTTAAAAGCTCATTCGAGTAAGGTGAAAGAGATTTGAGTTCTTTTGTGTTGTATATTAAGAGAAAGCATCCAAATACTTTGTTTGCATTCATTTGAGTGTGAAACCACACCTAGGATGTTTAAAGTTATAAACAAGCTTCAACTCAAGCTTTTGAATGCATTTACGCGTTTTAAAAGCTCATACGTGTAGGATGAAAGAGATTTGAGTTCTTTTGTGTTTTATATTAAGAGAAAGCATCCAAATACGTTGTTTGTATTCATTTAAGTGTGAAACTACACCTAGGATGGTTACAAGTACAAACAAGCTTCATCTCAAGCTTTTGAATGCATTTACGCGTTTTAAAAGCTCATACGAGTAGGGTGAAAGTGATTTGAGTTCTTTTGTGTTGTATATTAAGAGAAAGCATCCAAATACTTTGTTTGCATTCATTTGAGTGTGAAACTACACCTAGGATGTTTATAGTTACAAACAAGCTTTAACTCAAGCTTTTGAATGCATTTACGCGTTTTAAAAGCTCATACGAGTAGGGTGAAAGAGATTTGAGTTCTTTTGTGTTGTGTATTAAGAGAAAGCATTCAAATACTTTGTTTGCATTGATTTGAGTGTGAATTTACTCCTAGGATGTTTACAAGTACAAACAAGCTTCAACTCAAGCTTTTGAATGTATTTACGCATTTTAAAAGCTCATACGAGTACGGTGAAATAGATTTGAGTTCTTTTGTATTGTATATTAAGAGAAAGCATCCAAATACTTTGTTTGCATTCATTTGAGTGTGAAATTACACCTAGGATATTTACAAGTACAAACAAGCTTCAACTCAAGCTTTTGAATGTATTTACGCATTTTAAAAGCTCATACGAGTAGGGTGAAAGTGATTTGAGTTCTTTTGTGTTGTATATTAAGAGAAAGCATCCAAATACTTTGTTTGCATTCATTTGAGTGTGAAATTACACCTAAGATGTTTACAAGTACAAACAAGCTTCAACTCAAGCTTTTGAATGCATTTACGCGTTTTAAAAGCTCATACGAGTAGGGTCAAAGAGATTTGAGTTCTTTTGTATTGTATATTAAGAGAAAGCATCCAAATACTTTGTTTGCATTCATTTGAGTGTGAAACTACACCTAGGATGTTTACAGTTACAAACAAGCTTCAAGTCAAGCTTCTGAATGTATTTACGCGTTTTAAAAGCTCATACGAGTAGGGTGAAAGAGATTTGAGTTCTTTTGTGTTGTATATTAAGAGAAATCATCCAAATACTTTGTTTGCATTCATTTGAGTGTGAAACTACACCTAGGATGGTTACAGTTACAAACAAGCTTCAACTCAAGCTTTTGAATGCATTTACGCGTTTTAAAAGCTCATTCGAGTAGGGTGAAAGAGATTTGAGTTCTTTTGTGTTGTATATTAAGAGATAGCATCCAAATACTTTGTTTGCATTCATTTGAGTGTGAAACTACACCTAGGATGTTTACAGTTACAAACAAGCTTCAACTCAAGCTTTTGAATGCATTTACGCACTTTAAAAGCTCATACGAGTAGGGTGAAAGAGATTTGAGTTCTTTTGTGTTGTATATTAAGAGAAAGCATCCAAATACTTTGTTTGCATTCATTTGTGTGTGAAACTATACCTACGATGTTTACAGTTACAAACAAGCTTCAACTCAAGCTTTTGAATGCATTTACGCGTTTTAAAAGCTTACACGAGTAGGGTCAAAGAAATTTGAGTTCTTTTGTATTGTATATATTAAGAGAAAGCATCCAAATACTTTGTTTGCATTCATTTGAGTGTGAAATTACACCTAGGATATTTACAAGTACAAACAAGCTTCAACTCAAGCTTTTGAATGTATTTACGCATTTTAAAAGCTCATACGAGTAGGGTGAAAGTGATTTGAGTTCTTTTGTGTTGTATATTAAGAGAAAGCATCCAAATACTTTGTTTGCATTCATTTGAGTGTGAAATTACACCTAGGATGTTTACAAGTACAAACAAGCTTCAACTCAAGCTTTTGAATGCATTTACGCGTTTTAAAAGCTCATACGAGTAGGGTCAAAGAGATTTGAGTTCTTTTGTATTGTATATTAAGAGAAAGCATCCAAATACTTTGTTTGCATTCATTTGAGTGTGAAACTACACCTAGGATGTTTACAGTTACAAACAAGCTTCAAGTCAAGCTTTTGAATGTATTTACGCGTTTTAAAAGCTCATACGAGTAGGGTGAAAGAGATTTGAGTTCTTTTGTGTTGTATATTAAGAGAAATCATCCAAATACTTTGTTTGCATTCATTTGAGTGTGAAACTACACCTAGGATGGTTACAGTTACAAACAAGCTTCAACTCAAGCTTTTGAATGCATTTACGCGTTTTAAAAGGTCATTCGAGTAGGGTGAAAGAGATTTGAGTTCTTTTGTGTTGTATATTAAGAGAAAGCATCCAAATACTTTGTTTGCATTCATTTGAGTGTGAAATTACACCTAGGATATTTACAAGTACAAACAAGCTTCAACTCAAGCTTTTGAGTGTATTTACGCATTTTAAAAGCTCATACGAGTAGGGTGAAAGTGATTTGAGTTCTTTTGTGTTGTATATTAAGAGAAAGCATCCAAATACTTTGTTTGCATTCATTTGAGTGTGAAATTACACCTAGGATGTTTACAAGTACAAACAAGCTTCAACTCAAGCTGCTGAATGAATTTACGCGTTTTAAAAGCTCATTCGAGTAAGGTGAAAGAGATTTGAGTTCTTTTGGGTTGTATATTAAGAGAAAGCATCCAAATACTTTGTTTGCATTCATTTGAGTGTGAAACCACACCTAGGATGTTTAAAGTTACAAACAAGCTTCAACTCAAGCTTTTGAATGCATTTACGCGTTTTAAAAACTCATACGAGTAGGGTGAAAGAGATTTGAGTTCTTTTGTATTGTATATTAAGAGAAAGCATCCAAATACTTTGTTTGCATTCATTTGAGTGTGAAACTACACCTAGGATGTTTACAGTTACAAACAAGCTTCAAGTCAAGCTTCTGAATGTATTTACGCGTTTTAAAAGCTCATACGAGTAGGGTGAAAGAGATTTGAGTTCTTTTGTGTTGTATATTAAGAGAAATCATCCAAATACTTTGTTTGCATTCATTTGAGTGTGAAATAACACCAGGGATGTTTACAAGTAAAAACAAGCTTCAACTCAAGCTTTTGAATGCATTTACAGGTTTTAACAGCTCTTACGACTAGGGTGATAGAAATTGAGTTCTTTTGTGTTGTATATTAAGAGAAAGCATCCAAATATTTTGTTTGCATTCATTTAAGTGTGAAACTACACCTAGGATGTTTACACTTACAAACAAGCTTCAACTCAAGCTTTTGAATGCATTTACGCGTTTTAAAAGCTCATACGAGTAGGGTGAAAGAGATTTGAGTTCTTTTGTGTTGTATATTAAGAGAAAGCATCCAAATACTTTGTTTGCATTCATTTGAGTGTGAAATGACACCTAGGATGTTTACAAGTACAAACAAGCTTCAACTCAAGCTGCTGAATGAATTTACGCGTTTTAAAAGCTCATTCGGGTAGGGTGAAAGAGATTTGAGTTCTTTTGTGTTGTATATTAAGAGAAAGCATCCAAATACTTTGTTTGCATTCATTTGAGTGTGAAACCACACCTAGGATGTTTAAAGTTACAAACAAGCTTCAACTCAAGCTTTTGAATGCATTTACGCGTTTTAAAAGCTCATACGAGTAGGGTGAAAGAGATTTGAGTTCTTTTGTGTTGTATATTAAGAGAAAGCATCCAAATACTTTGTTTGCATTCATTTGAGTGTGAAACTATACCTAGGATGTTTACAGTTACAAACAAGCTTCAACTCAAGCTTTTGAATGCATTTACGCGTTTTAAAAGCTCATACGAGTAGGGTCAAAGAGATTTGAGTTCTTTTGTATTGTATATTAAGAGAAAGCATCCAAATACTTTGGTTGCATTCATTTGAGTGTGAAACTACACCTAGGATGTTTACAGTTACAAACATGCTTCAACTCAAGCTTTTGAATGCATTTACGCGTTTTAAAAGCTCATACGTGTAGGGTGAAAGAGATTTGAGTTCTTTTGTGTTTTATATTAAGAGAAAGCATCCAAATACGTTGTTTGCATTCATTTAAGTGTGAAACTACACCTAGGATGTTTACAAGTACAAACAAGCTTCAACTCAAGCTGCTGAATGAATTTACGCGTTTTAACAGCTCTTACGACTAGGGTGATAGAAATTGAGTTCTTTTGTGTTGTATATTAAGAGAAAGCATCCAAATACTTTGTTTGCTTTCATTTGAGTGTGAAATAACACCAGGGATGTTTACAAGTACAAACAAGCTTCAACTCATGCTTTTGAATGCATTTACAGGTTTTAACAGCTCTTACGACTAGGGTGATAGAAATTGAGTTCTTTTGTGTTTTATATTAAGAGAAAGCATCCAAATACGTTGTTTGCATTCATTTAAGTGTGAAACTACACCTAGGATGTTTACAAGTACAAACAAGCTTCAACTCAAGCTGCTGAATGAATTTACGCGTTTTAACAGCTCTTACGACCAGGGTGATAGAAATTGAGTTCTTTTGTGTTGTATATTAAGAGAAAGCATCCAAATACTTTGTTTGCTTTCATTTGAGTGTGAAATAACACCAGGGATGTTTACAAGTACAAACAAGTTTCAACTCAAGCTTTTGAATGCATTTACAGGTTTTAACAGCTCTTACGACTAAGGTGATAGAAATTGAGTTCTTTTGTGTTGTATTTTAAGAGAAAGCATCCAAATACTTTTTTGCATTCATTTGAGTGTGAAACTACACCTAGGATTTTTACAGTTACAAACAAGCTTCAACACAAGCTTTTGAATGCATTTACGCGTTTTAAAAGCTCATACGAGTAGGGTGAAAGAGATTTGAGTTCTTTTGTGTTGTATATTAAGAGAAAGCATCCAAATACTTTGTTTGCATTCATTTGAGTGTGAAATTACACCTAGGATGTTTACAAGTACAAACAAGCTTCAACTCAAGCTGCTGAATGAATTTACGCGTATTAAAAGCTCAATCGAGTAGGGTGAAAGAGATTTGAGTTCTTTTGTGTTGTATATTAAGAGAAAGCATCCAAATACTTTGTTTGCATTCATTTGAGTGTGAAACCACACCTAGGATGTTTAAAGTTACAAACAAGCTTCAACTCAAGCTTTTGAATGCATTTACGCGTTTTAAAAGCTCATACGAGTAGGGTGAAAGAGATTTGAGTTCTTTTGTGTTGTATATTAAGAGAAAGCATCCAAATACTTTGTTTGCATTCATTTGAGTGTGAAACTATACCTAGGATGTTTACAGTTACAAACAAGCTTCAACTCATGCTTTTGAATGCATTTACGCGTTTTAAAAGCTCATACGAGTAGGGTCAAAGAGATTTGAGTTCTTTTGTATTGTATATTAAGAGAAAGCATCCAAATACTTTAGTTGCATTCATTTGAGTGTGAAACTACACCTAGGATGTTTACAGTTACAAACAAGCTTCAACTCATGCTTTTGAATGCATTTACGCGTTTTAAAAGCTCATACGTGTAGGGTGAAAGAGATTTGAGTTCTTTTGTGTTTTATATTAAGAGAAAGCATCTAAATACGTTGTTTGCATTCATTTAAGTGTGAAACTACACCTAGGATGTTTACAAGTACAAACAAGCTTCAACTCAAGCTGCTGAATGAATTTACGCGTTTTAACAGCTCTTACGACTAGGGTGATAGAAATTGAGTTCTTTTGTGTTGTATATTAAGAGAAAGCATCCAAATACTTTGTTTGCTTTCATTTGAGTGTGAAATAACACCAGGGATGTTTACAAGTACAAACAAGCTTCAACTCAAGCTTTTGAATGCATTTACAGGTTTTAACAGCTGTTACGACTAGGGTGATAGAAATTGAGTTCTTTTGTGTTTTATATTAAGAGAAAGCATCCAAATACGTTGTTTGCATTCATTTAAGTGTGAAACTACACCTAGGATGTTTACAAGTACAAACAAGCTTCAACTCAAGCTGCTGAATGAATTTACGCGTTCTAACAGCTCTTACGACTAGGGTGATAGAAATTGAGTTCTTTTGAGTTGTATATTAAGAGAAAGCATCCAAATACTTTGTTTGCTTTCATTTGAGTGTGCAATAACAACAGGGATGTTTACAGTTACAAACAAGCTTCAACTCAAGCTTTTGAATGCATTTACAGGTTTTAACAGCTCTTACGACTAGGGTGATAGAAATTGAGTTCTTTTGTGTTGTATATTAAGAGAAAGCATCCAAATACTTTGGTTGCATTCATTTGAGTGTGAAATCACACCTAGGATGTTTACAAGTACAAACAAGCTTCAACTCAAGCTGCTGAATGAATTTACGCGTTTTAACAGTTCTTACGACTAGGGTGATAGAAATTGAGTTCTTTTGTGTTGTATATTAAGAGAAAGCATCCAAATACTTTGTTTGCATTCATTTGAGTGTGAAACTACACCTAGGATGTTTACAAGTACAAACAAGCTTCAACTCAAGCTGTTAAGTGACTTTACGTGTTTTAACAGCTCTTACGACTAGGGTGATAGAAATTGAGTTCTTTTGTGTTGTATATTTAAGAGAAAGCATCCAAATACTTTGTTTGCATTCATTTGAGTGTGAAATTACACCTGGGATGTGTACAGTTACAAACAAGCTTCAACTCAAGCTTTTGAATGCATTTACGCGTTTTAAAAGCTCATACGAGTAGGGTGAAAGAGATTTGAGTTCTTTTGTGTTGTATATTAAGAGAAAGCATCCAAATACTTTGTTTGCATTCATTTGAGTGTCAAACTACACCTAGGATGTTTAGAAGTACGAACAAGCTTCAACTCAAGCTTTTGAATGCATTTACGCGTTTTAAAAGCTCATACGAGTAGGGTGAAAGAGATTTGAGTTCTTTTGTGTTGTATATTAGGAGAAAGCATCCAAATACTTTGTTTGCATTCATTTGAGTGTGAAATTACACCTAGGATGTTTACAAGTACAAACAAGCTTCAACTCAAGCTTTGAATGAATTTACGCTTTTTAACAGCTCTTACGACTAGGGTGATAGAAATTGAGTTCTTTTGTGTTGTATATTAAGAGAAAGCATCCAAATACGTTGTTTGCATTCATCCAAATTTTTTGTTTGCATACATTTGAGTGTGAAATTACACCTAGGATGTTTACAAGTACAAACAAGTTTCAACTCAAGCTTTTGAATGTATTTACGCATTTTAAAAGCTCATACGAGTAGCGTGAAAGAGATTTGAGTTCTTTTGTATTGTACATTAAGAGAAAGCATCCAAATACTTTGTGTCCATTCATTTGAGTGTGAAACTACACCTTGGATGTTTACAGTTACAAACAAGCTTCAACCCAAGCTTTTGAATGCATTTACGCGTTTTAAAAGCTCATACGAGTAGGGTCAAAGAGATTTGAGTTCTTTTGTATTGTATATTAAGAAAAAGCATCCAAATACTTTGTTTGCATTCATTTGAGTGGGAAACTACACCTAGGATGTTTACAGTTACAAACAAGTTTCAACTCAAGCTTTTGAATGCATTTACGGGTTTTAAAAGCTCATACGAGTAGGGTGAAAGAGATATGAGTTCTTTTGTGTTGTATATTAAGAGAAATCATCCAAATACTTTGTTTGCATTCATTTGAGTGTGAAACTACACCTAGGATGGTTACAGTTACAAACAAGCTTCAACTCAAGCTTTTGAATGCATTTACGCGTTTTAAAAGCTCATACGAGTAGGGTCAAAGAGAATTGAGTTCTTTTGTATTGTATATTAAGAGAAAGCATCCAAATACTTTGTTTGCATTCATTTGAGTGGGAAACTACACCTAGGATGTTTACAGTTACAAACAAGTTTCAACTCAAGCTTTTGAATGCATTTACGGGTTTTAAAAGCTCATACGAGTAGGGTGATAGAGATTTGAGTTCTTTTGTGTTGTATATTAAGAGAAAGCATCCAAATACGTTTTTTGCATTCATTTGAGTGTGAAATTACACCTAGGATGTTTACAAGTACAAACAAGCTTCAACTCAAGCTGCTGAATGAATTTACGCGTTTTAACAGCTCTTACGACTAGGATGATAGAAATTGAGTTCTTTTGTGTTGCATATTAAGAGAAAGCATCCAAATACTTTGTGTACATTCATTTGAGTGTGAAACTACACCTAGGATGTTTACAGTTACAAACAAGCTTCAACTCAAGCTTTTGAATGCATTTACGCGTTTTAAAAGCTCATATGAGTAGGGTGAAAGCGATTTGAGTTCTTTTGTATTGTATATTAAGAGAAAGCATCCAAATACTTTGTGTACATTCATTTAAGTGTGAAACTACACCTAGGATGTTTACAGTTACAAACAAGCTTCAACTCAAGCTTTTGAATGCATTTACGCGTTTTAAAAGCTCATACGAGTAGGGTGAAAGAGATTTGAGTTCTTTTGTGTTGTATACTAAGAGAAAGCATCCAAATACTTTGTTTGCATTCATTTGAGTGTGAAACTATACCTAGGATGTTTACACTTACAAACAAGCTTCAACTCAAGCTTTTGAATGCAGTTACGCGTTTTTAAAAGCTCATATGAGTAGGGTGAAAGAGATTTGAGTTCTTTTGTGTTGTATATTAAGAGAAAGCATCCAAATACTTCGTTTGCATTCATTTGAGTGTGAAATTACACCTAGGATGTTTACAAGTGCAAACAAGCTTCAACTCAAGCTTTTGAATGTATTTACGCATTTTAAAAGCTCATACGAGTAGGGTGAAAGAGATTTGAGTTCTTTTGTATTGTATATTAAGAGAAAGCATCCAAATACTTTGTGTACATTTATTTGAGTGTGAAACTACACCTACGATGTTTATAGTTACAAACAAGCTTCAACTCAAGCTTTTGAATGCAATTACGCGTTTTAAAAGCTCATACGAGTAGGGTGAAAGAGATTTGAGTTCTTTTGTGTTGTATATTAAGAGAAAGCATGCAAATACTTTTTTGCATTCATTTGAGTGTGAAACTATACCTAGGATATTTACAGTTACAAACAAGCTTCAACTCAAGCTTTTGAATGCATTTACGCGTTTTTAAAAGCTCATACGAGTAGGGTGAAAGAGATTTAAGTTCTTTTGTGTTGTATATTAAGAGAAAGCATCCATATTCTTTTTTTGCATTCATTTGAGTGTGAAATTACACCTAGGATGTTTACAAGTACAAACAAGCTTCAACTCAAGCTGCTGAATGAATTTACGCGTTTTAACAGCTCTTACGACTAGGGTGATAGAAATTGAGTTCTTTTGTGTTGTATATTAAGAGAAATCATCCAAATACTTTGTTTGCATTCATTTGAGTGCGAAACTACACCTAGGATGTTTACAGTTACAAACAAGCTTCAACTCAAGCTTTTGAATGCATTTACGCGTTTTAAAAGCTCATACGAGTAGGATGAAAGAGATTTGAGTTCTTTTGTGTTGTATATTAAGAGAAAGCATCCAAATATTTTCTGTACATTCATTTGAGTGTGAAACAACACCTAGGATGTTTACAGTTACAAACAAGCTTCAACTCAAGCTTTTGAATGCATTTACGAGTTTTAAAAGCTCATACGAGTAGGGTGAAAGAGATTTGAGTTCCTTTGTGTTGTATATTAAGACAAATCATCCAAATACTTTCTTTGCATTCATTTGAGTGTGAAACTACACCTAGGATGTTTACAGTTACAAACAAGCTTCAACTCTAGCTTTTGAATGCATTTACGCGTTTTAAAAGCTCATACGAGTAGGGTGATAGAGATTTGAGTTCTTTTGTGTTGTATATTAAGAGAAAGCATCCAAATACGTTTTTTGCATTCATTTGAGTGTGAAATTACACCTAGGATGTTTACAAGTACAAACAAGCTTCAACTCAAGCTGCTGAATGAATTTACGCGTTTTAACAGCTCTTACGACTAGGATGATAGAAATTGAGTTCTTTTGTGTTGCATATTAAGAGAAAGCATCCAAATACTTTGTGTACATTCATTTGAGTGTGAAACTACACCTAGGATGTTTACAGTTACAAACAAGCTTCAACTCAAGCTTTTGAATGCATTTACGCGTTTTAAAAGCTCATATGAGTAGGGTGAAAGCGATTTGAGTTCTTTTGTATTGTATATTAAGAGAAAGCATCCAAATACTTTGTGTACATTCATTTAAGTGTGAAACCACACCTAGGATGTTTACAGTTACAAACAAGCTTCAACTCAAGCTTTTGAATGCATTTACGCGTTTTAAAAGCTCATACGAGTAGGGTGAAAGAGATTTGAGTTCTTTTGTGTTGTATATTAAGAGAAAGCATCCAAATACTTTGTTTGCATTCATTTGAGTGTGAAACTATACCTAGGATGTTTACACTTACAAACAAGCTTCAACTCAAGCTTTTGAATGCAGTTACGCGTTTTTAAAAGCTCATATGAGTAGGGTGAAAGAGATTTGAGTTCTTTTGTGTTGTATATTAAGAGAAAGCATCCAAATACTTCGTTTGCATTCATTTGAGTGTGAAATTACACCTAGGATGTTTACAAGTGCAAACAAGCTTCAACTCAAGCTTTTGAATGTATTTACGCATTTTAAAAGCTCATACGAGTAGGGTGAAAGAGATTTGAGTTCTTTTGTATTGTATATTAAGAGAAAGCATCCAAATACTTTGTGTACATTTATTTGAGTGTGAAACTACACCTACGATGTTTATAGTTACAAACAAGCTTCAACTCAAGCTTTTGAATGCAATTACGCGTTTTAAAAGCTCATACGAGTAGGGTGAAAGAGATTTGAGTTCTTTTGTGTTGTATATTAAGAGAAAGCATGCAAATACTTTTTTGCATTCATTTGAGTGTGAAACTATACCTAGGATATTTACAGTTACAAACAAGCTTCAACTCAAGCTTTTGAATGCATTTACGCGTTTTTAAAAGCTCATACGAGTAGGGTGAAAGAGATTTAAGTTCTTTTGTGTTGTATATTAAGAGAAAGCATCCAAATTCTTTTTTTGCATTCATTTGAGTGTGAAATTACACCTAGGATGTTTACAAGTACAAACAAGCTTCAACTCAAGCTGCTGAATGAATTTACGCGTTTTAACAGCTCTTACGACTAGGGTGATAGAAATTGAGTTCTTTTGTGTTGTATATTAAGAGAAAGCATCCAAATACTTTGTTTGCATTCATTTGAGTGCGAAACTACACCTAGGATGTTTACAGTTACAAACAAGCTTCAACTCAAGCTTTTGAATGCATTTACGCGTTTTAAAAGCTCATACGAGTAGGATGAAAGAGATTTGAGTTCTTTTGTGTTGTATATTAAGAGAAAGCATCCAAATACTTTCTGTACATTCATTTGAGTGTGAAACTACACCTAGGATGTTTACAGTTACAAACAAGCTTCAACTCAAGCTTTTGAATGCATTTACGAGTTTTAAAAGCTCATACGAGTAGGGTGAAAGAGATTTGAGTTCCTTTGTGTTGTATATTAAGACAAATCATCCAAATACTTTCTTTGCATTCATTTGAGTGTGAAACTACACCTAGGATGTTTACAGTTACAAACAAGCTTCAACTCAAGCTTTTGAATGCATTTACGCGTTTTAAAAGCTCATACGAGTAGGGTGATAGAGATTTGAGTTCTTTTGTGTTGTATATTAAGAGAAAGCATCCAAATACGTTTTTTGCATTCATTTGAGTGTGAAATTACACCTAGGATGTTTACAAGTACAAACAAGCTTCAACTCAAGCTGCTGAATGAATTTACGCGTTTTAACAGCTCTTACGACTAGGATGATAGAAATTGAGTTCTTTTGTGTTGCATATTAAGAGAAAGCATCCAAATACTTTGTGTACATTCATTTGAGTGTGAAACTACACCTAGGATGTTTACAGTTACAAACAAGCTTCAACTCAAGCTTTTGAATGCATTTACGCGTTTTAAAAGCTCATATGAGTAGGGTGAAAGCGATTTGAGTTCTTTTGTATTGTATATTAAGAGAAAGCATCCAAATACTTTGTGTACATTCATTTAAGTGTGAAACTACACCTAGGATGTTTACAGTTACAAACAAGCTTCAACTCAAGCTTTTGAATGCATTTACGCGTTTTAAAAGCTCATACGAGTAGGGTGAAAGAGATTTGAGTTCTTTTGTGTTGTATATTAAGAGAAAGCATCCAAATACTTTGTTTGCATTCATTTGAGTGTGAAACTATACCTAGGATGTTTACACTTACAAACAAGCTTCAACTCAAGCTTTTGAATGCAGTTACGCGTTTTTAAAAGCTCATATGAGTAGGGTGAAAGAGATTTGAGTTCTTTTGTGTTGTATATTAAGAGAAAGCATCCAAATACTTCGTTTGCATTCATTTGAGTGTGAAATTACACCTAGGATGTTTACAAGTGCAAACAAGCTTCAACTCAAGCTTTTGAATGTATTTACGCATTTTAAAAGCTCATACGAGTAGGGTGAAAGAGATTTGAGTTCTTTTGTATTGTATATTAAGAGAAAGCATCCAAATACTTTGTGTACATTTATTTGAGTGTGAAACTACACCTACGATGTTTATAGTTACAAACAAGCTTCAACTCAAGCTTTTGAATGTAATTACGCGTTTTAAAAGCTCATACGAGTAGGGTGAAAGAGATTTGAGTTCTTTTGTGTTGTATATTAAGAGAAAGCATGCAAATACTTTTTTGCATTCATTTGAGTGTGAAACTATACCTAGGATATTTACGGTTACAAACAAGCTTCAACTCAAGCTTTTGAATGCATTTACGCGTTTTTAAAAGCTCATACGAGTAGGGTGAAAGAGATTTAAGTTCTTTTGTGTTGTATATTAAGAGAAAGCATCCAAATTCTTTTTTTGCATTCATTTGAGTGTGAAATTACACCTAGGATGTTTACAAGTACAAACAAGCTTCAACTCAAGCTGCTGAATGAATTTACGCGTTTTAACAGCTCTTACGACTAGGGTGATAGAAATTGAGTTCTTTTGTGTTGTATATTAAGAGAAAGCATCCAAATACTTTGTTTGCATTCATTTGAGTGCGAAACTACACCTAGGATGTTTACAGTTACAAACAAGCTTCAACTCAAGCTTTTGAATGCATTTACGCGTTTTAAAAGCTCATACGAGTAGGATGAAAGAGATTTGAGTTCTTTTGTGTTGTATATTAAGAGAAAGCATCCAAATACTTTCTGTACATTCATTTGAGTGTGAAACTACACCTAGGATGTTTACAGTTACAAACAAGCTTCAACTCAAGCTTTTGAATGCATTTACGAGTTTTAAAAGCTCATACGAGTAGGGTGAAAGAGATTTGAGTTCCTTTGTGTTGTATATTAAGAGAAAGCATCCAAATACGTTGTTTGCATTCATTTGAGTGTCAAACTACACCTAGGATGTTTACAAGTACGAACAAGCTTCAACTCAAGCTTTTCAATGCATTTACGCGTTTTAAAAGCTCATATGAGTAGGGTGAAAGCGATTTGAGTTCTTTTGTATTGTATATTAAGAGAAAGCATCCAAATACTTTGTGTACATTCATTTGAGTGTGAAACTACACCTAGGATGTTTACAGTTACAAACAAGCTTCAACTCAAGCTTTTGAATGCATTTACGCGTTTTAAAAGCTCATATGAGTAAGGTGAAAGCGATTTGAGTTCTTTTGTATTGTATATTAAGAGAAAGCATCCAAATACTTTGTGTACATTCATTTGAGTGTGAAACTACACCTAGGATGTTTACAGTTACAAACAAGCTTCACCTCAAGCTTTTGAATGCATTTACGCGTTTTAAAAGCTCATACGAGTAGGGTGAAAGAGATTTGAGTTCTTTTGTGTTGTATATTAAGAGAAAGCATCCAAATACTTTGTTTGCATTCATTTGAGTGTGAAACTATACCTAGGATGTTTACAGTTACAAACAAGCTTCAACTCAAGCTTTTGAATGCAGCTACGCGTTTTTAAAAGCTCATATGAGTAGGGTGAAAGAGATTTGAGTTCTTTTGTGTTGTATATTAAGAGAAAGCATCCAAATACTTTGTTTGCATTCATTTGAGTGCGAAACTACACCTAGGATGTTTACAGTTACAAACAAGCTTCAACTCAAGCTTTTGAATGCATTTACGCGTTTTAAAAGCTCATACGAGTAGGATGAAAGAGATTTGAGTTCTTTTGTGTTGTATATTAAGAGAAAGCATCCAAATACTTTCTGTACATTCATTTGAGTGTGAAACTACACCTAGGATGTTTACAGTTACAAACAAGCTTCAACTCAAGCTTTTGAATGCATTTACGAGTTTTAAAAGCTCATACGAGTAGGGTGAAAGAGATTTGAGTTCCTTTGTGTTGTATATTAAGAGAAAGCATCCAAATACGTTGTTTGCATTCATTTGAGTGTCAAACTACACCTAGGATGTTTACAAGTACGAACAAGCTTCAACTCAAGCTTTTGAATGCATTTACGCGTTTTAAAAGCTCATATGAGTAGGGTGAAAGCGATTTGAGTTCTTTTGTATTGTATATTAAGAGAAAGCATCCAAATACTTTGTGTACATTCATTTGAGTGTGAAACTACACCTAGGATGTTTACAGTTACAAACACGCTTCAACTCAAGCTTTTGAATGCATTTACGCGTTTTAAAAGCTCATATGAGTAAGGTGAAAGCGATTTGAGTTCTTTTGTATTGTATATTAAGAGAAAGCATCCAAATACTTTGTGTACATTCATTTGAGTGTGAAACTACACCTAGGATGTTTACAGTTACAAACAAGCTTCACCTCAAGCTTTTGAATGCATTTACGCGTTTTAAAAGCTCATACGAGTAGGGTGAAAGAGATTTGAGTTCTTTTGTGTTGTATATTAAGAGAAAGCATGCAAATACTTTTTTGCATTCATTTGAGTGTGAAACTATACCTAGGATATTTACAGTTACAAACAAGCTTCAACTCAAGCTTTTGAATGCATTTACGCGTTTTTAAAAGCTCATACGAGTAGGGTGAAAGAGATTTAAGTTCTTTTGTGTTGTATATTAAGAAAAAGCATCCAAATTCTTTTTTTGCATTCATTTGAGTGTGAAATTACACCTAGGATGTTTACAAGTACAAACAAGCTTCAACTCAAGCTGCTGAATGAATTTACGCGTTTTAACAGCTCTTACGACTAGGGTGATAGAAATTGAGTTCTTTTGTGTTGTATATTAAGAGAAAGCATCCAAATACTTTGTTTGCATTCATTTGAGTGCGAAACTACACCTAGGATGTTTACAGTTACAAACAAGCTTCAACTCAAGCTTTTGAATGCATTTACGCGTTTTAAAAGCTCATACGAGTAGGATGAAAGAGATTTGAGTTCTTTTGTGTTGTATATTAAGAGAAAGCATCCAAATACTTTCTGTACATTCATTTGAGTGTGAAACTACACCTAGGATGTTTACAGTTACAAACAAGCTTCACCTCAAGCTTTTGAATGCATTTACGCGTTTTAAAAGCTCATACGAGTAGGGTGAAAGAGATTTGAGTTCTTTTGTGTTGTATATTAAGAGAAAGCATCCAAATACTTTGTTTGCATTCATTTGAGTGTGAAACTATACCTAGGATGTTTACAGTTACAAACAAGCTTCAACTCAAGCTTTTGAATGCAGCTACGCGTTTTTAAAAGCTCATATGAGTAGGGTGAAAGAGATTTGAGTTCTTTTGTGTTGTATATGAAGAGAAAGCATCCAAATACTTTGTTTGCATTCATTTCAGTGTGAAATTACACCTAGGATGTTTACAAGTACAAACAAGCTTCAACCCAAGCTTTTGAATGTATTTACGTATTTTAAAAGCTCATACGAGTAGGGTGAAAGAGATTTGAGTTCTTTTGTATTGTATATTAAGAGAAAGCATCCAAATACTTTGTGTACATTTATTTGAGTGTGAAACTACACCTAGGATGTTTACAGTTACAAACAAGCTTCAACTCAAGCTTTTGAATGCATTTACGCGTTTTAAAAGCTCATACGAGTAGGGTGAAAGAGATTTGAGTTCTTTTGTGTTGTATATTAAGAGAACGCATGCAAATACTTTGTTTGCATTCATTTGAGTGTGAAACTATACCTAGGATATTTACAGTTACAAACAAGCTTCAACTCAAGCTTTTGAATGCATTTACGCGTTTTTAAAAGCTCATACGAGTAGGGTGAAAGAGATTTAAGTTCTTTTGTGTTGTATATTAAGAGAAAGCATCCAAATACTTTTTTTGCATTCATTTGAGTGTGAAATTACACCTAGGATGTTTACAAGTACAAACAAGCTACAACTCAAGCCGCTGAATGAATTTACGCGTTTTAACAGCTCTTACGACTAGGGTGATAGAAATTGAGTTCTTTTGTGTTGTATATTAAGAGAAAGCATCCAAATACTTTGTTTGCATTCATTTGAGTGCGAAACTACACCTAGGATGTTTACAGTTACAAACAAGCTTCAACTCAAGCTTTTGAATGCATTTACGCGTTTTAAAAGCTCATACGAGTAGGGTGAAAGAGATTTGATTTCTTTTGTGTTGTATATTAAGAAAAAGCATCCAAATACTTTGTTTGCATTCCTTTGAGTGTGAAACTATACCTAGGATGTTTACAGTTAGAAACAAGCTTAAACATAAGCTTCTGAATGCATTTACGCGTTTTAAAAGCTCATACGAGTAGGGTGAAAGAGATTTGAGTTCTTTTGAGTTGTATATTAAGAGAAAGCATCCAAATACTTTATTTGCATTCATTTGAGTGTGAAGCTACACCTAGGATGTTTACAGTTACAAACAAGTTTCAACTCAAGCTTTTGAATGCATTTACGCGTTTTAAAAGCTCATACGAGTAGGGTGAAAGAGATTTGAGTTCTTTTGTGTTGTATATTAAGAGAAAGCATACAAATACTTTGTTTGCATTCATTTGAATGTGTGAAACTACACCTAGGATGTTTACAAGTACAAACAAGCTTCAACTCAAGCTGTTGAAGGAATTTACGCGTTTTAACAGCTCTTACGACTACGGTTAAAGAGATTTGAGTTCTCTTGTGTTGTATATTAAGAGAAAGCATCCAAATACTTTGTTTACATTCATTTGAGTGTGAAACTACACCTAGGATGTTTACAGTTACAAACATGCTTCAACTCAAGCTTTTGAATGCATTTACGCGTTTTAAAAGCTCATACGAGTAGGGTGAAAGAGATTTGAGTTCTTTTGTGTTGTATATTAAGAGAAAGCATCCAAATACTTTGTGTACATTCATTTGAGTGTGAAACTACACCTAGGATGTTTACAGTTGCAAACAAGCTTCAACTCAAGCTTTTGAATGCATTTACGCGTTTTAACAGCTCTTACGAGTAGGGTGATAGAAATTGAGTTCTTTTGTGTTGTATATTAAGAGAAAGCATCCAAATACTTTGTTTGCATTCATTTGAGTGTGAAACTACACCTAGGATGTTTACAGTTACTGATGCGTTAGCAAAACTGAAGCTTTTAGCTCGTTTTCGAACAATGGGTATTTTGATAATATTTTGTTTGTTTTTTTGATTATAGAGATTGAAAACGAAGTAAATGAAACGAAAAATAAGAAGAGGGAGGATAGATAGCACCACCACCAGGACTATAAAGGATTTAACCACCAAGTCAAGGCTAAAGGATACTACTTGTTTCACCAAATATCCCTAAGGACATTATAAAGAACAATAAGGTTTGTAAGCAAAAGGCAGCAGCCATTTCATATTTTCATTCATCATCCAGTGCCTTTTACATCAGCTGTTCTTACATATTTATAGGGGTCACAAATGTGCCCTAATAACCTAAGAATACTCTAGAAAGGGTGAGCTGTCCAAGAGTAGTGCCCAAGTAAAATGAAACTTCAGTATTTTGCCCAGAAATGAGCCAAATACGTGCAGTACAAGTTGGAGCGCATTTCCTTCCGTTTTGGACCACTTGACAGCTGTTGCTTGTCCTTGCATAAGGACAAACGTGGGTGAGCTGTAAGGAGCCTCATTCTTCATCCTTACCTGCCCCATGTGCTCTTAGGCGCGCCTTACTCAGCAACTACTTAGGGAATTCAAACAACAACTAATTACATTTGTTAATTATGCTAATTACATGCAGGGTGCACTATAATTAACACTAATTAACACTAATCACACCTAGGATGTTTACAGTTACAACCAAGCTTCAACTCAAGCTTTTGAATGCATTTACGCGTTTTATAAGCTCATATGAGTAGGGTGAAAGAGATTTGAGTTCTTTTGTGTTGTATATTAAGAGAAAGCATCCAAATACTTTGTTTGCATTCATTTGAGTGTGAAACTACACCTAGGATGTTTACAAGTACAAACAAGCTTCAACTCAAGCTTTTGAATGCATTTACGCGTTTTAAAAGCTCATACGAGTATGGTGAAAGAGATTTGAGTTCTTTTGTGTTGTATATTAAGAGAAAGCATCCAAATACTTTGTTTGCATTCATTTGAGTGTGAAACTACACCTAGGATGTTTACAAGTACAAACAAGCTTCAACTGAAGCTTTTGTATGCATTTACACGTTTTAAAAGCTCATGCGAGTAGGGTGAAAGAGATTTGAGTTCTTTTGTGTTGTATATTAAGAGAAAGCATCCAAATACTTTGTTTGAATTCATTTGAGTATGAAACTACACCTAGGATGTTTACAGTAACAAACAAGCTTCAACTCAAGCTTTTGAAGCATTTACGCGTTTTAAAGGCTCATACGAGTAGGGTGAAAAAGATTTCAGTTCTTTTCTGTTGTATATTAAGAGAAAGCATCAAAATACTTTGTTTTCATTCATTTGAGTGTGAAACTACACCTAGGATGTTTACAAGTACAAACAAGCTTCAACTCAAGCTGTTGAATGGATTTAGGCGTTTTAACAGCTCTTACGACTAGGGTGATAGAAATTGAGTTCTTTTGTGTTGTATATTAAGAAAAAGTATCCAAATACTTTGTTTGCATTCATTTGAGTGTGAAATAACACCAGTGATGCGTTAGCAAGACTGAAAGGTTTTAGCTCGTTTTCGAACAATGGGTGTTTTGATAATATTTTGTTTGTTTTGTGATTATAAAGATTGAAAACAAAGTAAATGAAACGAAAAATAAGAAGAGGGAGGATAGATAGCACCACCACCAGGACTATAAAGGATTTAACCACCAAGTAAAGGCTAAAGGATACTACTTGTTTCACCAAATATCCCTAAGGACATTATAAAGAACAACAAGGTTTGTAAGCAAAAGGTAGCAGCCATTTCATATTTTCATTCATTATAATCTGTCTATTACATCAATTGTGCTTACATATTTATAGGGGTTACAAATGTGCCCTAATAACCTAGGAATACTCTAGAATGGGTGAGCTGTCCAAGAGTAGTGCTTAAGCAACTTGAAACTTCAGTATCTGCCCAGAAATGAGCCAAATACGTGCAGTACAATTAAGAGCACATTTTTTTCTGTTTTGGACCACTTGACAGCTGTTGCTTGTCCTTGCATAAGGACAAACGTGGGTAAGCTGTAAGGAGCCTCATTCTTCATCCTTACCTGCCCCATGTGCTCTTAGACGCGCCTTACTCAGCAACTACTTAGGGAGTTCAAATAACAACTAATTACATTTGTTAATTATGCTAATTACATGCAGGGTGCACTATAATTAACAATAATCACAAATATTTATTTGTACGGACTAATTAAGTTGTACGGACTAATCATGCACGAACATAATCAAGATTAAGTGGCCAAAAGGACAGTAATGCCTTTAGAACCAGAAATATCATCACTTTTCTTGAGAGTGTCCCATTTGCCAAGATCATTGCAATGACACTAAATCTAGTGTCTTGATGATCTGATGTTAATGCACCACCAAAGCATCTTTCTCCTCTTCTTTTTTGGGACTTGCCCTCAAGTCTGTGAAAACGAAAGCCATCCAATTTAACTCAAACATGAAGGTGCTGAACTTCGCACCCCTAATTCGGCCTCGGATCTAGGCTCCTATAAATTTTGTCACATCACCCTTAGCTCGCTTCTTGTTCACATCAAAGTGGCTTGTTGTAGTTACACCGATGCCCACTCGAGGGAAGCGACCACACTCATGCCAATCACTATCAAACCTGCTGCTTCCACCATGATGCTTCTCAAAAACTTGTTCAATTTCAGCAAGTGAACTAGCCATGTCATCAAATACAACTTTAAGTTCTGATTTTCTAGGTAAATGACATGTTGTATGAGGTGCTGCATTACATTTCGCTAAACCAGGTTTTGTGACCTCCATAGAGTTATTTTTGTTGTCATGCTCAAGCTGTAAAGTACTTTCTATAACAGAAACTTGTTGCTCAGTGTGTTGTACGAGTAAAGGTGCGATTTTTGCTTGCACGATATCTTCACAAATGACAGTTTCATCACCATGCGTTGGCATCAAGCTCCTCTCTTCACTTAAGTGCCATACAATCTGTTCTTGGTCCATCAACGATACTATCATGTTCTATGGCACTCTTTAATGGTCCTAGGGGCCTTAATGTCCTTTCAATGGCATTAATGATGCATTAGCATCAGGTCATCAAGTTACGAGCGTGAGCATTAATGCATTAATCATGGCATTTGGGACTCTCTCACGTTTGAATGGTGATAATTCTGGTCCTAGAGGTCTTAGTGTCCTTTTGGCCACTTAATCTAGGTTATGTCCGTACAAGATTAATCCGTACAAATAAGCATTTGTGATTAGTGTTAGTTATAGTGCACCCTGCATGTAATTAGCATAATTAACAAATGTAATTAGTTGTTATTTGAATTCCTTAAGTAGTTTTGCTAACGCATCATTAAACCTATGGTCTGATACCAACTGATGCGTTAGCAAAACTGAAGGTTTTTAGCTCGTTTTCGAACAATGGATGTTTTGATAATATTTTGTTTGTTTTTTGATTATAGAGATTGAAAACGAAGTAAATGAAACGAAAAATAAGAAGAGGGAGGATAGATAGCACCACCACCAGGACTATAGAGGATTTAACCACCAAGTCAAGGCTAAAGGATACTACTTGTTTCACCAAATATCCCTAAGGACATTATAAAGAACAACAAGGTTTGTAAGCAAAAGGCAGCAGCCATTTCATATTTTCATTCATCATCAAGTGCCTTTTACATCAGCTGTTTTTACATATTTATAGGGGTCACAAATGTGCCCTAATAACCTAAGAATACTCTAGAAAGGGTGAGCTGTCCAAGAGTAGTGCCCAAGCAAAATGAAACTTCAGTATTTTGCCCAGAAATGAGCCAAATACGTGCAGTACAATTTGGAGCGCATTTCCTTCCGTTTTGGACCACTTGACAGCTGTTGCTTGTCCTTGCATTAGGACAAACTTGGGTGAGCTGTAAGGAGCCTCATTCTTCATCCTTACCTGCCCCATGTGCTCTTAGGCGCGCCTTACTCAGCAACTACTTAGGGAATTCAAATAACAACTAATTACATTTGTTAATTATGCTAATTACATGCAGGGTGCACTATAACTAACACTAATCACAAATGCTTATTTGTACGGATTAATCTTGTACGGACATAACCTAGATTAAGTGGCCAAAAGGACACTAAGACCTCTAGGACCAGAATTATCACCATTCAAACGTGAGAGAGTCCCAAATGCCATGATTAATGTATTAATGCTCACGCTCGTAACTTGATGACCTGATGCTAACGCATCACAGTTACAAACAAGCTTCAACTCAAGCTTTTTAATGCATTTACGCGTTTTTAAAAGATCATACGAGTAGGGTGAAAGAGATTTGAGTTCTTTTGTGTTGTATATTAAGAGAAAGCATCCAAATACTTTGTTTGCATTCATTTGAGTGTGAAACTACATCTAGGATGTTTACAAGTACAAACAAGCTTCAACTCAAGCTGTTAAATGTATTTACGCGTTTTAACAGCTCTTACGACTAGGGTGTTGGAAATTGAGTTCTTTTGTGTTGTATATTAAGAGAAAGCATCCAAATACTTTGTTTGCATTCATTTGAGTGTGAAATTACACCTAGGATGTTTACAGTTACAAACAAGCTTCAACTCAAGCTTTTGAATGCATTTATGCGTTTTAAAAGCTCATACGCGTAGGGTGAAAGAGATTTGAGTTCTTTTGTGTTGTATATTAAGAGAAAGCATCCAAATACGTTGTTTGCATTCATTTGAGTGTGAAACTACACCTAGGATGTTTACAGTTACAAATAAGCTTCAACTCATGCTTTTGAATGCATTTACGCGTTTTAAAAGCTCATACGACTAGGATGAAAGAGAATTGAGTTCTTTTGTGTTGTATATTAAGAGAAAGCATCCAAATACTTTGTTTGCATTCATTTGAGTGTGAAACTACACCTAGGATGTTTACAAGTACAAAGAATCTTCAACTCAAGCTTTTGAATGTATTTACGCGTTTTAACAGCTCTTACGACTAGGGTGATAGAAATTGAGTTCTTTTGTGTTGTATAATAAGAGAAAGCATCCAAATACTTTGTTTGCATTCATTTGAGTGTGAAACTACACCTAGGATGTTTACAGTTACAAACAAGCTTCAACTCATGCTTTTGAATGCATTTACGCGTTTTAACAGCTCTTACGACTAGGGTGTTGGAAATTGAGTTCTTTTGTGTTGTATATTAAGAGAAAGCATCCAAATACGTTGTTTGCATTCATTTGAGTGTGAAACTACACCTAGGATGTTTACAGTTACAAACAAGCTTCAACTCATGCTTTTGAATGCATTTACGCGTTTTAAAAGCTCATACGAGTACGGTGAAAGAGATTTGAGTTCATTTGTGTTGTATAATAAGAGAAAGCATCCAAATACGTTGTTTGCATTCATTTGAGTGTGAAACTACACTTAGGATGTTTACAGTTACAAACAAGCTTCAACTCAAGCTTTTGAATGCATTTACGCATTTTAAAAGCTCATACGAGTAGGGTGAAAGAGATTTGAGTTCTTTTGTGTTGTATATTAAGAGAAAGCATCCAAATACGTTGTTTGCATTCATTTGAGTGTGAAACTACACCTAGGATGTTTACAGTTACAAATAAGCTTCAACTCATGCTTTTGAATGCATTTACGCGTTTTAAAAGCTCATACGGGTAGGGTGAAAGAGATTTGAGTTCTTTTGTGTTGTATATTAAGAGAAAGCATCCAAATACGTTGTTTGCACTCATTTGAGTGTGAAACTACACCTAGGATGTTTACAGTTAGAAACAAGCTTCAACTCAAGCTTTTGAATGCATTTACGCGTTTTAAAAGCTCATACGAGTGGGGTGAAAGAGATTTGAGTTCTTTTGTGTTGTATATTAAGAGAAAGCATCCAAATACGTTGTTTGCATTCATTTGTGTGTGAAACAATACCTAGGATGTTTACAGTTACAAACAAGCTTTGACTCATGCTTTTGAATGCATTTACGCGTTTTAAAAGCTCATACGAGTAGGGTGAAAGAGATTTGAGTTCTTTTGTGTGGTATATTAAGAGAAAGCATCCAAATACGTTGTTTGCATTCATTTGAGTGTGAAACTACACCTAGGATGTTTACAGTTACAAACAAGCTTCAACTCAAGCTTTTGAATGCATTTACGCATTTTAAAAGCTCATACGAGTAGGGTGAAAGAGATTTGAGTTCTTTTGTGTTGTATATTAAGAGAAAGCATCCAAATACGTTGTTTGCATTCATTTGAGTGTGAAACTACACCTAGGATGTTTACAGTTACAAATAAGCTTCAACTCATGCTTTTGAATGCATTTACGCGTTTTAAAAGCTCATACGAGTAGGATGAAAGAGATTTGAGTTCTTTTGTGTTGAATATTAAGAGAAAGCATCCAAATACTTTGTTTGCATTCATTTGAGTGTGAAACTACACCTAGGATGTTTACAAGTACAAACAAGCTTTAACTCAAGCTTTTGAATGTATTTACGGGTTTTAACAGCTCTTTCAACTAGGGTGATAGAAATTGAGTTCTTTTGTGTTGTATATTAAGCGAAAGCATCCAAATACTTTGTTTGCATTCATTTGAGTGTGAAACTACACCTAGGATGTTTACAGTTACAAACAAGCTTCAACTCATGCTTTTGAATGCATTTACGCGTTTTAACAGCTCTTACGACTAGGGTGTTGGAAATTGAGTTCTTTTGTGTTGTATATTAAGAGAAAGCATCCAAATACTTTGTTTGCATTCATTTGAGTGTGAAACTACACCTAGGATGTTTACAAGTACAAACAAGCTTCAACTCAAGCTTTTGAATGTATTTACCCGTTTTAAAAGCTCATACGAGTAGGGTGAAAGAGATTTGAGTTCTTTTGTGTTGTATATTAAGAGAAAGCATCCAAATACTTTGTTTGCATTTATTTGAATGTGTGAAACTACACCTAGGATGTTTACAAGTACAAACAAGCTTCAACTCAAGCTGTTGAATGAATTTACGCGTTTTAACAGCTCTTACGACTAGGGTGAAAGAGATTTGAGATCTTTTGTGTTGTATATTAAGAGAAAGCATCCAAATACTTTGTTTGCATTTATTTGAGTGTGAAACTACACCTAGGAGGTTTACAGTTACAAACAAGCTTCAACTCAATCTTTTGAATGCATTTACGCGTTTTAAAAGCTCATACGAGTAGGGTGAAAGAGATTTGAGTTCTTTTGTGTCGTATATTAAGAGAAAGCATCCAAATACGTTGTTTGCATTCATTTGAGTGTGAAACTACACCTAGGATGTTTACAGTTACAAACAAGCTTCAACTCATGCTTTTGAATGCATTTACGCGTTTTAAAAGCTCATACGAGTACGGTGAAAGAGATTTGAGTTCTTTTGTGTTGTATATTAAGAGAAAGCATCCAAATACGTTCTTTGCATTCATTTGAGTGTGAAACTACCCCTAGGATGTTTACAGTTACAAACAAGCTTCAACTCAAGCTTTTGAATGCATTTACGCATTTTAAAAGCTCATACGAGTAGGGTGAAAGAGATTTGAGTTCTTTTGTGTTGTATATTAAGAGAAAGCATCCAAATACGTTGTTTGCATTCATTTGAGTGTGAAACTACACCTAGGATGTTTACAGTTACAAATAAGCTTCAACTCATGCTTTTGAATGCATTTACGCGTTTTAAAAGCTCATACGAGTAGGATGAAAGAGATTTGAGTTCTTTTGTGTTGTATATTAAGAGAAAGCATCCAAATACTTTGTTTGCATTCATTTGAGTGTGAAACTACACTTAGGATGTTTACAAGTACAAACAAGCTTCAACTCAAGCTTTTGAATGTATTTACGCGTTTTAACAGCTCTTACGACTAGGGTGATAGAAATTGAGATCTTTTGTGTTGTATATTAAGAGAAAGCATCCAAATACTTTGTTTGCATTCATTTGAGTGTGAAACTAGACCTAGGATGTTTACAGTTACAAACAAGCTTCAACTCATGCTTTTGAATGCATTTACGCGTTTTAACAGCTCTTACGACTAGGGTGTTGGAAATTGAGTTATTTTGTGTTGTATATTAAGGGAAAGCATCCAAATACTTTGTTTGCATTCATTTGAGTGTGAAACTACACCTAGGAAGTTTACAAGTACAAACAAGCTTCAACTCAAGCTTTTGAATGTATTTACGCGTTTTAAAAGCTCATACGAGTAGGGTGAAAGAGATTTGAGTTCTTTTGTGTTGTATATTAAGAGAAAGCATCCAAATACTTTGTTTGCATTCATTTGAATGTGTGAAACTACACCTAGGATGTTTACAAGTACAAACAAGCTTCAACTCAAGCTGTTGAATGAATTTACGCGTTTTAACAGCTCTTACGACTAGGGTGAAAGAGATTTGAGATCTTTTGTGTTGTATATTAAGAGAAAGCATCCAAATACTTTGTTTGCATTCATTTGAGTGTGAAACTACACCTAGGAGGTTTACAGTTACAAACAAGCTTCAACTCAAGCTTTTGAATGCATTTACGCGTTTTAAAATCTCATACAAGTAGGGTGAAAGAGATTTGAGTTCTTTTGTGTTGTATATTAAGACAAAGCATCCAAATACGTTGTTTGCATTCATTTGAGTGTGAAACTACACCTAGGTTGTTTACAGTTACAAAGAAGCTTCAACTCATGCTTTTGAATGCATTTACGCGTTTTAAAAGCTCATACGAGTAGGGTGAAAGAGATTTGAGTTCTTTTGTGTTGTATATTAAGAGAAAGCATCCAAATACGGTGTTTGCACTCATTTGAGTGTGAAACTACACCTAGGATGTTTACAGTTAGAAACAAGCTTCAACTCAAGCTTTTGAATGCATTTACGCGTTTTAAAAGCTCATACGAGTACGGTGAAAGAGATTTGAGTTCTTTTGTGTTGTATAATAAGAGAAAGCATCCAAATACGTTGTTTGCATTCATTTGAGTGTGAAACTACACCTAGGATGTTTACAGTTACAAACAAGCTTCAACTCATGCTTTTGAATGCATTTACGCGTTTTAACAGCTCTTACGACTAGGGTGTTGGAAATTGAGTTCTTTTGTGTTGTATATTAAGAGAAAGCATCCAAATACTTTGTTTGCATTCATTTGAATGTGTGAAACTAGACCTAGGATGTTCACAAGTACAAACAAGCTTCAACTCAAGCTGTTGAATGAATTTACGCGTTTTAACAGCTCTTACGACTAGGGTGAAAGAGATTTGAGTTCTTTTGTGTTGTATATTAAGAGAAAGCATCCAAATACTTTGTTTGCATTCATTTGAGTGTGAAACTACAGCTGGGATGTTTACAAGTACAAACAAGCTTCAACTCAAGCTTTTGAATGTATTTACGCGTTTTAACAGCTCTTACGACTAGGGTGATAGAAATTGAGTTCTTTTGTGTTGTATATTAAGAGAAAGCATCCAAATACTTTGTTTGCATTCATTTGAGTGTGAAACTACACCTAGGATGTTTACAGTTACAAACAAGCTTCAACTCATGCTTTTAAATGCATTACGCGTTTTAAAATCTCATACGAGTAGGATGATAGAGATTTGAGTTCTTTTGTGTTGTATATTAAGAGAAAGCATCCAAATACTTTGTTTGCATTCATTTGAGTGTGAAACTACACCTAGGATGTTTACAGTTACAAACAAGCTTCAACTCTTCTTTTGAATGCATTTACGCGTTTTAAAAGCTCATACGAGTAGGGTGAAAGAGATTTGAGTTCTTTTGTGTTGTATATTAAGAGAAAGCATCCAAATACTTTGTTTGCATTCATTTGAGTGTGAAACTACACCTTGGACGTTTACAAGTACAAACAAGCTTCAACTCAAGCTTTTGAATGTATTTACGCGTTTTAACAGCTCTTACGACAAGGGTGATCGAAATTGAGTTCTTTTGTGTTGTATATTAAGAGAAAGCATCCAAATACTTTGTTTGCATTCATTTGAGTGTGAAACTACACCTTGGATGTTTACAAGTACAAACAAGCTTCAACTCAAGCTTTTGAATGTATTTACGCGTTTTAACAGCTCTTACGACAAGGGTGATCGAAATTGAGTTCTTTTGTGTTGTATATTAAGAGAAAGCATCCAAACACTTTGTTTGCATTCATTTGAGTGTGAAACTACACCTAGGATGTTTACAAGTACAAACAAGCTCCGACTCAAGCTTTTGAATGTATTTTCGCGTTTTAAAAGCTCATACGAGTAGGGTGAAAGAGATTTGAGTTCTTTTGTGTTGTATATTAAGAGAAAGCATCCAAATACTTTGTTTGCATTCATTTGAGTGTGAAACTACACCTAGGATGTTTACAAGTACAAACAAGCTTCAACTCAAGCTTTTGAATGTATTTACGCGTTTTAACAGCTCTTACGACAAGGGTGATAGAAATTGAGTTCTTTTGTGTTGTATATTAAGAGAAAGCATCCAAACACTTTGTTTGCATTCATTTGAGTGTGAAACTACACCTAGGATATTTACAGTTACAAAGAAGCTTCAACTCAAGCTTTTGAATGCATTTACGCGTTTTAAAAGCTCATACGACTAGGGTGAAAGAGATTTGAGTTCTTTTGTGTTGTATATTAAGAGAAAGCATCCAAATACTTTGTTTGCATTCATTTGAGTGTGAACCTACACCTAGGATGTTTAAAAGTACAAACAAGCTTCAACTCAAGCTTTTGAATGTATTTAAGCGTTTTAACAGCTCTTACGACTAGGGTGAAAGAGATTTGACATCTTTTGTGTTGTATATTAAGAGAAAACATCCAAATACTTTGTTTGCATTCATTTGAGTATGAAACTACACCTAGGAGGTTTACAATTACAAACAAGCTTCAACTGATGATTTTGAATGCATTTACGCGTTTTAAAAGCTCATACGAGTAGGGTGAAAGAGATTTGAGTTCTTTTGTGTTGTATATTAAGAGAAAGCATCCAAATACTTTGTTTGCATTCATTTGAGTGTGAAACTACACCTAGGATGTTTACAAGAACAAACAAGCTTCAACTCAAGCTTTTGAATGTATTTACGCGTTTTAAAAGCTCATACGAGTAGGGTGAAAGAGATTTGAGTTCTTTTGTGTTGTATATTAAGAGAAAGCATCCAAATACGTTGTTTGCATTCATTTGAGTGTGAAACTACACCTAGGATGTTTACAGTTACAAACAAGCTTCAACTCAAGCTTTTGAATGCATTTACGCGTTTTAAAAGCTCATACGAGTTGGGTGAAAGAGATTTGAGTTCTTTGGTGTTATATATTAAGAGAAAGCATCCAAATACGTTGTTTGCATTCATTTGAGTGTGAAACTACACATAGGATGTTTACAGTTACAAACAAGCTTCAACTCATGCTTTTGAATGCATTTACGCGTTTTAAAAGCTCATACGATTAGGATGAAAGAGATTTGAGTTCTTTTGTGTTGTATATTAAGAGAAAGCATCCAAATACTTTGTTTGCATTCATTTGATTGTGAAACTATACCTACGATGTTTACAAGTACAAACAAGCTTCAACTCAAGCTTTTTAATGTATTTACGCATTTTAACAGCTCTTACGACTAGGGTGATAGAAATTGAGTTCTTTTGTGTTGTATATTAAGAGAAAGCATCCAAATACTTTGTTTGCATTCATTTGAGTGTGAAACTACACCTAGGATGTTTACAAGTACAAACAAGCTTCAACTCAAGCTTTTGAATGTATTTACGCGTTTTAACAGCTCATACGACTAGGGTGATGGAAATTGAGTTCTTTTGTGTTGTATATTAAGAGAAAGCATCCAAATACTTTGTTTGCATTCATTTGAGTGTGAAACTACACCTAGGATGTTTACAGTTACAAAGAAGCTTCAACTCAAGCTTTTGAATGCATTTACGCGTTTTAAAAGCTCATACGAGTAGGGTGAAAGAGATTTGAGTTCTTTTGTGTTGTATATTAAGAGAAAGCATCCAAATACTTTGTTTGGATTCATTTGAGTGTGAAACTACACCTAGGATGTTTACAAGTACAAACAAGCTTCAACTCAAGCTTTTGAATGTATTTAAGTGTTTTAACAGCTCTTACGACTAGGGTGAAAGAGATTTGACATCTTTTGTGTTGTATATTAAGAGAAAACATCCAAATACTTTGTTTGCATTCATTTGAGTGTGAAACTACACCTAGGAGGTTTACAGTTACAAACAAGCTTCAACTGATGATTTTGAATGCATTTACGCGTTTTAAAAGCTCATACGAGTAGGGTGAAAGAGATTTGAGTTCTTCTGTGTTGTATATTAAGAGAAAGCATCCAAATACATTGTTTGCATTCATTTGAGTGTGAAACTACACATAGGATGTTTACAGTTACAAACAAGCTTCAACTCATGCTTTTGAATGCATTTACGCGTTTTAATAGCTCATACGAGTAGGATGAAAGAGATTTGAGTTCTTTTTTGTTGTATATTAAGAGAAAGCATCCAAAAACTTTGTTTGCATTCATTTGAGTGTGAAACTACACCTAGGAAGTTTACAAGTACAAACAAGCTTCAACTCAAGCTTTTGAATGTATTTACGCGTTTTAAAAGCTCATACGAGTAGGGTGAAAGAGATTTGAGTTCTTTTGTGTTGTATATTAAGAGAAAGCATCCAAATACTTTGTTTGCATTCATTTGAATGTGTGAAACTACACCTAGGATGTTTACAAGTACAAACAAGCTTCAACTCAAGCTGTTGAATGAATTTACGCGATTTAACAGCTCTTACGACTAGGGTGAAAGAGATTTGAGATCTTTTGTGTTGTATATTAAGAGAAAGCATCCAAATACTTTGTTTGCATTCATTTGAGTGTGAAACTACACCTAGGAGGTTTACAGTTACAAACAAGCTTCAACTCAAGCTTTTGAATGCATTTACGCGTTTTAAAATCTCATACAAGTAGGGTGAAAGAGATTTGAGTTCTTTTGTGTTGTATTTTAAGAGAAAGCATCCAAATACGTTGTTTGCATTCATTTGAGTGTGAAACTACACCTAGGTTGTTTACAGTTACAAAGAAGCTTCAACTCATGCTTTTGAATGCATTTACGCGTTTTAAAAGCTCATACGAGTAGGGTGAAAGAGATTTGAGTTCTTTTGTGTTGTATATTAAGAGAAAGCATCCAAATACGGTGTTTGCACTCATTTGAGTGTGAAACTACACCTAGGATGTTTACAGTTAGAAACAAGCTTCAACTCAAGCTTTTGAATGCATTTACGCGTTTTAAAAGCTCATACGAGTACGGTGAAAGAGATTTGAGTTCTTTTGTGTTGTATAATAAGAGAAAGCATCCAAATACGTTGTTTGCATTCATTTGAGTGTGAAACTACACCTAGGATGTTTACAGTTACAAACAAGCTTCAACTCATGCTTTTGAATGCATTTACGCGTTTTAACAGCTCTTACGACTAGGGTGTTGGAAATTGAGTTCTTTTGTGTTGTATATTAAGAGAAAGCATCCAAATACTTTGTTTGCATTCATTTGAATGTGTGAAACTAGACCTAGGATGTTTACAAGTACAAACAAGCTTCAACTCAAGCTGTTGAATGAATTTACGCGTTTTAACAGCTCTTACGACTAGGGTGAAAGAGATTTGAGTTCTTTTGTGTTGTATATTAAGAGAAAGCATCCAAATACTTTGTTTGCATTCATTTGAGTGTGAAACTACAGCTGGGATGTTTACAAGTACAAACAAGCTTCAACTCAAGCTTTTGAATGTATTTACGCGTTTTAACAGCTCTTACGACTAGGGTGATAGAAATTGAGTTCTTTTGTGTTGTATATTAAGAGAAAGCATCCAAATACTTTGTTTGCATTCATTTGAGTGTGAAACTACACCTAGGATGTTTACAGTTACAAACAAGCTTCAACTCTTCTTTTGAATGCATTTACGCGTTTTAAAAGCTCATACGAGTAGGGTGAAAGAGATTTGAGTTCTTTTGTGTTGTATATTAAGAGAAAGCATCCAAATACTTTGTTTGCATTCATTTGAGTGTGAAACTACACCTTGGATGTTTACAAGTACAAACAAGCTTCAACTCAAGCTTTTGAATGTATTTACGCGTTTTAACAGCTCTTACGACAAGGGTGATCGAAATTGAGTTCTTTTGTGTTGTATATTAAGAGAAAGCATCCAAATACTTTGTTTGCATTCATTTGAGTGTGAAACTACACCTAGGATGTTTACAAGTACAAACAAGCTTCGACTCAAGCTTTTGAATGTATTTTCGCGTTTTAAAACCTCATACGAGTAGGGTGAAAGAGATTTGAGTTCTTTTGTGTTGTATATTAAGAGAAAGCATCCAAATACTTTGTTTGCATTCATTTGAGTGTGAAACTACACCTAGGATGTTTACAACTACAAACAAGCTTCAACTCAAGCTTTTGAATGTATTTACGCGTTTTAACAGCTCTTACGACAAGGGTGATAGAAATTGAGTTCTTTTGTGTTGTATATTAAGAGAAAGCATCCAAACACTTTGTTTGCATTCATTTGAGTGTGAAACTACACCTAGGATATTTACAGTTACAAAGAAGCTTCAACTCAAGCTTTTGAATGCATTTACGCGTTTTAAAAGCTCATACGACTAGGGTGAAAGAGATTTGAGTTCTTTTGTGTTGTATATTAAGAGAAAGCATCCAAATACTTTGTTTGGATTCATTTGAGTGTGAAACTACACCTAGGATGTTTACAAGTACAAACAAGCTTCAACTCAAGCTTTTGAATGTATTTAAGTGTTTTAACAGCTCTTACGACTAGGGTGAAAGAGATTTGACATCTTTTGTGTTGTATATTAAGAGAAAACATCCAAATACTTTGTTTGCATTCATTTGAGTGTGAAACTACACCTAGGAGGTTTACAGTTACAAACAAGCTTCAACTGATGATTTTGAATGCATTTACGCGTTTTAAAAGCTCATACGAGTAGGGTGAAAGAGATTTGAGTTCTTCTGTGTTGTATATTAAGAGAAAGCATCCAAATACATTGTTTGCATTCATTTGAGTGTGAAACTACACATAGGATGTTTACAGTTACAAACAAGCTTCAACTCATGCTTTTGAATGCATTTACGCGTTTTAATAGCTCATACGAGTAGGATGAAAGAGATTTGAGTTCTTTTTTGTTGTATATTAAGAGAAAGCATCCAAAAACTTTGTTTGCATTCATTTGAGTGTGAAACTACACCTAGGAAGTTTACAAGTACAAACAAGCTTCAACTCAAGCTTTTGAATGTATTTACGCGTTTTAAAAGCTCATACGAGTAGGGTGAAAGAGATTTGAGTTCTTTTGTGTTGTATATTAAGAGAAAGCATCCAAATACTTTGTTTGCATTCATTTGAATGTGTGAAACTACACCTAGGATGTTTACAAGTACAAACAAGCTTCAACTCAAGCTGTTGAATGAATTTACGCGATTTAACAGCTCTTACGACTAGGGTGAAAGAGATTTGAGATCTTTTGTGTTGTATATTAAGAGAAAGCATCCAAATACTTTGTTTGCATTCATTTGAGTGTGAAACTACACCTAGGAGGTTTACAGTTACAAACAAGCTTCAACTCAAGCTTTTGAATGCATTTACGCGTTTTAAAATCTCATACAAGTAGGGTGAAAGAGATTTGAGTTCTTTTGTGTTGTATTTTAAGAGAAAGCATCCAAATACGTTGTTTGCATTCATTTGAGTGTGAAACTACACCTAGGTTGTTTACAGTTACAAAGAAGCTTCAACTCATGCTTTTGAATGCATTTACGCGTTTTAAAAGCTCATACGAGTAGGGTGAAAGAGATTTGAGTTCTTTTGTGTTGTATATTAAGAGAAAGCATCCAAATACGGTGTTTGCACTCATTTGAGTGTGAAACTACACCTAGGATGTTTACAGTTAGAAACAAGCTTCAACTCAAGCTTTTGAATGCATTTACGCGTTTTAAAAGCTCATACGAGTACGGTGAAAGAGATTTGAGTTCTTTTGTGTTGTATAATAAGAGAAAGCATCCAAATACGTTGTTTGCATTCATTTGAGTGTGAAACTACACCTAGGATGTTTACAGTTACAAACAAGCTTCAACTCATGCTTTTGAATGCATTTACGCGTTTTAACAGCTCTTACGACTAGGGTGTTGGAAATTGAGTTCTTTTGTGTTGTATATTAAGAGAAAGCATCCAAATACTTTGTTTGCATTCATTTGAATGTGTGAAACTAGACCTAGGATGTTTACAAGTACAAACAAGCTTCAACTCAAGCTGTTGAATGAATTTACGCGTTTTAACAGCTCTTACGACTAGGGTGAAAGAGATTTGAGTTCTTTTGTGTTGTATATTAAGAGAAAGCATCCAAATACTTTGTTTGCATTCATTTGAGTGTGAAACTACAGCTGGGATGTTTACAAGTACAAACAAGCTTCAACTCAAGCTTTTGAATGTATTTACGCGTTTTAACAGCTCTTACGACTAGGGTGATAGAAATTGAGTTCTTTTGTGTTGTATATTAAGAGAAAGCATCCAAATACTTTGTTTGCATTCATTTGAGTGTGAAACTACACCTAGGATGTTTACAGTTACAAACAAGCTTCAACTCTTCTTTTGAATGCATTTACGCGTTTTAAAAGCTCATACGAGTAGGGTGAAAGAGATTTGAGTTCTTTTGTGTTGTATATTAAGAGAAAGCATCCAAATACTTTGTTTGCATTCATTTGAGTGTGAAACTACACCTTGGATGTTTACAAGTACAAACAAGCTTCAACTCAAGCTTTTGAATGTATTTACGCGTTTTAACAGCTCTTACGACAAGGGTGATCGAAATTGAGTTCTTTTGTGTTGTATATTAAGAGAAAGCATCCAAATACTTTGTTTGCATTCATTTGAGTGTGAAACTACACCTAGGATGTTTACAAGTACAAACAAGCTTCGACTCAAGCTTTTGAATGTATTTTCGCGTTTTAAAAGCTCATACGAGTAGGGTGAAAGAGATTTGAGTTCTTTTGTGTTGTATATTAAGAGAAAGCATCCAAATACTTTGTTTGCATTCATTTGAGTGTGAAACTACACCTAGGATGTTTACAACTACAAACAAGCTTCAACTCAAGCTTTTGAATGTATTTACGCGTTTTAACAGCTCTTACGACAAGGGTGATAGAAATTGAGTTCTTTTGTGTTGTATATTAAGAGAAAGCATCCAAACACTTTGTTTGCATTCATTTGAGTGTGAAACTACACCTAGGATATTTACAGTTACAAAGAAGCTTCAACTCAAGCTTTTGAATGCATTTACGCGTTTTAAAAGCTCATACGACTAGGGTGAAAGAGATTTGAGTTCTTTTGTGTTGTATATTAAGAGAAAACATCCAAATACTTTGTTTGCATTCATTTGAGTGTGAAACTACACCTAGGAGGTTTACAGTTACAAACAAGCTTCAACTGATGATTTTGAATGCATTTACGCGTTTTAAAAGCTCATACGAGTAGGGTGAAAGAGATTTGAGTTCTTTTGTGTTGTATATTAAGAGAAAGCATCCAAATACTTTGTTTGCATTCATTTGAGTGTGAAACTACACCTAGGATGTTTACAAGTACAAACAAGCTTCAACTCAAGCTTTTGAATGTATTTACGCGTTTTAAAAGCTCATACGAGTAGGGTGAAAGAGATTTGAGTTCTTTTGTGTTGTATATTAAGAGAAAGCATCCAAATACGTTGTTTGCATTCATTTGAGTGTGAAACTACACCTAGGATGTTTACAGTTACAAACAAGCTTCAGCTCAAGCTTTTGAATGCATTTACGCGTTTTAAAAGCTCATACGAGTAAGGTGAAAGAGATTTGAGTTCTTTTGTGTTATATATTAAGAGAAAGCATCCAAATACGTTGTTTGCATTCATTTGAGTGTGAAACTACACATAGGATGTTTACAGTTACAAACAAGCTTCAACTCATGCTTTTGAATGCATTTACGCGTTTTAAAAGCTCATACGATTAGGATGAAAGAGATTTGAGTTCTTTTGTGTTGTATATTAAGAGAAAGCATCGAAATACTTTGTTTGCATTCATTTGATTGTGAAACTATACCTACGATGTTTACAAGTACAAACAAGCTTCAACTCAAGCTTTTTAATGTATTTACGCATTTTAACAGCTCTTACGACTAGGGTGATAGAAATTGAGTTCTTTTGTGTTGTATATTAAGAGAAAGCATCCAAATACTTTGTTTGCATTCATTTGAGTGTGAAACTACACCTAGGATGTTTACAAGTACAAACAAGCTTCAACTCAAGCTTTTGAATGTATTTACGCGTTTTAACAGCTTATACGACTAGGGTGATGGAAATTGAGTTCTTTTGTGTTGTATATTAAGAGAAAGCATCCAAATACTTTGTTTGCATTCATTTGAGTGTGAAACTACACCTAGGATGTTTACAGTTACAAAGAAGCTTCAACTCAAGCTTTTGAATGCATTTACGCGTTTTAAAAGCTCATACGAGTAGGGTGAAAGAGATTTGAGTTCTTTTGTGTTGTATATTAAGAGAAAGCATCCAAATACTTTGTTTGGATTCATTTGAGTGTGAAACTACACCTAGGATGTTTACAAGTACAAACAAGCTTCAACTCAAGCTTTTGAATGTATTTAAGCGTTTTAACAGCTCTTACGACTAGGGTGAAAGAGATTTGACATCTTTTGTGTTCTATATTAAGAGAAAACATCCAAATACTTTGTTTGCATTCATTTGAGTGTGAAACTACACCTAGGAGGTTTACAGTTACAAACAAGCTTCAACTGATGATTTTGAATGCATTTACGCGTTTTAAAAGCTCATACGAGTAGGGTGAAAGAGATTTGAGTTCTTCTGTGTTGTATATTAAGAGAAAGCATCCAAATACGTTGTTTGCATTCATTTGAGTGTGAAACTACACATAGGATGTTTACAGTTACAAACAAGCTTCAACTCATGCTTTTGAATGCATTTACGCGTTTTAATAGCTCATACGAGTAGGATGAAAGAGATTTGAGTTCTTTTTTGTTGTATATTAAGAGAAAGCATCCAAAAACTTTGTTTGCATTCATTTGAGTGTGAAACTACACCTAGGAAGTTTACAAGTACAAACAAGCTTCAACTCAAGCTTTTGAATGTATTTACGCGTTTTAAAAGCTCATACGAGTAGGGTGAAAGAGATTTGAGTTCTTTTGTGTTGTATATTAAGAGAAAGCATCCAAATACTTTGTTTGCATTCATTTGAATGTGTGAAACTACACCTAGGATGTTTACAAGTACAAACAAGCTTCAACTCAAGCTGTTGAATGAATTTACGCGTTTTAACAGCTCTTACGACTAGGGTGAAAGAGATTTGAGATCTTTTGTGTTGTATATTAAGAGAAAGCATCCAAATACTTTGTTTGCATTCATTTGAGTGTGAAACTACACCTAGGAGGTTTACAGTTACAAACAAGCTTCAACTCAAGCTTTTGAATGCATTTACGCGTTTTAAAATCTCATACAAGTAGGGTGAAAGAGATTTGAGTTCTTTTGTGTTGTATATTAAGAGAAAGCATCCAAATACGTTGTTTGCATTCATTTGAGTGTGAAACTACACCTAGGTTGTTTACAGTTACAAACAAGCTTCAACTCATGCTTTTGAATGCATTTACGCGTTTTAAAAGCTCATACGAGTAGGGTGAAAGAGATTTGAGTTCTTTTGTGTTGTATATTAAGAGAAAGCATCCAAATACGGTGTTTGCACTCATTTGAGTGTGAAACTACACCTAGGATGTTTACAGTTAGAAACAAGCTTCAACTCAAGCTTTTGAATGCATTTACGCGTTTTAAAAGCTCATACGAGTACGGTGAAAGAGATTTGAGTTCTTTTGTGTTGTATAATAAGAGAAAGCATCCAAATACGTTGTTTGCATTCATTTGAGTGTGAAACTACACCTAGGATGTTTTCAGTTACAAACAAGCTTCAACTCAAGCTTTTGAATGCATTTACGCGTTTTAAAAGCTCATACGAGTAGAGTGAAAGAGATTTGAGTTCTTTTGTGTTGTATATTAAGATAAAGCATCCAAATACTTTGTTTGCATTCATTTGAGTGTGAAGGCAGACCTAGGATGTTTACAGTTACAAACAAGCTTGAACTCAAGCTTTTGAATGCATTTACGCGTTTTAAAAGCTCATACGAGTAGGGTGAAAGAGATTTGAGTTCTTTTGTGTAGTATATTAACAGAAATCATCCAAATACTTTGTTTGCATTCATTTGAGTGTGAAATTATACCTAGGATGTTTACAGTTACAAACAAGCTTCAACTCAAGCTTTTGAATGCATTTACGCGTTTTAAAAGCTCATACGAGTAGGGTGAAAGAGATTTGAGTTCTTTTGTGTTGTATATTCAGAGAAAGCATCCAAATACTTTGTTTGCATTCATTTGAGTGTGAAATTATACCTAGGATGTTTACAGTTACAAACAAGTTTCAACTCAAGCTTTTGAATGCATTTACGCGTTTTAAAAGCTCATACGAGTAGGGTGAAAGAGATTTGAGTTCTTTTGTGTTGTATATTAAGAGAAAGCATCCAAATACTTTGTTTGCATTCATTTGAGTGTGAAACTACACCTAGGATGTTTACAACTACAAACAAGCTTCAACTCATGCTTTTGAATGCATTTACGCGTTTTAACAGCTCTTACGACTAGGGTGTTGGAAATTGAGTTCTTTTGTGTTGTATATTAAGAGAAAGCATCCAAATACTTTGTTTGCATTCATTTGAATGTGTGAAACTAGACCTAGGATGTTTACAAGTACAAACAAGCTTCAACTCAAGCTGTTGAATGAATTTACGCGTTTTAACAGCTCTTACGACTAGGGTGAAAGAGATTTGAGTTCTTTTGTGTTGTATATTAAGAGAAAGCATCCAAATACTTTGTTTGCATTCATTTGAATGTGTGAAACTACACCTAGGATGTTTACAAGTACAAACAAGCTTCAACTCAAGCTGTTGAATGAATTTACGCGATTTAACAGCTCTTACGACTAGGGTGAAAGAGATTTGAGATCTTTTGTGTTGTATATTAAGAGAAAGCATCCAAATACTTTGTTTGCATTCATTTGAGTGTGAAACTACACCTAGGAGGTTTACAGTTACAAACAAGCTTCAACTCAAGCTTTTGAATGCATTTACGCGTTTTAAAATCTCATACAAGTAGGGTGAAAGAGATTTGAGTTCTTTTGTGTTGTATTTTAAGAGAAAGCATCCAAATACGTTGTTTGCATTCATTTGAGTGTGAAACTACACCTAGGTTGTTTACAGTTACAAAGAAGCTTCAACTCATGCTTTTGAATGCATTTACGCGTTTTAAAAGCTCATACGAGTAGGGTGAAAGAGATTTGAGTTCTTTTGTGTTGTATATTAAGAGAAAGCATCCAAATACTTTGTTTGCATTCATTTGAGTGTGAAACTACACCTAGGATGTTTACAGTTACAAACAAGCTTCAACTCTTCTTTTGAATGCATTTACGCGTTTTAAAAGCTCATACGAGTAGGGTGAAAGAGATTTGAGTTCTTTTGTGTTGTATATTAAGAGAAAGCATCCAAATACTTTGTTTGCATTCATTTGAGTGTGAAACTACACCTTGGATGTTTACAAGTACAAACAAGCTTCAACTCAAGCTTTTGAATGTATTTACGCGTTTTAACAGCTCTTACGACAAGGGTGATCGAAATTGTGTTCTTTTGTGTTGTATATTAAGAGAAAGCATCCAAATACTTTGTTTGCATTCATTTGAGTGTGAAACTACACCTAGGATGTTTACAAGTACAAACAAGCTTCGACTCAAGCTTTTGAATGTATTTTCGCGTTTTAAAAGCTCATACGAGTAGGGTGAAAGAGATTTGAGTTCTTTTGTGTTGTATATTAAGAGAAAGCATCCAAATACTTTGTTTGCATTCATTTGAGTGTGAAACTACACCTAGGATGTTTACAAGTACAAACAAGCTTCAACTCAAGCTGTTGAATGTATTTACGCGTTTCAACAGCTCTTACGACAAGGGTGATAGAAATTGAGTTCTTTTGTGTTGTATATTAAGAGAAAGCATCCAAACACTTTGTTTGCATTCATTTGAGTGTGAAACTACACCTAGGATATTTACAGTTACAAAGAAGCTTCAACTCAAGCTTTTGAATGCATTTACGCGTTTTAAAAGCTCATACGACTAGGGTGAAAGAGATTTGAGTTCTTTTGTGTTGTATATTAAGAGAAAGCATCCAAATACTTTGTTTGCATTCATTTGAGTGTGAACCTACACCTAGGATGTTTAAAAGTACAAACAAGCTTCAACTCAAGCTTTTGAATGTATTTAAGCGTTTTAACAGCTCTTACGACTAGAGTGAAAGAGATTTGACATCTTTTGTGTTGTATATTAAGAGAAAACATCCAAATACTTTGTTTGCATTCATTTGAGTGTGAAACTACACCTAGGAGGTTTACAGTTACAAACAAGCTTCAACTGATGATTTTGAATGCATTTACGCGTTTTAAAAGCTCATACGAGTAGGGTGAAAGAGATTTGAGTTCTTTTGTGTTGTATATTAAGAGAAAGCATCCAAATACTTTGTTTGCATTCATTTGAGTGTGAAACTACACCTAGGATGTTTACAAGTACAAACAAGCTTCAACTCAAGCTTTTGAATGTATTTACGCGTTTTAAAAGCTCATACGAGTAGGGTGAAAGAGATTTGAGTTCTTTTGTGTTGTATATTAAGAGAAAGCATCCAAATACGTTGTTTGCATTCATTTGAGTGTGAAACTACACCTAGGATGTTTACAGTTACAAACAAGCTTCAACTCAAGCTTTTGAATGCATTTACGCGTTTTAAAAGCTCATACGAGTAAGGTGAAAGAGATTTGAGTTCTTTTGTGTTATATATTAAGAGAAAGCATCCAAATACGTTGTTTGCATTCATTTGAGTGTGAAACTACACATAGGATGTTTACAGTTACAAACAAGCTTCAACTCATGCTTTTGAATGCATTTACGCGTTTTAAAAGCTCATACGATTAGGATGAAAGAGATTTGAGTTCTTTTGTGTTGTATATTAAGAGAAAGCATCCAAATACTTTGTTTGCATTCATTTGATTGTGAAACTATACCTACGATGTTTACAAGTACAAACAAGCTTCAACTCAAGCTTTTTAATGTATTTACGCATTTTAACAGCTCTTACGACTAGGGTGATAGAAATTGAGTTCTTTTGTGTTGTATATTAAGAGAAAGCATCCAAATACTTTGTTTGCATTCATTTGAGTGTGAAACTACACCTAGGATGTTTACAAGTACAAACAAGTTTCAACTCAAGCTTTTGAATGTATTTACGCGTTTTAACAGCTCATACGACTAGGGTGTTGGAAATTGAGTTCTTTTGTGTTGTATATTAAGAGAAAGCATCCAAATACTTTGTTTGCATTCATTTGAGTGTGAAACTACACCTAGGATGTTTACAGTTACAAAGAAGCTTCAACTCAAGCTTTTGAATGCATTTACGCGTTTTAAAAGCTCATACGAGTAGGGTGAAAGAGATTTGAGTTCTTTTGTGTTGTATATTAAGAGAAAGCATCCAAATACTTTGTTTGGATTCATTTGAGTGTGAAACTACACCTAGGATGTTTACAAGTACAAACAAGCTTCAACTCAAGCTTTTGAATGTATTTAAGCGTTTTAACAGCTCTTACGACTAGGGTGAAAGAGATTTGACATCTTTTGTGTTGTATATTAAGAGAAAACATCCAAATACTTTGTTTGCATTCATTTGAGTGTGAAACTACACCTAAGAGGTTTACAGTTACAAACAAGCTTCAACTGATGATTTTGAATGCATTTACGCGTTTTAAAAGCTCATACGAGTAGGGTGAAAGAGATTTGAGTTCTTCTGTGTTGTATATTAAGAGAAAGCATCCAAATACGTTGTTTGCATTCATTTGAGTGTGAAACTACACATAGGATGTTTACAGTTACAAACAAGCTTCAACTCATGCTTTTGAATGCATTTACGCGTTTTAATAGCTCATACGAGTAGGATGAAAGAGATTTGAGTTCTTTTTTGTTGTATATTAAGAGAAAGCATCCAAAAACTTTGTTTGCATTCATTTGAGTGTGAAACTACACCTACGTTGTTTACAAGTACAAACAAGCTTCAACTCAAGCTTTTTATTGTATTTACGCATTTTAATAGCTCCTACGACTAGGGTGATAGAAATTGAGTTCTTTTGTGTTGTATATTAAGAGAAAGCATCCAAATACTTTGTTTGCATTCATTAGAGTGTGAAACTACACCTAGGATGTTTACAAGTACAAACAAGCTTCAACTCAAGCTTTTGAATGTATTTACGCGTTTTAACAGCTTATACGACTAGGGTGATGGAAATTGAGTTCTTTTGTGTTGTATATTAAGAGAAAGCATCCAAATACTTTGTTTGCATTCATTTGAGTGTGAAAATACACCTAGGATGTTTAAAAGTACAAACAAGCTTCAACTCAAGCTTTTGAATGTATTTAAGCGTTTTAACAGCTCTTACGACTAGGGTGATAGAAATTGAGTTCTTTTGTGTTGTATATTAAGAGAAAGCATCCAAACACTTTGTTTGCATTCATTTGAGTGTGAAACTACACCTAGGATGTTTACAGTTACAAAGAAGCTTCAACTCAAGCTTTTGAATGCATTTACGCATTTTAAAAGCTCATACGAGTAGGGTGAATGAGATTTGAGTTCTTTTGTGTTGTATATTAAGAGAAAGCATCCAAATACGTTGTTTCATTCATTTGAGTGTGAAACTACACCTAGGATGTTTACAGTTACAAACAAGCTTCAACTCATGCTTTTGAATGCATTTACGCGTTTTAAAAGCTCATACGAGTAGGATGAAAGAGATTTGAGTTCTTTTGTGTTGTATATTAAGAGAAAGCATCCAATTACTTTGTTTGCATTCATTTGAGTGTGAAACTAACCTAGGATGTTTACAAGTACAAACAAGCTTCAACTCAAGCTTTTGAATGTATTTACGCGTTTAAACAGCTCTTACGACTAGGGTGATAGAAATTGAGTTCTTTTGTGTTGTATATTAAGAGAAAGCATCCAAATACTTTGTTTGCATTCATTTGAGTGTGAAACTACACCTAGGATGTTTACAAGTACAGACAAGCTTCAACTCAAGCTTTTGAATGTATTTTCGCGTTTTAAAAGCTCATACGAGGAGGGTGAAAGAGATTTGACTTCTTTTGTGTTGTATATTAAGAGAAAGCATCCAAATACGTTGTTTGCATTCATTTGAGTGTGAAACTACACCTAGGATGTTTACAGTTACAAACAAGCTTCAACTCATGCTTTTGAATGCATTTAAGCGTTTTAAAAGCTCATACGAGTAGGATGAAAGAGATTTGAGTTCTTTTGTGTTGTATATAAAGAGAAAGCATCCAAATACTTTGTTTGCATTCATTTGAGTGTGAAACTACACCTAGGATGTTTACAAGTACAAACAAGCTTCAACTTAACCTTTTGAATGTATTTACGCGTTTTAACAGCTCTTACGACTAGGGTGATAGAAATTGAGTTCTTTTGTGTTGTATATTAAGAGAAAGCATCCAAATACTTTGTTTGCATTCATTTGAGTGTGAAACTACACCTAGGATGTTTACAAGTACAAACAAGCTTCAACTCAAGCTTTTGAATGTATTTACGCGTTTTAACAGCTCTTACGACTAGGGTGATAGAAATTGAGTTCTTTTGTGTTGTATATTAAGAGAAAGCATCCAAATACTTTGCTTGCATTCATTTGAGTGTGAAACTACACCTAGGATGTTTACAGTTACAAACAAGCTTCAACTCATGCTTTTGAATGCATTTACGCGTTTTAACAGCTCTTACGACTAGGGTGTTGGAAATTGAGATCTTTTGTGTTGTATATTAAGAGAAAGCATCCAAATACTTTGTTTGCATTCATTTGAGTGTGAAACTACACCTAGGATGTTTAAAAGTACAAACAAGCTTCAACTCAAGCTTTTGAATGTATTTAAGCGTTTTAACAGCTCTTACGACTAGGGTGATAGAAATTGAGTTCTTTTGTGTTGAATATTAAGAGAAAGCATCCAAACACTTTGTTTGCATTCATTTGAGTGTGAAACTACACCTAGGATGTTTACAGTTACAAAGAAGCTTCTTCTTATGCTTTTGAATGCATTTACGCGTTTTAAAAGCTCATACGAGTAGGGTGAAAGAGATTTGAGTTCTTTTGTGTTGTATATTAAGAGAAAGCATCCAAATACGTTGTTTGCATTCATTTGAGTGTGAAACTACACCTAGGATGTTTACAGCTACAAACAAGCTTCAACTCAAGCTTTTGAATGCATTTACGCGTTTTAAAAGCTCATACGAGGAGGGTGAAAGAGATTTGAGTTCTTTTGTGTTGTATATTAAGAGAAAGCATCCAAATACTTTGTTTGCATTCATTTGACTGTGAAACTACACCTAGGATGTTTACAAGTACAAACAAGCTTCAACTCAAGCTTTTGAATGTATTTACGCGTTTTAACAGCTCTTACGACTAGGGTGATAGAAATTGAGTTCTTTTATGTTGTATATTAAGAGAAAGCATCCAAATACTTTGTTTGCATTCATTTGAGTGTGAAACTACACCTAGGATGTTTACAAGTACAAACAAGCTTCAACTCAAGCTTTTGAATGTATTTACGCGTTTTAACAGCTCATACGACTAGGGTGATGGAAATTGAGTTCTTTTGTGTTGTATATTAAGAGAAAGCATCCAAATACTTTGTTTGCATTCATTTGAGTGTGAAACTACACCTAGGATGTTTACAGTTACAAAGAAGCTTCAACTCAAGCTTTTGAATGCATTTACGCGTTTTAAAAGCTCATACGAGTAGGGTGAAAGAGATTTGAGTTCTTTTGTGTTGTATATTAAGAGAAAGCATCCAAATACTTTGTTTGGATTCATTTGAGTGTGAAACTACACCTAGGATGTTTACAAGTACAAACAAGCTTCAACTCAAGCTTTTGAATGTATTTAAGCGTTTTAACAGCTCTTACGACTAGGGTGAAAGAGATTTGACATCTTTTGTGTTGTATATTAAGAGAAAACATCCAAATACTTTTTTTGCATTCATTTGAGTGTGAAACTATACCTAGGAGGTTTACAGTTACAAACAAGCTTCAACTGATGATTTTGAATGCATTTACGCGTTTTAAAAGCTCATACGAGTAGGGTGAAAGAGATTTGAGTTCTTCTGTGTTGTATATTAAGAGAAAGCATCCAAATACGTTGTTTGCATTCATTTGAGTGTGAAACTACACATAGGATATTTACAGTTACAAACAAGCTTCAACTCATGCTTTTGAATGCATTTACGCGTTTTAATAGCTCATACGAGTAGGATGAAAGAGATTTGAGTTCTTTTTTGTTGTATATTAAGAGAAAGCATCCAAAAACTTTGTTTGCATTCATTTGAGTGTGAAACTACACCTACGATGTTTACAAGTACAAACAAGCTTCAACTCAAGCTTTTTATTGTATTTACGCATTTTAATAGCTCTTACGACTAGGGTGATAGAAATTGTGTTCTTTTGTGTTGTATATTAAGAGAAAGCATCCAAATACTTTGTTTGCATTCATTAGAGTGTGAAACTACACCTAGGATGTTTACAAGTACAAACAAGCTTCAACTCAAGCTTTTGAATGTATTTACGCGTTTTAACAGCTCATACGACTAGGGTGATGGAAATTGAGTTCTTTTGTGTTGTATATTAAGAGAAAGCATCCAAATACTTTGTTTGCATTCATTTGAGTGTGAAAATACACCTAGGATGTTTAATAGTACAAACAAGCTTCAACTCAAGCTTTTGAATGTATTTAAGCGTTTTAACAGCTTTTACGACTAGGGTGATAGAAATTGAGTTCTTTTGTGTTATATATTAAGAGAAAGCATCCAAACACTTTGTTTGCATTCATTTGAGTGTGAAACTACACCTAGGATGTTTACAGTTACAAAGAAGCTTCAACTCAAGCTTTTGAATGCATTTACGCATTTTAAAAGCTCATACGAGTAGGGTGAATGAGATTTGAGTTCTTTTGTGTTGTATATTAAGAGAAAGCATCCAAATACGTTGTTTCATTCATTTGAGTGTGAAACTACACCTAGGATGTTTACAGTTACAAACAAGCTTCAACTCATGCTTTTGAATGCATTTACGCGTTTTAAAAGCTCATACGAGTAGGATGAAAGAGATTTGAGTTCTTTTGTGTTGTATATTAAGAGAAAGCATCCAATTACTTTGTTTGCATTCATTTGAGTGTGAAACTAACCTAGGATGTTTACAAGTACAAACAAGCTTCAACTCAAGCTTTTGAATGTATTTACGCGTTTAAACAGCTCTTACGACTAGGGTGATAGAAATTGAGTTCTTTTGTGTTGTATATTAAGAGAAAGCATCCAAATACTTTGTTTGCATTCATTTGAGTGTGAAACTACACCTAGGATGTTTACAAGTACAGACAAGCTTCAACTCAAGCTTTTGAATGTATTTTCGCGTTTTAAAAGCTCATACGAGGAGGGTGAAAGAGATTTGACTTCTTTTGTGTTGTATATTAAGAGAAAGCATCCAAATACGTTGTTTGCATTCATTTGAGTGTGAAACTACACCTAGGATGTTTACAGTTACAAACAAGCTTCAACTCATGCTTTTGAATGCATTTAAGCGTTTTAAAAGCTCATACGAGTAGGATGAAAGAGATTTGAGTTCTTTTGTGTTGTATATAAAGAGAAAGCATCCAAATACTTTGTTTGCATTCATTTGAGTGTGAAACTACACCTACGATGTTTACAAGTACAAACAAGCTTCAACTTAACCTTTTGAATGTTTTTACGCGTTTTAACAGCTCTTACGACTAGGGTGATAGAAATTGAGTTCTTTTGTGTTGTATATTAAGAGAAAGCATCCAAATACTTTGTTTGCATTCATTTGAGTGTGAAACTACACCTAGGATGTTTACAAGTACAAACAAGCTTCAACTCAAGCTTTTGAATGTATTTACGCGTTTTAACAGCTCTTACGACTAGGGTGATAGAAATTGAGTTCTTTTGTGTTGTATATTAAGAGAAAGCATCCAAATACTTTGCTTGCATTCATTTGAGTGTGAAACTACACCTAGGATGTTTACAGTTACAAACAAGCTTCAACTCATGCTTTTGAATGCATTTACGCGTTTTAACAGCTCTTACGACTAGGGTGTTGGAAATTGAGATCTTTTGTGTTGTATATTAAGAGAAAGCATCCAAATACTTTGTTTGCATTCATTTGAGTGTGAAACTACACCTAGGATGTTTAAAAGTACAAACAAGCTTCAACTCAAGCTTTTGAATGTATTTAAGCGTTTTAACAGCTCTTACGACTAGGGTGATAGAAATTGAGTTCTTTTGTGTTGAATATTAAGAGAAAGCATCCAAACACTTTGTTTGTATTCATTTGAGTGTGAAACTACACCTAGGATGTTTACAGTTACAAAGAAGCTTCAACTTATGCTTTTGAATGCATTTACGCGTTTTAAAAGCTCATACGAGTAGGGTGAAAGAGATTTGAGTTCTTTTGTGTTGTATATTAAGAGAAAGCATCCAAATACTTTCTTTGGATTCATTTGAGTGTGAAACTACACCTAGGATGTTCACAAGTACAAACAAGCTTCAACTCAAGCTTTTGAATGTATTTAAGCGTTTTAACAGCTCTTACGACTAGGGTGAAAGAGATTTGACATCTTTTGTGTTGTATATTAAGGGAAAACATCCAAATACTTTGTTTGCATTCATTTGAGTGTGAAACTACACCTAGGAGGTTTACAGTTACAAACAAGCTTCAACTGATGATTTTGAATGCATTTACGCGTTTTAAAAGCTCATACGAGTAGGGTGAAAGAGATTTGAGTTCTTTTGTGTTGTATATTAAGAGAAAGCATCCAAATACGTTGTTTGCATTCATTTGAGTGTGAAACTACACCTAGGATGTTTACAGTTACAAACAAGCTTCAACTCAAGCTTTTGAATGCATTTACGCGTTTTAAAAGCTCATACGAGGAGGGTGAAAGAGATTTGAGTTCTTTTGTGTTGTATATTAAGAGAAAGCATCCAAATACTTTGTTTGCATTCATTTGACTGTGAAACTACACCTAGGATGTTTACAAGTACAAACAAGCTTCAACTCAAGCTTTTGAATGTATTTACGCGTTTTAACAGCTCTTACGACTAGGGTGATAGAAATTGAGTTCTTTTGTGTTGTATATTAAGAGAAAGCATCCAAATACTTTGTTTGCATTCATTTGAGTGTGAAACTACACCTAGAATGTTTACAGTTACAAACAAGCTTCAACTCATGCTTTTGAATGCATTTACGCGTTTTAACAGCTCTTACGACTAGGGTGTTGGAAATTGAGTTCTTTTGTGTTGTATATTAAGAGAAAGCACCCAAATACTTTGTTTGCATTCATTTGAGTGTGAAACTACACCTAGGATGTTTAAAAGTACAAACAAGCTTCAACTCAAGCTTTTGAATGTATTTAAGCGTTTTAACAGCTCTTACAACTAGGGTGATAGAAATTGAGTTCTTTTGTATTGTATATTAAGAGAAAGCATCCAAACACTTTGTTTGCATTCATTTGAGTGTGAAACTACACCTAGGATGTTTACAGTTACAAAGAAACTTCAACTCAAGCTTTTGAATGCATTTAGGCGTTTTAAAAGCTCATACGAGTAGGGTGAAAGAGATTTGAGTTCTTTTGTGTTGTATATTAAGAGAAAGCATCCAAATACTTTGTTTGGATTCATTTGAGTGTGAAACTACACCTAGGATGTTTACAAGTACAAACAAGCTTCAACTCAAGCTTTTGAATGTATTTAAGCGTTTTAACAGCTCTTACGACTAGGGTGAAAGAGATTTGACATCTTTTGTGTTGTATATTAAGAGAAAGCATCCAAATACTTTGTTTGCATTCATTTGAGTGTGAAACTACACCTAGGATGTTTACAGTTACAAAGAAGCTTCAACTCAAGCTTTTGAATGCATTTACGCGTTTTAAAAGCTCATACGAGTAGGGTGAAAGAGATTTGAGTTCTTTTGTGTTGTATATTAAGAGAAAGCATCCAAATACTTTGTTTGGATTCATTTGAGTGTGAAACTACACCTAGGATGCTTACAAGTACAAACAAGCTTCAACTCAAGCTTTTGAATGTATTTAAGCGTTTTAACAGCTCTTACGACTAGGGTGAAAGAGATTTGACATCTTTTGTGTTGTATATTAAGAGAAAACATCTAAATACTTTGTTTGCATTCATTTGAGTGTGAAACTACACCTAGGAGGTTTACAGTTACAAACAAGCTTCAACTGATGATTTTGAATGCATTTACGCGTTTTAAAAGCTCATACGAGTAGGGTGAAAGAGATTTGAGTTCTTTTGTGTTGTATATTAAGAGAAAGCATCCAAATACGTTGTTGCATTCATTTGAGTGTGAAACTACACATAGGATGTTTACAGTTACAAACAAGCGTCAACTCATGCTTTTGAATGCATTTACGCGTTTTAAAAGCTCATACGAGTAGGATGAAAGAGATTTGAGTTCTTTTGTGTTGTATATTAAGAGAAAGCATCCAAATACTTTGTTTGCATTCATTTGAGTGTGAAACTACACCTACGATGTTTACAAGTACAAACAAGCTTCAACTCAAGCTTTTTAATGTATTTACGCATTTTAACAGCCCTTACAACTAGGGTGATAGAAATTGAGTTCTTTTGTGTTGTATATTAAGAGAAAGCATCCAATTACTTTGTTTGCATTCATTTGAGTGTGAAACTACACCTAGGATGTTTACAAGTACAAACAAGCTTCAACTCAAGCTTTTGAATGTATTTACGCGTTTTAACAGCTCATACGACTAGGGTGATGGAAATTGAGTTCTTTTGTGTTGTATATTAAGAGAAAGCATCCAAATACTTTGTTTGCATTCATTTGAGTGTGAAACTACACCTAGGATGTTTAAAAGTACAAACAAGCTTCAACTCAAGCTTTTGAATGTATTTAAGCGTTTTAACAGCTCTTACGACTAGGGTGATAGAAATTGAGTTCTTTTGTGTTGTATATTAAGAGAAAGCATCCAAACACTTTGTTTGCATTCATTTGAGTGTGAAACTACACCTAGGATGTTTACAGTTACAAAGAAGCTTCAACTCAAGCTTTTGAATGCATTTACGCATTTTAAAAGCTCATACGAGTAGGGTGAATGAGATTTGAGTTCTTTTGTGTTGTATATTAAGAGAAAGCATCCAAATACGTTGTTTCATTCATTTGAGTGTGAAACTACACCTAGGATGTTTACAGTTACAAACAAGCTTCAACTCATGCTTTTGAATGCATTTACGCGTTTTAAAAGCTCATACGAGTAGGATAAAAGAGATTTGAGTTCTTTTGTGTTGTATATTAAGAGAAAGCATCCAATTACTTTGTTTGCATTCATTTGAGTGTGAAACTAACCTAGGATGTTTACAAGTACAAACAAGCTTCAACTCAAGCTTTTGAATGTATTTACGCGTTTAAACAGCTCTTACGACTAGGGTGATAGAAATTGAGTTCTTTTGTGTTGTATATTAAGAGAAAGCATCCAAATACTTTGTTTGCATTCATTTGAGTGTGAAACTACACCTAGGATGTTTACAAGTACAGACAAGCTTCAACTCAAGCTTTTGAATGTATTTTCGCGTTTTAAAAGCTCATACGAGGAGGGTGAAAGAGATTTGACTTCTTTTGTGTTGTATATTAAGAGAAAGCATCCAAATACGTTGTTTGCATTCATTTGAGTGTGAAACTACACCTAGGATGTTTACAGTTACAAACAAGCTTCAACTCATGCTTTTGAATGCATTTAAGCGTTTTAAAAGCTCATATGAGTAGGATGAAAGAGATTTGAGTTCTTTTGTGTTGTATATAAAGAGAAAGCATCCAAATACTTTGTTTGCATTCATTTGAGTGTGAAACTACACCTACGATGTTTACAAGTACAAACAAGCTTCAACTTAACCTTTTGAATGTTTTTACGCGTTTTAACAGCTCTTACGACTAGGGTGATAGAAATTGAGTTCTTTTGTGTTGTATATTAAGAGAAAGCATCCAAATACTTTGTTTGCATTCATTTGAGTGTGAAACTACACCTAGGATGTTTACAAGTACAAACAAGCTTCAACTCAAGCTTTTGAATGTATTTACGCGTTTTAACAGCTCTTACGACTAGGGTGATAGAAATTGAGTTCTTTTGTGTTGTATATTAAGAGAAAGCATCCAAATACTTTGCTTGCATTCATTTGAGTGTGAAACTACACCTAGGATGTTTACAGTTACAAACAAGCTTCAACTCATGCTTTTGAATGCATTTACGCGTTTTAACAGCTCTTACGACTAGGGTGTTGGAAATTGAGATCTTTTGTGTTGTATATTAAGAGAAAGCATCCAAATACTTTGTTTGCATTCATTTGAGTGTGAAACTACACCTAGGATGTTTAAAAGTACAAACAAGCTTCAACTCAAGCTTTTGAATGTATTTAAGCGTTTTAACAGCTCTTACGACTAGGGTGATAGAAATTGAGTTCTTTTGTGTTGAATATTAAGAGAAAGCATCCAAACACTTTGTTTGTATTCATTTGAGTGTGAAACTACACCTAGGATGTTTACAGTTACAAAGAAGCTTCAACTTATGCTTTTGAATGCATTTACGCGTTTTAAAAGCTCATACGAGTAGGGTGAAAGAGATTTGAGTTCTTTTGTGTTGTATATTAAGAGAAAGCATCCAAATACTTTCTTTGGATTCATTTGAGTGTGAAACTACACCTAGGATGTTCACAAGTACAAACAAGCTTCAACTCAAGCTTTTGAATGTATTTAAGCGTTTTAACAGCTCTTACGACTAGGGTGAAAGAGATTTGACATCTTTTGTGTTGTATATTAAGGGAAAACATCCAAATACTTTGTTTGCATTCATTTGAGTGTGAAACTACACCTAGGAGGTTTACAGTTACAAACAAGCTACAACTGATGATTTTGAATGCATTTACGCGTTTTAAAAGCTCATACGAGTAGGGTGAAAGAGATTTGAGTTCTTTTGTGTTGTATATTAAGAGAAAGCATCCAAATACGTTGTTTGCATTCATTTGAGTGTGAAACTACACCTAGGATGTTTACAGTTACAAACAAGCTTCAACTCAAGCTTTTGAATGCATTTACGCGTTTTAAAAGCTCATACGAGGAGGGTGAAAGAGATTTGAGTTCTTTTGTGTTGTATATTAAGAGAAAGCATCCAAATACTTTGTTTGCATTCATTTGACTGTGAAACTACACCTAGGATGTTTACAAGTACAAACAAGCTTCAACTCAAGCTTTTGAATGTATTTACGCGTTTTAACAGCTCTTACGACTAGGGTGATAGAAATTGAGTTCTTTTGTGTTGTATATTAAGAGAAAGCATCCAAATACTTTGTTTGCATTCATTTGAGTGTGAAACTACACCTAGAATGTTTACAGTTACAAACAAGCTTCAACTCATGCTTTTGAATGCATTTACGCGTTTTAACAGCTCTTACGACTAGGGTGTTGGAAATTGAGTTCTTTTGTGTTGTATATTAAGAGAAAGCACCCAAATACTTTGTTTGCATTCATTTGAGTGTGAAACTACACGTAGGATGTTTAAAAGTACAAACAAGCTTCAACTCAAGCTTTTGAATGTATTTAAGCGTTTTAACAGCTCTTACAACTAGGGTGATAGAAATTGAGTTCTTTTGTGTTGTATATTAAGAGAAAGCATCCAAACACTTTGTTTGCATTCATTTGAGTGTGAAACTACACCTAGGATGTTTACAGTTACAAAGAAGCTTCAACTCAAGCTTTTGAATGCATTTACGCGTTTTAAAAGCTCATACGAGTAGGGTGAAAGAGATTTGAGTTCTTTTGTGTTGTATATTAAGAGAAAGCATCCAAATACTTTGTTTGGATTCATTTGAGTGTGAAACTACACCTAGGATGTTTACAAGTACAAACAAGCTTCAACTCAAGCTTTTGAATGTATTTAAGCGTTTTAACAGCTCTTACGACTAGGGTGAAAGAGATTTGACATCTTTTGTGTTGTATATTAAGAGAAAGCATCCAAATACTTTGTTTGCATTCATTTGAGTGTGAAACTACACCTAGGATGTTTACAGTTACAAAGAAGCTTCAACTCAAGCTTTTGAATGCATTTACGCGTTTTAAAAGCTCATACGAGTAGGGTGAAAGAGATTTGAGTTCTTTTGTGTTGTATATTAAGAGAAAGCATCCAAATACTTTGTTTGGATTCATTTGAGTGTGAAACTACACCTAGGATGCTTACAAGTACAAACAAGCTTCAACTCAAGCTTTTGAATGTATTTAAGCGTTTTAACAGCTCTTACGACTAGGGTGAAAGAGATTTGACATCTTTTGTGTTGTATATTAAGAGAAAACATCCAAATACTTTGTTTGCATTCATTTGAGTGTGAAACTACACCTAGGAGGTTTACAGTTACAAACAAGCTTCAACTGATGATTTTGAATGCATTTACGCGTTTTAAAAGCTCATACGAGTAGGGTGAAAGAGATTTGAGTTCTTTTGTGTTGTATATTAAGAGAAAGCATCCAAATACGTTGTTTGCATTCATTTGAGTGTGAAACTACACATAGGATGTTTACAGTTACAAACAAGCTTCAACTCATGCTTTTGAATGCATTTACGCGTTTTAAAAGCTCATACGAGTAGGATGAAAGAGATTTGAGTTCTTTTGTGTTGTATATTAAGAGAAAGCATCCAAATACTTTGTTTGCATTCATTTGAGTGTGAAACTACACCTACGATGTTTACAAGTACAAACAAGCTTCAACTCAAGCTTTTTAATGTATTTACGCATTTTAACAGCCCTTACAACTAGGGTGATAGAAATTGAGTTCTTTTGTGTTGTATATTAAGAGAAAGCATCCAATTACTTTGTTTGCATTCATTTGAGTGTGAAACTACACCTAGGATGTTTACAAGTACAAACAAGCTTCAACTCAAGCTTTTGAATGTATTTACGCGTTTTAACAGCTCATACGACTAGGGTGATGGAAATTGAGTTCTTTTGTGTTGTATATTAAGAGAAAGCATCCAAATACTTTGTTTGCATTCATTTGAGTGTGAAACTACACCTAGGATGTTTAAAAGTACAAACAAGCTTCAACTCAAGCTTTTGAATGTATTTAAGCGTTTTAACAGCTCTTACGACTAGGGTGATAGAAATTGAGTTCTTTTGTGTTGTATATTAAGAGAAAGCATCCAAACACTTTGTTTGCATTCATTTGAGTCTGAAACTACACCTAGGATGTTTACAGTTACAAAGAAGCTTCAACTCAAGCTTTTGAATGCATTTACGCGTTTTAAAAGCTCATACGAGGAGGGTGAAAGAGATTTGAGTTCTTTTGTGTTGTATATTAAGAGAAAGCATCCAAATACGTTGTTTGCATTCATTTGAGTGTGAAACTACACCTAGGATGTTTACAGTTACAAACAAGCTTCAACTGATGCTTTTGAATGCATTTACGCGTTTTAAAAGCACCTACGAGTAGGATGAAAGAGATTTGAGTTCTTTTGTGTTGTATATAAAGAGAAAGCATCCAAATACTTTGTTTGCATTCATTTGAGTGTGAAACTACACCTAGGATGTTTACAAGTACAAACAAGCTTCAACTCAAGCTTTTGAATGTATTTACGCGTTTAAACAGCTCTTACGACTAGGGTGATAGAAATTGAGTTCTTTTGTGTTGTATATTAAGAGAAAGCATCCAAATACTTTGTTTGCATTCATTTGAGTGTGAAACTACACCTAGGATGTTTACAAGTACAGACAAGCTTCAACTCAAGCTTTTGAATGTATTTTCGCGTTTTAAAAGCTCATACGAGGAGGGTGAAAGAGATTTGACTTCTTTTGTGTTGTATATTAAGAGAAAGCATCCAAATACGTTGTTTGCATTCATTTGAGTGTGAAACTACACCTAGGATGTTTACAGTTACAAACAAGCTTCAACTCATGCTTTTGAATGCATTTACGCGTTTTAACAGCTCTTACGACTAGAGTGTTGGAAATTGAGTTCTTTTGTGTTGTATATTAAGAGAAAGCATCCAAATACTTTGTTTGCATTCATTTGAGTGTGAAACTACACCTAGGATGTTTAAAAGTACAAACAAGCTTCAACTCAAGCTTTTGAATGTATTTAAGCGTTTTAACAGCTCTTACGACTAGGGTGATAGAAATTGAGTTCTTTTGTGTTGAATATTAAGAGAAAGCATCCAAACACTTTGTTTGCATTCATTTGAGTGTGAAACTACACCTAGGATGTTTACAGTTACAAAGAAGCTTCAACTCATGCTTTTGAATGCATTTACGCGTTTTAAAAGCTCATACGAGTAGGGTGAAAGAGATTTGAGTTCTTTTGTGTTGTATATTAAGAGAAAGCATCCAAATACTTTGATTGGATTCATTTGAGTGTGAAACTACACCTAGGATGTTTACAAGTACAAACAAGCTTCAACTCAAGCTTTTGAATGTATTTAAGCGTTTTAACAGCTCTTACGACTAGGGTGAAAGAGATTTGACATCTTTTGTGTTGTATATTAAGGGAAAACATCCAAATACTTTGTTTGCATTCATGTGAGTGTGAAACTACACCTAGGAGGTTTACAGTTACAAACAAGCTTCAACTGATGATTTTGAATGCATTTACGCGTTTTGAAAGCTCATACGAGTAGGGTGAAAGAGATTTGAGTTCTTTTGTGTTGTATATTAAGAGAAAGCATCCAAATACGTTGTTTGCATTCATTTGAGTGTGAAACTACACCTAGGATGTTTACAGTTACAAACAAGCTTCAACTCAAGCTTTTGAATGCATTTACGCGTTTTAAAAGCTCATACGAGGAGGGTGAAAGAGATTTGAGTTCTTTTGTGTTGTATATTAAGAGAAAGCATCCAAATACTTTGTTTGCATTCATTTGAGTGTGAAACTACACCTAGGATGTTTACAGTTACAAACAAGCTTCAACTCAAGCTTTTGAATGTATTTACGCGTTTTAAAAGCTCATAGGAGTAGGGTGAAAGAGATTTGAGTTCTTTTGTGTTGTATATTAAGAGAAAGCATCCAAATACGTTGTTTGCATTCATTTGCGTGTGAAACTACACCTAGGATGTTTACAGTTACAAACAAGCTTCAACTCATGCTTTTGAATGCATTTACGCGTTTTTAAAGCTCATACGAGTAGGGTGAAAGAGATTTGAGTTCTTTTGTGTTGTATATTAAGAGAAAGCATCCAAATACTTTGTTTGCATTCATTTGAGTGTGAAACTACACCTACGATGTTTACAAGTACAAACAAGCTTCAACTCAAGCTTTTGAATGTATTTAAGCGTTTTAACAGCTCTTACGACTAGGGTGAAAGAGATTTGACATCTTTTGTGTTGTATATTAAGAGAAAACATCCAAATACTTTGTTTGCATTCATTTGAGTGTGAAACTACACCTACGATGTTTACAAGTACAAACAAGCTTCAACTCAAGCTTTTTAATGTATTTACGCATTTTAACAGCCCTTACAACTAGGGTGATAGAAATTGAGTTCTTTTGTGTTGTATATTAAGAGAAAGCATCCAATTACTTTGTTTGCATTCATTTGAGTGTGAAACTACACCTAGGATGTTTACAAGTACAAACAAGCTTCAACTCAAGCTTTTGAATGTATTTACGCGTTTTAACAGCTCATACGACTAGGGTGATGGAAATTGAGTTCTTTTGTGTTGTATATTAAGAGAAAGCATCCAAATACTTTGTTTGCATTCATTTGAGTGTGAAACTACACCTAGGATGTTTAAAAGTACAAACAAGCTTCAACTCAAGCTTTTGAATGTATTTAAGCGTTTTAACAGCTCTTACGACTAGGGTGAAAGAGATTTGACATCTTTTGTGTTGTATATTAAGGGAAAACATCCAAATACTTTGTTTGCATTCATTTGAGTGTGAAACTACACCTAGGATGTTTACAGTTACAAACAAGCTTCAACTCATGCTTTTGAATGCATTTACGCGTTTTAACAGCTCTTACGACTAGGGTGTTGGAAATTGAGATCTTTTGTGTTGTATATTAAGAGAAAGCATCCAAATACTTTGTTTGCATTCATTTGAGTGTGAAACTACACCTAGGATGTTTAAAAGTACAAACAAGCTTCAACTCAAGCTTTTGAATGTATTTAAGCGTTTTAACAGCTCTTACGACTAGGGTGATAGAAATTGAGTTCTTTTGTGTTGAATATTAAGAGAAAGCATCCAAACACTTTGTTTGTATTCATTTGAGTGTGAAACTACACCTAGGATGTTTACAGTTACAAAGAAGCTTCAACTTATGCTTTTGAATGCATTTACGCGTTTTAAAAGCTCATACGAGTAGGGTGAAAGAGATTTGAGTTCTTTTGTGTTGTATATTAAGAGAAAGCATCCAAATACTTTCTTTGGATTCATTTGAGTGTGAAACTACACCTAGGATGTTCACAAGTACAAACAAGCTTCAACTCAAGCTTTTGAATGTATTTAAGCGTTTTAACAGCTCTTACGACTAGGGTGAAAGAGATTTGACATCTTTTGTGTTGTATATTAAGGGAAAACATCCAAATACTTTGTTTGCATTCATTTGAGTGTGAAACTACACCTAGGAGGTTTACAGTTACAAACAAGCTACAACTGATGATTTTGAATGCATTTACGCGTTTTAAAAGCTCATACGAGTAGGGTGAAAGAGATTTGAGTTCTTTTGTGTTGTATATTAAGAGAAAGCATCCAAATACGTTGTTTGCATTCATTTGAGTGTGAAACTACACCTAGGATGTTTACAGTTACAAACAAGCTTCAACTCAAGCTTTTGAATGCATTTACGCGTTTTAAAAGCTCATACGAGGAGGGTGAAAGAGATTTGAGTTCTTTTGTGTTGTATATTAAGAGAAAGCATCCAAATACTTTGTTTGCATTCATTTGACTGTGAAACTACACCTAGGATGTTTACAAGTACAAACAAGCTTCAACTCAAGCTTTTGAATGTATTTACGCGTTTTAACAGCTCTTACGACTAGGGTGATAGAAATTGAGTTCTTTTGTGTTGTATATTAAGAGAAAGCATCCAAATACTTTGTTTGCATTCATTTGAGTGTGAAACTACACCTAGAATGTTTACAGTTACAAACAAGCTTCAACTCATGCTTTTGAATGCATTTACGCGTTTTAACAGCTCTTACGACTAGGGTGTTGGAAATTGAGTTCTTTTGTGTTGTATATTAAGAGAAAGCACCCAAATACTTTGTTTGCATTCATTTGAGTGTGAAACTACACGTAGGATGTTTAAAAGTACAAACAAGCTTCAACTCAAGCTTTTGAATGTATTTAAGCGTTTTAACAGCTCTTACAACTAGGGTGATAGAAATTGAGTTCTTTTGTGTTGTATATTAAGAGAAAGCATCCAAACACTTTGTTTGCATTCATTTGAGTGTGAAACTACACCTAGGATGTTTACAGTTACAAAGAAGCTTCAACTCAAGCTTTTGAATGCATTTACGCGTTTTAAAAGCTCATACGAGTAGGGTGAAAGAGATTTGAGTTCTTTTGTGTTGTATATTAAGAGAAAGCATCCAAATACTTTGTTTGGATTCATTTGAGTGTGAAACTACACCTAGGATGTTTACAAGTACAAACAAGCTTCAACTCAAGCTTTTGAATGTATTTAAGCGTTTTAACAGCTCTTACGACTAGGGTGAAAGAGATTTGACATCTTTTGTGTTGTATATTAAGAGAAAGCATCCAAATACTTTGTTTGCATTCATTTGAGTGTGAAACTACACCTAGGATGTTTACAGTTACAAAGAAGCTTCAACTCAAGCTTTTGAATGCATTTACGCGTTTTAAAAGCTCATACGAGTAGGGTGAAAGAGATTTGAGTTCTTTTGTGTTGTATATTAAGAGAAAGCATCCAAATACTTTGTTTGGATTCATTTGAGTGTGAAACTACACCTAGGATGCTTACAAGTACAAACAAGCTTCAACTCAAGCTTTTGAATGTATTTAAGCGTTTTAACAGCTCTTACGACTAGGGTGAAAGAGATTTGACATCTTTTGTGTTGTATATTAAGAGAAAACATCCAAATACTTTGTTTGCATTCATTTGAGTGTGAAACTACACCTAGGAGGTTTACAGTTACAAACAAGCTTCAACTGATGATTTTGAATGCATTTACGCGTTTTAAAAGCTCATACGAGTAGGGTGAAAGAGATTTGAGTTCTTTTGTGTTGTATATTAAGAGAAAGCATCCAAATACGTTGTTTGCATTCATTTGAGTGTGAAACTACACATAGGATGTTTACAGTTACAAACAAGCTTCAACTCATGCTTTTGAATGCATTTACGCGTTTTAAAAGCTCATACGAGTAGGATGAAAGAGATTTGAGTTCTTTTGTGTTGTATATTAAGAGAAAGCATCCAAATACTTTGTTTGCATTCATTTGAGTGTGAAACTACACCTACGATGTTTACAAGTACAAACAAGCTTCAACTCAAGCTTTTTAATGTATTTACGCATTTTAACAGCCCTTACAACTAGGGTGATAGAAATTGAGTTCTTTTGTGTTGTATATTAAGAGAAAGCATCCAATTACTTTGTTTGCATTCATTTGAGTGTGAAACTACACCTAGGATGTTTACAAGTACAAACAAGCTTCAACTCAAGCTTTTGAATGTATTTACGCGTTTTAACAGCTCATACGACTAGGGTGATGGAAATTGAGTTCTTTTGTGTTGTATATTAAGAGAAAGCATCCAAATACTTTGTTTGCATTCATTTGAGTGTGAAACTACACCTAGGATGTTTAAAAGTACAAACAAGCTTCAACTCAAGCTTTTGAATGTATTTAAGCGTTTTAACAGCTCTTACGACTAGGGTGATAGAAATTGAGTTCTTTTGTGTTGTATATTAAGAGAAAGCATCCAAACACTTTGTTTGCATTCATTTGAGTGTGAAACTACACCTAGGATGTTTACAGTTACAAAGAAGCTTCAACTCAAGCTTTTGAATGCATTTACGCGTTTTAAAAGCTCATACGAGGAGGGTGAAAGAGATTTGAGTTCTTTTGTGTTGTATATTAAGAGAAAGCATCCAAATACGTTGTTTGCATTCATTTGAGTGTGAAACTACACCTAGGATGTTTACAGTTACAAACAAGCTTCAACTCATGCTTTTGAATGCATTTACGCGTTTTAAAAGCTCCTACGAGTAGGATGAAAGAGATTTGAGTTCTTTTGTGTTGTATATAAAGAGAAAGCATCCAAATACTTTGTTTGCATTCATTTGAGTGTGAAACTACACCTACGATGTTTACAAGTACAAACAAGCTTCAACTTAACCTTTTGAATGTATTTACGCGTTTTAACAGCTCTTACGACTAGGGTGATAGAAATTGAGTTCTTTTGTGTTGTATATTAAGAGAAAGCATCCAAATACTTTGTTTGCATTCATTTGAGTGTGAAACTACACCTAGGATGTTTACAAGTACAAACAAGCTTCAACTCAAGCTTTTGAATGTATTTACGCGTTTTAACAGCTCTTACGACTAGGGTGATAGAAATTGAGTTCTTTTGTGTTGTATATTAAGAGAAAGCATCCAAATACTTTGTTTGCATTCATTTGAGTGTGAAACTACACCTAGGATGTTTACAGTTACAAACAAGCTTCAACTCATGCTTTTGAATGCATTTACGCGTTTTAACAGCTCTTACGACTAGAGTGTTGGAAATTGAGTTCTTTTGTGTTGTATATTAAGAGAAAGCATCCAAATACTTTGTTTGCATTCATTTGAGTGTGAAACTACACCTAGGATGTTTAAAAGTACAAACAAGCTTCAACTCAAGCTTTTGAATGTATTTAAGCGTTTTAACAGCTCTTACGACTAGGGTGATAGAAATTGAGTTCTTTTGTGTTGAATATTAAGAGAAAGCATCCAAACACTTTGTTTGCATTCATTTGAGTGTGAAACTACACCTAGGATGTTTACAGTTACAAAGAAGCTTCAACTCATGCTTTTGAATGCATTTACGCGTTTTAAAAGCTCATACGAGTAGGGTGAAAGAGATTTGAGTTCTTTTGTGTTGTATATTAAGAGAAAGCATCCAAATACTTTGATTGGATTCATTTGAGTGTGAAACTACACCTAGGATGTTTACAAGTACAAACAAGCTTCAACTCAAGCTTTTGAATGTATTTAAGCGTTTTAACAGCTCTTACGACTAGGGTGAAAGAGATTTGACATCTTTTGTGTTGTATATTAAGGGAAAACATCCAAATACTTTGTTTGCATTCATGTGAGTGTGAAACTACACCTAGGAGGTTTACAGTTACAAACAAGCTTCAACTGATGATTTTGAATGCATTTACGCGTTTTGAAAGCTCATACGAGTAGGGTGAAAGAGATTTGAGTTCTTTTGTGTTGTATATTAAGAGAAAGCATCCAAATACGTTGTTTGCATTCATTTGAGTGTGAAACTACACCTAGGATGTTTACAGTTACAAACAAGCTTCAACTCAAGCTTTTGAATGCATTTACGCGTTTTAAAAGCTCATACGAGGACGGTGAAAGAGATTTGAGTTCTTTTGTGTTGTATATTAAGAGAAAGCATCCAAATACTTTGTTTGCATTCATTTGAGTGTGAAACTACACCTAGGATGTTTACAAGTACAAACAAGCTTCAACTCAAGCTTTTGAATGTATTTACGCGTTTTAACAGCTCTTACGACTAGGGTGATAGAAATTGAGTTCTTTTGTGTTGTATATTAAGAGAAAGCATCCAAATACTTTGTTTGCATTCATTTGAGTGTGAAACTACACCTAGAATGTTTACAGTTACAAACAAGCTTCAACTCATGCTTTTGAATGCATTTACGCGTTTTAACAGCTCTTACGACTAGGGTGTTGGAAATTGAGTTCTTTTGTGTTGTATATTAAGAGAAAGCATCCAAATACTTTGTTTGCATTCATTTGAGTGTGAAACTACACCTAGGATGTTTAAAAGTACAAACAAGCTTCAACTCAAGCTTTTGAATGTATTTAAGCGTTTTAACAGCTCTTACAACTAGGGTGATAGAAATTGAGTTCTTTTGTGTTGTATATTAAGAGAAAGCATCCAAACACTTTGTTTGCATTCATTTGAGTGTGAAACTACACCTAGGATGTTTACAGTTACAAAGAAGCTTCAACTCAAGCTTTTGAATGCATTTACGCGCTTTAAAAGCTCATACGAGTAGGGTGAAAGAGATTTGAGTTCTTTTGTGTTGTATATTAAGAGAAAGCATCCAAATACTTTGTTTTGATTCATTTGAGTGTGAAACTACACCTAGGATGTTTACAAGTACAAACAAGCTTCAACTCAAGCTTTTGAATGTATTTACGCGTTTTAACAACTCTTACGACTAGGGTGATAGAAATTGAGTTCTTTTGTGTTGTATATTAAGAGAAAGCATCCAAATACTTTGTTTGCATTCATTTGAGTGTGAAACTACACCTAGGATGTTTACAGTTACAAACAAGCTTCAACTCAAGCTTTTGAATGTATTTACGCGTTTTAAAAGCTCATAGGAGTAGGGTGAAAGAGATTTGAGTTCTTTTGTGTTGTATATTAAGAGAAAGCATCCAAATACGTTGTTTGCATTCATTTGCGTGTGAAACTACACCTAGGATGTTTACAGTTACAAACAAGCTTCAACTCATGCTTTTGAATGCATTTACGCGTTTTTAAAGCTCATACGAGTAGGGTGAAAGAGATTTGAGTTCTTTTGTGTTGTATATTAAGAGAAAGCATCCAAATACTTTGTTTGCATTTATTTGAGTGTGAAACTACACCTACGATGTTTACAAGTACAAACAAGCTTCAACTCAAGCTTTTGAATGTATTTAAGCGTTTTAACAGCTCTTACGACTAGGGTGAAAGAGATTTGACATCTTTTGTGTTGTATATTAAGAGAAAACATCCAAATACTTTGTTTGCATTCATTTGAGTGTGAAACTACACCTACGATGTTTAAAAGTACAAACAAGCTTCAACTCAAGCTTTTGAATGTATTTAAGCGTTTTAACAGCTCTTACGACTAGGGTGATAGAAATTGAGTTCTTTTGTGTTGTATATTAAGAGAAAGCATCCAAACACTTTGTTTGCATTCATTTGAGTGTGAAACTACACCTAGGATGTTTACAGTTACAAAGAAGCTTCAACTCAAGCTTTTGAATGCATTTACGCGTTTTAAAAGCTCATACGAGGAGGGTGAAAGAGATTTGAGTTCTTTTGTGTTGTATATTAAGAGAAAGCATCCAAATACGTTGTTTGCATTCATTTGAGTGTGAAACTACACCTAGGATGTTTACAGTTACAAACAAGTTTCAACTCATGCTTTTGAATGCATTTACGCGTTTTAAAAGCTCCTACGAGTAGGATGAAAGAGATTTGAGTTCTTTTGTGTTGTATATAAAGAGAAAGCATCCAAATACTTTGTTTGCATTCATTTGAGTGTGAAACTACACCTACGATGTTTACAAGTACAAACAAGCTTCAACTTAACCTTTTGAATGTATTTACGCGTTTTAACAGCTCTTACGACTAGGGTGATAGAAATTGAGTTCTTTTGTGTTGTATATTAAGAGAAAGCATCCAAATACTTTGTTTGCATTCATTTGAGTGTGAAACTACACCTAGGATGTTTACAAGTACAAACAAGCTTCAACTCAAGCTTTTGAATGTATTTACGCGTTTTAACAGCTCTTACGACTAGGGTGATAGAAATTGAGTTCTTTTGTGTTGTATATTAAGAGAAAGCATCCAAATACTTTGTTTGCATTCATTTGAGTGTGAAACTACACCTAGGATGTTTACAGTTACAAACAAGCTTCAACTCATGCTTTTGAATGCATTTACGCGTTTTAACAGCTCTTACGACTAGGGTGTTGGAAATTGAGTTCTTTTGTGTTGTATATTAAGAGAAAGCATCCAAATACTTTGTTTGCATTCATTTGAGTGTGAAACTACACCTAGGATGTTTAAAAGTACAAACAAGCTTCAACTCAAGCTTTTGAATGTATTTAAGCGTTTTAACAGCTCTTACGACTAGGGTGATAGAAATTGAGTTCTTTTGTGTTGAATATTAAGAGAAAGCATCCAAACACTTTGTTTGCATTCATTTGAGTGTGAAACTACACCTAGGATGTTTACAGTTACAAAGAAGCTTCAACTCATGCTTTTGAATGCATTTACGCGTTTTAAAAGCTCATACGAGTAGGGTGAAAGAGATTTGAGTTCTTTTGTGTTGTATATTAAGAGAAAGCATCCAAATACTTTGATTGGATTCATTTGAGTGTGAAACTACACCTAGGATGTTTACAAGTACAAACAAGCTTCAACTCAAGCTTTTGAATGTATTTAAGCGTTTTAACAGCTCTTACGACTAGGGTGAAAGAGATTTGACATCTTTTGTGTTGTATATTAAGGGAAAACATCCAAATACTTGGTTTGCATTCATTTGAGTGTGAAACTACACCTAGGAGGTTTACAGTTACAAACAAGCTTCAACTGATGATTTTGAATGCATTTACGCGTTTTAAAAGCTCATACGAGTAGGGTGAAAGAGATTTGAGTTCTTTTGTGTTGTATATTAAGAGAAAGCATCCAAATACGTTGTTTGCATTCATTTGAGTGTGAAACTACACCTAGGATGTTTACAGTTACAAACAAGCTTCAACTCAAGCTTTTGAATGCATTTACGCGTTTTAAAAGCTCATACGAGGAGGGTGAAAGAGATTTGAGTTCTTTTGTGTTGTATATTAAGAGAAAGCATCCAAATACTTTGTTTGCATTCATTTGAGTGTGAAACTACACCTAGGATGTTTACAAGTACAAACAAGCTTCAACTCAAGCTTTTGAATGTATTTACGCGTTTTAACAGCTCTTACGACTAGGGTGATAGAAATTGAGTTCTTTTGTGTTGTATATTAAGAGAAAGCATCCAAATACTTTGTTTGCATTCATTTGAGTGTGAAACTACACCTAGAATGTGTACAGTTACAAACAAGCTTCAACTCATGCTTTTGAATGCATTTACGCGTTTTAACAGCTCTTACGACTAGGGTGTTGGAAATTGAGTTCTTTTGTGTTGTATATTAAGAGAAAGCATCCAAATACTTTGTTTGCATTCATTTGAGTGTGAAACTACACCTAGGATGTTTAAAAGTACAAACAAGCTTCAACTCAAGCTTTTGAATGTATTTAAGCATTTTAACAGCTCTTACGACTAGGGTGAAAGAGATTTGACATCTTTTGTGTTGTATATTAAGAGAAAGCATCCAAATACTTTGTTTGCATTCATTTGAGTGTGAAACTACACGTAGGATGTTTACAGTTACAAAGAAGCTTCAACTCAAGCTTTTGAATGCATTTACGCGTTTTAAAAGCTCATACGAGTAGGGTGAAAGAGATTTGAGTTCTTTTGTGTTGTATATTAAGAGAAAGCATCCAAACACTTTGTTTGGATTCATTTGAGTGTGAAACTACACCTAGGATGTTTACAAGTACAAACAAGCTTCAACTCAAGCTTTTGAATGTATTTAAGCGTTTTAACAGCTCTTACGACTAGGGTGAAAGAGATTTGACATCTTTTGTGTTGTATATTAAGAGAAAACATCCAAATACTTTGTTTGCATTCATTTGAGTGTGAAACTACACCTAGGAGGTTTACAGTTACAAACAAGCTTCAACTGATGATTTTGAATGCATTTACGCGTTTCAAAAGCTCATACGAGTAGGGTGAAAGAGATTTGAGTTCTTTTGTGTTGTATATTAAGAGAAAGAATCCAAATACTTTGTTTGCATTCATTTGAGTGTGAAACTACACCTAGGATGTTTACAGTTACAAACAAGCTTCAACTCAAGCTTTTGAATGTATTTACGCGTTTTAAAAGCTCATAGGAGTAGGGTGAAAGAGAATTGAGTTCTTTTGTGTTGTATATTAAGAGAAAGCATCCAAATACGTTGTTTGCATTCATTTGCGTGTGAAACTACACCTAGGATGTTTACAGTTACAAACAAGCTTCAACTCATGCTTTTGAATGCATTTACGCGTTTTTAAAGCTCATACGAGTAGGGTGAAAGAGATTTGAGTTCTTTTGTGTTGTATATTAAGAGAAAGCATCCAAATACTTTGTTTGCATTCATTTGAGTGTGAAACTACACCTAGGATGTCTACAAGTACAAAGAAGCTTCAACTCAAGCTTTTGAATGTATTTACGCGTTTTAAAAGCTCATACGAGTAGGGTGAAAGTGATTTGAGTTCTTTTGTGTTGTATATTAAGAGAAAGCATCCAAATACGTTGTTTGCATTCATTTGAGTGTGAAACTACACCTAGGATGTTTACAGTTACAAACAAGCTTCAACTCATGCTTTTGAATGCATTTACGCGTTTTAAAAGCTCATACGAGTAGGGTGAAAGAGATTTGAGTTCTTTTGTGTTGTATATTAAGAGAAAGCATCCAAATATTTTGTTTGTATTCATTTGAGTGTGAAACTACACCTAGGATGTTTACAAGTACAAAGAAGCTTCAACTCAAGCTTTTGAATGTATTTACGCATTTTAAAAGCTCATACGAGTAGGGTAAAAGAGATTTGAGTTCGTTTGTGTTGTATATTAAGAGAAAGCATCCAAATACGTTGTTTGCATTCATTTGAGTGTGAAACTACACCTAGGATGTTTACAGTTACAAACAAGCTTCAACTCATGCTTTTGAATGCATTTACGCGTTTTAAAAGCTCATAGGAGTAGGGTGAAAGAGATTTGAGTTCTTTTGTGTTGTATATTAAGAGAAAGCATACAAATACGTTGTTTGCATTCATTTGAGTGTGAAACTACACCTAGGATGTTTACAGTTACAAACAAGCTTCAACTCATGCTTTTGAATGCATTTACGCGTTTTAAAAGCTCGTACGACTAGGTTGATAGAGATTTGAGTTCTTTTGTGTTGTATATTAAGAGAAATCATCCAAATACTTTGTTTGCATTCATTTGAGTGTGAAACTACACCTAGCATGTTTACAAGTACAAACAAGCTTCAACTCAAGCTTTTGAATATATTTACGCGTTTTAAAAGCTCAGACGAGTAGGGTGAAAGAGATTTGAGTTCTTTTGTGTTGTATATTAAGAGAAAGCATCCAAATACGGTTTTTGCATTCATTTGAGTGTGAAACTACACCTAGGATGTTTACAGTTACAAACAAGCTTCAACTCATGCTTTTGAATGCATTTACGCGTTTTAAAAGCTCATACGAGTCGGGTGAAAGAGATTTGAGTTCTTTTGTGTTGTATATTAAGAGAAAGCATCCAAATACTTTGTTTGTATTCATTTGAGTATAAAACTACACCTAGGATGTTTACAATTACAAACAAGCTTCAACTCAAGCTTTTGAATGTATTTACGCATTTTAAAAGCTCATACGAGTAGGGTGAAAGAGATTTGAGTTCTTTTGTGTTGTATATTAAGAGAAAGCATCCAGATACTTTGTTTGCATTCATTTGAGTGTGAAACTACACCAAGGATGTTTACAGTTACAAACAAGCTTCAACTCATGCTTTTGAATGCATTTACGCGTTTTAAAAGCTCATAGGAGTAGGGTGAAAGAGATTTGAGTTCTTTTGTGTTGTATATTAAGAGAAAGCATCCAAATACGTTGTTTGCATTCATTTGAGTGTGAAACTACACCTAGGATGTTTACAGTTACAAACAAGCTTCAACTCATGCTTTTGAATGCATTTACGCGTTTTAAAAGCTCATACGAGTAGGGTGAAAGAGATTTGAGTTCTTTTGTGTTGTATATTAAGAGAAAGCATCCAAATATTTTGTTTGTATTCATTTGAGTGTGAAACTACACCTAGGATGTTTACAAGTACAAAGAAGCTTCAACTCAAGCTTTTGAATGTATTTACGCATTTTAAAAGCTCATACGAGTAGGGTAAAAGAGATTTGAGTTCGTTTGTGTTGTATATTAAGAGAAAGCATCCAAATACGTTGTTTGCATTCATTTGAGTGTGAAACTACACCTAGGATGTTTACAGTTACAAACAAGCTTCAACTCATGCTTTTGAATGCATTTACGCGTTTTAAAAGCTCATAGGAGTAGGGTGAAAGAGATTTGAGTTCTTTTGTGTTGTATATTAAGAGAAAGCATACAAATACGTTGTTTGCATTCATTTGAGTGTGAAACTACACCTAGGATGTTTACAGTTACAAACAAGCTTCAACTCATGCTTTTGAATGCATTTACGCGTTTTAAAAGCTCGTACGACTAGGTTGATAGAGATTTGAGTTCTTTTGTGTTGTATATTAAGAGAAATCATCCAAATACTTTGTTTGCATTCATTTGAGTGTGAAACTACACCTAGCATGTTTACAAGTACAAACAAGCTTCAACTCAAGCTTTTGAATATATTTACGCGTTTTAAAAGCTCAGACGAGTAGGGTGAAAGAGATTTGAGTTCTTTTGTGTTGTATATTAAGAGAAAGCATCCAAATACGGTTTTTGCATTCATTTGAGTGTGAAACTACACCTAGGATGTTTACAGTTACAAACAAGCTTCAACTCATGCTTTTGAATGCATTTACGCGTTTTAAAAGCTCATACGAGTCGGGTGAAAGAGATTTGAGTTCTTTTGTGTTGTATATTAAGAGAAAGCATCCAAATACTTTGTTTGTATTCATTTGAGTATAAAACTACACCTAGGATGTTTACAATTACAAACAAGCTTCAACTCAAGCTTTTGAATGTATTTACGCATTTTAAAAGCTCATACGAGTAGGGTGAAAGAGATTTGAGTTCTTTTGTGTTGTATATTAAGAGAAAGCATCCAGATACTTTGTTTGCATTCATTTGAGTGTGAAACTACACCAAGGATGTTTACAGTTACAAACAAGCTTCAACTCATGCTTTTGAATGCATTTACGCGTTTTAAAAGCTCATAGGAGTAGGGTGAAAGAGATTTGAGTTCTTTTGTGTTGTATATTAAGAGAAAGCATCCAAATACGTTGTTTGCATTCATTTGAGTGTGAAACTACACCTAGGATGTTTACAGTTACAAATAAGCTTCAACTCATGCTTTTGAATGCATTTACGCGTTTTAAAAGCTCATACGAGTAGGATGAAAGAGATTTGAGTTCTTTTGTGTTTTATATTAAGAGAAAGCATCCAAATACTTTGTTTGCATTCATTTGAGTGAAAAACTACACCTAGGATGTTTACAAGTACAAACAAGCTTCAACTCAAGCTTTTGAATGTATTTACGCGTTTTAACAGCTCTTACGACTAGGGTGATAGAAATTGAGTTCTTTTGTGTTGTATATTAAGAGAAAGCATCCAAATACTTTGTTTGCATTCATTTGAGTGTAAAACTAGACCTAGGATGTTTACAGTTACAAACAAGCTTCAACTCATGCTTTTGAATGCATTTACGCGTTTTAACAGCTCTTACGACTAGGGTGTTGGAAATTGAGTTATTTTGTGTTGTATATTAAGGGAAAGCATCCAAATACTTTGTTTGCATTCATTTGAGTGTGAAACTACACCTAGGATGTTTACAAGTACAAACAAGCTTCAACTCAAGCTTTTGAATGTATTTACGCGTTTTAAAAGCTCATACGAGTAGGGTGAAAGAGATTTGAGTTCTTTTGTGTTGTATATTAAGAGAAAGCATCCAAATACTTTGTTTGCATTCATTTGAATGTGTGAAACTACACCTAGCATGTTTACAAGTACAAACAAGCTTCAACTCAAGCTGTTGAATGAATTTACGCGTTTTAACAGCTCTTACGACTAGGGTGAAAGAGATTTGAGATCTTTTGTGTTGTATATTAAGAGAAAGCATCCAAATACTTTGTTTGCATTCATTTGAGTGTGAAACTACACCTAGGAGGTTTACAGTTACAAACAAGCTTCAACTCAAGCTTTTGAATGCATTTACGCGTTTTAAAATCTCATACAAGTAGGGTGAAAGAGATTTGAGTTCTTTTGTGTTGTATATTAAGAGAAAGCATCCAAATACGTTGTTTGCATTCATTTGAGTGTGAAACTACACCTAGGTTGTTTACAGTTACAAAGAAGCTTCAACTCATGCTTTTGAATGCATTTACGCGTTTTAAAAGCTCATACGAGTAGGGTGAAAGAGATTTGAGTTCTTTTGTGTTGTATATTAAGAGAAAGCATCCAAATACGGTGTTTGCACTCATTTGAGTGTGAAACTACACCTAGGATGTTTACAGTTAGAAACAAGCTTCAACTCAAGCTTTTGAATGCATTTACGCGTTTTAAAAGCTCATACGAGTACGGTGAAAGAGATTTGAGTTCTTTTGTGTTGTATAATAAGAGAAAGCATCCAAATACGTTGTTTGCATTCATTTGAGTGTGAAACTACACCTCGGATGTTTACAGTTACAAACAAGCTTCAACTCATGCTTTTGAATGCATTTACGCGTTTTAACATCTCATACGACTAGGGTGTTGGAAATTGAGTTCTTTTGTGTTTTATATTAAGAGAAAGCATCCAAATACTTTGTTTGCATTCATTTGAATGTGTGAAACTAGACCTAGGATGTTTACAAGTACAAACAAGCTTCAACTCAAGCTGTTGAATGAATTTACGCGTTTTAACAGCTCTTACGACTAGGGTGAAAGAGATTTGAGTTCTTTTGTGTTGTATATTAAGAGAAAGCATCCAAATACTTTGTTTGCATTCATTTGAGTGTGAAACTACACCTAGGATGTTTGCAAGTACAAACAAGCTTCAACTCAAGCTTTTGAATGTATTTACGCGTTTTAACAGCTCTTACGACTAGGGTGATAGAAATTGAGTTCTTTTGTGTTGTATATTAAGAGAAAGCATCCAAATACTTTGTTTGCATTCATTTGAGTGTGAAACTACACCTAGGATGTTTACAGTTACAAACAAGCTTCAACTCATGCTTTTAAATGCATTACGCGTTTTAAAATCTCATACGAGTAGGATGATAGAGATTTGAGTTCTTTTGTGTTGTATATTAAGAGAAAGCATCCAAATACTTTGTTTGCATTCATTTGAGTGTGAAACTACACCTAGGATGTTTACAAGTACAAACAAGCTTCAACTCAAGCTTTTGAATGTATTTACGCGTTTTAACAGCTCTTACGACAAGGGTGATAGAAATTGAGTTCTTTTGTGTTGTATATTAAGAGAAAGCATCCAAATACTTTGTTTGCATTCATTTGAGTGTGAAACTACACCTAGGATGTTTACAAGTACAAACAAGCTTCAACTCAAGCTTTTGAATGTATTTACGCGTTTTAACAGCTCATACGACTAGGGTGATGGAAATTGAGTTCTTTTGTGTTGTATATTAAGAGAAAGCATCCAAATACTTTGTTTGCATTCATTTGAGTGTGAAACTACACCTAGGATGTTTACAGTTACAAAGAAGCTTCAACTCAAGGTTTTGAATGCATTTACGCGTTTGAAAAGCTCATACGAGTAGGGTGAAAGAGATTTGAGTTCTTTTGTGTTGTATATTAAGAGAAAGCATCCAAATACTTTGTTTGGATTCATTTGAGTGTGAAACTACACCTAGGATGTTTACAAGTACAAACAAGCTTCAACTCAAGCTTTTGAATGTATTTAAGCGTTTTAACAGCTCTTACGACTAGGGTGAAAGAAATTTGACATCTTTTGTGTTGTATATTAAGAGAAAACATCCAAATACTTTGTTTGCATTCATTTGAGTGTGAAACTACACCTAGGAGGTTTACAGTTACAAACAAGCTTCAACTGATGATTTTGAATGCATTTACGCGTTTTAAAAGCTGATACGAGTAGGGTGAAAGAGATTTGAGTTCTTTTGTGTTGTATATTAAGAGAAAGCATCCAAATACGTTGTTTGCATTCATTTGAGTGTGAAACTACACCTAGGATGTTTACAGTTACAAACAAGCTTCAACTCAAGCTTTTGAATGCATTTACGCGTTTTAAAAGCTCATACGAGTAGGGTGAAAGAGATTTGAGTTCTTTTGTGTTATATATTAAGAGAAAGCATCCAAATACGTTGTTTGCATTCATTTGAGTGTGAAACTACACATAGGATGTTTACAGTTACAAACAAGCTTCAACTCATGCTTTTGAATGCATTTACGCGTTTTAAAAGCTCATACGATTAGGATGAAAGAGATTTGAGTTCTTTTGTGTTGTATATTAAGAGAAAGCATCCAAATACTTTGTTTGCATTCATTTGATTGTGAAACTATACCTACGATGTTTACAAGTACAAACAAGCTTCAACTCAAGCTTTTTAATGTATTTACGCATTTTAACAGCTCTTACGACTAGGGTGATAGAAATTGAGTTCTTTTGTGTTGTATATTAAGAGAAAGCATCCAAATACTTTGTTTGCATTCATTTGAGTGTGAAACTACACCTAGGATGTTTACAAGTACAAACAAGCGTCAACTCAAGCTTTTGAATGTATTTACGCGTTTTAACAGCTCATACGACTAGGGTGATGGAAATTGAGTTCTTTTGTGTTGTATATTAAGAGAAAGCATCCAAATACTTTGTTTGCATTCATTTGAGTGTGAAACTACACTTAGGATGTTTACAGTTACAAAGAAGCTTCAACTCAAGCTTTTGAATGCATTTACGCGTTTTAAAAGCTCATACGAGTAGGGTGAAAGAGATTTGAGTTCTTTTGTGTTGTATATTAAGAGAAAGCATCCAAATACTTTGTTTGGATTCATTTGAGTGTGCAACTACACCTAGGATGTTTACAAGTACAAACAAGCTTCAACTCAAGCTTTTGAATGTATTTAAGCGTTTTAACAGCTCTTACGACTAGGGTGAAAGAGATTTGACATCTTTTGTGTTGTATATTAAGAGAAAACATCCAAATACTTTGTTTGCATTCATTTGAGTGTGAAACTACACCTAGGAGGTTTACAGTTACAAACAAGCTTCAACTGATGATTTTGAATGCATTTACGCGTTTTAAAAGCTCATACGAGTAGGGTGAAAGAGATTTGAGTTCGTCTGTGTTGTATATTAAGAGAAAGCATCCAAATACGTTGTTTGCATTCATTTGAGTGTGAAACTACACATAGGATGTTTACAGTTACAAACAAGCTTCAACTCATGCTTTTGAATGCATTTACGCGTTTTAATAGCTCATACGAGTAGGATGAAAGAGATTTGAGTTCTTTTTTGTTGTATATTAAGAGAAAGCATCCAAAAACTTTGTTTGCATTCATTTGAGTGTGAAACTACACCTACGATGTTTACAAGTACAAACAAGCTTCAACTCAAGCTTTTTATTGTATTTACGCATTTTAATAGCTCTTACGACTAGGGTGATAGAAATTGAGTTCTTTTGTGTTGTATATTAAGAGAAAGCATCCAAATACTTTGTTTGCATTCATTAGAGTGTGAAACTACACCTAGGATGTTTACAAGTACAAACAAGCTTCAACTCAAGCTTTTGAATGTATTTACGCGTTTTAACAGCTCATACGACTAGGGTGATGGAAATTGAGTTCTTTTGTGTTGTATATTAAGAGAAAGCATCCAAATACTTTGTTTGCATTCATTTGAGTGTGAAAATACACCTAGGATGTCTAAAAGTACAAACAAGCTTCAACTCAAGCTTTTGAATGTATTTAAGCGTTTTAACAGCTCTTACGACTAGGGTGATAGAAATTGAGTTCTTTTGTGTTGTATATTAAGAGAAAGCATCCAAACACTTTGTTTGCATTCATTTGAGTGTGAAACTACACCTAGGATGTTTACAGTTACAAAGAAGCTTCAACTCAAGCTTTTGAATGCATTTACGCGTTTTAAAAGCTCATACGACTAGGGTGAAAGAGATTTGAGTTCTTTTGTGTTGTATATTAAGAGAAAGCATCCAAATACTTTGTTTGCATTCATTTGAGTGTGAAACTACACCTAGGATGTTTAAAAGTACAAACAAGCTTCAACTCAAGCTTTTGAATGTATTTAAGCGTTTTAACAGCTCTTACGACTAGGGTGAAAGAGATTTGACATCTTTTGTGTTGTATATTAAGAGAAAACATCCAAATACTTTGTTTGCATTCATTTGAGTGTGAAACTACACCTAGGAGGTTTACAGTTACAAACAAGCTTCAACTGATGATTTTGAATGCATTTACGCGTTTTAAAAGCTCATACGAGTAGGGTGAAAGAGATTTGAGTTCTTTTGTGTTGTATATTAAGAGAAAGCATCCAAATACGTTGTTTGCATTCATTTGAGTGTGAAACTACACCTAGGATGTTTACAGTTACAAACAAGCTTCAATTCAAGCTTTTGAATGCATTTACGCGTTTTAAAAGCTCATACGAGTAGGGTGAAAGAGATTTGAGTTCTTTTGTGTTATATATTAAGAGAAAGCATCCAAATACGTTGTTTGCATTCATTTGAGTGTGAAACTACACATAGGATGTTTACAGTTACAAACAAGCTTCAGCTCATGCTTTTGAATGCATTTACGCGTTTTAAAAGCTCATACGATTAGGATGAAAGAGATTTGAGTTCTTTTGTGTTGTATATTAAGAGAAAGCATCCAAATACTTTGTTTGCATTCATTTGAGTGTGAAACTACACCTAGGATGTTTACAAGTACAAACAAGCTTCAACTCAAGCTTTTGAATGTATTTACGCGTTTTAACAGCTCATACAACTAGGGTGATGGAAATTGAGTTCTTTTGTGTTGTATATTAAGAGAAAGCATCCAAATACTTTGTTTGCATTCATTTGAGTGTGAAACTACACCTAGGATGTTTACAGTTACAAAGAAGCTTCAACTCAAGCTTTTGAATGCATTTACGCGTTTTAAAAGCTCATACGAGTAGGGTGAAAGAGATTTGAGTTCTTTTGTGTTGTATATTAAGAGAAAGCATCCAAATACTTTGTTTGGATTCATTTGAGTGTGAAACTACACCTAGGATGTTTACAAGTACAAACAAGCTTCAACTCAAGCTTTTGAATGTATTTAAGCGTTTTAACAGCTCTTACGACTAGGGTGAAAGAGATTTGACATCTTTTGTGTTGTATATTAAGAGAAAACATCCAAATACTTTGTTTGCATTCATTTGAGTGTGAAAGTACACCTAGGAGGTTTACAGTTACAAACAAGCTTCAACTGATGATTTTGAATGCATTTACGCGTTTTAAAAGCTCATACGAGTAGGGTGAAAGAGATTTGAGTTCGTCTGTGTTGTATATTAAGAGAAAGCATCCAAATACGTTGTTTGCATTCATTTGAGTGTGAAACTACACATAGGATGTTTACAGTTACAAACAAGCTTCAACTCATGCTTTTGAATGCATTTACGCGTTTTAATAGCTCATGCGAGTAGGATGAAAGAGATTTGAGTTCTTTTTTGTTGTATATTAAGAGAAAGCATCCAAAAACTTTGTTTGCATTCATTTGAGTGTGAAACTACACCTACGATGTTTACAAGTACAAACAAGCTTCAACTCAAGCTTTTTATTGTATTTTCGCATTTTAATAGCTCTTACGACTAGGGTGATAGAAATTGAGTTCTTTTGTGTTGTATATTAAGAGAAAGCATCCAAATACTTTGTTTGCATTCATTAGAGTGTGAAACTACACCTAGGATGTTTACAAGTACAAACAAGCTTCAACTCAAGCTTTTGAATGTATTTACGCGTTTTAACAGCTCATACGACTAGGGTGATGGAAATTGAGTTCTTTTGTGTTGTATATTAAGAGAAAGCATCCAAATACTTTGTTTGCATTCATTTGAGTGTGAAAATACACCTAGGATGTTTAAAAGTACAAACAAGCTTCAACTCAAGCTTTTGAATGTATTTAAGCGTTTTAACAGCTCTTACGACTAGGGTGATAGAAATTGAGTTCTTTTGTGTTGTATATTAAGAGAAAGCATCCAAACACTTTGTTTGCATTCATTTGAGTGTGAAACTACACCTAGGATGTTTACAGTTACAAAGAAGCTTCAACTCAAGCTTTTGAATGCATTTACGCGTTTTAAAAGCTCATACGAGTAGGGTGAATGAGATTTGAGTTCTTTTGTGTTGTATATTAAGAGAAAGCATCCAAATAAGTTGTTTCATTCATTTGAGTGTGAAACTACACCTAGGATGTTTACAGTTACAAACAAGCTTCAACTCATGCTTTTGAATGCATTTACGCGTTTTAAAAGCTCATACGAGTAGGATGAAAGAGATTTGAGTTCTTTTGTGTTGTATATTAAGAGAAAGCATCCAATTACTTTGTTTGCATTCATTTGAGTGTGAAACTAACCTAGGATGTTTACAAGTACAAACAAGCTTCAACTCAAGCTTTTGAATGTATTTACGCGTTTAAACAGCTCTTACGACTAGGGTGATAGAAATTGAGTTCTTTTGTGTTGTATATTAAGAGAAAGCATCCAAATACTTTGTTTGCATTCATTTGAGTGTGAAACTACACCTAGGATGTTTACAAGTACAGACAAGCTTCAACTCAAGCTTTTGAATGTATTTTCGCGTTTTAAAAGCTCATACGAGGAGGGTGAAAGAGATTTGACTTCTTTTGTGTTGTATATTAAGAGAAAGCATCCAAATACATTGTTTGCATTCATTTGAGTGTGAAACTACACCTAGGATGTTTACAGTTACAAACAAGCTTCAACTCATGCTTTTGAATGCATTTACGCGTTTTAAAAGCTCATACGAGTAGGATGAAAGAGATTTGAGTTCTTTTGTGTTGTATATAAAGAGAAAGCATCCAAATACTTTGTTTGCATTCATTTGAGTGTGAAACTACACCTACGATGTTTACAAGTACAAACAAGCTTCAACTTAACCTTTTGAATGTATTTACGCGTTTTAACAGCTCTTACGACTAGGGTGATAGAAATTGAGTTCTTTTGTGTTGTATATTAAGAGAAAGCATCCAAATACTTTGTTTACATTCATTTGAGTGTGAAACTACACCTAGGATGTTTACAAGTACAAACAAGCTTCAACTCAAGCTTTTGAATGTATTTACGCGTTTTAACAGCTCATACGACTAGGGTGATGGAAATTGAGTTCTTTTGTATTGTATATTAAGAGAAAGCATCCAAATACTTTGTTTGCATTCATTTGAGTGTGAAACTACACCTAGGATGTCTAAAAGTACAAACAAGGTTCAACTCAAGCTTTTGAATGTATTTAAGCGTTTTAACAGCTCTTACGACTAGGGTGATAGAAATTGAGTTCTTTTGTGTTGTATATTAAGAGAAAGCATCCAAACACTTTGTTTGCATTCATTTGAGTGTGAAACTACCCCTAGGATGTTTACAGTTACAAACAAGCTTCAATTCATGCTTTTGAATGCATTTACGCGTTTTAACAGCTCTTACGACTAGTGTGTTGGAAATTGAGTTCTTTTGTGTTGTATATTAAGAGAAAGCATCCAAATACTTTGTTTGCATTCATTTGAGTGTGAAACTACACCTAGGATGTTTAAAAGTACAAACAAGCTTCAACTCAAGCTTTTGAATGTATTTAAGCGTTTTAACAGCTCTTACGACTAGGGTGATAGAAATTGAGTTCTTTTGTGTTGAATATTAAGAGAAAGCATCCAAACACTTTGTTTGCATTCATTTGAGTGTGAAACTACACCTAGGATGTTTACAAGTACAAACAAGCTTCAACTCAAGCTTTTGAATGTATTTACGCGTTTTAACATCTCTTACGACTAGGGTGATAGAAATTGAGTTCTTTTGTGTTGTATATTAAGAGAAAGCATCCAAATACTTTGCTTGCATTCATTTGAGTGTGAAACTACACCTAGGATGTTTACAGATACAAACAAGCTTCAACTCATGCTGTTGAATGCATTTACGCGTTTTAACAGCTCTTACGACTAGGGTGTTGGAAATTGAGTTCTTTTGTGTTGTATATTAAGAGAAAGCATCCAAATACTTTGTTTGCATTCATTTGAGTGTGAAACTACACCTAGGATGTTTAAAAGTACAAACAAGCCTCAACTCAAGCTTTTGAATGTATTTAAGCGTTTTAACAGCTCTTACGACTAGGGTGAAAGAGATTTGAGATCTTTTGTGTTGTATATTAAGAGAAAGCATCCAAATACTTTGTTTGCATTCATTTGAGTGTGAAACTACACCTAGGAGGTTTACAGTTACAAACAAGCTTCAACTCAAGCTTTTGAATGCATTTACGCGTTTTAAAATCTCATACAAGTAGGGTGAAAGAGATTTGAGTTCTTTTGTGTTGTATATTAAGAGAAAGCATCCAAATACGTTGTTTGCATTCATTTGAGTGTGAAACTACACCTAGGTTGTTTACAGTTACAAACAAGCTTCAACTCATGCTTTTGAATGCATTTACGCGTTTTAAAAGCTCATACGAGTAGGGTGAAAGAGATTTGAGTTCTTTTGTGTTGTATATTAAGAGAAAGCATCCAAATACGGTGTTTGCACTCATTTGAGTGTGAAACTACACCTAGGATGTTTACAGTTAGAAACAAGCTTCAACTCAAGCTTTTGAATGCATTTACGCGTTTTAAAAGCTCATACGAGTACGGTGAAAGAGATTTGAGTTCTTTTGTGTTGTATAATAAGAGAAAGCATCCAAATACGTTGTTTGCATTCATTTGAGTGTGAAACTACACCTAGGATGTTTACAGTTACAAACAAGCTTCAACTCATGCTTTTGAATGCATTTACGCATTTTAACAGCTCTTACGACTAGGGTGTTGGAAATTGAGTTCTTTTGTGTTGTATATTAAGAGAAAGCATCCAAATACTTTGTTTGCATTCATTTGAATGTGTGAAACTAGACCTAGGATGTTTACAAGTACAAACAAGCTTCAACTCAAGCTGTTGAATGAATTTACGCGTTTTAACAGCTCTTACGACTAGGGTGAAAGGGATTTGAGTTCTTTTGTGTTGTATATTAAGAGAAAGCATCCAAATACTTTGTTTGCATTCATTTGAGTGTGAAACTACAGCTGGGATGTTTACAAGTACAAACAAGCTTCAACTCAAGCTTTTGAATGTATTTACGCGTTTTAACAGCTCTTACGACTAGGGTGATAGAAATTGAGTTCTTTTGTGTTGTATATTAAGAGAAAGCATCCAAATACTTTGTTTGCATTCATTTGAGTGTGAAACTACACCTAGGATGTTTACAGTTACAAACAAGCTTCAACTCATGCTTTTACATGCATTACGCGTTTTAAAATCTCATACGAGTAGGATGATAGAGATTTGAGTTCTTTTGTGTTGTATATTAAGAGAAAGCATCCAAATACTTTGTTTGCATTCATTTGAGTGTGAAACTACACCTAGGATGTTTACAGTTACAAACAAGCTTCAACTCTTCTTTTGAATGCATTTACGCGTTTTAAAAGCTCATACGAGTAAGGTGAAAGAGATTTGAGTTCTTTTGTGTTGTATATTAAGAGAAAGCATCCAAATACTTTGTTTGCATTCATTTGAGTGTGAAACTACACCTTGGATGTTTACAAGTACAAACAAGCTTCAACTCAAGCTTTTGAATGTATTTACGCGTTTTAACAGCTCTTACGACAAGGGTGATCGAAATTGAGTTCTTTTGTGTTGTATATTAAGAGAAAGCTTCCAAATACTTTGTTTGCATTCATTTGAGTGTGAAACTACACCTAGGATGTTTACAAGTACAAACAAGCTTCGACTCAAGCTTTTGAATGTATTTTCGCGTTTTAAAAGCTCATACAAGTAGGGTGAAAGAGATTTGAGTTCTTTTGTGTTGTATATTAAGAGAAAGCATCCAAATACTTTGTTTGCATTCATTTGAGTGTGAAACTACACCTAGGATGTTTACAAGTACAAACAAGCTTCAACTCAAGCTTTTGAATGTATTTACGCGTTTTAACAGCTCTTACGACAAGGGTGATAGAAATTGAGTTCTTTTGTGTTGTATATTAAGAGAAAGCATCCAAACACTTTGTTTGCATTCATTTGAGTGTGAAACTACACCTAGGATGTTTACAGTTACAAAGAAGCTTCAACTCAAGCTTTTGAATGCATTTACGCGTTTTAAAAGCTCATACGACTAGGGTGAAAGAGATTTGAGTTCTTTTGTGTTGTATATTAAGAGAAAGCATCCAAATACTTTGTTTGCATTCATTTGAGTGTGAAACTACACCTAGGATGTTTAAAAGTACAAACAAGCTTCAACTCAAGCTTTTGAATGTATTTAAGCGTTTTAACAGCTCTTACGACTAGGGTGAAAGAGATTTGACATCTTTTGTGTTATATATTAAGAGAAAACATCCAAATACTTTGTTTGCATTCATTTGAGTGTGAAACTACACCTAGGAGGTTTACAGTTACAAACAAGCTTCAACTGATGATTTTGAATGCATTTACGCGTTTTAAAAGCTCATACGAGTAGGGTGAAAGAGATTTGAGTTCTTTTGTGTTGTATATTAAGAGAAAGCATCCAAATACGTTGTTTGCATTCATTTGAGTGTGAAACTACACCTAGGATGTTTACAGTTACAAACAAGCTTCAATTCAAGCTTTTGAATGCATTTACGCGTTTTAAAAGCTCATACGAGTAGGGTGAAAGAGATTTGAGTTCTTTTGTGTTATATATTAAGAGAAAGCATCCAAATACGTTGTTTGCATTCATTTGAGTGTGAAACTACACATAGGATGTTTACAGTTACAAACAAGCTTCAGCTCATGCTTTTGAATGCATTTACGCGTTTTAAAAGCTCATACGATTAGGATGAAAGAGATTTGAGTTCTTTTGTGTTGTATATTAAGAGAAAGCATCCAAATACTTTGTTTGCATTCATTTGAGTGTGAAACTACACCTAGGATGTTTACAAGTACAAACAAGCTTCAACTCAAGCTTTTGAATGTATTTACGCGTTTTAACAGCTCATACAACTAGGGTGATGGAAATTGAGTTCTTTTGTGTTGTATATTAAGAGAAAGCATCCAAATACTTTGTTTGCATTCATTTGAGTGTGAAACTACACCTAGGATGTTTACAGTTACAAAGAAGCTTCAACTCAAGCTTTTGAATGCATTTACGCGTTTTAAAAGCTCATACGAGTAGGGTGAAAGAGATTTGAGTTCTTTTGTGTTGTATATTAAGAGAAAGCATCCAAATACTTTGTTTGGATTCATTTGAGTGTGAAACTACACCTAGGATGTTTACAAGTACAAACAAGCTTCAACTCAAGCTTTTGAATGTATTTAAGCGTTTTAACAGCTCTTACGACTAGGGTGAAAGAGATTTGACATCTTTTGTGTTGTATATTAAGAGAAAATATCCAAATACTTTGTTTGCATTCATTTGAGTGTGAAACTACACCTAGGAGGTTTACAGTTACAAACAAGCTTCAACTGATGATTTTGAATGCATTTACGCGTTTTAAAAGCTCATACGAGTAGGGTGAAAGAGATTTGAGTTCGTCTGTGTTGTATATTAAGAGAAAGCATCCAAATACGTTGTTTGCATTCATTTGAGTGTGAAACTACACATAGGATGTTTACAGTTACAAACAAGCTTCAACTCATGCTTTTGAATGCATTTACGCGTTTTAATAGCTCATACGAGTAGGATGAAAGAGATTTGAGTTCTTTTTTGTTGTATATTAAGAGAAAGCATCCAAAAACTTTGTTTGCATTCATTTGAGTGTGAAACTACACCTACGATGTTTACAAGTACAAACAAGCTTCAACTCAAGCTTTTTATTGTATTTTCGCATTTTAATAGCTCTTACGACTAGGGTGATAGAAATTGAGTTCTTTTGTGTTGTATATTAAGAGAAAGCATCCAAATACTTTGTTTGCATTCATTAGAGTGTGAAACTACACCTAGGATGTTTACAAGTACAAACAAGCTTCAACTCAAGCTTTTGAATGTATTTACGCGTTTTAACAGCTCTTACGACAAGGGTGATAGAAATTGAGTTCTTTTGTGTTGTATATTAAGAGAAAGCATCCAAACACTTTGTTTGCATTCATTTGAGTGTGAAACTACACCTAGGATGTTTACAGTTACAAAGAAGCTTCAACTCAAGCTTTTGAATGCATTTACGCGTTTTAAAAGCTCATACGACTAGGGTGAAAGAGATTTGAGTTCTTTTGTGTTGTATATTAAGAGAAAGCATCCAAATACTTTGTTTGCATTCATTTGAGTGTGAAACTACACCTAGGATGTTTAAAAGTACAAACAAGCTTCAACTCAAGCTTTTGAATGTATTTAAGCGTTTTAACAGCTCTTACGACTAGGGTGAAAGAGATTTGACATCTTTTGTGTTATATATTAAGAGAAAACATCCAAATACTTTGTTTGCATTCATTTGAGTGTGAAACTACACCTAGGAGGTTTACAGTTACAAACAAGCTTCAACTGATGATTTTGAATGCATTTACGCGTTTTAAAAGCTCATACGAGTAGGGTGAAAGAGATTTGAGTTCTTTTGTGTTGTATATTAAGAGAAAGCATCCAAATACGTTGTTTGCATTCATTTGAGTGTGAAACTACACCTAGGATATTTACAGTTACAAACAAGCTTCAATTCAAGCTTTTGAATGCATTTACGCGTTTTAAAAGCTCATACGAGTAGGGTGAAAGAGATTTGAGTTCTTTTGTGTTATATATTAAGAGAAAGCATCCAAATACGTTGTTTGCATTCATTTGAGTGTGAAACTACACATAGGATGTTTACAGTTACAAACAAGCTTCAGCTCATGCTTTTGAATGCATTTACGCGTTTTAAAAGCTCATACGATTAGGATGAAAGAGATTTGAGTTCTTTTGTGTTGTATATTAAGAGAAAGCATCCAAATACTTTGTTTGCATTTATTTGAGTGTGAAACTACACCTAGGATGTTTACAAGTACAAACAAGCTTCAACTCAAGCTTTTGAATGTATTTACGCGTTTTAACAGCTCATACAACTAGGGTGATGGAAATTGAGTTCTTTTGTGTTGTATATTAAGAGAAAGCATCCAAATACTTTGTTTGCATTCATTTGAGTGTGAAACTACACCTAGGATGTTTACAGTTACAAAGAAGCTTCAACTCAAGCTTTTGAATGCATTTACGCGTTTTAAAAGCTCATACGAGTAGGGTGAAAGAGATTTGAGTTCTTTTGTGTTGTATATTAAGAGAAAGCATCCAAATACTTTGTTTGGATTCATTTGAGTGTGAAACTACACCTAGGATGTTTACAAGTACAAACAAGCTTCAACTCAAGCTTTTGAATGTATTTAAGCGTTTTAACAGCTCTTACGACTAGGGTGAAAGAGATTTGACATCTTTTGTGTTGTATATTAAGAGAAAACATCCAAATACTTTGTTTGCATTCATTTGAGTGTGAAACTACACCTAGGAGGTTTACAGTTACAAACAAGCTTCAACTGATGATTTTGAATGCATTTACGCGTTTTAAAAGCTCATACGAGTAGGGTGAAAGAGATTTGAGTTCGTCTGTGTTGTATATTAAGAGAAAGCATCCAAATACGTTGTTTGCATTCATTTGAGTGTGAAACTACACATAGGATGTTTACAGTTACAAACAAGCTTCAACTCATGCTTTTGAATGCATTTACGCGTTTTAATAGCTCATACGAGTAGGATGAAAGAGATTTGAGTTCTTTTTTGTTGTATATTAAGAGAAAGCATCCAAAAACTTTGTTTGCATTCATTTGAGTGTGAAACTACACCTACGATGTTTACAAGTACAAACAAGCTTCAACTCAAGCTTTTTATTGTATTTTCGCATTTTAATAGCTCTTACGACTAGGGTGATAGAAATTGAGTTCTTTTGTGTTGTATATTAAGAGAAAGCATCCAAATACTTTGTTTGCATTCATTAGAGTGTGAAACTACACCTAGGATGTTTACAAGTACAAACAAGCTTCAACTCAAGCTTTTGAATGTATTTACGCGTTTTAACAGCTCATACGACTAGGGTGATGGAAATTGAGTTCTTTTGTGTTGTATATTAAGAGAAAGCATCCAAATACTTTGTTTGCATTCATTTGAGTGTGAAAATACACCTAGGATGTTTAAAAGTACAAACAAGCTTCAACTCAAGCTTTTGAATGTATTTAAGCGTTTTAACAGCTCTTACGACTAGGGTGATAGAAATTGAGTTCTTTTGTGTTGTATATTAAGAGAAAGCATCCAAATACTTTGTTTGCATTCATTAGAGTGTGAAACTACACCTAGGATGTTTACAAGTACAAACAAGCTTCAACTCAAGCTTTTGAATGTATTTACGCGTTTTAACAGCTCATACGACTAGGGTGATGGAAATTGAGTTCTTTTGTGTTGTATATTAAGAGAAAGCATCCAAATACTTTGTTTGCATTCATTTGAGTGTGAAAATACACCTAGGATGTTTAAAAGTACAAACAAGCTTCAACTCAAGCTTTTGAATGTATTTAAGCGTTTTAACAGCTCTTACGACTAGGGTGATAGAAATTGAGTTCTTTTGTGTTGTATATTAAGAGAAAGCATCCAAACACTTTGTTTGCATTCATTTGAGTGTGAAACTACACCTAGGATGTTTACAGTTACAAAGAAGCTTCAACTCAAGCTTTTGAATGCATTTACGCATTTTAAAAGCTCATACGAGTAGGGTGAATGAGATTTGAGTTCTTTTGTGTTGTATATTAAGAGAAAGCATCCAAATAATTTGTTTCATTCATTTGAGTGTGAAACTACACCTAGGATGTTTACAGTTACAAACAAGCTTCAACTCATGCTTTTGAATGCATTTACGCGTTTTAAAAGCTCATACGAGTAGGATGAAAGAGATTTGAGTTCTTTTGTGTTGTATATTAAGAGAAAGCATCCAATTACTTTGTTTGCATTCATTTGAGTGTGAAACTAACCTAGGATGTTTACAAGTACAAACAAGCTTCAACTCAAGCTTTTGAATGTATTTACGCGTTTAAACAGCTCTTACGACTAGGGTGATAGAAATTGAGTTTTTTTGTGTTGTATATTAAGAGAAAACATCCAAATACTTTGTTTGCATTCATTTGAGTGTGAAACTACACCTAGGATGTTTACAAGTACAGACAAGCTTCAACTCAAGCTTTTGAATGTATTTTCGCGTTTTAAAAGCTCATACGAGGAGGGTGAAAGAGATTTGACTTCTTTTGTGTTGTATATTAAGAGAAAGCATCCAAATACGTTGTTTGCATTCATTTGAGTGTGAAACTACACCTAGGATGTTTACAGTTACAAACAAGCTTCAACTCATGCTTTTGAATGCATTTACGCGTTTTAAAAGCTCATACGAGTAGGATGAAAGAGATTTGAGTTCTTTTGTGTTGTATATAAAGAGAAAGCATCCAAATACTTTGTTTGCATTCATTTGAGTGTGAAACTACACCTTCGATGTTTACAAGTACAAACAAGCTTCAACTTAACCTTTTGAATGTATTTACGCGTTTTAACAGCTCTTACGACTAGGGTGATAGAAATTGAGTTCTTTTGTGTTGTATATTAAGAGAAAGCATCCAAATACTTTGTTTGCATTCATTTGAGTGTGAAACTACACCTAGGATGTTTACAAGTACAAACAAGCTTCAACTCAAGCTTTTGAATGTATTTACGCGTTTTAACAGCTCATACGACTAGGGTGATGGAAATTGAGTTCTTTTGTATTGTATATTAAGAGAAAGCATCCAAATACTTTGTTTGCATTCATTTGAGTGTGAAACTACACCTAGGATGTTTAAAAGTACAAACAAGGTTCAACTCAAGCTTTTGAATGTATTTAAGCGTTTTAACAGCTCTTACGACTAGGGTGATAGAAATTGAGTTCTTTTGTGTTGTATATTAAGAGAAAGCATCCAAACACTTTGTTTGCATTCATTTGAGTGTGAAACTACACCTAGGATGTTTACAGTTACAAACAAGCTTCAATTCATGCTTTTGAATGCATTTACGCGTTTTAACAGCTCTTACGACTAGGGTGTTGGAAATTGAGTTGTTTTGTGTTGTATATTAAGAGAAAGCATCCAAATACTTTGTTTGCATTCATTTGAGTGTGAAACTACACCTAGGATGTTTAAAAGTACAAACAAGCTTCAACTCAAGCTTTTGAATGTATTTAAGCGTTTTAACAGCTCTTACGACTAGGGTGATAGAAATTGAGTTCTTTTGTGTTGAATATTAAGAGAAAGCATTCAAACACTTTGTTTGCATTCATTTGAGTGTGAAACTACACCTAGGATGTTTACAGTTACAAAGAAGCTTCAACTCATGCTTTTGAATGCATTTACGCGTTTTAAAAGCTCATACGAGTAGGGTGAAAGAGATTTGAGTTCTTTTGTGTTGTATATTAAGAGAAAGCATCCAAATACTTTGTTTGGATTCATTTGAGTGTGAAACTACACCTAGGATGTTCACAAGTACAAACAAGCTTCAACTCAAGCTTTTGAATGTATTTAAGCGTTTTAACAGCTCTTACGACTAGGGTGAAAGAGATTTGACATCTTTTGTGTTGTATATTAAGGGAAAACATCCAAATACTTTGTTTGCATTCATTTGAGTGTGAAACTACACCTAGGAGGTTTACAGTTACAAACAAGCTTCAACTGATGATTTTGAATGCATTTACGCGTTTTAAAAGCTCATACGAGTAGGGTGAAAGAGATTTGAGTTCTTTTGTGTTGTATATTAAGAGAAAGCATCCAAATACGTTGTTTGCATTCATTTGAGTGTGAAACTACACCTAGGATGTTTACAGTTACAAACAAGCTTCAACTCAAGCTTTTGAATGCATTTACGCGTTTTAAAAGCTCATACGAGGAGGGTGAAAGAGATTTGAGTTCTTTTGTGTTGTATATTAAGAGAAAGCATCCAAATACTTTGTTTGCATTCATTTGAGTGTGAAACTACACCTAGGATGTTTACAAGTACAAACAAGCTTCAACTCAAGCTTTTGAATGTATTTACGCGTTTTAACAGCTCTTACGACTAGGGTGATAGAAATTGAGTTCTTTTGTGTTGTATATTAAGAGAAAGCATCCAAATACTTTGTTTGCATTCATTTGAGTGTGAAACTACACCTAGAATGTTTACAGTTACAAACAAGCTTCAACTCAAGCTTTTGAATGCATTTACGCGTTTTAACAGCTCTTACGACTAGGGTGTTGGAAATTGAGTTCTTTTGTGTTGTATATTAAGAGAAAGCATCCAAATACTTTGTTTGCATTCATTTGAGTGTGAAACTACACCTAGGATGTTTAAAAGTACAAACAAGCTTCAACTCAAGCTTTTGAATGTATTTAAGCGTTTTAACAGCTCTTACAACTAGGGTGATAGAAATTGAGTTCTTTTGTGTTGTATATTAAGAGAAAGCATCCAAACACTTTGTTTGCATTCATTTGAGTGTGAAACTACACCTAGGATGTTTACAGTTACAAAGAAGCTTCAACTCAAGCTTTTGAATGCATTTACGCGTTTTAAAAGCTCATACGAGTAGGGTGAAAGAGATTTGAGTTCTTTTGTGTTGTATATTAAGAGAAAGCATCCAAATACTTTGTTTGGATTCATTTGAGTGTGAAACTACACCTAGGATGTTTACAAGTACAAACAAGCTTCAACTCAAGCTTTTGAATGTATTTAAGCGTTTTAACAGCTCTTACGACTTAGGGTGAAAGAGATTTGACATCTTTTGTGTTGTATATTAAGAGAAAGCATCCAAATACTTTGTTTGCATTCATTTGAGTGTGAAACTACACCTAGGATGTTTACAGTTACAAAGAAGCTTCAACTCAAGCTTTTGAATGCATTTACGCGTTTTAAAAGCTCATACGAGTAGGGTGAAAGAGATTTGAGTTCTTTTGTGTTGTATATTAAGAGAAAGCATCCAAATACTTTGTTTGGATTCATTTGAGTGTGAAACTACACCTAGGATGTTTACAAGTACAAACAAGCTTCAACTCAAGCTTTTGAATGTATTTACGCGTTTTAACAGCTCATACGACTAGGGTGATGGAAATTGAGTTCTTTTGTATTGTATATTAAGAGAAAGCATCCAAATACTTTGTTTGCATTCATTTGAGTGTGAAACTACACCTAGGATGTTTAAAAGTACAAACAAGGTTCAACTCAAGCTTTTGAATGTATTTAAGCGTTTTAACAGCTCTTACGACTAGGGTGATAGAAATTGAGTTCTTTTGTGTTGTATATTAAGAGAAAGCATCCAAACACTTTGTTTGCATTCATTTGAGTGTGAAACTACACCTAGGATGTTTACAGTTACAAAGAAGCTTCAACTCAAGCTTTTGAATGTATTTACGCGTTTTAAAAGCTCATACGAGGAGGGTGAAAGAGATTTGAGTTCTTTTGTGTTGTATATTAAGAGAAAGCATCCAAATACGTTGTTTGCATTCATTTGAGTGTGAAACTACACCTAGGATGTTTACAAGTACAAACAAGCTTCAACTCAAGCTTTTGAATGTATTTAAGCGTTTTAACAGCTCTTACGACTAGGGTGAAAGAGATTTGACATCTTTTGTGTTGTATATTAAGAGAAAACATCCAAATACTTTGTTTGCATTCATTTGAGTGTGAAACTACACCTAGGAGGTTTACAGTTACAAACAAGCTTCAACTGATGATTTTGAATGCATTTACGCGTTTTAAAAGCTCATACGAGTAGGATGAAAGAGATTTGAGTTCTTTTGTGTTGTATATTAAGAGAAAGCATCCAAATACTTTGTTTGCATTCATTTGAGTGTGAAACTACACCTACGATGTTTACAAGTACAAACAAGCTTCAACTCAAGCTTTTTAATGTATTTACGCATTTTAACAGCCCTTACAACTAGGGTGATAGAAATTGAGTTCTTTTGTGTTGTATATTAAGAGAAAGCATCCAATTACTTTGTTTGCATTCATTTGAGTGTGAAACTACACCTAGGATGTTTACAAGTACAAACAAGCTTCAACTCAAGCTTTTGAATGTATTTACGCGTTTTAACAGCTCATACGACTAGGGCGATGGAAATTGAGTTCTTTTGTATTGTATATTAAGAGAAAGCATCCAAATACTTTGTTTGCATTCATTTGAGTGTGAAACTACACCTAGGATGTTTAAAAGTACAAACAAGGTTCAACTCAAGCTTTTGAATGTATTTAAGCGTTTTAACAGCTCTTACGACTAGGGTGATAGAAATTGAGTTCTTTTGTGTTGTATATTAAGAGAAAGCATCCAAACACTTTGTTTGCATTCATTTGAGTGTGAAACTACACCTAGGATGTTTACAGTTACAAAGAAGCTTCAACTCAAGCTTTTGAATGTATTTACGCGTTTTAAAAGCTCATACGAGGAGGGTGAAAGAGATTTGAGTTCTTTTGTGTTGTATATTAAGAGAAAGCATCCAAATACGTTGTTTGCATTCATTTGAGTGTGAAACTACACCTAGGATGTTTACAGTTACAAACAAGCTTCAACTCATGCTTTTGAATGCATTTACGCGTTTTAAAAGCTCATACGAGTAGGATGAAAGAGATTTGAGTTCTTTTGTGTTGTATATAAAGAGAAAGCATCCAAATACTTTGTTTGCATTCATTTGAGTGTGAAACTACACCTACGATGTTTACAAGTACAAACAAGCTTCAACTTAACCTTTTGAATGTATTTACGCGTTTTAACAGCTCTTACGACTAGGGTGATAGAAATTGAGTTCTTTTGTGTTGTATATTAAGAGAAAGCATCCAAATACTTTGTTTGCATTCATTTGAGTGTGAAACTACACCTAGGATGTTTACAAGTACAAACAAGCTTCAACTCAAGCTTTTGAATTTATTTACGCGTTTTAACAGCTCTTACGACTAGGGTGATAGAAATTGAGTTCTTTTGTGTTGTATATTAAGAGAAAGCATCCAAATACTTTGTTTGCATTCATTTGAGTGTGAAACTACACCTACGATGTTTACAAGTACAAACAAGCTTCAACTTAACCTTTTGAATGTATTTACGCGTTTTAACAGCTCTTACGACTAGGGTGATAGAAATTGAGTTCTTTTGTGTTGTATATTAAGAGAAAGCATCCAAATACTTTGTTTGCATTCATTTGAGTGTGAAACTACACCTAGGATGTTTACAAGTACAAACAAGCTTCAACTCAAGCTTTTGAATGTATTTACGCGTTTTAACAGCTCTTACGACTAGGGTGATAGAAATTGAGTTCTTTTGTGTTGAATATTAAGAGAAAGCATCCAAACACTTTGTTTGCATTCATTTGAGTGTGAAACTACACCTAGGATGTTTACAGTTACAAAGAAGCTTCAACTCATGCTTTTGAATGCATTTACGCGTTTTAAAAGCTCATACGAGTAGGGTGAAAGAGATTTGAGTTCTTTTGTGTTGTATATTAAGAGAAAGCATCCAAATACTTTGTTTGGATTCATTTGAGTGTGAAACTACACCTAGGATGTTTACAAGTACAAACAAGCTTCAACTCAAGCTTTTGAATGTATTTAAGCGTTTTAACAGCTCTTACGACTAGGGTGAAAGAGATTTGACATCTTTTGTGTTGTATATTAAGGGAAAACATCCAAATACTTTGTTTGCATTCATTTGAGTGTGAAACTACACCTAGGAGGTTTACAGTTACAAACAAGCTTCAACTGATGATTTTGAATGCATCTACGCGTTTTAAAAGCTCATACGAGTAGGGTGAAAGAGATTTGAGTTCTTTTGTGTTGTATATTAAGAGAAAGCATCCAAATACGTTGTTTGCATTCATTTGAGTGTGAAACTACACCTAGGATGTTTACAGTTACAAACAAGCTTCAACTCAAGCTTTTTAATGCATTTACGCGTTTTAAAAGCTCATACGAGGAGGGTGAAAGAGATTTGAGTTCTTTTGTGTTGTATATTAAGAGAAAGCATCCAAATACTTTGTTTGCATTCATTTGAGTGTGAAACTACACCTAGGATATTTACAAGTACAAACAAGCTTCAACTCAAGCTTTTGAATGTATTTACGCGTTTTAACAGCTCTTACGACTAGGGTGATAGAAATTGAGTTCTTTTGTGTTGTATATTGAGAGAAAGCATCCAAATACTTTGTTTGCATTCATTTGAGTGTGAAACTACACCTAGAATGTTTACAGTTACAAACAAGCTTCAACTCATGCTTTTGAATGCATTTACGCGTTTTATTAGCTCTTACGACTAGGGTGTTGGAAATTGAGTTCTTTTGTGTTGTATATTAAGAGAAAGCATCTAAATACTTTGTTTGCATTCATTTGAGTGTGAAACTACACCTAGGACGTTTAAAAGTACAAACAAGCTTCAACTCAAGCTTTTGAATGTATTTAAGCGTTTTAACAGCTCTTACAACTAGGGTGATAGAAATTGAGTTCTTTTGTGTTGTATATTAAGAGAAAGCATCCAAACACTTTGTTTGCATTCATTTGAGTGTGAAACTACACCTAGGATGTTTACAGTTACAAAGAAGCTTCAACTCAAGCTTTTGAATGTATTTAAGCATTTTAACAGCTCTTACGACTAGGGTGAAAGAGATTTGACATCTTTTGCGTTGTATATTAAGAGAAAGCATCCAAATACTTTGTTTGCATTCATTTGAGTGTGAAACTACACCTAGGATGTTTACAGTTACAAAGAAGCTTCAACTCAAGCTTTTGAATGCATTTACGCGTTTTAAAAGCTCATACGAGTAGGGTGAAAGAGATTTGAGTTCTTTTGTGTTGTATATTAAGAGAAAGCATCCAAATACTTTGTTTGGATTCATTTGAGTGTGAAACTACACCTAGGATGTTTACAAGTACAAACAAGCTTCAACTCAAGCTTTTAAATGTAATTAAGCGTTTTAACAGCTCTTACGACTAGGGTGAAAGAGATTTGACATCTTTTGTGTTGTATATTAAGAGAAAACATCCAAATACTTTGTTTGCATTCATTTGAGTGTGAAACTACACCTAGGAGGTTTACAGTTACAAACAAGGTTCAACTGATGATTTTGAATGCATTTACGCGTTTTAAAAGCTCATACGAGTAGGGTGAAAGAGATTTGAGTTCTTTTGTGTTGTATATTAAGAGAAAGAATCCAAATACTTTGTTTGCATTCATTTGAGTGTGAAACTACACCTAGGATGTTTACAGTTACAAACAAGCTTCAACTCAAGCTTTTGAATGTATTTACGCGTTTTAAAAGCTCATAGGAGTAGGGTGAAAGAGATTTGAGTTCTTTTGTGTTGTATATTAAGAGAAAGCATCCAAATACGTTGTTTGCATTCATTTGCGTGTGAAACTACACCTAGGATGTTTACAGTTACAAACAAGCTTCAACTCATGCTTTTGAATGCATTTACGCGTTTTTAAAGCTCATACGAGTAGGGTGAAAGAGATTTGAGTTCTTTTGTGTTGTATATTAAGAGAAAGCATCCAAATACTTTGTTTGCATTCATTTGAGTGTGAAACTACACCTAGGATGTCTACAAGTACAAAGAAGCTTCAACTCAAGCTTTTGAATGTATTTACGCGTTTTAAAAGCTCATACGAGTAGGGTGAAAGTGATTTGAGTTCTTTTGTGTTGTATATTAAGAGAAAGCATCCAAATACGTTGTTTGCATTCATTTGAGTGTGAAACTACACCTAGGATGTTTACAGTTACAAACAAGCTTCAACTCATGCTTTTGAATGCATTTACGCGTTTTAAAAGCTCATACGAGTAGGGTGAAAGAGATTTGAGTTCTTTTGTGTTGTATATTAAGAGAAAGCATCCAAATACTTTGTTTGTATTCATTTGAGTGTGAAACTACACCTAGGATGTTTACAAGTACAAAGAAGCTTCAACTCAAGCTTTTGAATGTATTTACGCATTTTAAAAGCTCATACGAGTAGGGTAAAAGAGATTTGAGTTCGTTTATGTTGTATATTAAGAGAAAGCATCCAAATACGTTGTTTGCATTCATTTGAGTGTGAAACTACACCTAGGATGTTTACAGTTACAAACAAGCTTCAACTCATGCTTTTGAATGCATTTACGCGTTTTAAAAGCTCATAGGAGTAGGGTGAAAGAGATTTGAGTTCTTTTGTGTTGTATATTAAGAGAAAGCATACAAATACGTTGTTTGCATTCATTTGAGTGTGAAACTACACCTAGGATGTTTACAGTTACAAACAAGCTTCGACTCATGCTTTTGAATGCATTTACGCGTTTTAAAAGCTCATAGGAGTAGGGTGAAAGAGATTTGAGTTCTTTTGTGTTGTATATTAAGAGAAAGCATACAAATACGTTGTTTGCATTCATTTGAGTGTGAAACTACACCTAGGATGTTTACAGTTACAAACAAGCTTCGACTCATGCTTTTGAATGCATTTACGCGTTTTAAAAGCTCATCCGAGTAGGGTGAAAGAGATTTGAGTTCTTTTGTGTTGTATATTAAGAGAAAGAATCCAAATACTTTGTTTGCATTCATTTGAGTGTGAAACTACACCTAGGATGTTTACAGTTACAAACAAGCTTCAACTCAAGCTTTTGAATGTATTTACGCGTTTTAAAAGCTCATAGGAGTAGGGTGAAAGAGATTTGAGTTCTTTTGTGTTGTATATTAAGAGAAAGCATCCGAATACGTTGTTTGCATTCATTTGCATGTGAAACTACACCTAGGATGTTTACAGTTACAAACAAGCTTCAACTCATGCTTTTGAATGCATTTACGCGTTTTAAAAGCTCATACGAGTATGGTGAAAGTGATTTGAGTTCTTTTGTGTTGTATATTAAGAGAAAGCATCCAAATACTTTGTTTGCATTCATTTGAGTGTGAAACTACACCTAGGATGTTTACAAGTACAAAGAAGCTTCAACTCAAGCTTTTGAATGTATTTACGCGTTTTAAAAGCTCATACGAGTAGGGTGAAAGTGATTTGAGTTCTTTTGTGTTGTATATTAAGAGAAAGCTTCCAAATACTTTGTGCACATTCATTTGAGTGTGAAACTACACCTAGGATGTTTACAAGTACAAACAAGCTTCAACTCAAGCTTTTGAATGTATTTACGCGTTTTAAAAGCTCATACGAGTAGGGTGAAACAGATTTGAGTTCTTTTGTGTTGTATATTAAGAGAAAGCATCCAAATACGTTGTTTGCATTCATTTGTGTGTGAAACTACACCTAGGATGTTTACAGTTACAAACAAGCTTCAACTCATGCTTTTGAATGCATTTACGCGTTTTAAAAGCTCATACGACTAGGGTGATAGAGATTTGAGTTCTTTTGTGTTGTATATTAAGAGAAATCATCCAAATACTTTGTTTGCATTCATTTGAGTGTGAAACTACACCTAGCATGTTTACAAGTACAAACAAGCTTCAACTCAAGCTTTTGAATATATTTACGTGTTTTAAAAGCTCATACGAGTAGGGTGAAACAGATTTGAGTTCTTTTGTGTTGTATATTAAGAGAAAGCATCCAAATACGTTGTTTGCATTCATTTGAGTGTGAAACTACACCTAGGATGTTTACAGTTACAAACAAGCTTCAACTCATGCTTTTGAATGCATTTACGCGTTTTAAAAGCTCATACGACTAGGGTGATAGAGATTTGAGTTCTTTTGTGTTGTATATTAAGAGAAATCATCCAAATACTTTGTTTGCATTCATTTGAGTGTGAAACTACACCTAGCATGTTTACAAGTACAAACAAGCTTCAACTCAAGCTTTTGAATATATTTACGTGTTTTAAAAGCTCATACGAGTAGGGTGAAAGAGATTTGAGTTCTTTTGTGTTGTATATTAAGAGAAAGCATCCAAATACGGTTTTTGCATTCATTTGAGTGTGAAACTACACCTAGGATGTTTACAGTTACAAACAAGCTTCAACTCTTGCTTTTGAATGCATTTACGCGTTTTAAAAGCTCATACGAGTCGCGTGAAAGAGATTTGAGTTCTTTTGTGTTGTATATTAAGAGAAAGCATCCAAATACTTTGTTTGTATTCATTTGAGTGTGAAACTACACCTAGGATGTTTACAAGTACAAACAAGCTTCAACTCAAGCTTTTGAATGTATTTACGCATTTTAAAAGCTCATACGAGTAGGGTGAAAGAGATTTGAGTTCTTTTGTGTTGTATTTTAAGAGAAAGCATCCAGATACTTTGTTTGCATTCATTTGAGTGTGAAACTACACCTAGGATGTTTACAGTTACGAACAAGCTTCAACTCATGCTTTTGAATGCATTTACGCGTTTTAAAAGCTCATACGAGTAGGGTGAAAGAGATTTGAGTTCTTTTGTATTGTATATTAAGAGAAAGCATCCAAATACTTTGTTTGTATTCATTTGAGTGTGAAACTACACCTAGGATGTTTACAAGTACCAACAAGCTTCAACTCAAGCTTTTGAATGTATTTACGCATTTTAAAAGCTCATACGAGTAGGGTAAACGAGATTTGAGTTCGTTTGTGTTGTATATTAAGAGAAAGCATCCAAATACGTTGTTTGCATTCATTTGAGTGTGAAACTACACCTAGGATGTTTACAGTTACAAACAAGCTTCGACTCATGCTTTTGAATGCATTTACGCGTTTTAAAAGCTCATACGAGTAGGGTGAAAGAGATTTGAGTTCTTTTGTGTTGTATATTAAGAGAAAGCATCCAAATACTTTGTTTGCATTCATTTGAGTGTGAAACTACACCTAGGATGTTTACAAGTACAAGGAAGCTTCAACTCAAGCTTTTGAATGTATTTACGCGTTTTAAAAGCTCATACAAGTAGGGTAAAAGAGATTTGAGTTCTTTTGTGTTGTATATTAAGAGAAAGCTTCCAAATACTTTGTGCACATTCATTTGAGTGTGAAACTACACCTAGGATGTTTACAAGTACAAACAAGCTTCAACTCAAGCTTTTGAATGTATTTACGCGTTTTAAAAGCTCATACGAGTAGGGTGAAACAGATTTGAGTTCTTTTGTGTTGTATATTAAGAGAAAGCATCCAAATACGTTGTTTGCATTCATTTGAGTGTGAAACTACACCTAGGATGTTTACAGTTACAAACAAGCTTCAACTCATGCTTTTGAATGCATTTACGCGTTTTAAAAGCTCATACGACTAGGGTGATAGAGATTTGAGTTGTTTTGTGTTGTATATTAAGAGAAATCATCCAAATACTTTGTTTGCATTCATTTGAGTGTGAAACTACACCTAGGATGTTTACAAGTACAAACAAGCTTCAACTCAAGCTTTTGAATATATTTACGCATTTTAAAAGCTCATACGAGTAGGGTGAAAGAGATTTGAGTTCTTTTGTGTTGTATATTAAGAGAAAGCATCCAAATACGTTGTTTGCATTCATTTGAGTGTGAAACTACACCAAGGATGTTTACAGTTACAAACAAGCTTCAACTCATGCTTTTGAATGCATTTACGCGTTTTAAAAGCTCATTCGAGTAGGGTGAAAGAGATTTGAGTTCTTTTGTGTTGTAAATTAAGAGAAAGCATCCAAATACTTTGTTTGTATTCATAGCATCAGGTCATCAAGTTACGAGCGTGAGCATTAATACATTAATCAGGGCAGTTGGGACTCTCTCACGTTTGAATGGTGATAATTCTGGTCCTAGAGGTCTTAGTGTCCTTTTGGCCACTTAATCTAGGTTATGTCCGTACAAGATTAATCCGTACATATAAGCATTTGTGATTAGTGTTAGTTATAGTGCACCCTGCATGTAATTAGCATAATTAACAAATGTAATTAGTTGTTATTTGAATTCCCTAAGTAGTTGCTGAGTAAGGCGCGCCTAAGAGCACATGGAGCAGGTAAGGATGAAGAATGAGGCTCCTTACAGCTTACCCAAGTTTGTCCTTATGCAAGGACAAGCAACAGCTGTCAAGTGGTCCAAAACGGAAGGAAATGCGCTCCAAATTGTATTGCACGTATTTGGCTCATTTCTGGGCAAAATACTGAAGTTTCATTTTGCTTGGGCACTACTCTTGGACATCTCACCCTTTCTAGAGTATTCTTAGGTTATTAGGACACATTTGTGACCCCTATAAATATGTAAGAACAGCTGATGTAAAAGGCACTTGTTGATGAATGAAAAATACACGGCTGCTGCCTTCTTACAAATCTTGCGTTCTTTACAATAATCTTAGGGTTATTTGGTGAGCAAGTAGTATTCTTTATCCATAGCTTGGTGGTTTAATCCTTTATAGCTTTGGTGGTGATACTCATTATCCTTTCTTGTCTTAATCCTCTGTTTTTGTTTACAAATTTCTAAGGTTGTAATTGCAAACGTATCATTTGGTATCAGAGCATAGGTTTAACCTTAGCACCATTTTCTCTCATCAAAGTTCTCTCCTTTCTTGTCTTAATCACGTCCAAAGTTCCAATCTTTGAGTCACAAAAGAACCCATTTACAGCCCAAACACAATTCCTAGCTTAAACACAACCAAACTCACAAACAGCCATGGATGATGAACAAATACCCAGAAATTTAATTCTTGAGCAAGCTAAAGAGCTTAGGAGAGAAAGGGAGATGCGTGAGGTTAAGGAACAACTTAGCAACCTCACCCAACAAATGACTAATTTTCTCAACATTGGTAGAGGTAGAGCTCGTGGTCGAGGTGATGATGATGGTTCTCTTAGTCCAAGGAGAAAAGATGAGCAATGGGGTGATTTAAAGTTTGAACCCCCTGATTTTGATGGCGGTACAAACCCAGATGACTATTTGGAGTGGGAGCAACAAATGGGTAGATTGTTTGATACCAAGGGGTATAGTGAGGAAAAGAGTTTCAAAGTTGCTATTTTGAAGCTCAAAAAGTATGCTTCTTTGTGGTATGAAAGCATGAAACTACAAAGAGAGCGTGAGGGTAAATCTAGGGTGCGTTCATGGCCCAAGCTTAAGAAAATCATGCACAAACGCTTTGTGCCCCCTTCCTATACTCAAGATCTCTACCTCAAGCTCACAAATTTCAGTCAAGGAACTCTAAGTGTAGCAGATTACATTAGAGATTTTGAGCAACTACAAATCAGAACCAGCATTGTAGAGGATCCACAACTCTCAATTGCGCGTTTTATTTCTGGTTTTGACACCAATGTTGGTAATAGAGTTGAAGTACAGCCTTTTTGGTCTCTAGATGATGTATACAAGTTGGCTTTGAAGATTGAAAAGCAAGAGAAAGCTAAGAAACCAGCAGCAAAGCCCTCATTTAGGAGTTTACTTCCTCGGGCAGAAAGTTCTTTTAAAGGGAGCGAAAATGACAAAAAGTTTCCTAGAGATCCTAAGGCCAACAAGGATGCTCTTAGACCATCTCTCTCTAGGAAATGCTTCAAGTGTCAAGGCTATGGACACTTTCAAGCTGAGTGCCCCAACAAGAGAGTGTTATCTCTCCGTGAGTATGATGAGCTTAGGCGATTGGATGACGAGAAGGAGCAGAATGAAGAGCAATCTATTGACGATGAATTGGACATTGAACCTGACCAAGGCTCACCTCTATTGGTGGTTCAAAGGGTCCTTCATGCTAGAGAGGCGGAGGAGACACTATCTCAAAGGGAGAAGATATTTCAAACCAAGTGCACCGTGAAAGAAAAGCTTTGCACTTTAATCATTGATGGCGATTCTTGCACCAATGTGGCGTCTACTCTCATGGTGGAAAAGCTTGTATTGCCCACCAAAGAACACCCTCATCCTTATTCCTTGCAATGGTTAGAGAAGGGAAGCAAAGCCAAGGTAACAAAACAAGTCACAATCCCTTTTTCGATTGGAAAAGTATACAATGATGAGATTTTGTGTGATGTGATCCCAATGGATGCTTGTCATTTGCTGTTAGGTAGACCTTGGTTATATGATAGAAGAGTAATGCATGATGGCTTTAGAAATGTTTACTCTTTTGAGGTTCATGGAAAGAAAATTAATTTGCAACCCGCAAAATTGTCTTTATGTGGGGGAACGCAAGTTGGGGAGGGTTCTTCTGTTTCTAACTCATCAAAGCATGCTATGATTATTAAAGGTGCTGATTTAGAGTATGAAATGGTGCATGGAAATGTTGTTTATATGCTAGTGTTGCTTGGGGAGAATGAGAACATTGTTGGAAAGCCTTTACATGCGTTAATGCAACCTTTGCTTGAGAAGTATGTCGATGTGTTCCCATCAGATTTGCCCCATGGTTTGCCACCCATTAGGGGCATAGAGCATCAAATAGACTTTGTTCCGGGAGCCTCACTTCCTAACAAAGCAGCTTATAGGTGTAATCCCCAAGAGACTAAGGAGTTACAACGTCAAATAGAGGAGTTACTTGATAGGGGATACATTAGAGAGAGCATGAGTCCTTGTAGTGTACCAGCTCTCCTTGTGCCAAAAAAGGATGGAAGCATGAGAATGTGTGTTGATAGCCGTTCAATTAACAACATTACCATTAAGTATAGATATCCAATTCCTCGATTGGATGATATGCTTGATGAGCTGTTTGGTTCTTGTGTCTTCTCTAAAGTGGATTTGAGGAGTGGTTACCATCAAATTAGAATGAAGGATGGGGATGAATGGAAGACAGCCTTCAAGACGAAAGGAGGTCTTTATGAATGGCTTGTAATGCCATTTGGGTTGTCCAATGCTCCTAGCACATTCATGCGTCTTATGAATGAGGTATTGCGTTCCTTTATTGGTAAATTTGTTGTTGTGTATTTTGATGATATTCTCATATACTCTAAGAGTGATTCTGAGCATGTGCAGCACCTAACACGCGTTTTTGAGGCTCTAAGGCAACACAAGCTGTTTGCTAAGCTTGAGAAATGTGATTTCTTTGTTCCTAGTGTCAAATTTCTTGGTTACATTGTGTCCAAGGATGGTATAGCTGTTGATCCCAGCAAGGTTGAGGCGATTAAGACATGGCCTACTCCTACTAGCATCACGCAAGTAAGGAGCTTCCATGGGCTAGCTTCTTTTTACAGAAGATTCATCAAGCAATTCAGCTCTCTTTTAGCACCACTTACGGATTGTATGAAGAAAGGTGTCTTTGAGGACATCAAGGAAAGGCTTAACTCCACCCCTATACTAGCTTTGCCTAACTTTGATCAACCATTTGAAGTGGAATGTGATGCTTGTGGTACCGGTATTGGAGCTGTTTTGGTGCAAAATAAGCGTCCTATTGCTTATTTCAGTGAGAAGTTGAATGGTTCAAGAGGGAATTACAGCACTTATGACAAAGAGTTTTATGCAATTGTGAGGGCTCTTGATCATTGGGCTCATTACTTAAAACCAAAGCAATTTATTTTGCACTCTGATCATGAAGCGTTGAAGTATATTAATGGGCAGCACAAGTTGAGTTCAAGACATGCTGAGTTTGCATACAATCGGGCTCCTCATTATACAACGGGCAAGTCTCCTCTTGAAATCAATTATGGGGTCAATCCATTAACTCCTATTGATCTTTTGCCCTGGCCTATTGAGAGGAAGGTGAGTCCAGATGCTGAAACGTTTGCTAAAGACATGAAAAAGCTACACGAGTAGATTACAAGCCGTATAGAGAAGATGAATGAGTTGTATAAGAACAAGGCAAACAAGCACCGCAAAGAACATGAGTTTAAACCACGAGATTTAGTGTGGTTACACATTAGGAAGGAGAGGTTTCCAGCAAAAAGAAAGCACAAGTTGATGCCCAGATCAGAAGGCCCTTTTAAAATCATCGAGAAGATCAACGACAATGCATACAAGCTTGAACTGCCTGGAGAGAGTTCAATTTCAGCAACTTTTAATGTGGGAGATCTGCTGTCTTATTTGGAGGATGAATACCTTGATGATTTGAGGGCAAATCCAAAAAAAGTTGGGGAGGATGATGCGTTAGCATCAGGTCATCAAGTTACGAGCGTGAGCATTAATACATTAATCATGGCATTTGGGACTCTCTCACGTTTGAATGGTGATAATTCTGGTCCTAGAGGTCTTAGTGTCCTTTTGGCCACTTAATCTAGGTTATGTCCGTACAAGATTAATCCGTACAAATAAACATTTGTGATTAGTGTTAGTTATAGTGCACCCTGCATGTAATTAGCATAATTAACAAATGTAATTAGTTGTTATTTGAATTCCCTAAGTAGTTGCTGAGTAAGGCGCGCCTAAGAGCACATGGGGCAGGTAAGGATGAAGAATGAGGCTCCTTACAGCTTACCCACGTTTGTCCTTATGCAAGGACAAGCAACAGCTGTCAAGTGGTCCAAAACGGAAGGAAATGCGCTCCAAATTGTACTGCACGTATTTGGCTCATTTCTGGGCAAAATACTGAAGTTTCATTTTGCTTGGGCACTACTCTTGGACATCTCACCCTTTCTAGAGTATTCTTAGGTTATTAGGGCACATTTGTGACCCCTATAAATATGTAAGAACAGCTGATGTAAAAGGCACTTGTTGATGAATGAAAAATACACGGCTGCTGCCTTCTTACAAATCTTGCGTTCTTTACAATAAACTTAGGGTTATTTGGTGAGCAAGTAGTATTCTTTATCCATAGCTTGGTGGTTTAATCCTTTATAGCTTTGGTGGTGATACTCATTATCCTTTCTTGTCTTAATCCTCTGTTTTTGTTTACAAATTGCTAAGGTTGTAATTGCAAACGTATCAACGCGTTTTAAAAGCTCATACGACTAGGGTGATAGAGATTTGAGTTCTTTTGTGTTGTATATTAAGAGAAAGCATCCAAATACTTTGTTTGTATTCATTTGAGTGTGAAACTACACCTAGGATGTTTACAAGTACAAACAAGCTTCAACTCAAGCTTTTGAATGTATTTACGCATTTTAAAAGCTCATACGAGTAGGGTGAAAGAGATTTGAGTTCTTTTATGTTGTATATTAAGAGAAAGCATCCAGATACTTTGTTTGCATTCATTTGAGTGTGAAACTACACCTAGGATGTTTACAAGTACAAACAAGCTTCAACTCAAGCTTTTGAATGTATTTACGCGTTTTAAAAGCTCATACGAGTAGGGTGAAAGTGATTTGAGTTCTTTTGCGTTGTATATTAAGAGAAAGCATCCAAATACGTTGTTTGCATTCATTTCAGTGTGAAACTACACCTAGGATGTTTACAGTTACAAACAAGCTTCAACTCATGCTTTTGAATGCATTTACGCATTTTAAAAGCTCATACGAGTAGGGTGCAAGAGATTTGAGTTCTTTTGTGTTGTATATTAAGAGAAAGCATCCAAATACGTTGTTTGCATTCATTTGCGTGTGAAACTACACTTAGGATGTTTATAGTTACAAACAAGCTTCAACTCATGCTTTTGAATGCATTTACGCGTTTTAAAAGCTCATACGACTAGGGTGATAGAGATTTGAGTTCTTTTGTGTTGTATATTAGGAGAAAGCATCCAAATACTTTGTTTGCATTCATTTGAGTGTGAAACTACACCTAGGATGTTTACAAGTACAAACAAGCTTCAACTCAAGCTTTTGAATGTATTTACGCGTTTTAAAAGCTCATACGAGTAGGGTGAAAGAGATTTGAGTTCTTTTGTGTTGTATATTAAGAGAAAGCATCCAAATACGTTGTTTGCATTCATTTGAGTGTGAAACTACACCTAGGATGTTTACAGTTACAAACAAGCTTCAACTCATGCTTTTGAATGCATTTACGCGTTTTAAAAGCTCATACGAGTAGGGTGAAAGAGATTTGAGTTCTTTTGTGTTGTATATTAAGAGAAAGCATCCAAATACTTTGTCTGCATTCATTTGAGTGTGAAACTACACCTAGGATGTTTACAAGTACAAACAAGCTTCAACTCAAGCTTTTGAATGTATTTACGCGTTTTAAAAGCTGATACGAGTAGGGTGAAAGTGATTTGAGTTCTTTTGTGTTGTATATTAAGAGAAAGCATCCAGATTTGTTGTTTGCATTCATTTGAGTGTGAAACTACACCTAGGATGTTTACAGTTACAAACAAGCTTCAACTCATGCTTTTGAATGCATTTATGCGTTTTAAAAGCTCATACGAGTAGGGTGAAAGAGATTTGAGTTCTTTTGTGTTGTATATTAAGAGAAAGCATCCAAATACATTGTTTGTATTCATTTGAGTGTGAAACTACACCTAGGATGTTTACAAGTACAAACAAGCTTCAACTCAAGCTTTTGAATGTATTTACGCATTTTAAAAGCTCATACGAGTAGGGTAAAAGAGATTTGAGTTCTTTTGTGTTGTATATTAAGAGAAAGCATCCAAATACGTTGTTTGCATTCATTTGACTGTGAAACAACACCTAGGATGTTTACAGTTACAAACAAGCTTCAACTCAAGCTTTTGAATGCATTTACGCGTTTTAAAAGCTCATACGAGTAGGGTGAAAGAGATTTGAGTTCTTTTGTGTTGTATATTAAAAAAAAGCATCCAAATACTTTGTTTGTATTCATTTGAGTGTGAAACTACACCTAGGATGTTTGCAAGCACAAACAAGCTTCAACTCAAGCTTTTGAATGTATTTACGCGTTTTAAATGCTCTGACGAGTTGGGTGAAAGAGATTTGAGTTCTTTTGTGTTGTATATTAAGAGAAAGCATCCAAATACGTTGTCTGCATTCATTTGAGTGTGAAACTACACCTAGGATGTTTACAGTTACAAACAAGCTTCAACTCATGCTTTTGAATGCATTTACGCGTTTTAAAAGCTCATTCGAGTAGGGTGAAAGAGATTTGAGTTTTTTTGTGTTGTATATTAAGAGAAAGCATCCAAATACTTTCTTTGCATTCATTTGAGTGTGAAACTACACCAAGGATGTTTACAAGTACAAACAAGCTTCAACTCAAGCTTTTGAATGTATTTACGCGTTTTAAAAGCTCATACGAGTAGGGTGAAAGAGTTTTGAGTTCTTTTGTGTTGTATATTAAGAGAAAGCAACCAAATACTTTGTTTGTATTCATTTGAGTGTGAAACTACACCTAGGATGTTTACAAGTAGAAACAAGCTTCAACTCAAGCTTTTGAATGTATTTACGCATTTTAAAAGCTCATACGAGTAGGGTGAAAGAGATTTGAGTTCTTTTGTGTTGTATATTAAGAGAAATCAGCCAAATAATTTGTTTGCATTCATTTGAGTGTGAAACTACACCTAGGATGTTTACAAGTACAAACAAGCTTCAACTCAAGCTTTTGAATGTATTTACGCGTTTTAACAGCTCTTATAGCTAGGGTGATAGAAATTGAGTTCTTTTGTGTTGTATATTAAGAGAAAGCATCCAAATACGTTGTTTGCATTCATTTGAGTGTGAAACTACACCTAGGATGTTTACAAGTACAAACAAGCTTCAACTCAAGCTGTTGAATGAATTTACGCGTTTTAACAGTTCTTACGGCTAGGGTGAAAGAGATTTGAGATCTTTTGTGTTGTATATTAAGAGAAAGCATCCAAATACTTTGTTTGCATTCATTTGAGTGTGAAACTACACCTAGGAGGTTTACAGTTACACACAAGCTTCAACTCAAGCTTTTGAATGCATTTATGCTTTTTAAAAGCTCATACGAGTAGGGTGAAAGAGATTTGAGTTCTTTTGTGTTGTATATTAAGAGAAAGCATCCAAATACATTGTTTGTATTCATTTGAGTGTGAAACTACACCTAGGATGTTTACAAGTACAAACAAGCTTCAACTCAAGCTTTTGAATGTATTTACGCATTTTAAAAGCTCATACGAGTAGGGTAAAAGAGATTTGAGTTCTTTTGTGTTGTATATTAAGAGAAAGCTTCCAAATACTTTGTGTACATTCATTTGAGTGTGAAACTACACCTAGGATGTTTACAGTTACAAACAAGGTTCAACTCAAGCTTTTGAATGCATTTACGCGTTTTAAAAGCTCATACGAGTAGGGTGAAAGAGATTTGAGTTCTTTTGTGTTGTATATTAAGAGAAAGCATCGAAATACGTTGTTTGCATTCATTTGACTGTGAAACTACACCTAGGATGTTTACAGTTACAAACAAGCTTCAACTCAAGCTTTTGAATGCATTTACGTGTTTTAAAAGCTTACGAGTAGGGTGAAAGAGATTTGAGTTCTTTTGTGTTTTATATTAAGTGAAAGCATCCAAATACGTTGTTTGCATTCATTTGAGTGTGAAACTACACCTAGGATGTTTACAGTTACAAACAAGCTTCAACTCATGCTTTTGAATGCATTTACGCGTTTTAAAAGCTCATACGAGTAGGGTGAAAGAGATTTGAGTTCTTTTGTGTTGTATATTAAGAGAAAGCATCCAAATACTATGTCTGCATTCATTTGAGTGTGAATCTACAGCTAGGATGTTTACAAGTACAAACAAGTTTCAACTCAAGCTGTTCAATGAATTTTCGCGTTTTAACAGCTCGTACGACTAGGGTGATAGAAATTGAGTTCTTTTGTGTTGTATATTGAGAGAAATCATCCAAATACTTTGTTTACATTCATTTGAGTGTGAAACTACACCTAGGATGTTTACAGTTACAAACAAGCTTCAACTCAAGCTTTTGAATACATTGGTGCTTTTTAAAAGCTGATACAAGTAGGGTGAAAGAGATTTATGTTCTTTTGTGTTGTATGTTAAGAGAAAGCATCCACATACTTTGTTTGCATTCACTTGAGTGTGAAACTACACCTAGGATGTTTACAAGTACAAACAAGCTTCAAGTCAAGCTTTTGAATGTATTTACGCGTTTTAAAAGCTCATACGAGTAGGGTGAAAGAGATTTGAGTTCTTTTGTGTTGTATATTAAGAGAAAGCATCCAAATACATTGTTTGCATTCATTTGAGTGTGAAACTACACCTAGGATGTTTACAGTTACAAACAAGCTTCAACTCATGCTTTTGAATGCATTTACGCGTTTTAAAAGCTCATACGAGTAGGGTGAAAGAGAGTTGAGTTCTTTTGTGTTGTATATTAAGAGAAAGCATCCAAATACTTTGTCTGCATTCATTTGAATGTGAAACTACACCTAGGATGTTTACAAGTACAAACAAGCTTCAACTCAAGCTTTTGAATGTATTTACGCGTTTTAAAAGCTGATACGAGTAGGGTGAAAGTGATTTGAGTTCTTTTGTGTTGTATATTAAGAGAAAGCATCCAGATTTGTTGTTTGCATTCATTTGAGTGTGAAACTACACCTAGGATGTTTACAGTTACAAACAAGCTTCAACTCATGCTTTTAAATGCATTTACGCGTTTTAAAAGCTCATACGAGTAGGGTGAAAGAGATTTGAGTTCTTTTGTGTTGTATATTAAGAGAAAGCATCCAAATACATTGTTTGTATTCATTTGAGTGTGAAACTACACCTAGGATGTTTACAAGTACAAACAAGCTTCAACTCAAGCTTTTGAATGTATTTACGCATTTTAAAAGCTCATACGAGTAGGGTAAAAGAGATTTGAGTTCTTTTGTGTTGTATATTAAGAGAAAGCTTCCAAATACTTTGTGTACATTCATTTGAGTGTGAAACTACACCTAGGATGTTTACAGTTACAAACAAGTTTCAACTCAAGCTTTTGAATGCATTTACGCATTTTAAAAGCTCATACGAGTAGGGTGAAAGAGATTTGAGTTCTTTTGTGTTGTATATTAAGAGAAAGCATCCAAATACGTTGTTTGCATTCATTTGACTGTGAAACTACACCTAGGATGTTTACAGTTACAAACAAGCTTCAACTCAAGCTTTTGAATGCATTTACGCGTTTTAAAAGCTCATACGAGTAGGGTGAAAGAGATTTGAGTTCTTTTGTGTTGTATATTAAAAAAAAGCATCCAAATACTTTGTTTGTATTCATTTGAGTGTGAAACTACACCTAGGATGTTTGCAAGTACAAACAAGCTTCAACTCAAGCTTTTGAATGTATTTACGCATTTTAAAAACTCATACGAGTAGGGTAAAAGAGATTTGTGTTCTTTTGTGTTGTATATTAAGAGAAAGCATCCAAATACGTTGTTTGCATTCATTTGAGTGTGAAACTACACCTAGGATGTTTACAGTTACAAACAAGCTTCAACACATGCTTTTGAATGCATTTACGCGTTTTAAAAGCTCATACGAGTAGGGTGAAAGAGATTTGAGTTCTTTTGTGTTGTATATTAAGAGAAAGCATCCAAATACTTTGTTTGCATTCATTTGAGTGTGAAACTACACCTAGGATGTTTACAAGTACAAGGAAGCTTCAACTCAAGCTTTTGAATGCATTTACGCGTTTTAAAAGCTCATACGAGTAGGGTGAAAGAGATTTGAGTTCTTTTGTGTTGTATATTAAGAGAAAGCATCCAAATATTTTGTTTGCATTCATTTGAATGTGTGAAACTACACCTAGGATGTTTACAAGTACAAACAAGCTTCAACTCAATCTGTTGAATGAATTTACGCGTTTTAACAGCTCATACGACTGGGGTGATAGAAATTGAGTTCTTTTGTGTTGTATATTAAGAGAAAGCATCCAAATACTTTGTTTGCATTCATTTGAGTGTGAAACTACATCTAGGATGTTTACAAGTACAAACAAGCTTCAACTCAAGCTTTTGAATGTATTTACGCGTTTTAAAAGCTCATACGAGTAGGGTGAAAGAGATTTGAGTTCTTTTGTGTTGTATATTAAGAGACAGCATCCAAATACGTTGTCTGCATTCATTTGAGTGTGAAACTACACCTAGGATGTTTACAGTTACAAACAAGCTTCAACTCATGCTTTTGAATGTATTTACGCGTTTTAAAACCTCATACGAGTAGGGTGAAAGAGATTTGAATTCTTCTGTGTTGTATATTAAGAGAAAGCATCCAAATATTTTGTTTGCATTCATTTGAATGTGTGAAACTACACCTAGGATGTTTACAAGTACAAACAAGCTTCAACTCAAGCTGTTGAATGAATTTACGCGTTTTAACAGCTCTTACGATTAGGGTGATAGAAATTGAGTTCTTTTGTGTTGTATATTAAGAGAAAGGACCCTAATTTTTGAGTGTGAAACTACACCTTGGATGTTTACAAGTACAAACAAGCTTCAACTCAAGCTTTTGAATGTATTTACGCGTTTTAACAGCTCTTACGACTAGGGTGATAGAAATTGAGTTCTTTTGTGTTGTATATTAAGAGAAAGCATCCAAATACTTTGTTTGCATTCATTTGAGTGTGAAACTACACCTAGGATGTTTACAAGTACAAACAAGCTTCAACTCAAGCTTTTGAATGTATTTACGCGTTTTAAAAGCTCATACAAGTAGGGTGAAAGAGATATGAGTTGTTTTGTGTTGTATATTAAGAGAAAGCATCCAAATACTTTGCTTGCATTCATTTGAATTTGTGAAACTACACCTAGGATGTTTTCAAGTACAAACAAGCTTCAACACAAGTTGTTGAATAAATTTACGCGTTTTAACAACTCTTACGACTAGGATGAAAGAGATTTGAGATCTTTTGTGTTGTATATTAAGAGAAAGCATCCAAATACTTTGTTTTCATTCATTTGAGTGTGAAACTACACCTAGGAGGTTTACAGTTACAAACAAGCTTCAACTCAAGCTTTTGAATGCATTTACGCGTTTTAAAAGCTCATACGAGTAGGGTGAAAGAGATTTGAGTTCTTTTGTGTTGTATATTAAGAGAAAGCATCCAAATATTTTGTTTGCATTCATTTGAATGTGTGAAACTACACCTAGGATGTTTACAAGTACAAACAAGCTTCAACTCAATCTGTTGAATGAATTTACGCGTTTTAACAGCTCATACGACTGGGGTGATAGAAATTGAGTTCTTTTGTGTTGTATATTAAGAGAAAGCATCCAAATACTTTGTTTGCATTCATTTGAGTGTGAAACTACATCTAGGATGTTTACAAGTACAAACAAGCTTCAACTCAAGCTTTTGAATGTATTTACGCGTTTTAAAAGCTCATACGAGTAGGGTGAAAGAGATTTGAGTTCTTTTGTGTTGTATATTAAGAGACAGCATCCAAATACGTTGTCTGCATTCATTTGAGTGTGAAACTACACCTAGGATGTTTACAGTTACAAACAAGCTTCAACTCATGCTTTTGAATGCATTTACGCGTTTTAAAAGCTCATTCGAGTAGGGTGAAAGAGATTTGAGTTCTTTTGTGTTGTATATTAAGAGAAAGCATCCAAATACTTTGTTTGCATTCATTTGAGTGTGAAACTACACTTAGGATGTTTACAAGTACAAACAAGCTTCAACTCAAGCCTTTGAATGTATTTACGCGTTTTAACAGCTCTTACGACTAGGGTGATAGAAATTGAGTTCTTTTGTGTTGTATATTAAGAGAAAGCATCCAAATACTTTGTTTGCATTCATTTGAGTGTGAAACTACACCTAGGATGTTTACAAGTACAAACAAGCTTCAACTCATGCTTTTGAATGCATTTACGCGTTTTAAAAGCTCATACGAGTAGGGTGAAAGAGATTTGAGTTCTTTTGTGTTGTATATTAAGAGAAATCATCCAAATACTTTGTTTGCATTCATTTGAGTGTGAAACTATACCTAGGATGTTTACAAGTACAAACAAGTTTCAACTCAAACTTTTGAATGTATTTACGCGTTTTAACAGCTCTTAAGAGTAGGGTGATAGAAATTGAGTTCTTCTGTGTTGTATATTAAGAGAAAGCATCCAAATACTTTGTTTGCATTCATTTGAGTGTGAAACTACACCTAGGATGTTTACAAGTACAAACAAGCTTCAACTCAAGCTTTTGAATGTATTTACGCGTTTTAAAAGCTCATACGAGTAGGGTGAAAGAGATTTGAGTTCTTTTGTGTTGTATATTAAGCGAAAGCATCCAAATACTTTGTTTGCATTCATTTGCATGTGTGAAACTACACCTAGGATGTTTACAAGTACAAACAAGCTTCAACTCAAGCTGTTGAATGAATTTACGCGTTTTAACAGCTCTTACGAGTAGGGTGAAAGAGATTTGAGTTCTTTTGTGTTGTATATTAAGAGAAAGCATCCAAATACTATGTCTGCATTCATTTGAGTGTGAATCTACAGCTAGGATGTTTACAAGTACAAACAAGTTTCAACTCAAGCTGTTCAATGAATTTTCGCGTTTTAACAGCTCGTACGACTAGGGTGATAGAAATTGAGTTCTTTTGTGTTGTATATTGAGAGAAATCATCCAAATACTTTGTTTACATTCATTGAGTGTGAAACTACACCTAGGATGTTTACAGTTACAAACAAGCTTCAACTCAAGCTTTTGAATGCATTGGTGCTTTTTAAAAGCTGATACAAGTAGGGTGAAAGAGATTTATGTTCTTTTGTGTTGTATATTAAGAGAAAGCATCCACATACTTTGTTTGCATTCACTTGAGTGTGAAACTACACCTAGGATGTTTACAAGTACAAACAAGCTTCAAGTCAAGCTTTTGAATGTATTTACGCGTTTTAACAACTCTTACGACGAGGGTGATGGAAATTGAGTTCTTTTGTGTTGTATATTAAGAGAAAGCATCCAAATACTTTGTTTGCATTCATTTGAGTGTGAAACTACACCTAGGATGTTTACAAGTACAAACAAGCTTCAACTCAAGCTTTTGAATGTATTTACGCGTTTTAAAAGCTCATACGAGTAGGGTGAAAGAGATTTGAGTTCTTTTGTGTTGTATATTAAGAGAAAGCATCCAAATACTTTGTTTGCATTCATTTGCATGTGTGAAACTACACCTAGGATGTTTACAAGTACAAACAAGCTTCAACTCAAGCTGTTGAATGAATTTACGCGTTTTAACAGCTCTTACGGCTAGGGTGAATGAGATTTAGTGTCATTGCAATGATCATGGCAAATGGGATACTCTCAAGACAAGTGATGACATTTCTGGTTCTAAAGGCATTACTGTCCTTTTGGCCACCTAATCTTGATGATTAGTCCGTACAAATAAATATTTGTGATTACTGTTAATTATAGTGCACCCTGCATGTAGTTAGCATAATTAACAAATGTAATTAGTTGTTATTTGAATTCCCTAAGTAGTTGCTGAATGAGGAGAGTCTAAAAGCACATGGGATGGATAAGGATGAAGCTTGAGGCTCCTCTTACAGCTCACCCACGTTTGTCCTTGTGCAAGGACAAGCAACAGCTGTCAAGTGGTCCAAAACGGAAGGAAATGCGCTCCAAATTGTACTGCACGTATTTGGCTCATTTCTGGGCAAAATACTGAAGTTTCATTTTGCTTGGGCACTACTCTTGGACAGCTCACCCTTTCTAGAGTATTCTTAGGTTATTAGGGCACATTTGTGACCCCTATAAATATGTAAGAACAGCTGATGTAAAAGGCACTTGATGATGAATGAAAATATGAAATGGCTGCTGCCTTTTGCTTACAAACCTTGTTGTTCTTTATAATGTCCTTAGGGATATTTGGTGAAACAAGTAGTATCCTTTAGCCTTGACTTGGTGGTTAAATCCTTTATAGTCCTGGTGGTGGTGCTATCTATCCTCCCTCTTCTTATTTTTCGTTTCATTTACTTCGTTTTCAATCTCTATAATCAAAAAACAAACAAAATATTATCAAAACATCCATTGTTCGAAAACGAGCTAAAAGCTTCAGTTTTGCTAACGCATCAACAAGTACAAACAAGTTTCAACTCAAGCTGTTGAATGAATTTTCGCGTTTTAACAGCTCGTACGACTAGGGTGATAGAAATTGAGTTCTTTTGTGTTGTATTTTGAGAGAAATCATCCAAATACTTTGTTTGCATTCATTTGAGTGTGAAACTACACCTAGGATGTTTACAGTTACAAACAAGCTTCAACTCAAGCTTTTGAATGCATTGATGCTTTTTAAAAGCTCATACTAGTAGGGAGAGAGATTTGAGTTCTTTTGTGTTGTATATTAAGAGAAAGCATTCAAATACTTTGTTTGTATTCATTTGAGTGTGAAACTACACCTAGGATGTTTACAAATACAAACAAGCTTCAACTCAAGCTTTTGAATGTATTTACGCATTTTAAAAGCTCATACGAGTAGGGTGAAAGAGATTTGAGTTCTTTTGTGTTGTATATTAAGAGAAAGCATCCACATACGTTTTTTGCATTCACTTGAGTGTGAAACTACACCTAGGATGTTTACAGTTACAAACAAGCTTCAACTCATGCTTTTGGATGCATTTCCGCGTTTTAAAAGCTCATACGAGTAGGGTGAAAGAGATTTGAGTTCTTTTGTGTTGTATATCACGAGAAAGCATACAAATACTTTGTTTGCATTCATTTGAGTGTGAAACTACACCTAGGATGTTTACAAGTACAAACAAGCTTCAACTCAAGCTTTTGAATGCATTTACGCGTTTTAAAAGCTCATACGAGTAGGGTGAAAGAGATTTGAGTTCTTTTGTGTTGTATATTAAGTGAACGCATCCAAATACGTTGTTTGCATTCATTTGAGTGTGAAACTACACCTAGGATGTTTACAGTTACAAACAAGCTTCAACTCATGCTTTTGAATGTATTTACGCGTTTTAAAACCTCATACGAGTAGGGTGAAAGAGATTTGAATTCTTCTGTGTTGTATATTAAGAGAAAGCATCCAAATATTTTGTTTGCATTCATTTGAATGTGTGAAACTACACCTAGGATGTTTACAAGTACAAACAAGCTTCAACTCAAGCTGTTGAATGAATTTACGCGTTTTAACAGCTCTTACGATTAGGGTGATAGAAATTGAGTTCTGTTGTGTTGTATATTAAGAGAAAGGACCCTAATTTTTGAGTGTGAAACTACACCTTGGATGTTTACAAGTACAAACAAGCTTCAACTCAAGCTTTTGAATGTATTTACGCGTTTTAACAGCTCTTACGACTAGGGTGATAGAAATTGAGTTCTTTTGTGTTGTATATTAAGAGAAAGCATCCAAATACTTTGTTTGCATTCATTTGAGTGTGAAACTACACCTAGGATGTTTACAAGTACAAACAAGCTTCAACTCAAGCTTTTGAATGTATTTACGCGTTTTAAAAGCTCATACAAGTAGGGTGAAAGAGATATGAGTTCTTTTGTGTTGTATATTAAGAGAAAGCATCCAAATACTTTGCTTGCATTCATTTGAATTTGTGAAACTACACCTAGGATGTTTTCAAGTACAAACAAGCTTCAACACAAGTTGTTGAATGAATTTACGCGTTTTAACAACTCTTACGACTAGGATGAAAGAGATTTGAGATCTTTTGTGTTGTATATTAAGAGAAAGCATCCAAATACTTTGTTTTCATTCATTTGAGTGTGAAACTACACCTAGGAGGTTTACAGTTACAAACAAGCTTCAACTCAAGCTTTTGAATGCATTTACGCGTTTTAAAAGCTCATACGAGTAGGGTGAAAGAGATTTGAGTTCTTTTGTGTTGTATATTAAGAGAAAGGATCCAAATATTTTGTTTGCATTCATTTGAATGTGTGAAACTACACCTAGGATGTTTACAAGTACAAACAAGCTTCAACTCAATCTGTTGAATGAATTTACGCGTTTTAACAGCTCTTACGACTAGGGTGATAGAAATTGAGTTCTTTTGTGTTGTATATTAAGAGAAAGCATCCAAATACTTTGTTTGCATTCATTTGAGTGTGAAACTACACCTAGGATGTTTACAAGTACAAACAAGCTTCAACTCAAGCTTTTGAATGTATTTACGCGTTTTAAAAGCTCATACGAGTAGGGTGAAAGAGATTTGAGTTCTTTTGTGTTGTATATTAAGAGACAGCATCCAAATACGTTGTCTGCATTCATTTGAGTGTGAAACTACACCTAGGATGTTTACAGTTACAAACAAGCTTCAACTCATGCTTTTGAATGCATTTACGCGTTTTAAAAGCTCATTCGAGTAGGGTGAAAGAGATTTGAGTTCTTTTGTGTTGTATATTAAGAGAAAGCATCCAAATACTTTGTTTGCATTCATTTGAGTGTGAAACTACACTTAGGATGTTTACAAGTACAAACAAGCTTCAACTCAAGCCTTTGAATGTATTTACGCGTTTTAACAGCTCTTACGACTAGGGTGATAGAAATTGAGTTCTTTTGTGTTGTATATTAAGAGAAAGCATCCAAATACTTTGTTTGCATTCATTTGAGTGTGAAACTACACCTAGGATGTTTACAAGTACAAACAAGCTTCAACTCATGCTTTTGAATGCATTTACGCGTTTTAAAAGCTCATACGAGTAGGGTGAAAGAGATTTGAGTTCTTTTGTGTTGTATATTAAGAGAAATCATCCAAATACTTTGTTTGCATTCATTTGAGTGTGAAACTTTACCTAGGATGTTTACAAGTACAAACAAGTTTCAACTCAAACTTTTGAATGTATTTACGCGTTTTAACAGCTCTTAAGAGTAGGGTGAAAGAGATTTGAATTCTTCTGTGTTGTATATTAAGAGAAAGCATCCAAATATTTTGTTTGCATTCATTTGAATGTGTGAAACTACACCTAGGATGTTTACAAGTACAAACAAGCTTCAACTCAAGCTGTTGAATGAATTTACGCGTTTTAACAGCTCTTACGATTAGGGTGATAGAAATTGAGTTCTGTTGTGTTGTATATTAAGAGAAAGGACCCTAATTTTTGAGTGTGAAACTACACCTTGGATGTTTACAAGTACAAACAAGCTTCAACTCAAGCTTTTGAATGTATTTACGCGTTTTAACAGCTCTTACGACTAGGGTGATAGAAATTGAGTTCTTTTGTGTTGTATATTAAGAGAAAGCATCCAAATACTTTGTTTGCATTCATTTGAGTGTGAAACTACACCTAGGATGTTTACAAGTACAAACAAGCTTCAACTCAAGCTTTTGAATGTATTTACGCGTTTTAAAAGCTCATACAAGTAGGGTGAAAGAGATATGAGTTCTTTTGTGTTGTATATTAAGAGAAAGCATCCAAATACTTTGCTTGCATTCATTTGAATTTGTGAAACTACACCTAGGATGTTTTCAAGTACAAACAAGCTTCAACACAAGTTGTTGAATGAATTTACGCGTTTTAACAACTCTTACGACTAGGATGAAAGAGATTTGAGATCTTTTGTGTTGTATATTAAGAGAAAGCATCCAAATACTTTGTTTTCATTCATTTGAGTGTGAAACTACACCTAGGAGGTTTACAGTTACAAACCAGCTTCAACTCAAGCTTTTGAATGCATTTACGCGTTTTAAAAGCTCATACGAGTAGGGTGAAAGAGATTTGAGTTCTTTTGTGTTGTATATTAAGAGAAAGCATCCAAATATTTTGTTTGCATTCATTTGAATGTGTGAAACTACACCTAGGATGTTTACAAGTACAAACAAGCTTCAACTCAATCTGTTGAATGAATTTACGCGTTTTAACAGCTCTTACGACTAGGGTGATAGAAATTGAGTTCTTTTGTGTTGTATATTAAGAGAAAGCATCCAAATACTTTGTTTGCATTCATTTGAGTGTGAAACTACACCTAGGATGTTTACAAGTACAAACAAGCTTCAACTCAAGCTTTTGAATGTATTTACGCGTTTTAAAAGCTCATACGAGTAGGGTGAAAGAGATTTGAGTTCTTTTGTGTTGTATATTAAGAGACAGCATCCAAATACGTTGTCTGCATTCATTTGAGTGTGAAACTACACCTAGGATGTTTACAGTTACAAACAAGCTTCAACTCATGCTTTTGAATGCATTTACGCGTTTTAAAAGCTCATTCGAGTAGGGTGAAAGAGATTTGAGTTCTTTTGTGTTGTATATTAAGAGAAAGCATCCAAATACTTTGTTTGCATTCATTTGAGTGTGAAACTACACTTAGGATGTTTACAAGTACAAACAAGCTTCAACTCAAGCCTTTGAATGTATTTACGCGTTTTAACAGCTCTTACGACTAGGGTGATAGAAATTGAGTTCTTTTGTGTTGTATATTAAGAGAAAGCATCCAAATACTTTGTTTGCATTCATTTGAGTGTGAAACTACACCTAGGATGTTTACAAGTACAAACAAGCTTCAACTCAAGCTTTTGAATGTATTTACGCGTTTTAAAAGCTCATACAAGTAGGGTGAAAGAGATATGAGTTCTTTTGTGTTGTATATTAAGAGAAAGCATCCAAATACTTTGCTTGCATTCATTTGAATTTGTGAAACTACACCTAGGATGTTTTCAAGTACAAACAAGCTTCAACACAAGTTGTTGAATGAATTTACGCGTTTTAACAACTCTTACGACTAGGATGAAAGAGATTTGAGATCTTTTGTGTTGTATATTAAGAGAAAGCATCCAAATACTTTGTTTTCATTCATTTGAGTGTGAAACTACACCTAGGAGGTTTACAGTTACAAACAAGCTTCAACTCAAGCTTTTGAATGCATTTACGCGTTTTAAAAGCTCATACGAGTAGGGTGAAAGAGATTTGAGTTCTTTTGTGTTGTATATTAAGAGAAAGCATCCAAATATTTTGTTTGCATTCATTTGAATGTGTGAAACTACACCTAGGATGTTTACAAGTACAAACAAGCTTCAACTCAATCTGTTGAATGAATTTACGCGTTTTAACAGCTCTTACGACTAGGGTGATAGAAATTGAGTTCTTTTGTGTTGTATATTAAGAGAAAGCATCCAAATACTTTGTTTGCATTCATTTGAGTGTGAAACTACACCTAGGATGTTTACAAGTACAAACAAGCTTCAACTCAAGCTTTTGAATGTATTTACGCGTTTTAAAAGCTCATACGAGTAGGGTGAAAGAGATTTGAGTTCTTTTGTGTTGTATATTAAGAGACAGCATCCAAATACGTTGTCTGCATTCATTTGAGTGTGAAACTACACCTAGGATGTTTACAGTTACAAACAAGCTTCAACTCATGCTTTTGAATGCATTTACGCGTTTTAAAAGCTCATTCGAGTAGGGTGAAAGAGATTTGAGTTCTTTTGTGTTGTATATTAAGAGAAAGCATCCAAATACTTTGTTTGCATTCATTTGAGTGTGAAACTACACTTAGGATGTTTACAAGTACAAACAAGCTTCAACTCAAGCCTTTGAATGTATTTACGCGTTTTAACAGCTCTTACGACTAGGGTGATAGAAATTGAGTTCTTTTGTGTTGTATATTAAGAGAAAGCATCCAAATACTTTGTTTGCATTCATTTGAGTGTGAAACTACACCTAGGATGTTTACAAGTACAAACAAGCTTCAACTCATGCTTTTGAATGCATTTACGCGTTTTAAAAGCTCATACGAGTAGGGTGAAAGAGATTTGAGTTCTTTTGTGTTGTATATTAAGAGAAATCATCCAAATACTTTGTTTGCATTCATTTGAGTGTGAAACTTTACCTAGGATGTTTACAAGTACAAACAAGTTTCAACTCAAACTTTTGAATGTATTTACGCGTTTTAACAGCTCTTAAGAGTAGGGTGATAGAAATTGAGTTCTTCTGTGTTGTATATTAAGAGAAAGCATCCAAATACTTTGTTTGCATTCATTTTAGTGTGAAACTACACCTAGGATGTTTACAAGTACAAACAAGCTTCAACTCAAGCTTTTGAATGTATTTACGCGTTTTAAAAGCTCATACGAGTAGGGTGAAAGAGATTTGAGTTCTTTTGTGTTGTATATTAAGAGAAAGCATCCAAATACTTTGTTTGCATTCATTTGCATGTGTGAAACTACACCTAGGATGTTTACAAGTACAAACAAGCTTCAACTCAAGCTGTTGAATGAATTTACGCGTTTTAACAGCTCTTACGAGTAGGGTGAAAGAGATTTGAGTTCTTTTGTGTTGTATATTAAGAGAAAGCATCCAAATACTATGTCTGCATTCATTTGAGTGTGAATCTACAGCTAGGATGTTTACAAGTACAAACAAGTTTCAACTCAAGCTGTTCAATGAATTTTCGCGTTTTAACAGCTCGTACGACTAGGGTGATAGAAATTGAGTTCTTTTGTGTTGTATATTGAGAGAAATCATCCAAATACTTTGTTTACATTCATTGAGTGTGAAACTACACCTAGGATGTTTACAGTTACAAACAAGCTTCAACTCAAGCTTTTGAATGCATTGGTGCTTTTTAAAAGCTGATACAAGTAGGGTGAAAGAGATTTATGTTCTTTTGTGTTGTATATTAAGAGAAAGCATCCACATACTTTGTTTGCATTCACTTGAGTGTGAAACTACACCTAGGATGTTTACAAGTACAAACAAGCTTCAAGTCAAGCTTTTGAATGTATTTACGCGTTTTAACAACTCTTACGACGAGGGTGATGGAAATTGAGTTCTTTTGTGTTGTATATTAAGAGAAAGCATCCAAATACTTTGTTTGCATTCATTTGAGTGTGAAACTACACCTAGGATGTTTACAAGTACAAACAAGCTTCAACTCAAGCTTTTGAATGTATTTACGCGTTTTAAAAGCTCATACGAGTAGGGTGAAAGAGATTTGAGTTCTTTTGTGTTGTATATTAAGAGAAAGCATCCAAATACTTTGTTTGCATTCATTTGCATGTGTGAAACTACACCTAGGATGTTTACAAGTACAAACAAGCTTCAACTCAAGCTGTTGAATGAATTTACGCGTTTTAACAGCTCTTACGGCTAGGGTGAATGAGATTTAGTGTCATTGCAATGATCATGGCAAATGGGACACTCTCAAGACAAGTGATGACATTTCTGGTTCTAAAGGCATTACTGTCCTTTTGGCCACCTAATCTTGATGATTAGTCCGTACAAATAAATATTTGTGATTACTGTTAATTATAGTGCACCCTGCATGTAGTTAGCATAATTAACAAATGTAATTAGTTGTTATTTGAATTCCCTAAGTAGTTGCTGAATGAGGAGAGTCTAAAAGCACATGGGATGGATAAGGATGAAGCTTGAGGCTCCTCTTACAGCTCACCCACGTTTGTCCTTGTGCAAGGACAAGCAACAGCTGTCAAGTGGTCCAAAACGGAAGGAAATGCGCTCCAAATTGTACTGCACGTATTTGGCTCATTTCTGGGCAAAATACTGAAGTTTCATTTTGCTTGGGCACTACTCTTGGACAGCTCACCCTTTCTAGAGTATTCTTAGGTTATTAGGGCACATTTGTGACCCCTATAAATATGTAAGAACAGCTGATGTAAAAGGCACTTGATGATGAATGAAAATATGAAATGGCTGCTGCCTTTTGCTTACAAACCTTGTTGTTCTTTATAATGTCCTTAGGGATATTTGGTGAAACAAGTAGTATCCTTTAGCCTTGACTTGGTGGTTAAATCCTTTATAGTCCTGGTGGTGGTGCTATCTATCCTCCCTCTTCTTATTTTTCGTTTCATTTACTTCGTTTTCAATCTCTATAATCAAAAAACAAACAAAATATTATCAAAACATCCATTGTTCGAAAACGAGCTAAAAGCTTCAGTTTTGCTAACGCATCAACAAGTACAAACAAGTTTCAACTCAAGCTGTTGAATGAATTTTCGCGTTTTAACAGCTCGTACGACTAGGGTGATAGAAATTGAGTTCTTTTGTGTTGTATTTTGAGAGAAATCATCCAAATACTTTGTTTGCATTCATTTGAGTGTGAAACTACACCTAGGATGTTTACAGTTACAAACAAGCTTCAACTCAAGCTTTTGAATGCATTGATGCTTTTTAAAAGCTCATACTAGTAGGGAGAGAGATTTGAGTTCTTTTGTGTTGTATATTAAGAGAAAGCATTCAAATACTTTGTTTGTATTCATTTGAGTGTGAAACTACACCTAGGATGTTTACAAGTACAAACAAGCTTCAACTCAAGCTTTTGAATGTATTTACGCATTTTAAAAGCTCATACGAGTAGGGTGAAAGAGATTTGAGTTCTTTTGTGTTGTATATTAAGAGAAAGCATCCACATACGTTTTTTGCATTCACTTGAGTGTGAAACTACACCTAGGATGTTTACAGTTACAAACAAGCTTCAACTCATGCTTTTGGATGCATTTCCGCGTTTTAAAAGCTCATACGAGTAGGGTGAAAGAGATTTGAGTTCTTTTGTGTTGTATATCACGAGAAAGCATACAAATACTTTGTTTGCATTCATTGGAGTGTGAAACTACACCTAGGATGTTTACAAGTACAAACAAGCTTCAACTCAAGCTGTTGAATGTATTTACGCGTTTTAACAGCTCTTACGACTAGGGTGATAGAATTTGAGTTCTTTTGTGTTGTATATTAAGAGAAAGCATCCAAATACTTTGTTTGCATTCATTTGAGTGTGAAACTACACCAAGGATGTTTACAAGTACAAACAAGCTTCAACTATTGCTTTTGAATGCATTTACGCGTTTTAAAAGCTCATACGAGTAGGGTGAAAGAGATTTGAGTTCTTTTGTGTTGTATATTAAGAGAAATCATCCAAATACTTTGTTTGCATTCATTTGAGTGTGAAACTACACCTAGGATGTTTACGAGTACAAACAAGCTTCAACTCAAGCTTTTGAATGTATTTACGCGTTTTAAAAGCTCATACGAGTAGGGTGAAAGAGATTTGAGTTCTTTTTTGTTGTATATTAAGAGAAAGCATCCAAATACTATGTTTGCATTCATTTGAGTGTGAAACTACACCTAGGATGTTTACAAGTACAAACAAGTTTCAACTCAAGCTGTTGAATGAATTTTCGCGTATTAACAGCTCTTACGACTAGGGTGATGGAAATTGAGTTCTTTTGTGTTGTATATTAAGAGAAATCATCCAAATACGTTGTTTGCATTCATTTGAGTGTGAAACTACACCTAGGATGTTTACAGTTGCAAACAAGCTTCAACTCATGCTTTTGAATGCATTTACGCGTTTTAAAAGCTCATACGAGTAGGCTGAAAGAGATTTGAGTTCTTTTGTGTTGTATATTAAGAGAAAGCATCCACATACGTTTTTTGCATTCACTTGAGTGTGAAACTACACCTAGGATGTTTACAGTTACAAACAAGCTTCAACTCATGCTTTTGGATGCATTTCCAAGTTTTAAAAGCTCATACGAGTAGGGTGAAAGAGATTTGAGTTCTTTTGTGTTGTATATCACGAGAAAGCATCCAAATACTTTGTTTGCATTCATTTGAGTGTGAAACTACACCTAGGATGTTTACAAGTACAAACAAGCTTCAACTCAAGCTGTTGAATGTATTTACGCGTTTTAACAGCTCTTACGACTAGGGTGATAGAATTTGAGTTCTTTTGTGTTGTATATTAAGAGAAAGCATCCAAATACTTTGTTTGCATTCATTTGAGCGTGAAACTACACCTAGGATGTTTACAGTTACAAACATGCTTCAACTCAAGCTTTTGAATGCATTTACGCGTTTTAAAAGCTCATACGAGTAGGGTGAAAGAGATTTGAGTTCTTTTTTGTTGTATATTAAGAGAAAGCATCCAAATACTATGTTTGCATTCATTTGAGTGTGAAACTATACCAAGGATGTTTACAAGTACAAACAAGCTTCAACTATTGCTTTTGAATGCATTTACGCATTTTAAAAGCTCATACGAGTAGGGTGAAAGAGATTTGAGTTCTTTTGTGTTGTATATTAAGAGAAATCATCCAAATACTTTGTTTGCATTCATTTGAGTGTGAAACTAAGCCTAGAATGTTTACAAGTACAAACAAGCTTCAACTCAAGCTTTTGAATGTATTTACGCGTTTTAAAAGCTCATACGAGTAGGGTGAAAGAGATTTGAGTTCTTTTTTGTTGTATATTAAGAGAAAGCATCCAAATACTATGTTTGCATTCATTTGATCGTGAAACTACAGCTAGGATGTTTACAAGTACAAACAAGTTTCAACTCAAGCGGTTGAATGAATTTTCACGTTTTAATAGCTCTTACGACTAGGGTGATAGAAATTGAGTTCTTTTATGTTGTATATTAAGAGAAATCATCCAAAATACTTTGTTTTCATTCATTTGAGTGTGAAACTACAGCTAGGATGTTTACAGTTACAAACAAGCTTCAACTCAAGCTTTTGAATGCATTGATGCTTTTTAAAAGCTCATACTAGTAGGGTGAAAGAGATTTGAGTTCTTTTGTGTTGTATATTAAGAGAAAGCATCCAAATACTTTTTTTTCATTCATTTGAATGTGTGAAACTAAACCTAGGATGTTTACAAGTACAAACAAGCTTCAACTCAAGCTTTTGAATGCATTTATGCTTTTTAAAAGCTCATACGAGTAGGGTGAACGAGATTTGACTTCTTTTGTGTTGTATATTAAGAGAAAGCATCCAAATACTTTGTTTGTATTCATTTGAGTGTGAAACTACACCTAGGGAGTTTACAAGTACAAACAAGCTTCAACTCAAACTTTTGAATGTATTTACGCGTTTTAAAAGCTCATACGAGTAGGGTGAAAGAGATTTGAGTTCTTTTGTGTTGTATATTAAGAGAAAGCATCCAAATACTTTGTTTACATTAATTTGAGTGTGAAACTACACCTAGGATGTTTACAAGTACAAACAAGCGTCAACTAAAGCTTTTGAATGCATTTACGCGTTTTAAAAGCTCATACGAGTAGGGTGAAAGAGATTTGAGTTCTTTTGTGTTGTATATTAAGAGAAAGCATCCAAATACTTTGTTTGCATTCATTTGAATGTGTGAAACTACACCTAGGAGGTTTACAGTTACAAACAAGCTTCAACTCAAGCTTTTGAATGCATTTATGCTTTTTAAAAGCTCATACGAGTAGGGTGAAAGAGATTTGAGTTCTTTTGTGTTGTATATTAAGAGAAAGCATCCAAATACTATGTTTGCATTCATTTGAGCGTGAAACTACAGCTACGATGTTTACAAGTACAAACAAGTTTCAACTCAATCTTTTGAATGAATTTACGCGTTTTAACAGCTCTTATGACTAGGGTGATAGAAATTGAGTTCTTTTGTTTTGTATATTAAGAGAAAGCATCCAAATACTTTGTTTGCATTCATTTGAGTGTGAAACTACACCTAGGATGTTTACAAGTACAAACAAGCTTCAACTCAAGCTTTTGAATGCATTGATGCTTTTTAAAAGCTCATACTAGTAGGGTGAAAGAGATTTGAGTTCTTTTGTGTTGTATATTAAGAGAAAGCATCCAAATACTTTGCTTGCATTCATTTGAATGTGTGAAACTAAACCTAGGATGTTTACAAGTACAAACAAGCTTCAACTCAAGCTTTTGAATGCATTTATGCTTTTTAAAAGCTCATACGAGTAGGGTGAAAGAGATTTGACTTCTTTTGTGTTGTATATTAAGAGAAAGCATCCAAATACTTTGTTTGTATTCATTTGAGTGTGAAACTACACCTAGGGAGTTTACAAGTACAAACAAGCTTCAACTCAAGCTTTTGAATGTATTTACGCATTTTAAAAGCTCATACGTGTAGGGTAAAAGAGATTTGAGTTCTTATGTGTTGTATATTAAGAGAAACCTTCCAAATACTTTGTGTACATTCATTTGAGTGTGAAACTACACCTAGGATGTTTACAGTTACAAACAAGTTTAAACTCAAGCTTTTGAATGCATTTACGCGTTTTAAAAGCTCATACGAGTAGGGTGAAAGAGATTTGAGTTCTTTTGTGTTGTATATTAAGAGAAAGCATCCAAATACTATGTTTGCATTCATTTGAGCGTCAAACTACAGCTACGATGTTTACAAGTACAAACAAGTTTCAACTCAATCTTTTGAATGAATTTACGCGTTTTAACAGCTCTTATGACTAGGGTGATAGAAATTGAGTTCTTTTGTTTTGTATATTAAGAGAAAGCATCCAAATACTTTGTTTGCATTCATTTGAGTGTGAAACTACACCTAGGATGTTTACAAGTACAAACAAGCTTCAACTCAAGCTTTTGAATGCATTGATGCTTTTTAAAAGCTCATACTAGTAGGGTGAAAGAGATTTGAGTTCTTTTGTATTGTATATTAAGAGAAAGCATCCAAATACTTTGCTTGCATTCATTTGAATGTGTGAAACTAAACCTAGGATGTTTACAAGTACAAACAAGCTTCAACTCAAGCTTTTGAATGCATTTATGCTTTTTAAAAGCTCATACGAGTAGGGTGAAAGAGAATTGAGTTCTTTTGTGTTGTATATTAAGAGAAAGCATCCAAATACTTTGTTTACATTCATTTGAGTGTGAAACTACACCTAGGATGTTTACAAGTACAAACAAGCTTCAACTAAAGCTTTTGAATGCATTTACGCGTTTTAAAAGCTCATACGAGTAGGGTGAAAGAGATTTGAGTTCTTTTGTGTTGTATATTAAGAGAAAGCATCCAAATACTTTGTTTGCATTCATTTGAATGTGTGAAACTACACCTAGGAGGTTTATAGTTACAAACAAGCTTCAACTCAAGCTTTTGAATGCATTTATGCTTTTTAAAAGCTCATACGAGTAGGGTGAAAGAGATTTGAGTTCTTTTGTGTTGTATATTAACAGAAAGCATCCAAATACTTTGTTTGCATTCATTTGAATGTGTGAAACTACACCTAGGATGTTTACAAGTACAAACAAGCTTCAACTCAAGCTTTTGAATGTATTTACGCGTTTTAAATGCTCTTACGACAAGGGTGATAGAAATTGAGTTCTTTTGTGTTGTATATTAAGAGAAAGCATCCAAATACAGTGTTTGCATTCATTTGAGTGTGAAACTACACCTAGGATGTCTACAGGTACAAACAAGTTTCAACTCAAGCTGTTGAATGAATTTTCGCGTTTTAACAGCTCTTACGACTAGGGTGATAGAAATTGAGTTCTTTTGTGTTGTATATTAAGAGAAATCATCCAAATACTTTGTTTGCATTCATTTGAGTGTGAAACTACACCTAGGATGTTTACAGTTACAAACAAGCTTCAACTCAAGCTTTTGAATGCATTTATGCTTTTTAAAAGCTCATACGAGTAGGGTGAAAGAGATTTGAGTTCTTTTGTGTGGTATATTAAGAGAAAGCATCCAAATACTTTGTTTGCATTCATTTGAATGTGTGAAACTAAACCTAGGATGTTTACAAGTACAAACAAGCTTCAACTCAAGCTTTTGAATGCATTTATGCTTTTTAAAAGCTCATACGAGTAGGGTAAAAGAGATTTGAGTTCTTTTGTATTGTATATTAAGAGAAAGCATCCAAATACTGTGTTTGTATTCATTTGAGTGTGAAACTACACCTAGAATGTTTACAAGTACAAACAAGCTTCAACTCAAGCTTTTGAATGTATTTACGCATTTTAAAAGCTCATACTAGTAGGGTGAAAGAGATTTGAGTTCTTTTGTGTTGTATATTAAGAGAAAGCATCCAAATACTTTGTGTACATTCATTTGAGTGTGAAACTATACCTAGGATGTTTACAGTTACAAACACGCTTCAACTCAAGCTTTGGAATGCATTTACGCGTTTTAAAAGCTCATACGAGTAGGGTGAAAGAGATTTGATTTCTTTTGTGTTGTATATTAGGAGAAAGCATCCAAATACGTTGTTTGCATTCATTTGAGTGTGAAACTACACCTAGGATGTTTACAGTTACAAACAAGTTTCAACTCAAGCTTTTGAATGCATTTACGCTTTTTAAAAGCTCATAGGAGTAGGGTGAATGAGATATGAGTTCTTTTGTGTTGTATATTAAGAGAAATCATCCAAATACTTTGTTTACAAGTACAAACAAGTTTCAACTCAAGCTGTTGAATGAATTTTCGCGTTTTAACAGCTCTTACAACTAGGGTGATAGAAATTGAGTTCTTTTGTGTTGTATATTAAGAGAAATCATCCAAATACTTTGTTTGCATTCATTTGAGTGTGAAACTACACCTAGGATGTTTACAGTTACAAACAAGCTTCAACTCAAGCTTTTGAATGCATTTATACTTTTTAAAAGCTCATCCGAGTAGGGTGAAAGAGATTTGAGTTCTTTTGTGTTGTATATTAAGAGAAAGCATCCAAATACTTTGTTTGTATTCATTTGAGTGTGAAACTACACCTAGGATGTTTACAAGTACAAACAAGCCTCAACTCAAGCTTTTGAATGTATTTACGCATATTAAAAGCTCATACGAGTAGGGTAAAAGAGATTTGAGTTCTTTTGTGTTGTATATTAAGAGAAACCTTCCAAATACTTTGTGTACATTCATTTGAGTGTGAAACTACACCTAGGATGTTTTCAGTTACAACAAAGTTTCAACTCAAGCTTTTGAATGCATTTACGCGTTTTAAAAGCTCATACGAGTAGGGTGAAAGAGATTTGAGTTCTTTTGTGTTGTATATAAAGAGAAAGCATCCAAATACTATGTTTGCATTCATTTGAGCGTGAAAGTACAGCAACGATGTTTACAAGTACAAACAAGTTTCAACTCAAGCTGTTGAATGAATTTTCGCGTTTTAACAGATCTTACGACTAGGGTAATAGAAATTGAGTTCATTTGTGTTGTATATTAAGAGAAATCATCCAAATACTTTGTTTTCATTCATTTGAGCGTGAAACTACAGCTAGGATGTTTACAGTTACAAACATGCTTCAACTCAAGCTTTTGAATGCATTGATGCTTTTTAAAAGCTCATACTAGTAGGGTGAAAGAGATTTGAGTTCTTTTGTGTTGTATATTAAGAGAAAGCATCCAAATACTTTGTTTGCATTCATTTGAATGTGTGAAACTAAACCTAGGATGTTTACAAGTACAAACAAGCTTCAACTCAAGCTTTTGAATGCATTTATGCTTTTTAAAAGCTCATACGAGTAGGGTGAAAGAGAGTTGACTTCTTTTGTGTTGTATATTAAGAGAAAGCATCCAAATACTTTGTTTGTATTCATTTGATTGTGAAACTACACCTAGGGAGTTTACAAGTACAAACAAGCTTCAACTCAAACTTTTGAATGTATTTACGCGTTTTAAAAGCTCATACGTGTAGGGTGAAAGAGATTTGAGTTCATTTGTGTTGTATATTAAGAGAAAGCATCCAAATACTTTGTTTACATTCATTTGAGTGTGAAACTACACCTAGGATGTTTAAGAGTACAAACAAGCTTCAACTAAAGCTTTTGAATGCATTTACGCGTTTTAAAAGCTCATACGAGTAGGGTGAAAGAGATTTGAGTTCTTTTGTGTTGTATATTAAGAGAAAGCATTCAAATACTTTGTTTGCATTCATTTGAATGTGTGAAACTACACCTAGGATGTTTACAAGTACAAACAAGCTTCAATTCAAGCTGTTGAATGAATTTACGCGTTTAACAGCTTTTACGACTAGGGTGAAAGAGATTTGAGATGTTTTGTGTTGTATATTAAGAGAAAGCATCCAAATACTTTGTTTGCATTCATTTGAGTGTGAAACTACACCTAGGATGTTTACAGTGACAAACAAGCTTCAACTCAAGCTTTTGAATGCATTTATGCTTTTTAAAAACTCATACGAGTAGGGTGAAAGAGATTTGAGTTCTTTTGTGTTGTATATTAAGAGAAAGCATCCAAATACTTTGTTTGCATTCATTTGAATGTGTGAAACTACACCTAGGATGTTTACAAGTACAAACAAGCTTCAACTCAAGCTTTTGAACGTATTTACGCGTTTTAACTGCTCTTACGACAAGGGTGATAGAAATTGAGTTCTTTTGTGTTGTATATTAAGAGAAAGTATCCAAATACTTTGTTTGCATTCATTTGAGTGTGAAACTACACCTAGGGAGTTTACAAGTACAAACAAGCTTCAACTCAAACTTTTGAATGTATTTACGCGTTTTAAAAGCTCATACGAGTAGGGTGAAAGAGATTTGAGTTCTTTTGTGTTGTAAATTAAGAGAAAGCATCCAAATACTTTGTTTACATTCATTTGAGTGTGAAACTACACCTAGGATGTTTACAAGTACAAACAAGCTTCAACTAAAGCTTTTGAATGCATTTACGCGTTTTAAAAGCACAGACGCGTAGGGTGAAAGAGATTTGAGTTCTTTTGTGTTGTATATTAAGAGAAAGCATCCAAATACTTTGTTTGCATTCATTTGAATGTGTGAAACTACACCTAGGATGTTTACAAGTACAAACAAGCTTCAACTCAAGCTTTTGAACGTATTTACGCGTTTTAACTGCTCTTACGACAAGGGTGATAGAAATTGAGTTCTTTTGTGTTGTATATTAAGAGAAAGTATCCAAATACTTTGTTTGCATTCATTTGAGTGTGAAACTACACCTAGGATGTTTACAAGTACAAACAAGCTTCAACTCAAGCTTTTGAATGTATTTACGCGTTTTAAAAGCTCATACGAGTAAGGTGAAAGAGATTTGAGTTCTTTTGTGTTTCATATTAAGAGAAAGCATCCAAATACTTTGTTTGCATTCATTTTAATGTGTGAAACTACACCTAGGGAGTTTACAAGTATAAACAAGCTTCAACTCCAACTTTTGAATGTATTTACGCGTTTTAAAAGCTCATACGAGTAGAATGAAAGAGATTTAAGTTCTTTTGTGTTGTATATTAAGAGAAAGCATCCAGATACGTTGATTGCATTCATTTGAGTGTGAAACTACACCTAGGATGTTTACAGTTACAAACAAGCTTCAACTCAAGCTTTTGAATGTATTTATGCTTTGTAAAAGCTCATACGAGTAGGGTGAAAGAGATTTGAGTTCTTTTGTGTTCTATATATTAAGAGAAAGCATCCAAATACTTTGTTTGTATTCATTTGAGTGTGAAACTACACCTAGGATGTTTACAAGTACAAACAAGCCTCAACTCAAGCTTTTGAATGTATTTATGCATTTTAAAAGCTCATACGAGTAGGGTAAAAGAGATTTGAGTTCTTTTGTGTTGTATATTAAGAGAAACCTTCCAAATACTTTGTGTACATTCATTTGAGTGTGAAACTACACCTAGGATGTTTACAGTTGCAAACAAGTTTCAACTCAATCTTTTGAATGCATTTACGCGTTTTAAAAGCTCATACGAGTAGGGTGAAAGAGATTTGAGTTCTTTTGTGTTGTATATTAAGAGAAAGCATCCAAATACTATGTTTGCATTCATTTGAGTGTGAAACTACACCTAGGATGTTTACAAGTACAAACAAGTTTCAACTCAAGCTGTTGAATGAATTTTCACGTATTAACAGCTCCTACGACTAGGTTGATAGAAATTGAGTTCTTTTGTGTTGTATATTAAGAGAAATCATCCAAATTCGTTGTTTGCATTCATTTGAGTGTGAAACTACACCTAGGATGTTTACAGTTACAAACAAGCTTCAACTCATGCTTTTGAATGCATTTACGCGTTTTAAAAGCTCATACGAGCAGGCTGAAAGAGATTTGAGTTCTTTTTTGTTGTATATTAAGAGAAAGCATCCAAATACGTTGTTTGCATACATTTGAGTGTGAAACTACACCTAGGATGTTTACAAGTACAAACAAGCTTCAACTCAAGCTGTTGAATGAATTTTCGCGTATTAACAGCTCTTTCGACTAGGGTGATAGAAATTGAGTTCTTCTGTGTTGTATATTAAGAGAAATCATCCAAATACGTTGTTTCCATTCATTTGTGTGTGAAACTACACCTAGGATGTTTACAGTTACAAACAAGCTTCAACTCATGCTTTTGAATGCATTTACGCGTTTTAAAAGCTCATACGAGTAGGGTGAAAAAGATTTGAGTTCTTTTGTGTTGTATATTAAGAGAAAGCATCCAAATACGTTGTTTGCATTCATTTGAGTGTGAAACTACACCTAGGATGTTTACAGTTACAAACAAGCTTCAACTCATGCTTTGGAATGCATTTACGCGTTTTAAACGCTCATACGAGTAGGGTGAAAGAGATTTGAGTTCTTTTGTGTTGTATATTAAGAGAAAGCATCCAAATACTTTGTTTGCATTCATTTGAGTGTGAAACTACACCTAGGATGTTTCCAAGTACAAACAAGCTTCAACTCAAGCTTTTGAATGTATTTACGCGTTTTAACAGCTCTTACGACTAGGGTGATAGAAGTTGAGTTCTTTTGTGTTGTATAATAAGAGAAAGCATCCAAATACTTTGTTTGCATTCATTTGAGTGTGAAACTACACCTAGGATGTTTACAAGTACAAACAAGCTTCAACTCAAGCTTTTAAATGTATTTACGCGTTTTAAAAGCTCATACGAGTAGGGTGAAAGAGATTTGAGTTCTTTTGTGTTGTATATTAAGAGAAAGCATCCAAATACTTTGTTTGCATTCATTTGAGTGTGAAACTACACCTAGCAGGTTTACAGTTACAAACAAGCTTCAACTCAAGCTTTTGAATGCATTTATGCTTTTTAAAAGCTCATACGAGTAGGGTGAAAGAGATTGGAGTTCTTTGTGTTGTATATTAAGAGAAAGCATCCAAATACTTTGTTTGTATTCATTTGAGTGTGAAACTACACCTAGGATGTTTACAAGTACAAACAAGCCTCAACTCAAGCTTTTGAATGTATTTACGCATTTTAAAAGCTCATACGAGTAGGGTAAAAGAGATATGAGTTCTTTTGTGTTGTATATTAAGAGAAACGTTCCAAATACTTTGTGTACATTCATTTGAGTGTGAAACTACACCTAGGATGTTTACAGTTACAAACAAGTTTCAACTCAAGCTTTTGAATGCATTTACGCGTTTTAAAAGCTCATACGAGTAGGGGGAAAGAGATTTGAGTTCTTTTCTGTTGTATATTAAGAGAAAGCATCCAAATACTATGTTTGCATTCATTTGAGCATGAAACTACAGCTACGCTGTTTACAAGTACAAACAAGTTTCAACTCAAGCTGTTGAATGAATTTTCGCGTTTTAGCAGCTCTTACGACTAGGGTGATAGAAATTGAGTTCTTTTGTGTTGTATATTAAGAGAAATCATCCAAATACTTTGTTTGCATTCATTTGAGTGTGAAACTACAGCTAGGATGTTTACAGTTACAAACAAGCTTCAACTCAAGCTTTGGAATGCATTGATGCTTTTTAAAAGCTCATACTAGTAGGGTGAAAGAGATTTGAGTTCTTTTGTTTTGTATATTAAGAGAAAGCATCCAAATACTTTGTTTGCATTCATTTGAATGTGTGAAACTAAACCTAGGAGGTTTACTAGCACAAACAAGCTTCAACTCAAGCTTTTGAATGCATTTATGCTTTTTAAAAGCTCATACGAGTAGGGTGAAAGAGATTTGACTTCTTTTGTGTTGTATATTAAGAGAAAGCATGCAAATAGTTTGTTTGTATTCATTTGAGTGTGAAACTACACCTAGGGAGTTTACAAGTACAAACAAGCTTCAACTTAAACTTTTGAATGTATTTACGCGTTTTAAAAGCTAATACGAGTAGGGTGAAAGAGATTTGAGTTCTTTTGTGTTGTATATAAAGAGAAAGCATCCAAATACTTTGTTTACATTCATTTGAGTGTGAAACTACACCTAGGATGTTTACAAGTACAAACAAGGTTCAACTAAAGCTTTTGAATGCATTTACGCGTTTTAAAAGCACATACGAGTAGCGTGAAAGAGATATGAGTTCTTTTGTGTTGTTTATTAAGAGATAGCATCCAAATACTTTGTTTGCATTCATTTGAATGTGTGAAACTACACCTAGGATGTTTACAAGTACAAACAAGCTTTAACTCAAGCTGTTGAATGAATTTACGCGTTTTAACAGCTCTTACGACTAGGGTGAAAGAGATTTGAGATCTTTTGTGTTGTATGTTAAGAGAAAGCATGCAAATACTTTGTTTGCATTCATTTGAGTGTGAAACTACACCTAGGAGGTTTACAGTTACAAACAAGCTTCAACTCAACCTTTTGAATGCATTTATGCTTTTTAAAAGCTCCTACGAGTAGGGTGATATTAGAGTTCTTTTGTGTTGTATATTAAGAGAAAGCATCCAAATACTATGTTTGCATTCATTTGAGTGTGAAACTACATGTTTACAAGTACAAACAAGTTTCAACTCAAGCTGTTGAATGCATTTTCGCGTTTTAACAGCTCTTACGACTAGGGTGATAGAAATTGAGTTCTTTTGTGTTGTATATTAAGAGAAATCATCCAAATAGTTTGTTTGCATTTATTTGAGTGTGAAACTACACCTAGGATGTTTACAGTTACAAACAAGCTTCAACTCATGCTTTTAAACGCATTTATGCTTTTTAAAAGCTCATACGAGTAGGGTGAAAGAGATTTGAGTTCTTTTTTGTTGTATATTAAGAGAAAGCATCCAAATACTTTGTTTGCATTCATTTGAATGTGTGAAACTAAACCTAGGATGTTTACAAGTACAAACAAGCTTCAACTCAAGCTTTTGAATGCATTTATGCTTTTTAAAAGCTCATACGAGTAGGGTGAAAGAGATTTGAGTTCTTTTGTGTTGTATATTAAGAGAAAGCATCCAAATACTGTGTTTGTATTCATTTGAGTGTGAAACTACACCTAGAATGTTTACAAGTACAAACAAGCTTCAACTCAAGCTTTTGAATGTATTTACGCATTTTAAAAGCTCATACGAGTAGGGTGGAAGAGATTTGAGTTTTTTGTGTTGTATATTAAGAGAAAGCATCCAAATACGTTGTTTGCATTCATTTGAGTGTGAAACTACACCTATGATGTTTACAGTTAGAAAAAAGTTTCAACTCAAGCTTTTGAATGCATTTACGCGTTTTAACAGCTCTTACAACTAGGGTGATAGAAATTGAGTTCTTTTGTGTTGTATATTAAGAGAAATCATCCAAATAGTTCGTTTGCATTTATTTGAGTGTGAAACTACACCTAGGATGTTTACAGTTACAAACAAGCTCCAACTCATGCTTTTAAATGCATTTATGCTTTGTAAAAGCTCATACGAGTAGGGTGAAAGAGATTTGAGTTCTTTTGTGTTGTATATTAAGAGAAAACATCCAAATACTTTGTGTACATTCATTTGAGTGTGAAACTATACCTAGGATGTTTACAGTTACAAACAAGATTCAACTCAAGCTTTTGAATGCATTTATGCTTTTTAAAAGCTCATACGAGTAGGGTGAAAGAGATTTGATCTCTTTTGTGTTGTATATTAAGAGAAAGCATCCAAATAGTTTGTTTGCATTCATTTGAGTGTGAAACTACACCTAGGATGTTTACAAGTACAAACAAGCTTTTGTGTTTGTATTAATTTGAGTGTGAAACTACACCTAGGATGTTTTCAAGTACAAACAAGCTTCAACTCAACCTTTTGACTGTATTTATTCAATTTTAAAAGCTCATACGAGTAGGTTTGCATTCATTTGAGTGTCAAACTACACCTAGGATGTTTACAAGTACAAACAAGCTTCAACTCAAGTTGTTGAATGAATTTACGCGTTTTAACAGCTCTTTTGACTAGGGTGATAGAAATTGAGTTCTTTTGTGTTGTATATTAAGAGAAAGCATCCAAATACTTTGTTTGCATTCATTTAAGTGTGAAACTACACCTAGGATGTTTACAAGTACAAACAAGCTTCAACTCAAGCTTTTGAATGTATTTACGCGTTTAAAAAGCTCATACGAGTAGGGTGAAAGAGATTTGAGTTCTTTTGTGTTGTATATTAAGAGAAAGCATCCAAATAGTTTGTTTGCATTCATTTGAGTGTGAAACTACACCTAGGATGTTTACAAGTACAAACAAGCTTCAAGTCAAACTTTTGAATGTATTTACGCGTTTTAAAAGCTCATACGAGTAGGGTGAAAGAGATTTGAGTTCTTTTGTGTTGTATATTAAGAGAAAGCATCCATATACTTTGTTTACATCCATTTGAGTGTGAAACTACACCTAGGATGTTTACAAAGTTACAAACAAGCTTCAACTCAAGCTTTTAATGCATTTACGCGTTTTAAAAGCTCATACGAGTGGGGTGAAAGAGATTTGAGTTCTTTTGTGTTATATATTAAGAGAAAGCATCCAAATACTATGTTTGCATTCATTTGAGTGTGAAACTACACCTAGGATGTTTACAAGTACAAACAAGCTTCAACTCAAGCATTTGAATGTATTTACACATTTTAAAAGCTCATACGAGTAGGGTAAAAGAGATTTGAGTTCTTTTGTGTTGTATATTAAGAGAAAGCTTCCAAATACTTTGTGTACATTCATTTGAGTGTGAAACTACACCTAGGATGTTTACAGTTACAAACAAGTTTCAACTCAAGCTTTTTAATGTATTTACGCGTTTTAAAAGCTCATACGAGTAGGGTGGAAGAGATTTGAGTTCTTTTTTGTTGTATATTAAAAGAAAGCATCCAAATACTATGTTTGCATTCATTTGAGTGTGAAACTACACCTAGGATGTTTACAAGTACAAACAAGTTTCAACTCAAGCTGTTGAATGAATTTTCGCGTTTTAACAGCTCTTACGGCTAGGGTGATAGAAATTGAGTTCTTTTGTGTTGTATATTAAGAGAAATCATCCAAATACTTTGTTTGCATTCATTTGAGTGTGAAACTACACCTAGGATGTTTACAGTTACAAACAAGCTTCAACTCAAGCTTTTGAATGCATTGATGCTTTTTAAAAGCTCATACTAGTAGGGTGAAAGAGATTTGAGTTCTTTTGTGTTGTATATTAAGAGAAAGCATCCAAATACTTTGTTTGCATTCATTTGAATGTGTGAAACTAAACCTAGGATGTGTACAAGTACAAACAAGCTTCAGCTCAAGCTTTTGAATGCATTTATGCTTTTTAAAAGCTCATACTAGTAGGGTGAAAGAGATTTGAGTTCTTTTGTGTTGTATATTAAGAGAAAGCATCCAAATACTTTGTTTGCATTCATTTGAATGTGTGAAACTAAACCTAGGATGTGTACAAGTACAAACAAGCTCCAACTCAAGCTTTTGAATGCATTTATGCTTTTTAAAAGCTCATACGAGTAGGGTGAAAGATATTTGAGTTCTTTTGTGTTGTATATTAAGAGAAAGCATCCAAATACTGTGTTTGTATTCATTTGTGTGTGAAAGTACACCTTGGATGTTTACATGTACAAACAAGCTCCAACTCAAGCTTTTGAATGTATTTAGGCATTTTAAAAGCTCATACGAGTAGGGTGAAAGAGATTTGAGTTCTTTTGTGTTGTATATTAACAGAAAACATCCAAATACTTTGTGTACATTCATTTGAGTGTGAAACTATACCTAGGATGTTTACAGTTACAAACAAGCTTCAACTCAAGCTTTTGAATGCATTTACGCGTTTTAAAAGCTCATACGAGTAGGGTGAAAGAGATTTGAGTTCTTTTGTGTTGTATATTAAGAGAAAGCATCCAAATACTATGTTTGCATTCATTTGACCGTGAAACTACAGCTACGATGTTTACAAGTACAAACAAGTTTCAAGTCAAGCTGTTGAATGAATTTTCGCGTTTTAACAGCTCTTACGACTAGGGTGATAGAAATTGAGTTCTTTTGCGTTGTATATTAAGAGAAATCATCCAAATACTTTGTTTGCATTCATTTGAGTTCTTTTGTCTTGTATATTAAGAGAAAGCATCCAAATACTTTGTGTACATTCATTTGAGTGTGAAACTACACCTAGGATATTTACAGTTACAAACAAGCTTCAACTCAAGCTTTTGAATGCATTTACGAGTTTTGAAAGCTCATACGAGTAGGGTGAAAGAGATTTGAGTTCTATTGTGTTTTATATTAAGAGAAAGCATCCAAATACGTTGTTTGCATTCCTTTGAGTGTGAAACTACACCTAGGATGTTTACAAGTACAAACAAGTTTCAACTCAAGCTGTTGAATGAATTTTCGCGTTTTAACAGCTCTTACGACTAGGGTGATAGAAATTGAGTTCTTTTGTGTTCTATATTAAGAGAAATCATCCAAATACTTTGTCTTTCATTTGAGTGTGAAACTACACCTGGGATGTTTACAAGTACAAACAAGCTTCAACTCAAGCTGTTGAATGAATTTACGCGTTTTAACAGCTTCTACGACTAGGGTGATTGAAATTGAGTTCTTTTGTGTTGTATATTAAGAGAAAGCATCCAAATACTTTGTTTGCATTCATTTGAGGGTGAAACTACACCTAGGATGTTTACAGTTGCAAACAAGCTTCAACTCAAGCTTTTGAATGCATTTAGGCTTTTTAAAAGGTCATACGAGTAGGGTGAAAGAGATTTGAGTGCTTTTGAGTTGTATATTAAGAGAAAGCATCCAAATACTTTGTTTGCATTCATTTGAATGTGTGAAACTACACCTAGGATGTTTACAAGTACAAACAAGTTTCAACTCAAGCTGTTGAATGAATTTACGCGTTTTAACAGCTCTTACGACTAGGGTGAAACAGATTTGAGATCTTTTGCGTTGTATATTAAGAGAAAGCATCCAAAAACTTTGTTTGCATTCATTTGAGTGTGAAACTACACCTAGGAGGTTTACAGTTACAAACAAGCTTCAACTCAAGCTTTTGAATGCATTTATGCTTTTTAAAAGCTCATACGAGTAGGGTGAAAGAGATTTGAGTTCTTTTGTGTTGTATATTAAGAGAAAGCATCCAAATACTTTGTTTGTATGCATTTGAGTGTGAAACTACACCTAGGATGAACTGAAGCTTTTGAATGTATTTACGCATTTTAAAAGCTCATACGAGTAGGGTGAAAGAGATTTGAGTTCTTTTGTGTTGTATATTAAGCGAAAGCTTCCAAATACTTTGTGTACATTCATTTGAGTGTGAAACTACACCTAGGATGTTTACAGTTACAAACAAGTTTCAATTCAAGCTTTTGAATGCATTTATGCTTTTTAAAAGCCCATACGATTAGGGTGAAAGAGATTTGAGTTGTTTTGTGTTGTATATTAAGAGAAAGCATCCAAATACTATGTTTGCATTCATTTGAGCGTGAAACTACAGCTACGATGTTTACAAGTACAAACAAGTTTCAAGTCAAGCTGTTGAATGAATTTTCGCGTTTTAACAGCTCTTACTACGGTGATAGAAATTGAGTTCTTTTGTGTTGTACATTAAGAGAAATCATCCAAATACTTTGTTTGCATTCATTTGAGTGTGAAACTACAGCTAGGATGTTTATAGTTACAAACAAGCTTCAACTCAAGCTTTTGAATGCATTGATGCTTTTTAAAAGCTCATACTAGTAGGGTGAAAGAGATTTGAGTTCTTTTGTGTTGTATATTAAGAGAAAGCATCCAAATACTTTGTTTGCATTCATTTGAATGTGTGAAACTAAACCTAGGATGTGTACAAGTACAAACAAGCTTCAGCTCAAACTTTTGAATGCATTTATGCTTTTTAAAAGCTCATACGAGTAGGGTGAAAGAGATTTGAGTTCTTTTGTGTTGTATATTAAGAGAAAGCATCCAAATACTTTGTTTACATTCATTTGAGTGTGAAACTACACCTAGGATGTTTACAGTTACAAACAAGCTTCAACTCAAGCTTTTGAATGCATTTACGCGTTTTAAAAGCTCATACGAGTAGGGTGAAAGAGATTTGAGTTCTATTGTGTTTTATATTAAGAGAAAGCATCCAAATACGTTGTTTGCATTCCTTTGAGTGTGAAACTACACCTAGGATATTTACAAGTACAAAAAAGTTTCAACTCAAGCTGTTGAATGAATTTTTACGTTTTAACAGCTCTTACGACTAGGGTGATAGAAATTGAGTCCTTTTGTGTTCTATATTAAGAGAAATCATCCAAATACTTTGTTTGCTTTCATTTGAGTGTGAAACTACACCTAGGATGTTTACAAGTACAAACAAGCTTCAACTCAAGCTGTTGAATGAATTTACGCGTTTTAACAGCTTCTACGACTAGGGTGATAGAAATTGAGTTCTTTTGTGTTGTATATTAAGAGAAAGCATCCAAATACTTTATTTGCATTCATTTGAATGTGTGAAACTAAACCTAGGATGTTTACAAGTACAAACAAGCTTCAGCTCAAGCTTTTGAATGCATTTATGCTTTTAAAAAGCTCATACAAGTAGGGTGAAAGAGATTTGACTTCTTTTGTGTTGTATATTAAGAGAAAGCATCCAAATACTTTGTTTGTATTCATTTGATTGTGAAACTACACCTAGGGAGTTTACAAGTACAAACAAGTTTCAACTCAAACTTTTGAATGTATTTACTCGTTTTAAAAGCTCATACGAGTAGGGTGAAAGAGATTTGAGTTCTTTTGTGTTGTATATTAAGAGAAAGCATCCAAATACGTTGTTTGCATTCCTTTGAGTGTGAAACTACACCTAGGATGTTTACAAGTACAAACAAGTTTCAACTCAAGCTGTTGAATGAATTTTCGCGTTTTAACAGCTCTTACGACTAGGGTGATAGAAATTGAGTTCTTTTGTGTTCTATATTAAGAGAAATCATCCAAATACTTTGTTTGCTTTCATTTGAGTGTGAAACTACACCTAGGATGTTTACAAGTACAAACAAGCTTCAACTCAAGCTGTTGAATGAATTTACACGTTTTAACAGCTTCTACGACTAGGGTGATAGAAATTGAGTTCTTTTGTGTTATATATTAAGAGAAAGCATCCAAATACTTTGTTTGCATTCATTTTAGGGTGAAACTACACCTAGGATGTTTACAGTTACAAACAAGCTTCAACTCAAGCTTTTGAATGCATTTAGGCTTTTTAAAAGCTCATACGAGTAGGGTGAAAGAGATTTGAGTGCTTTTGAGTTGTATATTAAGGGAAAGCATCCAAATACTTTGTTTGCATTCATTTGAATGTGTGAAACTACACCTAGGATGTTTACAAGTACAAACAAGTTTCAACTCAAGCTGTTGAATGAATTTACGCGTTTTAACAGCTCTTACGACTAGGGTGAAATAGATTTGAGATCTTTTGCATTGTATATTAAGAGAAAGCATCCAAATACTATGTTTGCATTCATTTGAGCGTGAAACTACAGCTACGATGTTTACAAGTACAAACAAGTTTCAAGTCAAGCTGTTGAATGAATTTTCGCGTTTTAACAGCTCTTACGACTAGGGTGATAGAAATTGAGTTCTTTTGTGTTCTATATTAAGAGAAATCATCCAAATACTTTGTCTTTCATTTGAGTGTGAAACTACACCTGGGATGTTTACAAGTACAAACAAGCTTCAACTCAAGCTGTTGAATGAATTTACGCGTTTTAACAGCTTCTACGACTAGGGTGATTGAAATTGAGTTCTTTTGTGTTGTATATTAAGAGAAAGCATCCAAATACTTTGTTTGCATTCATTTGAGGGTGAAACTACACCTAGGATGTTTACAGTTGCAAACAAGCTTCAACTCAAGCTTTTGAATGCATTTAGGCTTTTTAAAAGGTCATACGAGTAGGGTGAAAGAGATTTGAGTGCTTTTGAGTTGTATATTAAGAGAAAGCATCCAAATACTTTGTTTGCATTCATTTGAATGTGTGAAACTACACCTAGGATGTTTACAAGTACAAACAAGTTTCAACTCAAGCTGTTGAATGAATTTACGCGTTTTAACAGCTCTTACGACTAGGGTGAAACAGATTTGAGATCTTTTGCGTTGTATATTAAGAGAAAGCATCCAAAAACTTTGTTTGCATTCATTTGAGTGTGAAACTACACCTAGGAGGTTTACAGTTACAAACAAGCTTCAACTCAAGCTTTTGAATGCATTTATGCTTTTTAAAAGCTCATACGAGTAGGGTGAAAGAGATTTGAGTTCTTTTGTGTTGTATATTAAGAGAAAGCATCCAAATACTTTGTTTGTATGCATTTGAGTGTGAAACTACACCTAGGATGAACTGAAGCTTTTGAATGTATTTACGCATTTTAAAAGCTCATACGAGTAGGGTGAAAGAGATTTGAGTTCTTTTGTGTTGTATATTAAGCGAAAGCTTCCAAATACTTTGTGTACATTCATTTGAGTGTGAAACTACACCTAGGATGTTTACAGTTACAAACAAGTTTCAATTCAAGCTTTTGAATGCATTTATGCTTTTTAAAAGCCCATACGATTAGGGTGAAAGAGATTTGAGTTGTTTTGTGTTGTATATTAAGAGAAAGCATCCAAATACTATGTTTGCATTCATTTGAGCGTGAAACTACAGCTACGATGTTTACAAGTACAAACAAGTTTCAAGTCAAGCTGTTGAATGAATTTTCGCGTTTTAACAGCTCTTACTACGGTGATAGAAATTGAGTTCTTTTGTGTTGTACATTAAGAGAAATCATCCAAATACTTTGTTTGCATTCATTTGAGTGTGAAACTACAGCTAGGATGTTTATAGTTACAAACAAGCTTCAACTCAAGCTTTTGAATGCATTGATGCTTTTTAAAAGCTCATACTAGTAGGGTGAAAGAGATTTGAGTTCTTTTGTGTTGTATATTAAGAGAAAGCATCCAAATACTTTGTTTGCATTCATTTGAATGTGTGAAACTAAACCTAGGATGTGTACAAGTACAAACAAGCTTCAGCTCAAACTTTTGAATGCATTTATGCTTTTTAAAAGCTCATACGAGTAGGGTGAAAGAGATTTGAGTTCTTTTGTGTTGTATATTAAGAGAAAGCATCCAAATACTTTGTTTACATTCATTTGAGTGTGAAACTACACCTAGGATGTTTACAGTTACAAACAAGCTTCAACTCAAGCTTTTGAATGCATTTACGCGTTTTAAAAGCTCATACGAGTAGGGTGAAAGAGATTTGAGTTCTATTGTGTTTTATATTAAGAGAAAGCATCCAAATACGTTGTTTGCATTCCTTTGAGTGTGAAACTACACCTAGGATATTTACAAGTACAAAAAAGTTTCAACTCAAGCTGTTGAATGAATTTTTACGTTTTAACAGCTCTTACGACTAGGGTGATAGAAATTGAGTCCTTTTGTGTTCTATATTAAGAGAAATCATCCAAATACTTTGTTTGCTTTCATTTGAGTGTGAAACTACACCTAGGATGTTTACAAGTACAAACAAGCTTCAACTCAAGCTGTTGAATGAATTTACGCGTTTTAACAGCTTCTACGACTAGGGTGATAGAAATTGAGTTCTTTTGTGTTGTATATTAAGAGAAAGCATCCAAATACTTTATTTGCATTCATTTGAATGTGTGAAACTAAACCTAGGATGTTTACAAGTACAAACAAGCTTCAGCTCAAGCTTTTGAATGCATTTATGCTTTTAAAAAGCTCATACAAGTAGGGTGAAAGAGATTTGACTTCTTTTGTGTTGTATATTAAGAGAAAGCATCCAAATACTTTGTTTGTATTCATTTGATTGTGAAACTACACCTAGGGAGTTTACAAGTACAAACAAGTTTCAACTCAAACTTTTGAATGTATTTACTCGTTTTAAAAGCTCATACGAGTAGGGTGAAAGAGATTTGAGTTCTTTTGTGTTGTATATTAAGAGAAAGCATCCAAATACGTTGTTTGCATTCCTTTGAGTGTGAAACTACACCTAGGATGTTTACAAGTACAAACAAGTTTCAACTCAAGCTGTTGAATGAATTTTCGCGTTTTAACAGCTCTTACGACTAGGGTGATAGAAATTGAGTTCTTTTGTGTTCTATATTAAGAGAAATCATCCAAATACTTTGTTTGCTTTCATTTGAGTGTGAAACTACACCTAGGATGTTTACAAGTACAAACAAGCTTCAACTCAAGCTGTTGAATGAATTTACACGTTTTAACAGCTTCTACGACTAGGGTGATAGAAATTGAGTTCTTTTGTGTTATATATTAAGAGAAAGCATCCAAATACTTTGTTTGCATTCATTTTAGGGTGAAACTACACCTAGGATGTTTACAGTTACAAACAAGCTTCAACTCAAGCTTTTGAATGCATTTAGGCTTTTTAAAAGCACATACGAGTAGGGTGAAAGAGATTTGAGTGCTTTTGAGTTGTATATTAAGGGAAAGCATCCAAATACTTTGTTTGCATTCATTTGAATGTGTGAAACTACACCTAGGATGTTTACAAGTACAAACAAGTTTCAACTCAAGCTGTTGAATGAATTTACGCGTTTTAACAGCTCTTACGACTAGGGTGAAATAGATTTGAGATCTTTTGCATTGTATATTAAGAGAAAGCATCCAAATACTATGTTTGCATTCATTTGAGCGTGAAACTACAGCTACGATGTTTACAAGTACAAACAAGTTTCAAGTCAAGCTGTTGAATGAATTTTCGCGTTTTAACAGCTCTTACGACTAGGGTGATAGAAATTGTGTTCTTTTGTGTTGTATATTAAGAGAAATCATCCAAATACTTTGTTTGCATTCATTTGAGTGTGAAACTACAACTAGGATGTTTATAGTTACAAACAAGCTTCAACTCAAGCTTTTGAATGCATTTATGCTTTTTAAAAGCTCATACGAGTAGGGTGAAAGAGATTTGAGTTCTTTTGTGTTGTATATTAAGAGAAAGCATCCAAATACTTTGTTTGTATTCATTTGAGTGTGAAACTACACCTAGGATGTTTACAAGTACAAACAAGCTTCAACTCAAGCTTTTGAATGTATTTACGCATTTTAAAAGCTCATACGAGTAGGGTGAAAGAGATTTGAGTTCTTTTGTGTTGTATAATGAGCGAAAGCTTCCAAATACTTTGTGTACATTCATTTGAGTGTGAAACTACACCTAGGATGTTTACAGTTACAAACAAGTTTCAACTCAAGCTTTTGAATGCATTTATGCTTTTTAAAAGCCCATACGAGTAGGGTGAAAGAGATTTGAGTTCTTTTGTGTTGTATGTTAAGAGAAAGCATCCAAATACTATGTTTGCATTATTTTGACCGTGAAACTACAGCTACGATGTTTACAAGTACAAACAAGTTTCAAGTCAAGCTGTTGAATGAATTTTCGCGTTTTAACAGCTCTTACGACTAGGGTGATAGAAATTGAGTTCTTTTGTGTTGTATATTAAGAGAAATCATCCAAATACTTTGTTTGCATTCATTTGAGTGTGAAACTACAGCTAGGATGTTTATAGTTACAAACAAGCTTCAACTCAAGCTTTTGAATGCATTGATGCTTTTTAAAAGCTCATACTAGTAGGGTGAAAGAGATTTGAGTTCTTTTGTATTGTATATTAAGAGAAAGCATCCAAAAACTTTGTTTACATTCATTTGAGTGTGAAACTACACCTGGGATGTTTACAAGTACAAAAAAGCTTCAACTCAATCTTTTGAATGAATTTACGCGTTTTAAAAGCTCATACGAGTAGGGTGAAAGAGATTTGAGTTCTTTTGTGTTGTATATTAAGAGAAAGCATCCAAATACTTTGTTTGCATTCATTTGAATGTGTGAAACTACACCTAGGATGTTTACAAGTACAAACAAGCTTCAACTCAAGCTTTTGAATGCATTTATGCTTTTTAAAAGCTCATACGAGTAGGGTGAAAGAGATTTGATCTCTTTTGTGTTGTATATTAAGAGAAAGCATCCAAATACTTTGTTTGCATTCATTTGAGTGTGAAACTACACCTAGGATGTTTACAAGTACAAACAAGCTTCAACTCAAGCTTTTGAATGTATTTACGCATTTGAAAAGCTCATACGAGTAGGGTGAAAGAGATTTGAGTTCTTTTGTGTTGTATATTAAGAGAAAGCATCCAAATACTTTGGTTACATTCATTTGAGTGTGAAACTACACCTAGGATGTTTACAGTTACAAACAAGCTTCAACTCAAGCTTTTGAATGCATTTATGCTTTTTAAAAGCTCATACGAGTAGGGTGAAAGAGATTTGAGTTCTTTTGTGTTGTATATTAAGAGAAAGCATCCAAATACTTTGTTTGTATTCATTTGAGTGTGAAACTACACCTAGGATGTTTACAAGTACAAACAAGCTTCAACTCAAGCTTTTGAATGTATTTACGCATTTTAAAAGCTCATACGAGTAGGGTGAAAGAGATTTGAGTTCTTTTGTGTTGTATATTAAGCGAAAGCTTCCAAATACTTTGTGTACATTCATTTGAGTGTGAAACTACACCTAGGATGTTTACAGTTACAAACAAGTTTCAACTCAAGCTTTTGAATGCATTTATGCTTTTTAAAAGCCCATACGAGTAGGGTGAAAGAGATTTGAGTTCTTTTGTGTTGTATATTAAGAGAAAGCATCCAAATACTATGTTTACATTCATTTGAGTGTGAAACTACACCTAGGATGTTTACAAGTACTAACAAGCTTCAACTCAAGCTGTTGAATGAATTTACGCGTTTTAACACCTCTTATGACTTGGGTGAAAGAGATTTGAGTTCTTTTGTGTTGTATATTAAGAGAAAGCATCCAAATACTATGTTTGCATTCATTTGAGCGTGAAACTACAGCTACGATGTTTACAAGTACAAACAAGTTTCAAGTCAAGCTGTTGAATGAATTTTCGCGTTTTAACAGCTCTTACGACTAGGGTGATAGAAATTGAGTTCTTTTGTGTTTTATATTAAGAGAAAGCATCCAAATACTTTGTTTGCATTCATTTGAATGTGTGAAACTAAACCTAGGATGTTTACAAGTACAAACAAGCTTCAGCTCAAGCTTTTGAATGCATTTATGCTTTTTAAAAGCTCATACGAGTAGGGTGAAAGAGATTTGACTTCTTTTGTGTTGTATATTAAGAGAAAGCATCGAAATACTTTGTTTGTATTCATTTGAGTGTGAAACTACACCTAGGGAGTTTACAAGTATAAACAAGTTTCAACTCAAACTTTTGAATGTATTTACTCGTTTTAAAAGCTCATACGAGTAGGGTGAAAGAGATTTGAGTTCTTTTGTGTTGTATATTAAGAAAAAGCATCCAAATACTTTATTTACATTCATTTGAGTGTGAAACTACACCTAGGATGTTTACAAGTACAAACAAGCTTCAACTCAAGCTTTTGAATGAATTTACGCGTTTTAAAAGCTCATACGAGTAGGGTGAAAGAGATTTGAGTTCTTTTGTGTTGTATATTAAGAGAAAGCATCCAAATACTTTGTTTGCATTCATTTGAATGTGTGAAACTACACCTAGGATGTTTACAAGTACAAACAAGCTACAACTGAAGCTGTTGAATGAATTTACGCGTTTTAACAGCTCTTACGACTAGGGTGAAAGAGATTTGAGATCTTTTGTGTTGTATATTAAGAGAAAGCATCCAAATACTTTGTTTGCGTTCATTTGAGTGTGACACTACACCTAGGAGGTTTACAGTTACAAACAAGCTTCAACTCAAGCTTTTGAATGCATTTATGCTTTTTAAAAGCTCATACGAGTAGGGTGAAAGAGATTAGAGTTCTTTGGTGTTGTATATTAAGAGAAAGCATCCAAATACTTTGTTTGTATTCATTTGAGTGGGAAACTACACCTACGATATTTACAAGTACAAACAAGCTTCAACTCAAGCTTTTGAATGTATTTACGCATATTAAAAGCTCATACGAGCAGGGTAAAAGAGATTTGAGTTCTTTTGTGTTGTATATTAAGAGAAAGCTTCCAAATACTTTGTTTTCATTCATTTGAGTGTGAAACTACACCTAGGATGTTTACAAGTACAAACAAGCTCCAACTCAAGCTTTTGAATGTATTTACGCATTTGAAAAGCTCATACGAGTAGGGTGAAAGAGATTTGAGTTCTTTTGTGTTGTATATTAAGAGAAAACATCCAAATACTTTGTGTACATTCATTTGAGTGTGAAACTATACCTAGGATGTTTACACTTACAAACAAGCTTCAACTCAAGCTGTTGAATGAATTTACGCGTTTTAACAGCTCTTACGACTAGGGTGAATGAGATTTGAGTTCTTTTGTGTTGTATATTAAGAGAAAGCATCCAAATACTTTGTTTGCATTCATTTGAGTGTGAAACTACACCTAGGATGTTTACAGTTACAAACAAGCTTCAACTCAAGCTTTTGAATGCATTTATGCTTTTTAAAAGCTCATAAGAGTAGGGTGAAAGAGATTTGAGTTCTTTTGTGTTGTATATTAAGAGAAAGCATCCAAATACGTTGTTTGCTTTCATTTGAGTGTGAAACTACACCTAGGATGTTTACATGTACAAACAAGCTTCAACTCAAGCTTTTGAATTCATTTATGCTTTTTAAAAGCTCATACGATTAGGGTGAAAGAGATTTGAGTTCTTTTGTGTTGTATATTAAGAGAAAGCATCCAAATACTATGTTTGATTTCATTTGAGTGTGAAACTACACCTAGGATGTTTACAAGTACAAACAAGTTTCAACTCAAGCTGTTGAATGAAATTTTGCGTTTTAACAGCTCTTACGACTAAGGTGATAGAAATTGAGTTCTTTTGTGTTGTATATTAAGAGAAATCATCCAAATACTTTGTTTGCATTCATTTGAGTCTGAAACTACACCTAGGATGTTTACAGTTACAAACAAGCTTCAACTCAAGCTTTTGAATGCATTTATGCTTTTTAAAAGCTCATACGAGTAGGGTGAAAGAGATTTGAGTTCTTTTGTGTTGTATCTTAAGAGAAAGCATCCAAATACTTTGCTTGCATTCATTTGAAAGTGTGAAACTAAACCTAGGATGTTTACACATACAAACAAGCTTCAACTCAAGCTTTTGAATGCATTTATGCTTTTTAAAAGCACATACGAGTAGGGTGAAAGAGATTTGAGTTCTTTTGTGTTGTATATTAAGAGAAAGCATCCAAATACTGTGTTTGTATTCATTTGAGTGTGAAACTACACCTAGGATGTTTACAAGTACAAACAAGCTCCAACTCAAGCTTTTGAATGTATTAACGCATTTGAAAAGCTCATACGAGTAGGGTGAAAGAGATTTGAGTTCTTTTGTGTTGTATATTAAGAGAAAACATCCAAATACTTTGTGTACATTCATTTGAGTGTGAAACTATACCTAGGATGTTTACAGTTACAAACAAGCTTCAACTCAAGCTTTTGAATGCATTTACGCGTTTTAATAGCTCATACGAGTAGGGTGAAAGAGATTTGAGTTCTTTTGTGTTGTATATTAAGAGAAAGCATCCAAATACGTTGTTTGCATTCATTTGAGTGTGAAACTACACCTAGGATGTTTACAAGTACAAACAAGCTTCAACTCAAGCTGTTGAATGAATTTACGCGTTTTAACAGCTCTTACGACTTGGGTGAAAGAGATTTGAGTTCTTTTGTGTTGTATATTAAGAGAAAGCATCCAAATACTTTGTTTGCATTCATTTGAGTCTGAAACTACACCTAGGATGTTTACAGTTACAAACAAGCTTCAACTCAAGCTTTTGAATGCATTTATGCTTTTTAAAAGCTCATACGAGTAGGGTGAAAGAGATTTGAGTTCTTTTGTGTTGTATATTATGAGAAAGCATCCAAATACGTTGTTTGCATTCCTTTGAGTGTGTGAAACTAAACCTAGGATGTTTACAAGTACAAAGAAGCTTCAACTCAAGCTTTTGAATGCATTTATGCTTTTTAAAAGCTCATATGAGTAGGGTGAAAGAGATTTGAGTTCTCATGTGTTGTATATTAAGAGAAAGCATCCAAGTACTTTGTTTGCATTCATTTGAGTGTGAAACTACACCTAGGATGTTTACAAGTACAAACAAGCTTCAACTCAAACTTTTGAATGTATTTACGCATTTTAAAAGCTCATACGAGTAGGGTGAAAGAGATTTGAGTTCTTTTGTGTTGTATATTAAGCTAAAGCTTCCAAATACTTTGTGTACATTCATTTGAGTGTGAAACTACACCTAGGATGTTTACAGTTACAAACAAGTTTCAACTCAAGCTTTTGAATGCATTTACGCGTTTTAAAAGCTCATACGATTAGGGTGAAAGAGATTTGAGTTCTTTTATGTTGTATATTAAGAGAAAGCATCCAAATACTATGTTTGATTTCGTTTGAGTGTGAAACTACACCTAGGATGTTTACAAGTACAAACAAGTTTCAACTCAAGCTGTTGAATGAATTTTTGCGTTTTAACAGCTCTTATGTAGGGTGATAGAAATTGAGTTCTTTTGTGTTGTATATTAAGAGAAATCATCCAAATACTTTGTTTGCATTCATTTGAGTGTGAAACTACACCTAGGATGTTTACAGTTACAAACAAGCTTCAACTCAAGCTTTTGAATGCATTTATGCTTTTTAAAAGCTCATACGAGTAGGGTGAAAGAGATTTGAGTTCTTTTGTATTGTATCTTAAGAGAAAGCATCCAAATACTTTGCTTGCATTCATTTGAAAGTGTGAAACTAAACCTAGGATGTTTATAAATACAAACAAGCTTCAACTCAAGCTTTTGAATGCATTTATGCTTTTTAAATGCTCATACGAGTAGGGTGAAAGAGAATTGACTTCTTTTGTGTTGTATATTAAGAGAAAGCATCCAAATACTGTGTTTGTATTCATTTGAGTGTGAAACTACACCTAGGATGTTTACAAGTACAAACAAGCTCCAACTCAAGCGTTTGAATGTATTTACGCATTTGAAAAGCTCATACGAGTAGGGTGAAAGAGATTTGAGTTCTTTTGTGTTGTATATTAAGAGAAAACATCCAAATACTTTGTGTACATTCATTTGAGTGTGAAACTATACCTAGGATGTTTACAGTTACAAACAAGCTTCAACTCAAGCTTTTGAATGCATTTACGCGTTTTAAAAGCTCATACGAGTAGGGTGAAAGAGATTTGAGTTCTTTTGTGTTGTATATTAAGAGAAAGCATCCAAATACGTTGTTTGCATTCATTTGAGTGTGAAACTACACCTAGGATGTTTACAAGTACAAACAAGTTTCAACTCAAGCTCTTGAATGAATTTACGCGTTTTAACAGCTCTTACGACTAGGGTGAAAGAGATTTGAGTTCTTTTGTGTTGTATATTAAGAGAAAGCATCCAAATACTTTGTTTGCATTCATTTGAGTGTGAAACTACACCTAGGATATTTACAAGTACAAACAAGTTTCAACTCAAGCTTTTGAATGTATTTACGCATTTGAAAAGCTCATACGAGTAGGGTGAAAGAGATTTGAGTTCTTTTGTGTTGTATATTAAGAGAAAGCATCCAAATACTTTGTTTACATTTATTTGAGTGTGAAACTACACCTAGGATGTTTACAGTTACAAACAAGTTTCAACTCAAGCTGTTGAATGAATTTTCGCGTTTTAACAGCTCTTACGACTAGGGTGATAGAAATTGAGTTCTTTTGTGTTGTATATTAAGAGAAAGCATCCAAATACCTTGTTTGCATTCATTTGCGTGTGAAACTAAACCTAGGATGTTTACAAGTACAAACAAGTTTCAACTCATGCTTTTGAATGAATTTTCGCGTTTTAACAGCTCTTCCGACTAGGGTGAAAGAGATTTGAGTTCTTTTGTGTTGTATATTAAGAGAAATCATTTAAATACTTTGTTTGCATTCATTTGAGTGTGAAACTACACCTAGGATGTTTCCAGTTACAACAAGCTTCAACACAAGCTTTTGAATGCATTTACGCATTTTAAAAGCTCATACGAGTAGGGTGAAAGAGATTTGAGTTCTTTTGTGTTGTATATTAAGAGAGGGCATCCAAATACTATGTTTGCATTCATTTGAGTGTGAAACTACACCTAGGATGTTTACAAGTACAAACAAGCTTCAACTCAAGCTGTTGAATGAATTTACGCGTTTTAACAGCTCTTACGACTAGGGTGATAGAAATTGAGTTCTTTTCTGTTGTATATTAAGAGAAAGCATTCAAATACTTTGTTTGTATTCATTTGAGGGTGAACCTACACCTAGGATGTTTACCGTTACAAACAAGCTTCAACTCAAGCTTTTGAATGCATTTAGGCTTTTTAAAAGCTCATACGAGTAGGGTGAAAGAGATTTTAGTGCTTTTGAGTGTATATTAAGAGAAAGCATCCAAATACTTTGTTTGCATTCATTTGAATGTGTGAAACTACACCTAGGATGTTTATATGATGTGAAATAAGTAACAAAACGGAAATTAACCTTTGATAGTATCACACAAAGGGATCTTGTTCAAGAATCACTCAAGAACAACTCACGAATCACTCGTAAGGGTTTCAACCTGAATCACTCAGTTTGAGAGGTAAATACTCACGTATTCAATAATTAATCATCAAAGCACGAGTTTACAATAGCAAGCTCTCCCCTATTTATAGACAAAGAAAATCTAAAGCTATTCGGAATCCTAATCCTAGTCCGAATAGGAAACTAACTACGAAACTTACTACAATTGTAAAACGGACTAACTAACAGCTTTCCTAACACCTAATGGACTTCTAATACTAATAACAATAAGATTATTACTCTCCTAAACATATTCTAACTAATTAAGGGAATACTAAACGAAATCGAACTAAACAACTGATTACCTAGCGCCCAAGGCTCAAAACCGCTGGAACAGTTTCCTTGGCGCCCAAGGCTTCTTCTTTTCAGCTTCTAGTCATCTTCTTGCCACTCTAACATAGTTACCTCACACTTTACCTCACGTGGCATTATACTCTTGGCAATGAGCAGCTCAAGATCAAGCATTAACGTTTCAAGAACTGGGTTCTTGGACGTTCTTGATTCATCGTCTTCTTGCTTGTCCTTTAACGTACTTGCTCCTGCATCAACCTCCCCTTCTTTAAAAGAATTTGCTCTCAAATTCGTATCCTCTAAGTAAGGGCTAAGATCACCAACATTGAAGGTTGAGCTCACGTTTTCATACTCACTAGGAAGATCAATCTTGTATGCATTGTCTCCAATCTTCTCTAGAACTTGAAAAGGACCATCTGCTCGAGGCATAAGCTTGTTCTTGCGTCTAGAAGGAAATCTTTCTTTGCGCAGGTGTAGCCAAACTAGGTCACCAGGTTCAAATAGAACTTGCTTTCTTCCCGTGTTAGCTCTAGCTTGGTACCTTGAGTTCATCTTCTCTACTCGCGCACGAACTTGCTCACAGGTCTTCTTGAAAGCTTGTTGTCTTGCCTTGGCATCTACATTGATAACATCATCTCTAGGCAAAGACACGAAATCAATAGGCAAATAAGGATTAATGCCATACACAATCTCAAATGGAGAACGACTCGTGGTAAATCCAGGCGTTCTGTTATATGCAAACTCCGCATGTGCTAGCTTAATATCCCAATCTTTTGTGCTTCTACTCACCAACCCTCTAAGCAAAGTACCAAGGGTCCTGTTTGTAACCTCGGTTTGCCCATCTGTTTGTGGGTGATGTGAAGTGCTAAAGAGTAACTTCGTCTCAACGAGTCTCCAAAGTGTCTTCCAAAAGTAACTCAGAAACTTAGTATCTCGATCCGATACAATGGTCTTGGGAATGCCATGTAGCCTCACTATCTCTTTATAGAACAAGTCAGCAACATGAGAGGCGTAATCGGTCTTGTGACATGGCACAAAGTGCGCCATTTTGGACAATCTATCAACAACAACCATCACAGCATCTTTTCCCCTTTGAGTTCTAGGGAGTGCCACAATGAAATCCATGCTCACACTCTCCCAGCGAATGCTAGGAACCGGTAATGGTGTGTATAACCCTTTGTGAAAAGCACTCTTGGCCTGTTGACATGTAGCGCATCTTGTCACAATAGCATGTACATCTTTGAGCATCTTAGGCCAATAAAAGTGTTCTTGTAACAGCTCAAGGGTTTTAGTTACTCCAAAATGTCCAGCTAATCCTCCCGAGTGAACTTCTCTAACCAATAGCTCACGTACAGAGGACCTAGGAACACAGATGTTGTTCCTCTTGAATAGAAACCCATCTTGTATGAAATAATCACCATGCTCCCCTTCTTTGCAAGCTCTAAATGACTCAGAGAAATCAGTATCCTTGTCATATAGTTCTTGGAGATGTTCAAAGCCTAGGAGCTTCGCTTCAAGTGTCACAAGCAAGTGATTTCTTCGTGAAAGAGCATCAGCAACAACATTGCTCTTCCCATCTTTGTACTGGGCCGAGAATGTAAAAGATTGTAGAAACTCTACCCACTTGGCATGTCTAGGGTTTAGTTTCTGTTGGCCATGAATGTACTTGAGAGCTTCATGATCCGAGTGCAACACGAAAGGCTTAGGCCTTAAATAATGGGACCAATGCTCCAAAGCTCTCACAATTGCATAGAACTCTCGATCATATGTAGAATAATTCAACCGAGCTCCTTTCAATTTCTCACTAAAATAGGCAATAGGATGTTTTTCTTGGATTAAAACAGCGCCTATACCTACCCCACTAGCATCACATTCAACTTCAAACAATCTATCAAAATCTGGTAACGCTAGAATAGGTGCTTGACACAACTTCTCGTTGACCTCAACAAAGGCCTTTTGCGCACTTTCACTCCAATTAAACTCTCCTTTTTTCATTAATTCAATAATAGGAGCAGTAATGGAACTAAAATTGCGTATAAACCTCCGATAAAATGATGCCAATCCATGAAAACTACGTACCTCATGTATATTGGTTGGAGCTGGCCATGAAGCCATAGCTTCTACCTTGGACGGATCAACATGTACACCATCTTTGGACACAATGTAACCAAGAATATAACCTTAGGAAGCATGAAATCACACTTCTCTAACTTGCCAAAAAGCTGTTGTTCCTTTAGCTTCTCAAATACGCGCTGTAGATGTACTAGATGTTCCTCCTTGGTCTTGCTGAATATAAGAATATCATCAAGGTAAACCACAACAAATTTACCAAGGAATGCTCTCAATACCTCATTCATCAACCTCATGAATGTGCTAGGAGCATTGCACAAGCCAAAAGGCATTACTAACCACTCATACAAACCATGTCGTGTCTTGAACGCGGTTTTCCATTCATCCCCCTCCTTGATTCTCACTTGATGGTATCCAGCTCTAAGATCTATCTTGGAAAACAACTGGGAACCATGTAGCTCGTCTAACATATCATCTAATCTTGGCACAGGGAACCTATATTTGATTGTGATATTGTTGACAGCTCTACTATCAATGCACATACGCCATGTCCCATCTTTCTTAGGCACAAGTAACGCAGGAACAGCGCAAGGACTTAGACTTTCTCTCACATAGCCTCTTTGCACAAGCTCTTCAACTTGTCTTTGTAACTCTTTGGCTTCTTCGGGGTTACACCGATATGCTGGCCTATTTGGAGGTGGTGCTCCAGGAACTAGGTCAATTTGGTGTTCTATGCCACGCATAGGAGGTAAACCAGGGGGTAACTCCTCGGGGAACACTTCTTTGAACCTCTCTAGCAATAGGCGTAACTCAGGATCATAATTGGGATTGTTACACATGTTAGGTTCAAACAACAACACTAGGTAGCTCATAGTTTCACTAGCCACCTCTTTTTCCATCTCTTTCTCTCCTATGACCATTACACGACTCACCTTTTTACTAGCCTTTGCTTCTTTAACTTGAGTGGCAGTCAAGGGTAACAATTTGATTCGTTTCTGGTTATGCTCAACAGTATAGATGTTGTTTACACCATCATGACTAACTTTCCTATCAAATTGCCAAGGACGACCTAACAATATATGACAAACACCCATAGGTAGTACATCACACCATAGATCGTGTTTATAACACCCTAAAGTAAAGCAAACTCTAGCTTGTTTAGTCACTTTTAACCCTCCCCCATCATTCAACCATTGCACAGTATAGGGTTTAGGATGACTTTTAGTAGGCAAATCAAGCTTATCAACCATCTCTTTAGAGGCAACATTAGTACAACTCCCAGAGTCAATAATCAAATTGCAAACTTTACCTCTAACCTTGCAGCGAGAATGGAATATTTGCTCCCTTTGGTCGGACTCATCATCGGCCACAGTCGTATGTAGCAACTTCGTAAGGATTAGGGTCTCTCCAACCTCGGGTATACCATAATCTTCAATGAATGGCTCTCCATTATCTTCATCACTATCCTCGGTTATGGGCATAACAAACGAGGGTTCCATCTCTTCTAGCTCAGCGGTGGTGAGCGCTTTCTTCGAGCCGCACTCATAGGCATAGTGTCCATATCCTTGACACTTGAAACAACGCAGTTGGTTCTTGTCCTTAGTAGCCACGACTTTGCCTTTGTCTTGAGTTACGGGCTTGCTAGGGACACTTGCGCTCTTGGAGAATGTTGCATTCTCTCTCGCATTGTATTGGTTCCGAAAATTTGTATAGCCTTTAATCACATCTCGGGCAACCGGTTTTTGCTCCTTCTCTTGCTTCTCAATCTTGAGAGCGATTTTGCAGACGTCCTCAAAGGTTACGTAAGGAACAAGCTCTACCTTGCGCGTTAGAGTTGGGTTTAGACCTTTGATGAACCGCGCGATCTTTAACTCCTCCTTCTCCTCAAGATCACACATCATGTGCATATGTTCAAACTTCTGGAGGTAGTCTTGTACACTTGAGGTTTCTTGGCTTAAGGACGTGAGTTTCAAAAACTGTTGTTGCTCAAATTCTTTAGGCAAAAATCGTTTCTTTAAATATTTCTTGAGCTTGTCCCAAGTCTCAAACTTTGCTTTCTTTTCCTTCTTGCGTCGAGCCTTTAGGTTTTCATACCATAAAGAAGCATACTTGGTGAGTTTAAGCGTGGCTAACTTGCATCTTCGCCGCTCATCATACTCCTTGTATTCAAAGACTCTCTCCATAGTTCTAAGCCAATCAAGAAAGGCCTCTGGGTCGTAGGAACCGTCATATTCAGGGAGTTCGACCTTCAAGTTCCTGTCATCATCATAGGGATGTCATGGTTTAGGAGCGTCATTGGTTCTAGTCCCACTTGTGCCTTCAAACTCCTCATCGAAGTCGGGGTCACGGTTGTGGTTTCTCCAATGAATTCTGCGCATCCTTGTCTCCATGTTATCCCTATCTTCTTGGTTTCTTCTTTCCATAGCAGCCATCCGCTCTTCTTGAGACTTGAAAGACGTCCTAAGATCCTCCATGGCTGTTGACAACTTTGCTAGTTCGCTGGGCTCACCCATAGCTTCGGTTGTTGGTTTCTTGAGGGTTTCTTGGCTGTCTTCGTGAATAAAGGGCGGATCTTGCAAGAATCTTTCTCTAAAGCTCGCTATGGTGTCGTGTTTATGCTTAGGACCGTGTTGTTTAAACTTAAGAAAGCTCAAACCTTTAGCTCTGATACCAAGTTGATGTGAAATAAGTAACAAAACGGAAATTAACCTTTGATAATATCACACAAAGGGATCTTGTTCAAGAATCACTCAAGAACAACTCACGAATCACTCGTAAGGGTTTCAACCTGAATCACTCAGTTTGAGAGGTAAATACTCACGTATTCAATAATTAATCATCAAAGCACGAGTTTACAATAGCAAGCTCTCCCCTATTTATAGACAAAGAAAATCTAAAGCTATTCGGAATCCTAATCCTAGTCCGAATAGGAAACTAACTACGAAACTGACTACAATTGTAAAATGGACAAACTAACAGCTTTCCTAACACCTAATGGACTTCTAATACTAATAACAATCAGATTATTACTCTCCTAAACATATTCTAACTAATTAAGGGAATACTAAACGAAATCGAACTAAACAACTGATTACCTAGCGCCCAACGCTCAAAACCGCTGGAACAGTTTCCTTGGCGCCCAAGGCTTCTTCTTTTCAGCTTCTAGTCATCTTCTTGCCACTCTAACATAGTTACCTCACACTTTACCTCACGTGGCATTATACTCTTGGCAATGAGCAGCTCAAGATCAAGCATTAGCGTTTCAAGAACTGGGTTCTTGGACGTTCTTGATTCATCGTCTTCTTGCTTGTCCTTTAACGTACTTGCTCCTGCATCATTATAAGTACAAACAAGCTTCAACTCAAGCTGTTGAATGAATTTACGCGTTTTACCAGCTCTTACGACTAGGGTGAAAGAGATTTGAGATCTTTTGTGTTGTATATTAAGAGAAAGAATCCAAATACTTTGTTTGCATTCATTTGAGTGTGAAACTACACCTAGGAGGTTTACAGTTACAAACAAGCTTCAACTCAAGCTTTTGAATGCATTTATGCTTTTTAAAAGCTCATACGAGTAGGGTGAAAGAGATTTGAGTTCTTTTGTGTTGTATATTAAGAGAAAGCATCCAAATACTTTGTTTGTATTCATTTGAGTGTGAAACTACACCTAGGATGTTTACAAGTACAAACAAGCTTCAACTCAATCTTTTGAATGTATTTACACATTTTAAAAGCTCACACAAGTAAGGTGAAAGAGATTTGAGTTCTTTTGTGTTGTATACTAAGAGAAAGCTTCCAAATACTTTGTGTACATTCATTTGAGTGTGAAACTACACCTAGGATGTTTACAGTTACAAACAAGTTTCAACTCAAGCTTTTGAATGCATTTACGCGTTTTAAAAGCTCATACGAGTAGGGTGAAAGAGATTTGAGTTCTTTTGTGTTGTATATTAAGAGAAAGGATCCAAATACTATGTTTGCATTCATTTGAGTGTGAAACTACACCTAGGATGTTTACAAGTACAAACAAGTTTCAACTCAAGCTGTTGAATGAATTTTCGCGTTTTAACAGCTCTTACGACTAGGGTGATAGAAATTGAGTTCTTTTGTGTTGTATATTAAGATAAAGCATCCAAATACTTTGTTTTCATTCATTTGAGGGTGAAACTACACCTAAGATGCTTACAGTTACAAACAAGCTTCAACTCAAGCTTTTGAATGCATTTAGGCTTTTTAAAAGCTCATACGAGTAGGGTGAAAGAGATTTGAGAGCTTTTGAGTTGTATATTAAGAGAAGGCATCCAAATACTTTGTTTTCATACATTCGAATGTGTGAAACTACACCTAGGATGTTTACAAGTACAACAAGCTTCAACTCAAGCTGTTGAATGAATTTACGCGTTTTAACAGCTGTTACGACTAGGGTGAAGGAGATTTGAGATCTTTTGTGTTGTATATTAAGAGAAAGCATCCAAATACTTTGTTTGCATTCATTTGAGTGTGAAACTACACCTAGGAGGTTTACAGTTACAAATAAGCTTCAACTCCAGCTTTTGAATGCATTTATGCTTTTTAAAAGCTCATACGAGTAGGGTGAAAGAGATTTGAGTTCTTTTGTGTTGTATATTAAGAGAAAGCATCCAAATACTTTGTTTGTATTCATTTTAGTGTGAAACTACACCTAGGATGTTTACAAGTACAAATAAGCTTCACTCGAGCTTTTGAATGCATTTACGCGTTTTGAAAGCTCATAGGAGTAGGGTGAAAGAGATTTGAGTTCTTTTGTGTTGTATATTAAGAGAAAGCATACAAATACTATGTTTGCATTCATTTGAGTGTGAAACTACACCTAGGAAGTTTACAAGTACAAACAAGTTTCAACTCAAGCTGTTGAATGAATTTTCGCGTTTTAACAGCTCTTACGACTAGGGTGATAGAAATTGAGCTCTTTTGTGTTGTATATTAAGAGAAATCATCCAAATACTTTGTTTACATTCATTTGAGTGTGAAACTACACCTAGGATGTTTACAGTTACAAACAAGCTTCAACTCAAGCTTTTGAATGCATTTATGCTTTTTAAAAGCTCATAGGAGTAGGGTGAAAGAGATTTGAGTTCGTTTGTGCGTATATTAAGAGAAATCATCCAAAAACTTTGTTTGCATTCATTTGAATGTGTTAAACTACACCTAGGATGTTTACAAGTACAAACAAGCTTCAACTCAAGCTGTTGACTGAATTTACGCGTTTTAACAGCTCTTACGACTAGGGTGAAAGAGATTTGAGATCTTTTCTGTTTTATATTAAGAGAAAGCATCCAAATACTTTGTTTGCATTCATTTGAGTATGAAACTACACCTAGGAGGTTTACAGTTACAAACAAGCTTCAACTCAAGCTTTTGAATGCATTTGAGCTTTTTAAAAGCTCATACGAGTAGGGTGAAAGAGATTTGAGTTCTTTTTTGTTGTATATTAAGAGAAAGCATCCAAATACTTTGCTTGCATTCATTTGAATGTGTGAAACTAAACCTAGGATGTTTACAAGTACAAACAAGCTTCAACTCAAGGTTTTGAATGTATTTAGGCATTTTAAAAGCTCATACCAGTAGGGTGAAATAGATTTGAGTTCTTTTGTATTGTATATTAAGAGAAAGCATCCAAATACTTTGTGTACATTCATTTGAGTGTGAAACTACACCTAGGATGTTTACAGTTAGAAACAAGCTTCAACTCAAGCTTTTGAATGCATTTAAGCTTTTTATAAGCTCATACGAGTTGGGTGAAAGAGATTTGAGTTCTTTTGTGTTGTATATTAAGAGAAAGCATCCAAATACTTTGTTTGTATGCATTTGAGTGTGAAACTACACCTAGGATGTTTACAGTTAGAAACAAGCTTCAACTCAAGCTTTTGAATGCATTTATGCTTTTTAAAATCTCATACGAGTAGGGTGAAAGAGATTTGAGTTCTTTTGCGTTGTATATTAAGAGAAAGCATCCAAATACTTTGTTTGCATTCATTTGAGTGTGAAACTACACCTAGGATGTTTACAAGTACAAACAAGCTTCAACTCAAGTTGTTGAATGAATTTACGCGTTTTAACAGCTCTTACGACTAGGGTGATAGAAATTGAGTTCTTTTGTGTTGTATATTAAGAGAAAGCATCCAAATACTTTGTTTGCATTCATTTGAGGGTGAAGCTACACCTAGGATGTTTACCGTTACAAACAAACTTCAACTCAAGCTTTTGAATGCATTTAGGCTTTTTAAAAGCTCATACGAGTAGGGTGAAAGAGATTTTAGTGCTTTTGAGTTGTATATTAAGAGAAAGCATCCAAATACTTTGTTTGCATTCATTTGAATGTGTGAAACTACACCTAGGATGTTTATAAGTACAAAGAAGCTTCAACTCAAGCTGTTGAATGAATTTACGCGTTTTAACAGCTCTTACGACTAGGGTGAAAGAGATTTGAGATCTTTTGTGTTGTATATTAAGAGAAAGAATCCAAATACTTTGTTTGCATTCATTTGAGTGTGAAACTACACCTAGGAGGTTTACAGTTACAAACAAGCTTCAACTCAAGCTTTTGAATGCATTTATGCTTTTTCAAAGCTCATACGAGTAGGGTGAAAGAGATTTGAGTTCTCTTGTGTTGTATATTAGGAGAAAGCATCCAAATACTTTGTTGGCATTCATTTGAGTGTGAAACTACACCTAGGATGTTTACAAGTACAAACAAGCTTCAACTCAAGCTTTTGAATGTACTTACGCATTTTAAAAGCTCATACGAGTAGGGTGAAAGAGATTTGAGTTCTTTTGTGTTGTATATTAAGAGAAAGCTTCCAAATACTTTGTGTACATTCATTTGAGTGTGAAACTACACCTAGGATGTTTACAGTTACAAACAAGTTTCAACTCAAGCTGTTACGACTAGGGTGAAGGAGATTTGAGATCTTTTGTGCTGTATATTAAGAGAAAGCATCCAAATACTTTGTTTGTATTCATTTGAGTGTGAAACTACACCTAGGATGTTTACAACTACAAACAAGCTTCACTCGAGCTTTTGAATGCATTTACGCGTTTTGAAAGCTCATACGAGTAGGGTGAAAGAGATTTGAGTTCTTTTGTGTTGTATATTAAAAGAAAACATCCAAATACTATGTTTGCATTCATTTGAGTGTGAAACTACACCTAGGATGTTGGCAAGTACAAACAAGTTTCAACTCAAGCTGTTGAATGAATTTTCGCGTTTTAACAGCTCTTACGACTAGGGTGATAGAAATTGAGTTCTTTTGTGTTGTATATTAAGAGAAATCTTCCAAATACTTTGTTTACATTCATTTGAGTGTGAAACTACACCTAGGAGGTTTACAGTTACAAACAAACTTCATCTCAAGCTTTTGAATGCATTTATGCTTTTTAAAAGCTCATACGAGTAGGGTGAAAGAGATTTGAGTTCTTTTGTGTTGTATATTAAGAGAAAGCTTCCAAATACTTTGTGTACATTCATTTGAGTGTGAAACTACACCTAGGAGGTTTCCAGTTACAAACAAGTTTCAACTCAAGCTGTTACGACTAGGGTGAAGGAGATTTGAGATCTTTTGTGTTGTATATTAAGAGAAAGCATCCAAATACTTTGTTTGTATTCATTTGAGTGTGAAACTACACCTAGGATGTTTACAAGTACAAACAAGCTTCAACTGAATCTTTTGAATGTATTTACGCATTTTAAAAGCTCATACAAGTAGGGTGAAAGAGATTTGAGTTCTTTTGTGTTGTATATTAAGAGAAAGCTTCCAAATACTTTGTGTACATTCATTTGAGTGTGAAACTACACCTAGGATGTTTACAGTTACAAACAAGTTTCAACTCAAGCTTTTGAATGCATTTACGCGTTTTAAAAGCTCATGTATGGTGAAAGAGATTTGAGTTCTTTTGTGTTGTATATTAAGAGAAAGGATCCAAATACAATATTTGCATTCATTTGAGTGTGAAACTACACCTACGATGTTTACAAGTACAAACAAGTTTCAACTCAAGCTGTTGAATGAATTTTCGCGTTTTAACAGCTCTTACGACTAGGGTGATAGAAATTGAGTTCTTTTGTGTTGGTATATTAAGAGAAAGCATCCACATACTTTGTTTGCATTCATTTGAGGGTGAAACTACACCTAGGATGCTTACAGTTACAAACAAGCTTCAACTCAAGCTTTTGAATGCATTTAGGCTTTTTAAAAGCTCATACGAGTAGGGTGAAAGAGATTTGAGTGCTTTTGAGTTGTATATTAAGAGAAAGCATCCAAATACTTTGTTTCAATTCATTTGAATGTGTGAAACTACACCTAGGATGTTTACAAGTACAAACAAGCTTCAACTCATGCTGTTGAATGAATTTACGCGTTTTAACCGCTGTTACGACTAGGGTGAAGGAGATTTGAGATCTTTTGTGTTGTATATTAAGAGAAAGCATCCAAATACTTTGTTTGCATTCGTTTGAGTGTGAAACTACACCTAGGAGGTTTACAGTTACAAACAAGCTTCAACTTAAGTTTTTGAATGTATTTACGCATTTTAAATGCTCATACGAGTAGGGTGAAAGAGATTTGAGTTCTTTTGTGTTGTATATTAAGAGAAAGCATCCAAATACTTTGTTTGCATTCATTTGAGTGTGAAACTATACCTAGGATGTTTACAAGTACAAACAAGCCTCAACTCAAGCTTTTGAATGTATTTACGCGTTTTAACAGCTCTTACAACTAGGGTGATAGAAATTGAGTTCTTTTGTGTTGTATATTATGAGAAAGCATCAAAATACGTTGTTTGCATTCATTTGAGTGTGAAACTACACCTTGGATGTTTACAAGTTAAAACAAGCTTCAACTCAAGCTGTTGAATGAATTTACGCGTTTTAACAGCTCTTACGACTAGGCTGATAGAAATTGAGTTCTTTTGTGCTGTATCTTAAGAGAAAGCATCCAAATACTTTGTTTGCATTCATTTGAGTGTGAAGCTAAACCTAGGATGTTTACAAGTACAAACAAGCTTCAACTCATGCTTTTGAATGCATTTATGCTTTTTAAAAGCTCATACGAGTAGGGTGAAAGAGATTTGAGTTCTTTTGTGTTGTATATTAAGAGAAAGCATCCAAATACTATGTTTGTATTCATTTGAGTGTGAAACTACACCTAGGATGTTTACAAGTATAAACAAGATTCAACGCAAGCTTTTGAATGTATTTACGCGTTTTAACAGCTCTTACGACTAGGGTGATAGAAATTGAGTTCTTTTGTGTTGTATATTATGAAAAAGTATCAAAATACTTTGTTTGCATTCATTTGAATGTGTGAAACTACACCAAGGATGTTTACAAGTACAAACAAGCTGCAACTCAAGCTGCTGAATGAATTTACGCGTTTTAAGAGCTCTTACGACTAGGGTGATAGAAATTGAGTTCTTTTGTGTTGTATATTAAGAGAAAGCATCCAAATACTTTGTTTGCATTCATTTGAGTGTGAAACTACACCTAGGATGTTTACAAGTACAAACAAGCTTCAACTCAAGCTTTTGAATGTATTTACGCGTTTTAACAGCTCTTACGACTAGGGTGATAGAAATTGAGTTCTTTTGTGTTGTATATTAAGAGAAAGCATCCAAATACTTTGTTTGCATTCATTTGAGTGTGAAACTACACCAAGGATGTTTACAGTTACAAACAAGCTTCAACTCATGCTTTTGAATGCATTTACGCGTTTTAAAAGCTCTTACGACTAGGGTGAAAGAGATTTGAGTTCTTTTGTGTTGTATATTAAGAGAAAGCATCCAAATACTTTGTTTGCATTCATTTGAGTGTGAAACTACACCTAGGATGTTTACAAGTACAAACAAGCTTCAACTCAAGCTGTTGAATGAATTTACGCGTTTTAACAGCTCTTACGACTAGGGTGATAGAAATTGAGTTCTTTTGTGTTGTATATTAAGAAAAAGCATCCAAAATACTTTGTTTGTATTCATTTGAGTGGGAAACTACACCTAGGATGTTTACAAGTACAAACAACCTTCAACTCAAGCTTTTGAATGTATTTACGCATTTTAAAAGCTCATACGAGTAGGGTGAAAGAGATTTGAGTTCTTTTGTGTTTCATATTAAGAGAAAGCTTCCAAATACTTTGTGTACATTCATTTGAGTGTGAAACTACACCTAGGATGTTTGCAGTTACAAACAAGTTTCAACTCCAGCTTTTGAATGCATTTACGCGTTTTAAAAGCTCATACGAGTAGGGTGAAAGAGATTTGAGTTCTTTTGTGTTGTATATTAAGAGAAAGCATCCAAATACTTTGTTTGCATTCATTTGAGTGTGAAACTACACCTAGGATGTTTACAAGTACAAACAAGTTTCAACTCAAGCTGTTGAATGAATTTTCGCGTTTTAACAGCTCTTACGACTAGGGTGATAGAAATTGAGTTCTTTTGTGTTGTATATTAAGTGAAAGCATCCAAATACTTTGTTTGCATTCATTTGAGGGTGAAACTTCACCTAGGATGTTTACAGTTACAAACAAGCTTCAACTCAAGCTTTTGAATGCATTTAGGCTTTTTAAAAGCTCATAAGAGTAGGGTGAAAGAGATTTGAGTGCTTTTGAGTTGTATATTAAGAGAAAGCATCCAAATACTTTGTTTGCATTCATTTAAATGTGTGAAACTACACCTAGGATGTTTACAAGTACAAACAAGTTTCAACTCAAGCTGTTAAATGAATTTACGCGTTTTAACAGCTCTTACGACTAGGGTGAAAGAGATTTGAGATCTTTTGTTTTGTATATTAAGAGAAAGCATCCAAATACTTTGTTTGCATTCATTTGAGTGTGAAACTACACCTAGGAGGTTTACAGTTACAAACAAGCTTCAACTCAAGTTTTTGAATGCATTTTTGCTTTTTAAAAGCTCATACGAGTAGGGTGAAAGAGATTTGAGTTCTTTTGTGTTGTATATTAAGAGAAAGCATCCAAATACTTTGTTTGTATTCATTTGAGTGTGAAACAACACCTAGGATGTTTACAAGTACAAACAAGCTTCAACTCAAGGTTTTGAATGTATTTACGCATTTTAAAAGTTCATACGAGTAGGGTGAAAGAGATTTGAGTTCTTTTGTGTTGTATATTAAGGGAAAGCTTTCAAATACTTTGTGTACATTCATTTGAGTGTGAAAGTACACCTACGGTATTTACAGTTGCAAACAAGTTTCATTTCAAGCTTTTGAATGAATTTACGCATGTGAAACTAGACCTAGGATGTTTACAGTCACAAACAAGCTTCAACTCAAGCTTTTGAATGCATTTACGCATTTTAAAAGCTCATACGAGTAGGGTGAAAGAGATTTGATTTCTTTTGTGTTGTATATTAAGAGAAAGCATCCAAATACTTTGTTTGCATTCATTTGAGTGTGAAACTATACCTAGGATGTTTACAATTACAAACAAGCTTCAACTCAAGCTTTTGAATGTATTTACGCATTTTAAAAGCTCATACGAGTAGGGTGAAAGAGATTTGAGTTCTTTTGTATTGTATATTAAGAGAAAGCATCCAAATATGTTGTTTGCATTCATTTGAGTGTGAAACTACACCTAGGATGTTTTCAAGTACAAACAAGCTTCAACTCAAGCTGTTGAATGAATTTACGCGTTTTAACAGCTCTTACAACTAGGGTGATAGAAATTGAGTTCTTTTGTGTTGTATATTAAGAGAAAGCAGAAAGCATCCAAATACTTTGTTTGCATTCATTTGAGTGTGAAACTACACATAGGATGTTTACAGTTACAAACAAGCTTCAACTCAAGCTTTTGAATGCATTTACGCGTTTTAAAAGCTCCTACGACTAGGGTTAAAGAGATTTGAGTTCTCTTGTGTTGTATATTAAGAGAAAGCATCCAAATACTTTGCTTGCATTCATTTGAGTGTGAAAGTACACCTAGGATGTTTACAAGTACAAACAAGCTTCAACTCAAGCTTTTGAATGCATTTATGCTTTTTAAAAGCTCATACGAGTAGGGTGAAAAAGATTTGAGTTCTTTTGTGTTGTATATTAAGAGAAAGCATTCAAATACTTTGTTTGCATTCATTTGAGTGTGAAACTACACCTAGGATGTTTACAAGTACAAACAAGCTTCAACTCACGCTGTTGAATGAATTTACGCGTTTTAACAGCTCTTACGACTAGGGTGATAGAAATTGAGTTCTTTTGTGCTGTATCTTAAGAGAAAGCATCCAAATACTTTGTTTGCATTCATTTGAGTGTGAAACTACACCTAGGATGTTTACAAGTACAAACAAGTTTCAACTCAAGCTGTTGAATGAATTTTCGCCTTTTAACAGCTCTTACGACTAGGGTGATAGAAATTGAGTTCTTTTGTGTTGTATATTAAGAGAAATACTCCAAATACATTGTTTGAATTCATTTGAGTGTGAAACTACACCTAGGATGTTTACAGTTACAAACAAGCTTCAACTCAAGCTTTTGAATACATTTATGCTTTTTAAAAGCTCATACGAGTAGGGTGAAAGAGATTTGAGTTCTTTTGTGTTGTATATTAAGAGAAAGCATCCAAATACTTTGTTTGCATTCATTTGAATGTGTGAAACTACACCTAGGATGTTTACAAGTTGATGTGAAATAAGTAACAAAACGGAAATTAACTTTTGATAGTATCACACAAAGGGATCTTGTTCAAGAATCACTCAAGAACAACTCACGAATCACTCGTAAGGGTTTCAACCTGAATCACTCAGTTTGAGGGGTAAATACTCATGTATTCAATTATTAATCATCAAAGCACGAGTTTACCGTAGTAAAGCTCTCCCCTATTTATAGACAAAGAAATCTAAAGCTATTCGGAATCCTATTCCTAGTCCAAATAGGAAACTAACTACGAAACTTATTACAATTGTAAAACGAACTAATTAACAGCTTTCCTAATACCTAATGGACTCCTAATGCTAACTATATTCAGACTATATCTTTCCTAAACAATAAATCACGTTTAAACAAGTAAAAGCAAACTAGGACACAATAACTAAACTAAAGTCGTTGCCTTGGCGCGCAAGGAAAATGTTCTGTAACTTGTAACTCGTTTTTGACCATGTTGCGCTTTGAATTAGAGAAAACGCAAAGTATCAATGTTATAGATATCGATCGTATCTTTGCACAAAGATTTGAATCATCACGTTTAGATTTCATATGAGAGAGTTATGGCCAAAATACGAACAATTGTCAGAACTGCAAAGATTACGAGGTTTTCCGTAATGAACGTGATCATACAAATAGAGCTTGAATCCCGACCTTGCATGAAAACTCCATGTAACGCTTGTAGGAGCCACATTAATGCATAACCAAAAAAGCAACACGATGTATTCAAGAGTATTTGTTCCTTTGCTTGTTTCTTGGTTCTTTTCTTTAAATTGCTCACTTGCTCCTGCATCACAAGTACAAACAAGCTTCAACTCAAGCTGTTGAATGAATTTACGCGTTTTAACAGCTCTTACGAGTAGGGTGAAAGAGATTTGAGTTCTTTTGTATTGTATATTAAGAGAAAGCATCAAAATACTTTGTGTACATTCATTTGAGTGTGAAACTACACCTAGGATGTTTACAGGTACAAACAAGCTTCAACTCAAGCTTTTGAATGCATTTATGCTTTTTAAAAGCTCACGCAAGTAGGGTGAAAGAGATTTGAGTTCTTTTGTGTTGTATATTAAGAGAAAGGATCCAAATACTTTGTTTGCATTCATTTGAATGGGTGAAACTACACCTAGGATGTTTACAAGTACAAACAAGCTTCAACTCAAGCTGTTGAATGAATTTACGCGTTTTAACAGTTCTTACGACTAGGGTGAAAGAGATTTGAGATCTTTTGTATTGTATATTAAGAGAAAGCATCCAAATACTTTGTTTGCATTCATTTGAGTATGAAACTACACCAAGGATGTTTACAAGTACAAACAAGCTTCAACTCAAGCTTTTGAATGTACTTACGCATTTTAAAAGCTCATACGAGTAGGTTGAAAGAGATTTGAGTTCTTTTGTGTTGTATATTAAGAGCAGAATCCAAATACTTTGAGTATATTCATTTGAGTGTGAAACTACACCTAGGATGTTTACAGTTACAAACAAGCTTCAACTCAAGCTTTTGAATGCATTTACGCATTTTAAAAGCTCATACGAGTAGGGTGAAAGAGATTTGAGTTCTTTTGTGTTGTATAATAAGAGAAAGCATCCAAATACTTTGTTTGCATTCATTTGAGTGTGAAACTACACCTAGGATGTTTACAAGTACAAACAAGCTTCAACTCAAGCTTTTGAATGTATTTACGCATTTTAAAAGCTAATACGAGTAGGGTGAAAGAGATTTGAGTTCTTTTGTATTGTATATTAAGAGAAAGCATCCAAATACTTTGTGTACATTCATTTGAGTGTGAAACTACACCTAGGATGTTTGCAGTTACAAACAAGCTTCAACTCAAGCTTTTGAATGCATTTACGCGTTTTAAAAGCTCATACGAGTAAGGTGAAAGAGATTTGAGTTCTTTTGTGTTGTATATTAAGAGAAAGCATCCAAATACGTTGTTTGCAATCATTTGAGTGTGAAACTACACCTAGGATGTTTACAAGTGCAAACAAGCTTCAACTCAAGCTGTTGAATGAATTTACGCGTTTTAACAGCTCTTACGAGTAGGGTGAAAGAGATTAGGGTTCTTTTGTATTGTATATTAAGAGAAAGAATCCAAATACTTTGTGTACATTCATTTGAGTGTGGAACTACACCTAGGATGTTTACAGTTACAAACAAGCTTCAACTCAAGCTTTTGAATGCATTTATGCGTTTTAAAAGCTCATACGAGTAGGGTGAAGGAGATTTTAGTTCTTTTGTGTTTTATATTAAGAGAAAGCATCCAAATACTTTGTTTGTATTCATTTGAGTGTGAAACTACACCTAGGATGTTTACAAGTACAAACAAGCTTCAACTCAAGCTTTTGAATGTATTTACGCATTTTAAAAGCTCATACGAGTAGGGTGAAAGAGATTTGAGTTCTTTTGTATTGTATATTAAGAGAAAGCATCCAAATACTTTGTGTACATTCATTTGAGTGTGAAACTACACCTAGGATGTTTGCAGTTACAAACAAGCTTCAACTCAAGCTTTTGAATGCATTTACGCGTTTTAAAAGCTCATACGAGTAAGGTGAAAGAGATTTGAGTTCTTTTGTGTTGTATATTAAGAGAAAGCATCCAAATACGTTGTTTGCAATCACTTGAGTGTGAAACTACACCTAGGATGTTTACAAGTACAAACAAGCTTCAACTCAAGCTGTTGAATGAATTTACGCGTTTTAATAGCTCTTACGACTAAGGTGATAGAAATTGAGTTCTTTTGTGTTGTATATTAAGAGAAAGCATCCAAATACTTTGTTTGCATTCATTTGAGTGTGAAACTACACCTAGGATGTTTACAGTTACAAACAAGATTCACGTCAAGCTTTTGAATGCATTTATGCTTTTTAAAAGCTCATACGAGTAGGGTGAAAGAGATTTGAGTTCTTTTGTGTTGTATATTAAGAGAAAGCATCCAAATACATTGTTTGCATTCATTTGAATGTGTAAAACTACACCTAGGATGTTTACAAGTACAAACAAGCTTCAACTCAAGCTATTGAATGAATTTACGCGTTTTAACAGCTCTTATGACTAGGGTGAAAGAGATTTGAGATCTTTTGTGTTGTATATTAAGGGAAAGCATCCAAATACTTTATTTGCATTCATTGAGTGTGAATCTACACGTAGGAGGTTTACAGTTACAAACAAGCTTCAACTCAAGCTTTTGAATGCATTTATGCTTTTTAAAAGCTCATACGAGTAGGGTAAAAGAGATTTGAGTTCTTTTGTGTTGTATATTAAGAGAAAGCATCCAAATACTTTGTTTGTATTCATTTGAGTGTGAAACTACACCTAGGATGTTTCCAAGTAGAAACAAGCTTAAACTCAAGCTTTTGAATGTATTTACGCATTTTAAAAGCTCATACGAGTAGGGTGAAAGAGATTTGAGTTCTGTTGTGTTGTATATTAAGGAAAGCATCCAAATACTTTGAGTACATTCATTTGAGTGTGAAACTACACCTAGGATGTTTACAGTTACAAACAAGATTCACGTCAAGCTTTTGAATGCATTTATGCTTTTTAAAAGCTCATACGAGTAGGGTGAAAGAGATTTGAGTTCTTTTGTGTTGTATATTAAGAGAAAGCATCCAAATACTTTGTTTGCATTCATTTGAATGTGTGAAACTACACCTAGGATGTTTACAAGTACAAACAAGCTTCAACTCAAGCTGTTGAATGAATTTTCGCGTTTTAACAGCTCTTACGAGTAGGGTGAAAGAGATTAGGGTTCTTTTGTATTGTATATTAAGAGAAAGCATCCAAATACTTTGTGTACATTCATTTGAGTGTGGAACTACACCTAGGATGTTTACAGTTACAAACAAGGTTCAACTCAAGCTTTTGAATGCATTTATGCGTTTTAAAAGCTCATACGAGTAGGGTGAAGGAGATTTTAGTTCTTTTGTGTTGTATATTAAGAGAAAGCATCCAAATACTTTGTTTGTATTCATTTGAGTATGAAACTACACCAAGGATGTTTACAAGTACAAACAAGCTTCAACTCAAGCTTTTGAATGTACTTACGCATTTTAAAAGCTCATACGAGTAGGGTGAAGGAGATTTGAGTTCTTTTGTATTGTATATTAAGAGAAAGCACCCAAATACTTTGTGTACATTCATTTGAGTGTGAGACTACACCTAGGATGTTTACAGTTACAAACAAGCTTCAACTCAAGCTTTTGAATGCATTTACGCGTTTTAAAAGCTCATACGAGTAGGGTGAAAGAGATTTGAGTTCTTTTGTATTGTATATTAAGAGAAAGCATCCAAATACTTTGTGTACATTCATTTGAGTGTGAGACTACACCTAGGATGTTTACAGTTACAAACAAGCTTCAACTCAAGCTTTTGAATGCATTTACGCGTTTTAAAAGCTCATACGAGTAGGGTGAAAGAGATTTGAGTTCTTTTGTGTTGTATATTAAGAGAAAGCATCCAAATACTTTGTTTGCATTCATTTGAGTGTGAAACTACACCTAGGATGTTTATAGTTACAAACAAGCTTCAACTCAAACTTTTGAATGCATTTATGCTTTTTAAAACCTCTTACGAGTAGGGTGAAAGAGATTTGAGTTCTTTTGTGTTGTATATTAAGAGAAAGCATCCAAATACTTTCTTTGCATTCATTTGAATGTGTGAAACTACACCTAGGATGTTTACAAGTACAAACAAGCTTCAACTCAAGCTGTTGAATGAATTTATGCGTTTTAACAGCTCTTACGACTAGGGTGAAAGAGATTTGAGATCTTTTGTGTTGTGTATGAAGAGAAAGCATCCAAATACTTTGTTTGCATTCATTTGAGTGTGAAACTACACCTAGGAGCTTTACAGTTACAAACAAGCTTCAACTCAAGCTTTTGAATGCATTTATGCTTTTTAAAAGCTCATACGAGTAGGATGAAAGAGATTTGAGTTCTTTTGTGTTGTATATTAAGAGAAAGCATCCAAATACTTTGTTTGTATTCATTTGAGTGTGAAACTACACCTAGGATGTTTACAAGTAGAAACAAGCTTCAACTCAAGCTTTTGAATGTATTTAAGCATTTTAAAAGCTCATACAAGTAGGGTGAAAGAGATTTGAGTTCTTTTGTGTTGTATATTAAGGAAAGCATCCAAATACTTTGAGTACATTCATTTGAGTGTGAAACTACACCTAGGATGTTTACAGTTACAAACAAGATTCACGTCAAGCTTTTGAATGCATTTATGCTTTTTAAAAGCTCATACGAGTAGGGTGAAAGAGATTTGAGTTCTTTTGTGTTGTATATTAAGAGAAAGCATCCAAATACTTTGTTTGCATTCGTTTGAATGTGTGAAACTACACCTAGGAAGTTTACAAGTACAAACAAGCTTCAACTCAAGCTGTTGAATGAATTTACGCGTTTTAATAGCTCTTACGAGTAGGGTGAAAGAGATTAGGGTTCTTTTGTATTGTATATTAAGAGAAAGCATCCAAATACTTTGTGTACATGCATTTGAGTGTGAAACTACACCTAGGATGTTTACAGTTACAAACAAGCTTCAACTCAAGCTTTTGAATGCATTTATGCTTTTTAAAAGCTCAGACGAGTAGGGTGAAAGAGATTTGAGTTCTTTTGTGTTGTATATTAAGAGAAAGCATCCAAATACTTTGTTTGTATTCATTTGAGTATGAAACTACACCAAGGATGTTTACAAGTACAAACAATCTTCAACTCAAGCTTTTGAATGTATTTACACATTTTAAAAGCTCATACGAGTAGGGTGAAAGAGATTTGAGTTCTTTTGTGTTGTATATTAAGGAAAGCATACAAATACTTTGAGTACATTCATTTGAGTGTGAAACTACACCTAGGATGTTTACAGTTACAAACAAGATTCACGTCAAGCTTTTGAATGCATTTATGCTTTTTAAAAGCTCAGACGAGTAGGGTGAAAGAGATTTGAGTTTTTTTGTGTTGTATATTAAGAGAAAGCATCCAAATACTTTGGTTGCATTCATTTGAATGTGTGAAACTGCACCTAGGATGTTTACAAGTACAAACAAGTTTCAACTCAAGCTGGTGAATGAATTTACGCGTTTTAACAGCTCTTACGAGTAGGGTGAAAGAGATTAGGGTTCTTTTGTATTGTATATTAAGAGAAAGCATCCAAATAATTTGTGTACATTCATTTGAGTGTGGAACTACACCTAGGATGTTTACAGTTACAAAGAAGCTTCAACTCAAGCTTTTGAATGCATTTATGCGTTTTAAAAGCTCATACGAGTAGGGTGAAGGAGATTTTAGTTCTTTTGTGTTGTATATTAAGAGAAAGCATCCAAATACTTTGTTTGTATTCATTTGAGTATGAAACTACACCAAGGATGTTTACAAGTACAAACAAGCTTCAACTCAAGCTTTTGAATGTATTTACGCATTTTAAAAGCTCATACGAGTAGGGTGAAAGAGATTTGAGTTCTTTTGTATTGTATATTAAGAGAAAGCATCCAAATACTTTGTGTACATTCATTTGAGTGTGAGACTACACCTAGGATGTTTACAGGTACAAACAAGCTTCAACTCAAGCTTTTGAATGCATTTACGCGTTTTTAAAGCTTATACGAGTAGGGTGAAAGAGATTTGAGTTCTTTTGTATTGTATATTAAGAGAAAGCATCCAAATACTTTGTGTACATTCATTTGAGTGTGAAACTACACCTAGGATGTTTACAGTTACAAACAAGCTTCAACTCAAGCTTTTGAATGCATTTATGCTTTTTAAAAGCTCATACGAGTAGGGTGAAAGAGATTTGAGTTCTTTTGTGTTGTATGTTAAGAGAAAGCATCCAAATACTTTGTTTGCATTCATTTGAATGTGTGAAACTGCACCTAGGATGTTTACAGTTACAAACAAGCTTCAACTCAAGCTTTTGAATGCATTTATGCTTTTTAAAAGCTCATATGAGTAGGGTGAAAGAGATTTGAGTTCTTTTGTGTTGTATATTAAGAGAAAGCATCCAAATACTTTGTTTGCATTCATTTGAATGTGTGAAACTACACCTAGGATGTTTACAAGTACAAAAAAGCTTCAACTCAAGCTGTTGAATGAATTTACGCGGTTTAACAGCTCTTACGAGTAGGGTGAAAGAGATTAGGGTTCTTTTGTATTGTATATTAAGAGAAAGCATCCAAATACTTTGGGTACATTCATTTGAGTGTGAAACTACACCTAGGATGTTTACAGTTACAAACAAGCTTCAACTCAAGCTTTTGAATGCATTAATGCTTTTTAAAAGCTCATACGAGTAGGGTGAAAGAGATTTGAGTTCTTTTGTGTTGTATATTAAGAGAAAGCATCCAAATACTTTGTTTGCATTCATTTGAATGTGTGAAACTACACCTAGGATGTTTACAAGTACAAACAAGCTTCAACTCAAGCTGTTGAATGAATTTATGCGTTTTAACAGCTCTTACGACTAGGGTGAAAGAGATTTGAGATCTTTTGTGTTGTATATTAAGAGAAAGCATCCAAATACTTTGTTTGCATTCATTTGAGTGTGAAACTACACGTAGGAGGTTTAAAGTTACAAACAAGCTTCAACTCAAGCTTTTGAATGCATTTATGCTTTTTAAAAGCTCATACGAGTAGGGTGAAAGAGATGTGAGTTCTTTTGTGTTGTATATTAAGAGAAAGCATCCAAATACTTTGCTTGTTTTCATTTGAGTGTGAAACTACACCTAGGATGTTTACAAGTACAAATAAGCTTCAACTCAAGCTTTTGAATGTATTTACGCATTTTAAAAGCTCATACGAGTAGGGTGAAAGAGATTTGAGTTCTTTTGTGATGTATATATTAAGAGAAAGCATCCAAATACTTTGTTTGTATTCATTTGAGTATGAACCTACACCAAGGATGTTTACAAGTACAAACAAGCTTCAACTCAAGCTTTTGAATGTGGAACTACACCTAGGATGTTTACAGTTACAAATAAGCTTCAACTCAAGCTGTTGAATGAATTTACGCGTTTTAACAGCTCTTACGACTAGGGTGATAGAAATTGAGTTCTTTTGTGTTGTATATTAAGAGAAAGCATCCAAATACTTTGTTTGCATTAATTTGAGTGTGAAACTACACCTAGGATGTTTACAAGTACAAACAAGCTTCAACACAAGCAGTTGAATGAATTTACGCATTTTAACAGCTCTTTTGACTAGGGTGATAGAAATTGAGTTCTTTTGTGTTGTATATTAAGAAGAAGAATCCAAATACTTTTTTTGCATTCATTTGAGTGTGAAACTACACCTAGGATATTTACAAGTACAAACAAGCTTCAACTCAAGCTTTTGAATGTATTTACGCGTTTTAAAAGCTCATACGAGTAGGGTGAATGAGATTTGAGTTCTCTTGTGTTGTATATTAAGAGGAAGCATCCAAATAGTTTGTTTGCATTCATTTGAGTGTGAAACTACACCTAGGATGTTTACAAGTACCAACAAGCTTCAACTCAAGCTGTTGAATGTATTTACGCATTTTAAAAGCTCATACGAGTAGGGTGAAAGAGATTTGAGTTCTTTTGTGTTGTATATTAAGATAAAGCATCCAAATAATTTGTTTAAATTCATTTGAGTGTGAAACTACACCTAGGATGTTTACAGTTACAAACAAGCTTCAACTCAAGCTTTTGAATGCATTTACGCGTTTTAAAAGCTCATACGAGTAGGGTGAAAGAGATTTGAGTTCTTTTGTGTTGTATATTAAGAGAAAGCATCCAAATACGTTGTTTGCATTCATTTGAGTGTGAAACTACACCTTGGATGTTTCCAAGTTAAAACAAGCTTCAACTCAAGCTGTTGAATGAATTTACGCGTTTTAACAGCTCTTACGACTAGGGTGATAGAAATTGAGTTCTTTTGTGTTGTATATTAACCATCCAAATACTTTTTTTGCATTCATCTGAGTGTAAAACTACACCTAGGATGTTTACAAGTACAAACAAGCTTTAGCTCAAGCTGTTGAATGAATTTTCGCGTTTTAACAGCTCTTACGACTAGGGTGATAAAAATTGAGTTCTTTTGTGTTGTATATTAAGAGAAATCATCCAAATACTTTGTTTGCATTCATTTGAGTGTGAAACTACACCTAGGATGTTTACAAGTACAAACAAGCTTCAACTCAAGCTTTTAAATGTATTTACGCGTCTTAAAATCTCATACAAGTAGGGTGAAAGAGATTTGAATTCTTTTGTGTTGTATATTAAGAGAAAGCATCCAAATACTTTGTTTGCATTCATTTGAACGTGTGAAACTACACCTAGGATGTTTACAAGTACAAAAAAGCTTCAACTCAAGCTGTTGAATGAAATAACGCGTTTTAACAGCTCTTACGACTAGGGTGAAAGAGATTTGAGATCTTTTGTGTTGTATATTAAGAGAAAACATCCAAATACTTTGTTTGCATTTATTGGAGTGTGAAACTACACCTAGGAGGTTTACAGTTACAAACAAGCTTCAACTCAAACTTTTGAATGCATTTATGCTTTTTAAAAGCTCATACGAGTAGGGTGAAAGAGATTTGAGTTCTTTTGTGTTGTATATTAAGAGAAAGCATCCAAATACTTTGTTTGTATTCATTTGAGTGTGAAACTACACCTAGGATATTTACAAGTACAAACAAGCTTCAACTCAAGCTTTTGAATATATTTACGCATTTTAAAAGATCATACGAGTAGGGTGAAAGAGATTTGAGTTCTTTTGTCTTGTATATTAAGAGAAAGCATCCAAATACTTTGTGTACATTTATTTGAGTGTGAAACTACACCTAGGATGTTTACAGTTACAAACAAGCTTCAACTCAAGCATTTGAATGCATTTACGTGTTTTAAAAGCTCATACGAGTAGGGTGAAAGAGATTTGAGTTCCTTTGTGTTGTATAATAAGAGAAAGCATCCAAGTACGTTGTTTGCATTCATTTGAGTGTGAAACTACACCTAGGATGTTTACAAGTACAAATAAGCTTCAACTCAAGCTGTTGAATGAATTGACGCGTTTTAACAGCTCTTACGACTAGGGTGATAGAAATTGAGTTCTTTTGTGTTGTTTATTAAGAGAGAGCATCCAAATACTTTGTTTGCATTCATTTGAGTGTGAAACTACACCTAGGATGTTTACAAGTACAAACAAGCTTCAACTCAAGCTGTTGAATGAATTTACGCGTTTTAACAGCTCTTTTGACTAGGGTGATAGAAATTGAGTTCTTTTGTGTTGTATATTAAGAGGAAGCATCCAAATACTTTTTTTGCATTCATTTGAGTGTAAAACTACACCTAGGATGTTTACAAGTACAAACAAGCTTCAACTCAAGCTGTTGAATGAATTTTCGCGTTTTAACAGCTCTTACGACTAGGGTGATAGAAATTGAGTTCTTTTGTGTTGTATATTAAGAGAAATCATCCAAATACTTTGTTTGCATTCATTTGAGTGTGAAACTACACCTAGGATGTTTACAAGTACAAACAAGCTTCAACTCAAGCTTTTGAATGTATTTACGCGTTTTAAAATCTCATACAAGTAGGGTGAAAGAAATTTGAGTTCTTTTGTGTTGTATATTAAGAGAAAGCATCCAAATACTTTGTTTGCATTCATTTGAACGTGTTAAACTACACCTAGGATGTTTACAAGTACAAAAAAGCATCAACTCAAGCTGTTGAATTAAATAACGCGTTTTAACAGCTCTTACGACTAGGGTGAAAGAGATTTGAGATCTTTTGTGTTGTATATTAAGAGAAAGCATCCAAATACTTTGTTTGCATTCATTTGAGTGTGAAACTACACCTAGGAGGTTTACAGTTACAAACAAGCTTCAACTCAAGCTTTTGAATGCATTTATGCTTTTTAAAAGCTCATACGAGTAGGGTGAAAGAGATTTGAGTTCTTTTGTGTTGTATATTAAGAGAAAGCATCCAAATACTTTGTTTGTATTCATTTGAGTGTGAAACTACACCTAGGATGTTTACAAGTACAAACAAGCTTCAACTCAAGCTTTTGAATATATTTACGCATTTTAAAAGGTCATACGAGTAGGGTGAAAGAGATTTGAGTTCTTTTGTCTTGTATATTAAGAGAAAGCATCCAAATACTTTGTGTACATTCATTTGAGTGTGAAACTACACCTACGATGTTTACAGTTGCAAACAAGCTTCAACTCAAGCTTTTAAATGCATTTACGCGTTTTAAAAGCTCATACGAGTAGGGTAAAAGAGATTTGAGTTCTTTTGTGTTGTATATTAAGAGAAAGCATCCAAATACTTTGTTTGCATTCATTTGAGTATGAAACTACACCTAGGATGTTTACAGTTACAAACAAGCTTCAACTCAAGCTTTTGAATGCATTTACGCGTTTTAAAAGCTCATACGAGTAGGGTGAAAGAGATTTGAGTTCTTTTGTGTTGTATATTAAGAGAAAGCATCCAAATACTTTGTTTGCAATCATTTTAATGTGTGAAACTACACCAAGGATGTTTACAAGTACAAACAAGTTTCAACTCAAGCTGTTGAATGAATTTACGCGTTTTAACACTCTTACGACTAGGGTGAAAGAGATTTGAGATCTTTTGTATTGTATATTAAGAGAAAGCATCCAAATACTTTGTTTGCATTCATATGAGTGTGAAACTACACCTAGGATGTTTACAAGTACAAACAAGCTTCAACTCAAGCTGTTGAATGAATTTACGCGTTTTAACAGCACTTTTGCCTAGGGTGATAGAAATTGAGTTCTTTTGTGTTGTATATTAAGAGGAAGCATCCAAATACTTTTTTTGCATTCATTTGAGTGTAAAACTACACCTAGGATGTTTACAAGTACAAACAAGCTTCAACTCAAGCTTTTGAATGTATTTACGCGTTTTAAAAGCTCATACGAGTAGGGTGAAAGAGATTTGAGAACTTTTGTGTTGTATATTAAGAGAAAGCATCCAAATAGTTTGTTTGCATTCATTTGAGTGTGAGACTACACCTAGGATGTTTACAAGTACAAACAAGCTTCAACTCAAACTTTTGAATGTATTTACGCGTTTTCAAAGCTCATACGAGTAGGGTGAAAGAGATTTGAGTTCTTTTGTGTTGTATATTAAGAGAAAGCATCCAAATACTTTGTTTGTAATCATTTTAATGTGTGAAACTACACCTAGGATGTTTACAAGTACAAACAAGCTTCAACTTAAGCTGTTGAATGAATTTACGCGTTTTAACAGCTCTTACGACTATGGTGAAAGCGATTTGAGTTCTTTTGTGTTGTATATTAAGAGGAAGCATCCAAATACTTTTTTTGCATTCATTTGACTGTAAAACTACACCTAGGATGTGTACAAGTACAAACAAGCTTCAACTCAACCTTTTGAATGTATTTACGCGTTATAAAAGCTCATACGAGTAGGGTGAAAGAGATTTGAGTACTTTTGTGTTGTATATTAAGAGAAAGCATCCAAATAGTTTGTTTGCATTCATTTGAGTGTGAAACTACACCTAGGATGTTTACAAGTACAAACAAGCTTCAACTCAAACTTTTGAATGTATTTACGCGTTTTCAAAGCTCATACGAGAAGGGTGAAAGAGATTTAAGTTCTTTTGTGTTGTATATTAAGAGAAAGCATCCAAATACTTTGTTTGCAATCATTTTAATGTGTGAAACTACACCTAGGATGTTTACAAGTGCAACCAAGCTTCAACTCAAGCTGTTGAATGAATTTACGTGTTTTAACAGCTCTTTTGATTAGGGTGATAGAAATTGAGTTCTTTTGTGTTGTATATTAAGAGGAAGCATCCAAATACTTTTTTTGCATTCATTTGAGTTTAAAAATACACCTAGGATGTTTACAAGTACAAACAAGCTTCAACTCAAACTTTTGAATGTATTTACGCGTTTTAAAAGCTCATACGAGTAGGGGTGAAAGAGATTTGAGTTCTTTTGTGTTGTATATTAAGAGAAAGCATCCAAATACTTTTTTTGCAATCATTTTAATGTGTGAAACTACACCTAGGATGTTTACAAGTACAAACAAGCTTCAACTCAAGCTGTTGAATGAATTTACGCGTTTTAACAGCTCCTACGACTAGGGTGAAGGAGATTTGAGTTCTTTTGTGTTGTATATTAAGAGAAAGCATCCAAATACTTTTTTTGCACTCAATTGAGTGTGAAACTACACCTAGGATCTTTACAGTTACAAACAAGCTTCAACTCAAGCTTTTGAATGCATTTATGCTTTTTAAAAGCTCGTACGAGTAGGGTGAAAGAGATTTGAGTTCTTTTGTGTTGTATATTAAGAGAAAGAATCCAAATACTTTGTTTGCATTCATTTGAGTGTGAAACTACACCTAGGATGTTTACAAGTACAAACAAGCTTCAACTCAAGCTTTTGAATGTATTTACGCATTTTAAAAGCTCATACGAGTAGGGTGAAAGAGATTTGAGTTCTTTTGTGTTGTATATTAAGATAAAGCATCCAAATAATTTGTTTAAATTCATTTGAGTGTGAAACTACACCTAGGATGTTTACAGTTACAAACAAGCTTCAACTCAAGCTTTTGAATGCATTTACGCGTTTTAAAAGCTCATACGAGTAGGGTGAAAGAGAATTGAGTTCTTTTGTGTTGTTTGTTAAGAGAAAGTATCCAAATACTTTGTTTGCATTCATTTGAGTGTGAAACTACACCTAGGATGTTTACAAGTACAAACAAGCTTCAACTCAAGCTGTTGAATAAATTTACGCGTTTTAACAGCTCTTTTGACTAGGGTGATAGAAATTGAGTTTTTTTGTGTTGTATATTAAGAGTAAGCATCCAAATACTTTTTTTGCATTCATTTGAGTGTAAAACTACACCTAGGATGTTTACAAGTACAAACAAGCTACAACTCCAGCTGTTGAATGAATTTTCGCGTTTTGACAGCTCTTACGACTAGGGTGATAGAAATTGAGTTCTTTTGTGTTGTATATTAAGAGAAATCATCCAAATACTTTGTGTACATTAATTTGAGTGTGAAACTACACCTAGGATGTTTACAGTTACAAACAAGCTTCTACTCAAGCATTTGAATGCATTTACGCGTTTTAAAAGCTCATACGAGTAGGGTGAAAGAGATTTGAGTTCTTTTGTGTTGTATATTAAGAGAAAGCTTCCAAATACGTTGTTTGCATTCATTTGAGTGTGAAACTACACCAAGGATGTTTACAAGTACAAATAAGCTTCAACTCAAGCTGTTGAATGAATTGACGCGTTTTAACAGCTCTTACGACTAGGGTGATAGAAATTGAGTTCTTTTGTGTTATATATTAAGAGAAAGCATCCATATACTTTGTTTGCATTCATTTGAGTGTGAAACAACACCTAGGATGTTTACAAGTACAAACAAGCTTCAACTCAAGCTGTTGAATGAATTTACGCGTTTTAACAGCTCTTTTGATTAGGGTGATAGAAATTGAGTTCTTTTGTGTTGTATATTAAGAGGAAGCATCCAAATACTTTTTTTGCATTCCTTTGAGTTTAAAAATACACCTAGGATGTTTACAAGTACAAACAACCTTCAACTCAAACTTTTGAATGTATTTACGCGTTTTAAAAGCTCATACGAGTAGGGTGAAAGAGATTTGAGTTCTTTTGTGTTGTATATTAAGAGAAAGCATCCAAATACTTTGTTTGCATTCATTTGAGTGTGAAACTACACCTAGGATGTTTACAAGTACAAACAAGCTTCAACTCAAGCTTTTGAATGTATTTACGCATTTTAAAAGCTCATACGAGTAGGGTGAAAGAGATTTGAGTTCTTTTGTGTTGTATATTAAGATAAAGCATCCAAATACTTTGTTTATATTCATTTGAGTGTGAAACTATACCTAGGATATTTACAGTTACATACAAGCTTCAACTCAAGCTTTTGAATGCATTTACGCGTTTTAAAAGCTCATACGAGTAGGGTGAAAGAGATTTGAGTTCTTTTGTGTTGTATATTAAGAGAAACCATCCAAATACGTTGTTTGCATTCATTTGAGTGTGAAACTACACCTTGGATGTTTCCAAGTTAAAACAAGCTTCAACTCAAGCTGTTGAATGAATTTACGCGTTTTAACAGCTCTTACGACTAGGGTGATAGAAATTGAGTTCTTTTGTGTTGTATCTTAAGAGAAAGCATCCAAATACTTTGTTTGCATTCATTTGAGTGTGAAACTACACCTAGGATGTTTACAAGTACAAACAAGTTTCAGCTCAAGCTGTTGAATGAATTTTCACGTTTTAACAGCTCTTACGACTAGGGTGATAGAAACTAAGTTCTTTTGTGTTGTATATTAAGAGAAATCATCCAAATACTTTGTTTGCATTCATTTGAGTGTGAAACTACACCTAGAATGTTTACAGTTACAAACAAGTTTCAACTCAAGCAGTTGAATGAATTTTCGCGTTTTAACAGCTCTTACGACTAGGGTGATAGAAATTGAGTTCTTTTGTGTTGTATATTAAGAGAAAGCATCCAAATACTTTGTTTGCATTCATTTGTATGTGTGAAATTACACCTAGGATGTTTACAAGTACAAACAAGCCTCAACTCAAGCTGTGGAATGAATTTACGCGTTTTAACAGCTCTTACGACTAGGGTTAAAGAGATTTGGGACCTTTTGTGTTGTATATTAAGAGAAAGCATCCAAATACTTTGTTTGCACTCATTTGAGTGTGAAACTACACCTAGGAGGTTTACAGTTACAAACAAGCTTCAACTCAAGCTTTTGAATGCATTTATGGTTTTTGAAAGCTCATACGAGTAGGGTGAAAGAGATTTGAGTTCTTTTGTGTTGTATATTAAGAGAAAGCATCCAAATACTATGTTTACATTCATTTTAGTGTGAAACTACACCTAGGATGTTTACAAGTACAAACAAGTTTCAACTCAAGCTGTTGAATGAATTTTCGCGTTTTAACAGCTCTTACGACTAGGATGATAGAAATTGAGTTCTTTTGTGTTGTATATTAAGAGAAATCATCCAAATACTTTGTTTGCATTCATTTGAGTGTGAAACTACACCAAGGATGTTTACAAGTACAAACAAGCTTTAACTCAAGCTTTTGAATGTATTTACGCGTTTTAAAAGCTCATACAAGTAGGGTGAAAGAGATTTGAGTTCTTTTGTGTTGTATATTAAGAGAAAGCATCCAAATACTTTGTTTGCATTCATTTGAATGTGTGAAACTACACCTAGGATGTTTACAAGTACAAACAAGCTTCAACTCAAGCTGTTGAATGAAATAACGCGTTTTAACAGCTCTTACGACTAGGGTGAAAGAGATTTGAGATCTTTTGTGTTTTATATTAAGAGAAAGCATCCAAATACTTTTTTTGCATTCATTTGAGTGTGAAACTACACCTAGGAGGTTTACAGTTACAAACAAGCTTCAACTCAAGCTTTTGAATGCATTTATGCTTTTTAAAAGCTCATACGAGTAGGGTGAAAGAGATTTGAGTTCTTTTGTGTTGTATATTAAGAGAAAGCATCCAAATACTTTGTTTGTATTCATTTCAGAGTGAAACTACACCTAGGATGTTTACAAGTACAAACAAGCTTCAACTCAAGCTTTTTAATGTATTTACGCATTTTATAAGGTCATACGAGTAGGGTGAAAGAGATTTGAGTTCTTTTGTATCGTATATTAAGAGAAAGCATCCAAATACTTTGTGTACATTCATTTGAGTGTGAAACTACACCTAGGATGTTTACAGTTACAAACAAGCTTCAACTCAAGCTTTTGAATGCATTTACGCGTTTTAAAAGCTCATACGAGTAGGGTGAAAGAGATTTGAGTTCTTTTGTGTTGTATATTAAGAGAAACCATCCAAATACGTTGTTTGCATTCATTTGAGTGTGAAACTACACCTTAGATGTTTCCAAGTTAAAACAAGCTTCAACTCAAGCTGTTGAATGAATTTACGCGTTTTAACAGCTCTTACGACTAGGGTGATAGAAATTGAGTTCTTTTGTGTTGTATCTTAAGAGAAAGCATCCAAATACTTTGTTTGCATTCATTTGAGTGTGAAACTACACCTAGGATGTTTACAAGTACAAACAAGCTTCAACTCAAGCTGTTGAATGAATTTACGCGTTTTAACAGCTCTTTTGACTAGGGTGATAGAAATTGAGTTCTTTTGTGTTGTATATTAAGAGGAAGCATCCAAATACTTTTTTTGCATTCATTTGAGTGTAAAACTACACCTAGGATATTTACAAGTACAAACAAGCTTCAACTCAAGCTGTTGAATGAATTTTCGCGTTTTAACAGCTCTTACAACTAGGGTGATAGAAATTGAGTTCTTTTGTGTTGTATATTAAGAGAAATCATCCAAATACTTTGTTTGCATTCATTTGGGTGTGAAACTACACCTAGGATGTTTACAAGTACAAACAAGCTTCAACTCAAGCTTTTGAATGTATTTACGCGTTTTAAAATCTCATACAAGTAGGGTGAAAGAGATTTGAGTTCTTTTGTGTTGTATATTAAGAGAAAGCATCCAAATACTTTGTTTGCATTCATTTGAACTTGTGAAACTACACCTAGGATGTTTACAAGTACAAAAAAGCTTCAACTCAAGCTGTTGAATGAAATAACGCGTTTTAACAGCTCTTACGACTAGGGTGAAAGAGATTTGAGATCTTTTGTGTTGTATATTAAGAGAAAGCATCCAAATACTTTGTTTGCATTCATTTGAGTGTGAAACTACACCTAGGAGGTTTACAGTTACAAACAAGCTTCAACTCAAGCTTTTGAATGCATTTATGCTTTTTAAAAGCTCATACGAGTAGCGTGAAAGAGATTTGAGTTCTTTTGTGTTGTATATTAAGAGAAAGCATGCAAATACTTTGTTTGTATTCATTTGAGTGTGAAACTACACCTAGGATGTTTAGAAGTACAAACAAGCTTCAACTCAAGCTTTTGAATATATTTACGCATTTTAAAAGGTCATACGAGTAGGGTGAAAGAGATTTGAGTTCTTTTGTCTTGTATATTAAGAGAAAGCATCCAAATACTTTGTGTACATTCATTTGAGTGTGAAACTACACCTAGGATGTTTACAGTTACAAACAAGCTTCAACACAAGCTTTTGAATGCATTTACACGTTTTAAAAGCTCATACGAGTAGGGTGAAAGAGATTTGAGTTCTTTTGTGTTGTATATTAAGAGAAAGCATCCAAATACTTTGTTTGCATTCATTTGAGTGTGAAACTACACCTAGGATGTTTACAGTTACAAACAAGCTTCAACTCAAGCTTTTGAATGCATTTACGCGTTTTAAAAGCTCATACGAGTAGGGTGAAAGAGATTTGAGTTCTTTTGTGTTGTATATTAAGAGAAAGCATCCAAATACTTTGTTTGCAATCATTTTAATGTGTGAAACTACACCTAGGATGTTTACAAGTACAAACAAGCTTCAACTCAAGCTGTTGAATGAATTTACGCGTTTTAACTGCTCTTACGACTAGAGTGAAAGAGATTTGAGATCCTTTGTATTGTATATTAAGAGAAAGCATCCAAATACTTTGTTTCATTCATATGAGTGTGAAACTACACCTAGGATGTTTACAAGTACAAACAAGCTTCAACTCAAACTGTTGAATGAATTTACGCGTTTTAACAGCTCTTTTGACTAGGGTGATAGATATTGAGTTCTTTTGGGTTGTATATTTAGAGGAAGCATCCAAATAGTTTGTTTGCATTCATTTGAGTGTGAGACTACACCTAGGATGTTTACAAGTACAAACAAGTTTCAACTCAAACTTTTGAATGTATTTACGCGTTTTCAAAGCTCATACGAGTAGGGCGAAAGAGATTTGAGTTCTTTTGTGTTGTATATTAAGAGAAAGCATCCAAATACTTTGTTTGTAATCATTTTAATGTGTGAAACTACACCTAGGATGTTTACAAGTATAAACAAGCTTCAACTCAAGCTGTTGAATGAATTTACGCGTTTTAACAGCTCTTACGACTATGGTGAAAGAGATTTGAGTTCTTTTGTGTTGTATATTAAGAGGAAGCATCCAAATACTTTTTTTGCATTCATTTGAGTGTAAAACTACACCTAGGATGTTTACAAGTACAAACAAGCTTCAACTCAAGCTTTTGAATGTATTTACGCGTTTTAAAAGCTCATACGAGTAGGGTGAAAGAGATTTGAGTACTTTTGTGTTGTATATTAAGAGAAAGCATCCAAATAGTTTGTTTGCATTCATTTGAGTGTGAAACTACACCTAGGATGTTTACAAGCACAAACAAGCTTCAACTCAAGCTTTTGAATGTATTTACGCATTTTAAAAGCTCTTACGAGTAGGGTGAAAGAGATTTGAGTTCTTTTGTGTTGTATATTAAGATAAAGCATCCAAATACTTTTTTTGCAATCATTTTAATGTGTGAAACTACACCTAGGATGTTTACAAGTACAAACAAGCTTCAACTCAAGCTGTTGAATGAATTTACGCGTTTTAACAGCTCCTACGACTAGGGTGAAGGAGATTTGAGTTCTTTTGTGTTGTATATTAAGAGAAAGCATCCAAATACTTTGTTTGCATTCAATTGAGTGTGAAACTACACCTAGGATCTTTACAGTTACAAACAAGCTTCAACTCAAGCTTTTGAATGCATTTATGCTTTTTAAAAGCTCGTACGAGTATGGTGAAAGAGATTTGAGTTCTTTTGTGTTGTATATTAAGAGAAAGCACCCAAATACTTTGTTTGCATTCATTTGAGTGTGAAACTACACCTAGGATGTTTACAAGTACAAACAAGCTTCAACTCAAGCTTTTGAATGTATTTACGCATTTTAAAAGCTCATACGAGTAGGGTGAAAGAGATTTGAGTTCTTTTTTGTTGTATATTAAGATAAAGCATCCAAATACTTTGTTTAAATTCATTTGAGTGTGAAACTACACCTAGGATGTTTACAGTTACAAACAAGTTTCAACTCAAGCTTTTGAATGCATTTACGCGTTTTAAAAGCTCATACGAGTAGGGTGAAAAAGATTTGAGTTCTTTTGTGTTGTTTATTAAGAGAAAGCATCCAAATACTTTGTTTGCATTCATTTGAGTGTGAAACTACACCTAGGATGTTTACAAGTACAAACAAGCTTCAACTCAAGCTGTTGAATGAATTTACGCGTTTTAACAGCTCTTTTGACTAGGGTGATAGAAATTGAGTTCTTTTGTGTTGTATATTAAGAGGAAGCATCCAAATACTTTTTTTGCATTCATTTGAGTGTAAAACTACACCTAGGATGTTTACAAGTACAAACAAGCTACAACTCAAGCTGTTGATTGAATTTTCGCGTTTTAACAGCTCTTACGACTAGGGTGATAGAAATTGAGTTCTTTTCTGTTGTATATTAAGAGAAATCATCCAAATACTTTGTTTGCATTCATTTGAGTGTGAAAGTACACCTAGGATGTTTACAAGTACAAACAAGCTTCAACTCAAGCGTTTGAATGTATTTATGCGTTTTAAACTCTCATACAAGTAGGGTGAAAGAGATTTGAGTTCTTTTGTGTTGTATATTAAGAGAAAGCATCCAAATACTTTGTTTGCATTCATTTGAACATGTGAAACTACACCTAGGATGTTTACAAGTACAAACAAGCTTCAACTCAAACTTTTGAATGTATTTACGCGTTTTCAAAGCTCATACGAGTAGGGTGAAAGAGATTTGAGTTCTTTTGTGTTGTATATTAAGAGAAAGCATCCAAATACTTTGTTTGCAATCACTTTAATGTGTGAAACTGCACCTAGGATGTTTACAAGTACAAACAAGCTTCAACTCAAGCTGTTGAATGAATTTACGCGTTTTAACAGCTCTTACGACTAGGGTGAAAGAGATTTGAGTTCTTTTGTGTTGTATATTAAGAGAAAGCATCCAAATACTTTGTTTGCATTCAATTGAGTGTGAAACTACACCTAGGATCTTTACAGTTACAAACAAGCTTCAACTGAAGCTTTTGAATGCATTTATGCTTTTTAAAAGCTCGTATGAGTAGGGTGAAAGAGATTTGAGTTCTTTTGTGTTGTATATTAAGAGAAAGCACCCAAATACTTTGTTTGCATTCATTTGAGTGTGAAACTACACCTAGGATGTTTACAAGTACAAACAAGCTTCAACTCAAGCTTTTGAATGTATTTACGCATTTTAAAAGCTCATACGAGTAGGGTGAAAGAGATTTGAGTTCTTTTGTGTTGTATATTAAGATAAAGCATCCAAATACTTTGTTTAAATTCATTTGAGTGTGAAACTACACCTAGGATGTTTACAGTTACAAACAAGTTTCAACTCAAGCTTTTGAATGCATTTACGCGTTTTAAAAGCTCATACGAGTAGGGTGAAAAAGATTTGAGTTCTTTTGTGTTGTTTATTAAGAGAAAGCATCCAAATACTTTGTTTGCATTCATTTGAGTGTGAAACTACACCTAGGATGTTTACAAGTACAAACAAGCTTCAACTCAAGCTGTTGAATGAATTTACGCGTTTTAACAGCTCTTTTGACTAGGGTGATAGAAATTGTGTTCTTTTGTGTTGTATATTAAGAGGAAGCATCCAAATACTTTTTTTGCATTCATTTGAGTGTAAAACTACACCTAGGATGTTTACAAGTACAAACAAGCTACAACTCAAGCTGTTGAATGAATTTTCGCGTTTTAACAGCTCTTACGACTAGGGTGATAGAAATTGAGTTCTTTTGTGTTGTATATTAAGAGAAATCATCCAAATACTTTGTTTGCATTAATTTGAGTGTGAAAGTACACCTAGGATGTTTACAAGTACAAACAAGCTTCAACTCAAGCGTTTGAATGTATTTATGCGTTTTAAAATCTCATACAAGTAGGGTGAAAGAGATTTGAGTTCTTTTGTGTTGTATATTAAGAGAAAGCATCCAAATACTTTGTTTGCATTCATTTGAACATGTGAAACTACACCTAGGATGTTTACAAGTACAAACAAGCTTCAACTCAAACTTTTGAATGTATTTACGCGTTTTCAAAGCTCATACGAGTAGGGTGAAAGAGATTTGAGTTCTTTTGTGTTGTATATTAAGAGAAAGTATCCAAATACTTTGTTTGCAATCATTTTAATGTGTGAAACTGCACCTAGGATGTTTACAAGTACAAACAAGCTTCAACTCAAGCTGTTGAATGAATTTACGCGTTTTAACAGCTCTTACGACTAGGGTGAAAGAGATTTGAGTTCTTTTGTGTTGTATATTAAGAGAAAGCATCCAAATACTTTGTTTGCATTCAATTGAGTGTGAAACTACACCTAGGATCTTTACAGTTACAAACAAGCTTCAACTGAAGCTTTTGAATGCATTTATGCTTTTTAAAAGCTCGTATGAGTAGGGTGAAAGAGATTTGAGTTCTTTTGTGTTGTATATTAAGAGAAAGCATCCAAATACTTTGTTTGCATTCATTTGAGTGCGAAACTACACCTAAGATGTTTACAAGTACAAACAAGCTTCAACTCAAGCTTTTGAATGTATTTACGCATTTTAAAAGCTCATACGAGTAGGGTGAAAGAGATTTGAGTTCTTTTGTGTTGTATATTAAGATAAAGCATCCAAATACTTTGTTTACATTCATTTGAGTGTGAAACTACACCTAGGATGTTTACAATTACATACAAGCTTCAACTCAAGCTTTTGAATGCATTTACGCGTTTTAAAAGCTCATTCGAGTAGGGTGAAAGAGATTTGAGTTCTTTTGTGTTGTATATTAAGAGAAAGCATCCAAATACGTTGTTTGCATTCATTTGAGTGTGAAACTACACCTTGGATGTTTCCAAGTTAAAACAAGCTTCATCTCAAGCTGTTGAATGAATTTACGCGTTTTAACAGCTCTTACGACTAGGGTGATAGAAATTGAGTTCTTTTGTGTTGTATCTTAAGAGAAAAACATCCAAATACTTTGTTTGCATTCATTTGAGTGTGAAACTACACCTAGGATGTTTACAAGTACAAACAAGTTTCAACTCAAGCTGTTGAATGAATTTTCGCGTTTTAACAGCTCTTACGACTAGGGTGATAGAAACTGAGTTCTTTTGTGTTGTATATTAAGAGAAATCATCCAAATACTTTGTTTGCATTCATTTGAGTGTGAAACTACACCTAGGATGTTTACAGTTACAAACAAGTTTCAACTCAAGCTGTTGAATGAATTTTCGCGTTTTAACAGCTCTTACGACTAGGGTGATAGAAATTGAGTTCTTTTGTGTTGTATATTAAGAGAAACCATCCAAATACTTTGTTTGCATTCATTTGAATGTGTGAAACTACACCTAGGATGTTTACAAGTACAAACAAGCTTCAACTCAAGCTGTTGAATGAATTTACGCGTTTTAACAGCTCTTACGACTAGGGTGAAAGAGATTTGGGACCTTTTGTGTTGTATATTAAGAGAAAGCATCCAAATACTTTGTTTGCATTCATTTGAGTGTGAAACTACACCTAGGAGGTTTACAGTTACAAACAAGCTTGAACTCAAGGTTTTGAATGCATTTATGCTTTTTAAAAGCTCATACGAGTAGGGAGAAAGAGATTTGAGTTTTTTTGTGTTGTATATTAAGAGAAAGCATCCAAATACTATGTTTACATTCATTGGAGTGTGAAACTACACCTAGGATGTTTACAAGTACAAACAAGTTTCAACTCAAGCTGTTGAATGAATTTTCGTGTTTTAACAGCTCTTACGACTAGGGTGATAGAAATTGAGTTCTTTTATGTTGTATATTAAGAGAAATCATCCAAATACTTTGTTTGCATTCATTTGAGTGTGAAACTACACCTAGGATGTTTACAAGTACAAACAAGCTTCAACTCAAGCTTTTGAATGTATTTACGCGTTTTAAAAGCTCATACAAGTAGGGTGAAAGAGATTTGAGTTCTTTTGTGTTGTATATTAAGAGAAAGCATTCAAATACTTTGTTTGCATTCATTTGAATGTGTGAAACTACACCTAGGATGTTTACAAGTACAAAAAAGCTTCAACTCAAGCTGTTGAATGAAATAACGCGTTTTAACAGCTCTTACGACTAGGGTGAAAGAGATTTGAGATCTTTTGTGTTGTATATTAAGAGAAAGCATCCAAATACTTTGTTTGCATTCATTTGAGTGTGAAACAACACCTAGGAGGTTTACAGTTACAAACAAGCTTCAACTCAAGCTTTTGAATGCATTTATGCTTTTTAAAAGCTCATACGAGTAGGGTGAAAGAGATTTGAGTTCTTTTGTGTTGTATATTAAGAGAAAGCATCCAAATACTTTGTTTGTATTCATTTGAGTGTGAAACTACACCTAGGATGTTTACAAGTACAAACAAGCTTCAACTCAAGCTTTTGAATGTATTTACGCATTTTGAAAGGTCATACGAGTAGGGTGAAAGAGATTTGAGTTGTTTTGTGTTGTATATTAAGAGAAACCATCCAAATACTTTGTGTACATTCATTTGAGTGTGAAACTACAGCTAGGATGTTTACAGTTACAAACAAGCTTCAACTCAAGCTTTTGAATGCATTTACGCGTTTTAAAAGCTCATACGTGTAGGGTGAAAGAGATTTGAGTTCTTTTGTGTTGTATATTAAGAGAAAGCATCCAAATATGATGTTTGCATTCATTTGAGTGTGAAACTACACGTAGGATGTTTATTAGTACAAATAAGCTTTAACTCAAGCTCTTGAAAGAATTTACGCGTTTTAACAGCTCTTACGACTAGGGTGATAGAAATTGAATTCTTTTGTGTTGTATATTAAGAGAAAGCATCCAAATACTTTGTTTGCATTAATTTTAGTGTGAAACTACACCTAGGATGTTTACAAGTACAAACAAGCTTCAACTCAAGCTGTTGAATGAATTTACGCGTTTTAACAGCTCTTTTGACTAGGGTGATAGATATTGAGTTCTTTTGTGTTTTATATTAAGAGGAACCATCCAAATACTTTTTTTGCATTCATTTGAGTGTAAAACTACACCTAGGATGTTTACAAGTACAAACAAGCTTCAACTCAAGCTTTTGAATATATTTACGCATTTTAAAAGATCATACGAGTAGGGTGAAAGAGATTTGAGTTCTTTTGTCTTGTATATTAAGAGAAAGCATCCAAATACTTTGTGTACATTCATTTGAGTGTGAAACTACACCTCGGATGTTTACAGTTATAAACAAGCTTCAACTCAAGCTTTTGAATGCATTTACGCGTTTTAAAAGCTCATACGAGTAGGGTGAAAGAGATTTGAGTTCTTTTGTGTTGTATATTAAGAGAAAGCATCCAAATTCTTTGTTTGCATTCATTTGAGTGTGAAACTACACCTAGGATGTTTACAAGTACAAACAAGCTTCAACTCAAACTTTTGAATGTATTTACGCATTTTAAAAGCTCATACGAGTAGGGTGAAAGAGATTTGAGTTCTTTTGTGTTGTATATTAAGAGAAAGCATCCAAATACTTTGTTCGCAATCATTTTAATGTGTGAAACTACACCTAGGATGTTTACAAGTACAAACAAGCTTCAACTCAAGCTGTTGAATGAATTTACGCGTTTTAACAGCTCTTACGACTAGGGTGAAAGAGATTTGAGATATTTTGTATTGTATATTAAGAGAAAGCATCCAAATACTTTGTGTACATTCATTTGAGTGTGAAACTACACCTAGGATGTTTACAGTTACAAACAAGCTTCAACTCAAGCTTTTGACTACATTTACGCATTTTAAAAGCTCATACGAGTAGGGTGAAAGAGATTTGAGTTCTTTTGTGTTGTATATTAAGAGAAAGCATCGAAATACTTTGTTTACATTCATTTGAGTGTGAAACTAAACCTTGGATGTTTACAGTTACAAACAAGCTTCAACTCAAGCTTTTGAATGCATTTATGCTTTTTAAAAGCTCATACGAGTAGGGTGAAAGACATTTGAGTTCTTTTGTGTTGTATATTAAGAGTAAGCATCCAAATACTATGTTTGCATTCATTTGAGTGTGAAACTACACCTAGGATGTTTACAAGTACAAACAAGCTTCAACTCAAGCTTTTGAATGTATTTACGCATTTTAAAAGCTCATTCGAGCAGGGTGAAAGAGATTTGAGTTCTTTTGTGTTGTATATTAAGTGAAAGCATCCAAATACTTTGTTTACATTCATTTGAGTGTGAAACTACACCTAGGATGTTTACAATTACAAACAAGCTTCAACTCAAGCTTTTGAATGTATTTACGCATTTTAAAAAGCTCATACGAGTAGGGTGAAAGAGATTTGAGTTCTTTTGATTGTATATTGATGCGGGAGCAAGTGTGCAAAGTAAACAGAACAACCAAGGGACTAGCAAGAAAACATCTATTCCTGTTTACATCGAGTTTCTTTGGTGGTTATGCATTAAATTGACTCCTACAAAGATAATTACATGGAGTTTACACACAAGATCGGGATTAAAGCTCTTATTATATGATCTCATTTGTTATAAGGATTCTCGTAATTTTGACAACTTCTGCACTGGTTAGTATTTCGATCATAACTCACTCATACGACGTGGGATCGTGGTGATTCAAAATTCCGTAGAAAGTTGGAAACGAGATCTAAAACTCCTGTCCTTTGATTTTTCTCATATTCAAATTGTAACAGGGTTAAAAAGATGATTGAATTTACAGTGGAAAGCTGTTCCAACGGGTTTGTACCTTGGACGCCAAGTAATCAGTTGTTTAGTTCGATTTCGTTTAGTGTTTCATTAAATCGTTTGATTATTGTTTAGGAGAGTAATAATCTGATTGTTATTAGTATTAGAAGTCCATTTGGTATTAGGAAAGCTGTTAGTTAGTTCGTTTTACAATTGTAATCAGTTTCGTAGTTAGTTTCCTATTTGGACTAGGATTAGGATTCCGAATAGCTTTAGATTTCTCTGTCTATAAATAGGGGAGAGCTTTGCTACTGTAAACTCGTGCTTTGATGATTAATTATTGAATACGTGAGTATTTACCCCTCAAACTGAGTGATTCAGGTTGAAACCCTTACGAGTGATTCGTGAGTTGTTCTTGAGTGATTCTTGAACAAGATCCCTTTGTGTGATTCTATCAAAGGTTAATTTCCATTTTGTTACTTATTTCACATCAACTTGGTATCAAAGCTAAAGGTTTGAGCTTTCTTAAGCTTAAACAACCACGATCATGAGCTTAAACACGACAACATCCACCCTTTGTCCAGGAAACAGCCAAGAAACCCCCAATAAACCAACAACCGAAGCCATGGGTAACCCCAACTATATGGCAAAGTTGTTAACTTCCATGGAGGATCTAAAGGCGTCTTTCCAGTTTCAAGAAGAGCGGATGATAGCTATGGAAAAGAAGCAACAAGAAGACGTGATGGAGAATGGTTTAATCAGCTCAAATTCCATTGAAGTTCCTCAATTTCAAGAACCTATGTTTCGCACTAGATGTAGATCGTATGAGAAGGTATGCAACGTTATTATTCATGGTGGTTGTCCTAAGAACTTTGTGTCAACTTACATGGTAGAAAAGCTTTGTTTGACACCCATAGAACATCCTTTTCTATACAAGGTGCACTGGTTCAGCAAGGTGAGCGATATAGAGGTAACTAAGTATATATTTAGTCCTGTTACTATTGGGTCATATGGTGGTGTAGTTCGTTGTGATGTAGTTCCCATGGATGATTGTCACATGTTATTTGGAAGACCCTGGATGGATTTTAAAAGAGTTACACATGACAAGGTCCATAACACTTATGCTTTACGTTATTGTGGAAAGCGAATTATATTAACACCTTTGTTATCTGGTTTTGAAAGTATTTCTAAACCTAAGGTAGAGAGTGAGAATGAAATAACAATTGTTGAGAACAGAGTTCAGGAACAATCAAGTTCAAGATCTTTTGTAGAGAATATTGAATCGAAAGAGGAGTTTGAAGAGAAAAGGAGTGCGAATCTCGTTGGAGATAATTTTTCTGTCTTTTTTATGAAAGTAGAACAAGAAAATCAAGAAGTTGTCGATTCTCAACAAGAAGAAAAACAAATAGAAGAATCTTTATTTGGGGAACAAGAAGCTCTTGAAGTTGTTCAACCACAAGATGAGAATTTCGATGTTGATGAGAATTTCCGTTTTGTTACTTATTTCACATCAACTTGGTATCAAAGGGAAACGGAAATTAACCTTGGATAGTATCACACAAAGGGATCTTGTTCAACAATCACTCAAGAACAAATCACGAATCACTCGTAAGGGTTTCAACCTGAATCACTCAGTTTGAGGGGTAAATACTCACGTATTCAATAATTAATCATCAAAGCACGAGTTTACAGTAGCAAAGCTCTCCCCTATTTATAGACAAAGAAATCTAAAGCTATTCGGAATCCTAATCCTAGTCCAAATAGGAAACTAACTACGAAACTGATTACAATTGTAAAACGAACTAACTAACAGCTTTCCTAATACCTAATGGACTTCTAATACTAATAACAATCAGATTATTACTCTCCTAAACAATAATCAAACGATTTAATGAAATACTAAACGAAATCGAACTAAACAACTGATTACTTGGGGTCCAAGGCACAAACCTGTTGGAATAGCTTTCCACTGTAAATTCAATCGTCTTTTTAACCCTGTTATGTTTTGAATATGGGAAAAATCAAAGGACAGGAGTTTTAGATCTCGTTTCCAACTTTCTACGGAATTTTGAATCACCACGATCCCACGTCGTGTGAGTGAGTTATGATCGAAATACGAACCAGTGTAGAAGCTGTCAAAATTATGGGAATCCTTATAACGAATGAGATCATATAATAAGAGCTTTAATCCCGATCTTGTGTGTAAACTCCATGTAATTATCTTTGTAGGAGTCAATTTAATGCATAACCACCAAAGAAACTCGAGGTAAACAGGAATAGATGTTCTCTTGCTAGTTCCTTGGTTGTTCTGTTTACTTTGCACACTTGCTCCCGCATCAACACAAATCGCCCGTATTATGATGGCCTCTAACTCAAGTTAGCTTGATAATCGAAAGAGATAATTCCCATGCAAAACAAATTAACAACCTAGACATAAACTATTAATTGGTTCATCACAAGCATCACACCATTTATTATTGACCCTTATTTAGAAATACATTCGATTTGCAAGTTGAGCATTACAACGACTAGACATGCTTGGAAAGACAATATTTAGTAAGCAATAAAAGACGTTATTGGCATGATATCTACATTATGACTACTAGAAAAAAAACCAATTAAGCAATTAATTTAATTTGAGCCCTCAGGAGTTTGTACCTGAACTGTAGGCTATTTAGAAAAAATAGTAAAGAAAAGATCTCAAGTAAAGTATTTGGAAGAAAGAGGGGGAAGCTCGGGAGTACTCAACCGAGAATGGAGGTTGTCAACTGTAGACTGTGTGTTTTGAACCGAGGGTCGAGGGTTATATTTATAGGGAGGGAAATAGGGTTGGACTGGTGGAGAGATGGCCGAAAATCAGATTTTGGGGTTAAAAAAAGACGGGCCTGGAGACCCAGCGAGCGGCGCTGGCAGCGCTGGCCTCAGCTGCTAGCGGCGCTGGCTGTGAATCCAGCGCCACTGACGGCTGTCATCTTGCCAGCTGGATGTCGTCATGACGACATCCAGTCTATTTTTAATTTTCGGAGAAATTTTAGTATTCCGAAAATAGGAAAATACCGTTTTACCCTTCTGCGGTAAAAGACGGTTTTACCCCCGGTTAGCAACTTGGCCACCATGTGTCTGAAAAAGACACGAGAGGTGTCGTTGAAAAGATCTTTAACGGGGCTTTTGAATGTGAAGGAGTGATCGAGGAAAAACCTGAGACCTTATGTTACCTATTAAAGGAAAATAGCATTCAAGTTTATAATTACTCCTTTCATCATCGGGCTTTTGCGGGGAAATTTGAAGGCGCTTTTTTGGCGACTACAGAAGCCCCCACTTTGATCGGGCTTGAGTAAAAGCGAAGATCAAAGTATTCCGAAGGCGACATGCAGGATGCTGATGTGCACACGGTCTGTGAGGGTGTACAATATGCACGCATATCAAGACAAACCTGAGTTGGGACTTGCTCGTAGCATGCTAAGATTTCATTTATGTGAACACAAGAAAAATAAAGGTTATAGTTAGCAGGGCGAACATCGTTCGGGACAGTCTCAATGCCTGCTAGGGACCTGTATTCAAAGCGAATGAAAAGGTTAGTAATACTTTGAGAATGATCAATGTAGAGTGCTTCAGCAAACAGTGGCTAAACACCGCTCGCCGGGTGCCGAAATTTCGTCCCTACATGAGAAACAAATAAGTCAACGGGACAGCGCGATCAAAACGACGACTGTAAATGGTTAATAACAATGGTGAGAGTGAATAGTATAAATGCTTTATTCTAAGCAGACAGTGACTAAGCACCACTCGGTGGATGCCAAGATTCCGTCCCTGCACGAGAAACGAAAAGGTAGACGAGATAAAGCGATCAAAATGACGTCTCATGGATGCCAAGATTCCGTCCCTGCACGAGAAAAGAAAAGGTAGACGAGATAGCGCGATCAAGATGACGGCTATAAAATGGCTAAAACATATGAACAGTTTAAATGCAACAGTTTAAGCAATCATTGACTGAAACGTATAAAAAACAAAGGACAGTTGATGCAGGAGCAAGTACGTTAAAGGACAAGCAAGAAGACGACGAATCAAGAACGCCCAAGAACCCAGTTCTTGGAACGTTAATGCTTGATCTTGAGCTGCTCATTGCCAAGAGTATAATGCCACGTGAGGTAAAGTGTGAGGTAACTATGTTAGAGTGGCAAGAAGATGACTAGAAGCTGAAAAGAAGAAGCCTTGGGCGCCAAGGAAAGTGTTCCAGCGGTTTTGAGTCTTGGGCGCTAGGTAATCAGTTGTTTAGTTCGATTTCGTTTAGTATTCCCTTAATTAGTTAGAATATGTTTAGGAGAGTAATAATCTGATTGTTATTAGTATTAGAAGTCCATTAGGTATTAGGAAAGCTGTTAATTAGCTCGTTTTCCAATTGTAGTCAGTTTCGTAGTTAGTTTCCTATTTGGACTAGGATTAGGATTCCGAATAGCTTTAGATTTCTTTGTCTATAAATAGGGGAGAGCTTTGCTATTGTAAACTCGTGCTTTGATGATTAATTATTGAATACGTGAGTATTTACCCCTCAAACTGAGTGATTCAGGTTGAAACCCTTACGAGTGATTCGTGAGTTGTTCTTGAGTGATTCTTGAACAAGATCCCTTTGTGTGATACTATCAAAGGTTAATTTCCGTTTTGTTACTTATTTCACATCAACTTGGTATCAGAGCTAAAGGTTTGAGCTTTCTTAAGTTTAAACAACACGGCCCTGAGCATAAACACGACACCATAGCGAGCTTTAGAGAAAGATTCTTGCAAGATCCGCCCTTTGTTCACAAAGATAGCCAAGAAACCCCCAAGAAACCAACAACCGAAGCTATGGGTGAGCCCAGCGAACTAGCAAAGTTGTTAACAGCCATGGAGGATCTTAGGACGTCTTTCAAATCTCAAGAAGAGCGGATGGCTGCTATGGAAAGAAGAAACCAAGAAGATAGGGAGAACATGGAGACAAGGATGCGCAGAATTCATTGGAGAAACCACAACCGTGACCCCGACTTCGATGAGGAGTTTGAAGACACAAGTGGGACTAGAACCAATGACGCTCCTAAACCACGACATCCCTATGATGATGACAGGAACTTGAAGGTCGAACTCCCTGAATATGACGGTTCCTACGACCCAAAGGCCTTTCTTGATTGGCTTAGAACTATGGAGAGAGTCTTTGAATACAAGGAGTATGATGAGCGGCGAAGATGCAAGTTAGCCACGCTTAAACTCACCAAGCATGCTTCTTTATGGTATGAAAACCTAAAGGCTCGACGCAAGAAGGAAGAGAAAGCAAAGATTGAGACTTGGGACAAACTCAAGAAATATTTAAAGAAACGATTTTTGCCTAAAGAATTTGAGCAAGAACAGTTTTTGAAACTCACATCCTTAAGCCAAGAAACCTCAAGTGTACAAGACTACCTCCAGAAGTTTGAACATATGCACATGCTGTGTGATCTTGAGGAGAAGGAGGAGTTAAAGATCGCGCGGTTCATCAAAGGTCTAAACCCAACTCTAAGGCGCAAGGTAGAGCTTGTTCATTACGTAACCTTTGAGGACGTCTGCAAAATTGCTCTCAAGATTGAGAAGCAAGAGAAGGAGCAAAAACCGGTTGCCCGAGATGTGATTAAAGGCTATACAAATTTTCGGAACCAATACAATGCAAGAGAGAATGCAACATTCTCCAAGAGCGCAAGTGTCCCTAGCAAGCCCGTAACTCAAGACAAAGGCAAAGCCGTGGCTACTAAGGACAAGAACCAACTGCGTTGTTTCAAGTGTCAAGGATATGGACACTATGCCTATGAGTGCGGCTCGAAGAAAGCGCTCACCATCGCTGAGCTAGAAGAGATGGAGCCCTCGTTTGTTATGCCCATAACCGAGGATAGTGATGAAAATATTGGAGAGCCATTCATTGAAGATTATGGTATACCCGAGGTTGGAGAGACCCTAATCCTTACGAAGCTGCTACATACGACTGTGGCCGATGATGAGTCCGACCAAAGGGAGCAAATATTCCATTCTCGCTGCAAGGTTAGAGGTAAAGTTTGCAATTTGATTATTGACTCTGGGAGTTGTACTAATGTTGCCTCTAAAGAGATGGTTGATAAGCTTGATTTGCCTACTAAAAGTCATCCTAAACCCTATACTGTGCAATGGTTGAATGATGGGGGAGGGTTAAAAGTGACTAAACAAGCTAGAGTTTGCTTTACTTTAGGGTGTTATAAAGACGATCTATGGTGTGATGTACTGCCTATGGGTGTTTGTCATATATTGTTAGGTCGTCCTTGGCAATTTGATAGGAAAGTTAGTCATGATGGTGTAAACAATATCTATAGTGTTGAGCATAACCAGAAACGAATCAAATTGTTACCCTTGACTGCCACTAAAGTTAAAGAAGCAAAGGCTAGTAAAAAGGCGAGTCGTGTAATGGTCATAGGAGAGAAAGAGATGGAAAAAGAGGTGGCTAGTGAAACTATGAGCTACCTAGTGTTGTTGTTTGAACCTAACATGTGTAACAATCCCAATTATGATCCTAAGTTACGCCTATTGTTAGAGAGGTTCAAAGAAGTGTTCCCCGAGGAGTTACCCCCTGGTTTACCTCCTATGCGTGGCATAGAACACCAAATTGACCTAGTTCCTGGAGCACCACTTCCAAATAGGCCAGCATATCGGTGTAACCCCGAAGAAGCCAAAGAGTTACAAAGACAAGTTGAAGAGCTTGTGCAAAGAGGCTATGTGAGAGAAAGTCTAAGTCCATGCGCTGTTCCTGCGTTACTTGTGCCTAAGAAAGATGGGACATGGCGTATGTGCATTGATAGTAGAGCTGTCAACAATATCACAATCAAATATAGGTTCCCTATGCCAAGATTAGACGATATGTTAGACGAGCTACATGGTTCCCAGTTGTTTTCCAAGATAGATCTTAGAGCTGGATACCATCAAGTGAGAATCAAGGAGGGGGATGAATGGAAAACCGCATTCAAGACACGACATGGTTTGTATGAGTGGTTAGTAATGCCTTTTGGCTTGTGCAACGCTCCTAGCACATTCATGAGGTTGATGAACGAGGTATTGAGAGTATTCCTTGGTAAATTTGTTGTGGTTTACCTTGATGATATTCTTATATTCAGAAAGACCAAGGAGGAACATCTAGTACATCTACAGCGCGTATTTGAGAAGCTAAAGGAACAACAGCTTTTTGGCAAGTTAGAGAAGTGTGATTTCATGCTTCCTAAGGTTATATTCCTTGGTTACATTGTGTCCAAAGATGGTGTACATGTTGACCCGTCCAAGGTAGAAGCTATGGCTTCATGGCCAGCTCCAACCAATATACATGAGGTACGTAGTTTTCATGGCTTGGCATCATTTTATCGGAGGTTTATACGCAATTTTAGTTCCATTACTGCTCCTATTACTGAATTAATGAAAAAAGGAGAGTTTAATTGGAGTGAAAGTGCGCAAAAGGCCTTTGTTGAGGTCAAAGAGAAGTTGTGTCAAGCACCTATTCTAGCGTTACCAGATTTTGATAGATTGTTTGAAGTTGAATGTGATGCTAGTGGGGTAGGTATAGGCGCTGTTTTAATCCAAGAAAAACGTCCTATTGCCTATTTTAGTGAGAAATTGAATGGAGCTCGGTTGAATTATTCTACATATGATCGAGAGTTCTATGCAATTGTGAGAGCTTTGGAGCATTGGTCCCATTATTTAAGGCCTAAGCCTTTCGTGTTGCACTCGGATCATGAAGCTCTCAAGTACATTCATGGCCAACAGAAACTAAACCCTAGACATGCCAAGTGGGTAGAGTTTCTACAATCTTTTACATTCTCGGCCAAGTACAAAAATGGGAAGAGCAATGTTGTTGCTGATGCTCTTTCACGAAGAAACCACTTGCTTGTGACACTTGAAGCGAAGCTCCTAGGCTTTGAACATCTCCAAGAACTATATGACAAGGATGCTGATTTCTCTGAGTCATTTAGAGCTTCCAAAGAAGGGGAGCATGGTGATTATTTCATACAAGATGGGTTTCTATTCAAGAGGAACAAGTTCTGTGTTCCTAGGTCCTCTGTACGTGAGCTATTGGTTAGAGAAGTTCACTCGGGAGGATTAGCTGGACATTTTGGAGTAACTAAAACCCTTGAGCTGTTACAAGAACACTTTTATTGGCCTAAGATGCTCAAAGATGTACATGCTATTGTGACGAGATGCGCTACATGTCAATGGGCCAAGAGTGCTTTTCACAAAGGGTTATACACACCATTACCGGTTCCTAGCATTCCCTGGGAGAGTGTGAGCATGGATTTCATTGTGGCACTCCCTAGAACTCAAAGGGGAAAAGATGCTGTGATGGTTGTTGTTGATAGATTGTCCAAAATGGCGCACTTTGTGCCATGTCACAAGACCGATGACGCCTCTCATGTTGCTGACTTGTTCTATAAAGAGATAGTGAGGCTACATGGCATTCCCAAGACCATTGTGTCGGATCGAGATACTAAGTTTCTGAGTTACTTTTGGAAGACACTTTGGAGACTCGTTGGGACGAAGTTACTCTTTAGCACTTCACATCACCCACAAACAGATGGGCAAACCGAGGTTACAAACAGGACCCTTGGTACTTTGCTTAGAGGGTTGGTGAGTAGAAGCACAAAAGATTGGGATATTAAGCTAGCACATGCGGAGTTTGCATATAACAGAACGCCTGGATTTACCACGGGTCATTCTCCATTTGAGATTGTGTATGGCATTAATCCTTATTTGCCTATTGATTTCGTGTCTTTGCCTAGAGATGATGTTATCTATGTAGATGCCAAGGCAAGACAACAAGCTTTCAAGAAGACCTGTGAGCAAGTTCGTGCGCGAGTAGAGAAGATGAACTCAAGGTACCAAGCTAGAGCTAACAAGGGAAGAAAGCAAGTTCTATTTGAACCTGGTGACTTAGTTTGGCTACACCTGCGCAAAGAAAGATTTCCTTCTAGACGCAAGAACAAGCTTATGCCTCGAGCAGATGGTCCTTTTGAAGTTCTAGAGAAGATTGGAGACAATGCATACAAGATTGATCTTCCTAGTGAGTATGGAAACGTGAGCACAACCTTCAATGTTGGTGATCTTAGCCCTTACTTAGAGGATACGAATTTGAGGGCAAATTCTTTTAAAGAAAGGGAGGTTGATGCAGGAGCAAGTACGTTAAAGGACAAGCAAGAAGACGACGAATCAAGAACGCCCAAGAACCCAGTTCTTGGAACGTTAATGCTTGATCTTGAGCTGCTCATTGCCAAGAGTATAATGCCACGTGAGGTAAAGTGTGAGGTAACTATGTTAGAGTGGCAAGAAGATGACTAGAAGCTGAAAAGAAGAAGCCTTGGGCGCCAAGGAAAGTGTTCCAGCGGTTTTGAGTCTTGGGCGCTAGGTAATCAGTTGTTTAGTTCGATTTCGTTTAGTATTCCCTTAATTAGTTAGAATATGTTTAGGAGAGTAATAATCTGATTGTTATTAGTATTAGAAGTCCATTAGGTATTAGGAAAGCTGTTAATTAGCTCATTTTCCAATTGTAGTCAGTTTCGTAGTTAGTTTCCTATTTGGACTAGGATTAGGATTCCGAATAGCTTTAGATTTCTTTGTCTATAAATAGGGGAGAGCTTTGCTATTGTAAACTCGTGCTTTGATCATTAATTATTGAATACGTGAGTATTTACCCCTCAAACTGAGTGATTCAGGTTGAAACCCTTACGAGTGATTCGTGAGTTGTTCTTGAGTGATTCTTGAACAAGATCCCTTTGTGTGATACTATCAAAGGTTAATTTCCGTTTTGTTACTTATTTCACATCAACAGTATAATCGCAAAAGTGATCATTGATTGGCCCCTAAAATGAACACTGACTGTTAAAACATAATTTAGGAAAACTGGCTATCCTAAAAAAATAATGGACACTGGCTGTCCCAATTTAGGAAAATTGGCTATCCTAACAGAAATAATGGACACTAGTTGTTCTCAGTTGGTTATGCCTGGTTGGTTATGCCTGGTTGGTTTGTAAATTGCAATTTACAAAACTGTTCTCAGTTGGTTATTGTTGAGTTAAAATACCGCAAGTGCACGGTGTAGTTGTAGCTAGAATATGCAAATACGGGTCGATCCCTCGAGGATGTTGGTATGCTATTAATTCACTTGTTAAAGACCAAATACTACTACTACTACTACTACTACTAAGCTACGCAGTAACCAGAGAGTACAGAGATTGCACGAATAACTACTAGTGCTACTACCAAGATGACAGACACAATTAATAAAACTAAATACTAATCGAATCACAGACTGTTCTTGTTTGAAGTTCTTGTGAGATTTTCGTACTAATACTGACTACTACCAATATAACAGTAAAAGAAAAACAAATTAAACTAACTATTACCAAAGATTGAAACTTTAATAATCTATCACTACTAGAACTCAATGAAATACTGAACAGGAAACATATTAGAGTACTAGGAACAAATCACAGCTAATAAAATTAATTGAAATTGACAGAGTAAAGGAAAGAAATCACCAATTTGCTCTAAGCAACTGAACTAAACCAACCGAGTGCTAGAACAAGATTCCGAACCAAAACGCAATTTGACGAACAATTTGAACCAAACATACTAATCCTAATAAACTAGCTAATTGTATCTGTATTGAAGAACAAGGGAAATTGAAACAATTGAATTGAAAGCTAAACTAATTAAATAATTAAAACCTAATTATACTGTAAACTAACAGTGTACCCTCGAGCTTTGCTTGCCTTTGCCTTATATAGGTGCTTCCCACAAACCGCAGCATCGTACCGCGCCGTCATGAGATCGATGAGCTTCTGGGCTCATATGTTTAAGCCCATGAGGAGAGAGAATCAATTTGCATTTCCTATCTCTTTGACAATTGCAATTAAGCCCATAAACAATGAAACAGATATAAAGCAACTGAAGATTGAGGTTTTGCTTGACTAAGCGTGAGTAATTTATGGGCTTCATTCTAGTTTTGGTGCTGCCTTTCGCCACTTGCTATTTCTGGGTAGAGAAGAGATTATATGCTCTGCTTGTGCTTGAGAGAAAGACACTACATGCATATGCACAGCAAAAGGGAAGCTTGGTTGTCACGTGCCCCTTGGTTACCAAATTTGTTTTAAGTGGTGCTAGGTGTCCTTTTGTTTACTCCAATTCTCCCACGTAATGCTCCATATAAAGTCAACCCCTTTTCCTTTGCTTTCTTTTATGGTCATTTGCCCATTTCAACAAAAACTTTGTATTATGCCAATAACCTGTAAAACAAAATTAAACAGGATCAAAGTACTATAATTTTAAATAATTATCATAAAAACTAAGGATATTAAGGGTATAAAAATGTATATTTCTATGCTCAACAAATACCCCCACACTAAGCGTTTGCTCGTCTCGAGTAAAACTGACTACTAGCTAATAATTGAAAAACAAAAAACAAAAATCCTAACTCACTTTCGCCGGAATCGCGATTGCACGTAGCATGTGCAACAAGCCCTTTAAACCCCTAGGTTCCCCTAGTGGACGAGTAAGGTCTCGTGAGGATTTACAGAAGATATACCCACAAAATTCAGCATACTAAAACAAAGAGACTAACTAACCAAACAAAAATCTTGACGTTAAATTAGAGAGTGAAACAATCTTTTCAAAACTCATAACACTTCATGAACGAAGATACTCAAACAAACTCACGATTAATTAGCAAGCAAAAATCATTGAGAAGGTAGAACAAATACACTTGGTGGACTCTCACAAGGAGTATTGTACCGCTCTAACACTCATGTGTTTGATAGGGGATGTGTTTCACTCAAAAATTCATTCCAGTGAAAAAGTTCTACCATAGGCTTGCAAATCTTCTAAATCTCCACCACTGGGATCACAATGCATGATACAAATCAAAAGGTCTTTATAAGGGTTGTAATGAGGCTTAAGGTAAAGGTGGGACAATATTTGGGAATTTAGCTTAAAAAGCTGTGGAAGTAGCGGAGCAATTTGAATCAGAACCAAAGATGGAAATCTAAAATAGACACTCAAAAACTTTACCCCAAACTCCAAAAATATTCCAAACATTGAACTATCACCCTTTTTTTTTATCTAGTGTAGCCAAGGAACTCTAAAACATAGATTAAGATGACAATTACCTTGGCAAAAAGGTATCATCATTAATACATTCTCCAACCCTCTTTACTCTAGGAGGAAATTAAATTACAACTTAAGTACTTCGCTACTCAGAACATTTTTCTTTTTTCTATTTTCTTTTTTTTTCCTAGTTTTTTTTTCAAGACATATATCATAATAGTGGAACAGAGAGAAATGAGAATTATAATGTGTTCCATCAGCTTCTCTATTTTTATTTTTTATTCAACAATAGCCAACTTCATGGAACACCCCCACACCTATTCTTTGACATCCTTACAAGCTAATGATCAAAAAGCTCCACTAGTCCTAAGGCTAGGTGAAGATAATGTGTTTGGGATAAATATTAGCTTGTAATGTGGCTTATAAGAAAAGAAAAGGCTAATAAAGCTCAACAGGGTTAATCAAACAGAAATATTATCGCAATGGTAGGCTATTTGGCTAATGTAGCTCACAATATATACGAAAGAATGCCTTTGTCATTTTCATACGCATGCATGTGTCAATGTGGCCTCAAAACAGAATCAATGCAAGTTCTAGAGAAACAAAATCATGGAAGAATATCACACAAGAAAAAATATAGTGAGACTGATATGGATGTGTAAGTCTAAAGGCTCAAAATCTCACTAGTTATATATGTGTCCACCAAGAGAAAGTCACTCTTACATCAATGATCATGACTATACTAGTTAATCGCAAGTAGTCAGTCAACTAATTCAATCATGTTATAAGTCTTTAGAGAATGAAAAACTCCTAATTTTGAATTTATTTATTTTGAATTTTTTTTAATAAGAGAGACACGCAAGCAGTAAAAAAAAACTAAATAAATCAAACACACAAATTCTTCTCCCCCCACACTTAAACTTGGCAATGTTCACATTGCAGACAAGGAAGTTGCAAAACAGATTAAGACAAGGAAGAAGAAAACGAAATAGAAAAAAGAACGAGACTACCGGGTCGAATACTGAGTGTATCCAAGCCTTTTTGCTTCTGTTCTAGTCATTGTATTGAGGCTCATAGAGTATCAAACAGACCACTTCCTCTATGACAGAGTTGCTGGTTCCTTGCTCTAAAAATGGTTTAAGTCGATGCCCATTCACCTTGAAGCTAGTTCCCTGCTCGGGGTCTGTTATCTGCACAGCACCATGCGGATAAACCTGTAACACAACAAAAGGCCCTGTCCAGCGAGATTTTAGTTTACCAGGAAACAAGTGTAAGCGAGAATCATATAATAAATTTTTCTTTCTAGGTTCAAAGGTTTTCCGAACAATATGTTTGTCATGAAACAACTTTGCTCTTTCTTTATTTATTTTAGAATTCTCATAAGCTTCATTTCGTATCTCCTCTAACTCACTAAATTGTAGTTTTTTTGTGACCAATCCTTCCTATTCTTGTGCACTGTTTTTTCCAAAATCACTTTCTGAAAATAAATAAAGATGCTAAATCATTTCTGCAGCAGAGGAGCAAGGTCAAATGGATTCAATAAGGTGATACACAACACCCAATTTTTCCATGTTGTGTTGAGACACAAAAGGAAGTTAAACAGAGTCTATACCCTGCACAACAAAGATGGGGAAATTATTCACTCACAACAACTTATCCAGAAGGAATTATCAAGTTTCTATGAAGGCATGCTGGGGACAACTGATAAAAACATAAACAAAGCACCACAAGAAATCTTTGATGCAGGTCCTAAACTGTCTTTGCAGCAGCAGATGTTGTTAGTAGCTCTAGTTACCAGAAAAGAAATCAAAGATGCTATGTTCAGTATCAATTCAATCAAGAGCCCAGGTCCTGATGGATTTGGTAGTGGATTTTATAGAGATGCTTGCCAGTTGTTGGAGAGGAGGTTACAAATGTTATCTTGGTTTTTTTCACAAGTGAAAAAATGCTGAAATCTATAAACTCAACCAATTTGTGCGTGATCCCAAAGGTGTGTCCTCCTATTACTGCTGCTGATTTCAGACCTACTGCTTGTTGCAACACAATTTATAAGTGCATATTTAAGGTAATCTGTGATAGGCTTAGATTGGTGTTACCTGATATTGTTGCATTGAACCAAGGAGCATTTATCAATGGTAGAAATATTGTACACAATGTGATGATATGTCAAGATATCATAAAACACTACAAAAGGAAAAATGTTTCTGCTAGCTGTCTTATGAAAATAGACTTGAGAAAAGCCTATGACACCATACACTGGAGTTTTATTGAGGAGATGCTTGTAGGCTATAGATTTCCTGATAAATTCTGTAAATGGATTTTGGCTTGTGTCAAGATTGTTTCTTTCAACATCTGTGTCAATGGGGACTCTTTTGGTTACTTTGAAGGGAAAAGAGGGATTAGACAGGGTGATCCTGTTTCTCCACTACTTTTTGTGCTTGTCATGGAATTTTTGTCACGAATTCTGAAAATTATGGGGCAATTACCAGATTTCAAGTTTCATCCCTTGTGTAAAACTCTAGAACTCAATCATATATGCTTCACATATGACCTCATGATCTTTTGCAAAGCTAATAAACCCTCTGTTAATAGAGTTATTGAAACTTTTCAACTCTTCTCAAAAGTGATTGGTCTGCAAGCAAACAACAACAAATCACATTGTTACATAGCATGGGTGTCTCAAGAATTAAAAAATGATTTAATATACATCACTGGTTTTCATGAAGGGTCATTCCCTATGAAGTATCTCGGGGTCCCACTTACTCCAACAAAGTGGAACCAGACTGAATGTTTGTTTTTGATTGAGAAAATCACAAGGAAATTGCACAGTTGGGCATCTAGAAATCTTTCCTATGCAGGAAGAACCCAACTCATCAACTCAGTGCTTTTTTCTCTTCACATCTACTAGGCCAGTACGTTTGTCGTACCTAATGGTGTTCTCAAGAAGATTAAAAAGAAGTGCAGACAATTTTTATGGGGCAGCATAGATGACAAGAGGAAACCGAGCCTTATAGCATGGGACTTAGTCTGCATGCCGAGGAAAAATGGGGGTTTGCAAGTCAAAAATCTTAAAGTCTGGAATCAAGCTTTGAATGGTAAGCATCTTTGGGCTTTGTCTCAGAAACTACATAATCTTTCGGGTTAAATGGGTGAATGAAATTTATTTGAAGGGTGATAATCTGTGTGATCACCAACTGAAGCATGATTCTAACTGGTATTGGAGCAAACTCAGTAAAATCAGGACTTTATTTCATGATGGATATAGAAGTGATGGGACATGGAAAGCTTCAACCACTGGGCAATATACTGCTGCTAGTGGTTACAAGCATTTGACATGGCCTCTCTCAAAGTATAGGCATGCCAATCTGATTCGGAACTCATGCAACATGCCTAGACACTCTTTCTGCTGCTGGCTGGCTCACAAGAACAGATTTCTTACAAAAGATAGAATGCATATTATGGGTTTCTTGAGAGGCAATGACACATGCTACCTGTGTGGTGAAGAACCTGAGAGCCATCATCACCTTTTCTTTACCTGCAGGATAGCACAGAGTATTGTTGCAGGCATTAAAAGATGGCTAAACTTGAGTACTTGTGCTAATAGCATCCAGAACATTCTGAACTGGATTGCAGGTAGACTCAAAACAAGATTGGGCGGAAGATAGTAAGTGCAGCGCTTACTGCAATGGTCTATACAATCTGGAAAGAAAGAAATAATGTATGTTTTAACAATGTGCATACCCCGGTTGCAATCATGATAAGCTCCATACAATATTCAGTCACAGCGAGACTGAGAAGTATTGACACAAGAAGGATGAAACCAGCAGATAGAGACATGTTATGCAGATTATTGTAATTTTTGTATTGAAATGGTTGCTTATGGATTATTGACTGTGCTAAGAACTGTAACTTTCTTTTGAGAGAACAGTGAGCAGAGGACCTTGTGTTGTGGTACCTCTCTCTGTTACTCTTTTGCTAGGATGTAACTCCGCTATTTTGGTAATAATAGTTTCTAACTGTTTACCAAAAAAAATGGACACTAGCTGTCCCAATTTAGGAAAATTGGCTATCCTAAAAACGATAATGGATTCTGGCTGTCCCAATTTAGGAAAATTGGCTATACTAAAAAAATAATGGACATTGGCTGTCCCAATTTAGGAAAATTGGCTATCCTAAAAGAAATAATGGACAATGGCTGTTCCAATTTAGGAAAATTGGCTATCCTAAAAAAAATGGACACTGGCTGTCCCAATTAAGGAAAATTGGCTATCCTAAAAAAGTAAGGGACACTGGTTGTCCCAACAAACAGATAGTGCCAGAAGACCCGCTGGGCTTTTTTTCTTTTTCCCTAAGAAAATGATTTGACCGCTCTGGGTATTTGGGACCTGCAAAATAAATGGGTTAGTTTTACCTGATAAAACTAGGTATCGTAAGGTGGACCAACTGTTGAATTTTGAATTGGTGGGCCAAAGGGACTTACTCACGCACGCTCGGTACTGGTCTTCACCGCGAACCAACTGTGCAAAATAACGGTTTTTGGGCTAAAACTCGTCGTGGCGTCAGCAGGGGGCCCGCGTGCCTAGCTGTTGTTGGAAGGTTATTTCCATTCTTGGTTGTAGTCGGAAGGTCGCTTCTGGGTTTCATTATGAGTTTCGGGCTTGCTGGTTTTATTGGAGAGCGGGTAAGCTCAAACTTCCAGTGGAGATATGCACATAGGGAAAAGATGCATTAGACATGCCCGACTGACCATGACAAGATGCACAAGACATGACATAGTAATATGCACTAGGCAAAGGGGAATTGACATGTAAACACGCAGGGACTCAAGACACTGAGAAATTATTTATACGTGCATGCCTTTAAAGGCGACTTTGGTACTTATGCAAATATGATGTATGCAGACTCTATTTACTCACAGCTTCATGCGGTTTAGCCTAGTATGCACGACTCTCCGATTGGGTCTGAAGAGGGTCTTCATATTGGACAAGTTTTGTGATCAAGAATTTCATCCCTATGGTGATCTTAAGAGAGTAAGAGACAAGTGGACAAGACAGGGTGCAGTCAAGGGAGAATTAGCCCCCAGTTTGATGTGTGGTTCTTGATGATCATGACCTACTCCAGGAGCTAGGATGTTGATGCAGCGGTACGATATATCCTAACTTAAGGTTTGGGGACAAAATAGGCAACTTTGAACGTAGTGGACAAGGAACCGACTCATTCTGAAAAATCCCCTAGTTGGAAAGTCTATGTGCAGGCCTACGAGAAAGGTGATGAGTATGACTCTAGAGGACTAACGAAAGAGTGATTACATGAGAAACAATGCTCTAAATCCTCAGAAATTCATGTTGCCACAAGATGTTGAATTTGGTTTTTATATATATAATTTTTTGTTGCCCTAACTTTTGCCTAGGCCGCCCTTTCGGGTTTTCAACCTACCAGGCTCATTTTTTTTAGCCTTAGATGAGAATGGTGGAATGGGAGAACTCCTCATGATCATGTGACAAAATGGTTGTCGTGGACGGGCCTCCTTGAGATTTCCTACGTATTCAGTGTGTGGAATCAGGCCAACGTAGTTCAGGACTATACAATTGAATGGTCGTACCTCTTGGAGGGCTTTCGGGTTGTAATGTCAAGTTGGGTTAAGGTGTCAAAGAAAGGATAAAGGCTCAAATAAATCCAATGTAATTCCCCTCCCCAAAGTATGCTAGATGGAAAAGAAATTTGTGGTAATAGCAAGGTGGTTTAGGGACCAATATTTAGGTAAGGCCACCGTTTGGTTGTGCTTGAACTGTTTGCACTCTTTTGGATCTTTGATAGCTCTCAAATTTTTTTCTTGTTTGTTTTTTTATTTTGCTCTTGAACTTTCGAGTTCTCTCTCTCTCTTTTTTTTTTTTGGTATTTCTCTCGGTGGCTCTTTTTGTAGGTTGGTCCACCTTGCCTAGAAGGTTGCTTCTATTCCCATGTCGTACACACTCATTCCACGGGTAAGAAATGTAAGTTTTGTGGTGGTGATGGATTATGGGGTGATGGCATTTTGGAATGTGGTGGTGTCTCGGATGTAGCTTGTACACGAACCAATCTGCCGGACGATCGAGCCCAACCTTTGTCACCGTAATTCTTCCTCCAGCCCCCAATCCTGAACACAAGTCTCAACTTAGAAAGACCCAAAGAAAGGACTTGAAAACAAAGACTCATGATTTTTAAAAGACCCTCAGTAGCCCCTAAGGTGAATGAGCCTATGACGTCTATATGAACTCGAATGCATGATGACGACAGAGTCACGACAACACTATGCAAGATGCATGCAGAACTGACTTCGACATGTATGACAATGTATAGATGCTTCCTAAAATGACCCTAGATCACTTAATGAATGACTTGTCTAGACTTCTAGTGCATGAGACATAGTGAACAAATGGAGACATTGATGAATGCAAGACTTAGACTTTTGTACAAATGCAGATGCAAAATGACGACAACGCAGACATGACGACTAGTTATGAATCCGAGCATGGAGCTTCTAATACGTAAAATGCAATACAATGCAAAGAAATGAAAAAGAAGAAAATAAAAACCTAAGCCTAAATGCCTGATTATTTCCCCTTATATCAAAGGAAAATTAAAGTCGATGACGATGAACGAAAAATAGAAAAAGACGGATCATCCTATTTTTTGATTTTTCTAGACTCAAAGAAAATGGAAAATGGGATAAAATAAAATAAAAAAGAATTTCAGCAATTTTGTTTATGATTTTTCGAAATTTTTTTTCGGGGGTTTTTTGTTAACGCAATTTTTTTTTGCGTTTCTTTTTTTTTGCCGAATCTGAATTACATCAAAAAAAAAAAAAAAAAAAAAAAAAAGTGGGAGAGGGGAATTGGAGAGACTGACTCTTCTTTTTTTTCGCTAAAAGGTCTTAGAAAATTGTTCATGACTTCGACGCTATATGAAAATATATCATCGGGGAAGCGAGTGCTCATTGAATTGAATTCTCGCACTATTTTCGGGCATTAGGAACTACCTAAAAGAAAAAGACTCTTAGCATGTAAGTACATGTTGGCACATAGTCACGACATTTATGCATTCAGGCAAGCATTACAACGACGCAGTTACAGACAAATATGTGATCAGACGGGCATTAAAACGACAGATGCACGACAAGCAAGCGAATGCTCGAATGTGGGCTAGAGGCTTTTGGCTCCTGTGAGGTTACCATGACAAATTACAATTTCCGTTCGGCGGATGGTCGACACATAAATTGTCATTCTTTCTCACCAACAAGAGTCGATGAGTCATGGGTGAGGAAGCGTCGGTTTCCTTGATAGGACATTCTATATATTCCTTTAGATATACGGGTTGTCTACGAGTTACGACACAAACTTCCTCGAGGGTTGATAAGCGTCAAAAAGGTTGTGCCAAGGCACATGCAAATGATGCAAATGATGCAATATATGAAACATGTAATTAAAAAAATAAGCACACTTGACTTTCGAGTCTCACCCTGGCCTCTTAAATAAGTCCCTAGTGACGTCGCCACTGTAAGGACCCGGGATTTTCCATCGTCCCACGGAGTGTGTCCTTATAGAAAACTTTTAAGTTGGGGGTTTAGATAAGTTTAAGGGACCATCGAGTTAAAAACGTTTTTGTAAAGACTTGAATTGAATAAAAACCATCAAAGAGGTCACAAATCTGTTATCGGCGTTTTATCAAAGGGACAAATCGAAAGGACAACCCGAAGGGACAACCCAATAGTGGGATAAGTGAACTGGTCATGTTTTTAGAAACACTCCCGCTCATATAGAACATATGAGTACCCAAGAATAAAAGGTTCGGGGGCGAAGGTACGAGGTGGGAAGGTGTTAGGCACCCAACTCGCCCGTATTATGACGGCCTCTACTAACTAAAGTTTGCTTAATAATCGAAACACATAATTCTCATGCAAAACCAGATTATCAACCTAGACTTAGACTATTAATGGTTCATCACAAGCATCACAACATTTATTATTGACCCTTATTTTGACATGCATTCGATTGGCAAATTGCGCATTACAACGACTAGAGATGCTTGGAAAGACAATATTTAGTAAGCAATAAAAGACGTTATTGGCATACATTATGACTACAAGAAAAATAAACAATTAAGCCATTAAATTAATTTGAGCCCTCAGGAGTTAGTACCTGAACTATAGGCTATTTAGCAAAAATAGTAAAGACAAGATCTCAAGTAAAGTATTTGGAAGAAAGAGAGGGAAGCTCGGGAGTACTCAACCGAGAATGGAGGTTGTCAACTGTAGACTGTGTATTTTGAACTGAGGGTCGAGGGTTATATTTATAGGGAAGGAAATAGGGTTGGACGGGTGGAGAGATGACCGAAAATCAGATTTTGGGCTTAAAAAAAGACGTGCCTGGAGACCCAGCGAGCGCCGCAAGGTTTATGACATCCAGTCTATTTTTAATTTTCGGCGGAATTTTAGTATTCCGAAAATAGTAAAAGACCGTTTTACCCTTTTGCGGTAAAAGATGGTTTTAACCCCGGTTAGAAACTTGGCCACCGGGTGTCGAAAAAAGACACGAGAGGTATCGTTGGAAAGATCTTGAACGGGGCTTTTAAAGGTGAAGGAGTGATGGAGGAAAAACCTGAGACCTTATTTTACCTATTAAAGCAAAAATTGCGTTCAAGTTTATAAATTACTCCTTTCATCATCGGGCTTTTGCGGGGAAATCTGAAGGCGCTTTTTTGGCGTCTACACTTCCTAGCTCGTACTCACGCCCCCGAACTCATTCATGAAGTCATTTTCCCCAATAGGGATTGGGGTGCACAAGAATCGAATTAACGTCTTTTTAGACTATTGACTTGACTCCAAGGGTTTCAAATTTTCTTGCATTTGGTGGCGACTTCCGACAATCTTAATCATGTCCCTAGTACAAAAGGATAAATGTTCATGTGCATTCACATTCGAGAGATTCACAAACTAATGACGTTCTCCCAGGGTACCCCGCCGGCCATCGAGGGAAAATTCTGGTAGCCTACATTGGGTCCTGGGGTGGAAGCTTTTGACAAACAACACCCACTCTAGATAAATAGCATCTGTAAGATAGTATCCCATGTTTTAAGGAGTGTTGTTTATCGTAAATTCCATTTGCAACATCTTTGAACAATGGAGATTGATTGAGAACATTAATGTTCTTGCTTGTACCAGGGATCCCGAAGAATGCATGCCAGATCCATAAATATGCCAAAACAACTGCTTTGAGCATGATTGTAGGTAGACCTGTCAATTGGGTCGGGCGGGTTGGCTTCGGGTCGGGTCATGTCTGGTTAGAGTCACTAGCGGGTCGGGTCGTTTCTGGTTCGGGTTGAGAAATGCCTGACCATGACCCAGTGTTGTCGGGTTCGGGTCGACCCACCAGGTCGGGTGACCCAAAATTTTTTATTTTTTGCGTCAATTATATAGTCAATTATGTTTTCAAATGGTATATTTGTACACATATACTCTAATTTATAACTATTGTATTAACTACATACGTATTTTATTGACGTTTTGGAATGTATATACACCTATATGATATTTTTAATATTTTGTTTAGTTATTCGATAAGTTGTACAATATAATTCTGTTCATTTGAGGGTAGTTAAGAGCAAAAATTTATCATTTTGAGAGAATAAATATGTAGAGAAAAAGTTAATGAAACACAAAAAAAGTTTTATATGGTTTTTAGGATAACTTAGTTCAACTTTTTATTTATAATTACAAATTGTTCTATTTTGGGGGTCAAAAGGGTCAACCCACTAACGGGCCGGATTTGACCCAAAAACACCGGGTTAATCGGGTTCGGATTAAACCGGGTTCCGGGTCAAAAAATCAGTGTCAGGACCCTGAAAAAATGGGTCGGGTCGGGTTTTCGGGTCAGGTCGGGCTTTCGGGTCGGGTCGAAAATTGACAGGTCTAATTGTAGGATAGCCATGATCATCTCGAGTGTATTGGCCTTTCCACTGGACAATTCTACGCCCAATGCATACAGTCAAAGTACCTAACATGTCAGGAATTTCATGTTGCTTACTACGCGTGCAACATCATTCGCATTAGGCTTTCTTATGTATTGGTATAGACAACCAAATGTGCCCCCCTGGCGTAATGCCCAATGATGATAACCTATTATCATGTTAAAGAAATGAATGTCAATGCTCGACGTAATTGTGCTCCTTTGAAACCCCTTTACCCATCCTCAATCAGGATGTTATTAATTTTAATATCCACAAATATCCCTTTTCATAAGCTTTCCAACGCTATCACATTTGTCCCAAATGGGTATCGGAGTCAAAAGTTATGATTTAATGAAGTAACGGGGTAAAAACGATGTTCTCATACCCGCATATCACGGTTTAAGATTGATTTTTAGCCATTAAGGGATTACTTGGCGTATGATCCCACTAGGCTTGTATTCCCCTTTGAATTAGCTTTTCAATGATGTATTATGGACCAAAATCCCATTAGAAACGAATGAGATATGATCCGATGATTGATTCATGCATTGAAACGGACATCACTCTAGTGTTTGGGCCATAACTCATGAGGATACTTATGATATGTGATCCCAAAATATGTCAAAAGAAAGCCTTTTGAATAAGGAATCCAACAAACTAAGAATTAAGTCAATCCAAGTTCAAACAAGAGCGCCAGTGGCGTTTCTGTGCGAGCGAAAACAAATTTCCCTACCGCCGGCCCGAGCGAGCTGTAGTAACCCGAAAATTTAAACTCAATTATTAAACTAAAATAGTAATTAATTAGCATAAAATTTTTCGCATAACATACTAAACTATATATTAATCTCGTTTAAAACTAAAACCAACTTGACTAACAAACTAAACTACTCAATTAGCTTACTTAACTTATCTTTACGGTTTTACTTAGTATAATTAAACCCTTGTTTATGTTAATGACCAAATTAGGACATGTTAGGCAAGGATTAGCAAAATTCCACTTTCTCCTAATTGATCTACTATTAATTATAGCTTACTTGTCAACTTACCATGACATTTCTTTACGCTTGTCATTCTTTTACTTTGACACCATATTTTGTATGCTTACTAAGCCTAACTAGAAAACATGTCATGTTCAAGTGTTTGCTAATGTAACTAAGCTAAGAAAATAAATAAAAACCATGCAAGGGGGAAGGAAGAGTTACGGTTAAGAGAGAAAGGAAGAATAAGAGCAAAGGCATATGCCTTTATAAATCAAAGCAAAAAGAAGAGAAAGAAACCAATAGAATGAAAAGGCAAAATCTTACTTTCTTCTTCCAAATGTTAACACCCCAAACACAAGTAAACTAAAAGCCTTCAAAAGCTTACAAAGCTCATATTTGCTCATCTTTTTCTCTTCCCAAAATCTTACACCATCATCAACATATATTCCACATTCTCTTTGCACTATTCTTCATCAAAAGCTCATAAATCTTTCTAAGTAAACCAAGAACAAAATGAATTAGAAAGAAGAAGGGGGAAAGCCGTGAGGTAAAAAGAGAAAAGAGAAGAATTTTTGGTAAGAAAAGCTTAAACAAACTCATGCAATAATCATCTGTACATATTTCTTATACTTGTTCCTAATTATTCCATTCTTATTCTAAACTCTAACTCATGCACTATTTCTTTTCTTCACCACAGTATCCACCACCTTAGCTCCACCGTCACCCGAACGTGAAGCTCCCAGACCTTCAAGAGCCACCACGAGACACCACCAAGGTTTAACCTCTTGCATTACTATTTATCTAAAGACTTGTTATTATCACCTAAGAGTTCTTATTTAATAAATAAAACCCTAGCAAGTATATATATAACTATAATCGAAAGTATAAGAGAAAAAGGTTTGAGAAACCAAGATCTAAATAATCTTGACTTAGAAATCCAAATTATGTTGTTGCATGTCCATTTATAAACTTACGTAAACTTGATCTTGACCCATTATGACCAAAATTATTTATTCACTATCTATCTTTACATTTCCTTAAATTTCTTTAATTTCAAACCTAGCACTTTTGAAAGTTAAAATGAAATGATTATAAAGATTTGGGAATTGAAAAGAGTAATATTGAGTATAAAAGGACTTAAAGCCGAAAAGGAATAAAAAGAAAAGAAAAGAAAAGAATGTTTATTAATACTTGAACATGTTTGTTTAATTAATTAGGGACTTGTGCTAGTAGTGAGTGACCAAGGAAGCTAAGGAAAGGAAGTGTGTTTTTGGAGCTTGAGGAAGGTATACTCATGTCCACTAAAACCCCCTATTTCGATTTAATGAACTAAGGAAGATAACCATGGATTTTACTATAATTATATGCTATATGTATTTATAATATATGTATAATTATGGGTATATTTGTGAAGTTGTGAGGATAAGTTGTATAAAATTATTTTCGTGACATGCCCGAAAGGATATGAGATTGCATGTTAATGTTTGCTTGATAATTATATAGGAATTAATATTTATTTAAGCTTGATAATTATATATATATAGCCGAATAGATTATGATCTAGATGTTAAGTTATTGGATGTTTGTTTAGTGATTTACTTGCTTATTAAAGCTATATATTTATGAGTATGCGAATATGATGATTGAATGAGCTCAAGGTTGATTGATTATATTTACTTGATAAATTGCATGTAAAGTTACGGCTATGTTGAAGTATGTATATTGATCGATTGTATTTTGCATATCCAAGTGACCAAGTTAATGTTAATAAGAGCCTATGAGTTTAGATACATGCATGTACGAATATATTGAATGATCAAATGACAAGTACATTATTATTGTGATATGGAACAAGTTTGGGAAGTATATGATTTATGATAATCGATTACACAAGTGATGATATATGATCATGTTTATTGAGATGAATATGACCGATTTAGACAAAGACAAGCATGTCTACTAATTTATTTGTAGTGTGCTCCCAAACTTGGTACATTTGGGATATTGAAAAGCGTGCCTAGTGTGCACACTTTAAGAAAAAGATGTAGGGTTAAACCCATTGTGATTATACTGTAGGGATTAACTAATCATGAGTATCTCGCCTAATCATGGTTTAATCTGAAGTTTATGTAGGGTATAAACCCGAAGTGATATGATTACGCCAAAAAGGCCAAATGAATGAATTATGATTTGTAAGGTCATCGAACCCGAGTGTAGGACTCACAGAGTCTGAGTTGTGCTTTGCTCTTCCTCACTACCTAACCTAGAAGTCTAGTTTTTGCATGTTGTGACTTGAGTTATTCAATAGATTAACAGACCTCAAAGGTCATTTTCTGAGTAATTGTGAGCTTGTGTGTATTGATAGTTGGTTACTACTCTTTGCATGTGAATCTTGTACGTATGCATGGCTTTGTACGTAAAAGAACAAGTTAACTATGATTATAAGAACCAACAATTTCTTCAAAGAATGATTATTGATATTATTATTAATATTATTATTATGAGTGACGGTTGTTAATGCTAAATGTATTTTGAGTATAAAAGAAATGTATTTTAGAAATTGGGGTGAGTATTGCTTAGTTTTCGCTGATTTTCTTTTGTTTTTGTCTCATCTCTTCTTGCCTGGATATTGGATCATTTTGACAGATTTTTGGCAAGGGAGAGAGTGAAGAATGAAAGGAACCCTTTTGTGCATGCTTATCGCATGTTTTTGCTGTTGTATAACTCCTTGGCTTCCGCAGATGGAGGAGAACCCCATATGATTTAGTAGAATACTTAGTAATGTAGTCTTTGAACAATATAACCATGTAACCTCTACTTTTATAATATAATATAATCAAGTATGTTTGTTGTTCTCTATATCGATCTTCGCCTTGTGCTTGTCTTGTTACAAGTACGACAGTAATGTCTTGGATTGGATTAAGGGCCCATAAACATGTTTAATTAGAGGTATCCAATCCGGGGCGTTACAAGATGGTATCAAAGCATATAAAATACTTAAAAGAGAATTAGGAAAGCTATAACTTCTTTGCGTATGACTTGTGTGTACTTATATGTGATTGCTTGATCTTATTTGACTCACTATCTGCTATTTGTTTATCTTATTTGATAGATGCAGTAACCTGACCCTTATGTGCTCGTGAACCCTCTCAACATCCCAAACCCTCCACCTCACCTTGCGACTTTACGTAAGCACCCTGAGGAAACTATAGCTGAATATGTGCATCGTTTTCACCTTGCATGTAGAGTCTTTGCTCCTTTTACTAGTGAAGCCGCTGATTTTCCCGGTTGGCAAGTGTATAATCTGTTAAGGACTTTTCTTTCAGTTGAACCCTGATTAAGTGTGAAGTTGAACTATATGAGTATTATGAATGATGGGATTCACTATAATTGGGATCACTACATGTGTGGGGATGATTGGTACTTGACCCTAGGTTATATGTCGGGTGTTTTGCAACAAAAAATAATAGTGACGGGTTGATGAGGCGTCATTAATGAGCGTGTCAGTAAAATATTTGCGACAGCTGCAGCCATCACAAAAATTATTGGCACTTAAAGCCGTCACAGAAATTGTTACAGCTACAAGCGTCACTATTTTCGGTGACGTGTGCAGCGCGTATTTGTACCCTATGACACGCTTCACGTGCAGCAAATGCTATTGCTGTTTGTAGATTAATTTGTCCAATCTTATTTTTACAATTTCTATAGCTTTGTTTTCCTTTTTATTTGCATTGGAGCTCTTGTGGCTCTAAGGACTACAATAAAATCAAAAGGTCATAACTTGCACAAAAAAAAGAACAAGCAAATTCAAATATAATACTTCTGCTATCACTTTTTTCATTAGATAATAATTTCAAATACAATTATATCTCATTTGATCAACACTCTGCCAACTTCACTTTGCATAAAATCTTAGATGTAATAGTTCCAAATCTCCTTGGTTACAAATGATAATAAAAAATTAACATATTCCTATACCTATTCACATCTCCTAACAGCACCTTGTTCTCCTCCCATGCCATCACCACCAACTTTAGCAGGAAATTAATACTAGTGCTTAAAATTTCAACTTCTCTTTCATTTGCTAACCCTCAGAAATCCTGCAATCAATTTAACAGAAGCGTGTATGGGTTAGCATCAAAAGATAGTACAATTAACAATAAAAATGATCTAAAGCATCAACTCAGCATACAATGAACATCAAACTCTAAGAAACGTTACCTTCACTCCCCACATAGTACCCTATTGTTCCTTTGAGTTTGCATCCATTTAACAAAGCAAAAAAGCAAGCCCAAAGGAGCTAACATCAGATCTGAGAGAAACATGTCAGAAACATTGTGCAAATACCTTAAAAACATAACAAATCCAGCACCTAGAACAATCTTTATTTAGTAATCTTAATTTGCTAGATTGATTATTTTATCAATTCGACTTAATTCCACCTCAAGAACATGTCAAAATCATTGGAAAAAGAGTGCTGACAACAATGACCCACAACAAACATATTAGTCAAACTCAAATAAAAATGAAGAACTAAAAGTGGAGAGAGAATAATTATAAGAGATGGGAATTGGGGGAGGGGATGAACCTGATCAGATTCCGACCGTTCAATGAATATCATAAGTAGATTCGAGTGCTGAGTGTCACTTTCAACCTCCCACTGGCAACAATAAGCAGATCAGCAGATCCATTGAGGTTGCATAAGCAACTTCCATTGTAGAGAAAGATATGAAAGGGGGATGAGGAGCAAGAGAGAGAAGAGGCCAGAGGGAAGAGGAGAATTGGAGAGCGGCGGATTTGTTTATGGGGACTAGGTTTAAGAATCTCTAATGGACTGAATAAAGGAAATATGACCGCTTAGTGTGGGCAGATGTAAAATTTGGGCCCAAACTCTTCGGTTTCACTACTTTTTATTTTTTTAATGGGTATATTATGGATTGTGACGCTTGAAGCTATCACAACATTTAGTGACGATTAAAGGCGACAGGTGCCCCACACGTCACAAAAAATTCGTCACTACTGGACCATTTTGTTGTAGTGTTCCCGATACCATAGTACAGTATCGGAGGGGACGAATGCTTCGTTATCACCAATGGCCTCGTAACACCCAACCTTCTGTCATTGCCCGACCATCCGTGACTCCACCACCACCTCGGCTGACAGTGTACCGACCGCCAGCTGTGCCTACAGCCACTTCTCCGGAGCAGCCGGTGCCACTCAACGTGATACTACCAAGGGGACTTGCAAATGGCTTCTTGGTGCAATATGATAGGGGATGTTCTGCGGGTGGATGTTAGATGTCAAGGGTACAAGTGATCATGCATGGGTGAAGCTTTGTGGTATTTAGTTGCTTATGAACTTGTCTTATGTGGTAGTTCGAACAATTTTACTTTGGTGTTGTAATATTTAGCCTATGACCAAGACTTTAGCTAGATAGGTCATATGGTATGTTGTGATGTTAGCCTTAACCTGTTTTGCACTCTTGTAGGCTAACCGGATGTATTGCTACCAAGCTACTAAGAACCTTGAACTTATTTTCTATGTTTATCTATGATTATGATGCATGATTTAAGTGGTAATTGTTTGCATAAGTAGGAAATAAGACCCTTAAAGCATGGAAAAGGTAACTAGAGATCATGTTTAGGAGGAACTCATATCACCTAATGATTATATGCCATACTTAATTATTGCTATTCATATAGCTGAAAATGTTTGGAGCGAAGAACCAACAACACCTGTAGACCCTAATGATGACCAAGGACAAGATGATCGTCTAGAATCACTAGAGACCTTGTGCCAATTCTTTGGCAATGCAATTAAGCAACAAATGGAGGATAAAGAGAAAGAGAAAGCCAAGGCTGGAGCTGAGGCTAAAGACCCACAGGCTGTTATGCTTAAGAACATAGCCGCCCACTCACCACCTACTTTAGAGGGAGGATCCGATCCATTAGCCTTAGAAAACTGGATCAGGAACATGGAAAAACTATTTAAGGCTATAGGTTGTCCCGAGAGTCTGAAAGTGAAGAGTGGACAATACTACCTTAGAGGAGAGGCAGATGATTGGTGGCAAGTATGTAAGGAAGCTTACTTAGAGGATAAGGAATTTAATTGGGAGAAGTTTGTTACAAGGATTAGGGAGAGATTTTACCCTAGAGCTTTGAGAAGGAGGAAACAACAGGAATTTGAGGACTTGACTCAAGGAAATATGAGTGTGATCGCATATGCTGCCAAATTTCATGAGTTGTCTCGATTTGTTGAGAATTTGGTTAAGGATGAGAAGGAAAGAGTTAAAAGGTTTGAGGACAGACTTATCTGGTATATTCAAGAACTAGTGGCAGGATGATCTAGTACTTTTCAGGACGCTTATGATAAGGCTATTAAAATTAAGAGAATTCGTGATAGGAGAGTTGTGATAATTGGAAAACGTCGTTACATAGAGGAAAAGAGTGAAGGATCTAATGGAGGTAACTGGAGAAAGAAATTTAGGAGTGATACACCAGCTAAGTGTATCAGTTCTTATCTCCCTAGTAGCCATGGAGATAGTAGGAGAAATGGAGGATCACAGTTCTTTCCTAGGAATGGAAATGGGAATAGTGTTTGTCGTAGATGTGGGATATTTCATCCCGGTCGTCCGTGTCCTGCTAATCAAGGAAGTTGTTTTATATGTCACCAGCCTGGGCATAGAGCGAACATGTGTCCTAACAAGAGGAAATTTCCCTCTGGAAATAATTTTAACTGTAGTGGCAACTCGTTAGCTAACCCCAACTGTGGCAACAATAATACTCAGACACGATGAAATCCAAACCCAGCGACACGTGTGACCTTTGCACGACCTATTGTTAGCCAGGCAGTGAGTAGCAACAAGGGGAAAATACATGCTATGAGTCAGCGTGACGTAGACGCAAACCCGAATGTTGTGACCGATACTTTTGTTATTCAATCTTACCCTGCTTATGTGTTATTTGATACTGGTGCAACTCATTCATTTATAGCCACATCATTCATGACTAAACACGGGTCAACACCAAAACTACTCATGTTAAATGGATATTACCCCACCTAATGGTATTACTGTGTCGTGTTGGAACATGAGAAATGATTGTCCTATTGTGATTGTTAAGACGTCATTACCTAGGGATTTGATTTAGTTTGACTTGTCAGATTTTGATGCTATCTTAGGGATGGATTGGTTGAGTATCGTGCAAGAATTGAGTATCATTTGCAAAAAGTTTCACTTAGAACCCCACGAGGAGGTAGAGTTTCGTATAGAGGAGTGATAACTGAACCTAGAATTAATATTGTTTCTGCAATGAACATTAAATCACAAATTAGGAAGGGTTATCCAGTTTATCTGTGTTATGTGAGTAATAGGAAACCGACTTCAAATGAATTAGGTAAAATTCCAGTTGTGTCTGAATTACCTGAGGTCTTTCCTGATGAAATTCCCGGTATGCCTCCGCAAAGAAGAATCATAGACTTCAATATCAATCTTATTCCAGGACCCGCACCCATATCTAAAGCACCTTATAGAATGGCCCCAGCAGAATTGGAAGAATTGAAAAAGCAATTAGAGAATTTATTAGAGAAAAGGTACATTCGACCTAGTGTTTCACCTTGGGGAGCCCCAGTCTTATTTGTGAAAAAGAAAGATGGTAGTTTGAGGTTGTGTATTGATTATCGAGAGTTCAACAAAGTCATTATTAAGAATAGATACCCGTTGCCTAGAATTGATGATTTATTTGACCAATTGAAAGGGGCAAGGATATATTCTAAAATTGATTTGAGATCAGGATATCATCACTTGAGGATTAAAGAGGAGGATATACCTAAAACTGCATTTAGGACTCGATATGGGCATTATGAATTCACTGTTATGCCTTTTTGGTTAACTAATGCTCCAGCCGCATTTATGGATCTTATGCATCGGATTTTTCAGCCATACCTTGATCATTTTGTTGTAGTTTTCATAGATGATATCTTAGTGTATTCCAAGAATAGGGATGATCATTTTAAGCATTTGAGAGTCGTATTACAGACCCTTAGAGATCATCAGTTGTATGCTAAGCTTTATAAGTGTGAATTCTGGTTGGAAGAAGTAGCATTTTTGGGACATGTTATCACTAAGGATGGGATTTCTGTAGACCCTAGCAAGATTAAGGCAGTTAAGGAGTGGACTAAACCTACTAACGTGGGCGAAGTCCGCAGCTTTTTGGGATTAGCCGGATATTATCGAAGATTTCTAGAGAATTTTTCTAAGTTAGCTCAACCCTTAACCAATTATCTTAGGAAGACCACAAAATTTGCATGGAGTGAGAAGTGTGAATTAGCTTTCCAGGAGTTGAAGAAGAGACTGACGACTGCACCTGTTTTAGCTTTACCAACGGAAGGAGAGGAATATGAAGTTTATAGTGATGCGTCTAAGAATGGACTAGGTTGTGTGTTGATGCAGAATGGGAGAGTGGTTGCTTATGCTTCACGACAGTTGAAACCATATGAGGTTAATTATCCTACCCATGACCTAGAATTAGCTGCAGTTGTGTTTGCTCTTAAGATTTGGAGGCATTACTTGTACGGAGTTAAGTGTAGAGTTTTCACTGATCATAAGAGTCTTAAGTACATTTTCACCCAAAGAGAGTTAAATTTGAGGCAGAGAAAATGGTTAGATTTGCTTAAGGACTTTGATTTGGAGATTAAGTATCACGAAGGGAAAGCAAATGTAGTAGCAGATGCACTTAGCAGAAAGACTAGACATTCCATGGGGGTACCTGAGAAATTAAGAGAGGAGATGGAGAAATTGAACTTGGAGATTGTAAAGCCAGGCGTACCAGATGGAGTTATTAGTAGTCTTACCGTTTGACCTACTTTGTTTGATGAGATTCATGAATTGCAAGTTAATGATCGACAAATTCAGAAGATTAGGGAAGCTTTGAGGTTAGGAAAAGCCGAAGGATTTGAGGAACATGAGGACAGAAGTTTAAGATTTAAAGGACGTTGGTGTGTGCCTAAGAATGAGGAATTAAGAAAGAGAATTCTGGAAGAAGCACACAATACACCTTATTATGTTCACCCTGGAGGAAATAGGTTGTATAAGGATTTGAAGAAGTATTTCTGGTGGAAAGAATTGAAATCTGAGGTAGCTCAGTTTGTAGCCTGATGTCTTACTTGTTAGAAGGTTAAAAGTCATTTTCAGAGACCTGGAGGATTACTACAGCCTTTAGAGATTCTAAGTTTGAAATGGGAGTCAATATCTATGGATTTTGTTACTGGATTACCAGCTACTGCTAAAGGAATGAATGCTATTTGGGTAATAGTAGATAGGTTAACCAAGGTAGCAAGGTTTATAGCCATCAAGCATACTTGGAGTATGAACCAATTGGCTGAAGCTCATGTTAGGGATATTGTGAGATTACATGGAGTACCACAGACATAATTTCAGATACAGATTCGAGGTTTTTATCACATTTTTGGGATAAATTACAAGATGCATTTGGGACTAACTTGAAATTTAGCACTGCATTTCACCCTCCTACAGATGGACAGACTGAGAGAACCATTCGTACTCTTGAGGACATGTTAAGGTCTAGCACTTTGGAGTTTAAAGGAACTTGGGAGAAACAATTGCCATTAATTGAGTTTTCTTATGACAACAGTTATCATAGTAGCATAGATCAAGCACCCTATGAAGCATTATATGGGAGGAAATGTAGGAGTCCATTATGTTGGAATGATATTGGTGAGACTTTGATATTAGGACCAGAGATGATTCAGGAGACTACGGATCAGATCCGAATGATTAAGGATAAGTTGAAATTTGCTCAGGACCGACAGAAGAGTTATAGTGATAGAAGAAGAACACCACTTGAATTTCAGATTGGAGATAAGGTTATGTTGAAGATTTCACCGATGAACGGGATTAAGAGATTTGAAAGGAAGGGGAAATTAAGTCCTAAGTATATCGGACCCTATGAGATATTGATCGAGTAGGAGAAGTTGCTTATCGATTAGCTTTACCACCTCAACTTTCTAAAATTCATGACGTATTTCATGTATCCCAAATTCGAAAATATCTTCCAAATCAAACCCACGTGATCAGACCGGAGCCAATCAGTTTAGATGAGGATCTAACTTTTGAAGAGAAACCAGTACCTATTCTAGATCGTAAGGATAGGGTACTTCGGAATAAAGTTACACCATTAGTAAAAGTACTTTGGAGTAGTCAGACCGTAGAAGAAGCTACCTGGGAATCTGAAGCTAACATGCAGACCCAATACCCCTACCTCTTCGAATATGGTTAGTCGTTGCTTTAAATTTCAGGACAAAATTTCTTTATGTTGGGTAGATTGTAGTAACCCGAAAGTTTAAACTCAATTATTAAACTAAAATAGTAATTAATTAGCATAAAAGTTTTCGCTTAACATGCTAAGTGTGATTAATGTCTCTAATTCATGCATTTACGTAAATATAAAACTAAACTATATATTAATCTCGTTTAAAACTAAAACCAACTTGATTAATTAACTAAACTACTCAATTAGCTTACTTAACTTATGTTTACGGTTTTACTTATTATAATTAAACCCTTGCTTATGTTGATGACCGAATTAGGACATGTTAGGCTATGATAAGAAAAATTCCACTTTCTCCTAATTGATCTACTATTCATTTGAGCTTACTTGTCAACTTACCATGATATTTCTTTACACTTGTCATTCTTTTACTTTGACACCATATTTTGTATGCTTACTAAGCCTAACTAGAAAACATGTCATGTTCTAGTGTTTGCTAATGTAACTAAGCTAAGAAAAGAAATAAAACCCATGCAAGGGGAAAGGGAGAGTTACAGTAAAGAGAGAAAGGAAGCATAAGAGAAAAGGCATATGCCTTTATAAATCAAAGCAAAAATAAGAGAAAGAAACCAATAGAATGAAAAGGCAAAATCTTATTACTTTCTTCTTCCAAATATTAACACCACAAACACAAGTAAACTAAAAGCCTTCAAAAGCTTACAAAGCTCATCTTTGCTCATCTTTTTCTCTTCCCAAAATCGTACACCATCTTCAACATACATTCCACTTTCTCTTTGCACTATTCTTCATCAAAAGCTCATAAATCTTTCTAAGTAAACCAAATACAAAATGAAGTAGAAAGAAGAAGGGGGAAAGCCGTGAGGCAGAGAAGAAAAAAGAGAAGAATTTTGGTAAGAAAAACTTAAACAAACTCATGCAATAGTCATCTATACATATTTCCTGTACATGTTCCTAATTATTCCATTCTTATTCTAAACTCTAACTCATGCAGTATTTCTTTTCTTCACCACCGTATCCACCACGATAGCTCCACCGTCACCCAAACGTGAAGCTCCCGGACCTTCAAGAGCCACCACGTGGCACCACCAAGGTTTAACCTCTTGCATTACTATTTATCTAAAGACTTGTTATTATTAACTAAGAGTTCTTATGTAATAAATAAAACCCTAGCAAGTATATATATAAATATAATCGAAAGTATAAGAGAAATAGGTTTGAGAAACCAAGATCTAAATAATCTTGACTTAGAAATCCAAATTATGTTGTTGCATGTCCATTTATAAACTTACGTAAACTTGATCTTGACCCATTATGACCAAAATCATTTATTCACTATTTATCTCTAATTTTCCCTAAATTTCTTTAATTTCAAACCTAGCACTTTCAAAAGTTAAAATCAAACGATAATAAAGATTTGGGAATTGAAAAGAGTAATATTTGACTATAAAAGGACTTGAAGCCGAAAAGGAATAAAAAGAAAAGGAAAAGAATGTTTATTAATACTTGAACATGTTTGTTTAATTAATTAGGGACTTGTGCTAGTAGTGAGTGACCAAGGAAGCTAAGGAAATGAACTGTGTTTTTGGAGCTTGAGGAAGGTATACTCATGTCCACTAAAAACCCCTATTTCGATTTCATGAATTAAGGAAGATAACCATAGATTTTCCTATAATTATATGCTATATGTATTTATAATATATGTATAATTATGGGTATATTTGTGAAGTTGTGAGGATAAGTTGTATATGATTATTTTCGTGACATGACCGAATGGATATGAGATTGAAGGTTAATGTCTGCTTGATAATTATATAGGAATCGATATTTATTTAAGCTTGATATATATAAACAAAAAATAAGTCAAAGGCATACAAGCAGGAACAATCAGATACTCAAAGAACCACAACTGCCATACAAGCAAAAACAATCAAATACGGATCTACTACAAAGTACGCATATAAACAAAGATATATATATATATATATATATATATATATATATATATATATATATATATCCGAATGGATTATGGTCTTGATGTTAAGTTATTGGATGTTTGTTGAGTGACTTACTTGATTATTAAAGCTATATATTTATGAGTATGCGAATATGATGATTGAATAAGCTCAAGGATGATTGATTATATTTACTTGATAAATTGCATGTAAAGTTACGGCTATGTTGAAGTATGTATATTGATCGATTATGTTTTGCATATCCAAGTGACCAAGTTGATGTTAATAAGAGCCTATGAGTTTAGATACATGCATGTACGAATATATTGAATGATCAAATGACAGGTACATGATTATTGTGATATGGAACAAGTTTGGAAAGTATATGATTTATGATAATCGATTATACAAGTGATGATATATGATCATATTTATTGAGATGAATATGACCCATTTAGAGAAAGACAAGCATGTCTACTAACTTATTTGTAGTGTGCTCCCAAACTTGGTACCCTTGGGATATTGAAGAGCATGCCTAGTGTGCACACTTTAATAAAATGATGTAGGGTTAAACCCATTGTGATTAAGCTGTAGGGATTAACTAATCCTGAGTATCTCACTTAATCATGGTTTAATTTGAAGTTTATGTAGGGTATAAACTTGAAGTGATATGATTATGCCAAAAAGGCCAAATGAATGAATTATGATTTGTAGGGTCATCAAACCTGAGTGTATGACTCACAGAGTCTGAGTTGTGCTATGCTCTTCCTCACTACCTAACCTAGAAGTCTAGTTTTTGCATGTTGTGACTTGAGTTATTCAATAGATTAATAGACCTCAAAGGTCATTTTCTGAGTAATTGTGAGCTTGTGTGTATTGATAGTTTCCTACTACTCTCTGCATGTGAATCTTGTACGTATGCATGGCTTTGTACGTAAATGAACAAGTTAACTATGATTATAAAAACAGACAATCTCTTCAAAGAACGATTATTGATATTATTATAAATATTATTATTATGAGTGATGGTTGTTAATGCTTAATGTATTTTGAGTATAAACAAAATGTATTTTACAAAGTGGGGTGAGTATTGCTTAGCTTTTGCTAATTTTCTTTTGTTTTTGTGTCATCTCTTCTTGCGTGGATATTGGATCATTTTGGCAGATTTCGGGCAAGGGCGAGAGGGAAGAATGAAAGGAACCCTTTTGTGCATGCTTATCGAATATTTTTGCTGTTGTATAACTCAGTGGCTTCCGCAGATGGAGCAGAACCCCATATGATTTAGTAGAATAGTTAGTAATGTATTCTTTGAACAATATAGCCATGTAACCTCTACTTTTATAATATAATATAATCTAGTATGTTTGTTGTTCTCTATATCGATCTTCGCCTTGTGCTTGTCTTGTTACAAGTGCGACAGTAATGTCTTGGATTGGATTAAGAGCCCATAAGCATGTTTAATTAGAGTTATCCAATCCGGGGCGTTACACAAGCCGAGCCGTATGCCGCTACTGGAGCTCTGGCGGCAATATTGAGGGCCGCTGGGCATCAGCAGCGCTCCGTGTGGCTGCTAGGTATTGTTTGTGGCTCGAGAACCCTAATTTGACCTCTTTTTCGGCCCAATGCCTATTAATAACTCCCTTTCACGGGGTTAACACTCATTATTATGGGATTCAACGAAAGAGAATCCTAATCTCTCTCTCTCTCTCTCTCTCTCCTCTCTCTCCTCTCTCTTATACAACCCTAAGCAAAATATTCAAGCCTTCATCAACCCTATTCAAGAGAAAATCCATACTCAAGATCAAGGCATATACAAGAGAACTTAACATTCAATTCTAGTGCAAAAAAGGTTAACCTGAGGCAATTTTCTCAATCTTTCAAAAGTCTTTTTGAAACTATGTTTACTTTTATTATGATTATGATTTTGGTTAATATGTATAGCATGTTTTGATTGTTTTAATTTCTTTAATAACTCTAGCATGCTTAGATCATTTTGTTATTAATCATATTCATGTCCAGATAATTGGTTCGTATGTTTCAATTAGTTCATTGCATCTTTACTGTAAATATTGCATGTTTGCGTGATTAGCATATTTAATTAGCATATTAGCATAAAATTAGGGTTTTGCATGTAGTTAGCCCTAGATTTCATATTAGCATATTTTTTATATCTTTGTTTATTTTGTTTATAATTATTATTTTACTTCCATTAAAGTTACTAGCAATATATTTGGTGTGCATATGCAATTTGGCGCGTTTAACAAGAACAGAAAGGTGGAGATTTATTTCTTTTATCTTTTTATTGGTTTGGTTTATTCTTGTTAATGAATGCATTCAATTGGATAATATGTGCAAAGCGATCACTTTAATAATTTGGTTAATTTAACCCACCTCATTAATTTAGGATCTTGGACGCCGGATTTGTCTAGAACCTTCCGATATGAATTAAGAATCAACATGGATGAGATTAGTAGAGCCCATTATTACGGGCGATTTAGATGAGATTCGTTTTGTCTTTTCATACCCACACCCCCGAACTCTATATTCTTTGGCCCCTTTTGAGTTATGAGTTAATTCCCAATCGGAATTGGGTGCACTTTTGTTGGTTTTCAATTGTTTCCTTAAAAATTGGTGGCGACTTCCCTATTTGCTTATTATTTCCCCTATCACAATTAATCATGATGCATATGACGTATTTTTTTTGGTTTAACTTACATGACATATAATTTAAGAACCACTAATCCCAAATAAATATTTAATTAGCGTCGAAAGGTGAGGGTTCTTACAATTGGGGTCTAAATGGACCATTCAGACCCCGACAAAAATCGAATTAGTATTCAATTAATCAATTGCAGTACTGGCTCCAATTTGTACATTGTAGACACCAAAAATTGTGTCGATGATAAGTCCCCATAAAAATTCGATGATGAAAGGATTGGATTTTGTTTGAGCTTGGGTTGCGAGAATGATTGCTCTGATGATTAGCCCAATTCATTTGAATTAACTAGCGGAAGCTTTTTGTACGGTGATCCAAACCAGTTAGACTTAATTCATTTGGAGTCCAAAGCTGAGAGATAGGCCTCTTTGAGCCCAAGGGCCCGAAAGGGAACCCAAACCCTTGAGTCAACCCTCGGTCAAACATGGGAACTCAGTCAAATCCCGCATGGACCCCCTCGAAATAGCCTCCCCCGCTTAGAAAGTATGTCAGGCGCCTATGCAGGCAGGCCGCTTCGGGTCCAAGCGGCCACGCTTGAGTTCAATCGGATTGACCGCTTGCCTAGCGGCTGAGCCGCTTGCCAAGCGGTTCAACCGCTTGGCCGAGCTGCATGGCCGCCTATACTCTTTCTTGCGGACGGCAAGTTCGAGGCCCATTCGATTTCCGTGTCAAACCCTAGCAGCTCCCCCTCTTCTATATAAACAAACCTTAAGGTTCAGTTGAAGAGGTTGGACATTCTCTCAATAGAGGTTGGCAGTTAGAGATAAAAGGTTGGTCTAAAAGTTGAACACTCTCTCTCTCCTATTAAAAAACTGTAAATTCTGATTCTACTCCTTCTTTAGGCTAGTCCTAACACCACAAAAATAAACCTTCATACTTCATCAAGAGCAAGTGTTCAAGCATGAAAACCCAATATAGTTCATTGTGAGCATCCAAGTAATCCAACCTGAGGGTTTTCATCAAATTTTATAATTGCTTGTCATTTACTAACGAATTTGGTTTATGTGATATGTACATGCATGGCGCGTTTTGAGCAAAAGGGCTTGTATTGAACTCCATGAATGAATGAATGGATGAATAGATGCATTATTTTTATTTATTTCTTTTATTATAAATCATGCTTTGTTGTGAATTAGTGGATAAATTGTCTTGTTTGTCTTCTAATTTGCAGGGTTAGCATATTTATTATTCTTAGCATAAAAAAGCAGGTAAATTTGATAAGTTGTTAAAAGTGGTCACATTAGTAATTGTTTGTTCAACCTATTAGTTAAAACTAGGAATTTGGACGAATTGAACCTTGTTTGGAACCGTAGCATTAATAATCGCATTGAATTGATTAGTAAAAGTCGTTGTTGTCAACGGGCGAGTTGGGTGCCTAACATCTTCCTAGCTCGTACTCACGCCCCCGAACTCATTTATGAAGTCAATTTCTCCAATAGGGATTGGGGTGCACAGGAATCGAGTTGACGTCTTTTTAGACTACCGACTTCACTCCAAGGGCTCCAAATTTCCTTAAATTTGGTGGCGACTTCTAACAATCTTAATCATGTCCTTAGTACGAAAGGAAAATCTTCATGTGCATTCACACTCGAGAGATTCATGAAACCCACGACGCTCTCCCAGACTATCCCGCCAGCCACTCGAAAAAGGGGAGAAAAATCCGGTAGCCTACAGTGGCGACTTCACTGGGGATATGATTAAGAGGGTGTAACTTGAAAATTAATTCAATGCCATTATTTTTGCTTGGTTCCCTACCTTGAGTGTTCTTATCATTATTTTTGTGACTTATCAATTCATCTTATTAAATTGCATCCGTTGCATTAATGTGCATGCGCGACTTTCGAGCTTGTTTTTACAAGTTCAAACTAGTTTCTTAGCGAGTGTGGTGAAGTGCCTTGGTGATAATCCACTCGATTCTTCTTTGCCAAGAAACATGAATCCCCCCCACCTCATGTACCTTCATACGTATTCGTCCATTCGACGAGTAGGATAACAAGGATGTGTAAGGACCCGGGATTTTCCTCCATCTATGTGTTACACGGAGTACGTCCTTATAGAAAATTTTGTAAGTTGGGGGTTAGATAAGTTCAAGGGACCATCGAGTTAGAAAAGATTTTGAAAAGACTTGAATTGAATAAAAAACAATGAAAGAGGTCACAAGTCTGCTATTAGCGTTTTATTGAAGGGACAAACCTAAGGGACAAAACCGAAGGGACAACCCAATAGCTCGATAAGTGAACTGATCATGTTTTTAGAAAGATCCGTTGACGGCTGTCAGATGCCAGCTGGATGTCGTCATAATGACAACATCCAGTCTATTTTAAATTTTCGGAGGATTTTAGTGTCCCGAAAAATATGAAAAGTTCATTTTACCCTGAGGCGGTAAAAGACGGTTCTACCCCCGATTCGCAACTTGGCGACCGGGAGTCGGAAAAAGTCATGAGAGGTGTCGTTGGAAAGCTCTTGAACGGGGCTTTTGATTGGGACTGGAATGAAGGAGTGACCGAGGAAAAACCTGAGACCTAATCTTACCCATGAAAGCAAAAATAGCGTTTAACTTTATAAATTACTCCTATCATCATCGGACTTTTGCGGACAAATCTGAAGGCGTTTTTTTGGCGTCTACAGAAGCCCCCACTTTGATCGAGCTTGAGTAAAAGTGAAGATCAAAGTATTTCGAAGGCGACATGCAGGATGCTGATGTGCACATGGTGTGTGAGAGTGTACAATATCTATGCATATGAAGATAAACCTGAGTTGGGATATGCTCGTAGCGCGCTAAGATTTCATCTCTGTGAACACAAGAAAAATAAAGTTTATGGTTAGTAGGACAAACACCGCTCATAGATGGTTGAAACGTCTGTTGGGAACCTGTATTCAGAGTGAATGAAAAAGTTAGTAATACTTTGAGAATGATCAACGTAGAGTGCTTCGACAAACAGTGGCTAAACACCGCTCGGTGAGTGCCGAGATTCCGTCCCTGTACTAGAAACGAAAAAGTCGACGAGACAGCGTAATTTAAAATAACGGCTGAGAGTGAATAGTATAAATGCTTTATTCTGAGAAAACAGTGACTAAACACCACTCGGCTGGTGCCGAAATTCCGTCCCTGCATAAGAAACGAAAAAGTCGAAGAGACAGCCCGATAAAAAATGACGGCTGTAAAATGGTTAGAACATATGAACAATTTAAATGTAATAGCTTAAGCAATCATTGACTGAAATAACGATATCTGGGCTGGAATAAAGTTGTGGGACAGCAGGTGGGGCCCACGTGTGCAGGCCGTGCAGGGCCGCTAGCGGCCCAGGCCAGTGCCAGCGGGGCTCTTGGTGAGCGCCGCTAGGGGCGCTTGTCTTGAGCAGGCCAAAACTGTTTTTTGCGAATTTTTTCCGCATTTTGCCTCATTGCGCTTCGTCTTCGTCGAGAGCCATTGTCGAGCTACTTCAGCATTGTTGAGTGCTTCCACTCATTCGAGGTAAGTCAATTCTTGACCAAATTCTTTTATTTTTGTCTTGAACTTGTTTTTTTATCCGCCTAGTCGCTGAATTTCGGGTTGCATTGTTGAATGGGTACTTGCTTCTTGCGAATCTGAAAGTTGAAATTTTCACTTGTAGAGAGAGAAAACTTCATTCTTCTTCTATGGCTCCAAAGGATAAAGGGAAACGTCCCATGGGTGAGGAGGAGGAGAACCGGGACCTTTTTCGTACTGGGCTGCCTTCTTCTAGTACGCCCCTTGCTCGACATGCAGACGGGGCAAATTTGTACCAGGATTCGTTTATGCGGATGGACTGGCGCCCGACTGAGGTTTGGGACCGTAGTGTTTTGCTACCGGACATACAGAGTCATCTGTCTAACCTTTAGTTGGTATGTTTCTGACTCTCTAATTTTTTTGGGTGTTACTATTTACCGCCCCTAAATTACGACCTACCGCCCTCCCAAATTCCAATTTTGCCCTTTTTTAAATTTTCACTCATCCTCTCCCTCTCTAACTCTCACACCAATTCTCCCTCTCTTTCTCCCACTCTACCACCCACTCTCATACCCAACCTTCATCAACATTCACTCAAGCAACCCGCGGATGTCTGCCGGCGACCAGGAAGTGCCGTCGACGGTGGCGGAGGTAAAAATTTTTTTTGCGCATTTTTTTTGCACGGGCGTCTGAAATTTCCGACTCACCCTTGGGTGAGTCGTCTGCGACCGGCGACCCACCCAAGGGTGAGTCGTCTGTCGATCTCGACTCCCCAAGGGTGAGTCGTCTGCTACAGGCGACTCACCCTTGGGCGAGTCGAGATCGACAGACGACTCACCCTTGGGTGGGTCGCCGGTCGCAGACGACTCACCCAAGGGTGAGTCGAGATCGACGACCGACACAAAAAAAAAAATTATTATTATTATTATTATTATTATTATTATTATTATCATTATTATCATTATTAGTATTATTATTATTTATTGTTATTATTATTATTATTATTATTATTATTATTATTATTATTATTATTATTATTATTATTATTATTATTATTATTATTATTATTATTATTATTTATTGTTATTATTAATATTGTTTCTTCCATGGTCCAAATGGAAATTTCAGACGCTTGTCCCTTGGTTCAGTCGGTTTTGATAGACGTTTGAATTTAAGATTAAGCTAACATTGTTTTCGTTAGGTTCCTTTGGAGCGGTTCGGTGGTGATGGTGTTGATTACAGTACGCATTTCGTCACTGATGAGTTATTTGATAGTGATACAGATGCAATTAATTGGGCAAAACAAATTGCCCTTACTATCGGGTTTGAGTTGATAATTTCGTCACACAAGAAGAATGGAAGCGTAAAATTGTTAAAATGCAATCTTGGTGAACGCTACAGAGGGGAATTAAGAGACTTAGATACTGCTGCTCGGAAGAAATCGAAAACAAAGGCTTGTAAATGTACGTTCCAGTTAAGAGCTCGGCAAGTGTATGGGTCCAATAGTTGGATGATTGTCACATTGCCTGGGATTAGGGGTACGCACAACCATGACTTTGCTGTGTTTCCTGAGGGATATCGTCAGATGAGTGGTCTTAGTCCTGGGTCAAAGAAACTCGTTCGTGACATGACTTCGGCACAAACAAAGCCATGTGCTATCTTGGCCGCTATTAAGGAAAAATTTCCCGAGGACAATGCAACTAGACGGCATGTGTACAACCACAGAGATCGTATAAGGAAACTTGATTTTGAAGAGAGAGATGTCATTGGTCAGTTTCATCATTTAGCTGTGGAGAATAAGTACGTACATTGGACAAGAGCCGACCCAGCTACTAATGAGGTAACTCACGTGTTCATGGCACACCCTACATCAATTCAGTTACTTCGGTCATTTCGTTGGTTGATTGGCTTAGATTCCACGTACAAAATAAACAAGTATAAGATGCCGTTTCTTGAGATAGTGGGGATGACTCCAACCAATAAGAACTTCCTCATAGCTTATGCCATTATGAAGGATGAGACTCAGGCAAGCTATGCGTGGGTCTTAGATAAGTTGAGGATGCTTATTGGAAATGATGTACACCCAACAGCAATTGTGACCGATCGTGAGCTAGGGTTGATGACACCTATTAGAGAGATATTTCCCGAGAATGCCCATTTGCTCTGTACATGGCACATTAACAAAGTTGTTGAAGACAAAGTGTACAGACTTTGTGGAAAAGATAAGCTTGTCGCGCAGAGGTTCAAGAACGGGAGGTGGAAAATTATCATGGAAGCTTCCACAGAAGCTGCGTACGATAGAGCAGTGCGTATGATGAAGGATAGTTGGAGGAATTACCCTCACGTGATATCCTATGTAGAGGAGACCTGGCTGAGATACAAAGAGATGTTTGTGGCTGCGTGGACGAATAAGGTGCTACACCTTGGCAACACTACGACTTGCAGGGTGGAGAGTGCACATGCCGCGCTAAAACAGTGGTTGAACTCCTCAACTGGAGCTTTGGATAATGTTTGGAACAAGGTCAACAAGTCAATCGAGTCACAAATAACTGAGATCAAGTACACACTTGAAGAGTGCAGAAGACGAAGAAGTGTGATGTACTCGGGTTTCCCATTCAACTATCTGACCGGGTATGTTTCCCATTACTGCTTAGAAATATTATCGAATGAGCTGAAGAGGATGAGAGAATTGAGTCACCAAGTATTTGATCGTTGCGGTTGTGTATTGAGATCCACTCATCAGATCCCGTGTGCGTGTGAGTTGAAAACGGCCACGGATACGGGCACGCCAATTAGCTTGAATAGTGTCCACAAATTTTGGCGAACACTTGTTATTAGTGATGCAGTGGAGATAGCTACGCTTGACATGACTGAGCATCCATCTGAGGACCATCGATACTTTCAGTCTCTGGTCGACGAGGTTAACTCAAGCGACCGGGCAGTTGTGCGCAACATATCTGTCCTTATGAATGAGCAGCTTCATCCTGAGGAAGCGAGTTACGTCGAGCCGGAAGCGAACACGACAGTCAGAGGTCGACCGAGAGGGAGTTCCTCTACCAGACGTGATCCTAGTTCATTGGAGTACTCCCAGAGGGGTCGTGGTCGCCCTAGGTCATCCAGTTCGAGCCGCGGGCGTGGTCGTACCTCATCCTCATCGAGTAACGTCGTGCGGAGTACTGGTATGAAAACCCATAATTTTTTAACATGTACATAATGTTGTTAATTACTTTTTGATAAGTAATATTAATGACTTTCTATTATATTGTCTTGCAGCTGGACACGGAATAGATATCACTGAATTCTATCATGTTAACAAAATTCCGGGAATCATCATACCTTTCATTGAAGGATATCTCGATGTGCTTGGGGATGGTAATTGCGGTTTCCATGTCATTGCGGACTACGTTTTCGGAGACCAAGAGTAATGGCGATTGACGAGAGTTTGCATTACAAACGAACTCTTAGCTAACCGAGCATTATAAGAAAACATATACGTTGGGGGGGTCGACGCTGGTTACCGCCGTATTATGTGGGACGGAGGTGCGTGTAACGATGATCACTGGATGATAGTACTTGAGGATTTGTTCCCGATTGCCAACCTCTTCAATGCAGCGATTATGTTATTCGGATACGGCAGCGGAAGGGGGTTATATGCTTGTTACACAGTGCTACCGTTGCAAGCACCTTCGACTGCTACACGTCCAAGTAGAGAAATTGTCATAGGTCATTTAGGTAATTCGTACATGCATTATATCCGTCTGGATTTAGCCTCAGATTTCCCTGTTCCTCCGATATGCGCAGCATGGTTTACTTCCCGTTCTGATAGTGTCGCTGGTTGGGAGCAAATGTATGTTAGGCGAAGAGCACATTGGGATCGTTTAGCGAGGTCGACGTAATTGAATGTTTTGCGTGATTGTTATACTTATATCATTGTCACATTTTTGTGTGATTGTTATATTTTGCATGTGGAGAGTGGTCGTGATTATTGGAGGTAAATAAAACAACAAATTACAATAAAACAAAAAATGTAAATAAGAAACAACAAATTACAATAACACAAATAAATAACAATAACAATGAAACTCTTATATAAATATATAACAAATTCATCTAGGGTCAATACATCATTTGGCAGCCCGCCAATCTCTCATATACTCGTCCATTTGGGATCGAGAACCTTCCGCTTGCTCCGGAGGAATCAAAGTAATGGCCTGCTCATGTAAGACGGCTTGACGATTCACCCACTGCAAAAAAGTAACAATGAGTGTGAGTTCAGAGATATGTAATACGTAAAAAAATATATATTTTAGTTAATCACTTACATAATCGATTTTGGATCGTGGAGGAATCACAGGTGCTGCAGCGTCACGTATCAGCCGAGGGTGGGAGTGACGGTAGTGCCATGCGAGGTAGTCATCCGTACATGTTGTGGGATCTGACGTGGATGCCTGAAACCCATGGAGACCTAGAATGTAAAATCCCGGGAACATACGCCAAGCATCAGATGACATCCGTTCGGGGTAAACAAACCTTGTACGAACGACTGCTCCATGACCTGATCGCTTTCTCTGGCCTAATGATCGGGAAAGGGATACTCTGTACGTACCCGATTTGTCGTAAACAACGACCAGGCATGTACGGTTCGATAATATCCCGATACCGTAGCCACCCCATGAATACAGTCCTCAGTACAGATACTGCCGGGTCAGAACCGTACGGCAGCCACACCACCTACGTAGATGTGTTGAAAGTTACGGTGAAGTAAAAAAAACATAGCAAACGACGAAATAAATCATGAACACCGATAACTAAATGACGTACCTCTGGCGCTCGCAGATGATCCAAGCGTCTACGTAAGGAGTGCAGTCGAACCACGTCCTTGCCCTCAGCCTGGGCACTCCATACGGACGCACGGGGAGCCTCGTCGTCCCCGACAACCATCCGCTCCCGATAAGGTCGGAAGCAGGGAAAGTACTCGTATATCCATGCCTGGAGGATAGTTAGGCATCCGCAGATCCCCTGAGAATCTCCGCGACTAGCTATACCGAGCTGACGATATAGGAAGGCGAGGGCAGCAGATCCCCAAGAGAAGTCATGCACCGTTTCGACACCGTCGTCCATCACCTCCATCACGCAGGAGGGTCTAATACGGTTACCACTCTTGTCGACAAACAAGGTGGATCCAATAAGTAACCACATCCAAGCTGTCGCCTGGTTGTCCTCCACTTGCTCACGGCAAAGCTCAAAAATCGACTCCGTGAGGACCGCACCGCCCTGCCAGTGGCTACACATCAGTTCATCTCGGGTGACCCCGAGAACCTCCATGGCCGCCATCTGCAGCTGCCCATCCCGTCCCTCATTGGAAACGAGCTGTCCGTCTACAGGAATCCGAAGAATATGCCATACATCGTGCAACATGATCGTCATCTCTCCGAACGGCATGTGGAACGAGTTCGTATCCGGCTGCCACCTTTCAACGAATGCAGATATCAGGGGGAAGTCAATATGTCTGAACATAATGTCTGCCAAGTGTGATAACCCAGTCCCCTCGATCTGGGCCCTCATCTCGGGCGACATCTCCGCTCGCCACTGACTCAGCCGCTGACAGACACTGAATCGGTTCTGACACTTCAAGAGACCCCTCGTCTCTCCATTCCACATACGAGACGCTACGTGGCCCAGGAAGTTTGGTATGACGCTATCATCCGCCGGCCCACCGGGCACAGGCTCTGTAACAAGCCACGTAGTGTCGTCCTCCGCTCTAGATCGTTTGCTAGTACTGGACGACCCAGTACTAACAAACCTACCGCCTCTGCCCTTCACCACGCGCCAATTTGAGGATGATTCGACGCCAATCTGATCATCGTCCATGGACTGATCCCCGGAGTAGAACTCGCTAGTTTCGTAATCGTCTTGCTCAGCAGTCATCTCCCTCATCCGAACTACCTCTCTCTGTCTCCGTACAGAGGCATCAATCCCGCGCGTCCTCGTGTGACGCGGTCCTGAACCAGCTAGTTCACTAAATAACCTCGGCACCGATTTACCGGCTCCTCCCATCTATCATTTCACATTTTTAATTAATTAAACAATAATCAATAATAATAATAATAATAATAATAATAATAATAATAATAATAATAATAATAATAATAATAATAATAATAATAATAATAATAATAATAATAACAATAATAATAATAATAATAATAATAATAATAATAAATAATAATAATAATAATAAATAATAAAAAAACTTTTTTTGTGTCGGTCGTCTGCGACCGGCGACTCACCCTTGGGTGAGTCGTCGGTCGATCTCGACTCACCCTTGGGTGAGTCGTCTGCGACCGACGACTCACCTTTGGGTGAGTCGTCGGCCGATCTCGACTCACCAAGGGTGAGTCGTCTGCGACCGGCGACTCACCCTTGGGCGAGTCGAGATCGGCAGACGACTCACCCTTGGGTGAGTCGCCGGTCGCAGACGACTCACCCAAGGGTGAGTCGAGATCGGCAGACGATCGACACAAAAAAAAAAAAAATTCAACACAACTTCAATTCATAAGTTCGCGATTCAATTCAAGGCAAAAAAAATTCAATTCAAGGCAAAAAAAATTCAATTCAAGGCAAAAAAAATTTCGAAAAGTTACCCCCCCGCCATGCGGTCGGTCGCCGCCTCCCTCGCCGTCGAAGCCTCTGCCGCTGCCGCTAGCCCCTGATATTCCGTTGTGATGGTGGTGGTGGTGGTGGTGCCGTGAGTGGTGGTGGTTGCCGGTGTGATGGTGTGGTGGTGAGGATGAGTGAGAGTGAGTGAGGAAGAGAGGAAGGATGAGTGAGAGTGAGTGAGGAAGAGAGGAAGGATGAGTGAGTGAGAGTGAGTGAGGGCAAAATTGGAATTTGGGGGGGCGGTAGGTAGTGATTTTGGGCGGTATTTAGCAATTCACTATTTTTTTTGTTCTGTTCAGTATATATATTGTAGAACTGAAAATTTGAATTGTTAGTGCTTCGGCACAAGAACAATTTGGGATTTGTATTGGATTGATGGTTAGCTGTGTAAAATTTGTGTAGAATTATTTTTGCTGTACTTGTAGCATATGGGGTGTTAAGAAAATTTTGTTTGTTGGCTAGGGTATTGGTATTTTGCTGCAGGCTCATGGGTCCACTTCTCATTGGGCCATGATGTTGGAGACATTTTGTGTGGGAGCTAGGGAGACAGTGCAAGGTTCGGGTTGTGGGCACTTTTTTTCTGTTATCCCGGCTTGTCACTTTGGAGACACTGGGATAATCGCTCGGGGGTTATTGGAGAGGTTCTGGGATACCACGAACACTTTCCACATGCCTGTGGGGGAGATGTTCCCTACCCCCCTACCAGTTTGATGTACTAACGGGCTTGTCCTTTAGAGGGCGTCGCATTCAGTATGACACGGGTTATTATGGGCAGAGTGATAAGCTACTTGAGCTGTATGGGCCTGTGTCTGCCCATTTTCGAGAGGATTGAGTTTCCATGCCGAGGTTATGGGCAGCCTTGGCGGAGCAGGGTCTTACTGAGGACCAGAGGGCTCATATTTTCTTGGCTTGCCTGTTGGGGGCGGCTGTTTTCGTCTAGAAGAAGAGCGTGTGTCAGGTTGACTTCTTGACATGCTTAGAGGACTTGTCCAAAGTCCATGAGTACAACTTTGGTGCTCCCGCGTATGCTTCTTTAGTGAGGTGGTGTCGTCAGGCTTGCAGGCCTAGGCCGACGAGTCGGAGGGCGTCTATCTCGGGCTCGTGGATGATACTGGAGGTAGGCATATATGTTTCCTTTTTCCTTTGCACACGCATGTTTTGTAGGAGAGTTGTATCTCAATATTCTTGCTTGTATGGCAGCTATGGTTCTTTGAGTATTTTCCCTCTTTTGGCCCTCACCGTCCTGGTTTGAGGATGTTCCCGTTAGGATCACGGTGGGTCTGTAGAGATAACCACCCATTTACCTCTTTGGAGCATTTTCGGGCTACCTTTGAGAGTCATGCTGCGTCTGAGGTATGTTGCCTTTCGATTTGCTTATGTATGTTTCTTTTTTCATTTGATGTGAATGAACATTGATCTGGTAATCTGCAGGTGTTGTGTACTGCCTTTGACGGTATTCCCGGGGTTCCGCCCCATGTTACCATCGAGTCCTTTAGGGTATCCTCCTTCCGGGTGGTCTTTGAGGGGCCATTTGGATTTGTGTGGTATTTGGGGGACCGCTTGACTCGGCTAGTCTATCCTGCCTTGGGTGGTCATTTGGTTCCAGAGGACCCTCCTATGACCATGTTCTATCTGCGCAGCCTGAGCGTAGAAGACCTAGGGGTCGTGACTCGTGGAATGGCGGCCACGGAGTTTATTGAGCCGGAGTTTGTCAGTTTAGACCGTACAACTTTGTATCTGGCCTACTACTTGGATCGTCTGATGCCGGATCTCACTTCTGAGGTAAGAAGTTTATTTATGCCATCTCAGCTATATGTGTGATATACTGATTGTTGTGCTTTGTAGGCGGATCATTTAGCTCCTCAAGGTCCCAGGAGGTCACATTCAAGAGTTCCTTTTGGCCAGCCCCCAAGTGTGACATTGCCAAGCAATGAGGTGAGGTACATTGGTGAGAGTGGGGGACATATAGTAGACGAGTTCCCTCTACATATTACTGATGGGGAGACTGTGGATGGCTTGCCCTTGCCTGATGGTTGTACTGGGATAAGTTTTTTTTTTCCCTTCCTGTGTTTTGTGTTTGTTTTTTAATGCTGACTGTATCTTCTGTCTCTTCTTGCACCTGGACCGGGAGTAGACTTCTCAAGTCTTTAAGCTCATCCACTTGTTGAAGAAAGGCTATGGTCGGGTGATGGGTAAAACGAAAAGTTCTCGATCTAGGATTACTGATGTAACTAGACTTTTGCATTTTGTTTAGCTAAGTGAAGTGCTTAACTTAACATCTCGGTCTTGACTGTTTGCAGAAGTCGCAGTCTTCGTCTTTTGTAGGGCCTCGACATTCTTCTGTTGCGAGGGCTTCTTCAGTGAGTAGGCTGTCTATCGCCCGTTCACCTCCTGTGACCAGGCCTCCTGTTGATGAGGCGCCCGAACCTTCTGTGCCGCACATTCCTGTGTCTGAGATGTTTTCTCCAGCGGGTTTTCAGCCTTCCTTCGATAGTAGGCCTATTGTGACCCCTACGGCTAGAGGTTAGGCGAACTCCCCTGGGTGGGAAGTGCCTCAAGCTGGGTCTTCATATCAGGATGTGGCTATGCACTTTGCTTTTAGTCAAGCCACGAAGAGCTTCGTTAGGGCGGGGATTCCGGCGGGTACCCCTATGCATGCACCCGTCTATGATGGATGGGATATGAGGCCCAACAACAACAGGCCTATTTATAGCTCGTTCAGTACTCAGGGCTCTTTTCACTATTCAGCTGGGAACTATGTTCAGGGGCCGTCCATTGAGGATGAGGCTAATAGCAATGGCGATGATGATTCCGGTTAAACAATGTTGGATTGCTTTGTAAACATTGGCTTGAAACTTTGAACTCCTGTTTTATGCATTTTATATGATATGAATGCTATATGACTCAATTATGCCCGTTTGATCTCTAAGTATGCAATGTGTTATGCAGTAAAGAGTAGGCCATAATTTAGGGAATAAAATAAAGAAAAGAGAATAAAAGGGTAAAAATTGCAAGAAAAAGCAAAAATTACACATATTATACCCCCTAAAATAAAATAATAATAATAAAATAAAATGAAAAAGAATAAGACTAAGAGAGTCTTGGGCCTTGTAACTCCATAGTGCGTTTGAAAAACTGGGCTTAAACCGAGCAAAACAGACCAAGTGGGCGGGTCGGAACAAAAGAGAAAAAAAAATACTGGGCGGAGGTCAGGGCCGCTAGCGGCGCTGGGCTCGACCGCTAGCGGCGCTGGGATTAAGGCGAGGGCTGCTAGCGGCGCTGGTCACAGCTACTAGCGGCATTGGCCAGAGCCGCTGACAGCTCTGGCTTTGGGCCTTTTCTGTGGATTTCTGACTTCTTTTGACCCGATTCTTCACCTATAAATAGGATTTACGTGATGTCTAATGTCGTATCTCTTTTCTGGCTTTAGCTCTCTCACATTTCCCAAATCTTCTACCATGGTGAAATCCTTTGAAAACCTGTTCAACGCCTGGTGTAAAAATCTTACCATAGAAGATAAACTTGAACTGACTCCGTACCATATCTCAACCTTATTGGCTCTAAGACCAACCAACATTTCGTGGTCCCTTCTTCGATCTGCTCTGAATTATTGGGACCGAAACTTGCACGTCTTCCGTTTTGGTAACTCTCAATTATGCCCTCTAGTTGAAGAATTTGCTGCGATTACTACTATGCCTAATGTTCTTCCCCCAGCTGTGCCTTATTTGAGGGATGGTTTTAGTAATCAGTACAGGAAATCTCTAGGTTTGACGTCTGCAGAAGCCAAAAAGATGATTCTAAGTGTCGATGTGGACTTAGTTCAATTCTGTGAAAAGTTTGCTATTTCTTCTGAACAGTATGCGATATTTAGGCGTTACTGTCGACAGACTTTTGTACTTTACCTGTTGAATCGCCTATTGTTTGCTCATGCGGAGTCCTCCAACCTGGGTAGAGCCTTGTTGTTGCAAGTGGTGAATCAAATGGCTGAAGGGTATTCTCCTTTACATCTGGTTGTAGGGGAAACTATTTTAGGGCTTGACAGGTTATAAATTTCGCCTCATGAAGCCTTTTCTGGCAGCCACTTGCTGCTTTTAAATTTGGTTATGCGAGCATCTAAGGTTGATAGAATCGCCATAGAAGATGATAGCTCATACCCCTCAAGCCTGGAAAAAGAAAACTTATACCGCAGCTAGCTTCTTAGTTAGAAAAAGGTTATATGATGAAAAGACCGTTGCTGAATAGGATGCCGTTTTCCATGCAGGACCTGCTATCCGTTGGCATGTGACTTTGTGGAGATTGACCTCTTTGGTGGGTTGCTGCAAATTTATCCCTCACACTACCATAGTGGGTTTGTATAGGAGTACTTTCTTCTTTCCTTCTAGGGTCATGCGGAAATATCCCTCATCAGGAGACTACGAGACAATCTACCTTGGCTCTGACCACCGAATTTGCTCAAGACTGAGGAAAATATTGGCGTGGCAGGGATCGTTGGACTATACCTCGGGTGATTGCCCCAACTCAAGTTTCTGAGACCTACCTGAACTGGCTTTCCTGCAGTGATGGAGAAGTGAGACGAGCCCTTCGTCATGAGGAGTGGGTCCAACTAAAGCCTAAGTATGACTCAGGAACGGGAAGCAAGAAAAGAAAGGAAGGGCCTTATAAGGAAGGCTATCATGTAATGAAAAGAGGCAAGCCCCCAGCTCAAGGAAGCGATCACAAGTCGTCCTCAAACCAAGGTCTTGCAAAGAAGAACTCTTCAATGAAGCCTTCTAAAGAGAAGAAGGATTAAAGTAGTTTTCTTTAGAAAGCATGTCTAGTTTAAAAAAGTAGTAAGAATTTGTTTAGCTCAAACCCTCATAGTTGCACCTTTTTTTTATTTGTAACCGTAGGAAGTTGAATTTTTGCAATGTATGCTTATTCGTTCAGTTTGAATAAAGATTATCCCTTTTGAATGAGTTGAATGGAATTTTGTATTGATTTTGGTTGGGCGCCTTAAAAGGGTTACCTACGTATCCAGTGTGGAATCAGGCCAACGTAGTTCATTCAATTTTGTGTACGTCTCTTTTTTTTAATTTTTGGATTTTTTTTTTAGACGTAGCACTTCTTTAATTGGTCCATATTGGTGAGCTGACTGAACTCGATGCCATCAATGTTCATGAGCCAGACTGCACCTCCCGATAAGATGTCTTTGATGATGAACGGACCGGACTAGTTTGGTCGAAATTTGCCTCTAGGGTCAGTAACTGGGGCACGCAATTCTTTCCAAACTAAGTCCCCTTCTTTCAGATTCGAGGTCGAACCTTTTTGTTGAATGCTCTTGCCATACGTTGCTGGTACATGTGGGAATGGTCCAGGGCCCATAGGCGTCTTTCATTTGTGAACATGAGTTCCTCGTAGCGGGCTTGCAACCATTGGGTTTCGAGAATTTCACCCTCTAAGGCTATGCGCATGGAGGGCAATTAGACTTCTATGGGTAGCACTGCTTCCATTCCGTAGACTAGGGAATAAGGTGTCGCTCCTGTGGATGATCTTATGAATATCCTATATCCCCAAAGGGCAAATGGGAGTTTTATGGGCCAATCTTTATAGTTTTCTATCATATTTTCAATGATAGTTTTGAGGTTTTTGTTGGCGACTTCTACTGCGACGTTGGTCTGGGGATGATTTGTGGTGCTGGATTTTGTAGTTCCTTAGGCGGGTGGTTGTTTCGGCTTTGAAATGGGATCCATGGTCACTAATAATTTCATGCGGAACGCCGTATTGGCAGATGATGTTGTTCCTTATAAATTTAGACACTTGTTTGGATGTGAGGACGACATAGGACTGTGCTTCAACCCATTAGGTAAAATAGTCTATGGCTACTAGGATGTACTCATGTCCTCCAGAGCCTTTCGGGGTGATTTTACCAATGATATCTATTCCCCATGCGGATAATGGCCAAGGGGATGTGAAGTTGTGGAGCATTGAGGTTGACATATGCTGCAAGTTGGCATATATCTGACACTTCTTGCATTTCTTGACATAGTCGTAACAATCTCTTTCCATAGTGGTCCAATAGTAACCCAGTCGTAGGACCTTTCTAGAGAGCATTCGACCATTCATATGTGGTCCGCACACCCCATTGTGTACCTCATCCATGATCTCTGCGGCTTATTCGGCGTTCACGCATCTAAGGTTGACACCGTTGTGGGACTTCTTGTACAGAAACCCCTTGTACTCTATGTATTGTGCCGCTAAGAGATGGATTGCCCGTTGAGCTCTTATTGGCGCATCTTCAGGGTAAGTACCTTCGGTGATGTGGTTGAATACATCTTGGTACCAAGGATCTTCTTCGATCGGAGCCAGGGTCAGATCCGTGTCGAGGCTGTTGCAGAAGGCGGGCTCACTTCTTCTTTGTATACAAACCGGCATCTTGCTGACTGGGTCGGGTATGATAATGAAGAATGCTAGCTTGGATAGAGCGTCTGCAAATTGGTTGTCCCCTCGTGGAAGGTATGTGAAGGCTACCTCTTCAAAGTTGTGAAGCACTTTATCTAAAAATTCTTGGTAGAGTGCCAGGCTTTCGCTGTGAACCTTCCACTTCTTGGAGACTTGATTGATGATTAGTAGGGAATCCCCATAGACTTTGAGTATCCAGATGCCCAGGCCTATGATTGCTTGTAGACCGATAATACAAGCTTCATATTCGGCTGCATTATTAGTGACATGGAAGTTGAGTTTTACTGAGATGGGGGTATGGGCTTCATCCGGAGATACCAGTATTACTCCTGCGCCATAACCTTTTTGGTTTGATGCTCCATCAAAGTACATATTCTAGCAATTTTCTACAATTAGGGGCACATCTTCATCGGGGAAGTTATATTGCTCGTGATCCTTGGCTGTGTGAGTGGGGTGCTCGGCCAAGTAGTCTCAAACTGCGTGTCCTTTGATGGTTTTTGTGGGATCAAACTTGAGATCAAATTCGGACAACAGAACTGCCCACCTTGCAATTCTTCCACTTAGGACTAGCTTCTCGAAGATATATTTGAGGGGATTCATCCTTGACCTTACCAGTACGGGGTGATTGAGCATGTAATGTCTGAGTTTCTTGGTGGCCTAGACGAGAGCTAAGCAAGTCTTTTCAAGGGCTGAATATCTTGTTTCATAATCGATGAACTTCTTGCTCAAGTAATATATAGCTCGTTCTTGGTCCTCTATGGCTTGGGCTAGCATAGCCCCATGGCTGTGTCGGTTACCATTAAATAGAGAGTCAATGGCAAACCTTGCTTAGGAGGAGCAAGAATAGGTGGGTTGGCTAGATAATCTTTAATCTTGTCGAATGTTTTTTGACATTGGTCATCCCATTCAACTTTGACCCCCTTCTTTAATTTCTTGAATATGGGTTCACATGTTATGCTGAACTTTGATATGAATCAGCTAATGAATTGAAGTCGACCGAGGAACCCCCTAATTTCCGTTTCATTCTTGGGCGGCGGCATTTCAACTATTGCCTTGATCTTGGATAGATTAATTTCGATTCCCCTTTGACTGACTACATAACCCAACAGTTTGCTTGACGTGACCCCGAATGGACACTTTTGGGGATTCAGTCTGAAGTTATACTTGCGTAATCTCTCAAAGAACTTGTGGAGTGCCTGAATATGCCCATCCTGGTACCTCGACTTCACAATCATATCATCCACATAGACATCAGCGTCTTTATGCATCATATCATGTAGCAAAGTTGTGGCGGTCCTTTGCTAGGTTGCACCTGTGTTTTTTAATCCAAAGGGCATAACCCTGTAGCAATAGGTTCCCCAAGGAGTTATGAACGTTGTTTTACTCATGTCTTCTTCGGCCATCTGAACCTGGTTATATCTTGCGTAACCATCCATAAATGATAGTAGAGCATATTCAGCTGTGTTATCTACCAAGAGGTCCATGTGGGGTAAAGGAAAATCATCCTTTGGGCTAGTTGTGTTGAGGTCCCTGAAATCGATCACATTCTGGCTCGGCCATCCTTCTTCGGTACTAGAACTACATTGGCAATCCATTTAGGATAGTCTGATACCACAATAAACTCAGCTGCGAGTTGCTTTTCTACCTTATCTTTTATTTTCAGTGCCCATTCTGATCTAAGGCGTCTTAGTTTATGCTTAACTGGTTTAGCATCAAGGTATAAAGGGATTTTATGTTCGACTATACTGCTTTCAATTCCTAGTATGTCCTTGTAGGACCAAGCAAAAACATCTGTGTACAGTTTCAAAAGTTCAACAAATTGCTCACGTTCCTGTGCAGTTAAGGACAATCCAATTCTTACTTCACGAGGTTCGCTTTCATTGCTTAAATTAATTAACTTTGTTTCCTCCACAATAGAGGTCTTTTTTTCATGATTGATTACTGCTTTTAGTAAATCTTTAGGCAACTCATTTTCATCATTGGGTTTATCATAAGCTAAACAAGGCGAAAAATAAGCAGAAGGACTTTTTATTTTAATGATATTAGAACTGAAAACAGCAAGAAAGCGATCTGAATTTCCCTTTACATTGACACCAGACTTAGAAAAAGAAAAAGGGACACTCCCCGTTCCTGACCTATCCTTAGGACCTAAGCTAGACACTGACTGTGTCTGAGACTCGGAATCAGATTCTTCCATCATTGGTCCCTCTCCAGTGGTTATCGTGACCTTACATCCATTTGAGTCAGTCCAGCTTACTTCCTTGCGCCATCCCATCGTGACATCTTCAGTAGTATATATCAGGTTTGCAGGATTGAAGTTGCGATCATAGAGAGCCATTAGTTCTTCATTCATCTCAGGAGCTTCAGCCATTCTAGTTTCTTGGCCAAACAGGAGACCTAGCAGCTGGTTACCTGGCGCCTTGGTCCAATCTTGACTTACCGGTTTTGAGGGGTGGTGTGCCTCCTCGTCTAATTGGTTGCAGTCTTGGAAAATTTCGAAACCTGGGTGTGTGACCTTGGGTTCATTGTCATAATATGGCTCGGGGAAGCCATAGTATGGGAATAGTCCCCTTCTGTGATGAACTGACCATTTAGCGTGTGGCTATAAGAGGGGATTACTTCTTTGGAAATGACTTGTTTTCCCTTAAATTGTTTCCTTTGTTTCAGATCCCGGTCGTGGATTTCTTTGTCAATAGGTTTGTAACAAAGTCCAAAGGAGTTATTTTTGGCTTCGAGTTCGAAGGTGGTGGGCCCTTGTCCATTTCTTCCAAGACCCATACCGGGTATGTACCCTTGCTTCTTGAGAAAACCATTAATATGAGGGTTCGAGTGTGGTATGAATGGTGCTTGATCTATTTCAAGCACGTTGACTTCAAGCTGCGGTTCATACTTTCCTACTGTGATCTTGAATATGTGAGATTTCGGAGGAGAGACGGCTCCAGAATCAATGACGAATTGGATGTTACACATCAAACGGTAGCACTGTTCGGTGAGGTGACCAAAGCATCTATGATATCTGAAATAGTGGTAATGATCTTCCTCTTCTGGCAAAACTCCTTCCAAGAATTGCAGATCTCCGTGGCGAAGTAGAGCTGGCATAACATCATGAATAGGTACCGCCAGTGGCGTGAATTCACGGGTAGGAATACTTGATCTTTCCTTGGGTAACCAATGATGCGCGTGCCACATGGTCCCTTCATTAATGAATTCTTGGTGTGATGTTCGCAGGCTCGGCAGTATTCGCAATAAACACATGGGTTTCCGTGTTCTGGGATGAGTTCATAGGTAGGCCCCACTGAATGCATGTAGCCATATGCCCTCATTTGTTGAAAAATGTGTTCTTGAGGCCAACGGGGTTGTCCTTGATTAAGAACGACCTTGTCACCTTCCAGAGCCTTAACTCTTTGCTCTAACTTGGCAACCGTTTTCTGTAGCCTTTTTATCTCTGAATGATAGATGATTATATATTGGGATAGGTGCTCAATATCGTCTTGTGCTTCAACAAGGGCCTAGATTGGCTTCTCTGTGCCTCTGTACTCAACGAGACTAGGGGTTCCATCAGGATCAAGGCCCACTTAGATTTTGGCCTCTCGGAGTGGTCAGTCCAAGTGTTCCCCTAAGTCATGGGATTCATCTTGAGTATCAAGTACCGATTCTTTTGAAGCTTCGTGGACTGGATATGCAGTTGTCACAAAATGAGTTTTGATCTTCTTAGCACTCTGGCCCATTTCTGACCTTGCCATGAGGAGAGATTCTTTGTGTATCTTCAGCTGAGGAACGCTTGTTCGACCCTGGCATGAGATGGACGAGTAGATGAACATTTAGAATGAAAAAGACCACAAGACTCTCACCTAAGAAAAAGGACAACCCGCACATAAAAAAAAACACATTGTCCTAAAAAAAGGATCCTTAAGCCTAAATGCCCAAATATTTCCCCTAATATCAAAGGAAAATAAAGTCGATGAACGAAAATAAGAAAAAATAGAAAAAGTCGGACTATCCTATTTTTTTATTTTTCTAGAATCAAAGAAAATGGAAAATGGGATAAAATAAAAAATAGAATTTCGGTCCTCATTTTTTATTTTATTTTTTTCGCAATTTTTTTTCAACATTTTTTCTTTTTTTTTACGCCATTTTTGTTTTTCTTTTTTATTTTCTTTCATTTTTTTTGACTGAATCTGGATTACATCAAAAAAAAAAAGAAATTGAAAAATGGGAGAGGAGAAATTGGAGTGACCGACTCTTTTTTTTTTTTTGCTAAAAAGATCCTAGGAAATTGCTCATGACTTTGATAGAATATATCATTGGGAACATGATAAGTGCTCATTGAATTGAATTCTCGCACCATTTTTGGGCATTAGGAACTAACTAGAAATAAAAGAAAAGACTCCTAGCACGTAAGTACACGTTGGCACATAGTCACGATATTCATGCATTCAGGCAAGCATTATAACAACGCAGTTTACAGGCAAACATGTGATCAGACGGGCATTACAATGACACATGCACAACAAGCAAGTGAATGCACGAATGTGGGCTAAAGGCTTTTGGTTCCTGTGAGGTTACCACGACAAATTACAATTTTTGTTCGGCGGATGGTCGGCACATCAATTGTAATTCTTTTTCACCACCAAGAGTAGATGAGTCGTGGGTGAGGAAGCGTCGGTTTGCACGATAGGACAACTGTATATTCCTTTAGATATACGGGTTGTCTACGAGTTGCGACACAAACTTCTTCGAGGGTCGATAAGGGTCAAAAGATTATGACAAGGCACATGCAAATTATGCAAGTGATGCAATATATCGAACATATTATTAAACAATTAAGCAAACTTGACTTTCGAGTCTCACCCACTTAATAAATCCCCAGCAGAGTCGCCACTGTAAAGACCCAGGATTTTCCTCCATCTAGGTGTTCCACGGAGTACGTCCTTATAGAAAATTTGTAAGTTGGGGGTTTAGATAAGTTTAAGGGACCATCGAGTTAGAAAAGATTCTGAAAAGACTTGAATTGAATTAAAAATCATGAAAGAGGTCACAAATCTGCTATTGGCGTTTTATCGACGGACAAACCGAAGGGACAACCAATTAGCGCGATAAGTGAACTGATCATGTTTTTAGAAAGACTCTCGCTCATATAGAACATATGAGTACCCAAGAATAATAGGTTCGGGGGGGAAGGTACGACGTGGGAAGGTGTTAGACACCCAACTCGCCCGTATTATGACGGCCTCTACTAACTCAAGTTTGCTTAATAATTTAAAGACATGATTCCCACAGAAACCGGATTAACAACCTAGACTTAGACTATTAATTGATTCATCATAAGCATCACAACATTTATTTTTAACCCTTGTATAGACATGCATTCGATTGGCAAATTGAGCATTACAACGACTAGACATGCTTGGACATACAATATTTAGAAAACAATAAAAGACGTTTACTAGCATGATATCTACATTTTGACTACTAGAAAATAAACAATTAGGCAATTAATTTAATTTGAGCCCTCAGGAGTTAGTACCTGAACTGAAGGCTATATTTGACAAGAATAGTAAAGACAAGATCTCAAGTTTGGAAGAAAGAGGGGGAAGCTCAGTGTTAATACTCTTGAGAATAGAGGTTGTCAACTGTAGACTATGTGGTTTGAACTGTAGGAGGAGGGCCGTATTTATAGGCACAGGAAGTAAGGTTGTACGGGTGAAGAGGAGCCGATTTTTGGAAATGTGCTGAAAAAATAGTCGGGCTTGGAAGCTCAGCGAGCGCCGCTAGCGGCTCAGCTCACAGCCGCAGACGGCTGTCAAATGCCAGCTGGATGTCGTCATAATGACGACATCCAGTCTATTTTAATTTTCCGGAGGAGTTTAGTGTCCCGAAAAATATGAAAAGACCTTTTTACCCTCAGGCGGTAAAAGACGATTTTACCCTCAGGCGGTAAAAGACGGTTTTACCCCCGATTCGCAACTTGGTGACCGGGAGTCGAAAAAAGTCGTGAGAGGTGTCGTTTGAAAGCTCTTGAACCGGGCTTTTGAATGGGACTGGAATGAAGGAGCGATCGAGGAAAAACCTGAGACCTTATCTTACCTATTAAAGCAAAAATAACGTTCAAGTTTATAAATTACTCCTTTTCATCAACATGCTTTTGCGGAGAAATCTAAAGGCGCTTTTTTTGGCGTCTACAGGATGCATCACATTGTCGCGCATCCAAAGGATTGTTGTACATTCTTGATCATGAGTACTTTTTGACCAAAACCCTTAAGCCTACCCAATTGCATGAACTAGAACCAATGTTTTAGGCTTGAAACTCAGTCCCATGTCCATGCTAGATATTCATGATCATGTCATTTGCGCTGTCGTGCTGTTTGCCCATATGTGAACATAATCTTTGCGTAGTCGTTTTAGTCATCGTAGAATATTAGGTTAGACCCCAATTAAGATCTTTTCCATTTTTGAGTCTAGATTTTTGTCTTAAGATTGCGTCTAGAAACTTTATTTTTAGGAAATAATATCCCCGAATGTTCTAAATGATGCTTGTTACCTTAGGAAAGATTTAGTTGATTTATGCTTTCCCATTATTTAGGTAACGAATTTTAGTCAATGATCTCGAGATAATATCTCTCCCCTCTCCTTTTAGTCAAGAGTATAATATCTTTTGCTTTATCCCATATTGAGTCGAGAATATATCTCTCCCCTCTCCCTTTAGTCAAGAGTATAATATCTTTTGCTTTATCCCATATTGAGTTGAGATAATATCTCTCCCCTTTCCTTTTAGTCAAGACTATAATATCTTTTTACTTTTATCATGCGCCGAGATATTTTGACCTAAACCCATTACTTAAACCTCAAGGGTAAGTATGTTGATAGAGTATTCTAGATAGATATTTCCCATTTTCTTTTTTGTTTTAAACCCTTTTTTGGTGGAACTTGTTAGTCTTTCCCTTTTCTAAGACTAATCCGCTGTCCAGGATTGGGAAGAAAACAGTCGGTCCGAAAAGTTGATGCGAGCGCGATCATAGTAATCAACGTCTGGTTAGGAAGCTCGTATTGGAGTCTCCCCCTTCGAGCAAAGGTAGGTCTAACGCAGTAATTGTTTCTCCCCCTCCATATCGACCACTTGGTTCTAAATTGACTGAAATGGCCGAACATGATGTGCCGCCTCCACCACCTAAGACCACTGCCGAAATGTTGATTGAAATGATGACAATGCTGAAAACTACGAGAAACCGTGTAACATGGATAGAAAACAAAGTTAAGGAAGCTGGATCCTTTTAACCAAGATGACCCTCCACCTCGAGAGGACAAAGTGGAAGAACTAAGTGCACCAATTAAGAACCTTGAGTTAGCTCTGACTCAAAACAAGATCATAAATGACTACATGATCAATGCTGAAGGATATTCCTCTCACATCAAGGGGAAACTCCCACAAAAATTCTCAATGCCTGAAGTCCCCACATTCAAACGGACCGATGATCCAAAACATCACATAAGGGCTTTCACCACCGCAATGGGCCTAAGAGGAGTTGATCCTGACCTCTATGTTCACCTCTTCTCACAAACATTGGACCCCACTGTTAGGGCATGGTTCTTCAAGCTTGAGCCCAATCAGATTCAAGAGTGGAACAAGGTGTCTAGTTTGTTCCTCACTAGATATTCCGACAACATCATCCAACCAACTACATACACACAACTCAATAGTGTGGGATTATTCATAGAGGACGACCAAGCACTTAAAAAGGAGAAAAGGAAGGACTTCTTCAACAAAGGCACTTATAACTCGAATTACAAGAATAATCCCAACTCGCGAAACTCTTCCAGTAAGGTTAATGAAGTCAATGCTGTCTACGACAAACCGCAAAGGCAATACACCCCATTGGGCATGACCTATGCTAAAGCTTTGGAAAAGCTTGTCAAAATTCACTACCTCAGTGATGTGGGTCCCACTCCGCATCTTGTTGTCAAAAAGAGGAGCCCGTCATGGAATCTTTATTGCAAATTCCATAGAGGAAAAGGACATGATATCGAGAGGTGTTGGATACTCAGAATAAAATCCAGGTTCTTTTTGAAAATGGGACTATTCCCAAGCCAAACAATGTTCCCACTCCAAACAACAACACCAATTCTCTAGGTGCGGTTTTCGTCATTACAAATGAAGAAGAGGAAAAGGCCCCCTCTCGTCTGATTGTTCCAATTGGACATTATATCCCATCATTAAGCTTGAATTGCTCCATCTAGAGGTAGCCGGACTCTGGAAAAGTGATAGTGACGAGGAATATTCTACTCTCCAGATTTTCAAAGAATGGTACGACTCCTCTGATGATGAATCTCTCGAGGTTGAACACCTCACAAGGCCGGGAACGCACTATATACCACCCCATCTCCAGAATAAGGATCCATTACAAAACACAGCTTCAGTCATACCATAAGTGAGAGACTGTCCACTAATCAAAAACAAGGACCAAAACCCTCCAATCGAGGATGATGGCATTACACTACTTAAACAGCTCTAAAAGACTAAAGCGAATATTTCTATATGGCAACTTTTGACTACATCTCAAGTACATAGGAATGCCTTACTAAAAGTACTTAATCAAACCATGGATTCCGCCGAAACCACTCCGAATAACTTGGTCAATCTCCTCACAAAAGGAAATTCCTTGCAAGCAAATGCATTCACTAGTGAACACCTTCCACCCGAAGGAACTCACCACAACAAGACACTCTACCGAACTTCCATATGTGAGAAAAACAAGTCCCAATGACCCTAGTAGACAATGGATCCGCTGTCAACGTCTATCCCCTAAGGACCGCCCAATGCTTGGGCATAAATGTCAACAACCTCGCGCACGCCGCGCAAGGGTTGAGGGCCTATGACGATTCCAAATGAAATGTCTTAGGCATATTTTCAGTTAACCTTAACACTGGACCAATTGAGAAAATGGTGCAATTCCATGTCATCGATATTCCAGCTTCATTCAATTTACTCTTAGGACTCCCATGGCTTCATGGAGTAAATACGATAGCTTCGACATTGCACCAAAAGGTCAAAATTATGGTCGGAGGGGTAGTTCTAGAGGTTAGAGCCGATTCTATGATCGCTAGCATTGAAGACACGCCAGTTCTCAAGGTCGAGCACACCGCACAGGACGAGGAATTTTGGGGTTTTATGACTGAAAGCGTCGCCCTAATTGAGCAAGATATAGCTCCCTTCGCACCATATTTCCATATAGGAATTAATGCATCCTGTAGACGCCAAAAAAGCATCTTCAGATTTATCCGCAAAAGCCCGATGATGAAAGAAGTAATTTTTAAACTTGAATGCTATTTTTTCTTTGATAGGTAAAATAAGGTCTCAGATTTTTCCTTGATTACTCCTTCATTCCCATCCCATTCAAAAGCCCCGTTTAATAGCTTTCCAATGACACCTCTCGTGTCTTTTTCCGACTCCCGGTCACCAAGTTGCGAACCGGGAGTAAAACCATCTTTTACTGCAGTATGGTAGAACTGTCTTTTCACATTTTCGGAATACTAAAATTCCTCCGAAAATTAAAATTGACTGGATGTCTTGATATGACGATATACAGCTGGCAAAGCTGACAACCGTCAGCGACGCTGGATTAACAGCCAGTGGCGCTCGCTGGGTCTTCAGGCCAGTCTTTTTTTTTATGCCCAAAATCTGAATTTCGGCCTCCCTTCACCCGTCCAACCCTATTTTCTTCCCTATAAATATGACCCTCGACCCTCATTCAAAATCACATAGTCTACAGTTGACAACCTCTATTCTCAGGAGTATTAACACTGAGCTTCCCCCTCTTTCTTCCAAATTTGAGATGTTGTATTTACTATTTTTGCTAAATAGCCTACAGTTCAGGTACTAACTCCTGAGGGCTCAAATAAAATTAATTGCTTAATTGTTTATTTTCTAGTAGTCATAATGTAGATATCATGTAAATAACGTCTTTTATTGCTTACTAAATATTGTCTTTCAATTATGTAAATAAGCATGTCTAGTTGTTGTAATGCTTAACTTGCCAATCGAATGCATGTCTAAATAAGGGTCAACAATAAATGTTGCGATGCTTGTGATGAACCAATTAATAGTCTAAGTCTAGGTTGTTAATCCGGTTTGTGTGGGAATCATGTCTTTAAATTACTAACCAAACTTGAGTTAGTAGAGGCCGTCATAATATGTGCGAGTTGGGTGCCCAACACCTTCCCACCTCGTACCTTCGCCCCCAAACCTTTTATTCTTGGGTACTCATATGTTATATATGAGCGGGAGTCTTTCTAAAAACATGATTAGTTCACTTATATCGCTATTGGGTTGTCCCTTCGGATTGTCCATTCGATTTGTCCCTTCGATAAAACGCCGATAGCAGATTTGTGACCTGTTTCATGGTTTTTAGTCAATTTAATTCTTTACAAAAGCTTCTCTAACTCGATGGTCCCTTAAACTTATCTGAACTTCCAACTTACAAATTTTCTATAAGGACGTACTCCGTGGACATAGATTGGAGAAAATTCCGGGTCCTTACAGTGGCGACTCCATTGGGGATTTATTTTAAGAGGGTGAGACTCGAAAGTCAAGTTTGCTTAATTGTTTAAAAACATGTTCTATATATTGCATTTGCATGTGCTTTGTCATAACCTTTTGACCCTTATCGACCCTCGAGGAAGATTGTGTCGTAACTCGTAGATAACCCGTATATCTAAAGGAATATACAGTTGTCATATCGTGCAAACCAATGCTTCCTCACCCATGACTCATCGATTCTTGTTGGTGAAAAAGAATTACAATTGATGTGTCAATCATCCGCCGAACGGAAATTGTAATTTGTCATGGTAACCTCACAGGAGCCAAAAGCCTCTAGCCCATATTCGTGCATTCGCTTGCTTGTTGTGCATATGTCGTTGTAATGCCCGTCTGATCACATGTTTGCTTGTAAATGCATCGTTGTAATGCTTGCCAGAATGCATAAGTGTCGTGACTATGTGCCAACATGTACTTATGTGCTAGGAGTCTTTTTTCTTTAATTTTTAGGTAGTTCCTAATGCCCAAAAATAGTGTGAGAATTTCATTCAATGAGCACTCGTTTCCCTGATGATTTATTTTCATATAGAATCGAAGTCATGAACAATTTTCTAAGACCTTTTAGCAAAAAAAAAAAAAAAAAAAAGAGTTAGTTTCTCCAATTCCCCTCTCCCACTTTTCTATTTTTCTTTTTTCTTTGGTTGTAATTCAGATTCGGCAAAAAAAAAAAAAAAAAGAAAAGCAAAAAAACTGTCGTTAAAAAAAAGGCCAAAAACAATTCTGGGAAAAATAAAAAAAATGGTCGAAATTCTTTTATTTTATTTTATCCCATTTTCCATTTTATTTTAGTCTAAAAAAAATAGATAGTCCGTCTTTTTCTATTTTTCTTATTTTCGTTCATTGACTTTCTTTTCAATTGATATTAGGGGAAATATTTGGGCATCTAGGCTTAAGGATCTTTTTTTTAGGACAATGTATTTTCTTGTGCTGGTCGTAATTTTTTCTTCTTAGGTGAGAGTCTCATGTTCTTTTCTTGTTACTAAGTGCTCTGTGCATCCTTTTCATGATACGGGGTACGAAGAAGAAAGGAAACCTTGAGAAAAGCTGGGCTCGGCCTTCGGCAAGGCTAGTTCGTCTGCAATCGTCTACACCGCCAAGTTCCCGATTACCTCCACCACAAACAGCCTCACCATCAATAAATTCACCATCACTACATACCTTCTTCTCCACACCTATTACCCCTCCTAATTTCACAATGCCCAAAACTACTGACGAGAGACTGGATGAGCTCATGAGTGAGCTAGAAAGGGTACGACTCAAGGTCAAGGACTTAGAAAGGAAAAGAGAAGATGAAGCAAGAATCCCCTCTGATTCTGACTCCGAGGAAGAACGGCCAAATGCCATGCTGGTAAGATTAACTCTGTGCTCAAGAGTAACGGTATGATCTCCAACTACAGTGCCAATGTGGGAAAGTTTGACACTAAAATAAAAGGCAAACTTCCGGCCAAATTCTCTATGCCCGAAGCGCCCACCTTCACCAGAGTCGACAGCGCACAAGATCATCAGAAATCTTTCACCACTGCTATGGCTCTAAGAGGAATCAACAAGAAACTCTATGACTATTTATTCCCCCAGACCCTTGACACGCATGCCCGGCAATGGTTCTACAATTTGAATCTCGAAGATTACCCAACCCGGTCTGATTTTACCACAGTCTTCCTGGCTCGGTACAAGGATAATGCTACACTCCCCATCACTTTGAGAGCGCATGAAATCCCCACGCAAGAGAAGAACGAGGAATTCACTAAATTCCTCCGTCGATGGAAGTCTAAGATAGTTGACATGGTGGAAAGGCCCTCTGAAACTGAACAAGTTAGACATTTCATTAAGAACCTGCAACCTGCCTATAAAAACCATGTTCAATATCAAGCCATGGACTCATACCAACGTTTTTATGATGTTGGCATCCTTATTGAAGATGATCTCATCAAAAATAAGGATCAGGTAACCCCTAAGCCCTTCTCTTATGGGAGAGACAAGAGGACAACTGCTGGAGCCTCTTTTGAAACTCAGGTTAACGAGGTAGCTGCTGTGAATACCTTTGCTGAAAGAAAACCACCGAGAGAATTCACCCCTCTCGGTATGACCTTGTCACATGCTCTCGAAAGAATGATAAAAAATAATCTGCTGCAACCCATCGGTCCTACTCCAGAACTATCTATTAAGGGCCGTAACAGGAAAGAAGACGAGTACTGTAACTACCACTAAGGAAAGGGGCATGACACTAATAATTGTTGGGCTCTCAAGCGTGCCATCCAAGATAGAATCGAGAATGTCACCATACCCTTACCCAAACTTGGACAAGCACCCAGCAACTCCAGTAACCCTTTGGGCGCCATTTTGCATATAAGTGTCGAAGATGCTCTGGGACTTGATATTGCGGAAATATGGGATAGCGACGAAGAAAATGTATGGGAAATCCAAACCAGATCTCCCATAGGCGTGGCCCATCTGACACGTTCTGATCGTCATTATAGGCCACCTAACATCTACAATGACAGGGTTCAGCCTCCAACTGAAGAAGAAGTCGAAGAAACTCCTGCCAAAGACAAAGAGTCTCCCATTACAGGACATCTCAAAAGGATCAAAGCCAACATCTCCATTTGGCAGCTTTTATCCTCATCCTATGAACACCAACAAGCCATTTTGGAGGCCTTGTCAAAAGTTTCGATGTCACAAGATATGAGGCCCGACGAGCTGGTCAGCTTCATAGTAGGGGAAAAACCACAACCGATCATTACTTTTTCTGACAGTGAATTACCTCCCGAGGGATCCTTACACAACAATGCCTTATACTTGACTATATTCGCTATGGGAAAGTATGTGCCGATGACCCTCGTGGATAATGGATCTGCCGTGAACGTGTGCCCGCTAAGAACTGCAGTAAAATTGGGCATAGATATCAAGAATCTGGCTCACTCAGCACAAGGCTTACGTGCTTATGACAACTGCAGCCGAAAAGTCCTTGGCACCATAACTATGAATGTCACCTCATGAGCCGTAGAGAAAATGGTCCAGTTCTATGTCATGGATATCCCGGCCACCTTCAACTTGCTGCTGGGACGACCTTGGCTCCATGGCCTAACTGCTGTAGCCTCCACCATTCACCAGAAATTCAAGATGATGCTAGAGGAAGAAATTGTGGAAATCGAAGCCAATCCTATCAAAGCAACCATTGACAAGGCTCCTGTCTTAGAGATAGAACATGATAGTGAGGATATTGACCTTTGGGGATTCTCTCCCGAAGAAGTAGCTCTCATAGAAGAAGACACCAAATCTCACACCTCCACTGGTTCTGAAGAACTCGAAACATACCCTCCTGAAGAAATAGGAGAACCCGATGAGTTCGAGGAAATAAAAGAAACCATCGAAGGGATGTCTATCTACGTGGCATAACACCACAATGCAGTTCGGCAAATGAAGGAGAAAATCGCCTTACTAGACAAATCCACAGAGTGCAACATTACCCTGGCTAAAGGAGAAGCTTGTTTTCAGCATGATGAGATGTTTGACAAGATGGTCAAGTAGGGGTATGGTAACCCAAGAAGGCCTACCCCTCGAAGGCTTCGAAGGGACGGAAATCCCTATCTCTGGTGCAAATATTGTGAAGCTAATGGGCATCATACCAACCAATGTAAACGCCTAAAAAGGGTAAACACTCGTTTCATTGATCAAGGAACCATGTGGTCTCCTAGCGATTGGGGTATGAAAGGATGGCATCGCTTTGATCAAAAGCAGTATACTCAACTGTGCGCCCTCATCGGAAACGTTATGAATGCCCTCGTATGGAGAGGAGACCTCAAGCCTGTGGTTTCCACTGACAACCTCCAGGAAATAAAATAAAGATAATGATTTCTACTGCCGATATCATCGAGTCTTCGGCCACTACACAGACGACTACATCCGCCTGAAATATGATATACAGAAAATCATAGAGAGCGGAGAGATTCCGCCACCTCTGAAAGAAGAAGATGATACCTATGAAGCCTGAAACTAGGTGGCTATAAGCAAGAGCAAGAAGAATCGAGTCTGAGTCCCAGAGTTTTGTTGAGTTAGGATCTTAGCTAAATCTTTAGGTTGAGTCATGAACAGGGGGTGTTCCCCTTTTACCTTTTTTTCTATGTCTAGTTTCTTTTTGACGGGAATTAGAGACCCTTTTCTCTAAAGTCATGTGTGCTTATCTTTTTGCAAATTAATAAAAATTCCTCTTGCTCATTTCTTCCTTGTTTAGCTATTGATAAATCCAATGAACTCAATGTTTCACAAATCATTAACTAAGCAATTTAAGCAATGTAAGTAAGTTTCGCAAAGCAAGAATGCTAATTTTTCCTTTTACAGGAATTTGAGCAGCTGAACTCCCTCAACAATGCCACTCCACGTACAAAGAAGAAGTGAGCCAGCCTTTTGCAACAACCTCGACACATGTCTAATCCTGGCCCCAATCGAGGAAGATCCCTGGTACCAAGACGTCTTCAAGTACATCACCAAAGGCACATACCCTCAGGACACGCCGATAAGAGCTCAACGGACTATCCATCTCTTAGCGGCATAAAATATAGAGTACAAGGGGGTTCTATACAAAAAATCCCACAATGGAGTCAACCTCAGATGTGTGAACGCCGAAGAAGCCGCAGAAATCATGGAAGAGGTACACAATGGGGTGTGCGGACCACACATTAATGGTCGAATGCTCTCTAGAAAGGTCCTACGACTAGGGTACTACTGGACCATCATGGAAAGATATTGTTACGACTATGCCAAGAAATGCAAGACGTGTCAGATATATGCCAACCGACAGCATATGCCACCCTCAATGCTCCATAACGTCACATCCTCTTGACCATTTTCTGCATGGGGAATAGATATCATTGGTAAGATTACCCCGAAGGGCTCTGGAGGACATGAATACATCCTAGTAGCCATAGACTATTTTACCAAATGGGTTGAAGCACAGTCCTATGCCATCCTCACATCCAAACAAGTATCCAAGTTCATAAGGAACAACATCATCTGCCGATACGGCGTTCCGCATGATATTATTAGTGACCATGGATCCCATTTCAAAGCCAAAACAGCCACCCTACTAAAGAACTACAAAATCCAGCAGACCAGCACCACAAATCATCCCCTTACCGTCCCCAAATCAACGGCGCAGTAGAAGCCGCCAACAAAAACCTTAAAACTATCATCGAAAAAATGATAGAAAACTACAAAGATTGGCCCACAAAACTCCCATTTGCCCATTGGGGGTATAGAACGTCCATAAGATCATCCACAGGAGCCACGCCTTATTCCCTAGTCTACGGGATGGAAGCTGTACTACCCATAGAACTCCAACTACCCTCCATGCGCATAGCCTTAGAAGGTGAAATTTCAGAAACCCAATGAATGCAAGCCCGTTATGATGAACTCATGTTCAAAGATGAAAGACGCCTACGGGCTCTAGACCACTCGCACATGTACCAACAACGCATGGCAAGAGCATTCAACAAAAATGTTCGACCTCAAAACCTGAAAGAAGAGGACTTAGCTTGGAAAGAATTACGTGCACCAGTTACTGACCCCATAGGCAAGTTTCGACCAAACTGGTCTGGTCCGGTCCGTTCATCATCAAAGACATCTTATCAGGAGGCGCAGTCCGGCTGATGGACATTGATGGCATCAAGTTCAGTCAGCTCACCAACATGGACCAACTGATCAAGTAGTGCTACGTTTAAAAATAAATAAAAAACAAATAAAAAATAAAAAAAAATCCAATGTACACAAATTGAACGAACTACGCTGGCCTGATTCCACACTGGATATGTAGGTAACCCTTTTAAGGGGCCCCGCCAAAATCAATCCAACATTCCATTCGACTCATTCAAAAAGGATAATTTTTATTCAAACTGAATGAATAAGCTTACATAGCATAAATTGAAAAATTCCTAAAGATTCTTACTACTTTTTTTTTTTAAAAACTAGACTTGCTTTCTAAAGAAAACTATTTTAATCCTTCTTCCCTTTAGAAGGCTTCGTTGAAAAGTTCTTCTTTGAATGAGCTCGGCTTGAGGACGACTTATGATCGCTTTCTTGAGCTGGGGGCTTGCCTCTTTTCATTACGTGATAGCCTTCCTCATAAGGCCCTTCCTTTCTTTTCTTGCTTCATGTTCCTGAGTCATACCTAGGTACTAGTTGGTCCCACTCCTCATGACGAAGGGCTCGCCTCGCTTCTCTATCACTGCAGGAAAGCCAGTTCAAATAGGTCTCAGAAACTTGAGTTGGGGAAATCACTCAAGGTACTGTCCAGCGATTCCTACCGCGCCAATATTTTCCCCAGTCCTTAGCAAATTCAGTGATCAAAGCCAAGGTAGGTTGTCTCGTAGTCTCCTGACGAGGGATAACCTGCTTTAACCTATATTGCCTCATGACCCTAGAAGGAAAGAAGCAAGTACTCCTGTAGAGACCACTATTGCAGTGTGAGGAATAAATTTGCAGCAAGCCACCAAAGAGGTTAAACCCCACCAAGTTACATGCCAACGAATAACAAGTCCGGCATGGAAAAAGACATCCCATTCAGCAAGAGTTTTTTCATCATATAGCCTTTTTCTAACCAAGAAACTAGAGGCAGTATAAGTCTTCTTGTTCGATACTTGAGAGGTACGAGCTATCATCTTCTCTGGCAATTCTATCAGCCTTAGATGCTCGCATAACCAAATTTGAAGCAGCAGGGGGCTGCCGGAAAAGGCTTCGTGGCGAAATTTTCAACCTGTCAAACCCTAAAATAGTTTCCCCTATAACCAGATGCAAAGGAGAATGCCCTTCAGCCATTTGGTTCACCACTCGCAACAACAAGGCTCTACCCAGGTTGGAGGACTCTGCATTAGCAAACAATAGGCGATTCAACAGGCAAAGTACAAAAGTCTTTCGGCGACAACGCCTAAATATCGCATCCTGTTCAGAAGAAGGAGCAAATTTTTCACAGATTTGAACTAAGTCCACATCGACACCGCGAATCATGCTTTTGGCTTCTGCAGATGACAAGCCAAGAGATTTCCTATACTGATCAGTAAAACCATCCCTCAAATAAGGCACAGCTGGGGAAGAACATCAGACATATTAGTAATTGCAGCAAATTCTTCAACTAGAGGGCATAACTCAGAGTTACAGAAACGGAAGACGTGCAAGCCTGGGTCCCAAAAGTTCAAAATAGATCGAAGAAGGGACCACAAGATTATGGTTGGTCTAAGAGCCAATAAGGTTGAAATATGGTACGGAGCCAGCTCTAGTTTATCTTCTATGGTCAGATTTTTACACCAGGCATCGAACAGATTTTCAAAGGATTTCACCATGATAGAAGCTTTGAGAAATTTGAGAGAGCTAAAGTATGAAAAAGAGATACGACATTAGACATCCCGTAAATCGTATTTATAGGCAAAGAATCGGGTTAGAAGGAGTCAGAAATCAACGGAAAAGGCACAAAGCTAGAGCCGCTGGCCGCTAGCAGCTCTGGCTAGCACTTCTAGCGGCTGTGACCAGCGCCGCTAGCGGCTCTCACCTTTGGCCCAGCGCCGCTGGCGGCCCAACCCAACGCTGCTAGCGGCCCTGACCTCGGCCCAGTCAACATTTTCCTTTTGTTCTTGCTCGCCCGTTTGGTCCGTTCCGCTCGGTTTAAGCCCAATTTTCAAATGCACAACGGGGATATAGGGCCCGAGACTCTCTTAGTTTTATTCTTTTTCTATTTTTCTATTTTTTATTTCTTTCTTTTTTTTAGGGGTATAATATGTGTAATTTTTGCTTTTTCTTGCAATTTTTACCCTTTTCTTTACTTTATTCCCTCAATTATGTCCTACTCTTTACTGCATAACACATTCCATACTTATAGATTAGACAGAGATAATTGAGTCATAAATAGCATATATGCATAAAAATAGGAGTTTAAAGTTCTGAAGAACAAGGTTACAAATCCAACCTATACTGTTCAACTTGGGTCGTCATCACCATTGCTATCGGCCGCATCTTCAACAGACGGCCCCTGACCATAGTTCCCGGCCGAGTAATAGAAGGAGCCCTGAGTACTGAACAAGCTATAAATCGGCCTGCTGTTATTGGGCCTTATCTCTCGTCCATCATGCACAGGTGCATGCATAGGGGTACCTGCCGAAAACCCCGTCCCAAAGAGCCTCTCCGTGGCTTGACTAGCAAAGTACATAGCCACATTCTAATATGAAGGCCCAGCTTGAGGCACATCCCATCCAGGAGCGTTCGCCCAACCTCCAGCCATAGGGGTCACAGCGGGCCTACTACTCAAAGAAGGCTGAAAACCCGCTGGAGAAAACATCTCAGGTACAGGAATGTGCTGCATAGAAGGTCCGGGCGCCTCATCAACATGATGCCTGGTCGCAGCTACAGTAGGTGAACGAGCAACAGATGGTCTGCTCGCTGAAGAGACTCTCGTAGCTGACGAATGTCGGGGTCCCACAGAGGACGAAGACCGCGATATCTGCATACAATCAAGACCAAAATGTTAAACTAAGCACTCCACTTAGCTAAACAAAAATACAAAAGCGCACTTACACTAGCAGTCCCAGACCGGGAACTCTTCCCTCTACCCATCATCCTGCTATATCCTTTCTTCAGCAAGTGGACGACCTTGAAGACTTAAGAAGTCTACTCCCGGTTCAGCTAGAAGAAGGAGACAAAAGATAGGGTCAGCATTCGAAAGCAACACAAAAAAAAAGAAGAAGCAAGAAGCGATATAAACTTACTCCCACACAACCATCAAGCAAAGGTAGGCCCTCCACAGCTTCTCCATCAGCGATATATAGAGGAAGTTCCTCCATTATACGGTCCCCACTCTCACCAATGTACCTCACCTCATTACTCGGCAAGATAACACTTGAGGGCTGGCCACGAGGAACTCTGAAATGGGACCTCCTGGGACCCCGAGGAACCAAACGATCCGCCTACAAGGCATAAAAGTCAGTGTATTACACATATAGCTGAAAAAGCACAAATAAAAATCTTACCTCAGAAGTGAGATTCGGCATCAGACGACCCAATCAATAGGCCAGATACATAGCTGTACGATCCAAGCCAGCAACCTTCGGCTCAACAAACTGCATGGCCGCCGCTCCACGAGTCCCGACCCCCAAATCATCTACGCTCAGACTGCGCAGGTAGAACATGGTCATATGGTAGTCCTCCGGAACCAAATGACCACCCAAGGAAGGATAGACCAATCGAGTCAAGCGGACCCCCAAATACCAGACAAAGCCGAATGGCCCCTCAAACACCACCCGCAAAGAAGATACTCTGAAGGACTCAGTCGTAATGTGGGTCGGGACCCTTGGAATACTGTCAAAAGCTGTCCATGACACCTGCAGATCACAAAAGCAAAGATCATTCACAAAAAATGAACCAAAAAATATGTACATAAGCAAGTCAAAGGCAAGATACCTCGAACGCAACATGACTCTCGAAGGTGGCCCGAAAATCCTCCAAAAAGGAAAACGGATGGTTATCCCCACCGACCCACCGTGAACCTAGTGGGAACATCCTCAAACCAGGACGGTGAGGACCAAAAGCTCGAAAATACTCAAAGAACCACAGCTGCCATACAAGCAAGAACAGTCAGATACATCTCTCCTACCAAGTATGCATACGCAAAGGAAAAAAGACATATATGCCTACCTCCAGTATCCTCCAAGGGCCAGAGATAGACACCCTCCGACTCGTCGACTTAGGCCTGCAAGCCTGACGACACCACCTCACCAAAGAAGCATACGAAGGAGCGCCAAAGTTGTACTCATGTACTCTTGACAGGTCATCCAAACATGTTAGAACGCCAACCTGATATACACTCTTCTTTTGGGCAAAGATGGTCGCCCTCAAAAGGTAAGCCAAGAAAATACGAGCTCTCTGCTCCTCGGTAAGCCCCTGCTTCGCTAAAGCTCCCTATAGCCTCGGCAAGGAAACACGATCCTCCCTAAAATAGACAGATACAGGCCCGTATAGCTCAAGCAACCTATCGGCCCGCTGGTCATAACTCGCGTCATACTGTATGCGACGCCCTCTAAAGGACAAGCCTGTCGGTACAACGAACTGATAAGGGGTAGAAAACATCTCTCCCACAGGTGTGTGGAAAGTGTTCGTGGTATCCCAGAACCTCTCCAATAACCCCCGGAAAACTATCCTAGTGTCCCCAGAATGACAAGCCAGGATGACAGACAGGAAGTGCTCAAAGCCCGATGCCTGGACTATCTCCCTAGCCCCATCAGAAAATGTGTCCAATATCATGGCTCAGTGAGAAGTGGACCCATGAGCCTGCAGTAGAACACAACCACCCTAGCCAACAAATAAAATTTTCTCAACACCCCATATACTACAAGTACGGCCAAAAGTAAATCCACACAAATAATATACAGCTGACCCTCAATCCAGTACAATCCCAATTTGTTCGTGTGCTGAAGCACTAACAGTTCAAATTTTCAGTTCAAAATAAATAAGCTGAACAGAACCAAAAAAAAAAGAGAGTCAGAAACATACCAATTGAGGGTTAGACAGATGACTCTGCCTGTCCAGCAGCTGAACACTTCGACCCCAAACCTCATCCGGGCGCCAGTCCACACGCATGAACGAGTCCTGATACCAATTTGCCCCATCTGCATGCCGAGGGAGGGGTGTCCTAGAAGATGAAAGCCCAGTGCGAAAGAGGTCGCGGTTTTCCTCCTCCTCACCCGTGGGACGCTTCCCTTTATCTTTGGGAGCAATAGAAGAAGAATTGAAGTTTCCTCTCTCTACAAGTGGAAATTTCAAGTTTTAGATTCGCAAGAAATAAGTACCCATTCAACAATGCAACCCAAAATTCAGCAACTAGGCGGAAAAATAAACAAGTTCAAGACAAAAAGTAAGAAATTTGGTCAAGAATCGACTTACCTTGAAGAAGTTGAAGAACAAGTGAAGCTCTCGACAATAGGGGAAGCTCTCGACCAAGAAGACGAAGTTGTAAAAAAAATGGAGCAAAAACGCGAGAAAAACAATTTTGGCCTGCTCAAAGTGAGCACCGCTAGCAGCTCTGGCTAAGAGGCCCAGCGCCGCTAGCGGCCCTGAGTGGCCTGCACGCGCGGGCCCTCCTACTAGCCCACGACTTCGTTTCTAGCCGAAAAACCGCGATTTCATATCGTTCGCGACGAAGACCAGTACCGAGCTCGCGGGAGCAAGTCCTTTTGGCCCACCAATTCAAAATTCAACATTTGGTCCATCTTACGGTACCAAGTATTATTAGGTAAAACTAACCCAGTTGTTTTGCAGGTCCCAGATACACAAGCCCGGGTATTCCCCAATCACCCGGAGTGGCCAAAATATTTTAAGAAAAGCCCAGTGGATCCTCTAGCACTATCCCGTTATTTTAAGACAGCCTGTTTCCTAAATTTAAATTATTATTGGGACAGCCAGTGTCCATTATTTTTTTAGGACAACCAGTTTCCTAAATTATTGTTGGGACACCCAGTGTCCATTATTTTTTAGGACAACCAGTTTTCTAAATTATTAGGACAGCTAGTGTCCACTATTTTGGGGGACAGCCAGTGTTCATTATTTTCTTAGGACATCCTGTTTCCTAAATTATTGGGACAACCAGTGTCCATTATATTTAGGATAGTCAGTTTCCTAAATTGTGTTTGAATAAGCCAGTGTTCACCTTTTTTTTTCAGACAACCAGTGTCGATTATTTTAGGACAGCCAGTTTCCTAAACTGTGTTTAAATAGCCAGTGTTCATTTTATAGGATAGCCGGTGTCCACCAATAGTGTCAGTCAATGATCACTTGTGTGATTATACTGTCCTTTATTTTTTTATATGTTTCAGTCAATGATTGCTTAAACTGTTGCACTTAAACAGTTCATATGTTTTGACCATTTTACAGCCGTCATTTTTTATCGCGCTCTCTCGTTGACCTTTTCGTTTCTCGTGCAGGGACAGAATCTTGGCATCCACTGAGTGGTGTTTAGTCACTGTTTGCTTAGAATGAAGCATTTTTATACTATTCACTCTTACCAGTGTTTTTAACCATTTTGCAGCCGTTATTTTGATCGCGCTGTCTCATCGACTTTTTCGTATCTCGTGTAGAGACGGAATCTCAGCACCCGTCAAGCAGTGTTGAGTTATTGTCTGTTGAAGCACTCTACGTTGATCATTCTCAAAGGGTTACTAACTTTTTCATGTACTCTTAATACAGGTCCCCTGCAGAGATTGAGACCATCCCGAGCGATGTTTGTCCTGCTAACCATAACCTTTATTTTTCTTGTGTTCACAGAGATGGAATCTTAGCACGCTACGAGCATGTCCCAACTCAGGTTTGCCTTCATATGCATACATACTGTACACTCTTACACAACATGTGCACATCAACATCCTGCACGCTACGAGCATGTCCCAACTCATGCTCGATCAAAGTGGGGGCTTCTGCAAACGCCAAAAAAGCGTCTTTAGATTTCTTCGCGAAATTCCAAAGATGAAAGGAGTAATTTCTAAACTTGAATGATATGTTTGCTTTCATAGGTAAAATAAGGTCTCTACTCGTTCACTCCTTCATTCCAATCCCATTCAAAAGCCCCGTTCAAAGCTTTCCAACGACACCTCTGGTGTCTTTTTCCGACCCCCGGTCGCCAAGTTGCGAACCGGGGGTAAAACTGTCTTTCACCGCAGAAGGGTAAAACAGTCTTTTCACGTTTTCGGAATACTAAAATTCCTCTGGAAATTAAAATTGACTGGATGTCGTCATATGTTGACATCCGGCTGCCAAAGCTGACAGCCGTTAGCGGCGATGGAATAACAGCCAGCGCCGCTAGCGACGCTCGCTGGGTCTCCAGGCCCGTCTTTTTTTTTAAGCCCAAAATCTGAATTTCGGCCTCCCTTCACCCAGCCAATCCTATTTCCTTCCCTATAAATATGATCCTCGACCCTCATTCAAAATCACACAGTCTACAGTTGACAACCTCTAGTCTCAGGAGTATTAACACAGAGCTTCCCCCTCTTTCTTCCAACATTGAGATCTTGTCTTTACTATTTTTGTTAAATAGCCTACAGTTCAGGTACTAACTCATGCGGGCTCAACTCAAATTAATTGCTTAATTGTTTCTTTTCTAGTAGTCATAATGCAGATACTATGCAAATAACGTCTTTTAGTGCTTACAAAATATTGTCTTTCAATTATGTAAATAAGCATGTCTAGTTGTTGTAATGCTACACTTGCCAATCGAATGCATGTCTAAATAAGGGTGAATAATAAATGTTGTGATGCTTGTGATAAACCAATTAATAGTCTAAGTCTAGGTTATTAATCCGGTTTGTGTGGGAATCATGTCTTCAAATTACTAAGCAAACTTTAGTTGGTAGAGGTCGTCATAATATGGGCGTGTTGGGTGCCTAACACCTTCCCACCTTGTACCTTCGTCCCCGAACCTTTTCTTCTTGGGTACTCATATGTTTTATATGAGCGGGAGTCTTTCTAAAAACATGATTAGTTCACTTATCGCGCTATTGGGTAGTCCCTTCGGATTGTCCCTTCGATAAAACGCCGATAGCAGATTTGTGACCTCTTTCATGATTTTTATTTAATTCAAGCCTTTACAAAAGTTTTTCTAACTCGATGGTCCCTTAAACTTATCTAAACCCCCAACTTACAAATTTTCTATAAGGACGCACTCCGTGGACATAGATTGGAGAAAATCCTGGGTCCTTACACATCCTAAGGAATCAGGGGCACTTCCCTGGCACTGCTCTAGGCAAATGTGTCTCCAAACCACTTCCAGTTTGGCCATCCAAAGTCGGAAATAATCCTTTTGGGCTGGGCTACATTCCCACCAAGCAAGAAATACGGGAATACATCGCTAAGGAAAAAGCGAAAAGAAAGGCCATTAAGGAAAACAAGGCCTATGACATCCCCATGGCACCATACCCGCATACTCTAAACGGGCAATTCGTTTAGTCTGGAGATCCATTCCCTTACTATGGCTTTCCCGAGCCTTATGTTCTCCCTATGTATGGTATCCAAGTCCCCGGATTCGAAGTCTTCCAAGACTGCTACACGATGGAGGAAACTCCTTTGCCTGTAAGAAGGAGGCTAAACATTGATTGGGTAGAGGACACGCCCAACAATGCTTTGGGTCTACTATTTGGACAAGAGCATCATCATCCAAAAGATGAGGAGCCCCACAATGTAAAAAATGCAATTCAAGATGCAAACTTTGACCCAACTAAGTTGATCACTCCAAACGAGGGTCAACTCACAAAGCAGAAATGCAGCATAAGTTGGACTGGAACCAATGGAAAGAAGATCAAGATCACGATTCCCAAAGAGTCCAAGCCTGACACCGACTCCGACAGGACTGAGTCTGATTCTGAAGACGAGTCTAATATAGTAGAGTCGGTAGTCCACCAAAATCTATGTTTAATTCTACTTGCAAATCTAATGATGTTAAAGCCAATAGTAATGTCTCAGTTGATGTTCCAACTTCTTCCATAAATGAAATGTGTAATGATTCTGCTTACTTCTTGGATTACTTAGTAGCTAATAATTCAAAAGATGAACAAGAATTGCCCAAAGAAGTAACTAAACAACAATTAGAGCATGAAAAAAAGACTTTAATTGTGGAAGAAACAGAATTAATTAATCTTGCAAGCGATCAGGAGCCGCGACAAGTGCGCATTGGCTTATCGATAACTCCTAAAGAGCGAGAAAACTTTATATATCTCTTAAAAGAATACATAGACGTTTTCGCTTAATCATATAAAGATATGCCGAGCAAAAACTTCGGAGAATGAATCCTGAGTGGACATTGAAAATCAAAGAAGAGGTGCAGAAACAGATTGCAGCAGGTTTCATTAAGGTCGCTCAATATCCAGAATGGGTCGCCAACATAGTACCTGTTCCAAAAAAGGATGGCAAAGAAAGGATGTGCGTCGATTTCAGAGATGTAAACAAGGCAAGTCCAAAGGACGAATTTCCCTTACAACATATAGACGTACTGGTGGACAATACCGCAAGACATGCCCTCTTATCATTCATGGACGGCTATACAGAGTATAACCAAATACAAATGACCGAAGAAGATATGGAGAAAATCACTTTCAGAACTCAATGGGGTACATACTTTTACACTATCATGCCTTTCGGGTTGAAAAATGCGGGGGCAACATACCAAAGAACCGCAACCTCCCTTCTACATGACATGATGCACAAGGAGGCCGAGATGTATATAGACGATATGATTATCAAATCCAAGGAGAGAGGAGGGAATATACCCTCTCTAAAGAAATTCTTCGACAGGCTTCGGAACTACAACATGAGGTGAAATCCCTAAAAGTGTGCATTTGGCGTAACTTCTGGCAAGCATTTAGGATTTGTCATAAGCATAAGAGGCAATAAAATTGATCCTACCGAGATTAAAGCTATAAGAGATATGCCCTCTCCTAAAAGTGAAAAGGAGATAAGGGGATTTTTAGGACGGCTCCAATATATAAGTCGATTCATATCCAAATTGACCATTACATGTGAGCCCATCTTCAAAAAGCTCAAAAAGGACACCAAATCTACATGGGAGTGATCAATGCCAACAAGCTTTCGACAAAATTAAGGAGTACTTAGCTAATCTACCCGTGTTGGTCCCACCAATTCCGGGAAAACCACTTATGCTATACCTAACAGTTACAGAAACCGCCATGGGCGCTATGTTGGCCCAAAAGGTGGAGAATGACGAAAAGGCAATATACTACCTTAGCAAGAAGTTTTTAGAATACGAAACACGCTACTCCACACTAGAGAAGACGTGTCTCGCATCGGTCACTGCAACAAAGTAGCTCCGGCACTACATGCTACAACACTCTTTCCATATAAAGTCAAGGATGAATCGACTAAAGTACTTGTTCGAGAAACCCATTCTTAGTGGAAGAATAGCAAGATGAACTGTCATGTTCTCGGAATTCGATCTAACTTTTGAACACCAAAAGGTAATCAAAGGATATGCCATTTCTGAACATCTCGCTGAAAACCAGGTTAGTAGCAAAGATGCCACGCATGACTTTCCCGATGAAGGAATATTGAATGTCGAAGAAAATACTTGGCAGTTATACTTCGACGGAGCCTTAAACCAAAAAGGTTATGGCGTAGGAGTATTATTAGTCCGCCCCGAAGGCGCACATACTCCCACAGCCGTCAAATTAGACCCATGAGGTAACTAACAACAGCGCTGAATATGAAGCATGCATCATTGGTTTAGAAGTGGCAATAGAACTTCAAATCAAGTATCTAAAGGTATATGGAGACTCAACCCTCATCATAAATCAAGTCTCCAAAAAGTGGAGAGTGAAAAACGAATCCCTGACACCTTACCAGGAATATCTTGAAAAGATAGCCAAATATTTCACGCATGTCCATTTCACATACCTTCCTAGAGAAGATAACCAGTTCGCGGATGCCTTAGCAAAGATGGCCTCCATGATAAATATTCCGGATGATGTAATCACTATGCCAATTCACATTCAAAGGCGCACCGAGCCTGCCTTTTGCAATGCACTCGAGGTATGCGTCAACGAGGAGGAGGAAGAGGAATGGTTCACTGACATTCTCAATCTATTAGCCGAGGGCAAGTACCCTCCACAATAGACCCCTAGGGCACAAAGGGCCTTAAGAAGACTAGCCGCACAATACATACATGTGCAAGGTAAGCTTTATAAAAACACACCACAAGGGCTAAGTCTTCTATGTCTAAAGGAACGTGAGGCAAGCAAAGTCATGAGCGACATACATAATGGCATATGTGGTCCCCACATGAATGGATTGACTGTAGTCAAGAAAATCCTAAGGCAAGGATACTATTGGACTACAATGGAAAAGGATTTCATCGAATACGTGAGAAAGTGCACACGCTGTCAATTCCACGCCAATTTACAACATAGACCTCCTACTCCTCTACATACGTTCACCGCACCGTGGCCATTCTCTACATGGGGCATTGACATCATTGGAAAAATCTCCCCTACAGGAAAAGGAGGCCATGAATACATACTAGTCGCGATAGACTACTTTACCAAATGGGTCGAGGCTCGTTCATACGCAAGAATAGCGTCGAAGCATGTGGCAAAGTTCATACATGACAACATCATTACTAGATACGGCCTGGAAACAGGTCATTGGCGTCGGTTGAAAACCCCATTAGGCGTCGGTTTTCAACCGACGTATACGGAGGTGACGCCTATGCCAAAGGGAATAGGCGTCCGTTGTCGGACCGACGACAAAGGGTTATAGGCGTCGGTCGATCTAATTAACCGACGCCAAAAACAAGGCTATAGGCGTCGGTCGATCTAAACAACCGACGCCTATGCTAGTTATTGGCGTCGGTTGTTTAGATTGACTGACGCCTATAGCCTTGTTTTTGGCGTCGGTTGTTTAGATCGACCGACGCCTATCCTTTTCTTTTTTTGCATTTTTTTCGTCAGCAAAAACTTAAATTTCTGTTTATAATCAGCCTATGTGGGATTCGAACCCACGTCTTTTGTGCAAAAGCACAATTGCTCCACCATCTGAGCTAATAGACTTCAAAAACTAATAAATAATAAACTTCTTTACAAAATAAAACTTCTTTAGAAAATAATTAACAAAGGAACATAAAACTATATAATGTACCTTGTCAATTGTAGTTTATTGCATGTAGACGACATTTGTAGGTCAATATTCACCTCTTGTGACCAAAGTGCACTTAATTGCAAGGAAATACTGACAGCCATGCTAGAGACAAACTGCTGAATCGAGGATCAGCTGCCTAAGCAGTGATCTATTTAAGTCTGAGAGGTCGCACAATGATATCCAAATGGATCTCTAACAGCCACTGTGCTGTCAATGACCTCGCTTGCTGATACCAACCTGTCACATCAACATTACATCAACATTACCCCAGTGCCTCCAAAGAGGCTCCCGCCTAGGCAGGGTAAGGGGGGGTCGCCGGGTCGGTTGTACGCAGCCTTACCCCTGTGAGAGTCTCGTAGAGAGGCTGTTTCCGTCTGACCCGAGATCCGAAGTGCGACGACCATAGGCAACTTCACAATAAATAAGAAGTACCGATAGTTTTATGAGCCATTTTGCTTTAGTCCATTACCTTGCGAAGCCAAAAAGTAGAGAAGCTTTTGGCTCCACTGGAAATTGTGGACAACCTGATACCAACCTGTCATGACACCTAATTCTTCCCCTTCAACATCTCAAGACTCCAGAAAGTATTCTATTTCTACTGCCTACAAGATCAAACTTAAGCTACACCATTTTCATAATCTGATCCTCCGAAAGGCAATGCAGAATATTCAATGAAAAACAATGGATTTAACTGGATCATATATCAGCAAAATCTGCATAATAACTCAGAAAAAAAAAGAACATATGCTTGTAACTTAAGACTCACCAGTAGCACATACTGTCTGTTGCTTTAAGAGCAGCCATGTGGGGGGGGGGGGGGTAAACACAGTCTTTAAGCTAAGGAACAGCTGCAAAACCTAATAACCTGGAAATGATGGCTAATAACAAAAACAGGCTGCTTCTTCAGATGTCAAAATTAAGGAACTTAAATTGCATCACATAAAACAGTATAATCTAATAAAATTACTGAAATATAAAATAACCATAGCAGAAAATTTGTCAATACATCTTACTTGAAAAGCAGTCAGGAATTGACCCATTACAAACAAATGAGAAGCACAATAGACATTGCTAGATGAAAACCAAGGTCCTATCTGGCTTATGACTGCTCCTGCTCCTCCCCTTCTGCAGCCTCTACTGCAGCAGCAGCCATCAACTCATCAAATTTCTCAGACTTTCCTAGCACGATCTCGATCTACAAAAGAAAATATACAACGTATTACATGAGAAATAATTATACTCGTCAATATCCAGTTTCCTGAAGGGAATGAGCATCCAGCGTAAACACATTACACTTGCGACTTTGTGAGCCCAGCTATGTAGAACAAAATCCAACTCAAAAGCTTAAGTAGCTTATGCCCATTTTTAAATTGAAGTACTTACATCTGTCATTAAACAAACCACTTTGGACAAAGGAATACAAACCATATTCCATACAGATAAAGGAATACCAAATTCATAAGCTTTTGAGTATGTAATAGCCAAATACCTCTGCTTTCTGGACAGGTCGCCCTCCTGATTCGTTGATGTAGACTGCTGAAGTGGTTATTTCTATCAAAAAGAACAAACAACAATGATTCAGCAGTAGACATAAAAGCACATAGAAAATGGAAATGGAAAAAATGCCCTGAGAAAGACTACCTAGAGCATGATTATAGAGAGAAGAGAAAAGAAAACTCACTCCTCTCAACAGCAAGACCATTGTTCTTTAGAATCTCAGCTATTGTAACAACTGTGGCAATAGTTGCAGATAAGATAGAGCATGTACTAAATTACAATGAATAGGCTTTCTCTTCTTTTGTTCTTCTTCTAGGGAGAGGTGGGGGTGGCAGCAGTTCAGAGAATAAGGCGCACTACTAGTTTAGGAAGAAAGATCAATATTTCCAAAACCAAAGTGAACAAATTGACCTCCACAGCTTTTATATTCGATTATTAGAGATAATAATCTAACTGTAGCCACGACAGTTCAATTGAACCAATCACTAGGGTATAAGATCTCGACAACAATAGTTGAACCCAAGAGTATGACATATTCAAGACAATTCAACCAAACCTTAGGGTATAAGATCCCAACCAAACAATCGAACAAAGCCCTAACTGCCCTACGATAAGACCTTGACATCAACAATTATTAAACAATTTTAGAATCAGGTCTGGACAATAATTAAAATTTACAATTTAGAAACGAAATCACAGCTTAATTAAAAAAAAAATTCCAATCTGATCGAAAATCGCAACCAAAATGTTCAATCTAAAAGTTCGCAACAAATTAGCTGGGCATATCTCATAAAATTAAGATAAACAACGAAAATCATTCGAACCCTGATCAAAATCGCAAATTCAAACTAGATATCTTCAATAAATACAAAATCCATTTTAGAACATCAAAACCCTAATGCAAATTTCAAAAAATAGCTACAACGATTCAAAAAACCATAACAGAATCACATATTCTAAGAACCGAAGAGACAGAAAGGGAGATGATTAATACCTTGATTCAGCGATAAAAACTTGAGATATTCTAAAGGTATTTGAGAGAGAACCATCAGATGTGAAGAACGAGAAAACCCCTCAAGCGGAGGCCCGTAAAAGGCGAGAGAGTCAGGCGCCTGACCGGTGGTGGACTGGAGTTGCTTTGAGTTGCCTAGAGCTCCAGTAGCCATGTGAGTGAGAGAGAGAGAGAGAGAGAGAGAGGTGAAGCACAAGGAAAATAGAACGAGTAATGTTTGCATCGACTATTGAGAAGTTGGGACCGATAGTTGAAAAGTCTTTCCTATTTTAATTTTATGTTAACTATATGTATAGGCGACGATGGTTCGATATGAACCGACGCCTTTGCTTTTTCTCATTTCATTTTTTATTTTTTGTGTTTTAGGCGTCGGTTGTTAGAGAGAACCGACACCACTTTTTAACTACTTATTTACATTTTTTCCACCGCACAGTAATGCCTATTAGGCGACGCATATGTGTAAGCTCCCGGGATTTTCATCCAATCCTTTATATTGTGTATTGGTTTCCACGGAGTGCGTCCTTATAGAAAATTTGTAAGTTGGGGGTTTAGATAAGTTCAAGGGACCATCGAGTTAAAAAGGATTTTGTAAAGACATGAATTGAATAAAAATCATGAAAGAGGTCACAAATCTGCTATCGGCATTTTATCGAAGGGACAAACTGAAGCAACAACCCAATAGCGCGAAAAGTGAACTAACCATGTTTTTAGAAAAACTCCCGCTCATATAGAACATATGAGTACCCAAAAATAATAGGTGTTACGCACCCAACTCGCCCGTATTATGACGGTCTCTACTAACTCAAGTTTGCTCAATAATTCAAAGACATAATTCCCATGCAAAACCAGATTAACAACCTAGACTTAGACTATTAATTGGTTCATCAAAAACATCATGACATTTATTTAACCCTTGTTTAGACATGCATTTGATTTGACAAGTTGAGCATTACAACGGCTATACAGACAATATTTAGGAAGCAATAAAAACGTTACTTAGCATGATTTCTACATTATGTCTACTAGAAAATAAACAATTAGGCAATTAATTTAATTTGAGCCCTCAGGAATTTGTACCTGAACTGTAGGCTATATTTGTCAAAAATAGTAAAAATAGATCTCAAGTTTGGAAGAAAGAGGGGGAAGCTCAGAGTCAATACTACTGAGAATAGAGAGTGTCAACTGTAGACTGTGTGTTTTGAACTAAAGGTGGAGGGTTGTATTTATAGGCGTGGAGGAGTAGGGTTGGACGGTCGAAAATGAGGTGAAAATCGAATTGGGCTTGAAAAATGAATCGGGCCAGAAGCAGAGTCAACGTCGCTAACGGCCCTAGAAATTTGGTCAGCGCCGCTAGCGGCCCTGGTCTGGGCGGCTGACGGCTGTCAGCTGCCAACTGGATGTCGTCATAATGACGACATCCAGTCCATTTTTATTTTCCGGAGGAATTTAAATACTCCGAAAAGTGTGAAAAGAACGTTTTACCCCTAAACGGTAAAAGACAGTTCTACCCCTAAATCGCAACTTTGCGACCCGGAGTCGGAAAGATGTTTGAGACGTGTCGTTGGAAAGCTCTTGAATGGGGATTTTGAATGAAGTGGAATGAAGGAGTGTTTGGAAGAAAAACCTGAGACCTTATCTTAACTATTAAAGCAAAAATAGCGTTCAAGTTTATAAATTACTCCTTTCATCATTGGGCTTTTGCTAAGAAATCTGAAGGCGCTTTTTTGGCGTCTACAGAAGCCCCTACTTTGATCGAGTTTGAGTAAAAGCGAAGATCAAAGTATTCCGAAGGCGACATGCAGGATGCTGATGTGCACACGGTGTGTGAGAGTGTACAGTATGTATGCATATGAAGACAAACCTGGGTTGGGACATGCTCGTAGCGTGCTAAGATTTCATCTCTGTGAATAGAAGAGAAAATAGAGGTTATGGTAGCAGGATAGAACACCGCTCGTAGATGGTCCAAACGCCTGCTGGGGACCTGTATTCAGAGTGAATGAAAAAGTTAGTAATACATTGAGAATAATCAACTTGGAGTGCTTCGACAAACAGTGCCTAAACACCGCTCGGCGGGCGTCGAGATTCTATCCCTGTACAAGAAACGAAAAGGTCAACAAGACAGCGCGATTAAAAATAACGGATGTAAAATGGGAAGTAACACTGGTGAGAGCGAATAGTATAAATGCTATATCGAGCAAATAGTGACTAAACACCACTCGGCGGATGCCGAGATTCCGTCCCTGCACAAGAAACGAAAAGGTCGACGAGACAGCGCGATCAAAATGACGGCTGTAAAATGGTTAAAACATATGAAAAGTTTAAATGCAATAGTTTAAGCAATCATTGACTGAAACATATAAAAACTAATGGACAGCATAACTGCAACAGTTTAAGCAATCATTGACTGACACAAAAAGAAGTAACCTCGCAGAAGGATAGTTTAACCGCAATAGCTTAAGCGATCATTGACTGGCCCCAATTTGTAGTCTCGCAGGAGGACAGTTTAACCGCAATAGCTTAAACGATCATTGACTGACCCAAAGTTTGTAATATTGAGCTGTTTGGTAAGGCCGATAGATTTTTCGGGCTATAAAAATAATTATGCAGTTTGAGCGGTAAGAGTTTACGCAGTGTAGATCCGAGTTTCAGTATTTAGGACCTGCAAAAATAAACGGGTTAGTTTTACCTGAAAGTTGTTGATACCGTAAAATGGGCCAACCGTCGAATTTGAATTTGTGGGCCAGAGTGCTTTGCTCCCGCGCTTGGTACTGTTATTCGTGGCAAACGAACTGAAGTAACGAACTTTGTACTGGAAAAAGGGGTCGTGGGACAGCAAGTGGGCCCGCGTGTACATGTCTGCTGGGCCGCTAGCGGCGCTGAGCCTTTGATGAAGGCCGCTAGCGGCTTTGGCCAGCGCCTCTATCGGTACTGGGCTTGAGCCGAGTAAAAAGCGCTTCGGCGCTTCCTTTTTTTTTTCGTGTGCATTCTTCTTCCTCACCTAGCTTCATTGTCGGGAGAAAAATTTTCGAGCTTCCTCCATTATTGAGTGCTCCACTTTGCTTAAGGTAAGTCGATTCTTGACCGAACTCTTCGGTTTTTGTCTTGAACTTGCTTATTTTTCCGTCTAGTTGCTGAATTTTGGGTTGCATTGTTGAATGGGTGCCTGCTCTATGCGAATCTGAAACTTTTAATTTCCCACTTGTAGAGACAGAAAGCTTCATTGTATTCCCATGGCTCTCGCGGATAAGGGAAAATGTCCCATGAGTGAGGAGAAGTATGACCGGAGCCTTTTCCGCAATGGGCTACCTTCTACTAGTGCACCTCCGACTAGTCACGCGTATGGAGCTCGGTTGTACCAGGATTCTTTCATGCGGCTGGACTGGTGCCCGGCTGGGGTTTGGAACCGCAGTGTTATATTACCAGATAGGCAGAGTCATCCGTCTAACTTGGAGCTGGTATGTTTTCTGACTTTCTTTTTTTCATTTCAGTATATTTGAACTGAAAATTGGAACTAGTAGTGCTTCGGCACACGAAGAAATTGGGACTTGTACTGGATTGGTGGTCAGCTGTATATAATTTGTGTGGAATTATTTTGGTTGTGTTTGTAGTATATGGGGTGTTGAGAAAATTTTGTTTGTTGGCTAGGGTGTTGGTGTTTTGTTGCAGGCTCATGGGGCTACGTCCCATTGGGCTATGATGCTGGAGACCTTTTCAGTCGGGGCTAGAAACTTGGTATTGGGCTCAGGTCTTGACCAATTCCTGACTGTTATCCCTGCTTATCACTCGGGGGATTCTAGGATCATTGCCAGGGGGTTATTGGAGAGGTTTTGGGATTCCACGAACACTTTCCATACACCTTTAGGAGAGATGTTCCCCACCCCTTATCAGTTTGCTGTGCTGACGGGGCTATCCTTTAGAGGGCATCGTATTCGGTACGGCGCGAGCTAGTGGCGACAGAGTGACAGTTTGCTCGAGCTTTATGGGCCCGTGTCTGCCCATTTTGACAAGGATCGCGTTTCTTTGGCGCGGTTGTGGGCGGCCTTGGCTGAGCAGGGCTTACTGAGGAGCAGAGGGCCCGTATTTTCCTGGCCTGCTTGCTGGGTTCTACCATCTCTGCTCAGAAGAAGAGCGTATGTCAAGTCGGTTTCTTGACATGTTTAGAGGATTTGACCGAGGTCCATGAGTACAACTTCGGTGCTTCTGCTTATGCTTCCTTGGTGAGATGGTGTCGTCGGGCTTCTAGGCCTGACGAGACGAGTGAGAGGACATCTATCTCGGGCCCATGGAGGATACTAGAGGTAGGCTCTCATACTTTATTCTTTGTTTTTGCCTATGCTTTTGAATGTGGAAATCATCCTTTTTGTTCGCTTGTATGGCAGCTATGGTTCTTTGAGTACTTTTCGGCTTTTGGTCCTCACCGTCCTGGTTTGAGGATGTTCCCATTAGGTTCACGGTGGATTGGTAGGGATAACCACTCGTTTACCTCTCTGGAGCATTTTCGAGCCATCTTCGAGAGTCATGCCGCATCTATCGTATGTTGTTGTTGACTTGTGCTTTTTTTTTTGGTTCATTTGATGTGAACGAACTTTTGAACTGGTAACCTGCAGGTGTCATGATCCGCTTTTGATGGTATTCCTTGGGTTCCACCCCATAGTACCCTGGAGTCCTTTAGAGTGTCTTCTCTGCGGGTGGTCTTTGAGGGGCCATTTGGCTTTGTATGGTACTTGGGGGACCGTTTGACTAGACTGGTCTATCCCTCCCTGGGTAGTCACCTGGTTCCGAAGGATCCTCCTTTGACCATGTTATCTGCGTGATCTGAGCGTGCGGGACTTGGGAGTCGTGATCCGTGGTATGGCGGCCACATAGTTTCTTATGTAGGAGGTTGTTGGCTTGGACCGTACGGCCGTGTACCTTACTTACTGCTTGGATCGTTTGATGTCGGACCTTACTTCTGAGGTAAGAAAGTTATCTGCTCTTTTCAGCTGTATGTGTGATATACTGACTTCTTCTGTCTTGCAGGCGGATCGTCTAGCTCATCAGGGCCCTAAGAGGTCTCATTTTAGAGTTCCTCGGGGTCAGCTCCCAAGCGTGACCTTGCCGACCAATGAGGTGAGATACATTGGGGAGAGTGGGGGACGCATAGAGAAGAGTTCCCTCTTCATATGGCTGACGGAGAGGCTGTGGAGGACTTGCCCTTGCCTGATGGTTGTACAGGGGTAAGCTCCTTTTTATCCCTTCTTGTGTTTGTGTTTGGTTTTGAGTGCTGACTCTATCTTGTGGCTCTCTTTTTTTGTAGTTGAACCGGGAGCGGACCTCTCAGATCTTCAAGCTCATTCACCTACTGAAGAAAGGCTATGGTCGAGTAATGGGCAAGGGGAAGAGTTCTCGGTCCAAGACCGTTGATGTAAGTAGACTTTTATCCTTTGTTTAGCTAAGTGAAGTGCTTAACTTAACATCTCGATTTTGATTGTCTGCAGATGTCACAGTCTTCGTCTTCAGCGGGACCTCGACATTCTTCTGCTGCGAGGGCCTCTTCGGCGACCAGATCGTCTGTTGCTCGTTCACCTCCCGTAGTTGTGACCAGGCCTCCTGTTGATGAGGCGTCCGGACCTTCTGTGCCGTACATTTCTGAGATGTTCTCCCTGTAGGTTTCCAGCCTTCTCTTGGTAGCAGGCCTGTTGCTACGCCCTCGACTGGAGGTTGGGCGAACGCCCTTGGATGGGATGTGCCATATGCTGGGCCTTCGCATCAGGATATAGCTATGGATTTCACCAGTCAGGCCACAGAGAGCTTCTTTGCCACTGGGGTTCCGGCAGGTACCCCTATGCGCACACCAGCATATAATAGGCGGGACATGAGGCCCGACAATAATAGGCCCATTTATAGTTCTTCGCTCCATTATTCGACTAGGAACTATGGTCAGGGGCTGTCCGTTAATGATGAGGTTGACAGCAACGGTGGTGACGAGTCTGGTTGAGCAGTGTTGGATCTCCTTGTAGACATTGACCTTGAGATTTCTGACTAAGGAAAAATCGGACCGGGCCAGGGTTAGGGCCGCTAGCAGCCCTGACCAGAGCCGTTGACGGCTCTGGTATGGGCTTTTTTGTGGATTTTTGACTTCTTTGGCCCGCGTTTTTCCTATAAATAGGATTTATGGGATACTTGATGTTGTATCACTTTTCAGACCTTAACTCTCTCAAATTTCCCAAATCTTCTATCATGGTGAAATCCTTTGAAAACCTGTTCGATGCCTGGTGCAGAAATCTGACCGTAGAAGACAAACTTGAATTGGCTCCATTCCATGTTTCTACCTTGCTGACCTTAAGACCAACAAAAATATTGTGGCCCCTTCTTCGATCCGCTCTGAATTATTGGGACCCTGACCTTCATGTCTTCTGTTTTGGTAACTCTGAATTATGCCCTTTAGTTGAATCAGTAATATGCCTGATGTTCTTCCCCCAGCTAGCCGTCAAATTAGACCATGAAGTAACAAACAACGGCGCCGAATATGAAGCATGCATCATTGGTTTAGAAGCGGTAATAGAACTACAAGTTAAGGACCTAAAGGTATACGGGGACTCAACTCTCATCATAAATCAAGTCTCGAAAAAGTGGAGAGTGAAAAGCGAATCCCTGGCACCTTACCAGGAATATCTTGAAAAGATAGCCAAATATTTCACTCACGTCTGGTTTACATACCTTTCTAGAGAGGACAGCCAGTTCGCGGATGCCTAAGCAAAGAGGGCCTCCATGATAAACATCCCAGATGATGTAATCTCTATGCCCATTCACATTCAAAAGCGCACTGAGCCCGCCTTTTGTAATGCACTCGAGATATGCGTCAACGCGGAGGAAGAAGAGGAATGGTTTACTTACATTCTCAATCTACTAGCCGAAGGCAATTACCCTCCACAATCAGCACCTAGGGCACAAAAAGCTTTAAGAAGACTAGAAGCACAATACATATATGTGCAAGGCAAACATTATAAAAAGACACCGCAACGGTTAAGTCTTCTACGTCTAAAGGACCGTGAGGCAAGCAAAGTCATGAGCGACATACATAATGGTGTACGTGGTCCCCATATGAATGGACTGACTTTAGTAAAGAAAATCCTAAGGCAAGGATACTATTGGACTACGATGGAAAAGGACTATATTAAATACGTGAGAAAGTGCACACGCTGCCAATTCCATGCCAATTTGCAACATAGACCTCCTACTCCTCTACATACATTCACCTCACCATGGTCGTTCTCTGCATGGGGCATTGACATCATTGGAAAAATCTCCCCTACAGGAAAAGGAGGCCATGAATACATACTAGTCGCAATAGACTACTTTACTAAATGGGTTGAAGCTCGTTCATACGCAAGGATAGCGTCGAAGCACGCGGCAAAGTTCATACATAACAACATCATTACCAGATATGGAGTACCCCACGAAATCATAAGTGATCACTGGACCCAATTCAAAAAGGATGTTGCCGAACTTTTTCACTAAGTTTAAAATTCAACATCGACCGTCGTAGTCTTATAGGCCACAAATGAATGGAGCCATAGAATCCGCAAACAAAATTGTAAAGCAAATGATAGCTAAAATGACGGAAAACTACGAAGATTGGCCCGACAAGCTACAATTCTCCTTATGGGGATATAGAAATACTATTCGATCCTCAACAGGAGCAACGCCTTATTCTTTAGTATACGGAATGGAGGCGGTACTCCCAGTTGACGTAGAAATCCCTTCCTTAAGGATAGCTCTGGAAAGTGAATTACCTGAAGTAGATTGGGTCCAAGCCCAGTATGGCCAATTGGTCTTGCTAGATGAAAGACGACTAAATGCCCTACATTACGGTTATGTCTACCAAGCGAGGATGGCAAGACACTTTGATCAACGATTCAAGGCTAGAGGACTAAAAGAAGGAGACTTAGTCCTAAAAGAGGTAAGACCAATTGTAGTCGACCCTCGGGGAAAGTTCAAGCCTAATTGGGTCGGCCCATACATTATCAACTATCCGGAGGAGCAGTAAAGTTAATGGGTTTAGATGGCAACGAGTTCACTCAACTCACAAATATGGACCAACATAAGCGATTCTATGCATAAATATTAAATCTTTGAGAAAGCCCACTAAGACAACAAGTCCATTTCAAAATCGGTCAAACCTGTCCACGCGGGGCCCACGACCAAAAAAAAATAAAATTAAAAAAAATAAAAAAATAAAAATAAATTGGCCTGATTTGGTTTTACGAACTACATTGGCATGATTTCGCATGGATATGTAGGTAAACCATATAACTTGGCCCGACCACTTTAATAAAATAAATCTCTAAGGGAGTTTTAATCCATTTGATTAATGCAAAAATAAGCAAGTCTTTCATTAATATGGATAAAGTCCATTACATGCTCTAATAATAAAAAAAAAGAGTGCAAAAATAATAATAAAAATAAAAGGGCAATTCTAAACTACATCTACTTGGGTATGCAAACCCGTTATTTGAATTATACTACTAAGCACAAAAAATAAGACTTGCTAGATAGCTAGAGGTGGACTAGTCCTCCTTGTCTTTAACTTCAGGCTCTTGGGCGGGCTCGCTAGGCTCATCAAGTTCCATTCAATATTTTGGAGCCCATCTTTCCCTACCATAGCTAGAAGAGGCCTCGTGATCATTGGGCCTAACCGTAGCTACTTGTTTGGCCGAGTGGCTGGATTCTTCCTCTTTTTGGATTGAGCCTTAGCCTTACCTTTTCCCTTACCCTTAGTTTGGGGCTTGGAAGGTTTAGCGGGCCTATCAATGGGAGTTATCCTTATACCGTTTGGTTTGTCATATTTGCGGGCCTTAAACAACTCTTTTTCCTCTTCTAGGAGCGTTTGGTGGACTTGGTGGTCACGCTCCAAATCCATTCCTCATAAAAGCTAGATAACCCGTTTGAATGCGGGTATACCAGCTTAGTCCACACTTGGAGACGGTTCCAATGCCGTTCCCAATTAGACACCAAAGAGGACGTTAAGGGCCTTTGGCAAGGAGGTTCGCAACTCACATTCGGGATCCTTTTTCTTAAGCCGTATTGGCGGAGAAGGCGGTTCGGTAGGAAGAACTTTCAGGTATACAAACCAATGATCCTCGTAAAAGGCACATTCTCATTACACCCTACAATTTTGATGGTACGCCACCATGGGACGAACCAAGCCGGTTGGATATCGGTGTAGAAGTATGCTATCCACTCCTCCCGAGAGGATTCAGAGAACTTTCTGCGTCTCGCCGGAAAGTGCTTAGGGAGGAACTTCCTAGTATCAATGGGAGCCTCGAGCAAGTGGAGTCTCTCTTGAAGCCATATCTACACAAAAACAACAAAAGGAAAATTCAAGTCAATACAAGATGAGAATTTCATCACATATAGTTAAATCCACAAAGATTAAAGCTTTATCACAAAAACTTACTTGAAGGAGTAAAGGGCTCCCGGTGAAGGACTCTTGAGGATTGCTCTTGAGTCTATCTAAAGCAAAGATTGTCTCTCCCACAACCAAGTGCATAGGAGAGCTATCCCATTGAATTTGCTCGGTCACCCTAAGAAAGCAAGCTTTGCCCCTATTGATGGTAGACTTCTTTTCGGATGGAATAAGAGCGTCTTCATTACCACCAACGAACAAGTAACGATGGAGGAGGCAAAATACAATGGCAAGTTTCTTGTACCTCATATCCATCGCATCCTGAGCCCTAGAGGTGAAGAAAGTCACGAGCTTGGCAAGATCAACACCCTCACCATGAAGCACTTGACCAACTTGAGGAGGGGACAACCCGAGGTATCGTTGAAAAACACATGCAAAAGCATTCCCCAAGTAAGGAACGGCGGGAGGGCTTTCGGTTGGAAAACCAATGATATCGGAAAAATCCTCCACCAACAGGCACATCTCATGAGCACCAAAATGGAAAACGTGAAACTTTGGGTTCCAAAACTCAATAGAGGCATGAAGGAAGTCCCACAAAATCTTAACTTGTTTGAGGTGAAAGAAGGCATTAAGATGGAAGGGGGATAAGATCTAACCTCTCCTCTACAGTCATAGAGGCCAGTCAAGCATCAAAGACATCATCAAAGTTCACCATTGTTAAGATTAAGGATTTTCTCTCAAGGAATTTTCTCTCTCTAGGGGTTCAAAGTAAGTGGTAAGAAGAGAAGAGGAGGAAACCCGACTATATAGAGGTCACGGTTGGATTCTCGTCAAAAAGTTAAGGAAATTCAGACAACCGACGAAAAAGGGGCCAGGCGTCGTCTCAACTCGTCTGGACGGCGTAGCCGTCAGGACGAGCGGCTGAGCCGCTCCAGCCAGCAGCGTGACCACTAGTTCAAGAGGCCAAACCGCTAGCCCAAGCGACGTAGCCGCTTGCCCAAGCGGCAACCGTTGGAGCTCTAGCACAGTCGCTAGGAGCTCTAGCGGTCACCCTGTATAGGGGCTTGATGTGCAACTTCGCGAGACAACTTCGGTCCACACGACCTCTCCATTGACCGAGCTCTACCTTCCTATTTCCCACTTGGACAGATTTTGGAAGCCTTCCCTTAGATCTTTCTTACCTTAATTTTGGCTCTTGCCACTTTTCTATTTATTCCCTTTTTATTTTCTTTCCTTCTTTTTATTTTGATTATCAAGTTCCACCCTTTATTCCTTTTATTTTCTGATTCTTTATTATTTTCCGCTTTTAATTATCTTTTCCTATTTTCTTTTTTTTTTCTTTACTTTTATTTTTTCGGGGAAGGGGTACCCCAAATGTGCTAAGTTCTCGAAAATCCTAAATTCTCGGATATCGTGTTTTGTCATTTCCCATTTGGAAATTAGATGATTAAATTCACATATGGGCATTTGCGTGATATTTTTATGCGCGAATAAAATGCAATATTTATAGCAGGTTTAATACAAGCCCGAAAGTTTGAAATGCACTACAGCAAATATCACTGGCCATCTTCTCCAATACTCGGACCCGCGTGAGATGACTCTCCGGGTCCACTTGATGATGGAGCACCTGAAGGACCGGGCTGAGACATCGCCCAAGCTCTAGGGTCAAAAGCAAATAGCCCGTCAAGTAAGCGGGATCCAGTGAATGACGTGGTGGCTCCGACATGTTGGGATAACCACCATTCCCCGTAATATCCTGAGTCTAGGAACCCCTTGGAGGGACTGGAGGATACATAGGCATAGCATAACCCGGATACCCCATATAGGGAGGCGGTGCATGCCACTGCGGAAGATAAGGCAGCTGGGGCGGGTTTCCCATATCCACACTAGCTCGAGGCGTCCCATGACGCACCTTCGTACTCTCCTGCCTAGGAGGAGGACGCTGCGGTGTAGACACCTGCTCCGGAGCACGAATACCTGGAGGCCTAGGAGGCCTCGCCACGGGAACAGGCTGCGAAATAAGCTAAAGGTCAGAAAATTGCAAAAAATTCAAATCAAGCACTATTACTTGAAATGAACATACCTCTCGAACGTCGGACCGATGACTCGTGCATACACTCCGAGACACGAATCTGGAAATCCAATTCTTAAGGGCCTGCATGCCCCTATAGATCTTCCGCGTCTCAACAGCATCCAACCGTGCACATAAAGAAAAGAGTCGATAATAACACAAAGGAAATATTGCAAATTACAATGGATTCTCACTTACCCCCCTACAACCAGCTGGTAGAGGCAATCCTTCAACCTCCTCATCGGGGCCACGAAACTCAAGAATCAGTATGACCTGAGGAGACCTGTCAGCTACTGTATAACTCATCGACATGGTAGGAGGAGTAGGGCGCGGAGAAGAGGCAGTCGCATGAGACGACGAAGAACTCGCAGCACTCTGCAAAGACTTAAATATATTAGACACATTTCTAAATTTCCAAACGAAATTAAGAAACAATGTACATTACTTCCCTGGTCGGTAGAGAAGTTGGGGCACAACCAAGCCTCAGCAAACACAGTATATGCCACTATAAGATCCCCCTCAGGATCAGCCGGAAGCAAATGCTCCAGGGCATTCGCCCCAACGGTGGCCATCCTCACCTACACCACGGTAAGGTGACGAACATAAAGCGTAGAATCCGGAGGATCCAAAGGAATCCTCAGAGCCGGAAGGTCGGAGAAAGTCTGCCTAATCAGTCTCTCTCCCAAGAACCACTCAAAATCGAAAGGACCCTCAATAAGGATCCTTCTCTGGTCATACTCCCGAGCACCCAAGAATCTGTCCGAGAGACCCGGGACGTAATCCGTTCAAGGGAACCAGTCGGCCTACAGAAGAAAAGAATGAGCACACAATAGGATGAAAAGAACGATAAAAGGACAAAAGTTAATCACTTACATCCTGAACGGTCAAAGGATATATCGCCTCCCTAAGGGCGTGCAGCGTAGTAAATGGGCAAGATGCCCGTTCCCTCCAGGTCTGCATCGCTGGAAAGGACAAGTCCCTTGTCTCAAGAAGAGGGGAAAGGTCGGGAAAATGCTCGTAAAACCAAATCTACATGCAAAACGCATGGATTAGGCACAAGTTATGAGTAAAAAGCCAAAAACACAAAGTATAAGAAGAATAAATGGAAATTACCTCCTTAACCTTCCAATAACCGACCAGGGAGACACGAGATGAGCCCTCTTCTCCACTGAGGCGGCTGGACTGCCTCAAGCACCGTAGAAGACAGGAGTATGCGGGAAGACCCCAACTGTACTCCGCAACTCTGTCCAAATCCTGCAAGCACGGGAAATAGCGAACATGGTACCTACTAGCTTTATCCGAAAAGATGGAACAAGCTAGAACGTAGGCCAAGAAAAGGCGAGCGTGCTGCTCCGCGGTGACCTTCTTCAGCTTCCTCAGGGCAGTCAGGAACTGGACCATGACATCAGAGCGCCCATACTTTATACCATCCCAGTTGGCCCCAAAATGGCCAAACATCTCCACCATGTCATCCCTACTCACCTCTCCATAAGTGAGGGGGAAACCGGTGCAAGGGAGCTCGGAATTGATGCCGAACTCAAAAGGGGTGATCATAATCTCACCCATAGGAAAATGAAAAGTACAGGTAGTATCCCAGTACTGCTTCACAAGACCGCTAACGAGCAAGCGGTCGGAGCGCTCAGCAGAAGTGATGGACGCTAGAAGGTGGCCAAAGTCACAACGCTACACAATAGCGCCGACCGCGGGAGTCACGTACCTACGGGCTTTCTCGATCCCGAAAAGGCTACCGTAACCCCGCATGGTAGTATCTACGTCCTATACAACACAATAATTGCAAGATAATTAGCTAGGTGATCCTAGTAACAACTAGCAGTCTCCGGTTTAGTCCTAAATTTTTACAACTCGTGAAATTTAGCATTTTAGCTAAACCAATATAACAATAGTAAATTTTAATGAGAACGAATTTCACACAAGTTTATTCTCCACAAATATACTCAAAAACCATCTACCATCACAATAAAAATAAGCTTCACACAAGTTTGTTTTCACAAAAAAATAAATGATAATTGCAACGAGAATAAATTTCATACAATTTTTTTTTTCCACCATTAAAGATGAATTTCACATAAATTCATTCTTCACATGCGTATAATACAAGAAACCTACGGCAATGCGCAAATTAACAAGAAAAATAATTTCACGCAAATTGATTTTTCCACATTAGCTACACTACAGTTCTCAACCTAAAAATTCTATGCTTGCCTACACATTAGCTACACTACAGTTCTTCAAAACAAGATCGTGGGGCTCCCAACGATCGGTAGGATGGAAATCACTACGAGTGAACTCATCTTGGACTAACCGGTGCTCACCCACCCGGTGATGGGGTAAACCGGAAATGAAGACCCGAGTAAAAACATTCGGGGCCTCCTGAACAACAATCTCTTGCTCCTTCCTTTTCCTACCTCCTCTAAGTTTAGGAGCCATGGATGAAGAGCAAAAATGGAATTTTTGGAAATTTGAGTGAAACTCACAAATGCACACAATTTTGAGTTTTGACACTCAAAAACACAAGAACAACTAACAAAATCAAGTTCTACTAAGAACTTGAGCAAGAAAACCTCAAGATTTGGATCTAGGGGCTTTGATGGAGGTTGAGAGCTTGAAGAAAAATGGAGGAGAGAGAGTGAGGAAGGCACGAAATGGAAGAAGACCCATTTTGGCCTCCCCCTTTCTTTTCCCCTTTATTTTACCGTGAAAACCTAGCGACCGGTCAAACCGCCTAGATGGACGGTCATACTGCCACGGTGGTGGTTGAACAGCAAGCCACGCGGCTTGGCCGCAAGTCCAAACGGCTTGACCGTTAGGAGGAGCGGTTCACCCGCTCCACCAAGCGGCGTAGCCGCTCCAGCAAGCGGTTTAGCCGCTCCACCTAGCGGTTTAACCGTTTGATGTGGCGCTTTGACCGCCATACACTTTTTCGTTACAATACTTTAAGGGCCATTGGTTCAAAATCAATGGGCCCCACATGAGACTCATAGCAGTTATTTGCGCGCCAAAATCCATTTATGAAAGCATGACTACTTTAAACCAACAAGTTTGTACATTTATACTCGGCCTATGGCATGGGCTCGCATCCAATCTAAGGTCTGAGCAACATTTTATTACTCTTTAGAATAACATTTACTACCCATCTTATTTCTAAATACTTTTATTGTGTAACCTACAACACAGGTTCCCCTTCGACTAAAAATTGAAGGACATTTATTGTATGACCAACAACACAGGGTCACCCTTCGACTAAAAATCGAAGGATTTTTATCATTTATCTTATTTCTAACGAAATACTTTTATTGTGTAACCTATAGCACAGGTTCCCCTTCGACTGAAAATCGAAGGACGTTTATTGTATGACCTACAGTATAGGGTCACCCTTTGACTAAAAATCAAAGGATTTTTATCATTTATCTTATTTCTAACGAAATACTTTTATTGTGTAACCTACAGCACAGGTTCCTCTTCGACTGAAAATCGAAGGACATTTGTTGTTTGACCTACAACACAGGGTCACCCTTCGACTAAAAATCGAAGGATTCTTATCATTTATCTTATTTCTAAATACTTTTATTGTGTAACCTACAACACTGGTTCCCCTTCGACTGGAAATCAAAGGACCTTTATTGTATGACCTACAGCACAGGGTCACCATTCGACTAAAAATCCAAGGATTTTTATCATTTACCTTATTTCTAACAAACTTTTGATTGTGTAACCTACAGCACAGGGTCACCCTTCGACTAAAAATCGAAGGATTTTTTATCATTTATCTTATTTCTAACGAAATACTTTTATTGTGTAAGCTACAGCACAGGTTCCCCTACGACCGATAATCGAAGGACATTTATTGTTTGACCTACAGCACAGGGTCACCCTTCGACTAAAAATCGAAGGATTTCTATCATTTACCTTATTTCTATTGAAATATTTTTATTGTGTGCCCTAAAGCACAAGGTCTCTCCTTTCGACTAATGGTCGAAGGATGTTTATTTTGTGACCTACAATATAGGGTCAAAACTCTCGGTCAAATAAACAGGGAAAATTACTACTTTACCCTAAAATGATTGTTTATCTCTAACTGATTGTCACATCACTTAGTTTGCATGTTTATTGCAAGTGTTGGCACAAGAATACTTTGACCTTTGCTCTATTCGATCTCGGCTAAAGTAGGGGCTTCTGTAGACACCAAAAATTGTGTCTATGATAAGTTCCGATAAAAATCTGATGATGAAAGGATTGGATTTTGCTCGAACTTGGGTTGCGGGAATAATTGCTCTGATGATTAGCCCAGTTCATTTGAATTAACTAGTGGAAGCCTTTTGTACAGGTGATCCAAACCAGTTGGACTCAATTCAATTGGAGTCCAAAACTGAGAGATAGGCCTCTTTGTACCTAAGGGCCCGAAACAGAACCCAAACCCTTGAGTCAACACTTGGTCAAACAAGGGAACTCAGTCAATCCCGCGTGGACTCCTCGAAAAAGCCCCCCCCCCCCCCCCGCGTGAAAAGCACGTCAGGCGCCTATGCAGGCAGGCCGCTCCAAGTCCAAGCGGCCACGCTTGAGTTCAATCGGTGGCCGCTAGGACAAGCGACTATGTCGTTAGGCCAAGCGGCTTAACCACTTGTCCTTCCGACTCAGCCGCGCGGGCTATTTGCATGGCCGCCTGGATCTTTTATCGTAGACGGCAAATTCGAACCCCATTCGATTTCCGTGGCAAACCCTGGCAGCTCCCCCTCTTCTAAATAAACAAACCTTAGGGTTCAGTTGAAAAGGTTGGCAGTTTCTCTTTCAAGTTGGTCTCTTGGTTGAGATTTTTTAGAGTTTAGACATTGTCTCTCATATTAAACCCTAAATTCTGATTCTACTCCTTCTTTAGGCTAGCCCTAGCACCACAAAATAAACCTTCATACTTCATCAAGAGCAAGAATTCAAGCATAACAACCCAATAAGTTCATGGTGAGCACCCAGGTAATCCAACCTGAGGGTTTTCAATAAATTTTATATTGCTTGTTATTACTTACGAATTTGGTTTATATGATATGTACATGCATGGAGCGTTTTGACCAAAAATGGCTTGTATTAAGCCTAATGAATGCATATTTTGTTATTTATTGCTTTTTATATTAAATTATGCTTTGTTTGTGAATTGGTGGATGAATTACTTGTTTGCCTTCTAATTCGCAGGTTCTAGCATATTTATCGTTTTCTAGCAATAAAAGCATGTAATTGGATAAATTATTGAAAGTGGTCACAACAATAATGTTTGTTCAACCCATTAATTAAAACTAGGAATTTGGACAAATTGAACCTTGTTTGGGATCGTAGCATTAATAATCGCATTGAATTGATTAGTAAAGGTTGTTGTTGTCAACGGGCGAGTTGGGTTCCTAACACCTCCTAGCTTGTACTCACGCCCCCGAACTCATTTATGAAGTCAATTTCCCCAATAGAGATTGGGGTGCACAGGAATTGAGTTGACGTCTTTCTAGACTATCGACTTGATTCCAAGGTTTCAAAATTTCCTTAAACTTGGTGGCGACTTCCGACAATCTTAATCATGTCCTTAGTACGAAAGGAAAATCTTCATGTGCATTCACACTCAAAGATTCACGAAACAAAAGCACCGCGCTCTCCCAAGCTATCCATCCGGCTGCTCGGGAATCAAGAAAAAAGGGGAGAAAAATCCGGTAGCCTACAATTAGCTACACTACAGTTCTCAACCTAGAAATTCTATGTTTACCTACACATGATTTTCTAAGAGCAAAAGAAAAACAAAAAAAAAAAAAAAAACAAAGAAAAACGACATTCCCGACACTTAGTACTTACGGTAACCAAATGCTCCTTCTTCTTGAAAATAAGATCGGGGCTCCCAACGATCGGTAGGATGGAAATAACTACGAGTGAACTCATCCCAGACTAACCGGTGCTCACCCACCCATTTCGGATGGACGTTGAGAGCTTGAAGACAATGGAGGAGAGAGAGAGAGGAGAAGGCTTGAAATGGGGAAGATGACCCATTTCGGCCTCCCCACTTTTCTTTTTATGCCCACACGCTAAACCCTACTGAATAGTCGGACCGCCCAGGTGGACGGTCAAACCGCCTGGATGGCAATTGAACCGCAAGCCGCGCGGCTTGGCCGCTTGCCCAAACGGCCTAACCATTTGGAAGAGCGTTTGAACAGCTCCAGTCAGCGGCATGGGCGCTCCTGCAAGCGGCTTGACCGCTCCACCAAGTGGTTCAGCCGTTTGACGTGGCAGTTTGGCCTTCTAACACTCCTTCTGTTATAATACTCTATTTAGGGCCATTGGTTAAATATCCGTGGACCCCACATGAGGCCCATGGCAGTTATTCGCGCGCTAAAGTCCATTTGTGAAAGCAGGACTATTTTAAACCAACAGGTTTATACATTTATACTCGGCCTATGGCATGGGCTCGCAATTACATGTACTATTTATCTTATTTCTAAAGGAAACATACATTTATTGTGTAACTTACAGCACAAGGTTCCCCTTCGACTGAAAATCAAAAGGACATTTATTGTGTAACCTACAGCACAGGGTTCAACTTCGACTGAAAATCGAGGGACCGTTATTGTGTGACCTACAGCATAGGGTCTCTCCCTTCGACTTATAATCGAAAGATTTTTTATCATTTATTACCTATATTATCTTTGATAATCGAAGGATTTTTTTGTGTGACCTACAACATAGGGTCTCTCCGTTCGACTGATAATCGAAGGATTTTTATTGTGTGACCTACAGCATAGGGTCTCTCCGTTCGACTGATAATCAAAGGATTTTTTATTGTGTGACGTAAAGCATAAGGTCTGTCCGTTCGACTGATAATCAAAGGATTTTTATTGTGTGACCTACAACATAGGGTCAAACTCTCGGCCAATTAAACCGGGAAATGACTACTTTATCCTAAAATGATTGTTTATCTTTAACTAATTATCACCATACTCAGTTTAGCTGTTTGATTCATGCAGGTATTGGCACATGAATACATTGACCTTTGCTCTATTCGAGCTCGGCCAAAAATTGTGTCTATGATAAGTCGCCATAAAACCCGATGATGAAAGGATTGGATTTTGCTCGAGCTTGGGTTGCGAGAATGATTGCTCTGATGATTAGCCCAGTTCATTTGAATTAACCAGTGGAAGCCTTTTGTACAGGTGATCCAAACCAGTTGGACTCAATTCATTTGGAATCCAAAGCTGAGAGATAGGTCACTTTGAGCCCAAGGGCACGAAAGGGAATACAAACCCTTGAGTCAACCCTTGGTCAAACAAGGAAACTCAGTCAAATCCCCGTGGACCCTCTCGGAATAGCCTCCGCCACTTAGAAAGTATGTCAGGCGCCTATGCAGGAAGGCCGCTCCAGGTCCAAGCGGCCACCCTTGAGTTCACACGATGTCCTTTAGGACAAGCGGCTATGCCGCTAGGCGAAGCGGTTCAACCGCTTGTCCTGGCGGTTCAACCGCTTGGCTTAGCTGCATGGTCGCCTGGACTCTTTCTCTTGGACGACAAATTCGAGGCCCATTCTATTTCCGTCCCAAACCCGGGCAGCTCCCCCTCTTCTATATAAACAAACCTTAGGGTTCAAATGAAGAGGTTGGACATTCTCTCAAAAGAGGTTGGCAGTTAGAGACAAAAGGTTAGGTCTAGAGGTTGAACACTCTCTCTCTCATATTAAAAAAAACCCTAAATTCTGATTCTACTCCTTCTTTAGGCTAGCCCTAACACCACAAAAATAAACCTTTATACTTTATCAAGAACAAGAGTTCAAGCATTAAAACCCAATATAGTTCATTGTTAGCATTCAGGTAATCCAACCTGAGGGTTTTCATCAAATTTTATAATTGCTTGTTATTTACAAACAAATTTGGTTTATGTGATATGTACATGCATGACACGTTTTGAGAAAAAGGGCGTGTATTGAACCCCATGAATGAATGAATGGATGGATGAATGCATTATTTTTATTTATTGTTTTTATTATAAATCATGCTTTGTTGTGAATTGGTGGATAAATTGTCTTGTTTGTCTTCTAATTTGTAGGGCTAGCATATTTATTATTCTTAGCATTAAAAAGAATGTAAATTTGATAAGTTGTTAAAAGTAGTCATATTAGTAATTGTTTGTTCAACTCATTAGTTAAAACTAGGAATTTGGACAAATTGAACTTTGTTTGGAACCGTAGAAATAATAATTGCATTGAATTGACTAGTAAACGTCGTTGTTGTCAACGGGCGAGTTGGGTGCCTAACACCTTCCTAGCTCGTACTCACGCCCCCGAACTAATTTATGAAGTCAATTTCCCCAATAGGGATTGGGGTGCTTAGGAATCGAGTTGACGTCTTTTTAGACTATTGACTTGACTCAAAGGGTTCCAAATTTCCTTAAATTTGGTGGCGAATTCCGACAATCTTAATCATGTCCTAAGTACGAAAAGAAAATCTTCATGTGCATTCACACTCGAAAGATTCACGCTCTGCCAGGCTATCCCGCTGGCCACTCGAAAAAGGGGAACAAAATCCGGTAGCCTACATACATACTCGTCAAATAATCAGTAGGTGATGTCTATGCCAATATTCGGATTGCAGAGATACATTTTTTTTCCAATGTGAAACACCCAGGCGTCTAGCCGCATCATACCTTTGTCGGAAATATGTTAAATGATGCTCAAGGGCATACTTTGTACGAAAGAATACTTCTCTTCTCATTCGAAAACATCGTCGAAATATATCATCGGGACAAACCGGGATATCAAAATAATAATCATCATATAGCTGTTGGTTTCCCTCTTCGCGATCCCGACTAAAGAACCTCCTTTCTCGATTGTTAGTGTTTTTCATGGCTCCCACCACTTCTAATTATTCATACATGGCTTCTTCATCATCATCACCCATGAACTCTTGCTTCCAAAAATTAATGCCATATATTGTTGCTAGGCATGTTAGGGTTTTGGGCCATTTCTTAGATGATTGAGGTTGTTTGATTGTTTTAATAATTTGAGTTTGATAGATGTGTTTGATAAAGCTCAGAGTTCGAAAAAAATTAGAACATGATTAATCGTATATATGCATCTTGATGTAAAGTTGTCAATTTAATTGTGTAACACAATTTAATGCAAAAAATGAGATAATGCAAAAAAGCAACGGATTTAAGCAATTCAATGGATTATCAACTTGTTATCTAATCAAAGATAAAATCTTTTGTGAGTTTTTGTGTTTATATCAAAGGAAAACAATAAAGGATATGACTTGGATTATTGTTTCCACTACCAAGCCTAAACAACTTGATTAATACAAGGCTACAGTACATAAACACCACCAGCAAACAATCAAATCGACGAAAACCATAATAACTAGTAATAAAGAAAATTAAGCACCACACTAATTACTATTTTATTCGATTAACTATTCCTCTCAAGAACACTCAACAAACTAAGAACTAAGTATTTTGAGATAGAATAAATCAAGCTCAAAGGCTTAAAAGAGATAACACTCTCATTTTTCATGTTCATCATCATCTTTGTCTTTGTCCTTTTGGTTACAAGGTCGCCTCTACATATATGTAGGGGGGAAAGGGTTCCCAATTAACCTAGGAAGCATCTAGAATGTATCCTTGCTGCCTAAAGCTCAGTAAAGAGTTGTTGGGAGGACCACAAGGCTCCTAGTAAGCGCACAACAGCCTTGAAAGCGACAGCCAGCTGTTACCTTGTACTATTTGAACCACTGCATTAAATGCTTTGGTTTAATGGTCCTCTAACTCTTTCTCTCTCAGCATGTGACTGCTTATCCCTTTAGGAACGTGACTTAAGCTATTACAAAGCTGAAAAACAAATTACAAATGCAAACTAGGCTTTATTAACGCTAATCATGCTTGTACGGACTAATGCATGTTGAAAATAACTAAGAGCTAAATGCTTTATTATGCCAGACAACAAGCCCTCAAATGCTCCTGCATCACACTCCTCTTCTTTTCTTTAGGACTTGTCCTGAAGTCTTTGAAGTACGAAAACTTCCATTGACGATCAAAGAAGTACGTGTAGAATTCTTCACCCCAAATTCTACCTCGGATTCAATTCCCGATTGAGTTTGTAATATCCCGATTAGCTTGGAGAAATTTCACCTTGAAGAACAAATATGGTGTTGCGCCAATTCTCACTTTAGGAAACTGGGTGAACTCTTCCCGATATGATTTGTACCTCCTTGATATGCCCTCATACAATATCAGTTTCAAGTGCTTGAGAACTTCACATCGAGTGGAAGATAAGCGGAGCAAGACACTTTCAAACATAGGATTTCGGAATGGTTATTTCGTGACACACTCACTACTCTCACGCTTCCCCAAAGGTTCAGGAGTACTTATATCTCCCGGACAGCTCACATCGAACCGTAACGTTTCATGAAGGCGAGAAGGAGTTATCATGCCTTTGTTTGTTAGACCTTGTTGTGCACGAGCAGTAGAACCCATAAAAACTTCAAACTTGAGCAGGAGTTGATATGAAGGCGTTGTTTAACCAAGGAAACCTCAACATGAGACTCTTTTTGTGTCACAAGAGCTGCTGGAATAATTCTGTGAGAGCAAGGGACAAAATTTTGCAATGCGATTTAAAGCATGCCCTTTTTGAAACATGTCAATGTTGCTCGTAACCTAATTAACCACTAGAAGGCTTTGCACATTAGGCTCTTCACTATAGTCATCCCATAGTGGACCCTCACTCGGAAAAATTCAGCGGTTCCCTCTCAATCAGATTGTGCAAAAACAGAAAATTCGCAAATATTATCGTCAATCCGAAGTGACACAAATCAGAAGGTGTGTCAAGAGTTTGATCAACCCTTTGACACTTCACAAGTGTTACGACTTCATTGTTAGGACAAACTATTATGAGAGTGGCCAAGATCACGACATTTGAAACAGCTACACTTTCTTTTAACGTCAACTTTGCAAGGTGAATTTTCAGTAGCTTCCAAGTTAGCCACTTGCTCAAGATCACACCGATAGAAATATGTTTGTCAAGGGAGATTTGATAAGAACTCCTTTTTGAGCTCTATTCGCAACTTACTCCAAATTTGGATTTTGTCTTTTCCCATCCTTTCCCTTCGAATTTTTAGGAGTTCCCACCAAATCAAAGTAACACAATCAAAAGAATTTGTCACAAACTCTATTTTCTTGTGATTTGAAAACTCAAGGAGTCTGAACCATTTGTCTACTGTCTCAAACCAAGTAGAAAAATCTTCCGAAAAGAGGAACCCACCAAAGTTAGGAAAATCAATATCTAAATCGTCATCATATAACTGGTTCTGTAGAAATTAGGCATTTTGTGGAGTAGGATGTGTTTGTGGTTTGGATGGTGTTTGGGCTAACGGATTCTTTGTGCACTAAATTAGAAATCTACCAAGAGAATCTTGTAGTATGAGGTAGTCATAGAAATCTATAGGAGAAAGAAAGACATAAACTTAATCTCTAAATCATGAGCTATAAGGAAAATGCCAACATGGTTTACAGCATATGGATGGAGAGGAACAACTGAAGATTCAGCAAACTTAAACTACTATTCAGCAGCGAGTGCGTCAGATAATTCAAGATTTGCACCTTGTTGGTTTGCAATATCCTAAATGGAGTTCAAAAATGTGTGCTTTAAATAGTTATCCCATATAGCTTTGTAAAACCGTGTCTTGTATGAGTTTGAACCCTTCCTAGAAGGTGGCAAGGTGATGAACATATTAAGCACATTGGTTTTAGGTTGTCCGTGTAAAGAGTCTGGTTTGTTGTCATAAAATCAATGTACGCATCATGCTTATTTGGTTAATAAAATTTTACTTTGACCAAAAAAAAAAAGCGAACATGATTTCGGGTTGCAATCCAGCAAGACGAATAAAATGTTTGAGCACAAGTGAAGACCAAAGACTCAACGTTTCGACATCAAAACACTTGGATAACAAAGATAGAACTCAAAATAAGATAATCAAGGAGACACATAACAATATTCACCATAAAGTTGCAGCTAAAGTCTAGAGTAAACAGAATAACACTATAACAAATATCCCAGTTCAAGCACAGCACGTTTTGTAACTTCACAAAAAAACCTGCTCCAACCCACAACGATTTAAACAGAACTGCCAAGAGATATCCAAAGATAAAGGTCTAAAGAACTCTGAAAAGTATCAAAGTTCACACTTTTCCCTTTTCAAGCGTGCCAAAGAACCAAAAGAACAATCATGTTCCAGTTGCAGATCCAGTAGGAGTGATTGAGGGAAATTTCTTCAACGAGTACTCAAATCTTCTCCTTTTGTCCTCAAACCAAAACCATGTGAAACAGAACTCTCCAATGAAGAAAAATCTCTAAAGGAACAAGTTAAAACATAAGCTCTGATACCAATTTTATGCATAAAACTTAATGGATTTACACAACCCAATGGATTATCAACTTTTTCTCAAACCAAAGATAAAATCTTTTGTGGGTTTTTGTGTTTATATCAAAGGAAAACATTAAAGGACATGAATTGGATTAAATTTCCACCACCAAGCCTAAACAACTTGATTAATTCAAGACTACAGTACGTAAACACCACCAGGAAACAATCAAATCGATGAAAAAATAATAACTAGTGATAAAACAAATTAAGCACCACACTAGTTACTATAGTATTCGATTTCCTATTCCCCTCAAGAACACTCAAACAACTAAGCGCTAAGTATTTTTGAGAAATAATAAACCAGCTCAAATGCTTAAAAGAGATAACACTCTCATTTTTCATATTCATCATCATCTTTGTATTTGTCCTTTTGGTTACAAGGCTGCCTCTACATACATAGGGGGAAAAAAGGATTCCTAAATGACCTAAAAAGCACCTAGAATGTATCCTTGCTGCCCAAGACGCAGTAAAGAGTTGTTGAGAGGACCACAAGGCTCCTAATAGGTGCACAACAGGCTTGAAAGCGACATTCAGCTGATACGTTGTACTATGTGGACCACTACAATAAATGCTTTGATTTAATGGTCCTCTAGGCCTTTCTCTCTCAGCATGTGACTCCTTATCCCTTTAGGAACGTGACTTAAGCTATTACAAAGGTGGAAAATAAATTACAATTGCAAACTAGGCTTAATTAACACTTATCATGCTTGTACGGAAATTAGGATCAAATGCATATGCTGAAATTAACTAATGGCCAAATGCTTTCTTATGCAAGATAACAAGCCCTCAAATACTCCTGCACCACCTCCATTTTTCTCGAACCTCTCCCCCCTATTTTGATAACTTAAAATTGTGAACCGAGTTAATTAATTTTAAAATGTTTTGGTAATTTCTGGTAACAATCTTAAGACGTAATTTTTTTTATGGGCATGAGTTCGTATGTTTCTGTTTGTTTCATTAAAACCTGGAAATTTTTGTGTGATTTGTATTTTGATCAGGCTCGTTGATATAGCCTATGGTAATCGTAAGTTTTTGGATCATATCTGGACCGATTTGTTTCAACTCTGTAAGAAAATGTGCTTTTATTATTCGGAATCTATCACTGATTAGATGATCACATGATTAGAATTACAAGTTTGGCTATGTGCTCTAGTTTCTTTTTGTGATGGAATACATGCGTATTTCGTTCGTTGTAAGGCTAGGTCAGTTGGATTTGAAGGGTAAACTTTTCATTTGATTGCAATATAAAATATCTATGTGATAAGTGTAATAAATCTCCGTGATTTAATGCCAATTAAATCTTGTCAGTATGTGATGGTTTGTTAGTCTGATGCAAGTAAATGTTTTATTTCATCGTAGTTGTGATGCTATGATTGTGACAAGTGTTTGATTATGATCAAGGAGTACCTTTTTACAATAATGTTTTTTTTTCGTTCACACCTATATAAAGGTCTTATGCAATGATCTTGTGATACGTGTTGTTCCTGTGTGTGGCATGATTAAGTTGATTCAAGTTATGTATCTCTTTTGATCATGTGATTCATGTCAGCCTATTGACTTGATTGGATCATTTATAAATATTGCTATATTGCTTGATTCATGTGGTGGATGTGTAGTGAAATACTTGATGCTTAGTTCATTACTATTAGAGTTTGGCTAAATAATTGTAAAGTCCTTTTAGTACTTTAATTAGAAGTCTGTCCGTCTTTTCTGTCTTGATTTTCCTGTAAATCAATTGATTTTGGCATACTGACTTCATAGTACTGATCAAATAATTCTGTGGTGGTATATAATTTGCTTTAGTACCACAATAGGAATTTTTTGTTTAAGTTAATATAATGAAGTTTGTTATTTGATTCGTTCTTTGCAAATTGATATATACATACCAGTGTACTTATAAATTTGGTTATTTCTTAAGTATATTGGTGGGTATTTCAATTTCTGTTTGTGTACCAGATTGTTTGTGTAACAGAAATGGCAATATTGGCTATCTCTACAACAGAGGTGAATTGTTGTAAAGATAACGTGAAGATAAATCTTTCAACAATGGTGTCCCAATACAATCTAGTGGGCAACACTAATGAGTGACTTGTAGACACAGGGGCAACTCGTTATATATGTGCCAATAAATGGATGTTCTCTGATTATCAAGTAGTTGATAAGGAAGAGCAACTTTTTATGGGCAATGCCTCAATGTCCAAGGTTGAGGGTTATGGAAAGGTTATTCTCAAGATGACTAGTGGGAAGACTCTCACGTTAAACAATGTGCTCCATGTGCAGGATATTCGCAGAAATTTAGTTTCTGGATTATTGTTTAGTAAGAATAGATTCAAAATTAGTTTTTGTATCCGAAAAGTTTGTACTTACTAAGAATGATGTGTTTGTAGGAGAAGGATATCTTAATAATGGACTTTTTAAAATGGATGTAATGATTATTATACCAAATTCTATTAATCTGGTTTCTTCTTCTTACTTGCTTGAATCTTCTACTATTTGGCATGAGTGATTGGGACATGTTAATTTTGGCACTTTGCGGAGATTAATGCATTTAGATTTGGTGCTTAAATGTAGTATTGATCCTAATCATAAATGCGAAATTTGTGTAGTAGTAAAATTGACAAGAAAACCTTTTCATTTTATTGAAAGGGAAACTGAACCTCTAGATTTAGTTCATATTGATCTATGTGATCTAAAGTATGTAAAAACTAAAGGTGATAAAAAGTATTTTGTTACTTTTATAGATGATTGCACTCGATATTGCTATGTATATTTGCTACGAAGCAAGGATGAGACTATTGATGTTTTTAGACATTATAAAGCTGAAGTTGAAAATCAACTTAGTAGAAAGATTAAGGCGATAAGAAGTGATAGAGGTGGTGATGTAAGGACCTGGTGTTTTTCCATCCATCTGTTTCCACGGAGTGCGTCCTTATAGGAAATTTGTAAGTTGGGAGTTTAGATAAGTTCAAGGGACCATCGAGTTAGAAAATATTTGTAAGGGCTTGAATTGAATAAAAACCATGAAAGAGGTCACAAATCTGCTATCGGCGTTTTATCGAAGGGACAAAATCGAAGGGACAACCCAATAGCGCGATAAGTGAACTGGTATGTTTTTAGAAAGACTCCCGCTCATATAGAACATATGAGTACCCAAGAATAAAGGGTTCGGGGGCGAAGGTATGAGGTGGGAATAAGGTGTTAGGCACCCAACTCGCCCATATTATGACGGCCTCTACTAACTCAAGTTTGCTTAATAATTTAACGATATAATTCTCATGCAACACCGGATTAAAAACCTAGACTTACACTATTAATTGGTTCATCACAAGCATCACAAAATTTATTAATGACCCTATTTAAACATGCATTCGATTGACAAATTTAGCATTACGACGACTAGACATGCTTGGAAGGACAATATTTAGTAAGTAATAAAAGACGTTTACTAGCATGGTATCTATATTATGACAACTAGAAAAATAAACTATTAAGCAAGTAATTTAATTTGATCCCTCAGGAGTTTAGTACCTGAACTATATGTTATATTCGACAAAAATAGTAAAGACAAGATCTCAAATTTGGAAGAAAGAGGGAAAAGCTCGGGAGTACTCAACCGAGAATAGAGGTTGTAAACTGTAGACTGTGTGTTTTTGAATGAGGGTCGTGGGTCTTATTTATAGGCGTAGGAAGTAGGGTTGGACGAGTGCAACGAGCCGAAATTTAGATTCTGGGTTGAAAAATAGTCGGGCCGGAAGACTTAGCAAGGGCCGCTGGCGGCCCAGGCCACAGCCGCTAGCGGCCCTGGTTATTAACCCAGGGTCGTTGACGGCTGTCAGCTGGCCAGCTGGATGTCGTCATAATGAAGACATCCAGTCCATTTTAATTTCCGGATGATTTTTAGTGTTCCGAAAATAGGAAAAGACTGTTTTACCCTTCTGCCATAAAAAGACGATTTTATCCCCGGCTCAAAACTTGGCAACCGGGAGTTGGGTAAGGACAAGAGAGGTGTCATTGAAAAGCTCTTGAATGGGAACTTTTAATGGGATTGGAATGGAGTGATCGAGGAAAAACCTGAGACCTTATTTTACCTATTAAAGCAAAAATAGCGATCAAGTTTGTAAATTACTCCTTTCATCATCGGGATTTTGCGGAGAAATATGAAGGCGCTTTTTTGGCGTCTACAGAAGCCCCCACTTTGATCAAGCTTGAGTAAAAGCGAAGATCAAAGTATTCCAAAGGCGACATGCAGGATGCTGATGTGCACATGGTGTGTGAGAGTGTACAATATCTATGCATATGAAGACAAACCTGAGTTAGGATATGCTCGTAGCGCGCGAAGATTTCATCTCTGTGAGCACAAGAAAAATAATGTTTATGGTTAGCAGGACAAACACCGCTCCTAGATGGTTGAAACGTCTGCTGGGAACCTGTATTCAGAGTGAATGAAAAAGTTAGTAATACTTTGAGAATGATCAACGTAGAATGCTTCGACAAACAGTGACTAAACATTGCTCGGCGGGTGTCGAGATTCCGTCCTTGTACGAGAAACGAAAAACTCGACGCGACAGCGAGATTAAAACTACCGGTTGTAAATGGGAAGTAACGCTGGTGAGAGTGAATAGTATAAATGCTTTATTTGAGCAAGCAGTGACTAAGCACCACTCGGCGGAAGCCGACATTCCGTCTTCGCACGTGAAACAAAAAGGACGACAAGATAGCGCGATCAAAATGACGACTGTAAAAATGGTTAGAACATATGAACAATTTAACTGCAATAGCTTAAGCAATCATTGACTGAAACATATAAAAAACAGAGGACAGTATAACCGCAATAGTTTAAGCAATCATTGACTGACACAAAATAAGTAACCTAGTAGAAGGACAGTTTAACCGCAAGAGCTAAAGCGATCATTAACTGAAACGAATAAATAACCTCGTAGAAAAGGACAGTTTAACCGCAATAGCTTAAGCGGTCATTGACTGACCCGACTTTGTGACTTCGTAGAAAAGGATTGTTTAACCGCAATAGCTTAAGCGATCATTGACTGACCCGACTTTATGACTTCATAGAAAAGGACAGTTTAACCGCAATAGTTTAAGCGGCCATTGACTAACCCATTATTTTGGAAACTGGCTGTCTTATAAAGATTTGACCACTTCGGGTGATTAATATTGTCGGGGCATACCTGGGCTTGTGTGTTTGGGACCTGCAAAACAATTAGGTTAGTTTTACCTGATAATAATTGGTACCGTAAGATGGACCAACTGTTGAATTTTGAATTAGTGGGCCAAAGAGGATTTTCTTCCTGCGCGCTCGGTAATGGTCTTTGCCGCGAACGAATTGAAATAACAGTCTCTGGGATGGTAAAACGAAGTCGTGGGACGGCAGGGGGGGGCCCGCGTGTGCAGGTCGCTCAGGGCCGCTAGCAGCCCTCACTTGAGCTGGCTTACATGTTTTGACGCGGATTTTTCGGCGTTTTGCTTCATTACCGTCTTCTTTGTCGATAGCTTAGCTCCATTGTTGTGTGCTTCAACTTCTTCAAGGTAAGTCGATTCTAGACCAAATTCCTCGATTTTTGTCTTGAGCTTGTTTATTTTTCTGCCCAGTTGCTAAATTTCGGGTTGCATTGTTGAATGGGTACTTGTTTCTTGCGAATCTGAAACTTGAAATTTTCACATTGTAGAGAGAGAAAACTCCCATTCTTCTTTAATGGCTCCTAAGGACAGAGGGAAACGTCCCATGGGTGAGGGGGAGGAAAACCGGGACCTCTTTCGTACAGGGCTTCCATCTTCTAGTACACCCCTTCCTCGGCATACAGATGGGGCTAATTTGTATAAGGACTCGTTCATGCGCGTGGACTGGCGCCCGGCTGGGGTTTGGGATCGTTGTGTTTTGCTACTGGACGGGCAGAGTCATCTGTCTAACCCTCAGTTGGTAAGTTTACGACACCCTTTTTTTTGGTTCAGCTCAGTTTATTATTTTTTTGTACCGAAAATTTGAACTGTTAGTGCTTCAGCATGCCAACAAATTCGGAATTTACTGGATTGGTGCTCAGCTGTATATAAATTGTGTAGAACTATTTTTGGCTGTATTTGTTAGTATGTGGTGTGTTGAGGAAATTTTATTTGTTGGTTAGGGTGTTGGTATTCTGCTGCAATCTCATGGATCCACTTCTCATTGGGCCATGATGTTGGACACATTTTCTGTGGGGGCTAGGGAGACAGTGCAGGCTTCGGGTATTGGGCACTTTTTGTTGGTTATCCTTGCTTGTCATTCACGGGATACTAGGATATTTGCTCGGGGATTATTGGAGAGGTTCTGGGATACCACAAACACTTTCCACACACCTGTGGGGGGGATGTTTCCTACTCCCTATCAGTTCGCTGTACTGACAGGCTTGACCTTTAGAGGGTGTCGTACACAGTAAGACGCGACTTATCACCGGCACTCTGACAGGTTGCTCGAGTTATACGGGCCTGCATCCGCCCACTTTCAGAGGGACCGAGTTTCCTTGCCGGTGTTATGGGGAGCCTTAGCAGAGAAGGGGATTATTGAGGAGCAGAGGGCTTGTATTTTCTTGGCTTACCTATTGGGGGCGACTATCTTCGCCCAAAAGAAGAGTGTGTGTCAGATCGACTTTTTGACATAATTAGCTGACTTGTCTAGAGTAAATGAGTACAATTTTGGTGCTCCTGTGTATGCTTCTTTGGTGAGGTGGTGTCGTCAGGCTTGCAGGCCTAAGTTGACGAGTCGGAGGGTATCTATTTCGGGCCCGTGGAAGATACTGGAGGTACGAATATATGCTTTCTTTCTCTTCTTTGCACATGCATGCTTTGTAGGAGAGCTTATATCTTATTACTTTTGCTTCGTATGGCAGCTGTGGTTCTTTGTGTATTTTTCCGCTTTTGGTCCTCACCATCCTGGTTTGAGGATGTTCCCACTTGGTTCACGGTGGGTCGGTAGGGATAACCACCCATTATCCTCTTTGGAGCATTTTCGAACTACCTTTGAGAGTCATGCTGCGTCTGAGGTTGGTTGCCTTTCGACTTGCTCTTTTATTTTTTTGGTCCATTTGATATGAATGAACTTTGATTTCGTAATTTGCAGGTGTTGTGGACTGCCTTTGACGATATTCCCGGGGTTCCGCCCCATATTACCACCGAGTCCTTCTGGGTATCCACCTTGCGGGTGGTCTTTGAGGGGCCTTTTGGCTTTGTGTGGTACTTGGGGGACCGTTTGACTCGGTTTGTCTATCCTGTCTTGGGTGGTCATTTGGTTCCGGGGAACCCTCCCATGACCATGTTCTACCTGCGCAGCCTGACCGTAGAAGATTTGGGGGTTGTGACTCGAGGAATGGCGGCCATGAAGTTTGTTGAACCGGAGATTGCTGGTTTGGACCGTACCGCTGTATATCTGGCCTATTGCTTAGGTCGCCTGATGCCAGACCTTACTTCTGAGGTAAGATCTTTATTTGCTCCTTTTCAGCTATATGTGTGATATACGGACTTTTGTGTTTCGTAGGCGGATCATTTGGTTCCTCAGGGTCCCAAGAGGTCCCATTCCAGAGTTCCTCGTGGCCAGTCCCTAAGTGCGACCTTGCCGAGCAACGAGGTGGGGTACATTGGTGAGAGTGGGGGATGTATAATAGAGGAGTTCCCTCTACATACTGCTGATGGAGAGGCCGTGGAGGGCTTGCCCTTGCCTGATGGTTGTACGGGGGTAAGTTTTAATCCCTTCTCGCTTTTTTTTTTGTTGCTTTTGAATGTTGACTATATCCTTTGTCTCTTCTTGTAGCTGAACCGGGAGGAGACTTCTCAAGTCTTCAAGCTCATTCATTTGTTGAAGAAAGGCTATAGTCGGGTGATGGGTAAAGGGAAGAGTTCTCGATCTGGCACTGCTAGTGTAAGTACACTTTACTCTTTTGTTTAGCTAAGTGGAGTGCTTAGTCTAACATTTGGTCTTGATTGTGTGTAGGTGTCATGGTCTTCGGCAAGAAGGCCATCCATCGCTCGTTTCCCTATTGTAGCTGCGACCAGGCCTCCTGTTGATGAGGCGCCCGGACCTTCTATGCCGCACATTCCTGTGCCTGAGATGTTTTCTCCAGCGGGTTTTCAGCCTTTTTCGAGTAGTAGGCCCGTCGTGACCCGTATGGGTGGAGGTTGGGCGAACGCCCCTGGGTGGGATGTGCCTCAAGCCGGGCCTTCATATCAGAATGTGGCTATGGACTTTACTAGCCAAGTCACGGAGAGCTTCTTTGGACCGGGGTTTTCGGCAGGTACCCCTATGCACGCACCAGCGTATGATGGACGAGATATGAGGCCTAACAACAGCAAGCCTATTTATAGCTCGTTCAGTACTCAGGGCTCCTTCCACTATGCGGCTGAGAACTATGGTCAGGGACCGCTTGTTGAGGATAAGGCCGATAGCAATGGCGACGATGACTCCAGTTGAACAGTGTAGGATTATTTTGTAAACATTGGTCTCCTAACCTTGAACTCCTGTTTTTATGCATATATTTGATATCAATGCTATTATGACTCGATTATGCCCGTCTGATCTCTAAGTATGCAATGTGTTATGCTGTAAAGAGTAGGACATAATTTAGGGAATAAAGTGAAGATAAGGTAAAAATTGCAAGAAAAAGCAAAAAAATTACACATATTATACCCCCTAAAAAAAATAAAATAATAAAAAAAGAAATGGAAAGAGAATAAGACTAAGAGAGTCTCGTGCCTTGTAATTCCGTGGTGCATCTGAAAACTGGGCTCAAAATCGAGCAGGACGAACCAAACGGGCGGGCGAAAACGTCAACTGGGCCGAGGTCGGGGCCGCTAAAGGCGCTGGGCTGGGCCGCTAGCGGTGCTGGGCCATTGGTGAGGGCTGCTGGCGGCTCTGGTTTTGGGCCTTTTTCGTGAATTTCTGACTCTTTCTGACCCGATTTTTTGCCTATAAATAGGATTTACAGAATGTCTAATGTCGTATCTCTTTTTCAGACTTTATCTCTCTCAAATTTCTCAAAACCTTTACGATGGTGAAATCCTTTGAAAATCTATTCGATGCCTAGTGTAAAAATCTGACCATAGAAAATAAACTAGAACTGGCTTTGTACCATATCTCAACCTTATTGGCTTTAAGACCAACCAAAATCTTGTGGCCCCTTCTTCGATCCGCTTTGAATTATTGGGACCCAGACATGCACGTCTTCCGTTTCGGTAACACTGAATTATGTCCTTTAGTTGAAGAATTTGCTCTGATTACTAATAGGTCTGATGTTCTTCCCCCGGCTGTGCCTTACTTGAGGGATTGTTTTAGTAATCAGTACAGGAAATCTCTAGGCTTGACATCTGCAGAAGCCAAAAGTATGATTCTTGATGTGGATGTGGACTTAGCTAAAATTTGTAAAAAGTTTGCTCCTTCTTCTGAACAGGATGCAATATTTAGGCGTTGCCGCCGACAGGCTTTTTTACTTTACCTGTTGAATCGCTTATTATTTTCTAATGCAGAATCCTCCAACCTAGGTAAAGTCTCGTTGTTGCGAGTGGTGAAACAAATGCCTGAAGGGCATTCTCCTTTGCATCTAGTGATAAGGAAACTATTTTGGGGCTTGACAGGTTGAAAGTTTTGCCTCACGAGGCCTTTTCTGGCAACCCCCTGCTGCTTCAAATTTGGTTGTGCGAGCATCAAGGTTGATAGAATCACCAGAGAACATGATAGCTAGTACCTCTCAAGCTTGGAAAAAGAAAAACTTATACTACCGCTAGCTTCTTGGTTAGAAAAAGGCTATATGATGGAAAGACCCTTGCTGAATGGGATGCCTTTTTCAATGCCGGGCCTGCTATCCGTTGGCATGTGACTTGGTGGAGCTTGATCTCTTGGGTGGCTTGCTGCAAATTTGTCCCCCATACAACTATAGTGGGTATATACAGGAGTACCTGCTTCTTTCCTTCTATGGTAATGAGACAATATGGGTTAAAGTAGGTTATCCTTCGTCAGAAGACTTTGAGACAACCTACCTTGGCTTTGACCACTGAATTTGCTAAGGATTGGGAAAAATATTGGCGTGGCAGGGATCGCTGGACGGTACCTCGGGTGATTGCCCCATCCCAAGTTTGTGAGACTTACTTGAACTGGCTCTCCTGCAGTGATGGAGAAGTGAGACGAGTCGTTCGACATGAGGAGTGGGACCAACTAGTACCTAGGTATGACTTAGGAACAAGAAACAAGAAAAGGAAGGAAGGGCCTTATGAGGGAGGCTATCATGTAATGAAAAGAGGCAAGCCCCCAGCTCAAGGAAACGATTATAAGTCGTCCTCAAGCCAAAGTCCTTCAAAGAAAAACTCTTCAACGAAGCCTTCTAAAGGGAAGAAGGATTAAAGTAGTTTTCTTTAGAAAGCAAGTCTAATTTTGAAAAAAAGTAATAAGATTTTGTTTAGCTTAAACCCTCGTAGTTGCATTGTTTTTTTGTAACCTTAGGCATTTTAATTTTTGCAATGTAAGCTTATTCGTTCAGTTTGAATAAAGATTATCCTTTTTGAATGAGTTCAATGGAATTTTGGATTGATTCAAAAGGGTTACCTACGTATCCAGTGTGGAATCAGGCCAGCGTAGTTCATTCAGTTTGTGTACGTCTTTTTTTTTTTTTGTAATTTTTTTTTTAGACATAGCACTCCTTCAGTTGGTCCATGTTGGTGAGCTGACTGAACTCGATGCCATCAATGTCCATGAGCCGGACTTCTCCTCCTGATAAGATGTCTTTGATGATGAACGGACTGGACCAATTCGGTCGAAATTTGCCTCTGGGGTCAGTAACTGGGGCACGTAATTCTTTCCAAACTAAGTCCCCTTTCTTCAGATTTCGAGGTCGAACATTTTTGTTGAACGCTCTTGCAATGCGTTGTTAGTACATGTGGGAATGGCCTAGGGCCCGTAGGCGTCTTTTGTCTGTGAACATGAGTTCCTCATAACGGGCATGCAACCATTGGGTTTCGGGAAATTCACCCTCCAAGGCTATGCGCATGGAGGGTAGTTGGACTTCTATGAGTAACACAGCTTCCATCCCATAGACTAGGGAGTAAGGTGTTGCTCCTGTGGATGATCTTATGGAAGTTCTATACCCCCAAAGGGCAAATTGGAGTTTTATGGGCCAATCTTTGTAGTTTTCTATCATCTTTTCGATGATAGTCCTGAGGTTTTTGTTGGCAGCTTCTACTGCGCCATTAGTTTGGGGACCGTAAGGGGATGATTTGTGGTGTTGGATTTTTAGCTTTTTAGTAGGGTGGCCGTTTTGGCTTGGAAATGGGATCCATGGTCACTAATAATTTCACGCGGAACGCCGTATCGGCAGATGATGTTGTTCCTTATGAATTTGGACACTTGCTTGGACGTGGGGATGGCATAGGACTGTGCTTCAACCCATTTGGTAAAATAGTCTATGGCTACTAGGATGTATTCATGTCCCCCAGAGCCCTTCGGAGTGATTTTACCAATGATATCTATTCCCCATGCGGAAAATGGCCAACGGGATGTGATGTTGTGGAGCATTGAGGATATGCTGTAAGTTGGCATATATCTGACACTTCTTGCATTTCTTGACATAGTCGTGACAGTCTGTTTCCATGGTGGTCCAATAGTACCCCAGTCGTAGGACCATTTTTAGAGAGCATTTGACCATTCATGTGTGGTCCACATACCCCGTTGTGTACCTCGTCCATGATCTCTGCGGCTTCTTCGGCGTTCACACATCTGAGGTTGATTCCATCGTGGGTCTTCTTGTATAGAACCCCCTTGTATTCTATGTATTGCGCCGCTAAGAGACAGATGGCCCGTTGAGCTCTTATTGGTGCGTCTGGAGGGTAGGTTCCTTTGGTGATGTAGTTGAATACATCTTGATACCAAGGATCTTCTTCAATCAGAACCAGGGTTAGACTCGTGTCGAGGTTGTTGCAGAACGCTGGCTCGCTTCTTCTTTGTATGTGGAGTGGCATCGTTTAGGGAGTTCAACTGCTCAAATTCCTGTATAAGAAATAATTTGTATTCTTGCTTTGCGAAGTTTACTGACATTGCTTAAATTGATTAGTTAATAATTTGTGCAACTTTGAGTTCATCGGATTTATCAATAGCTAAACAAGGGAAGAAATGAGCAAGAGGAATTTTTATTGTTTTGCAAATAGATAAGCACACATGACTTTAGAGAAGAGGGTCTCTAATTCCCGTCAAAAAGAAATTAGACTTAGAAAAGAAGCAAAAAGCGGAACATTCCCCGTTCAAGACTCAACCTAAAGATTTAGCTAAGGTCCTAACTTAAAACTTGGGGACTCAGACTCGATTCATCTAGCTCTTGCTTGTGGCTAACTAGTTCCAAGCTCCATAGGCATCCTCTTCTTTTTTCTTATCCATGATTTCTTGTATACCATCTTGCAGGCGAATGCTGTCATCCGTGCGGTGGCCAAACACCCGGTCCTATTGACAGTAGAGATTATCGTCAATCAAGATACCCACATCATATAGCCGGTTATAGGAGTCAATTGCTCCCGTCTTCTTCGGACCCCCTATCCTGAATAGGAAGCGCGGAGAACTTAGTAACCAGAAAAGACCATAAGACTCTCACCTAAGTAAAAAGACGACTCACACATAGAAAAAAAAACATTGTCCTAAAAAAAAGATCCTTAAGCCTAAATGCCCAAACATTTTCCTAATATCAAAGGAAAATTAAAGTTAATGAACGATAATAAGAAAAATAGAAAAAGAGGGACCATCCTATTTTTATTTTTCTAGACTCAAGGAAAATGGGATAAAATAAAATAAAAGAATTTCGGCCAATTTCTTTATTTTTTCCGCAATTTTTTTTTCGGCGTTTTTTTTTCACCATTTTTGCTTCTTTTTTTTTTTTTGACCGTATCTAAATTACATAAAAAAAAGAAATAAAGAAATAGAAAATGGGAGAGGGGAAATTGGAGAGACTGACTCTTTTTATTTTTGGCTAAAAAGGTCCTAGAAAATTGTTCATGACTTTGACCGAATATATCATTGGGAAAATGACTAGTGTTCATTGAATGAAATTCTCGCACCATCTTTGGGCATTAGGAACTAGCTAAAAATAAAAGAAAAGACTCCTAGCACGTCAGTACATGTTGGCACACAGTCACGACATTCATGCATTCAGGCAAGCATTACAACAACGCAGTTCATAGGCAAACATGTGATCAGACGGGCATTACAACAACACATGCACAACAAGCAAGCGAATGCACGAATATGGGCTTGAGGCTTTTGGCTCCTGTGAGGTCACCACGGCAAATTACAATTTCTGTTCGGCGGATGGTCAACACATCAATTGTAATTCTTTTTCACCAACAAGAGTCGATGAGTCGTGGGTGAGAAAGCGTTGGTTTGCACGATAGGACATCTGTATATTCCTTTAGATATACGGGTTGTCTTCAAGTTACGACACAAACTTCCTCGAGGGTTGATAAGGGTCAAAAGATTGTGACAAAGCACATGCAAATGATGAAAATGATGCAATATGGAACATATTATTGAACAAGTAAGCAAACTTGACTTTCGAGTCTCACCCTCTTAAATAAATCCCCAGTGAAGTCACCACTGTAAGGACCCAAGATTTTTCCATCCATCTGTTTCCACGGAGTGCGTCCTTAGAGAAAATTTGTAAGTTGGGGGTTCAGATAAGTTCAAGAGACCATCGAGTTAGAAAAGATTTGTAAAGACTTGAATTGAATAAAAACCATGAAAGAGGTCACAAATCTGCTATCGGCGTTTTATCGAAGGGACAAACCGAAGGGACAACCCAATAGCGTGATAAGTGAACTGATCATGTTTTTAGAAAGACTCCCGCTCATATAGAACATATGAGTACCCAAGAATAAAGGGTTCAGGGGAGAAGGTACGAGGTGGGAAGGTCTTAGGCACCCAACTCGCCCGTATTATGACGGCCTCTACTAACTTAAGTTTGCTTAATAATTGAAAGACATAACTCCCATGAAAAACCGGATTAACAACCTAGACTTAGACTATTAATTGGTTCATCACAAGCATCACAACAATTATTAATGACCCTTATTTAGACATGCAATCGATTGACAAATTGAGCATTACGACGACTAGACATGCTTGAAAGGACAATATTTAGTAAGCAATAAAAGACGTTTACTAGCATGATATCTACATTATGACTACTAGAAAAATAAACAATTAAGCAAGTAATTTAATTTGAGCCCTCAGGAGTTTAGTACCTGAACTGTAGGCTATATTTGACAAAAATAGTAAAGATAAGATCTCAAATTTGGAAGAAAGAGAGAGAAGCTCGGGAGTACTCAACCTAGAATAGAGGTTGTCAACTATACACTGTGTGTTTTTGAATGAGGGTCGAGGGTCGTATTTATAGGCGCAGAAAGTAGGGTTGGACGGGTGAAAGGAGCCGAAATTTAGATTCTGGGCTGAAAAATAGTCAGGCCAGAAGACTTAGCGAGGGCCGCTAGCGGCTCTGGTTATTAACACAGGGTCGCTGACGGCTGTCACCTGGCGAGGTGGATATCGTCATTCCATTTTAATTTTCGGATGATTTTTAGTGTTCCGAAAATATGAAAATATTGTTTTACCCTTCTGCAGTAAAAAATCGATTTTATCCCCGGCTCGCAACTTGGCGACCGGCAGTCGGAAAAGGACACGAGAGGTGTCATTGAAAAGCTCTTGAACGAGGCTTTTGAATGGGACTGGAATGAAGGAGTGATCAAGCAAAAACCGGAGACGTTATTTTACCTATTAAAGAAAAAATAGCATTGATGTTTATAAATTACTCCTTTCATCATCGGGCTTTTGCAGACAAATCTGAAGGCGCTTTTTTGGCGTCTATAGGTAAATATATGAATTCCCTTTTGAGCCTATTTGCTTAGAACAAGGAAAAATTCACCAAACTACCGCTCCTTATGCACCTCAATCTAACGGTATCGCCGAACAAAAATAGAACGTTAAAAGACATGTTTAACTCCATGTTAATTAGTTCAAGCGCACCAGAGAATTTGTGGGGGGAAGCCTTGATTTCCGCCAATTATATTCTCAATAAGATGCCTTATAAAAAGACCAACAAAATTCCATATGAGTTATGGAAACGTCGTAAGCCAAATTTTAAATATTTAAAAGTGTGGGGATGTTTGGCTAAAGTAGCAATTGCAAAGCCAAAAAGGACGAAACTTCGCTCGAAAACCAAAGATTGTGTATTTACTGGTTATGCTAGCAATAGTAGTGCATATAGATTTCTTGTCAATAAATCCAATCACCCGGATATACATGTAAATACTATAATAGAATCAAGAGATGCTACCTTCTTTGAGAATGTGTTTCCTTTTAAGAAGGGGAGTGAATTGGTTTCACACAAGAGGACTCATGATGCCATGCATTAGTGGTGATAGGCAAGAGGTTGAAGAAGATGAACGAAGAAGAAGTAAGTGAGTCCGAAGATCCAAAGATTTTGGACCGGAGTATATTGCTTACTTTATTAATGATGAACCTCAAACCTTTGAGCAGGCCATGGCTTCGCTAGAATCCGCTCATTGGAAAGAGGAAATTAACAGTGAAATTGAATCCATTATGCATAACCACGTATAAGAAGTGGTAGACTTGCCTCCTAAAAGTAAAACGCTAGGATGCAAGTGGATCTTTAAAAAGAAGAGAAAATAAAATGGTTCAATTGAGAAGTATAAGGCAAGGTTGGTTGTCAAGGGTTACACCCAAAAAGGAGACCTTGATTACTTCGACACATTCTCACCAGTTACAAATATTACTTCGATATGTGTGCTATTAGCAATAGCTGCGTGAAAAGGTTTAGAAATACATCAAATGGATGTAAAAATAGCACTCTTGAATGGTGATTTAGATGAGGAGATTTACGTGGAACAACCTGAGGGATTTATCGTCCCAGAACAGTAAAGGAAAGTTTGTCGCCTTGAAAAATCTCTTTACGGCTTAAAACAAGCACTACAACAAGAATGGTTGTTCTCCACGGTGAAATGCGGGCCTTTCCACGCTACTAAGCGTGGCAAAAACATTTTGCCACGGTTGGAAAAAACGTGGCAAAAAGCTGGGTGAAATTTTTACCACGCTTTTTTGCCACGCTTGTTTCCACGGTTTTTTCCGCGGCTACATTCAAGTTTGCCACGCTTACCAGCGTAATAATATGTGCAGAAATCTTTCCTGCAATTTTAAGCGGGAAATATATTTTAATGGTTTTGAGCGGTAAAATAATTTCCCGGGAAGACTTTGCCACGCTTTTCACCGTGACTTTTTTTTGGGAGGAGCTGTGACAAATTATATTCAAAAATAAAACGGGAAAAATAATTTAACATTACGGTAGTACACGAAGCTACCGTAAGTCCGTAATGTGTATATATATGGTTGTTTGATCAAGACACCATAAATGCATATAAAAATCTCTATTATGTCAATAAAGAAACGTCATCTTGTCAGCGTTTGGAAAACAAGTACTAAAAAAAACTTAAGTCATGACAGTATTCAATAGAAAACAACTAAAGAAACGTAAACTAAGACAACAAGCTGAAGACAGAGCAATTAATCTTCTTAGGCTTCAATGTTGAGCAATTGATCTTCAGCTTCAATCTTCATGAACTCGAGTAGAGCTTCTTGACCTTCGGCTAGAACTGTCATCTTGACTTCCATTTCCACGACTTGAAATGTTTCGAGAGGCCTATGAGTCCCATGTAAAAAATAATAGTAAGATATTTATAATACAAAAATAACAAAAACGGAATGCAAACATTTGTTTGAATCAACACCAAAGCCTGATTCTACACAAAAGCCTGATTCTACTTTGCAGATAAAACAAAAATATGCACACAATACACTCTTCATTTTTCCCAAGCATCAGAAAAACAGCAACAGCACAGCATCAGAAAAACAGCAACAGTGCAGCAACAACAAAACAGCAACAGCAACAGAAAAACAGCAACAGCAACAGTGCAACAACAGAAAAACAGCAACAGAAAAGAGACAGAAAAATAGCAGCAGCATAGTAACAGCAAAAAAACAGCATGACAATAGAAAAAACACAAGCAATAGTTTTACTTCTTCACATTCAATCTCCAACACTTGTAAATGACGGATCATTTAGCACATAACGACTATGACAGCATAACAAACACTAGAAACAATAGCAAAACCAAACCACAGTTTACTACTATCAGAATATCCTCCAAGAGATGGAATCGAGGAGGCTATGTCCCCTCGGTTAGCCTAATTCTGCTACTGATATTTCTCTTGGCAAGACCATAAATTGGAATTTTGCACCAGTAAAATTACAGCTTGCAGTTGCACTCCAGGCTTCAGCAACCACACTATCCCTTCAACTAAGACATCACCGTTATTCTCCACAAGTTCAAGTTGTGCTTCCATTGCAGGCTGGAAAGTTTGTTCATTGGGGCAGATCAGTGAGTTTACAAGGTTTATGGACCTGGAGTTATAACTTGGAAGCTAAACAGTTAAAAGAAAAAAGAGAGACAATAGGCTCACAGAACACAACAAAACCAAGCCAAACTCACAGAACACAACTGATTCCAAACAACTTTGAGCACAGGACAAGAGTTTTAGAACCAAAAAAAAAAAAGAAAAATAGAAAGCAATAAGCTCACAGGGCACAACTAAACCAAACAAAAAAAAAAAGCCCACAGAAATAGGGAGCAATAAGCTTACAAAAGACAAAGAAAAGTTTAAGTGCACTAACATTTATATGAGCCGCATGGTTTCTTTGTTGACCACTTTCCATGGAAGGAATCTCGGTTAAGTCACCAAGCGCGTATTAGGCTTTTAATTGCTATACATCAACTCATCAAAAACCTCGTTCTCCACTTTTGTTAGCAATCTTCTCGGGGATTTTTCCATACGTTCTGTAACCATGTTTTTAGCAGTGTCCTACAACAATTATTTACACTCTTAGCACCAAAAAAGTTGGATTGCACAAAAGTTTCAGCAACAAGACAAGTTGCGGTCACAGCAAGTTAGTTGTGTAAGCTAACCATTAATTTGCCGCCTAAAAAGAAAAAAGAAAAACAGGCAATAACCATTATCACAAGTGCACCCACCAATAGCTCCTTAGTGTCTGAATTTTCCACATAGCTTCCGTCTTTTCTTGGATGAGTTACCTTGGCAAATTCCAGATTGCTGAGTTCTCTTTTGAAATTCTTAACCTAGAAGTATAAGGCAAATCAGACATTAACTAAGGATAAAAATATGTATGTTTTCTAGGTTTAGGTAACCAAATCTTACAAAGTCATGTCTCTTCTGCGAGTTCAATGGAATGGGAACAAATGGGAACATTGAAGAACTTAGATTTTGGCAGGCAATTAAATTATGGAGGCATCATCAGCAGCTGCGAATGAGAAAGAAAGTGTTAGAAAGAACAAAGACATGGAATCAGGTAAGAAAACATGCAAAACTAGAACAGGAAAACGCTTACAAAAAGATGTTTGGTGCTGTTCAGGGCATCCCCTTCCTCACTGTCTTTATGAAATTGTCATTTTTGTAAATTATTGGGAAGTACCTGCAACATTCTGCAGAAGCATAGTATGCCAGTACTGCATATCTGCATGTGTCATCGGAGAGCATTACAAAATGAACCTATGAAAAGAGATTAAGTCAGCATATTAGTCTTTTAGTAAGCATCAAACTCTTGGGAAAGCCATGACATAGACGTTGCAATACTGCAAGTTCACAGGCAGTAAAAGAACAGCAACTTTTAAGATAGAATGACGTCGAAAGAGGGTAGCAGATATTGTTGACCAGATTATGAGTGGCAACAAGGTATGGTCTTTCCCACCAAATTGCTAGTCTATCATTTATATTGGCAAGGTTAAGTGTGAACCAGCCCGATTCCAAAACATGACAGCCTACTTCATCCTTAACAAAAAACCAACCAGTTCTGTCTTACGCATAAAAGCTTTAAAACCCACATTCATACCAAACATCTTACCCAACAAGCTATTGCCAGTAGAAGCATCCATAATAACAATAACTTGGGGAATATCATCTACACCAAACCCATCAACCAGAGAGGCAGAACAAAAGTCAAATTTAAGTTGATTAGTGCTGGAAACAACATCACCCTTATTAGGTGATGTAGCATAGCTTAAAATAATAATTTCGTATGAAATATGCATTGGATGCAGTGATGAAGAGACCTCCTTCATAGCCACATACTTAAAGTATTTTGGAGTTGGATGGGTTCAAATAAATCAAACCAATGCAAATCCCAAAAATAATCAAACAAAAAACGAAAAATAAAATAAAAACCACAACAGCCACGAAGATGATGAGCTAGAGAAAGAGTCATACCCTTAAAGATTAATTCCCGTACACAATCAGATATAAAACATCAGAAACGTAACCACCCACTAGATCTGGAAAACAAACAAGAACTCGCCAGAAGACTCATGGCCTACACACAAAGGGTTAATGAACTAGAAATCAACTTACAGATGCATTTTAACCAAAAAATCAAAAGAACAAGTGACTATAATTAGCTAGGCAACTAAAAAACGAATTGAAAGACAGAAAAGTTACTAGATCTACTGCGATGGAGAGAGAAGGTACCTTCAATTTTGGGTTGGTATGTCGAGAACCCTTCAATTTCAACTGACAACGAAAATCATGAACTTGACCTCAACTTACTGGTGCAAGTTAACAACAACAAGAACAACAAAAATCAGAAAAAAGTGACTATCAGCAAGCAACTGAATAATTAAACGAATAGAAAATGAGAGAAGTTACTAGATCTGCTGTTATAGAAAGAGAAGGGCCTTTAAATTTGGGTCTGTTTGTCGAGAATCCTTCAACTTCAATTTGAACAAACAATAATAAAATCACAATCAAAGCCCAAATAACCGTTTGGATCAGAAAAGTTGAACAAAACATACCTTAAGGACTTGAAAGAGATGACAATTTTGTCTCTACGCTGGTAATTGAGAGGGCCATTGAAGATTTGAAGTGAAGTGAGAGGTGGAGAAAAAGAACAACTGAAGGACAGAGGAAGATGAAACGTGTTTTGGGTTTGGGACCTAGGTTTTAGTTTTGTTTAGTTTAATTTTTATTTTTATTTTTTTTTTTCAACTGAGCGCTATACAAGCGTGCGGGCCCCAAAAAAAAATTCTTGAATTTTGCTCCCGCTCTTATTTGTCACGGTCCAAAACGTTTTTAAGTTTAATTTTTTTGCCACGCTTTTTTTTCCACGGTTAAAAGCGTGGTAGACTCCGCTTTTTTTTCCACGGTTTTAAAAGTGTGTCTAAATAAGCGTGTCTAATGCCTGAAATTGTAGTAGTGAAGCCCCCAAGCAATGACATGAGAAATTTGATAGTGTAATGCTATCAAATGGTTTTAAAATTAATGAGGGTGACAAATGTGTCTATGTCAAAGGAAATCAAAAAGACTAGGTAATAGTTTGTCTATACGTAGATAATATGCTCATTTTTGGTAGTAATAATGACATGGTCAATATTACTAAGAATATGTTAGCAAGGAAGTTTGAAATGCAAGACATGGGTATCGCGGATGTTATCTTAGGAATTAAAATCTCTAAAATATCCAATGGTGTGGTATTGAGTCATTCTCATTATATTAAGAAAATACTTGAAAAATTCAAAAGGTACAAGATTAAGCCAATGAGAACTCCTTTTGAGGCTAATGTTCACCTTAGAAATAATAGTGGGGAGAGTAAGTCTCAACTTGACTATTCGTGTATAATAGGCAGTTTAATGAATGTTATGAACTGCACAAGGCTAGATATTGCTCATGCAGTAAGTAGGCTAAGCCGTTATATGAATAATCCTAATGGAGAACATTGAACAGAGTTAATTAGAGTTCTTGGATATTTAAAGTATACCCAAAACTTTGGTTTGCACTTTAAGAGATATCCAGCGGTACTTGAAGGTTACTGTGATGCTAATTGGATATCATATTCTAAGAATTCTAGATAGACAAGCGGATATGTGTTCACACTCGGAGGAGGTGCAACCTCCTGGAAATCTTCCAAACAAACATGTGTTGCAAGATCCACGAAGGAGGCAGAATTCATTGCTTTAGACAAAGCGGGTGAAGAAGCCGAGTGGCTTAGAGAATTTTTGAAGATATTCCTTGTTTGGAAAAACCCGTGCCGCCACTTAGCATTCATTATGATAGTCAATCTCCAATTGAAAGGGCAAAGAATTCCATGTATAACGGTAAGTCTAGACATATCCGTCGGAGACATAACATCGTTAGGCAATTGATTAAAAATGGAATTATCTCACTTGACTATGTGAAGTCGAAAGATAATATTGCGAATCCGTTAACCAAAGCATTGCCACGAATGCTAGTTGAAAAGTCAAGGAGAGAAATGGGCTTAAAGTCCATGAGGAAATTCTACTTAACTGACTGGAGATTCCAAGAAATAGGTTCAAAGGGACAACAAAATTGTGGACAAGACTCGATGGCACCAATTATTTATTACTGCATACATGCTAAGAGTACTTAGGGTAAGCTATGCTTTTAATAATCTTTATACCTATATGTGTTCAAGTAGGGTATGGCATGTTACTCCTTATAGAGATTACCTATGTCGCTGTGAAGGGGCCGCTTCAAGTGAGAACTTCAAGGTGTTTAAAGTTCTCTAAAATACTCATGAACCAGGTAGTGTTCATAGCCAATACGAACACGAACAAGAGAACCAACCATGTTTTTAGAAAATTGTGTGGTATCTGTTGTCTAGGTTTACACAAGAAGGCTGACTGTTCAAAGCAAACATGCTCACTAATTGGCTAGTAGAGACTCGATAGATATTCACTAGGGAAAGTCCAAAGTACCCGACTACTTTTCCTGATGCAGTTCTCTTTACTTATAGTAAAATATAGTTTTTTATTTTTCAAGACAATTTTCTATTCATGTGGGGGCATTGTTGGAAATATGTCCCTATTTGTATGAATTAGAAAATTTATAAATAAATAGAATGCTATTATCTTTATTTATTTATTATTTATTTGTTAAAAGTGAAATAACTGACAAGTCAGTTATTGAGAGATTTGGGATAACTGCATTTCCCAAGCAGTATATATAACTCAAAGGCCCAGTTTAAAAAGGACATTGTTTTTTAGAATAAAACTTTCTCTTCATTTTACAAAATGTCAGGGTATGGACATGGTTGTATTCAATGGAGCTTTAATGGATTGAAGTGTCGCTTCCATTAGAGATGCATCCATTTTATACTGGGAGGCTTTTGCTTGATACCTTGGGCACCACGAGGGAGCAAATACGTCTTAAGGAGATAACGAATGTTGTTGGGCTCGGATTAATTTGATTCTTCAACTAGGTTTTTGATAATCTAATTTATTTCATACAAATCTACTTGTTTTAATATGCCCTAGTTATAATCTCCATCCCTCTCACTCTCCACCATCCCTATCTTTCTCCACGTCTTACTCTTTCTCCATTGTCCATGTTATGCTTCTCTCCCATGAATTTAATTAATTGTGTAACTAGAATGATAAAAAGCTTACTAAATCAAAAAAATATTATCTAAATTAAAATAAATCTTACTAATCCGAGAAACGTTAACGGATCATTGTAACATAATAACTTTGGGCTATATCACGACATCAATTTTCCCTTTAGTGGCTCTATCTGGAAAAAAAAATTAACCAACAATCTACTGCTTGTGGAGGAGAGAGAGTGATTGATTCAATAACCACATCTAGAAATGAATTTCAATCCAATTGGGTCTTGGTTCAATATTACAAGTAGTTATAATATCTTTCGGCATCTTCAAATATCCCTGATTGTAGCAATATTAGAATTGGTGTTCGAGTACTAGTCGTCCCTTTAACCGAAGCCTACAATTGAAGTTCCAGACTCAAAGTGCCAAAATGGGTCGCGTTCAATGTTTATGGTTAGAATCTATCATTTATTTTGAAACCCAAAGTTTGGAATTTTGGATAGAGCTTACAAGGGACATTCTGAATTTGTAAATAATTTTGAGTAAAATAAGTAACCTTCACAAAAAAATAAAAGGAGATGTAACTTTGTTTAATATCGTTATGTTTAAATTAGTCATTCAATCTCAATTGAGTCACAATCAGACAAATTGTGTTCCAATATTGGTAAATTAGATAAAAGATATCATTAGTGTCCTTTTATATATCATATTTAATGTGTATCAAAATAATTGCAATTCAATAATATATAGAGTTAGTCACTCTATATATGACTATCATTACGATCATTGAGAACGATTACGTTATATTGCGTAGTAATATATTGTAACACCCCCAAATTTTCACCAATGTAAAACCAAGAGTTTTGCAATGGAAATTACTAAAAACTTCAAAGCGCTATCGCCGTACTTAGTATTACAATTAAAACAAGGCAAAAAGAAAACAAATGTTAATAATCCCCTGCACAGCTGATAGGAGTTATGGTCTATCATCTTTGGTGTTAGAGGAATGCAAGATTGTTTAGGGATAAGTTTTCTTCCCCTGCATAGCTGATATACAAGATACAGTGTTGTGTTACTGCCCTTTTTTTTGGTTTTTGTAACCAGGAGTCTGTTCTTTTTTTATGGTTGTGATTAGTTTGTTGATGCTGTTTGAATAGTTTGTAGCATTCAGAGTACCACTTTGGTACGCTGTTAGATTGTAATATTCTATCAAAGGGCATTATTCTGATGTTCTTTGGAAGGTGGAATGAAAATCTTTTATCCCCAAACAAAACAACCACATCATTAAATAATAACTATCTTTCAATCTAACATAAAACAAATAATTCTTAAACAACAAAAGTAATAAACCATTAATTACCAAGCACAAGATTAAATTAAAAGTACAATAAATTTCAATAATACAAAATGAATTCTCCAAAACAATAAATAAATATTTTTAGAAGATTTACAATCTTTTTCTTCGTCGCCTTCACGAAGCTCCCACCAAAAGAAATAGATCAAACACCAAACCTGTCAATCTACTACCCAATGCAAACAAGTTTCACAAAGGTTCATCATAGGCCAATCAATGAAGGAAAATGGACAACACAAATACATAGAAAATAAAAACAACGACCAATCAGCTTTGTTGTGTAATTCATAACTAAACAATTCATTTCACTCTTTAGAATTAAGCCAACATGTTTAAATAAAACGATCATACTTAATTAAATAAGTAAATGACAACATGCTTTTAAAAAAAAATGTCAACCAACATGCTTATATCACTACCAATCCACAAATAATGAATCTCAATATTTTATTATTCCATTAGCCATGCCATTAGAGAGAACTGAAGATGTGATAGCAAAATTAACTGTAGCTGACTCAATAGGATCAATAGTGCTGTGTAATTTAGCAAATGGGATCCAGTTCCGGAGTTTAGATGACTTCCCAGAAGAACTTCAAATGTTCCTAAGTATGTATACCTTCTCACAACGCTAAACTTTACGAGAACAATCGTTTCTCAACTAATTCGCCCAAATCCGTAGTTACGGATACGAATTCTACAAAATAAGGAAGTTATGCCCGCAGTATATAGTCAACCCAATGTACCAAGTGGCTTCAATATTCGCGTCCTTTGGTTGGATCCAGTATCAAATAAGTATTTACTCTCAATTCATTTATAATTGGTGATCACATAAATAAGTAATTCACGTTTCTTGGCATTCTCAAGTAACTCATCTTAGTTACACAAATGAACAAATATAGTTCACAATTCCAAATGACATTTCACATGAATGAGCATCAAAGCTCTAGCTCACGACCAGTACAACAATGTATCTTTTATAAGTTTTCAATTTTGTTCCACAAGTTCAATAGTCAAATTTCATCTCAACTTATTGATAGCAACATGCTTCTAACATGATTCACATGCTTATAACATGATACACATAACTATTTAGGCTAATTCACAATTGAGCAAATATTCAAATATTTTTAGTCCAATATCCACAGTTAATTACCAAAAGTAATTAACAACGATTAACATGCAAAATCAATCATGTAATCTCAACAAATAATTATTATACATAATTACCATCAAAGTGAATTTCAAACATAAACATTGGCATGCATTCCCCATCATTAAATTTAATAATTCTATACGAAATATAACAAGGAATAAATATTCACTTCCTTTGTCGTCATCATTCCAATATGAATTATTCTAGTTATATTCTCATGCGATGTACGGTTTGTGTATTAATTTTAAATAAAATATTTTTTATGGTATAAATTTCCAAGATACTTTTTACATATATCAAATGTGGTACAAAATTTCTCTTCTATGAATATCTTGATCCCTTAGGGAAAAATATCAAAAAAATATAGTATCTCATTCATTGTGTTTCCTTGGTGTAGATATCTCATTCATTATTAATCATGATATAAACATGATTTGTATAGCCAAACTTGTTTATTATTTTTGTTGCTCCTATATCCAGTCCAATAGACCACCACCACTACTACTACCATACTACTACTATTTAATTTTGCTACAGTTTACTGTCAGACCAGTCATTAAAAGCTAATACATTATCGTGTGGTGCACACTTTATATAAATAGATTTATGCTCATATAATAAAAAGTAGTAACATAATATACATGCATCTTAAATATTTGATGACATGTCAATATTTTGCTTACGTGTCAATCTAGCAATTCTTGATATTCTCTTATATGTCATTTGCGATGCACAAACTCATAATCACATTATGAAAAATAACTCAAAAATAAATCATACAAAAAAAAAAAAATTACTTGTGGAACAATATTAGAAACGGGATGACAAATTTTTAATGTTATTATAACACCCTTTTAATAAAACGACTACTTAATTAAGCATGCATATATAATGAATTATTAGTGTTCATACTAATTCGGTAGTCTTTGATTGATACAATTTTCAAAAATAATAGTCACGTGATGTTTATGGTGATCATATAACTTTATTATTACCTATGTTATATAAATTGACGGGTTCAAGTCTACGCGGTACGACTGATTTGTAATTTAGCAAAAAATTGCTCATCATTCTAGGTATATGTCATGTCCGTTACACGTGTTTATTAGTAGAAGGAAAAAATAGCTATTAGTATATCATGAAAATATATCAAAAAGTGAATCATCTTATGATAGTAACAAAAATTCGTAATATATATATATATATATATATATATATATATATATATATATATATATATATATATATATATATATATATATATATATATATATATATATATATATATATATATATATATATATATATATATATATATATATATATAGTCCATAAGAGATACAATTTTTTTGTATTTAAAAAGTAAATAGAAAATTTATTATTATTATTATTATTATTATTATTATTATTATTATTATTATTATTATTATTATTATTATTATTATTATTATTATTATTATTATTATTATTATTAAATATTAATGGAATGTATTTGTAAGATACATGTACATGACTTTTGAAGAGAAAATATTATTTAATAAAAGAAAATGTATATTGTAGACGCTAGAAAAGCGTCTTCAGATTTCTCCACAAAAGTCCGATGATGAAAGAAGTAATTTATAATCTTGAATGCAATTTTTACTTTGATAGGTAAAATGAGGTCTCAAGTTTTTCCTCGATCACTCCTTCATTTCGATCACATTCAAAAGCCGATTCAAGAGCTTTCCAACGACACCTCTTGTGTCTTTTTCCGACTCCCGGTTGCCAAGTTGCGAACCGAGGGTAAAACCGTCTTTTACCGCAGAAGGGTAAAACGGTTTTTTCACATTTTCGGAACACTAAAAATTCCTCCGAAAATTAAAATAGATTGGATGTGGTCATTATGACGACATCCAGCTGGCAAGTTGATAGCCGCCAACGGCGCTGGATTTTCAGCTAGCACCGCCAAGGGCTGTGGCCAGCGCCACTGGGTGATATCCAGAGCCGCTAGCGGCGCTCTCTCGGTCTTCTGAACCCCGTCTTTTTTCAAGCCCATTCTTCCGAATTTCGGCCATTCTCCACCCGTCCAACCCCTACTCCATTCCCTATAAATACGACCCTCCATCCTCAGTTCAAAATACACAGTCTACAGTTGAAAACCTCCATTCTCGGTTGAGTACTCCCAAGCTTCCCCCTCTTTCTTCCAAATTTATTCTTTGCTTGAGTTTTTGTCTTTACTATTCATTTGCTAAATATCCTACGGTTCAGGTACTAATTTCTGAGGGATCAAATTAAATTACTTCCCTACTTGTTTATATTCTAGTAGTCAAAATGTAGATATCATGCTAATCATGTCGTTTATTGCTTCCTAAATATTGTCTTTCAATTCCAAGCATGTCTAGTCGTTGTGATGCTCAACTTGCCAATCGAATGCATGTCCACACAAGGGTTAATAATAAATGTTGTGATGCTTGTGATGAACCAAATAATAGTCTAAGTCTAGGTTGTTAATCCAATTTGTGTGGGAATCATGTCTTTAAATTATTAAGCAAACTTGAGTTAGTAGAGGCCGTCATAAAACGGGCGAGTTGGTTGCCTAACACCTTCCCACCTCGTACCTTTGCCCCCGAACCCTTTATTCTTCTGTACTCATATGTTCTATATGAGCGGGAGTCTTTCTAAAAACATGATTAGTTCACTTATCGCGCTATTGGGTTGTCCCTTCCATAAAACGCCGATAGCAGATTTGTGACATCTTTCGTGGTTTTTATTCAATTCAAGTCTTTTCAAATGCTTGTCTAACTCGACGGTTCCTTGAACTTATCTAAACCCCTAGCTTACAAATTTTCTTTAAAGGACGCACTCCGCAGAAGCGAGGCCGAAAGTTCCTGGGTCCTTACAGTGGCGACTTCAATGGGGAGTTATTTAAGAGGGCGAGACTCGAAAGTCAAGTTTGCATAAATCTTTAATAACATGTTCCATATATTGCATCATTTGCATGTGCTTTGGCTCAACCTTTTGACCCTTATCAACGCTTGAGAAAGTTTGGGCCGTAACTCGTACACAGCCCGTATATCTAAAGGAATATACATTTGTCCTATCGTGCAAATCGGCGCTTCCTCACCCACGACTCATCGACTCTTATTGGTGAAAAAGAATTACAATTGATGTGTCGACCATTCGCCGGACCGAAACTATCATTTGTCGTGGTGACCCTACGGGAGCAAAAAAGCCTCTAAACCCACATTCGTGCATTCAATTGCTTGTTGTGAATGTGTCGTTGTAATGCCCGTCTGATCACATGTTTGCATGTAACTGCGTCGCTGTAATGCTTGCCTGAATGCATGAATGCCGTGACTATGTGCCAACATGTACTTACGTGCTAAGAGTCTTTTTCTTTTATTTTTAGGTAGTTCCTAGTGCCTAGAAATAGTGCGAGAATTCTATTCAATGAACACTCGTTTCCCCAATGATATATTCTACCAAAGCCATGAACATCTTTTTAGGACCTCTTTAGCAAAAAAAAAAGAGTCAGTCTCTCAAATTTCCCATCTCCCATTTTCTATTTTTATTTTCATTTTGATGAAATTCAGGTTCGGCCAAAAAAAAAAAGAAAAGCAAAAAAAAAATAAAAAATGGCGTTAACAAAAAAAAAACGCGGAAAAAATAAATAAATAAAGGCCGAAATTCCTTTTTTTCCCATTTTCCATTTTTTTGAGTCTAGAAAAAAAAATAGGATGACCCGTCTTTTTCTATTTTTCTTATTTCCTTTCATCGACTTTATTTTCCTTTGATATTAGGGGAAATATTTGGGCATTTAGGCTTAAGGAGGTTTTTTTTAGGACAACGTGTTTTTCTATGTGTGGGTCGTCATTTTTCTTAGGTGAGAGTCTCATGGTCTTTCTTTTTACTAAGGGCTCCATGCTTCCTATTCAGGATAGGGGGTCCGAAGAAGAAGGGAAATCTTGAGAAAAGCTGGGCTCGGCCTTCAGCAAGGCTGGTTTGTCTATAACTGTCTACACCACCAAGTTCCCGACTACCTCCACCACAAACAGTTTCACCATCAATAAATTCACCATCACTACATACATTCTTCTCCACACCTATCACCCCACCCAATTTCACGATGCCCAAAACCACTGACGATAGGCTTGATGAACTCATGAGTGAGTTGGAAAGGGTGCGACTCAAGGTTGAAGACATGGAAAGGAAGAAAGAAGATGAAGCAAGAATCCTCTGTGATTCCGATTCTGAGGAAGAAGGACCGAATGTCATGCTGGCTAAGATTAATTCTGGGCTCAAGAGTAGCGGCCTGATTTCCAATTACAGTGCCAATGTGGGAAGACTTGATTCTAAAATCAAGCGCAAACTTCCAGCCAAATTTTCTATGCCCGAAGTACCCACTTTCACCGGAGTTGACAGCCCGCAGGATCATCTGAAATCCTTCACTACTGCTATGGCTCTAAGGGGAAATAACAAGAAGCTCTATGCCCACCTATTCCCCTAGACCCTTGATTCTCATGCCCGACGATGGTTCTACACTTTGAACTTGGAAAATTACCCAACCTGGTCTGATTTTACCACAGTCTTCCTGGATCGTTACAAGGACAATGCTACGCTCCCCATCACTTTGAGAGAGCTCAAAATCACTACTCAAGAGAAGAAAGAGGGATTCACTAAATTTCTCTGTCAATAGAAGTCTAAGATAGCTGAATTGGTAGAGAGACCTTCTGAAGCTGAACAAATTAGGCATTTCATTAAGAACCTGCAACCTGCCTATAAGAACCCCCTTCAATATCAAGCTATTGACTCATACCAGCGTCTTTATGATGTTGGCATCCTCATTGAAGATGATCTCAACAAAAACAAAGATCATACAACTCTCAAGTCCTTCACTTATGGGAGAGACAAGAGGACAACTGCTGGAGCCTCTTCTGGCACTCAAGTTAATGAGGTAGGTGCTGTGAATACCTTTGCTGAAAGGAAGCCAAAGAGAGAATTCACCCCTCTCGGTATGACCTTATCATATGCTCTCGAAAGAATGATCAAGAATAATCTACTGCAACCCATCGGTCCTACCTCGGAACCATCTATCAAGGGTCATAGCTGGAGAGAGGACGAATACTGCAAGTATCACCAAGAGAAGGGGCATTACACTAACAATTACTGGCACTTAAGCACGCTATCCAAGATAGAATCGAGAATGACACCATACCCTTACCCAAACCTGGACAAGCACCTAGCAACTCCAGTAACCCTTTAGGCGCCATCTAGCATATAAGTGTCGAAGATACTCTAGTTCTTGAGACCGCTGGAATATGGGACAGTGATGAAGAAGACGTATGGGAAGACCAAACCAGATCTCCCATAGGCCTTGCCCATTTGACACGTTCTGGTCGTGATTATAGGCCATCTAACATCTACAACGATAGGGTTCAGCTTCCAACTGAAGAAAAACTTGAAGAAACTCCTGCCAAAGACAAAGAATCTCCCCTTAAAGGACAACCCAAGAGGATCAAAGCCGACATCTCCATTTGGCAACTTTTAGCCTCTTCCCATGAACACCGACAAGCCATCCTTGAAGCCTTGTCGAAAGTTTCTGTATCACAGGATATGAGGCCCGACGAGCTGGTGTAAGAACCCTCGCCTTTCGGCGCTAATTGAAATATTTAGTTGGAATTAATGGTTGTTAAATAATACGTCATATGCAACATGATTAATTGTGATAGGGGAAATAATAAGCAAATAGTGAAGTCGCCACAAATTTTTAAGGAAACAATTAAAAACCACCAAAAGTGCACCCAATTCCTATTGGGAAGTGACTCATACCCAAAAGGGGCCAAAGATTGAGTTCGGGGGTGTGGGTACGACAAAGATAAAATGAATCCTATCTAAATCGCCCGAATACGGCCTCTACTAATCTTATCCATGTTGATTCATAATTCAAATTGCAAGGTTCCATACAAATCCGGTCGTCCAAGATCCTAAATTAACTAGGTGGGTTGAACAAACCTAATTACTAAAGTTATCGCTTTGCACATATTATCCAATTGCATGCATTAATTAACAATCACAAACTAAACCAATATTAAGATAAAAAAAAATAAATATCCACCTTATCGTTCTTGCTAAACGCGCCTAATTGCATATGAACATCAATGAGATTGTTAGCAACTTCAATGGAAGTAAAATAATAAATATAAACAAAAAATAAAAATATGCTAATATGCTAATTAAATATGTTAATCATGCAAAAAGATCCAATATTTATACTAACCATGCACTAATCTAGAATTAAACTAAATAAGACATAATATTAAATTATCTAGACATGAATATGATTAATAAAAAAATTAAACTAAAACAATCAACACAGGATATACAAATCAACCATAATCATAATCAAAGTAAAACATGATTTGAAAAAGAGTTTTGAAAGATTGAGAAAATTGCCCTCGGGTTAACCTTTTCTTGGACTAGAATTGAATGTCAATTGCTCTTGTATTTGTCTTGCTCTTGTGTATGAATTTGCTCTTGAATGAGGCTTGATGAATGCTTGAATTGATTTGATTAGGGTTGCATGGAAGACAGGAGAGAGATAGAGACTAGGGTTCTCTTGAGTTAATGGGTGAAAATCCCGTAATAATGGGTCTTGGTCCGGAAAAAGGAATTTAGAGGGGTATTTATAGGGATTGGGCCGAAGAAAAGAGGAAATTAGGGTTCCCGGGCCAAAAATGGTGCCCAGCAGCCCCGGCAGTGCCGCATGAGTCTGGCGGCTGCCGCCAGGGCTCCAGCGGCCTACTGCTGGGTTCCAGCGGCTGGGCCGCTAGGGCCGGCGGCGGGGAAGTTGGCCGCCGCTGCCACGAAAATGTCGATGGAGAGGTCGTTTGAGCTCCGATTGGCCTGATTTTTGGTGCGTCGGATTCCTTGTTCAAAGGGATTACTTTTAACATTTTGTGCGCTCAAATAGCACCAGTGTCCTATGAGTTATGGCCCAAACACTAGAGAAGTGTTTGTTTCAGCGCATCAATCAATCATCGGATAATATCTCTTTCGTTTCTAATAGGATTTTGGCCCATAATACATCATTGGAAAGCTCATTCAAAGGGGAATACAAGACTAGTGGGCTAATAATGCAGCTAATTCTTTCATGGCTGAAAATCAGTCTTGAACCTTGATATGCGGGATTGAGAACATCGTTTTTAGCCCATAACTTCATTAAATCATAACTTTTGACTCCGGGGTCCGTTTGGGACAAATGAGATGGCGTTGGAAACCTTATAGAAAGGGCGATTTGTGGGGTATGAAAATTAATGAGATCCTGAGTGAGAATGGATAAAGGGTTTCAAATGAGCACAAGTACGTCGAGCATTGACATTCGTTTCTTTAACATGATTAAGGTTATCATCATTGGGCGTTACGCAAGGGAGGACACATTTGGGTGTCTACAGAATCCCCCACTTTGGCCGAGCTTTGGAAAAGCGACGGTCAAAGTATTTGCCAAAAATGCCTGCATTGCTTTTTGAAAGCATTTATGTTAGAAAAATATGCAATAAAAGTAAATCCTGACTGCCTGTGGTCAGGGTGCCTGCTTTGCGAATGCAGACGTTGTGCTATTTGCAATAGTCCAGACGTCGAAGAGCTTTGCGTCACTCTTGTGCCTTACTTTGCAAACGCGGTGCTAATTTTAATAGCCCGTCGTCAGAGAGCTTTGCGTCACTCTCGTGCCTTTCTTTGCAGACGTGGTGCTATTTGTAATAGCCCATCGTCGAAGAGCTTTATATCGCTCCCGTGCCTTGTTTTGCTTTGCTGAAATAATGCTTGAGCTTTGCTTTGTAACCTACATGTTAGTTCAATCAAATAGGAAGACATAGAAAGCATGGGTATGCTATGGGACGGACCCTAAGGACGGACCTTGATAAATGCGACGGGACGGACCCAAAAGGTCAAACCTTGCTCAATACAAAGGGACGGACCCAAAAGGACGGGTCATACCCAATACGACGGGACGGACCCAAAAGGACGGACCTTGCTAAATGCGACGGGACGGACCCAAAAGGACGGACCTTCCTCAATGCGATGGGACGAACCCAAAAGGACGGGCCTTTCTTAATGCAACGAGGCAGACCCAAAAGGAAGGACCTTGCTCAATGCAACGGGATGGACCCAAAAGGACGGGCCTCGCTTAATGCAACGGGACGGACCCAAAAGGAAGGACCTTGCTCAATGCAACGGGACGGACCCAAAAGGACGGACCTTGCTCAATACAACGGGACAGACCCAAAAGGACGGACCTTCCTCAATGCAACGGGACGGACCCAAAAGGACGGACCTTACTAAATACAACGGGACAGACCCAAAAGGACGGACCTTGCTCAATTTAACGGGACAGACCCAAAAGGAATGTTAGAGAACGGACTCCAAATAAAGACACTTAGACTTAAGCGCATTTAATGCTACATGTGTGTGCTATGCTTGTGCCTCGGAGGCAAAAAGTGCTTAGTGAGTGCAAATGAATGAAATGGCACTCAAAGTGTGCAAAGGCAATTCTAACTAGGCCTACAGCTCTATGGAACCTAGTATGAATAATGATGCATGTGACTCAATAGTTATGACATATATACAATGCATTGGAGATTGGACTCCAAGGGATAAACGAGAGATTTTATTTTATTTTATTTGCAAAGGATTTTTATTTCCAAAAGTGTGCCTCTTAAGCTAAGAGATGTATGCGTGATCGGTGCCTTTGAGGCAAGGGCAAAGCTCCCAGTTTACTGGTTGGACCGTAAAGCGAGCAAGCTCATGCGGGTGAGATTTCGAGTATTCAAACATATTTCGCCAATAATAGGAGGAATCGAAGCCCCTAGTATGCATAATGTGATCCCATGAGGAAACTCCATGAAGATGCCATGAGTGATGGATTTCTTAGTAAAGCCAAGAGATGGTTGCGGAAGCCACAAACTATGAGTAGGGAGTCAATGCAAAGTGGAGAATTCCAGGGTAAAGATGTGAGATTATGAAAGAATGGGGCTTGGTGAAAAAAATAGAAAATAGGGAATCTTTGTGCGATAGGGAGAGATGCAGGAGAGCAAATTCGAATCCAAGTCTTAGGCTCTAAAAGGGTAAAATTACGGAAATTTTGAAACCCTTAGAATTTTGAGTTGCCATTGATGAAGTGATATTATTGAGTTAGGACCTTTATGAATCCCATGTGTAATTGCAAATGGGTCTTGAGATTAGGAAAAATTAGAGTACAGCCGGGCCTACAAGAGGTTACCTACGTATCCAATATAAGGAAGCAGGCGAAAACGTAGTTCGATGACCTTAGATTTTTAGTACCCTAACTTTTGCCTGGATCATTGTCTTGGATGATCGACCCAGCAGGCTTGCCATTTTTGCCTAAGCCATTGAATGAATAGACATAGCGGGCTTTTAAATGATTATACCCTAACTTTTGCCTAGGCCGCCCTTTCGGGTTTTCAACCTAGCGGACTCTTTTTATTATTTTTCTAATATGGTGCACACACATCTTTCAAGATTCATACCTCTAAGAGGGCTTTTGGGTTGTAATGTCAGGCCAAGGTGCGGGCTGCCAAAGAATGGATAATAAGGCTCAAATTCCCATAAAAGCCCCCAGTGTGCTGGGTGTCACATGATATTTCGAGGTGAGAAAACTCTCTTGACATTGGTGCTCTCTTGATGCATTCAGAACATTTTTTCTCACTTTGATTTTTCGGCATTTGCTTCGATTTTTTTTTTTTTGACATTTGCTTGTCTTATTATTATTTTTTTTTGAAATCTTTGGAGTTCTCTCGCCTCTCTTGAGATTTTGGTGACACTTAGAATTTGTTGCACACTTTCCATATCCCCGGTTAGAATAATGTGGTTCAAGAAAGAATGTGGCTTGTGTTTGATGGCTCAAATGGGCTCCAAGTGGTAATTTGCATTGTGGGTGAAAGGATAATAATGAAGGGTGCCAAATGAATGCCTCATGTCCTCAGTATTGACTTAAAGGATGTGTGTCACTTTGCTTTTCTTTTTCTTTTTTTTATATCCTCTTCTCAATAGTTAAGGTCCTTTGCATTGACCAAGTTTGGCAACTCAAATTCATCATTGGGTTTGCAATTAAGAGATATTCCATGAATGAAGAAAGAAATGCAGGCCTATTTTATTCAATCAAAAGAAAGCAATCACAATGCTTTAAGGGAAATTCTAAGACAAGACTTGGACTTGACAAAGAAAGAAAGGGGAAAGAAATTCTGCAACTAGACTATGACTCTACGATATTTGAGCTTGGGCTTCGCTACTGGGCTAGGCGTCCAATTCAAACACTTGGGTTCATGGTGCATGGATGGTCTCATCGTCGATCAAATCTTGGATCTCACGCTTCAGGTGCATGCATTCTTCAGTCATATGACCCTTCCCTTGATGGTACTTGCAGTAGGAATTAGGATTCCATCTATTGCCTCTCTTATTAGGCTCTGGATCCAATGTGGGACCGATTGCCAAAATATACCCTTCTTCGAGAAGTTTGTCAAATGCTTCATCTTGTGTCATGCTAAGAGGTGTGTCTACTCTTTTATGCCTACTTACAATGACATTGACTTCATTTCCTTGATCGGAGAATCCACTATTACTAAAGCCATGCTTGTCTTCCTTGTTGCTTAATTGGGTGAGGTGCTCATCTTCAATTACCATCCCAACTTCAACTAGTTGGGCATAAGTAGTGATTGACTGGAATTTCATGTGCTCACGATACTTGGGTGTCAAGTTGTTGACAAGCATTCTAATTTGATCCCTTTCAAATACGCGATCAATCATTTCGGCGACCTTGGTCCTCCATCTTTTCACGAAGTTGGTAAATCCTTCTTCATCACATTGCTTGGTTATCTCTAGCTCTCTCAATGTCATGGGAGGCAAGACATTGTCAGCATACCTTTTCAGAAATAAAGTGGATGTGTCTTCCCCTTTTGGATCTTTTGAGATGGCAACTTGAAAAACCAGGCCCTTACGGCGGGGTCCAAGGTTTGGGGCAAGAGGTGGACATACAGATTGTGTTCAACTCCTCTAATGCCCAATGCAGTAGTGAAAGCTCTAATATGATCTTGTGGATCGTCGGTTCCTTTGAAGATGGGAACTTCGGGCATGGAGAACTTTGTGGGCAATTTTCCCTTGATGTGGGGAGTAAAGCCTTTAGAATTGACTATCATGTCGTTAAAGATGCGAATTTTGCTTAAAACAGACTCGAGCCTATTTAGCTTTGCTTGAAGTTCTTAAACCTCTTTAGTGGGAGGTTTGGGCTTGCAATCATTCGGAATGGGCTCTTTGGGATCCTTGGTATGAGGATCGAGGTTAGAAATCTTAGCCTCTAATTTAAAGAACCTAGCATTCATGGCTTTCATTTGGGCCAAAAGTTCCTCCATCATTTGGGCTTGGGTTTTCTCACCTTCTCCAGTTATATTGGGCTTAGGTTCCTTCGAGTAAAGTCGGGCTTTGCAATCCTTGATGCCATTCTCAACTTAGTAAGGGACACTAAGGAAGAAAATTCGAAAAAGGCTTTTAGAAGAATACAAACTCTTATATTAACCCTGAAAGTCCAAAGATGATAACTGTATATGCAAGCTTGAGATGAACATGCAATGATGCATCTTTCTAAACGTCGTGTTGGCTATGACTCGATGAATGCAACTGTATGAGGTGAACGATGCAAAACTCTATAGTGTCCTAGACATGCCTATATGAATTACATGCAAATGATATGCGAGAATCTAGAATTTCCTAGAATGATATGCAATGTGATATGCGATGTCCTATATGTATGTACAAATTATCTAGTATGAGATGCATGATGAAGCTACCCACCTATGGCAAGTGGGTGTATGCAAGATTCTAAGATGATGCAAAATGATATGCAATGCAATCTAAAATGATTCTATATGTCCTAGCATGGAGCTTCTAAAAATGAAATGCAATGCAATTTTTTTCATTTGTTATAGTTAGAAAAAGATGGGAAAAGAATCTAGAATAATCACTCAACATGGTAACTTCTCAAGGAGGCTAAATTTATTTTGGAAATTTTGTGATGCAAGTAACGTATTTTAACCAATGATCTTTTGACTTTTTATTAAAAAGGGAAAAAGCAAAAATACTCTTGACTCAAGAAAGAAAGAATATTACTCTTGACTTGCAAAATAAGTAAAGGGAAAAAGCATGAACCTATACCCTAAACAAAATATGGGAAGCAAAATATTACTTTTGACTTACTATGGGAACAAGACTTTTTGTTTGCTAAGACTTGGGGAAGGGAAAATATGCTCTTGACATACAATGGAAAGTATAAAGACGCTACTCTTCACTTGCCATAAGACTCTTGACTTAGATATGGAAAACATATTCCAGACTCAAGAAAAGGAACATATACTATTGACTTGCTTTAGTAAAGAAATAAGACTCTTTTTTATTATTGGGAATGATCATTGGTCGAAATATATTACTTGCTCGAAATTGATTTTCTTGGAAAATAAGTTTCTCTAATATGGTTACTAGCATCGTCGGAAAGATTCATGGATCCTACTTCCTAAAAAGAAAAGATCCTAGACTCGATCTTAAGTTAGTTTACAAAGTTAGTCATATACACAAATAGGAAACTTCCTATACTCTAGGCCACTAAGATCCTAAAGGGGATCTGATCTAGCAATCTAAGGAAACAAATCACATAATAAGGAAACAATCAATCACAAAAAGGCAAGCAATCAATTAAGCACCTTAAATGGACCATGGGATTAAATGAAATGGTTGACACAATCTATGGTTGGATATGGTAACCCACGACCGGATGCGTTTCGTCATCTATGGGATGCATAGTAAAACTAAATGTACCGTTTTACATATCTCAAATGGAAACATGTAAATGCCATGGGGTGGAACACAACTATGTGTAAAGGTAATTCGGACCTAGTGGGTCACCGGCCTAAGTCATAGACAATGCTCCAAAGGGTAATTCCTGTTTATGGTGTGGTGATGTCTTTCGACATCTTGCGATGATAACGCATGCAATATGAATGATATGGATGCAAAGCGAAGAATGAACACATAAAGGCCTTGAACCAAGAAATATGAATTAATAATCAACATGGATAATCTTTCGAATTACACCCTCTTATTAAACCTCCACTGAAGCCGCCACTGTAAGAACCCTCGCCTTTTGGTGCTAATTGAAATATTGAGTTGGAATTAATGGTTCTAAAATAATACGTCATATGCAACATGATTAATTTTGATAGGGGAAATAATAAGCAGATAGTGAAGTCGCCACCAATTTTTAAGGAAACAATTGGAAACCATCAAAAGTGCACCCAATTCCTACTGGGAATTGACTCATACCCAAAAGGGGCCAAAGATTGAGTTCTGGGGTGTGGGTACGACAAAGATAAAACGAATCCTATCTAAATCGCCCGAATTAACGGCCTCTACTAATCTTATCCTTGTTGATTCATAATTCAATTTGCAAGGTTCCGTACAAATCCGGTCGTCCAAGATCCTAAATTAACTAGGTGGGTTGAACAAACCAAATTACTAAAGTTATCGCTTTGCACATATTATCCAATTACATGCATTAATTAACAAGCACAAACTAAACCAATGATAAGATAAAAGAAATAAATATCCACCTTACCGTTCTTGCTAAACGGGCCTAATTGTATATGCACATCAATGCGATTGTTAGCAACTTCAATGGAAGTAAAATAATAAATATAAATATAAACAAAAAATAAAAATATGCTAATATGCAATCTAGGGCTAAGTACATGCAAAACCCCTAATTATATGCTAATATGCTAATTAAATATGTTAATCATTCAAAAATGGAATATTTATACTAACCATGCACTAATCTAGAATTAAACTAAATAAGACATACAATTTAATTATCTAGACATGAATATGATTAATAACAAAACTAAAACAATCAAAACATGATATACAAATCAACCATAATCATAATCAAAGTAAAACATGACTTGAAAAAGAGTTTTGAAAGATTGAAAAAATTGCCCTCGGGTTAACCTTTTGTTGCACTAGAATTGAATGTCAATTGCTCTTGTATTTGCCTTGCTCTTGTGTAAGAAGTTGCTCTTGAATGAGGCTTGATGAATGCTTGAATTGATTTTATTACGGTTGCATGGAAGAGAGGAGAGAGAGAGAGACTAGGGTTCTCTTGAGTTAATGGGTGAAAATCCCGTAATAATAGGTCTTGGTCCCGAAAAACAAGTTTAGAGGGGTATTTATAGGGATTGGGCCGAAGAAAATAGGAAAGTAGGGTTCCCAGGCCAAAAATGGTGCCCTGAGGGCCGCTGGAGCCTCAGCGGCCCTGACAGTGCCGCATGAGTCTGGCGGCTGCCGCCAGAGCTCCGGCGGCGGGGAAGTTGGCCGCCGCTACCACGAAAATGCTGCTGGAGAGCTCGTTTGAGCTCTGATTGGTCTGATTTTTAGTGCGTTGGATTCCTTGTTCAAAGGGCTTTATTTTGACATTTTGTGGACTCAAATATCACAAGTATCCTATGAGTTATGGCCCAAACACTAGAGAAGTATTTGTTTCAGCGCATCAATCAATCATAGGATAATATCTCTTTCGTTTCTAATGGGATTTTGGCCCATAATACATCATTGGAATGCTAATTCAAAGGGGAATACAAGAATAGTGGGATAATAATCCAATTATTCCTTGAATGGCTGAAAATCAGTCTTGAACCGTGATATGCAGGAATGAGAACATCGTTTTTAGCCCATAACTTCATTAAATCATAACTTTTGACTTTGGCGTCCGTTTGGGACAATTGAGATGGCGTTGGACAGCTTATAGAAAGGCCTATTTGTGAGTATAAAAATTAATGAGATCCTAAGTGCGGATGGATAAAGGGTTTCAAATGAGCACAAGTATGTCGAGCATTGACATTCGTTTCTTTAACATGATTAAGGTTATCATCATTGGGCGTTACGCCAGGGGGGACACATTTGGTTGTCTAAAGCTGGTCAACTTCTTGGTAGGGGATAATCCACAACCATTCATCACCTTCTCTGACAGTGAGCTACCTCGCTCCTGAGGTATCCTTACACAACAATGCCTTATACTTGACTGTATTTGCTATGGGCAAGTATGTGCTCATGACGATCCGCTGTAAACGTATGCTCACTAAGAACTGCAATAAAATTGGGCATAGATATCAAGAATTTAGCTCACTCAGTGCAACGCTTACGTGCTTATGACAACTCCAGCTGAAAGGTCCTTGGCACTATAACCATGAATGTCATTTCAGGAGCTGTAGAGAAGATGGTCCAATTCTATGTCATGGACATCTTGACCACCTTCAATCAAACTGGGACGACCTCGGCTCCATGGTCTAAATGTTATAGCCTCTACCCTTCACCAGAAAGTCAAGATGATGCTAGAGGGAGAAATTATGGAGATTGAAGCCAATCCCATAAAAAAAATTATCGACAAGGCTCCTCTCTTGAAGGTAGAACATGATAGTGAGGATATTGATCTTTGGGGATTCTCTCCCAAAGAAGTAGCCCTCATAGAGGAAGACACTGAATCCTACACCTCCATTGGTTCTGAAAAACTTGAAACATACCCTCCTGAAGAGATAGGGAAACCCGACGAGTTCAAGTAAATAAAATAAATCATTGAGGGGATGTCTATCTACGTGGCACAACACCACAATGCAATTCTGCAAATGAAGGAAATGATCTCCTTACTAGACAAACCCACAAAGTGCGACATTGTCCTGGCTAAAGGAGAAACTTGTTTCCAGTAGCAGGATGAGATGTTTAGCAAGATGGTCAAGTACGAGTATGCTCACCCAAGAAGGCCTACCCCTCGACTGCTTCCAAGGGACGGGAATCCCCTACATCCGGTGCAAGTATTGTGAAGCTAATGGGCATCATACCAACTAGTGTAAACGCCTAAAAAGGGTAATCACCCGCTTCATCGATCAAGGAACCATGTGGCCTCCTAGCACTTGGGCTATAAAAGGATGGTGTCGCTTTGATCAAAAGCAGTATACTCGACTGTGCGCCACCATCGGAAAAGTTATGAATACCCTCATATGGAGAGGAGACCTCAAGCCTATGATTTCCGTCGACGACCTCCAGGGGTGGAATAAAGATAATGATTTCTACTGTCGTTATCACCGAGTCTTTCGCCACTACACGGACGACTGCATCCGCGTGAAAGATGATATATAGAAAATCATAGACAACGGGGAGATTCCGCCACCTCTGAAAGAAGAAGATGATACCTATGGAGCCTGGAACTAGTTGTCTACAAACAAGAGCTAGAGGAGTCGAGTCTGAGTCTAGTCTGAATAAAGATAATGGTTGAGTCATGAACAGGGGGTGTTCTCCTTTTTACTACTTTCTAAGTCTAGTTTCTTTCTTTTAACGGGAGTTAGAGACCCTTTTCTCTAAAGTCATGTGTGCTTATTTCTTGCAAATGAACAAAAATTCCTCACGCTCATTTCTTTCTTTGTTTAGTTATTGATAAACCCGATGAGCTCAAAGTTGCACAAATCATCAATTAATCAACTTAAGCAATGTAAGTAAACTTCGTAAAGTGAGAATACAAATTGTTCTTTTTTAAACAGGGAATTGAGCAACTGAACTCTCTCAACGATGCTACTCCACGTACAAAGAAGATATGAGCCCGCCTTCTGCAACAACCTCGACACGAGTCTAATCCTACCTCCAATTGAAGAAGATTCTTGGTACCAAGATGCCTTCAACTACATCATTAAGGGCACATATCCCCCGGACGCACCAATAAGAGCTCAACGGGCCATCCGTCTCTTAGCGGCACAATACATAGAATACAAGGGGGTTCTATACAAAAAGTCCCACAATGGAGTCAATCTTAGATGTGTAAACGCCGAAGAAGCTGCAGAAATCATAGATGAGGTACACAATGGTGTGTGCGGGCCACACATGAATGGTTGAATGCTCTCCAGAATGATCCTAGGACTAGGATATTACTGGACCACCATGGAAAGAGACTGTTACGACTATGTCAAGAAATGCAAGAAATGTCAGATATATGCCAACCTACTGCATATGCCACCTTCAATGCTCCATAACTTCACGTCCTCTTGGCCATTTTCTGCATGGGGAATAGACATCATTGGTAAGATCAACCCCAAAGCTCTGTAGGACATGAATACATCCTAGTAGCCATAGTCTATTTTACCAAGTGGGTTGAAGCACAATCCTATGCCATCCTCACATCCAAACAAGTGTCCAAATTCTTAAGGAACAACATCATCTACCGGTACGGTGTTCCGCATGAAATTATTAGCGACCATGGATCCCACTTCAAAGCCCAAACAGCCCCACAAATCATCCCCTTACCGACCCCAAACCAATGGCGCAGTAGAAGTCACCAACAAAACCTCAAAACTATCATAGAAAAAATGATAGAAAACTACAAAGATTAGCCTGTAAAACTCCCATTTGCACTTTGAGGATATAGAACATCCATAAGGTCATCCACATGAGCTACACCTTATTTCCTAGTCTACGGGATGGAAGCCGTACTACCCATAGAAGTCCAACTACCCTCCATCCGCATAGCCCTAGAAGGTCAACTTCCAGAAACACAATGGATACAAGCCCGTTATTATGAACTCATGTTCATGGATAAAAGGCGCCTACGGGCTCTAAACCACTCACACGTGTACCAACAACGCATGGCAAGGGCATTCAACAAAAATGTTCGACCTCGAAATCTGAAAGAAGGGGACTTGGTTTGGAAGGAATTACGTGCACCAGTTACTAACCCTAGAGGTATGTTCCGACCAAACTGGTCCGGTCTGTTCATCATCAAAGACATCTTATCAGGAGGCGCAGTCCGGCTTATGGAAATTGATGGCATCGAGTTCAGTCAACTCACCAACATGGATCAACTGAAGAAGTGCTACGTCTAACAAAAAATTCGAAAAAAGAGGTGTACAAAAATGGAACGAACTACGCTAGCTTGATTCCACACTGGATACGTAGGTAACCATTTTAAGGGGCCCGACCAAAATCAATCCAAAATTCCATTCAACTCATTCAAAAAAGGACAATCTTTATTGAAAACTGAATGAATAAGCTTACATTGCATAAATTGAACTTCCTAAGGTTACAAAAAAACGTGCAACTATAAGAGCTTATGCTAAACAAATTTTGACTACTTTTTTTTTTAAAACTAGACTTGCTTACAAAGAAGACTACATTAATCCTTCTTCCCTTTAGAAGGCTTCGTTGAAGAGTTCTTCTTTGAAGGACCTTGGCTTGAGGATAACCTATGATTGCTTCCTTGAGCTGGGGGTTTGCCTCTTTTCATAATATGATAGCCTTCCTCGTAAGGCTCTTCCTTTCTTTTCTTGCTTTCTGTTCCTGAGTCATACCTAGGTACTAGCTGGTTCCACTCCTCATGATGAAGGGCTCGCCTCGCTTCTCCATCACTGCAAGAAAGCCAAGTTAAGTAGGTCTCAGAAACTTTAGTTGGGGCAATCACCCGGGGTACTGTCCAACGATCCCTGCCACGCCAGTATGTGCTCCAGTTCTTAGCAAATTCAGTTGTCAAAGACATGGTAGGTTGTCTCATAGTCTCCTGACAAGGGATAACCTACTTTAACCCATACTACCTCATGACCCTAGAGGGAAAGAAACATGTAGTCCTGTACAGAATCACTATTGTAGTATGAGGAATAAATTTACAGTAGGCAACCAAAGAGGTCAAACCCCATCAAAATAGATGCCAACGAATAACAGGTCCAGCATGGAAAAAGGCATCCCATTCAGCAAGGGTCTTCTCACCATAGAGCCTTTCCTAACCAAAAAGCTAGCAGGAGTATAAGTGCTCCTCTTCCAGGCTTGAGGGGTACGAGCAATCATCTTCTCTGTTGACTCTATCACTCTTAGGTACTCGCATAACCAAATTTGGAGCAGCAGAGGGCTGCCATAAAAGGCTTTTGAGGAAAAAATTTTAACCTGTCGAGCCTAAAATAGTTTCTCCTACAACCAGTTGCAAAGGAGAATGCCCTTGCTATTTGATTCACCACTCACAACAACGACGCTCTAGCCAGGTTAGATGATTTTTTATTAACAAACAATACGCGATTCAACAAGCAGAGTACAAAAACCTGTCGACGATAACGCCTAAATATTGCATCCTGTTCAGACGAGGAAGCAAACTTTTCACATATTTGAACTAAGTCCACATCGACACAAAGAATTATGCTTTTGGTTCCGCAGACGACAAGCCTAGGGATTTCCTGTAGTGATTACTAAAACCATCCTCCAATAAGGCACAACTAGGGGAAGAACATCAGACATATTAGTTATTTTGAGAGTTACCAAAACGGAAAACGTGCAAGTCTGGGTCCCAATAGTTCAATGCAGATCGAAGAAGAGGGCACAAGATTTTAGTCGATTTCAGAGCCAACAAGGTTGAGATATGGTACGGGGCCAGTTCTAGTTTATCTTCCACAGTCAGATATTTGCACCAAGCATCGAACAGATTTTCAAAAGATTTCACCATGATAGAAGCTTTGAGAAATTTGGGGAGCTAAAGTCTCAAAAAAGATACGACATTGGACATCCCGTAAATCCTATTTATAGGCAAAAAGTCGGGTCAGAAAAGAGCCAGAAGATCGCGAAAAAGCCCAAAGCCAGAGCCGCTAGCGGATGTGACCAGCGCCGCTAGCGGCCCTCAGCGTTGGCCTAGAGCCACCAGCGGCCCAGCCCAGCGCCCCTAGCGGCCCTGACCTTGGCCAAGTCAGTTTTTTTCCTTTTGCTCTCATCCGCCCAATTCATCCATTTCGAACGGTTTTAAGCCCGATTTTCAAACGAACAACGTGGTTGCAAGGCCCGAGACTCTCTGAGGTTTAATTCTTTTTCTATTCTCTTTTTTTTCTTTTTTTTAGGGAGTATAATATGTGTAATTTTTGCTTTTTCTTGCAATTTTTTCCTTATTTTATTTTATTCCCTAACTTGCACACATTGCATACTTAGAGATCAGACGAGCATAATCGAGTCATAACAGCATACATGTCACATAATATGCATAAAAATAGGAGTTGAAGTTTCAAAGACCAAGATCACCGAATCAAGTCTGCACTACTCAGATGGGGTCATCATCACAATTGTTATCAGCCTCATCTTCAACAGAAGGCCCATGACCGTAATTCCTGGCCGAGTAGTAGAAAGAGCCATGGGTACTAAATGAGCTGTAAATAGGACTACTGTTGTTGGGTCTCATGTCCCGTCCATAATGCATAGGCGCACGCATAGGGGTACCCGCCGATAACCCCCTCCCGAAGAGGCTCTCCGTGGCTTGGCTAGCAAAGTCCATAACCACATTCTGATATCAAGGCCTGGTTTGGGGCACATCCCATCCAGGAGCATTCGCCCAACCTCCAGCCATGGGAGTCACAACGGGCCTACTACTCAAAGAGGGCTGGAAACGCGCTGGAGAAAATATCTCAGGCACAGGAATGTGCGGCATAGAAGGTCCGGGCGCCTCATCAACAGGAGGCCTGGTCGCTGCCACAGTAGGAGAACGAGCAACAGATGGTCTACTCGCCGAAGAAGCTCTCGCTGCTGATGAATGTCGGGGTCCCACAGAAGACGAAGACCGCGACAGCAGCATACAATCAAGACCAGAATGTTAAACTACGCACTCCACTTAGCTAAAAAAAAAGACAAAAAGATGAAACGACTGAGAGATGCGATGCAACCCGTTAGGCGTTGCAAATATTTAAGGCACCTTGGTGGTTATATATCAAGCACCACCTGAATTTTTTCAAGATTGGCATCAATCCCTCGTTAGCTTATTATAAAACCCAATAGTTTTCCTCCTGGAACCCCGAATACACATTTCTTGGGATTGAGTTTCATGTTATGTCGTCGGAGTGTATCAAAGGTTTCTTTCAGATCTGAGTGATGATTAACCGCTTCCTTGCTTTTGGCTGGCGACCATGTCGTCTACAAGGCTTCCACATTTCTGCCGAGTTTCAGAGAGAAAACCTTCTTGATCAACCGCTGATAGGTAGCTCCTGCATTTTTGAGGCCGAATGGCATCATATTATAGCAAAACAATCCGTTGTTCGTAATGAACGAGGCTTTTTCCTGATCTTCCTCGGCCAATCTTACTTGATGGTAGCCCGAGAAGGCATCCATAAAGCTTAGGAGTTCGTGGCCAACAGTAGAGTCGATCAGTTCGTCTATTCGTGGCAGGGGAAAGTCGTCCTTGGGACAGGCTTTGTTGAGATCTGTGAAATCCACACACATTCTACAGGTTTCGTTATGCTTCTTGACCAATACCACGTTGGCCAGCCATTCTGGGTAGAAGCACTCTCTTATGAATCCTGCTTTCAAAAGTTTTTGAACCTTGGCTGTTGCTGCCTCGCTTCTCTCCTTCCCCATCTGTCTTTTCTTTTGCTTTACTGGCTTGAAGCCAGGTCGTATCCCTAGTTTATGGATGATCAGATCACCGTCTATTCCGGGCATGTCAGATGGAGAGAATGTGAATATATCGGCGTACTATTGGAGTAGCTCTGTGATATCTCCTTTCTGGGCCTCCGTCAGGTCTGCCCCGACATAGGTAATTTTGTCTAACTGTTCTTTGCTGAAGTTTACCTCCGAGGGTTCCCTCGAAGGCTCAGGTCGATCTTCTGTCTCAGGTCCAGCCTCGATATGGTCGGCTAGGTACATCTCCAGGAGCATGCACCCAACATCTTTCTTTTTCCTTCCCTCACACTCTTCTTTTTGGCTTTGGCGATCTCGACAGGGGTAGGGACAACAGTTAGTGCTGTCCCAATCTCCTGCGTTGTGACCACCGACTTTGTAGGTAGCAGGGGAAGATCCTCTTCTTCTTCAAAGTTGTGTTTTTTGTCATCGAGGCAGTCTACATAGGATTTTCTGGCTGTTTTCTGGTCGCTCACTACTTTCCCAATCAAGCCATTCCCCCGGTCGAATTTCATGATTAGCTAAGTCATGTGGATGACAGCATTAATGGTAGCCAGGGTAGGCCGGCCGATGATAGCGTTGTAGGCCAGTTTCGTATCGACCACCAAGAATTCGATAATTTGTCTTCTCCGTGCTGCCTTTTCCCCAATCCGGACTGGAAGAATGATTGTGCCAATCGGGCAAACCTTATGTCCACCAAAACCAAAGAATGATTTTGTCGTCCCTGTAACCCAACCGCCGAAGACATTTGTACGTGATGATGTCAGCCGAACTCCCTGTATCAATGAGGACTTGCTCAGTGAGCAAACCCGCAATCTTTAAAGTTACCACTAATGGGTCGTCGTGCGGGTAATAGAGTGCACGTGAATCCGGGTCATCAAAGGTAGCCGGCGGGACTCGCCCCACAGCTGGGACTCCCACTGCCATCACCTGCTCGGCACTGCGATAGTGGTCTTGGCGTTGCTTCTTGGTCGAGCCCCCACCATCAAGACCTCCGTAAATCATTTTGATGACATTTGCCGTGTCGTCTTCTTTGAATTATTCTTCCTCAGTGACTTCGGCCACCTTAGGCCTTTGGTAGACATTTTTCTTTTTCAATAATTGCTTTAACTTCCCTTCATCGACTAGCTTCTCGAGGTTCTTGACTAACTTTTGACAATCTTAGGTCGTGTGTCCCACATCGTCGTGGTACGCGCATCGGAGTTTGGGATTTCTCTCGGAGATATCCCTGATAATGGGTGGTGGGATGTGGAGCAACTTTTGATCCATCTTATGTGGATGGTCTGTTGATCTAGAGTGAATGGCCATTGATCGTCGGAAGGGTCGGTCTTTCTCCAGTCACTTCTCTTGGGAGGACCTCTGGTTACGGACAGCGCTTCTGCAGGGCGCTTGCCTTTGTTAGTTTTACTGCTTTTGCTCGACTTAGCCTCTGGCATCGGATCTATCTTTACATTGTTTGAGCTATACCGACCGGATTGTTCTTGGGAGTTGGCGTAGGCCACGGTGAATCGTCTGACTTCTGGAAGGATCAGATAGCCCTTCTCTTCTCGTTTCAAATTAATCTGGAATCTTAAATGTGACACCTCCGTTAACCTTGACACAAAGGCCGCGCTGGCGAGCCTTTCATCAAGGTTGTCTATTTCGAAGGTTTCGGCATTGAATCGTGCGAGGTAGTCCTTCAAGCCTTCCTTCTTATAATGTCTAGCTTGTAGAGATGTTCTTTGGTTTTTCTCTAGTGGATGTGGGCGGCGAAATGATTTTTGAAACTTTTTTCCATATGGACTCAAGAGTGTATACTCTTTGGAGCCAGCGAGGCATACCATCGGATGGCTAGCCCCTTAAGGGTCATTGGAAAGTTTCTACAGAGGGCTGCATCGCTCAGGGTCTGGTTCATCATCGTCGCCCTATAGGCCATGACATGATCTTGTGGATTATGAGGAACCTCGTACTTGTCGACCATTGGTTTTACTTTTGACTGCATCGGGGCGGCCATGACTTCGTCGCTGAAGGGAGTCAGTCTGACCGTTGGTGTTTCACTTCCCAAGTTTGCCAAGGTATTAGATACCCCAACGTTCCCAACGGTCGTGGGAGTTGGGATCTGAATGACCGATGGCTGAAGCATCGTTGTGGCACGAGGGACACTAATCCCTGTAAGGAGATCTTGATCCCTTCTGCGTTCCTCCTCGTACCTTAAGTGTAGCTCCCTAAGCTTCTGTTCTTCAGCTTGACGTTCGGCCTCTCTGTAATCGATGATATTACGGAGATCAGCCTGCGTGCGGCTAGACCCTTTTCGCTTTTCTTCTTCGTATAATCGGTACAGCTCTTGAAGTTGTTGTCCCTCAGTCCGCCGGGCGTCTTCTCTTTTTCGTATGATACCTCTTAGATTGGTACAATACTTTCTAGTCTCTTTCTCAGCTCTTTTCTTTTCTAGGAATTTCCTTAAGTCCTCCGAGTTAGTCGGGCGACCTAAAGGTTTTCCTCGAGCAATCCTTGGCTCCTTAGACCCATCCGTGCTACGAGTTGACCAGATGTCCCTCATAGAACGAGTAGCCAGAGAAGGAGAAGGTTCTAGGTGAGGAGGATGAGGAGGATGCCTGGTCTCCGATGGAGCCTTGCTACCTCCCCGTGAAGTCTCCCCTCTTTCCCGATGTCGCGGAGGTCTCATCTCCTTGACCAAGCATTCAAGGGTTTCCTTCATTGTATTTTGCAGATCTCCCATGATTTGTTGCAAATCACCCCTAGTGACGGGGACTTTTGGGTTGCTGCGACTGTGACTTTCATCCCCATCAGAGTCATGGGATACTTCAGGATTAGGAATGGGTTCCATCTGAACTATGGGTTTTCTTTTGGGCGGATATGGCGGGGTTAGCAATTTGGTAGTTATAAGATCGGGAAGTTCGATAGAGTCTGGCGTCTCTGGTTGTCTGCTCAACAAGATCATGCACCTTCCCCACAGACGGTGCCAAATATTTCGCCCGATTTTGAGGGGTCGAACACTGGGAAGATGCTAGGATCTCGATACGAGGGTCGGTGTTGCTGTCCACGCTTCTGGTCGGCCAAATGATACTGCACAAGACGAGTAGAGGTAAACCAACTTGGGGGGGTCGACCTGAGAAGACCCCTCTGATGGTAATGTTAGATGGTGATTAGTACGTGAGGTACTTTGAGGTAAGAGTAAGGACGAACGACTCAGGGGCGTGGGGGTTGATTGAATGATTATGCGTAAGATTTATGCCTGAAGGGTGCAATATCATAGCAGAATGTCAGAATATCCTTTCTTCTTTGCGTCAATCAGAGTGAATGTTCTCCGAAATGGGAAAACCTTACCCTGGCCTTGAATTTTGTGCAGGTATATACAGGGCAAAAGTCGACTAGCTTCGACGAATGAACAGTAGCCACATACTCTCGTTCGTACGTCCCTCTCTTAGTCGGTTTAGAGAGGGAGGTCACGTGAGCTTTGGTACGACCTCCCAAGAAATCTCCATGTCGGGGGTGGTATGATTGATGTCGTCACTGTTGTCCTTGAGCCCTAAAGGAGTGGGTGCCAAGGCAATCACCCGGATCTTTCAAGGAATATTTGTTCAGTACACTTGCTGGCGTTGCCTCTATGTTCTAGAGGCCTTCAAGGTCGATACTTTTGTGTAGGTCGAACATTTTAGGCATGCTGTAGGCATAAAGTCGATCTTCTGGAAGATGTAGTTCTTCTCGTGTCTGAATGAGATGTTGAGCAGTGTTTGAGGGAATCCTCGATTTGGGACTCCTTTTGTCATAGGAAGTCGATGCTTCGTGAGCTGGGAGGGACCTTGACCATGTTCTGGGCCAAGACCGTGTCTTTGAAGGAAGAGTAATGGTCGACTCCTCGACCATCTGTATTTTGGGTATATGAAGAATTGTTCATTAGTGTAACTAAGATGAGTTACTTGAGAAATGTAAAGATATGTGAATTACTTGATTATGTGATCACCTTCTGTAAACACTAGGGTTTGAATCTTACACCCCTTTTCTTGGGTGTTTAGGATAATTGAAGAGTAGCCACTAAATTTAAAGGAAAACACTTGGCAACTAATAAAGAACCCAAATCGAAAGTCTAGAAAGACTGCAACCTATGTTTAATGCACCCCAATCCCGATTGAGGATAAATTAACTCTAATGACCCAAAGGACCAAAGACGAGTTCGGGGGTGTGGGTACGAATTGCGAAGGTGTTAGGCACCCAATTACGCCCGTTATGCAAACGGCCTCCACTAATTGATCTTGATTAATAATTAAAATTGCACGGTTCTAAACAAATCTGGTCGTCCAATTCCTAGAATTAACTAAGTAGGTTTGAAAAACATGAATTATTGCTATTGTTATCGCTTTGCACATGATTTATCCAATTACATGCTATGAATTAATAAAGCGCAAGATTAACCCAATAAAAACACATGATAGTAATATTTTCCAAAACCTTTCGTTCTTGCTTAACGCGCCAATTGCCAACTTGCATTAATAAACAAGTTAGTAACTCCATTGGAATTAAACTAAAGCAGAAGAAGTAGCTAGTTAATAAAAACATGCTTCTCATGCAATAATTATAACTAATAAGAAAATTAATGATGCTATTAATCTAGTTCTATGCTAGTTTAACTAATTAAAATTTTAAATATGCAAAAACTTGATTTTTATACCAAACATGCAATAAATATGAATTAAACTATTCTAACATGACTAATATACTTATATAAAAAATAATAATCAAAACATGCAAATTAATCAACCATAAGCATAATCTAAGTAAAACATGATCATAAAAAGAATTGATTTAAAGAAAATAAACCATCAGGATGGAGAACTTGGATGTTCCTTACGAACGGACGAATACTCAAATATTCTTGTTCTTGATCAAAGGTAGATGAATTATGTGTTCTCTTGTGAACATAAATGATATTAAAGGTTTATTTGTGGTAGAAGGGATAAAGGATGAGCTTTTGTTGTGGAAGGATGATTAGAGTTGTTTATTTGGTGATGGATTAAGATTGAGAGATTAGGGTGAATTAGAGAGATCTACGGTTTAATTTGACCTCTCCATTGTGTTCCCCTTGAAGAAACGGACGAAAAGAGTATATATATATATAGAGGTAGGTTTAGGTCTGGGACGGAACTGACAAAAAGGCCGAACAAAATAGTCCAATAGGCGCCTTTCGGGGGGGCTGCTTGGCGTCCAAGTGGCTTTGCTAGGCTCCAAGCGGCTACTGCTTGGACTAACGGTCTAGCCACTAGGGAAAACCGGCTCAGTCGCTTGGGCAAGCACTTCAGCCGCTTGCGTAGCGGTTCAGCCGCTTCGGCAAGTAGAAAGAAAACTTTGACGGCCCATAACTTCTTTGTTTAACCTCCGATTGACCTAATTCATTTTGCATTGGATTCTTTATTCAAAGGGATTTCTTTGAACATATTCTAAGCCCAATTCTCATTAGTATTTCTGGAGTTATGGCCCAAATACTGAAGAGGTGTCCATTTCAGTATTCCTTGCGGTAATTGGATCATATCTCATTCGTTTCTTATCGGAATTGGACCCATAATATGTCATTTTGAAGGCATTTGTAATAGGACCACTTCGGAATTCTTCCTCTAATGGAGTAAATTACTATTTGAACAGTGGAGTGCGATAATCAGAACATCGTTTTTGTCCCATAACTTTGTGGTATCATATCTTTTGACTCCGGTGTCCGTTTGGGACAAGGTAAGGGCCGTTGGAAAGGTTATAGAAAGGGGTATGTGATTGTGGTGAAATGACAGGCTTTATACCAATGATCAAGAGTTCAAAGACTTCAAAAATTCTTATTGTCCATGTTATTGCATATCCATCATCATCGTGTTTTTGGTGGGACAAGGACACAATTTTGTGTCTACAGAAGCCCCCACTTTGGTCGAGCATGAATAGAGCGAAGGTCAAAGTAGTTCAAGCAAGTACCTTCATCTTAGTACCACAAACAGAAAAAATAAGGTGAAAATTATAAGTGATACGATAATGTAAGAAGCTTGACCTAAACGAGGTTGAAATTGATATGGCGGAATTTGTCGCATTGAAGCCGAAGGATCCTCGCTTGATTTAACATTGAAGATTGAATATTGAAGTTGACGGAACTCGCTGAATTGAAGCCGATGAACTCTCGTCTGGATTGAATATTGAAGATTGATGAGTGAATATTGAATATTGAAGTTGACAGAACTCGCCGGATTGAAGCCGATGAACTCTCGTCTGGATTAAACATTAAACATTGAAGATTGAATATTGAAGTTGTCAGAACTCGCCGGATTGAAGCCGATGAACTTTCATCTGGATTAAACATTGAATATTGAACATTGAATATTGAAGTCGACAAAACTCGTCTGATTGAAGCCGATGAACTCTCGTCTAAATTGAACATTGAACATTGAACATTGAATATAGAAGTTAATAGAACTCGCCGAATTGAAGCCGATGAACTCTCGTCTTTATTGAACATTGAAGATTGAAGTTGACAGAACTCGTCGGATTGAAGCCGATGAACCTCTGGATTGTACATTGACATATAATTAATTTCATGAATAAATTATTTTTTTGACGACCATGTGAGGTAGGTCACACAATAAAAATCCTTCAACTATCAGTCAAACGGAGACCTTGTGCTGTAGGTCACACAATAAAAATCTTTCAACTATCAGTTAAACAGAGACCCTGTGCTGTAGGTCACACAATGTAGACACCAAAAATTGTGTCTATGATAAGTCCCCATAAAACCCGATGATGCAAGGATTGGATTTTGCTCGAACATGGATTGCGAGAATAACTGCTATGATGATTAGCCCAGTTCATTTGATTTAACCAGTGGAAGCCTTTTATACAGGTGATCCAAACTAGTTGGACTCAATTCAATTGGAGTCCAAAACTGAGAGATAGGCCTCTTTGAACCTCAGGGCCCGAAAGGGAACCCAAACCCATGAGTCAACCCTTGGTCAAACAAGGGAACTCAATCAATCTCGCGTGGACCCCCTTTGAAAAGCCTCCCCCGCTTAGAAAAGTAGCCAGACGCCTATAATGGCATGTCGTTCCAGGTCCAAGCGGCCACGCTTGAGTTCAAGCGGTGGCCGCTAGGACAAGCGGCTATGTCGTTAGGACAAGCGGCTTGACCGCTTGCCTTGCGGCTAAACCGCTTTTCCTACCGGCTCAGCCGCGCGACCTAGTTGTATGGCCGCCTAGAATTTTTTTCGCGGACGGAAAATTCGAGGCCCATTCGATTTCCCTGCCAAACCCTGAAAGCTCCCTCTCTTCTATATAAACAAACCTTAGGGTTCAGTTGAAGAGGTTGGGAATTTTAGAAGTTAGAAATTTTAGGGGTTGGGAATTTTAGAGGTTGGAGATTCTCTCTGAAAGTTTGGTCTTTGGTTGACAGTTTCTCTCTAATGTTAAACCAGAAATTCTGATTCTACTCCTTCTTTAGGTTAGCCCTAGCACCACAAAGTAAACCTTCATACTTCATCAAGAGCAAGAATTCAAGCATAACAACCCAATAAGTTTATTGTGAGCATCCAGGTAATCCAACCTGAGGGTTTTCAATGATTTTATATTGCTTGTTATTACTAACGAATTTGGTTTATGAGATATGTACACGCATGGCGCGTTTTGAGCAAGAGGGCCTGTATTAAGCCTAATTAATGGATGAATGAATGTATTTTTGCTATTTATTGCTTATTATGATTAAATTATGCTTTGTTTGTGAATTGGTGGATGAATTGCTTGTTTGTCTTCTAACTCGCAGGTTTTAGCATATTTATCGTTTTCTAGCAATAAAAACATGTAACTTGACAAATTGTTAAAAGTGGTCACAATAATAATGTTTGTTCAACCCATTAGTTAAAACTAGGAATTTGGACAAATTGAACCTTGTTTGGAACCGTAGCGTTGATAATTACATTGAATCGATTAGTTAAGGTCGTTGTTGTCAACGGGGAGAGTTGGGTGCCTAACACCTTCCTAGCTCGTACTCACGCCCCCAAACTCATTTATGAAGTAAATTTTTCCAGTAGGGATTGGGATGCACAGGAATTGAGTTGACTTGATTCCAAGGGTTCCAAATTTCCTTAAATTTGGTGGCGACTTCCGACAATTTTAATCATGTTCTTAGTGTGAAAGGAAAATCTTCATGTGCATTCACACTCAAAGATTCACGAAACCCGAACAACCGCACTCTTCCAATCTACCCGTCCGGCCGCCCGGAAATCGAGGGGAAAAAAGAGGAGAAAAATCCGGTAGCCTGCAGTGGCGACTTCACTAGGGACATTCAATGCTATTATTTTTCCTTTGTTCACTACCTTGAGTGTTCTTATTATTATTTGTGACTTGTCATTCATCTATTAAATTGCATTCATGTGCATGCGCTTCCGCGATTTCCCAGCTTGTTTTTACAAGTTCAAACTAGTTTCTTAGCCAATGGAGTGCGGTCAAGTGCCTTTGTGAGAATCCACTTGATTCTTTTTTGCCAAGAAACATGGATCCCCTCACCTCATGTACCTTCCTACGCATTCGTCCACTCGACGAGTAGGATAACAAGAATGCATCACATTGTCGCGCATCCCGCGGATTATTGTACATTCTTGATCATGAGTACCTTTTTGACCAAAACTCTTAAGCCTACCCCATTGCATGAACTATAACCCATGTTTTAGGTTGAAACTCAGTCCCATGTCCATGCTAGATTTTCATGATCATGTCATTTGCGTTGTTGTGCTGTTTGCCCATATGTGAACGCAATCTTTGCGTATACCACTTTGGTCGTCATAGGGTATTAGGTTAGAACCCAATTAGGATCTTTTCCTTTTTTGAGTCTAGATTTTGTCCTAAGATTGAGTCTAGAATCTTTATTTTTAGGAAACCATATCCCCGAATGTTCTATTCGATGCTCTTTACCTTAGGAAACATTTAATGCTTTATTCTTTCCCATAATTTAGGTAGTGAGTTTTAGTCAAAGATCTCGATAATTTCTCTCCCCTTTCCTTTTAGTCAAGAGTATAATATCTTTTACTTTATCCCATATTGAGTCGAGATAATATTTCTCCCCTCTCCTTTTAGTCAAGAGTATAATATCTTTTGCTTTATCCCATATTGAGTCGAGATAATATCTTTCCCCTCTCCTTTAAGTCAAGAGTATAATATCTTTTATTTTTATCCCGCGTTGAGATCTTTTGACCTAAACACATTACTTAGTCCCCAAGGGTAACTATGTTGATAGAATATTCTAGATAGAGATTTTCAACTTTTGTTTTAAAACTTTTCTTTTGTGGAATTTGTTAGTCTTTCCTTTTCTAAGTCTTATCCGCTGTCCAGGATTGGGAAGAAAACAGTCGGTACGAAGAGTTGGGAGCGCGATCATAGTAATCAACGTCGGGTAGTCCACCCATATCCATGTCTAATTGCAAGTCTAATGATGTTAAAGCCTACAGTAATGGCTCAGTGGATGTTCCAAGTTCTTCTATCAATGAAATGAATACTAATTCTGCTTACTTCTTGGATTACTTAGTAGCTAATAATTTAAAAGATGAACAAGAATTGCCCAAACAAGTAACTAAAGCACTATTAGAGCATGAACAAAAATACTTCAATCGTGGAAGAAACAGAATTAATTAATCATGCACGCGATCAAAAGCCGCGTCAAGTGCGCATTGACTTAACGTTAACTCCCAAAGAGCGAGAAAGCTTTATAAATCTCTTAAATGAATACATAGGCGTTTTCGATTGGTCCTACAAAGATATGCCGCGTTTAAGTCGTGAGATAGCACAACATACAATACCGCTCAATCCTGATTCAAAATCGGTGAAACAGAAACCTCGAAGAATGAAACCTGAGTGGACATTGAAAATCAAAGAAGAGGTGCAGATAGCTCACTGCAGGTTTTATTAGGGTCGCTCAATATCCAGAATGGGTTGCTAACATAGTACCCGTTCCAAAAAAGGATGGCAAAGTAAGGATGTGCGTCGATTTTAGAGATCTAAATAAGGCAAGTCCAAAGGACGACTTTCCCTTGCCACATATAGACGTACTGGTGGACAATACCGCAGGACATTCCCTCTTATCATTCATGGACGCTATGCAGGATATAACCAAATACAAATGGCTGAAGAACATGTGGAGAAAACTACCTTCATAATCCAATGGGGAACATATTGCTATACTGTCATGCCTTTCGGGTTGAAAAATGAACATACCAAAGAGCCGCAACTTCCCTTCTACATGACATGATGCATAAGGAAGCCGAAGTGTATGTAGACGATATGATCATCAAATCCAAAGAGAGAGAAGGGCATATACCCTCTCTACAGAAATTCTTCGAGAGGCTTCGGAACTACAATATTAGATTAAATCCTCAAAAAAAGTGCGCATTTGGAGTAACTTCTGGCAAGCTCTTAGGATTTGTCATAAGTACAAGAGGCATTGAAATTGATCCCACCAAAATCAAAGCTATAAGAGATATGCCCTCTCCCACAAATGAAAAGGAGATAAGAGAATTCTTAGGATGGCTCCAATATATAAGTCGAATCATATCCAAATTGACTATTACATGCGAGCCCATCTTCAAAAAGCTCAAAAAGGACACCAAACCTACCTGGGATGATCAATGCCAGCAAGCCTTCGACAAGATTAAGGAGTATTTAGCTAATCCATCCGTATTGGTTCCACCAATTCCGGGAAAACCACTTATGCTCTACCTAACAGTCACAGATTCCGCCATGGGTGCTATGTTGGCCCAAAAGGTGGAGAATGATAAAGAGGCAATATACTACCTTAGCAAAAAATTCTTAGAATACGAAACACGCTACTCCACACTAGAGAAGACGTGTCTCGCACTGGTCACTGCAACAAAGAAGCTTCGACACTACATGCTACAACACTCTATCCATATAAATCAATGATGAATCCACTAAAGTAGTTGTTCGAAAAATCCATTCTTAGTGGAAGAATAGCAAGATGGACTGTCATGCTTTCAGAATTCGATCTAACTTTTGAACACCAAAAGGCGATCAAAGGACATGCCATTTCTGAACATCTCGCTGAAAACCCAGTTAACAGCGAAGATGCCACACACGACTTTCCCGATGAAGGAATAATGAGTGTCGAAGAAACCACCTGGCAGTTATACTTTGACGGAGCATCAAACCAAAATGGTTATGGCGTAGGAGTATTATTAGTCAGCCCAGAAGGGCACATACTCCCATAGCCGTCAAATTAGACCACGAGGTAACTAACAACGGCGCCGAATATGAAGCATGCATCATTTGTTTAGAAGCGGCAATAGAAATAAAAATTAAGGACCTAAAGGTATATTGATGCGTTAGCAAAACTGAAGCTTTTAGCTCGTTTTCGAACAATGGATGTTTTCATAATATTTTGTTTGTTTTCTGATTATAGAGATTGAAAACGAAGTAAATGAAACGAAAAATAAGAAGAGGGAGGATAGATAGCACTACCACCAGGACTATAAAGGATTTAACCACCAAGTCAAGGCTAAAGGATACTACTTGTTTCACCAAATATCCCTAAGGACATTATAAAGAACAACAAGGTTTGTAAGCAAAAGGCAGCAGCCATTTCATATTTTCATTCATCATCATCTATCTTTTACATCAGCTGTTCTTACATATTTATAGGGGTCACAAATGTGCCCTAATAACCTAAGAATACTCTAGAAAGGGTGAGCTGTCCAAGAGTAGTGCCCAAGCAAAATGAAACTTCAGTATTTTGTCCAGAAATGAGCCAAATACGTGCAGTACAATTTGGAGCGCATTTCCTTCCGTTTTGGACCACTTGACAGTTGTTGCTTGTCCTTGCATAAGGGCAAACGGGTGAGCTGTAAGAGGAGCCTCAAGCCTCATCATTATCCATCCCATGTGCTTTTAGACTCTCCTCATTCAGCAGCTACTTAGGGAATTCAAAATGCAATTAAAACTTCCTAATTAACTAATTACATGCAGCATAATTAAACTAATTAAGTACGAACATGTGTACGAACATCTGTACGGACAAAAACCATGTTAATCAACTAATCATGATAATTAAGCCAATTGCAAGGTTATTCGTGTACGGACTTGTGCACGGCATGTTGTACGGACTAATAATGTACGAACTAATCAGGTTAATGCCATTGAAAGGACATTAGGCCCCTAGGACCATTAATGAAGGCACCATGTACTAAAAGAGTGCCATAGAACATGATAAAATCATTGATGGACCAAGAACAGATCGTATGGCACTTAACTGAAGAGAGGAGCTTGATGCCAACGCATCATACACCCGGTGTTGTTTAGGACTTGCCCTCAAGTCCTGGAAGTAGAAAGCTTTCCAATTAAGCTGAATGATGTAGGTGCTGAACTTTCCACCCCGAATACGGCCTCTAATCCAAGCCTCAATTGATCTCGTGACATCTTTACAATGTTGCTGCATTTGTACCTTAAAGAGCAGTGGCACGATTGTACCAATCCCTACTCTTGGAAAATTCGTATAATCTGCCACATCAAACTTTTGCACTTGAATACATCCTCAAATAAGATGAAATGAGATAAAAAGGTCAAGGAACTTGTTGGCAATCTTGTCTGTATGCTGCTGTAATTTGCTCCTTGTGCAGCTTGCACGATATCGTCACAAATGACAGTTTCTTCACCATGGGTTTGTAACTCTTCCACAATGATTGCTGAATCAAGAACATTGCTCGAGTCGTCTTTTTGTTCTTCTTTAAAAAAAGTGGGTTCTTGAAATTCTTCACCAATCATTTGCCATTCCTCTAGGCTCACAATTATGGGAGCTGCATTTTCAGTAGCTTTCACACTAGCTACTTGCTCAAGGTTGTGTTGAGTGTAAAAAGCTCGTGACGTGAACTTTGGCACAAACTTTCTAATGAGCTCTTCACGCATCTCACTCCAGCTTTGGATTTTTCCCTTTCCAGTCCTTCTTCTTCTGATTTCTAAGAGTTCCCACCAAATCAAAGCATCGCAATCAAAAGAACTCGTCACAAGTTCTATTTTCTTGCGATTAGAAAACTCTAAGACTTTAAACCATTCGTCCACCGTCTCAAGCCACGTATAAAAATCTTCAAAATAGAGGAACCCACCAAATTTAGGAAAGTCTATCTCTAAGTCATCATCATTATACTTGGTATCATAAAGACGAGGCATTTTGTGGAGTTAGGTTGTGTTTGAGTTCGGATGGTGTTTGAGCTGTTTTTGGGTTCTTTGTGGACTCGGTGTTGTGGAGTGACGGGATAAGACAATCAAATGCAATGAATAATCAAAATTATCCAATAATTCAACCCCCAATTCCAGTTTCAACAAAGATCCATAAGAGAACAAACGCCAATTGCAACAGCTCAACTTCAAACACAACAATTCCAAATTTTGCACGTACACGAACAGCTCAACAAATCTCAAACTTTCTCACATACATGGGGGAATAAACCAGATATCTACCAAGATAACTTTGTAGTATAAGGTCTTAGGAGTCTACAGGACCAAGAAAGGCATAAAATGGATCTCTAGATCTAGAGATATTAACAAAACGCCAAAATGACTCCTGGTTGTATTCCAGCAAGACCAACAAAATGTTTGAGCACAAATGAAGGCCAAAGACTCAACCTTTCAACTTCAAACCACTTGGATAACAACAATAGAACCCCAAATAAGATAATCAGTTAGAAATCCCTCAAGTTTCACCACAAATATGCAGGTAAAATCCAGAACAAACAAGCAACACAACAAACAAGATCCTAGTTCCCGCTCAGCACATATAGCAACTTCTCACAATAAAATGCTCCAACCCACAACGATTTAAGAAAAACCACCAAGATATTCCGAAAGATAAATGTCTAAGGAACTCAGAAAAGTATCAAAGTTGACACCTTTACCTTTTGAAACGCCTCGAAAAACAAAGATCCTCAGCTTGGTCCAATCGCACATCCAGCAGGAGTCACCGAGGGAAAATGCTTACTTGAGTATCCAAATCTCAACCTTTTTCCTTGAAACCAAAACCAGGTGAAAGAGGACTCTTCAATGAAGAAAAACCTCTGAATTAACAAGCTAAGAAAACCAAAGCTCTAATACCAACTGATGCGTTAGCAAAACTAAAGCTTTTAGCTCGTTTTCGAACAATGGATGTTTTGATAATATTTTGTTTGTTTTCTGATTATAGAGATTGAAAACGAAGTAAATGAAACGAAAAATAAGAAGAGGGAGGATAGATAGCACCACCACCAGGACTATAAAGGATTTAACCACCAAGTCAAGGCTAAAGGATACTACTTGTTTCACCAAATATCCCTAAGGACATTATAAAGAACAACAAGGTTTGTAAGCAAAAGGCAGCAGCCATTTCATATTTTCATTCATCATCATCTACCTTTTACATCAGCTGTTCTTACATATTTATAGGGGTCACAAATGTGCCCTAATAACCTAAGAATACTCTAGAAAGGGTGAGCTGTCCAAGAGTAGTGCTCAAGCAAAATGAAACTTCAGTATTTTGTCCAGAAATGAGCCAAATACGTGCAGTACAATTTGGAGCGCATTTCCTTCCGTTTTGGACCACTTGACAGCTGTTGCTTGTCCTTGCATAAGGACAAACGGGTGAGCTGTAAGAGGAGCCTCAAGCCTCATCATTATCCATCCCATGTGCTTTTAGACTCTCCTCATTCAGCAGCTACTTAGGGAATTCAAAATGCAATTAAAACTTCCTAATTAACTAATTACATGCAGCATAATTAAACTAATTAAGTACGAACATGTGTACGAACATTTGTACGGACAAAAACCATGTTAATCAACTAATCATGATAATTAAGCCAATTGCAAGGTTATTCGTGTACGGACTTGTGCACGGCATGTTGTACGGACTAATAATGTACGAACTAATCAGGTTAATGCCATTGAAAGGACATTAGGCCCCTAGGACCATTAATGAAGGCACCATGTACTAAAAGAGTGCCATAGAACATGATAAAATCATTGATGGACCAAGAACAGATCGTATGGCACTTAACTGAAGAGAGGAGCTTGATGCCAATGCATCATATATGGAGACTCAACTCTCATCATAAATCAAGTCTCCAAAAAGTGAAGAGTGAAAAGCGAATTCTTGGCACCTTACCAGGAATATCTTGAAATGATAGCCAAATATTTCACTCACCTCCGTTTTACATACCTTCCTAGAGATGACAACCAGTTCGCGGATGCCTTAGCAAAGATGGCCTCCATGATAAATATTCCAGATGATGTAATCACCATGGCCATTCCCATTCAATGGCGCACTGAGCCCGCCTTTTGCAATACACTCGAAGTATGCATCAATGAGGAGGAAGAAGAGGAATGGTTTACTGACATTCTCAACTTATTAGCCAAAGGTAATTACCCTCCAAAATCAACACCTACTGCACAAAGGGCTTTAAGAAGACTAGCTGCACAATACATACATGTGCAAGACATACTTTATAAAAAGACACCACAAGGGCTAAGTCTTCTATGTCTAAAGGAGCGTGAAGCAAGCAAAGTCATGAGCGACATACATAATGGTGTATGTGGCCCCCATATGAATGGACTGACCTTGGTCAAGAAAATCCTAAGGCAAGGATACTATTGGATTACAATGGCAAAGGACTGTATTGAATACGTGAGAAAGTGCACCCGCTGCCAATTCCACGCCAATTTACAACATAGACCTCCTACTCCTCTACATATATTCACCTCACCATGGTCATTCTCTGCATGGGGCATTGACAACATTGGCAAAATCTCCCCTACAGGAAAAAGGAGGCCATGAATACATACTAGTCGCGATAGATTACAAAATGTCTTGCCATCCTTGCTTGGTAGACATGACCGTAATGTAGGGCATTTAGTCGTCTTTCATCTAGCAAGACCAATTGGTCATACCGGACTTAGACCCAATCTACTTCGGGTATTTCACTTTCCAAATCTATTCTTAAGGAATGGATTTCTACTTCAACTGAGAGTACCGCCTCCATTCCGTATCCTAAAGAATAAGGCGTTGCTCCTGTTGAGGATCGAATAGTAGTTCTATACCCCCATTAGGCGAATTGTAGCTTGTCGGGCCAATCTTCGTAGTTTTCCGTCATCTTAGCTATCATTTGCTTCACATTCTTATTTGCGGACTCTACGGCTCCATTCGTTTGTGGCCTATAAGGTGAAGACTGTCGATGTTGAATTTTAAACTTAGAGAAAAGTTTGGTAACATCCTTTTTGAATTGGATCTCGTGATCACTTATGATTTCGTGGGGTACTCCATATCAGGTAATGATGTTATCATTGCATGTATGAACTTTGCCATGTGTATTGATGTTATTCTTGCATACGAACGAGTTTCAACCCATTTGGTTCAAGGCTAGAGGTCTAAAAGAAGGAGACTTAGTCCTAAAAGAGGTAAGACCAATTGTAGTCGACCCTCGGGGAAAATTTAAGCCTAATTGGGCCGGCCCATACATTATCAAGACAATACTATCCGGTGGAGCGGTAAAGTTAATGGATTTAGACAGCAACGACTTCACTCAACTCATAAACAGGGACCAACTTAAGCAATTCTATGCATAAATGTTAAATCTTTAAGAGAGCCCACTAAGGCACCAAGTCCAAGTCAAAATCAGTCAAACCCGTCGACGCGGGGCCCACGACCGAAAAAAAAAAGAAAAAAAAAACGTGATTTGGTTTTACAAACTACATCGGCCTGATTCCGCATGGATATGTAGGTAACCCATATCAATTGGGCCCGACCACTTTAATAAAATAAATCTCTAAGGTAGTTTTAATCGATTCGATTAATGCAAAAATAAGCAAGTCTTTCATTAATATGGCTAAAGTCCATTACATTCACTAATAAATAAATAAAAAGTGCAAAAATAATAAATAAAAGGGCAATTCTAAACTACATCTACTTGGGCATGCAAACCCGTTATTTATACTACTAAGCCCAAAAAGAACAAGATTTGCTAGACAACTAGAGGTGGACTACTCCTCCTTGTCCTTAACTTCGGGCTTTTGGGCGGGTTCGCTAGGCTCATCAAGTTCCATTCGTTCTTATGGAGCCCATCTTTCCCTACCATAGGTAGAAGAGGCCTCGTGATCATTGGGGCTAATTGGAGCTACCTGTTTTGCCGAGTGGGCCGGATTCTTCCTCTTTTTAGATTGGGCATTGGCCTTACCTTTTCCCTTACCCTTAGTTTGGGGCTTGGAAAGTTTAGCGGGCCTATCAATGGGAGTTATCCTTATACCGCTTAGCTCATCATATTTGCGGGCTTTGAACAACTCTTTTTCCTCTTCTAGGAGCCTTTGGTTGATTTGGTGGTCACCGCTCCAAATCCACTCCTCTTAAAAGCTAGATAACCCGTTTGAATGTGGGTATACCAGCTTAGTCCATACTTGGCGACGGTTCCAGTGCCATTCCAATTAGACACCAAAGAGGACGTTAAAGGCCTTTGGCAAGGAGGCTCGCAACTTACATTCGGGATCCTTTGCCTTAAGCCATATTGGCGGAGGAGGCGGTTCGGTAGGAAGAATGTCAAAGTACACAAACCAATGATCCTCCTAAAGGGCACATTCTCACTACACCCCACAATTTTGGTGGTACGCCACCATGGGATGAACCAAGCCGGTTGAATGTCGGTGTAAAAATATGCTATCCACTCCTCCCGAGAGGATTCGGAGAACTTTCGGCGCCTCGCCGAAAAGTGCTTAGGGAGGAACTTCCTATGTCAATGGGAGCCTCAAGCAAAAGGAGTCTCTCTTGAAGCCATATCTACACAAAAACAACAAAAGGAAAATTCAAGTCAATACAAGATGAGAATTTCGCCACATAAAGTTGAATCCACAAAGATTAAGGCTTTATCCCAAAAAACTTACTTGAAGGAGTAAAGGGCTCCAGGTAAAAGACTCTTGAGCCTATCAAAGGCAAGGATTGTCTCTCCCATAACCAAGTGCATATGACAGCTATCCCAATGAATTTGCTTGGTCACCCTAAGAAGGCAAGCTTTGCCCCTATTGATGGTAGACTTCTTTTCGTATGGAATAAGAGCGTCTTCATTACCACCAACAAATAAATAACGATGGAGGAGGCAAAATACAAAGGCACGTTTCTTGTACCTCATATCCATCGCATCCCGGGCCGTAGAGGTGAAGAAAGTCACGAGCTTGGCAAGATCAACATCCTCACCATGAAGCACTTGACCCGCTTGACGAGGGGAAAACTCGAGGTATCTTTGAAAATCACTCGCAAAAGCGTTCCCCAAGTAAGGAACGACGGGAGGGATTTCGGTTGAAAATCACTCGCAAAAGCGTTCCACCAACGGGCACATTTCGTGAACACCAAAACGAAAAACATGAAACTTTGGGTCCCAAAACTCAATGGAAGCATGAAGAAAGTTCCACAAATTTTTAACTTGTTTAAGGTGAAAGAAGACATTAAGATGGAAGGGGGTAAGCTCTAACCTCTCCTCTACAGTCATGGAGGCCAGCCAAGCATCAAAGACATCATCAAAGTTCACCAGTGTTAAGATTAAGTATTCGCTCTTAAGGAAATTTCTCTCTCTATGGGCTCAAAGTGAGTAGTAAGAAGAGAAGAAGAGGAAACCCGACTATATAGAGGTCATGGTTGGATTCTCGTCGAAAAATTAAGGAAACTCAGACAACCGACGAAAAAGGGGCCAGGCTGCCTCTCAACTTGTCCGGACGGCTTAGCCGTTAGGACGAGCGGCTGAGCCGCCCCAGCCAGCAGCATGACCGCTGGGACAAGCGGCAACCGCTGGTGCTCTAGCACAACCGCTAGGAGCTCTAGCAGTCACCCTGTATAGGCGCCTGGGATACAACTTCGCGAGACAACTTCGGTCCACACGACCTCTCCATTGACCGAGCTCTACCTTCCTAATTCCCACTTGGACAGATTTTGGAAGCCTTCCCTTAGATTTTTCTCACCTTAATTTTGGCTCTTACCACTTTTCTATTTATTCCCTTTTATTTTCTTTCCTTCTTTTGTTTTGATTATCAAGTTCCACTCTTCATTCCTTTTATTTTCTGATTCTTTATCTTCTTTATTAATATTTTCCCTTTTTTTAGTTATCTTTTCCTATTTTCTTTTTCTTTACTTTATTTTATTTTTTAGGGGAAGGGGTACCCCAAATGTGCTAGATTCTCGGAAATCCTAAATTCTCGGACGTCATGTTTTGTGATTTCCCATTCGGAAATTAGATGATTAAATTCACATATGGGCATTTGCGTGATATTTTTGTGCATGAATAAAATGCAATATTTATAGTAGGTTTAATACAAGCCCGAAAGTTCGAATACAACAAATATCACTGGCCATCTTCACCAGTACTTGGACCCGCTTGAGACGACTCTCCGAGTCCACTCGATGATGGAGCACCTGAAGGACCGGGCTAACACATCGCCCAAGCTCTAGGGTCAAAAGCAAACAGTGAACCCGTCAAGTAAGAGGGATCCAATGAGTAGTGCGGTGGCTCTGGCATGTTCGGATAACCACCATGCCCGGTACTCTTCTGACTCCAAGAACCCCTTGGAAGGACTGGAGGATACATAGGCATGTGATAGCCCGGATACCCCATATAGGGAGGCAGTGCATGCCATTGCGGAAGATAAGGCACTTGGGGCGGGTTCCCCCGTATCCACTCTAGTTCAAGGCGTCCCTTGACGCACCTCCTCACTCTCCTGCCTAGAAGGAGGACGCTGCGGTGTAGACGTCGACTACGGAGCACGAATAACTGGAGGCCTAGAAGGCCTCACCACGGGAACAGGCTGCGAAATAAGCTCAAGGTCAGAAATTTACAAAAAATTCAAATCAAGCACTATTACTTGAAGTGAACATACCTCTCGAACGTCGGACCGACGACTCGTGCATACACTCCGAGACGCGAATCTGCTAATCCAATTCTTAAGGGCATGCATGCCCCTATAGATCTTTCGCGTCTCAGCAGCATCCAACTATGCACATAAAGAAAAGAGTCAGTATAAATACAAAGGAAATATTGCAAATTACAATGGATTCTCACTTACCCCCCTACAACCAGCTGGTAGAGGCAATCCCTCAACCTCCTCATCAGGGCCACGAAACTCAGAAATCAGTAGAACCTGAGGTGACCCGTCCATTCCTGTATAACTCACCGACATGGAAGGAGGAGTAGGGCGCGGAGAAGAAGCAGTCGCATGAGACGACGAAGAACTCGCAGCACTCTATAAAGACTTAAAAATATTAGACACATTTCTAAATTTCCAAACGAAATTAAGAAGCAAAGTACATTACTTACCGGGTCGGTAGAGAAGTTGGGAACAATCGAGACTCAACAAAATCAGTATATGCCACCATGAGATCCACCTCAGGATCAGCCGGAAGCAGATACTCTAGGGCATTCGCCCCAATGGTGGCCATTCTCATCTGCTCCACGGTAAGGTGACGAACATAAAGCATGGAATCCGGAGGGTCCAAAGGAATCCTCGGAGCCGAAAGGTCGGGGAAAGTTTGCCTAATGAGTCTCTCTCCCAAGAACCACTCAAAACCAAAAGGACCTTCAATGAGGATTCTCTTTTGGTCATACCCCCGACCACCCAAGAATCGGTCCAAGACCCGGGAGGTAATCCGTCCAGGGGAACCAGTCGACCTACTAAAGCAAAGCGTGAGCACACAAATGGATAAAAGAACGATAAAAGCACAAAGGATAATCGCTTATATCCTGGGCAGTCAAGGGATATATCGCCTCCCTAAGGGCGTGCAACGTAGTAAATGGGTAAGATGCCCGTCCCATCCAAGTCTGCATCGCTGGAAAGGACAAATCCTCTGCCTCGAGAAGAGGAGCAAGGTCGAACAAATACTCGTAAAACCAAATCTAAGACATGCAAAGCACATGGATTAGGCACAACTTGTGAGCCAAAAACACACAAGTATAAGAAGGGTAAAAGGAAATTACCTCCATAACCTTCCAATAACCAACCAAGGAGACGCGTGACGCGCCCTCCTTTCCACTGAGGCGGCTGGACTGCCTCAAACACCGTAGAAGACAGGAGTATGCGGGAAGACCCCAATTGTACTCCGCAACTCTGTCCAAATCCCGCAAGCATGGGAAATAGCGAACATGCTACCTACTAGCTTTATCCGCAAAGACAGAACAAGCTAGAACATAAGCCAAGAAAAGGCGGGTGTGCTGCTCTGCCATTACCTTCTTCAGCTTCCTCGGGTTGGTCAAGAACTGGACCATGATGTCAGTCCGCCCATACTTCATACCATCCCAGTTGGCCCCAAAAAGGCCGAACATCTCCACCATGTCATCCCTACTCACCTCTCCATAAGTGAGGGGGATACGGTGCAAGGAAGGCCGGAAATGAGACCGAACTCGAAAGGGGTGATCATAATCTCACCCATTGGAAAATGAAAAGTACTTGTAGTATCCCAGTACCGCTCCGCAAGACCTCTAACAAGCAAGCGGTCGGAGCGCTCAGTAGAAATGATGGACGCTAAAAAGTGATCGAAGCCACAACGCTCAACAATAGTGTTAACAGCGGGAGTCACGTACCTACGGGCTTTCTCGATACCCGAAAGGCTACCGTAACCCCGCATGGTAGTATCTACGTCCTATACAACACAATAATTGCAAAGACAATTAGCTAGATGATCCTAGTAACAACTACCAGTCTCCGGTTTAGTCCTAAATTTTTACAACTCGTAAAATTTAGCATTCTAGCTAAACCAACATGACGAGAGTGAATTTTAAAGAGACACTAGTACAAAAACCCCCATATGCATCGCTTAATATGTGACGGTTGATCATGACAACCGTTGCACATAATGAGGCGGTGGCATTTTTGTAAATAAATGTTGAGAATATGTGACGGTTTTATTAAACAACCGACACACATAAATTAAAAATAAAAAAAGTTAAAACGCAGATAAGAATGGGTGACGTTTATCCTGAAGGACCGTCACACATAGTCCATTAATACGTGACGGTCATTTAAATGGACCGTCGCACATTCTCAAAAAAAAATAAAATCAACCTTCCTCAGCTGATTGTCTACAGGCCTAACCTCGATATTTCCCATCGCCTCTCTCTCTCTCTCAAGAACTCAACTTACTCCCACAAAAGAAATCCCATCTCCTCATCTCAGAGATCCTCCCTCCTCGAATGTCTTCGTCACCTACGGTTAGCTGAATACAAAGCAATCACCTCCTATTTTCTCTCTTTAAAGCTTATCTCCTTCCCCATCTATTTTGTCAATTGAAGCGTTTAACATGAAACCCTAAGTTTTATGGTTGAGTTGTCTCGAAAATTATTCTGGGTTCTTGCGTGCTAAATCTGAGTTCGTTGCTTGATTTTACCGTCGATCCTTAATACCCCATATGGAAGGTATGTCTTTCTCTCCGACTTATGGTTTTATTGCTCAATTTTTTTTGGGTTTTCGCCAAAACTTCTTATTAGGATTAATTGCTGCTCACATTTTCACTTATCTATGAATTATCTGAAGGATTTAGGTTCAATTAGAACTAATTTGTGTTTAACCCCTTGATGAAATACAAATTAGCGAATTAATGTTCTCGTATGTCTCTATTCGTGGCTCTACAGATCTGCTTCTACTACTGTTTACAATTTCTAAGTGTCAGCCCCTTGTAGAAATTGATTTAGTAAATGACGAATTTGAGTAAATGACGAATTTGAGCAATTGAGTATGACCTTTTCTGGTAAATTGAAGTGTTATTGAACATCAATATTGAAAACCTCTGAAGAATTTTGTGTATCTTCACAAAGTCATGCTTATCTATAACATATTTCTCAAGGAACTCAGAAAGTGATATTTTTATAGTAATGTACTTAATTACTGTATCTCTTTTATAGTAGGAAGTTGCTATTAATCCTTTAGTGAAAAGCAAATTAGCAGGATTAATGTTTTCGTATGTCTCTATTCGTGGCTCTACAAATATGCTTCTACTACTATTTTCACTTTCTTTGTGTCAACCACTATTGGAAAATTACGAATTTGAATAATGGGTATAACTCTCTATCTCTCTCTTTCTCCTTTGTGAATTTCATTCCATCCAACAACTGTGCTTAAATTTAATTATTATAGAGGGAATTTGTTAAATTTTACTAACATGGTATGATCTCAATTGACAACTGGGCTAGTAATTTCGGATTTATGTTGGTGTATTTCTTATGTTTAGTTGATCAGCTTGTTTGTTCTTTCCTGAATATGATATTGATTGGCTGATGTTCACCGAGGTTGAGTTTGTTTTATTTAAACCTATAAAAGTAACCATATCAATTTTAAGATTGGTGGTAGCATTTCTAGGGTCAAATTTAGTAATTGACACTGTATTCATTGCCCAATTTACATATGTGAGGATGTTCTAGGGTTCCTACAAAATTTATGAAGGAGAATTAATTTTCTCTGATTTCATACAAAAGCATGATCATGAAAAGAAACAGGAGTATGAGTTCTAGGTTTCATATATGTATATGCTTTGAGTCCAAATTTGAGACTTTCGAACCCAGATTAGTCTAATAGTTGAAATTTAGTTGCTTTGTGTCTTTTTCCTGTTTACACAAGTTAAACATTTGTTTTGTGTGACAGAGAATCTAACTTAGTTGCCCTTGGAGCTAAGTTGGTGATTTGTTTCATTTTGTGAGATTGTCGTTCTTTTTTTTACAGAAAATGGCAATATAGATAATTATTGCAACTGAATTGGGAATTCAGTATTTCTAATTCTATCTCTCTTTAGTTCTGAGTTTTCATTAATTTAGTGCTTCATACAATCAGTTTCATTATGGTTTTGGTTTGGCATATTTCTGAGTTTTAAGTTGTGGAAAAAGTTTGAAAAGTTTCATGTATTGAAGGGGATTGCTTGTAGTGTGTTTAAATTAGTAGTCTGCTCCTAAGTTCATTGTATGCTACCAGGTTATTTAGTCGTATAAATGACAACAACTTGTTATACTTTGTTGTTGTAATAAGCACGTGATTTTCAGTTTAAATCCACTTATAACCCCCGCCCCCTCTACTTTGTCTGTTTGTGTTAGTGTTGGCTTTGAGTTGTTATTACTTAAGAACTAGGTAGATAGATGAAATTGTCTCTATTTGGAATCTATGACTTATCACGTGGAACGGATACTTACATGTTGAGTTCTCATATGAATTGTGCAACTTGAATAAGATTTTTTGTAGGTTTTGGTTCTATTTTTTTCTTTTTATCTGTAACTGTTGCTGTATATTTGCTGTAATTGCTGCTGTTTTTTTTTCCTGTATTTGTTGCTGCTGTTTTCTGTAAAATGTGGCGATCGTTGTTGTAATTGTTGCTGTTGTTTGCTGTAATTTTGTTGCTATTTTTTGGTGCAAATTTTATCCTGTTTTGCTAGTTCTGCTTGCTGGTTGTTGTGTCTGTTTATTGCTGATTATGCTACTGGCTGCTACTGCATGGGAATGAAATATAATATTGAAATCAAACCCCCCCCCCCCCAAACCTATGTATGTTAGATGCTTACCTAAGTGTTTTGGCTCTCTACTACCTTCCATCTCATGGATTAAAATCGAGGGGATTGTCATATATCGCAGAGTTTAAGTGTCGAGCTAGGGGAGAGACCATGACTCCCAAACCAGCTGGAATGGTATAACCTGCGTCATCACAATTTCTATGCTCAGGTATGTTTCTTGACTATAAGCATTAAAATTAAGGTTCCTTTTGCATACTGATGTGGATTTCATACCATTGAAATTGACATCTTTCATTGTTTTTTATGACAATTGTTGGAGTTATGTTTGCCAGCCTAACTTTCTCATTGATGAACTGCAAAAATGTATGTATGTCAATTTAGAAGCTATGCTCTTAAAAGAAAGGTCAATCAAGTTTTTTTATTTAACATCTTTAATGAACCTGAAAGGTAAATGTTAATGATTTTTATTCTTCCCATGTAAGGCCGGAATCCAGATTTCCACGCCTCCTCGGGATTGCCTCGTGTTCTTCCTGTCAATTTGGTAGCATATGAATGTTTTCCAGCATCGTTTTTGCCATCTTTCTTCCCTGAGTTTATATGGAATTACTTAGTAATCCAAAGTTCCAGAGTAATTTTATGGCATAGTCAGATTGAATATCATTTGTACAAGAAAAATGTAAAGATAAGTAACCAGTTTAGTTGTATAATGACTTATAAACAGGATGATAATTGCTAAAAAATATTTAGATAGCTCACACTTGTTGTTGCATCTTTCAGTTCAAGTGTGTCTAGACTTGACCATCTTTGCAGCTGTTTATAGCTTAGCCCCTTCCATATCAGGTATTCTTCAAGTGTCTCTAGAATTGAGTTTGTACTTGATGTTATTTTTATGCTGTAATTGCTGTTGTCTTTTTATTGTACTTGCCGCTTGTTTTTTTGCTGTAATTGGTGCTGTCTTTTGTTGCTGTTTTTTTGCTGTACTTGTCGCTGTTTTTTTTGTTGTATTTGCTGCTGCTGTTTTTCGGTGTATTGGATGTTGTTGTTTTCTGTAAAATGCTACGACTGTTTGCTGTAATCGCTGCTATGTGTGCTGTAATTTTGTTGCTGTTGTTTGCTGTTGAATGTTGCTCCTGTTTGCTAGTGATGCTTGCTTGTTGTTGCTGGTTGGTGCATCTGTTTGTTGCTGCTGCTGCTGCTGCTGGCTGCTATTGCAGTTGCTGTTGCTACTTGCTTTATTGTCCTCAGGCATGATTGCAGCAGTATGCTGTCAGGTCTTTTGTTCTTCTATGTGCAGCAGAAAAGTAAGAGGTATATGAGAAGGGAAATTCGTAAGTGTTTGTCATCTTACGAGCCTCAAACACATGTTATTCAGAAGATTGTGTTATAGTTCAATGATTGGTAACAACTATGATAAATTAGATGATGAATTGGGTGTTGAACATAATGTATCATATGATATGTAGGGGATGCCTTGGAATTTTAGAAACCAAGTAGCAGCTCAACAGGTCCGCAACAGCATTTTGGTTGGTGCTTATTATCAGTAGTTTGTAGTGCTTTTTGATTGAAATGGTAATCCTTTATTAAATTACACTGTTCTATCTTATATAGTGTGGTGTTCTTCCTTTTTGGTAGATATATGTTCATGTAATTCTGAAATGATTGCAAATTAAATTATAGTTAGATGCATAAAATTGTATGATTTCTTCTATTATGTTGGAACTGTTTAACACTGAACAGAATACTGCACCAAAGATTTTTGTATGATTTCGTAATTTATATTGTCTACTGGCGATCGGTGTATTTTTCTGCTTTGTGCAAGATCTTTCAAGTGGCGGTCCTCCATTCAATATAGCAAGACCTAACAGTTCTAAGAAAGGCAAACAAAAAAAATTTGTGACAATTATTTTGTAAACTTGCACTCTCTGACCTGCAATTTTCACACATGTTTCATATTTTTTATGTTTGTTTTTACATGCTAAGTGGATGCAAATTCTTTGAGAAACTAGTATATAGAGTGGAGCTCAAGGTAGGACGATTAGCAATGATTTGTATTTAGTTTTAGAGGGCGATTTTCACAAGGTTTGGGCTGTCTTTATAACCCATTTGTCTGTTCATGTAATCTGCCATTGTAATAGAATTTGATCTGTTGCATCTCTTGGTGTCTCGTATATTCTCTTCCCCTCTCCTGTTATTGTACAAGTTATTGATTGTCCTTTGAGTCATTTTCTTCATTTTATCTCTTATAACTGTTGTAATGTATTCCTTTCAGGTAGTGTCTTTACCGTGAAAGGAGTGGCATGCTCTGGATGGGGAGGATGAAAAATGTGCTTCATATTGCATTGTTCTGCAACTATTCCGCAATGGTAATACAGCAAAAAACATCAAACATGGTATGCTGCTTATCCGTTTGACAGCCCTTAGTGTCGGCTTTTAGTCTTCATTTTCAGTACGAACATTTTTATACATTGAACTTGTGAGCTTAGAAATCAGACAAAAGTTATTGAGTTTGTTCATGAATCTGTCTGAAGCTATGGCTGGTGTTCGGCTTCTTTTTGATGGCCACGAGTTTAAGAATATAGAGAGTTAGACTTGCAAAAAGGATTGGAAAAACTGATATCTGAGTTAAAATTTGAAACAATGCCCAGAATTCCCAATGTTTGGAGTACACAGTCTGACAGTAGGTAGCCAGGGGTGTATGAGTTGACTACTTGACTTCCAAGTTTGGCTTGTGAACTTTTATGCTTCTGCAGTTTCCTGTGTGATACTGCTCATCTGGGCTCACTATTGATAGTTTAAAATGGTGACATAGTAATGATGATGCTTGCATTAGTTCTTTGTTTGGTCAAATTTGAAAGTGGGATGTTTCTTCATTAGAAACTTAATAGATAAAACTGGTTTTTAGGCCGTTTGATTTATGTGTCTTTTAACTAGGAATTTATTGCTTTGAGTTGATATATATGTTTTGAGATCAACCAGAACTGATGTTTAATCCTTTCTCTAACATCCCTATGCCCTATGCACTTAGAGTTAATATAGACATCCTAACAATTGAAGTAAGATATGAGCATTTGAATGTTGTTGCACAAGTCTATGTGGGAAATAGGGGTTTGCCTTCTGTCTTCAACTTCTTCACCAAAGCAGTTGAGGTATCTTAATGTTGCTGCTAGTTTTGTGCGAGTTGCAGTTTGGGTCACATTTTAATTTTTGTTAATCAATTTGTTGTTTTTTGGCGATTCAATTACATTCTCTCTCTATTGCTGCTTCTTGAATCGTCTCTCCCCTACTCCCCTTTGGGAATTGATAGTGTAATTATTGTAATCATCAGTGGCAAGTGGTTGTTTCTGGAATTTGCCCTGCTATTAAGGTCATTTTAAAGGAATCCGTAGATTAGGTGGCTTGTTGGTTGAAGCGTCTCGTCTCCAATCGATTACCACAACGCAGTGAGGTATACCTTTACCCCCTATATCTCTTCAATTATTCTCACTTGCTTGGGTTTTGGTTTGTAAGCATTGGTTGGATGTTGGAGTTGACATTTAGTTGCTTTGTGTTGTTTTGCTGTTTATACAGGTTAAACATTTTTTTTTGTGTGTGAGTGTATCAAACTTAGTTCTTGGTTTTTTGCTGCTGTTCTTTTGCTGTAATTGTTGCTTATGTTTGCTACATTGGATGTCCTGCTGATTGGGTGAAGATTAATGTTCAAGTAGTTACTGTAAGCTTTATATATTGGTACCATAACATTTTTATGTATTCAATAATTAAAGCCTATTAGCTCAGATGGAAGAGCAATTGTGCTACTGCACAAGAGACGTGGGTTCGAATCCCATATTGACTGATTTAATAGAGAATTAAATTTTTTGCTGCCCAAAAAAAAAAAAAAAAAAGAGAGAATGTGTGACGGTTCTTTAAAACAACCGTCACAGATTCTTCAGGATTGTGCGACGGTTGTCTTGAAGACCCGTCACACAAAACAAGAATGTGTGACGGTTCTTCAAGACAACCGTCGCACATTCCTGAAGTATGTGTGACGGTTGCTTTGAAGAACCGTCGCACATAACTTTTGTGTGATGGTTGTTTAACCTTCTTGCAAGAATGTGTGACCCCTGCATATCTGGCGGTCGAAAACCGTCACACATTAGTGTTTTCGACCGTCACACATGACCTTTTCTGTACTAGTGAGAACGAATTTCACACAAGTTTATTCTCCACAAATATACTCAAAAACCATCTACCATCACAATAAAAATAAACTTCACTCAAGTTCATTTTCAAAAATAAATAAATAATGATTGAAACGAGAATAAATTTCATAGAAATTTATTTTTCACAATTAAATATGAATTTCACACAAATTCATTCTTCACATGCAAAATATGTATATATTCTACGGGAATTCGCAAATTAGCAAGAAAAATAATTTCACGCAAATTGGTTTTTCCATTAGCTATACTACAGTTCTCAATCTAAAATTCTATGTTTGCCTACACATGATTTTCTGAGTGTAAAAGAGCAAAGAGCAAAAAAAAAACAAAACAACGACATACCCGACATTTGGTACCAACGTTAACCAAATGCTCCTTCTTCTTGAAAATAAGATCGCTGGGCTCCCAACGATCAGTAAGATGGAAATCACTACGAGTGAACTCGTCCTGGACTAACCGGTGCTCACCCACCCGGTGATGGGGTATACCGAAAACGAAAACCCGAGTGAAAACATTCGGGGCCTTATGAACAACAGTCTCTTGCTTCTTCCTTTTCCTACCTCCTCTATGTTTAGGAGTCATGGATAAAGAGCAAAATGGAGTTTTTTTTTTGGAAATTTGACTGAAGCTCACAAAACTCACAAATTCACACAATTTTGAGTTTTGACACTGAAAAACACAAAAACAACTAACAAAATCAAGTTCTACTAAGAATTTGAGCAAGAAAGCCTCAAGATTTGAATCTAGGGGCTTTGATAGAGTTTGAAAGCTTGAAGAAAAATGGAGGAGAGAGAAAGGAGAAGGCTCGAAATGGGGAAGATGACCCATTTCGCCCCCCCCTTCCTTTTTACGCACACGCTGAAAACCTAGCAGCGGTCAAAATGTCTAGGTGGACAGTCAGACCGCCCAGTTGGCGGCTGAACCGCAAGCCACGCGGCTTGGCCGCTAGTCCAAACGGCTTGACCGTTAGGAGGAACGGTTCAACCGCTCCACCAAGCAGCATAGTCGCTCCACCTAGCGGTTCGACCGCTTGACGTGGCGGTTTGACCGCCTGACTCACTCTCTCTCTTATGACATTTTAAGGGCCGTTGGCTCAAAATCAGTGGGCCCCATGCGAGGCCCCTAGCAGTTATTTGCGCGGAATTCCGTCTATGAATGCAGGACTACATTAAACCCACAGGTTTGTACATTTATAATCGGCCTAATGGCATGGGCTCGCATCCGACCTAAGGCCTGAGCAACATTTTATTACCCTTTACAATAACATTTACTACCCATCCTATTTCTACGAAATATTTTTATTGTGTAACCTACAGCACAGGGTTCCCCTTCAACTGACAATCGAAGGTCATTTATTGTTTGACCTACAGCACAGGGTCACCATTCGACTAAAAATCAAAGAATTTTTATCATTTAGCTTATTTCTAACAAAATATTTTATTGGGTAACCTACAGCACAGGGTTGCCCTTTGACTGAAAACCGAAGGACATTTATTGTTTGACCTACAGAACAGGGTCACCCTTCGACTAAAAATCGAAGGATTTTTATCATTATTCCTATTTCTAACGAAATATTTTATTGTGTAACCTACAGCATATGGTTCCCCTTCGACTGAAAATCGAAGGACATTTATTGTTTGACCTACAGCACAGGGTCACCCTTTCGACTAAAAATCGAAGGATTTTTATCATTATTCTTATTTCTAACAAAATATTTTATTGTGTAACCTACAGTTAAGGGTTCCCCTTCGACTGAAAATCAAAGGACATTTATTGTTTGACCTACAGCACAGGGTCACCCTTCGACTAAAAATCGAAGGATTTTTATCATTAAAAGTATTTCTAATGAAATACTTTTATTGTGTGACCTACAGCACATGGTCTCTCCGTTCGACTAATGGTCGAAGGATATTTATTGTATGACCTACAGTATAGGGTCAAATTCTCGGTCAAATAAACAGGAGAAATTATTACTTTATTACTAAAATGATTGTTTATCTCTAACTGGTTGTCACCTCATTCAGTTTGCCTGTTTTGTTGCATGTATTCACTCTATTCAACCTCGGCCAAAGTAGGGGCTTCTGTACACACCAAAAATTGTGTCTATGATAAGTCCCCAGAAAAACCCGATGATGAAAGGATTGGATTTTGCTCGAACATGGGTTGCGAGAATAATTGCTCTGATGATGTAATACCCCCGAATTCGCAACGATTTCCTGGGAACCATCGACGTCGCTATCCACGACTCGACACCGCTGAACCGTCACGAATCCAAGGGAATGCTACTGCAACATTTATCGCTAAGGATAAATGCTAAGCAGAAAGGAAAAACTAGGTATCAAAGGTAGCATCTAAACAAACTAAACGTTAATATCAGAGTTGTCTATCAAGTGAACTTAAGTCCATTAAAGTATTAATACAACTTCGCCTTCAAGGGCACAATCCAAGCAAAATCCCAACAAACCAAAGTAACCAAAATAAACCAATAGTTCTAAAGGAACAACCCACATTAATACTTCAAGCTATCCGTCCTCACTCAGCTACACCTGCACTTTTGTTTCCGTGACGGAAACAAGGTACAGAAGAAAAGAGAAGAAACAAAAGAAAACAAAAATCAGATAAACTGAATAAACGTCGTCCATACCCAGTAAAAACACTTTCGCAAACCTTACCTGGGTTTTAGAAGAATCATTGAAATTCATTTGCATGCACAAGTAATCATACAACCAAGCACATGCAAACTCGATATTTAAATTACATGCAATTCTTTCTTTAGTGATCATTCGAACACAAATAGATAAACCATCTTGATTAGAAAAATAAGAGAGCGAATAGAACAACGATTACCCATACTTTTCATAGATATAGACATGCCATGAACTTACTCTAGTGTATACTCACACTGCCTCTAACTTAATAATTGATATGTGTAGACACCAAAAAATGTGTCTATAATAAGCCCCGTAAAAACCCGATGATGAAAGGATTAGATTTTGCTTGAACTTGGGTTGCGAGAATAATTGCTCTGATGATTAGCCCAGTTCATTTGAATTAGCCAGTGGAAGCCTTTTGTACAGGTGATCCAAACCAGTTGAACTCAATTCAATTGGAGTCCAAAACTGAGAGATAGGCCTCGTTGAACCTAAGGGCCCGAAAGGGAACCCAAACCCATGATGTCAACCCTTGGTCAAACAAGGGAGCTCATTCAATCCCGCGTGGACCCCCTCGGAAGAGCCTCCCCCGCACGAAAATCATGCCAAGCGCCTATGCAGGCACACCGCACCAGGTCCCAGCGGCCACGCTTGGGCTCAAGCGGCTGTGCCGCTAGGCCAAGCGGTTTGACCGCTTGCCTTGCGGCTAAGCCGCTTGCCATGCGGCTTGACCGCTTCCTGCCGGTTTGGCCGCTCGGCCTAGCGGTTTGGCCGCCTGGATCCTTTCTCGCGGATGGCAAAATTCGAGGCCCATTCGATTTCCGTGCCAAACCCTGGCAGCTCCCCCTCTTCTATATAAGCAAACCTTAGGGTTCAGTTGAAGGGGTCGGAGATTTTCCTCTCAAGGTTGGAGATTTTCCTCTCAAGGTTGGAGATTCTCTTTAAGAGGTTGGAGATTCTCTCTCATATTATAAACCCTAAATTCTGATTCTACTCATTCTTTAGGATTAGCCCTAGAACCACAAAAATAAACCTTCATACTTCATCAACAACATGAATTCAAGCAATACAACCCAATAAGTTCATTGTGAGCATCCAGGCAATCCAACCTGAGGGTTTTCAATAAATTTTATATTGCTTGTTATTATTAACGAATTTGGTTTATGTGATATGTACATGCATGACGCGTTTTAGGAAATAGGGCTTGTATTAAGCCTAATGAATGGATGAATGAATGCATATTTATTATTTATTGCTTTATATTGAATTATGCTCTGTTTGTGAATTGGTGGATAATTACCTTGTTTGTCTTCTAACTTGCAGGTTTTTAGCATATTTATCGTTTTCTAGCAATAAAAAGCATGTAACTTGATAAATTGTTAAAAGTGGTCACATTAATAATGCTTGTTCAAACCCATTAGTTAAAACTAGGAATTTGGACAAACTGAACCCTGTTTGGAACCGTAGCACTAATAATTATATTTAATCGATTAGTAAAGGCCGTTGTTGTTAACGGGCGAGTTGGGTGCCTAACACTTTCCTACCTCGTACTTACGCCCCCGAACTCATTAATTGAAGTCAATTTCCCCAATAGGGATTGGGGTGCACAGGAGTTGAGTTGACGTCTTTCTAAACTATCAACTTGATCTCCAAGGTTTCCAGATTACCTCAAAATTTGGTGGCGACTTCCGACAATCTTAATCATGTCCTTGGTACAAAAATCTCCATGTGCATATACACTAAAAGATTCACGAAATTCGATCACCCAGCGCGCTCTCCCAGGCTGTTCGAAAAACTCGACCCCTCGAAAGGAGGGCCGAAGGTGAGGCACGCGGAAAAAGAGGGGAGAAAAATATGGCAGCCTACAGTGGCGACTTCACTGGGGACATGATTAAGAGGGTGTAACTCGAAAATCCATTCATTATAATTAGTTTTGCTTGGTTCACTACCTTGAGTGTTCTTATTATTATTTGGTAACTTGTCATTCATCATTAATTTGCATTCATTGCATTCATGTGCATGCGCTTGCGCGACTTCCGAGTTTGTTTTTACAAGTTCAAACCAGTTTTTAGTCAATGGAGTGTGGTGAAGTGCCTTGGTGAGAATCCACTCGATTCTTCTTTGCCAAGCAACATGGATCCCCCCACCTCATGTACCTTCCTACGCATCCGTCCACTCGACGAGTAGGATAACTAGAATGCCTCACATTGTCGCGCATCCTGCGGATTGTAGTACATTCTTGATCATGAGTACCTTTTGACCAAAACCCTTAAGCCTACCCCATTGCATGAACTACAACCGATGTTTTAGGTTGAAACTCAGTCCCATGTCCATGCTAGATTTGCATAATCATGTCATATTGCGTTGTTTGCTGTTTGCCCATATGTGAACGCAATCTTTGCGTAGTCTTTTTGGTTTTCATAGAATATTAGGTTAGACCCCAATTAGGATCTTTTCCTTTTTTGAGTCTAGATTTTGTCTTAAGATCGAATCTAGAATCTTTATTTTTAGGAAATAATATCCCTGAATGTTCTATATGATGCTCGTTACCTTAGGAAAGATTTGGTTGCTATATTCTTTCCCTTTATTTAGGTAGTGAGTCTAGGTCAAAAGATCTCGATAATATCTCTCCCCTCGCCTTTACTCAAGAGTATAATATCTTTTGCTTTATCCCATATTGAGTCGAGATAATATCTCTCCCCTCTCCTTTAGTCAAGAGTATAATATCTTTTACTTTATCCCATATTGAGTCGAGATAATATCTCTCCCCTCTCCTTTAGTCAAGAGTATAATATATTTTTCTTTATCCCATATTGAGTCGAGATAATATCTCTCCCCTCTCCTTTTAGTCAAGAGTGTAATATCTTTTGCTTTATCCCATATTAAGTCGAGATAATATCTCTCCCCTCTCCTTTTAGTCAAGAGTATAATATCTTTTGCTTTATCCCATATTGAGTCGAGATAATATCTCTCCCCTCTCCTTTAGTCAAGAGTATAATATCTTTTGTTTATCCTATATTGAGTCGAGATCTTTTGACCTAAACCCATTACGTAGTCCCCAAGGGTAACTATGTTGATAGAACATCCTAGATAGAAACTTCCCATCTTTGTTTTAAAACTTTTCTTTCGTGGAACTTGTTAGTCTTTCCTTTTCTAAGTCTTATCCGCTGTCCAGGATTGGGAAGGAAACAGTCAGTCCGAAAAGTTGGGAACGCGATCATAGTAACCAACGTCTGGTTAGGAAGCTCGTATTGGAATCTCCCCCTTCAAGCAAAGCTAGGCCTGACGCAGTATTTGTTACTCCCCCTCCGTATCGACCATCTTGTTCTAAGTTGACTGAAATGGCCGAAGATGATATGTCCCCTCCACCACCTAAGACCATCGATGAGATGTTGACTGAAATGATGAAAATGCTGGAAACTATGGGAAACCGTATGACATGGATAGAGAGCAAGGTCAAAGAAGCCGACCCTCTTAACCAGGATGATCCTCCACCTCGAGATGACAAGGTGGAAGAGCTAAGTGCTCAAATTAAGAACCTTGAGTTAGCTCTAATTAAAAACAAGATCATAAGTGACTACATGATCAATGCTGAAGGATACTTCTCTCACATGAAGGGGAAGCTCCCACAAAAGTTCTCTATGCCTGAAGTCCCCATCTTCAAAGGGACCGATGACCCAAAAGATCGCATAAGGGCTTTCACCACTGCAATAGGCCAAAGAGAAGTAGATCTTGACCTCTATATTCACCTTTTCTTACAAACCTTTGACCCCACTGTTAGGGCATGGTTTTTCAAGCTCGTGCCCAATCAGGTTCCGAAATGGAACAAAGTGTCCAGTTTATTCCTCATTAGGTATGCCGACAATGTCATCCAACCAACCACCATGAGAGAGTTGGAAGCAATCAAGCAAGGTGAAAATGAAAGCTTCGCTGATTTTGTCAAGAAATGGAGAACTAAAGTGGCCGAAATGCTCGACCGTCCATCCGAGGAAGAGCAAATTCGGAAACTCATCAAGAACTTACAACCTCCTTACTTGAATCCTCTCAAATACCAAGAAATTACTTCATATGCACAACTTAATAGTGTGGGATTGCTCATAGAGGATGATCAAGCACTCAAAAAGGAGAAAAAAAAGAACTTCTTCAACAAAGGTGCTTATAGCTCAGGCTACAAGAAGAACCCCAATTCGGGAAACTCTTCCAACAAGGTTAATGAAATCAATGCTGTCTACGACAAACCGCAAAGGCAATACACCCCATTGGGTATGACCTATGCTAAAGATTTGGAAAAGCTTGTCAAGAATGACTACCTCGATGTCGTGGGCCCCACTCCAGATCCCGATGTCAAAAAGAGGAGCCCGTCATGGAATCCTAATCTTTATTGCAAATTCCATAGAGGAAAAGGACATGACACCGAGAAGTGTTGGACACTCAAGAATAAAATCCAGGATCTTTTTGACAATGGGACTATTCCCAAGCCAAAGAATGTTCCCACTCCAAATAACAACACCAATCCTCTAGGCGCAGTTTTCGTCATTACAAATGGAAAAGAGGGAGAAGACCCCTCTCGCCTGATTGTGCCAATTGGACATCGTGTCCCACCATTTAAGATTGACTCCCTCCATCTTGAGGTAGCCGGACTTTGGGAAAGCGATAGCGACGAGGAAGAAGCTACTCACCAGATTTCTAAAGTTTGGTATGACTCTACAGACGAGGAATCTCCTGAAGTTGAACACCTCACGAGGTCGGGAAGGCACTACATACCTCCCCATATCGAAAATAAGGATCCACTACAAAACACAGCTTCAGTTCTCCCGCAAGTGAGAGATTCTCCGCTGGTCCAGAACAAGGACCAAAATCCTCCAAACGAGGATGATGGCACCGCAATGCTTAAACAACTTCAAAAGACTAAGGCCGATATCTCTATATGGCAACTCTTGACTACTTCCCAAGTACACAGGAATGCTTTACTTAAGGCGCTTAATCAAACCATGGTTTCCCCCGAAGCTACTCCGGATGACTTGGTCAACCTCCTCACAAAAGGAAATTCCTCACAAGCAATTGCATTCACTAATGAAGACCTTCCACCCGAAGGAACTCATCACAATAAGGCACTCTACCTAACTTCCATATGCGAGAAGAAACAAGTCCCAATGACATTAGTAGACAATGGATCCGCTGTCAACGTTTGTCCTCTAAGGACCGCTCAATGTTTGGCAATAAACGTCAACAACCTCGCACACGACGCACAAGGGTTGAGAGCCTATGACAACTCCAAACGAATTGTTCTCGGCACATTCTCAATCAACCATAACACCGGACCCGTTGAGAAAATGGTACAATACCATGTCATCGATATCCCAGCTTCTTTCCATTTACTCCTAGGGCGCCCCTGGGTCCATGGACTAAATGCGATAGCTTCAACGTTACACCAAGAGGTCAAAATGATGGTCGGAGGGGTAGTTTTAGAGGTTAGAGCTGATTCTATGATCGCTAGCATTGAAGACGTTCCAGTTCTTAAAGTCGAGCACACTGCGCAAGACGAAGAATTCTGGGGCTTTATGACTGACGGCGTCGCCGTACTCGAGCAAGATATAGCTCCTTTCGCACCATATTCCCACCTAGGAATTAATGCCATTTTAAGAAATCAGGGACACTTTCCTGGCACATCTCTAGGCAATGATGTTTCTAAACCACTTCCAGTTTGGTCATCTAAAGCCGGAAACAATCTTTTCGGGTTAGGCTATAACCCCACCAAGCAGGAGTTACGGGAACACATCGCTAAAGAAAAGGCAAAGAAAAGGGCCATTAAGGAAAATAAAGTCTATGACATCCCCATGGTCGCATACCCTCACACACTAAACGGGCAATTCGTCCAGTCTAGAGATCCATTCCCTTATTATGGTTTCCCTGAGCCCTATGTTCTCACGGTTTACGGAATCCAAGTTCCCGGATTCGAGGTCTTTCAAGACTGCTATGTACTGGAAGAAACTCCTTTGCCTATAAGAAGGAGGCTGACTTTCGATTGGGTAGAGAACACACCCAACAATGCTTTGGGTCTATTATTTGGACAAGAGCATCGCCATCCAAAAGATGAAGAGCTCCACAATGTCAATAATGCAATTCAGGATGCAAACTTTGACCCGACGAAGTTGATCACTCCAAACGAGGGTCAGCTCACAAAGCAGAAACGTACTATAAGCTGGACAGGAGCCAATGGAAAGAAGATCAAGATCACGATCTCCAAAGAATCGAAGCCTGACTCCGACACTGATTCCGACCGGACCAAGTCCGATCCCGAATCTCTTAAAAGAATACATAGACATTTTCGCTTGTTCCTACAAAGATATGACGGGAATAAGTCGCGAAATAGCACAGTATACAACACCGCGCAATTCGAATTCAAAGCCAGTAAAGCAGAAACTTCGGAGAATGAAGCCTCAGTGGGCACTGAAAATCAAAGAGGAGGTGCAAAAACAGCTCGCAGCGGTTTTTATCAGAGTTGCTCAATATCCCGAATGGGTTGCTAACATAGTGCCCGTTCCAAAAAAGGATGGCAAAGTAAGGATGTGTGTTGACAATAGGGATCTGAACAAAGCAAGTCCAAATGATGTCCCTTGCCACATATAGACGTATTGGTGGATAATACCGCAGGACATGCCCTCTTATCATTCATGGACGGCTATGCAGGGTATAACTAAAGACAAATGGCTGAAGAAGATATGGAGAAAACCACTTTCATTACCGAATGGGGGACTTATTGCTACACCGTCATGCCTTTCGGGTTGAAGAATGCGGGAGAAACATACCAAAGAACCGCAACTTCCCTTCTACATGACATGATACACAAGGAAGCCGAGGTGTACGTAGACGATATGATCATTAAATCAAAGGAGAGAGAAGGGCATATACCCTCTCTAAGGAAATTCTTTGACATGCTTCGGAATTACAACATGAGATTAAATCCTCAAAAGTGTGCGTTTGGAGTAACATCGGGCAAGCTCTTAGGATTCGTCATAAGCACAAGAGGTATTGAAATCGATCCTACCAAAGTCAAAGCCATAAGGGATATGCCATCTCCCTAAAATGAAAGGAGATAAGAGGATTCCTAGGACGTCTCCAATATATAAGTCGATTCATATCCAAATTGACTATTACATGCGAGCCTATCTTCAAGAAGCTCAAAAAGGACACTAAATCTACCTGGGATGATCAATGCCAGCAAGCCTTCGACAAGATTAAGGAATACTTAGCTAAACCACCCGTACTGGTTCCGCCCATTCCGGGAAAACCACTTATGCTATACCTAACAGTCACAGAAACCGCCATGGGCGCTATGTTGGCCCAAAAGATGGAGAATGACGAAAAGACAATATACTACCTTAGCAAGAAATTCCTAGAATACGAAACACGATACTCCACCCTAGAGAAAACGTGTCTTGCATTGGTCACTGCAACCAAGAAGCTTCGACACTATATGCTACAACATTCCATTCATATAAAGTCAAGGATGAATCCGTTAAAGTACTTGTTCAACAAACCCATCCTTAGTGGAAGAATAACAAGATGGACCGTCATGCTTTCAGAATTCGATCTAACTTTTGAACACCAAAAGGCGATCAAAGGACATGCCATTTCTGAACATCTCTCCGAAAACCCAGTTACTAGTGAAGATGCTACACATGACTTTCCAGATGAAGGAATAATGAGTGTCGAGGAGAACACTTGGCAATTATACTTTGACAGAGCATCAAACCAAAAGGGTTATGGCGTAGGAGTGTTATTAGTCAGCCCCGAAGGTGCACATACTCCCATAGCCGGCAAGTTAGATCATGAGGTAACCAACAACGGCGCCGAATATGAAGCATGCATCATTGGTCTAGAAGCGGCAATAGAACTGAAAATTAAGGATCTAAAGGTATATGGAGATTCAACTCTCATCATAAACCAAGTTTCCAAAAAATGAAAAGTGAAAAGCGAATCCCTGGCACCTTACCAGGAATATCTTGAAAAGATAGCCAAATATTTCACTTATGTCCGTTTCACATACCTTCCTAGAGATGACAACCTGTTCGCAGATGCCTTAGCAAAGATGGCTTCTATGATAAATGTTCCAGATGATGTAATCTCCATGCCCATTCACATTCGAAGGCGTACTGAGCCCGCTTTTTGTAATGCACTTGAAGTATGCCTCAACGAGGAAGAAGAGGAAGAATGGTTTACCGACATTCTCAATTTACTCGCCAAAGGCGTTTATCCTCCACAGTCCCCACCAAGGGCACAAAGAGCCTTAAGAAGACTAGCCGCACAATACATACATGTGCAAGGCAAACTTTATAAAAAGACACCACAAGGGTTAAGTCTTCTGTGCTTAAAAGAACGCGAGGTCCTCAAAGTCATGAGCGATATACATTATGGCGTATGTGGTCCCCACATGAATGGATTCACCTTGGTCAAGAAAATCCTAAGGCAAGGATACTATTGGACTACGATGGAAAAAGATTGCATCGAATATGTGAGAAAGTGCACATGCTACCAATTTCACGCTTATTTACGACATAGACCACCTACCCCTTTACATACATTCACTTCACCATGGCCGTTCTCTGCATGGGGTATTGACATCATTGGAAAAATCACCCCCACGGGAAAAGGAGGCCATGAATACATATTAGTCGGGATAGACTACTTTACCAAATGGGTTGAAGCTCGTTCGTACGCAAGGATAGAGTCCAAACACGTGGCAAAGTTCATACATGACAACATCATCACCAGATATGGGGTGCCCCACGAGATCATAAGTGATCACGGGTCTCAATTCAAAAAGGATGTTGCCGAGCTTTGAACTAAATTCAACATCGCCAGTCTTCACCTTATAGGCCACAAACAATTGGAGCCGTAGAATCCGGAAACAAAAACGTGAAACCAATGATAGCTAAGATGACGGAAAACTACGAAGATTGGCCGGAGAAGCTACAAATTCGCCTTATGGGGATATAGAACCACCATTCGTTCCTCAACGGGAGCAACACCTTATTCTTTAGTATACGGAATGGAGGCGGTACTCCCAGTCGAGGTAGAAATTCCCTCTTTGAGGATAGCTTTGGAAAGTGAATTACCCGAAGTAGAGTTGGTTCAAGCCCGGTATGACCAATTAATCTTGCTAGATGAAAGACGACTAAATGCCCTACATTATGGTCATGTCTACCAAGCAAGGATGGCGAGGCATTTTGATCAACGATTCATGGCTAGAGGACTAAAAGAAGGAGGCTTAGTCCTAAAAGAGGTGAGACCAATTGTGGCCAATCCTCGGGGAAAGTTCAAACCTAATTGGGCCGGCCCATACCTTATTAAGACAATATTATCCGGTGGAGCAGCAAAGCTAATGGACTTAGACGGCAACGAGTTCACCCAACTCACAAATATGGACCAACTTAAGCGGTTCTATGCATAAATGTTAAATTTTTGAGAGAGCCCACTAAGGCACCAAATCCAAGTCAAAATCGGTCAACTTGTCCACGTGGGACCCACGACCGAAAAAAACCAAAAAAAAAAAAAAAAAAAAACAAGATTTGGTTTTACGAACTACATTGGCCTGATTCCGCATGGATATGTAGGTAATCCATATAACTTGGGCCCGGCCACTTTAACAAAATAAATTTCTAAAGGGAGTTTTGATCCATTCGATTAATCCAAAAATAAGCAAGTCTTTCATTAATATGGCTAAAGTCCATTACATGCTCTAATAAAAAATAATAATAAAGCGCGAATAATAGGAAAAAAAAACAACAATAATAAATAAGTAAAAGGGCAATTCTAAGCTACATCTACTTGGGCATGCAAACCCGTTATTTAAATTATACTACTAAGCAAAAAGGGACAAGACTTGCTAGACAATTAGAGGTGGACTACTCCTCCTTGTCTTTGACTTCGGGCTCTTGTACGGGTTCGCTAGGCTCATCAAGTTCCATTCGTTCTCTTGGAGCCCACCTTTCCCTACCATAGTTAGAAGAGGCCTCGTGATCATTGGGCCTACTTGGAGTTACTTGCTTGGCCCAATGGGCCGGATTCTTCCTTTTCTCAGATTGGGCCTTTGCCTTACCTTTTCCCTTACCCTTAGTTTGGGGCTTGGAAGGTTTAGCGGGCCTATCCATTGGAGTGATCCTTATACCGTTTGGCTCATCATATTTGCAGGCCTTGAACAACTCCTTTTCTTCCTATAGGAGCCTTTGGTTGACTTGATGGTCACCGCTCCAAATTCACTCCTCGTAAAATCTAGACAACCCGTTTGAATGCGGGTAGACCGGCTTAGTCCACACTTAGCGACGGTTCCAGTGCCGTTCCCAATTAGACACCAAGGAGGATGTTAAGGGCCTTTGACAAGGAGGTTCACAACTCACGTTCGGGATCCTTTGCCTTAAGCCATATTGGCGGAGAAGGCGATTCGGCAAGAAGAACGTCAAAGTATACAAACCAATAATCCTGGTAAAGGGCACGTTCTCACTACACCCCACAATCTTGGTGGTACGCCACCACAGGATGAACCAAGCCGGTTGGATATTGGAATAGAGATATGCTATCCACTCTTCCCGAGAGGACTCGGGGAACTTTCGGTGCCTCGCCGGAAAATGTTTAGGGAGGAACTTCCTAGTATCTATTGGAGCCTCAAGCAAGTGAAGCCTCTCTTGGAACCATATCTACACGGAAACAACAAAAAGAAAAATTCAAGTCAATACAAGATAAGAATTTCACTAAATAAAGTTAAATCCGCAAAGATTAAGACTTTATCACAATACTTACATGAAGGAGTAAAGGGCTCCCGGTGAAGGACTCTTGAGGATTGCTCTTGAGCCTATCTAAAGTTAGGATTGTCTCTCCCACAACCAAGTGCATAGGAGAGCTATCCCATTGTATCTGTTCTGTCACCCTAAGAAGGCAAGCTTTGCCCCTATTGATGGTAAGCTTCTTTTCAGAGGGAATAAGAGCATCTTCATTACCCCCAACAAACAAATAACGATGGAGGAGGCAAAATACAAAGGCACGCTTCTTGTACCTCATGTCCATCGCATCTTGGCCCTTGGAAGTGAAGAAAGTCACAAGCTTGGCAAGGTCGACGTCCTCACCATGGAGCACTTGACCCGCTTGACGGGGAGACAACCCAAGGTACCTTTGGAAATCACCCATGAAGGCATTCCCCAAGTAGGGAACGGCAGGAGGACTTTCGGTTGGAAAGACAATTATGTAGGAAAATTCCTCCACCAAGGGACACATCTCCTGAGCACCGAAACGGAAGACATGGAATTTCGGGTCCCAAAACTCGACTGAAGCATGAAGAAAGTCCCATAGAATCTTGACTTGTTTAAGGTGAAAGAAGGCATTGAGATGAAAAAGGGTGATTTCTAACCTCTCCTCTACAATCATGGCAGCCAACCAAGCATCAAAAGCATCATCAAAGTTCACTATTGCTAAGATTAAGGATTTTCTCTCAACGAATTCTCTCTCTAAGGGCTTAAAGCAAGTGGTGAGAAGAGAAGAGAAAGAGACCCAACTATATAGAGGTTACGGTTTGACTCTCATCGAAGATTTAAGGAAATTCAGACAAACGACGAAAAAAAGATCAGCCGGCCTTGAAGCTAGCTTGGACGGCTAAGCCGCTGGGACAAGCGGCTAAACTGCTCCAGCAAGCGGCTTGACCGCTAGGACAAGCAGCCAAACCGCAAGCCCAAGCGGCATAGCCGCTTGTCCACGCGGTAGCCGCTAGAGCTCTAGCGCAGCCGCTAGGAGCTCTAGCGGTCATCCTGTATAGGCGCCTGGTGTACTCTTTTCGCGAGAGACCTCGGTTCAACCGACCCCACGCCTGACCGGGCTTTACCTTCCTAATTCCCACTTAGACAGATTTTGGAAGCCTTCCCTTATATTTTTCTTACCTTGATTTTGGCTCTTGTCACTTTTCTATTTATTCTCTTTTTATACATTGAAATTATTGACCTAATTTTTCGGTTCAGATATAAAATTGATTCATATAATTAGGTTGAAATTGATCTTAGGTCAAATTGTGATCAGCGAAGAACGGTAGTTTAGTTCAGGTAGAGAACCAAAGATGCCATCGTTACAGACCGCATTGCCACCTGAATTAGCCAACAATGCCATCAGAGTTAGTATATTTTCCCCATTAATTATCTTTTTTCTATTTTACTTTTCTTTACTTTATTTTTATTTAAGGGGAAGGGGTACCCTAAATGTGCTAAATTCTCGGGAATCCTAAATTCCCGAATGTCGTGATTTGTGATTTCCCATTCGGAATTTAGTTGATTGAAGTTCACATATGGGCATTTGTATGACATGTTTGTGCGTGAATAAAATGCAATAATTTGTAGCAGGTTTAATACAAGCCCAAAAGTTCGAAATGCACTACAACGAATATCATTGTCCATCTTTGCCAGTACTCGGACCTGCCTGAGACGACTCTCCGGGTCCACTCAATGGTGGAGCACCTGAAGGACCGGGCTGAGACATCGCCCAAGCTCTAGGGTCGAAAGCAAAAAATGAACCCGCTAAGTAAGCGGGGTCCAATGAATGACGAGGTGGCTCCGACATGCCGGGATAATCGCCATACTCCGTACTCTCCTGACTCCAAGAACCCCTCGGAGGGAGTGGAGGATACATGGGCATATGATAGCCCGGATACCCCATGTAGGGAGGCGGTGCAGACCATTGCAGAAGAGAAGGCACTTGGGGCGAGCTCCCCGTATCCACTTTAGCCCGAGGCGTCCCCTGACGCACCTCTACACTCTCCTGTCTGGGAGGAGGACGCTGTGGTGTAGACACCAACTCCGGAGTATGAACAAATGAAGGCCTAGGAGGCCTCACCATGGGAACAGGATGCAAAAATAAGCTCCAGGTCAGAAAGTTACCAAAAATTCAAATCAAGCATTATTACTTGAAATGAACATACCTCTCGAACGTCGGACCGACGACTCGTGCATACACTCCGAGACGGAAATCTGGATATCCAAGTCTTAAGGGCATGCATACCCCTAAAGACCTTCCGTGTCTCAGCAGCATCCAACTGTGCACATAAGAAAAAGAATCAGCATATATACAAAGAAAACATTGCAAATAACAATGAATTCTCACTTACCCCCTACAGCCAGCAAATAGAGGCAATTCCTCAACCTCCTCATCGGGACCACGAAACTTAGGAACCTGTTACCCTGAGGAGACCCGTCCGCTCCTGTATAGCTCACCGACAAAGTAGGAGGAGTAGGACGCAGAGCAGAAACAACCGAAGAGCTCGAATCACTCTACAAAGATTTAATAATGTCAGACACATTTCTAAATTTCCAAACGAAGTTAAGAAACAAAAGTACATTACTCACCGGATCGGTAGAGAAGTTGGGGCATAACCGAGCCTCAACAAAATCAGTATAAGCCACCATGAGATCCACCTCAGGATCAGCTGGAAGCAAATACTCGAGGGCATGCGCCCCAATGGTGGCCGCCCTCACCTGCTCCACGATAAGGTGACGAACATAAAGCATAGAATCCGGAGGATCCAAAGGAACCCTTGGAGCCGGAAGGTCGGAGAAAGTTTGCCTAATCAGTCTCTCCCCCAAGAACCACTCAAAACCAAAGGGACCCTCAATAAGGATCCTCCTCTGGTCATACATCCGAGCACCCAAGAATCTATCCGATAGGCCCGGGAGGTAATCCGTGCAGGAAAACGAGTCAACCTGCAAAAGCAAGAATAAGCATACAAAAGGATAAAGGGGCCAAAGAAGCACAAAGGAAAGTTGCTTACATCCTGAGCGGTCAAGGGATATATCACCTCCATGAAGGCGTGCAGTGTAGTAAATGGGCAAGAAGCCCGTCCCCTCCAGGTCTGCATCGATGGAAAGGACAAATCCCCTGTCTCGAGAAGAGGGGCAAGGTCGGGGAAATGCTCATAAAACCAAATCTAAGACATGCAAAGTACATGGATTAGGCACAAGTTATTAATAAAGAGCCGAAACACAAAGTACAAGAAGGGTAAAAGGAAATTACCTCCATAACCTTCCAATAACCAACTAAGGAGACGTGAGATGCGCCCTCCTCTCCACTGAGGCGACTGGACTGCCTCAAACACCGTAGAAGACAAGAGTATGCGGGAAGACCCCACTTGTACTCCGTAACTCTATCCAAATCCCGCAGGCACGGGAAATAGCGAACATGATACCTACTAGCTTTATCCGAAAAGACAGAACAAGCTAGCACATGGGCCAAGAAAAGGCGGGCGTGCTCCTCTGCTGTGATCTTCTTCATTTTCCTCGAGTTGGTCAAGAACTGGACCAAGACGTCAGTCCGACCATACTCCTTACCATCCCAGTTGGTCCCAAAGAGACCAAACATCTCCACCATAACCTCCCGGCTCACATCTCCATAAGTAACAGGAGTACCGGTGCAAGGAAGCCCGGAAATAACACCGAACTCGAAAGGGGTGATCATGATCTCAACCATAGGAAAATGAAAGGTACTGGTAGTATCCCAGTACTACCGCTCCTGCATAAGTAACCTGTATGCGGCAAGGCCTCTAACTAATAGGCGATCGGAGCGCTCACCTGAAGCCATGGCAGCTAAAAAGTGACTGAAGCCACAACGCGCCACGATAGCGTCCACCGAAGGAGTCATCACGTACCTACGGGCTTTCTCGATGCCCGAGAGGCTACCGTAACCTCGCATGGCCGTGTCGACATCCTAAAACAGCACAAAGAGTGCAAAGAAAACTAGCTAGGTGATCCTAGTAACAACTACCAGTCTCCAGTTTAGTCCTAAATTATTACAAATCGTAAAATTTAGCATTTTAGGTAAGCCAACATGACGAGAGTAAATTTTAAAGAGAGTAAATTTCACACAAATTTATTTTCCACAAATTTACTTGAAAAATCGTTTACCTCTACAACAAAAATAAACTTCACTCAAGTTTATTTTCACAGAAATATATAATTGCAAAGAGAGTAAGTTTCATACAAATTTATTTTCCACAAACTAAAGATGAATTTCACACAAATTCATTCTTCACATGCATATAAATACAAGAATCATACGGGAATTCGCAAATTAACCAGAAAAATAATTTCACGCAAATTGGTTTTCTACACTACAGTTCTCAGCCTAGAAATTCTATGTTCGCTTATACATGATTTTCTAAGTGTAAAAGAGCGAGAACAAGAAATGATGACATACCCGACATTTGGTACCAACGGTAACCAAATGATCCTTCCTCTTGAAAACAAGATCGCTGGGCTCCCAACGATCGGTAGGATGGAAATCACTGCGAGTGAAATCATCCTGGACTAACCGGCTCTCACCCACCCGGTGATGGGGTATACCGGAAACAAAAACCCGAGTGAAAACATTCGGCGCCTCATGAACAACAACCTCTTGCCCCTTCCTTTTCCTACCTCCTCTAAGCTTAGGAGCCATGGATGAAGAGCATAAAAATGGAGCTTTTGAAATTTGAGTGATACTCACAAAACTCACAAATTCACAAAATTTTGAGTTTTGACACTCAAAAACACAAGAACAACTAGCAAAATCAAGTTCTACTAAGAATTTGAGCAAGAAAACCTCAAGATTTGGAGCTAGGGGCTTTGATTGAGATTGAAAAGTTTGAGCAAAAATGGAGGAGAGAGAAAGAGAGAGCTCGAAATGGGAAGATGAGCCATTTCGACCACCTCCTTCTCCTTTTATGGCAGAACCGCACAAATGACCTAGTGGCCGGTCAAACTGCCACGTGGACGGTCAGACCGCCCAGCTGGCGGTCAGACCGCAAGCCAAGCGGCGTAGCCGCTCCAGCCAGCGGCTAGACCGCTCCACGTAGCGGTTTACCGCTTGACGTGGCGGTTTGACCGCCTGGCCCACTTTCTCACCCCTGACGTATCTTTAGGCCATTGGTTCAAAATCAGTGGGCCCCAGACGAGGTCCATAGCGGTTATTTGCGTGCCAAAGTCCGTTATGAAAAACAGGACTACTTTAAAACCACAGGTTTGCACATTTATACTTGGCCAAATGGCATGAGCTCAAACCCGACCTAAGGTCTGAGCAACATTTTACTACCCTTTAATACATATTATTTCTAACAAAATATTTTTATTGCGTAACCTACAGCATAGGGTTCCCCTTCGACTGAAAATCGAAGGACGTTTATTATTTGACCTACAGCATAGGGTCACCTTTCGACCAAAAATCGATAGATTTTTTATCTCTTATATTATTTCTAACGAAATATTTTTTATTGTGTAACCTACAGCATAGGGTTCCCCTTCGACTGAAAATTGAAGGACGTTTATTGTTTGACCTACAGCATAGGGTCACCCTTCGACTGAAAATCAGAGGATTTTTATCTCTTATCTTATCTCTAATAAAACGTTTTATTGTGTATCCTACAGCGTAAGGTCCCCTTCGACTGAAAATCAGAGGACGATTATTGTGTAACCTACAGCATAAGTTCCCCTTCGACTGAAAATCGGAGGACGTTTATTGTGTAACCTATAGCATAGGGTCCCCTTCGACTGAAAATCGGAGGACATTTATTTTCTGACCTACACCATAGGGTCAAACTCTCGGTCGAATAAACCGGGGAATTAATGATTGTTTATCTTTAACTGATTGTCACCTCACTCAGTTTTCCTGTTTTATTGCAGGTATTGGCACAGGAATACTTTGACCTTCGCTCTATTCGAGCACGGCCAAAGTAGGGGCTTCTGTAGACGCCAAACATTGTGTCTATAATAAGTCCCCGTAAAAACCCGATGATGAAAAGATTGGATTTTGCTCGAACTTGGGTTCCGAGAATAATTGCTCTCATGATTAGCCCAGTTTATTTAAATTAGCCAGTGGAAGCCTTTTGTACAGGTGATCCAAACTAGTTGGACTCAATTCAATTGGAGTCCAAAACTGAGAGATAGGTCTCTTTGAACCTAAGGGCCTGAAAGGGAACCCAAACCCATGATGTCAACCCTTGGTCAAACAAGGGAGCTCAGTCAATCCCGCGTGGACCCCCTCGGAAGAGCCTCCCCTGCACGAAAATCATGCCAGACGCCTATGTAGGCACACCGCACCAGGACCAAGCGGCCACGCTTGGGCTTAAGCGGTGGCTGCTGGCACAAGCGGCTGTGCCGCTAGGCCAAGCGGTTTGACTGCTTGCCTTGCGGCTATTGACCGCTTGGCCTGCCGGTTTGGCCACTCGGCCTAGCGGTTTGGCCGCCTGGACCCTTTCTTGCGGACGGAAAAATTCGAGGCCCATTCGATGTCCGTGCCAAACCCTGAAAGCTCTCCCTCTTCTATATAAGCAAACCTTAGGGTTCAATTGAAGGGGTTGGAGATTTTCCTCTCAAGGTTGGAGATTCTCTCTAAGAGGTTGGAGATTCTCTCTCATATTATAAACCCTAAATTCTTATTCTACTCATTCTTTAGGATTAGCCCTAGCACCACAAAAACTAAACCTTCATACTTCATCAAGAGCATGAATTCAAGCAATACAACTCAATAAGTTCATTGTGAGCATCCAAGTAATCCAACCTGAGGGTTTTCAATAAATTTTATATTGTTTGTTATTACTAATGAATTTGGTTTATGTGATATGTACATGCATGGCGCGTTTTGGGCAATAGGGCTTGTATTAAGCCTAATGAACGGGTGAATGACTGCATATTTATTATTTATTGCTTTATATTGAATTATGCTCTGTTTGTGAATTGGTGGATGATATACCTTGTTTGCCTTCTAACTCGCAGGTTTTTAGCATATTTATCGTTTTCTAGCAATAAAAAGCATGTAACTTGATAAATTGTTAAAAGTGGTCACATTAATAATGCTTGTTCAAACCCATTAGTTAAAACTAGGAATTTGGACAAACCGAACCCTGTTTGGAACCGTAGCATTAATAATTATATTGAATCGATTAGTAAAGGCCGTTGTTGTTAACGGGCGAGTTGGGTGCCTAGCACCTTCCTAGCTCGTACCTACGCCCCCGAACTCATTAATGAAGTCAATTTCCCCAATAGGGATTGGGGTGCACAGGAGTTGAGTTGACATCTTTCTAGACTATCGACTTGATCTCCAAGGTTTCCAGATTACCTCAAAATTTGGTGGCGACTTCCGACAATCTTAATCATATTCACGAAATTCGATCACCCAACGCGCTCTCCCAGGCTGTCCGGAAAACCCGACCCCCCGAAAGGAGGGCCGAAGGTGAGGCACGCAGAGAAGAGGGGAGAAAAATACGGCAGCCTACAATATGTAGAGAATTAAACGATGGGGAATGATCCGTCCTAAACACACTACGAGGTGTCCATAAAAAGTAACTTGGGAATCACGCATCTCTAGATTACATCAATTAGATGAGTCTCGATTGCTCGACTACTCCTAGGGATCCATTAGGAGTCTTATTCTCATTTAATTTAATTCACATACTTGCATTGATTGGCCTAGTGGTACAACGAGACCATGACCTACTACTTCATTTTATGCTCATGATAATGAATAATAATAACAATGATAACACATATTATCACAATCATGCTTCACATATGTCTACCAAAATTTTCGGCAGCAAATCATGATATCCAAAAATTACACTTTAAACAAATAATCGATCCAAGTATAATAGGTGCTCATTAGCACTCAATAATAACCCATTCCAAATAGCACGTATATTATATCATAATAATATTACAAATTCACATCGCCATACATACTCGATAATTAGCATATGAACTAATTAATTAACGAAACTTCATAAACTTGTTATACTCAATATAATTCATATTTTCAGCGAAGAATATATTTTTAATTCTCATAATTAACAACGATATAATTTAATCATGCTTCGCATATTAAATTCACAATAATAATCAATTAGCACATAACACATCAAAATAGTTTTAATGGGGCTTTGGAAAGAGGTAGGCACAATCTCTTACCTAACAAACTCTCACTACGCAGTAGGTAACCTTGTTAATCACAACCCGATCATGCTTGTCCGTTTGGTCTTAATTAAAAATAATTACCGAGACATAATCAGTAAATAAAAAAATCCATACAGTACTGAAATTGTAAACTAATATTTTTATTAAATTCCTTGATTTATTCCAACCAATATAGGCTTTTGAAAATCCGGATTCGGACTCCAAACGAGTAAAGCAAAATAAAAACAATTATTGAAAAGTACTGAAAATACGAAATTAATTAAAACGAAATTATTGAACGAAACCCTAGTCGGTTTTTCGAGTCTAGGCCGTGATACACCAAGCATGGGGACCCACGACCTAGCCCATCACCAAGACCACCACCCACCGACCACCATGGTCGGTGGTAGCTCGCCGGAGCACCGGCGACGGAGGAGAGAGAGAGCGCGAGAGATTTGCGAGAGAGAGAGAGAGAAATTGCGAGAGAGAGAGAGAGAGAGCGACTGAGAGAGGGAAGGAGCAACGGGCAGGGCCCAGTCGCGTCAGCCACTTGCCGGCGACCACCCAGGTGCGGTCTGGTGGCGCGGCGGCGGCGCGACAGTCGCGGCTCAGCAAAACAGGGGAGGGGGAAAAACAGAGCATGAAAGAGAGAGAAAGAAAGAGAGATAAAGAGAGAGAGGGAGGGGGATTACCGGCGGGAAGAGGAGGCCGGTGGCTGGCCTGGTAGCCGGCGACAGCAAAGGGAGAGAGAGAGAGAAGGTGTGCGGTGGAGAGAGCCTTATTCATATACAAAAATTATTTTAATTAAATTCCTCAATTTGATAATTATAAATCCCGAAATTTCCATAATAATAATTAATATTATTATGGCTTAATTTGAGTAAATCGAATCGTTAAATAAATATACAATTTAAATCTCCGAAACTATTTATAAATGAATTATAAATCGATATTATAATTGTAGAAAATATTGGGGTATCACATTCTACCCTCCTTCAAAGACGTTTCATCCCGAAACTTGAAACATGAAGTAATCACTTCTCAACGAAACGAGTTTACCCATACGAAGGTATAAAACGATTTTAGGACAACGACAATGCAATGCGTGTACTACGGTTGTGATATAAGTCGATTAGCAATGCAGCATGCAACGCTAGAACATGCAACTCGTGCAAAGCGATAAACAAAAGACGAATTTACTAGGTGTGACATTCTACCCTCCTTAAAAAGGGTTTCGTCCCGAAACTCAAACGGATTTAGTACCTTCGATAAAGAGTTCTGGGTACTTCTCGCGCATCATAGATTCAGCTTCCCATGTTGCCTCTTCTTGACCATGACGGGACCAAATTACTTTCACAATCGGAACAGTCTTTGTTCGAGTCGAGCGCTCTTTCCGGTCGGTGATCTTGATTGGACGTTCTTCGTACGTCAAACTCTCATCATGTTCGATCGTTTCAGGTTGAACGACATGAGTTGGATCATGTACGTATCGCTTCAGTTGAGAAACGTAAAAACATTGTGGACTTTTTCAAGTTCCACAGGCAAAGCTAAACGATAAGCAACCTCGCCAATTCTTTCTAGGATCTCATAAGGTCCAATGTAACGAGGACTCAATTTTCCCTTACGACCAAAACGCATAACGCCCTTTGTAGGAGATACTCGCAAAAGTATCTTCTTCCCACCTCAAAGTATTGGGGTATCACAGATGATTAGCCCGTTCATTTGATTTAACTAGTGGAAGCCTTTTATACAGGTGATCCAAACTAGTTGGACACAATTCAATTGGAGTCCAAAACTGAGATATAGGCCTCTTTGAACCTAAAGGCCCGAAAGGAAAACCAAACCCATGAGTCAACCCTTGGTTAAATAAGGGAACTCAGTCAATCCCGCGTGGGACCCCTCGAAAAAGTCTCCCCCGCTTAGAAAAGCAGCCAGGCGCCTATACAGGCATGTCGTTCCAGGTCCAAGCGGCCACGCTTGAGTTCAAGCGGTGGCCGCTAGGACAAGCGGCTATGCCGTTAGGACAAGCGGCTTGACCGCTTACCTTACGGCTAAATCGCTTGCCAAGCGGCTTGACCTCTTGTCCTGTCGGCTCAGCCGCGCGGCCTAGTTGTATGGCCGCCTGGATTTTTTTTCGCGGACAGTAAATTCGAGGCCCATTCGATTTTCGTGCCAAACCCTGGCAGCTCCCCCTTTTCTATATAAACAAATCTTAAGGTTCAGTTGAAGAGGTTGGGAATTCTAGAGGTTGGGAATTTCAGAGGTTAGAGATTCTCCCTGAAATGTTGGTCTTTGTTTGACAGTTTCTCTCTCATGTTAAACCAGAAATTCTGATTCAATTCCTTCTTTAAGTTAGCTCTAGCACCACAAAATAAACCTTCATACTTCATCAAGAGCAAGAATTCAAGCATAACAACCCAATAAGTTCATTGTGAGCATCCAGGTAATCCAACCTGAGGGTTTTCAATAATTTTATATTGCTTGTTATTACTAACGAATTTGGTTTATGTGAACATGCATGGCGCGTTTTGAGCAAGAGGGCTTATATTAAGCCTAATTAATGGATGAATGAATATATTTTTGCTATTTATTGCTTTTTATGATTAAATTATGCTTTGTTTGTGAATTGGTGGATGAATTGCTTGTTTATCTTCTAACTCGCAGGTTTTAGCATATTTATCATTTTCGAGCAATAAAAGCATGTAACTTGATAAATTGTTAAAAGTGATTACAATGATAATGTTTGTTCAACCCATTAGTTAAAACTAGGAATTTGGACAAATTGAACCTTGTTTGGAACCGTAGCATTGATAATTACATTGAATCGATTAGTAAAGGCCGTTGTTGTCAACGGGCGAGTTGGGTGCCTAACACCTTCCTAGCTCGTACTCACGCCCCGAACTCATTTATGAAGTCAATTTCCCTAATAGGGATTGGGGTGCACAGGAATTGAGTTGACGTCTTTCTAGACTATTGACTTGATTCCAAGGGTTCCAAATTTCCTTAATATTGGTGGCGACTTCCGACAATCTTAATCATGTTCTTAGTGTGAAAAGAAAATCTTCATGTGCATTCAGACTCAAAGATTCACGAAACCCGAACAACCGCGCTCTTCCAGGCTACCCGTCCGTCAGCCCGGAAATGAAGGGGAAAAAAGGGGAGAAAAATCGGGTAGCCTACACACAATAAAATATTTAATTAGAAATAAGATACAAAATAAATGATATAATCCTTTGTCTCACTGTCGAAGGGAGACCTTGTGCTGTAGGTCACACAATAAATGTCCTTCGATTCTCAGTCGAAGGGAGACCCTGTGTTGTAGGTCACGCAATAAAATAATTCATTAAATAATAAATGATAAAAATCCTTCAATTCTAAGTCGAAGGGAGACCCTGTGCTGTAGCTCACACAATAAATGTATGTTTCGTTAGAAATAAGATAATAAATGATATGTTCCTACGACTCTCTGTCGAACGGAGACCCCTGTGCTGTAGGTCACACAATAAATGTCATGATAAAACAATAAATGAAATGTTCCTTCAACGCTTAGTCGAATAGAGACCCTATGTCGTAGGTCACACAACAAAAATCCTTCAACTATCAGTTTAACGGAGACCCTATGCTGTAAGTCACACAATAAAAAAATCCTTCAACTATCAGTTGAACGGAGACCTTGTGTTGTAGGTCACACAATAAAAAATCCTTCAACTATCAGTTGAACGGAGACCCTGTGCTATAGGTCACACAATAAATGTTAAAATAAGAAATGATATATTTCTTCGACTCTCGGTCGAATGGAGACCCTGTGATGTATGTCACACAATACATGTCATAATAAAATAATAAATGAAATGTTTCTTCGACTCTTAGTCGAATAGAGACCCTATGTCGTAGGTCACACAATAAAAATCCTTCAGCTATCAGTTGAATGGAGACCCTATGTTGTAGGTCACACAATAAATGTTAAAAAAACAAACGATATATTCATTTGACTCTCTGTCAAATGGAGACCCTGTGCTGTAGGTCACACAATAAATGTCATGATAAAATAATAAATGAAATGTTCCTTCGACTCTTAATCGAATAGAGACCCTATGTTGTAGGTCACACAATAGCTATTTGACTTTTAGTCAAATGGGAACCCTGTGCTGTAGGTCACATAATAAAACGTATTTCGTTAGAAATAAGATAATGATGAATATTTTGCTCGGTTTTCCTTTGAAGCAGAGACATTGTGCTGTAGGTCACACAATAACTGTTATGATAAAATGTAACGTGAATGTAATGTCGTGTAGTTTCGACCATTGATCGAGTAACCTGCGTGGTTAGTTAATTATAGAGATAATTGATGTGTTGACTCTTGGTCAAACGCGAACCTGTATAAAAGGTCAGACAAACTAGTTGGTTTTTTTTTTTTTTTTTTTTGGTTTAAAGTTAGCAATTGTATTGAAAATGGAAATCAAGCACCATACAACCTACAAGCCTAGCACAAGTCCGACCCACCTACTATGTAGGGTTGCCAGCTTATACAGGCCTAGAGTTCACCATTACAACAAACCTCACACAAACCACTAAACATGATATCAAATCTAACCAGCCCAGGGTACATACTGCAATGAACTAAATACAGATTACGACCTGCAATAATGAAAGCTAACTCCTACTACATCAAACTAATGAGAAATAATTTATCTACTCTTGTGCACTTGTGACTTTTCCTGCCTTCAATACGCGCCTGCATATTAGACTTCACCTGCTGTGCCCACATTAAAGCAGATTGCATTTCTGGTCCTCCAGGTCCAGTATAACAGAGCTGCTAGTGCAGCAGCATAAATCTCCCTTCTGAATTTGCTCCCCTTCTTCCTGCTTATCCAGTTGAGCATTCCTTCAATATCAGTAGCAGTTGCCTTGCATCCCAACCATCTTTTCACCTCATTCAGCAGTGAAAGAGATCTAGGACACTCAAAGAATAAGTGCTTATGTCTTTCTTCCTGTTTTTGACAGAAACTACAATCTGCACTCCCTGCTAGGAAATCCATTCTATGTATTCTGTCCTTGGTCAACAGCCTGCCTGCTTGAGCTAGCCATAGGAAGAAGCTGTGCCTGGTCCTGGTAACTTTCCCCCAAATGTGATTTGCATGTCTCAGTTTGGGAAATTCTCCTGCTAGAAAAGTATAGCTACTCTGAACTGTATATTGACCATTAGCTGTCAAGGACCATCTATTACCTGCAGTATAGGTCTGCTGAAACAGGGATTTGTTCTTGTTTATCTTCTGCCATGCCCAGCTGCAGCCAGTGTTAGGGACATATTGCCAAAAATCGTCATTCTTTAAATAAACTCCATTTATCCAGCGCACCCACATATTATCCTTTTTTCCAGCCAAATCCCAAATGTGCTTTCCATTTAAAGCATAGTTGAAATACCTGTAATTCTTAAAATTCAGGCCTCCATGTTTTTTTGGCCTGCAAACTATGTCCCATTCAAAAAGACAACCACCTTTCTTCTGATCAGTACCCCTCCATAAGAATTCTCTACATTTTCTTTCAATTGTCTTGATGATACCAGCAGGCAGAATAGAGATACTGGCCCAATGTACATGCAGAGACATGAGAACAGAGTTAATGAGCTGTGCCCTACCAGCATAAGACAAGCTCCTTGAAGCCCAGATGTGCAGTCTTTTAGTAATCTTTTCCACCAAGCAAGCACACTCCATTTTGTTCCACTTAGAGGGAGAGAGTGGAACACCAAGATACCTCATGGGAAACTCCCCTTCCTGGAACCCAGACAACAATTGGAGCTCCCTCTTAAGTGACTCTTTCACACCAGCAGCATATATATGTGATTTTTCTTTATTAGCTTGCAGCCCTGTCACTTGTGAGAAATAAGAAAAGCATTCCATCACCTTGGTCACAGAGTTTCTATTTGCCCTGCAAAACACCATGAGATCATCTACAAAGCACATATGACTCATTTGGACAGCTTTACACATGGGATGGAACTGGAAACCAGGGGTTTGACTCACAAGTTTCAGAAGACGAGAAAGGAAATCCATCACCAGCACAAAGATCAATGGTGAGACTGGATCCCCCTGCCTTATACCTCTTTTTGCCTCAAAATATCCATTGGATTCTCCATTCAGACTCACATTAAAGCTTGCACTTTGCACACAGGTAAGCAGCCAGTTGCTAAATGTAACAGGGAAACCATAGCTAGTAAACATCTCACACAAAAAATCCCAGTGTATAGTGTCATATGCCTTTCTCAAGTCTATCTTCATCAAACACCTAGCAGTGGTATTCTTCCTTCTGTAATGTCTAATTAAATCCTGACATATCATAATGTTGTGCACTATGGACCTATTTGCAACAAAAGCTCCTTGATTCAAGGAAACTAAACCAGGTAACACTTGAGCTAGTCTATTGCATAATACTTTTGAAATGCATTTATATAATGTGTTGCAGCAAGCTATGGGACGAAAATCAGATGCATATTCTGGATTTTGTACCTTGGGCACCAAACAGATGGTGGTTGTATTGAGCTGCTTCAACATTTTCCCATGAGTTGAAGAAGTCTTGCACAGCATTACAGACATCTTCACCAACAATATCCCATGCATCCTTAAAAAATCCACTACTGAAGCCATCTGGCCCAGGGCTCTTGTTGCAATCAATTGAGAACAGTGCAACTTTGATTTCTTTGTGACTGATGGGAGCTATCAATTGCAATTGTTGTTCAATTGATAAAACATTTCCAGCTTTAAATATGAAGTCAGCTGCAGGCACCCTTGTAGTTTCCTTTACACCAAGCATCCCCTTGTAAAAGGAAATGAATTCAGCAAACACCTGATCATTTTCAGTGATGATCTCCCCATTTGTCTTCTTCAAACTGGAAACCCTATTCCTCTGTGTTCTGTGTTTCAGTATGGCATGAAAGAACTGAGTATTATCATCCCCCAGTTGCACCGATCTCATTTTGCTCTTTTGCTGTAAAAATGATTCAGCAGCAAAATTAATGTCACAAAATTGTTGTCTAGCCACCCCCTCTGCCATCTGCAGCAGTGTATCCCCAGGACAGTTATTTGCACAAGTTTGAGCTGCTTGCAAGGTGTTTCTAGCCTGTTCAACTCTTGAGAGTGTCAGAATACTCTTCTCTATTCAATTTCTTCATAGCATATCTGACTGCCTTGAGCTTATTATAGAGCTGGAACATCTTAGTGCCCTGTGCTTGCTTACTCCAAGCTAGTTTCACCACATGTAAGAAATCAGGATGCCTACTCCACATGTTGAAATATCTGAAATTCCCCCTTTTTTGCTGGCTACATGATGACAGACTGATATGCATAGGGGAATGATCAGAGATCCCCTCTGGCATAAATCTCACAGTACACTGATCAAATTTTTGCACCCATTGAGAGTTTGCAAAAATCCAGTCAATCTTGGAATAAACCCTCACGCCATCTTCATGTCTATTGTTCCATGTGTATTTATGACCTATCCAGCTCACCTCAGTAAGCAAACAATCATCAATGCACTCTTTAAAATCCACTATCTCAGCATAAGTCACAGCTGCCCCTCCTGTTCTATTTTCCTGGCTCAAAACCTTATTGAAGTCCCCTGCAATTATCCATGGCAAGGCACAATTCCCAGCAAAGTCCCTCAAATTCCGCCATAATACCTTCTTGTCTTCTTTGTCATTGAAGCCATACACAATGCTTACAATGAACATCTCCTGGAGCCTAAGATTGGTAACCTGACATGTGACCAGCTGTGCAGAAGAGAAGATCACATTAACAGAAAACTCTTGAGGCAACCACCAAATCCAGATTCTACCCAAATGGTGATCATTTAAATTAATAAATGATTCCCAATCACCTAAAATATTTTTTTTTTCATTTTTCATAATTTACCTGCCTAATTTTGGTTTCAACAAAAGCCACAAAACCAACTTTATTCCTTTTGCAAAAGAGGGCAACCTCCTTTTGCTTATTAGGCCCATTCAGGCCCCTAACATTCCACACCAACATGCTATCCATGACCATCAGGAGGTATAATCTTATCACCTCCATGTTGATCAACCTCATTTTCCACAGGTTCCTCCATGTTGAGGATGCTGAAGAAGTTATGGATAGGGGTAGCCTCCCCTCCAGTTTGCTGTGCAGTCTCAGGATTGGTGATTGTTGGAGTAGGTCTTAGCTGGCCTTCAAACTGTCTTTCTGCTCTACCTCTGTCCCCAGCGTACCTTCCTCCCAATCTGCCCCTGCCTCTGCCCACAGGCTGCCAATCTCTCTGCCTTTGTTGCTGAACATTACCCCCCCTGATCTTGCTGTCTAGTCCTTACCATTTGCTGTACTGGCTGGACTGGTTGTACAGGCTGCACATTTGTGGTCTGTGGTATCCCAGTGCCTAGCCTTTTCTTGCAATTCTCCTCAACATGACCATACTGATTACAGAACTTGCACATTGTTGGTTTCCAGTCATAATCAACACATTGCTCCACCACATTGCCCCTTTCATTTTTAAAATAGACTTTATCTGGAAATTCTGAGTCTGTATCTACCTCAATCAGTACACGAGCAAAATTGATTCCCACCTTCATTTTTGTGTTCTTATCAGCCATCATAGGGCGCCCTATGAGGCTTGACACCTTACTCAATCCTGTTGCATTCCAGTATTTGATGTCCAGGCCTGGGAATTTCACCCAAATGGGGACAGAATACAGAACCTCCTTCGCATAATTAGTTCTAGTAGACCAGGGTCTCACAATAAGTGGTTTATTGTCAAAATGAAATATACCCTCTTGTAATATGGCATCTCTTTGTTCCATTGTATCAAATCGAACTAGAACAATCCCATTATTCATCATGGCTATCTTTCTCATGCCTTTATTGGCCCAGATTCTCCTTAAGAAGCCACTAAACACACTAACAGGAGGTCTAGCACCCAATACATAACAAACTAAAGCTTGGCTCCAATATTCTATTTTAGATTTTATGTCATCCAAATGAATTTCCCCAATTCTTTTACCACCACCAACAACGTGTTCAACACATTCAAGCCTAAAACCAGCATTTTTCAATTTTGAAATATCAAAATTATCCCAAGCTGAAGGATTACTTTGTTCTGAATCTGCTTTTTCTACTGCTGCGACTTCATCCGCCCATGAACCCCTTGATTTTGCTTGCTCTTGTAATTGGGATAGCCATGAATTGATTTTCTCCCTCGCCAGTTCAATTTGTTGTACCGAGCCATTTTCAACACCAGGGGTCAGTATATCAGAAGCATTGAGTTCATCAGCCAGGTTTTGTACCATTCGATCAAGATTGGGTCTCTCAGAACTTTGTAGATTATCTGGAATCTGCATCTCACTAATTGGATTGTGCTTCCCACCCTTATCATTACCCAAACCCTCCTACTCTTCGTCTCTTGTTGATTTTGTTTTCCTCACCATGAAAACTCAGAGCAAGTTAGCAGGTAGCTAGCGTGCGCTGCCGGAGAGAAAACGGAATTCTAGAGAGAGAAAGCATTCTAGCGTGCGATAAAAAAACTAGTTGGTTTAACCAGCCACATACGTAAACATTCATTTGAATATGACTGTAATCAATGCGATAATCAGAAAATACGCGACTCTTTTTAAAAAAGTGTTCTATGGGACACACCTACGTCTTAAGACCTTAAAAGATATGGGACAAAACCCTAAGTATTAGACCCAACTAGTAAAGAAAGTTTAGGAACTCACCCAATCAAATGATGATGCAAAAGTCTCATGATATGCAAATCAATTCATTCAAATATTATGCCATGTAAATGATCATGTGGATGTCATGAGACTCAATGAAATGGAATGATATCTAGGCCTAAAACTCCATGCAACCTATATATGAATGATGATGCAAATGACCTGACATATGTAATGCTAAAATGTATGCCTAACAGACAATACTCCAAGGGGAAAAAAATGAGAGATTGTTTATTATTGTTTATTTAGTTTTAGAAAGGAGAGTGCCCCTCATAATTCTTGCAATAAGTATGCTCTAGAAATGTCTTCATGTAATAGGCAAAGCCTCAATTGCAACCAAGCTCGTTGAAGAAACTTCCTTATGTAGATGAGACCCAAAGTCTTCAAATGCTTTTCACCAGAATTGGGGGAAACAAAAGCCCCCAGTGTGGATTAAGGTTTTCTCTAATGATGGTGAATCTTCAATGATATCAAGAGTGGCGAACATTCAGATGGATTCATAGGTCCAAGAGATGACAGTTGCAAAGCCACGAGTTGCGAGTATAGAGCCAAAGCAAAGTGGAGAATTCTGGATAGAGATGTGGTATTATGAAAGAATTGAGCTTAAGTGCTAAAAATAAAAAACAACGGAATGTTTTGTGATGGGAAGAAGATGATGAAGGTAATTCAAACTCGACTCCAAATCTTGAGCTCTAAAATGGGCCAAAAATCACGGAAATTTTAAAACCCTTAGAATTCTGAGTTGCCATATGAAAAGTGATTGTTTAGAACCTTTGATTATCACATGTGAAATGTGATAATTTTAACGGGTCGGGCCTCCAAAGAGGTTACCTACGTATCCTTGCGAAATCAGGCCAAAACGTAGTTCGGGGACCACAGATTTTAATGCCCTAACTTTTGCATGAGTCATTGTCTTGGGAGATCCACCCAGCGGGCTTGCCATTTTTGCCTAAGCCATTAAATGAATATGCTTAGCGCGCTTTTTTTCTTTTCTTTTTATTTTTTATTTTTATGCCCTAATTTTGCCTAGGCCGCCCTCTCCGGTTTTCAACCCAGCGGCTCTTCTTTATTTTTTTTTAAAGTGAACACACATCTTTGAAGGGTCATACCTCTAAGAGGTCTTTTGGGTTGTAATGTTTGGCCAAGGTGATGGTTGCCAAAGAAGGGATAATAAGGCTCAAAAACCCATAAAAAACCCCAGTGTGCTGGGTGTCACTTTGTGGTAAGGAAACTCTCTTCTTATTTTCAAACACTTGAGATTTTTTTTTTCTTCTTTTTTTTGGAAGTGTTTGTATTTGTTAGCACTTGCTCTTCGAGCTTTTTCTCCTTTTAGGTAGTGGAATTCTCCTCACCAATTTGTGATTTTAGTGACACTCAAGGATGATGCACAGTTCCCATATCCAAGGTTAGGATAAATGTGGTTTAAGAAAGAAAGTGGATTGTGTTTGTTGGCTCAAATGGGCTCCAAGTGGTAACTTTTATTATTGTAGGTGAAAGGATAATAATATAGGGTGTCAAATGAATGCCTCATGTCCTCGGTACGACTTTAGGATGTGTGTCCCTTTTTTTTATATTTATTGGTCCTTCTCAATTAGTCTCTGAAGTTAAGGTCCATTGCATTGTTCAATAAGATTTAGCAACTCGGGTTCATCATTGGATTTCCAAGTTAGATATTCCATTGAGAAAAGAAAGAGATAAATAAAAGCTTATTTTATTCAATGCAAAATGAAGCATTTCAATGCTCAAAAGGGATCCTAAGACAAGATTTGGACTCGACAAAAGAAAGAAAATGCGAGGAACTCTCCACCTTAGCCTAAAACTCTATGACTCAAGATTGTTGGTGTCTATGTGGACGACTCCATCATCAATCAAATCTTGAATCTTTCGCTTCAAATGCATGCAATCTTCCGTGTGATGACTATTTCCTTCATGGTATGTGCAATAGGCTATAGGATTCCAATTCTTACCTCCACTATTGGGCTTTGGGTCTAGTACAGGATTGATGACCATATTGTATCCTTCTTTGTCGATAATTTTATAGGTTTGATCTTCCTCGTTTTTGACTTTATTTCCTCGATTGGAGTATCCTCTATTGTTGGAGAAATTCTTGACTTCATTGTTGCCTACGGGTTGTGCATAGGTGTTCATGGCTTGATCTTGTGTGAGTGTCCTTTAGGACCTTTCCATAGTGACATTAAATTCATTTCCTCGATTGGAGGATCCTTCCTTGTAGGAGAAACTCTTAACTTCATTGTTGCCTACGTTATTGGGTTGTGCATAGGCCGCATTGATGACTTGATCTTGTGTGAATGTCCTTTTGCACCTTTCCATAGTGGCATTAACTTCATTTCCTCGATTGGAGGTGCTTCCTTTGTGGGAAGGCATAGTGTCTATAAGATCTTGGATCTTATTTTTCAAGGTCCAACATCTTTCGGTGTCATGTCCTTTTCCTCTGTGGAATTTGCAGTATAATGAAGGGTTCCATGATGGGCTTCTCTTCTCTACATCTGAGTCTGGAGTTGGACCCATTAGAGTGAGGTGATTGTTCTTGACTAATTTGCCTTGTGCTTTGGTATAAGTCATATTTAAGGGTGTGTATGGTCTTTGAGTTCGCTTGTCATAAAGCGTCTTGACCTCATTATCTTTGTTGAAAGAGCTTCCCGCATGGGGATTATTCTTGTCTACATTTGGTGGTTGCAGAATGTCTTTGTTCATGAGCTTCTCGAGAGTAGTGGAGAGGCTCATGGGTAATGGTTGCAGAACTTGCTTGACTAACTGACGAATAACTTGAGGATTTTGTTTGATGGGGTTCTCCTTTTTGGGATTCTCGTCTTGATCATTAGACTCTAGTATGGAGTATGTGCTTATTCTACCTCCTTCTTTGGCCAACATTTCAATACCAGTTAACTTGTCATTCATGCCTTTTAGTTCCTTGAGAATTTCGACTAGGAGCTCTTCGATAGTCCTCTTTGGTGTAGACATGGTGATTGGTTTCGGTGCTTAGCTAAAACCTTGAGCTTATCCAAGCTGGACATGATGATTGACTTAATGAGGGACACTGGGAAAGAAAATTTGAAATAAGATTCTTGGAAATAACACACTCTTAATTACCCTTGGAGTCTTATCGTGCAAGTCTATAATGGACGTGAAATAATGACAAATCTAGATACAATGCGGCCTAAGATGAATGCAACTTTTTCATACATGCAAATCCTAGAATGATGTAGACGAGTGGTTCAAATGCATGATATGCAAACACTCTAGAATGATCAAGACATGTATGCCATGAAAACATATATGAGGAAATGACCTACTATGACTATTCATGCAATCTAAATGTCCTATATGATATGCAACATGTGTGATCAACACTCAACAAGTAGAGCTACCCATCTATAGTAAATGGGTGTTCTAGAATGAAGAATGATGCAATGTAGAATATTCTATATGTCCTAGCATGGAGCTTTTGGAATGAGATGCAATGTAATGATTTTTTTTTAGAAAGAAAGAAAATATGGGAAATTAATCTAGAATGATTCCTCAACAAAGTTGCCATAATATACAAGTAACATGTTTAGGCCAAAGATCCATGACTCAATAAAAGGAAAATACGGAGACTCTTAACTTAAAGACAAGGAAAGGGGAATATTTTCGACTCTTAATAAAGAAAATATGTGCTATTGACTAAGAAAAAGGGAGATTGACCCTAGACTCAAATTGGGATAAAATAAAACATTGTACTCTTGACTAAGGGAATGGAATTTTTTTTATTTTAGACTCAAATTGGTATAAAATAAAAAGTTATACTCTTAACTAAGGAAAGGGAAAGATTTTATTCTAGACTCAAATTGGGATAAAATAAAATATGATACTCTTGACTAAGGAAAGGGGAAAACTTTATTCTAGACTTAAATTGGGATAAAATAAATAATCATACTCTAGACTAAGGAAAGGGAAAAACTTTATTCTAGACTCAAATTGGGATAAAATAAAAGATTGTACTCTTGACTAAGGAAATGGGAGATTTTATTCTAGACTCAAATTGGGATAAACTAATATATTGTATTCTTGATTAAGGAAATGAGAAATTTTATTCTAGTCTCAAATTGGGATAAAATAAACTATTATACTCTTGACTAAGAAAAGAGAAAGACTTTATTCTAGACTCCAATTGGGATAAAATAAAATATATTACTCTTGACTAAGGAAAGGGGAGATTTTATTCTAGACTCAAATTGGGATAAAGTAAAAGATTATACTCTTAACTAAGAAAAGAGGAAGACTTTATTGTAGACTGAAATTGGGATAAAATAAAATATTACACTCTTGTCTAAGAAAAGGGAAAGATTTTATTCTAGAGTAAAAATTTGGGATAAAATAAAAAAATATTATACTCTTGACTAAGAAAAGAGGAAGACTTTATTCTAGACTCAAATTGGGATAAAATTTTCCTAAAATAAAATATAATATTCTTGACTAAGGAAAGGGGAAGATTTTATTCTACACTCAAAGATTGGGATAAAATAAAAGATATTACTCTTGACTAAGGAAATGAGAGATCTTATTCTAGACTCAAATTGGGATAAAATAAATGATCATACTCTTGACAAAGGAAAGGGAAAGACTTTATTCTAGACTCAAATTGGTAAAAAATAAAATATTAAACTCTTGACTAAGAAAAGGGAAAGAGTTTATTCTAAACTCAAATTGGGATAAAATAAAATATTATACTGATCTTAACTAAGGAAAAGGGAAGATTTTATTATAGACTCAAAAATTGGGATAAAATAAAAGATATTACTCTTGACTAAGGAAAGAGGAGATTTTATTCTAGACTCAAATTGCGATAAAAATAAAAGATTATACTCTTGACTAAGAAAAGACTGACTCTTTATTTTATTTGGGATCTTTTGGCTAAAACCCATTACTTGGACGGGAAGGAAAAAATTAAGGAAAATATTTTCTCCTAAGGCAACAAGCATCCTAGGTATCATTCATGGAATATTATTTTATAAAATCAAAATATTCTAGACTCGATCTTAGGCATAGAAGATTAAGCAAAGATCACGTTCACGTTAGGGCAAACAACACATTCACGCAAAGATCTAGCATGGACATGGGACCGAGTTTCAAGCTTAAAACATTGGTTCTAGTTCATGCAATTGGGTAGGCTCAAGGGTTTTGGTCAAAAAGGACTCACGATCAAGAATGTACAATAATCCGCGGGATGCGCGACAATATGATGCATTCTTGTTATCCTACTCGTCGAATGGACGATTGCGTAGGAAGGTACATGAGGTGGGGGATCCATGTTTCTTGGCAAAGAGAAATCGAATGGATTCCCACCAAGGCACTTCACCACACTCCAAGGGCTAAAAACTGGTTAGAACTTGTTAAAACAAGCTCAGAAGTCGCGCAAGCGCATGCAAATGAATGTATGAATGCAAAGCTAACAATTCATATGAGCAATAATGACAAGGTCATGAACAATGCAATTTTAACAATAATCAAGATCAAATTTCAAGTTACACCCTCTTAATAAATCCCCAGCGGAGTAGCAGTGTAAACACCAGGGTTTGAATCTTACTCCCCTTCTCTTGGGTGTTTAGGATAATTGAAGAGTCGCCACCAAATTTTAAAGAAAACACTTGGAAACCAATAAAGAACCCAAATAAAAAGTCTAGAAAGACTCCAACCTTTAATGCACCCCAATCCTGATTGGGGATAAATTGACTCTAATGACCCAAAGGACCAAAGACGACTTCGGGGGTGTAGGTACGAATTGGGAAGGTGTTAGGCACCCAATTACGCTCGTTATGCAAACGGCCTCTACTAATTGATCTTGATTAATAATTAAAGTTGCACGGTTCCAAACAAATCCGGTCGTCCAATTCTTAGAATTAACTAAGTGGGTTTGAACAACATGAATTATTGCTATTGTTATCGCTTTGCACATGATTTATCCAATTACATGCTATGAATTAATAAAGCGCAAGATTAACCCCATAAAAACACAAGATAATAATATTCTCCAAAACCTACCGTTCTTGCTTAACGCGCCAATTGCCAGCTTGAATTAATAAACAAGTTAATAACTTCACTGGAATTAAACTAAAGCAAAATAAGTAGCTAGTTAATAAAAACATGCTTCTCATGCAATAATTATAACTAATAAGAAAATTAATCTAATCATGCTATTAATCTAGTTCTATGCTAGTTTAACTAATCAAACATGTAAATATGCAAAAACATGATTTTTATGCCAAATATGCAATAAATATGAACTAAACTATTCTAACATGATTAATATACTAATATTTAAAATAATAATCAAAACATGCAAATTAATCAAGCATAAGCATAATCTAAGTAAAACGTGATCATAAAATGAATGGATTTAAAGAAAATAAACCCTCAGAATGGAGAACTTGGATGTTCACTTATGAACGGCCGAATTCTCAAATATTCTTATTCTTGATTAATGGTAGATGAATTATGTGTTCTCTAGTGAACATAAATGATATTAAAGGTTTATTTGTGGTGGAAGGGATAAAGGATGAGCTTTTGTGGTGGAAGGGATAAAGGATGAGCTTTTGTGGTGCCGGTGGAAGGATGATTAGAGTTGTTTATTTGGTGATGGAGGAAGGAGATAGATGAAGATTGAGAGATTAGGGTGAATTAGAGAGCTCTAGGGTTTAATTTGACCTCTCCATTGTGTTCCTCTTGAAGAAACGAAGGAAAAAGAGTATATATGGAGGTAGGTTTAGGTCTGGGACAGAATTGACAAAAAGGCTGGACAAAATAGTCCCATAGGCGCCTTTCGGGGTGGCCGTTTGGCGTCCAAGTGGCTTTACTAGGCTCCAAGCGGCTACCGTTTGGACTAACGGTCTTTTGTCCCATAACTTTGTGGTATCATATCTTTTGACTCCGATGTCCGTTTGGGACAAGGTAAGGGGTGTTGGAAAGGTTATAGAAAACGGGTATATGATTGTGGTGAAATGAGATGCTTTATTCCAATGATCAAGAGTTCAAACACTTTAGAAATTTTTATAGTCCATGTTATTCCATATCCATCATCATCGGGTTTTTAGTGGGACAGAGACACAATTTGGTGTCTACACCTTCATTAAGTGAATTTAGAGTAAAGACTTCATTGATAATGAATCGGATCCCCCAAAGGACGCGAATATTGAATGCCACTTGCTACATTGAGTTGTCTATATACAGTGGGTATAATATCATTGTATTGTCACTACTACAAAATGAGCCTATGCCAACGCTCGTAAAGTGTTGGATTATGCCCTTAGTGTCGTAGTAGGGAAAATGCGACACTTTCAAGTGCCACCATAGCTAATGTCACCTTAGCTATAAGACACCACTTTTTTGAGATTAGGCGACATTTTTAAAAGTGTTGCTTATTTTAAGAAATAGCGACACTTTTTTGAGATTAGGCGACATTTTTAAAAAGTGTTGCTTATTTAAGAAATAGCGACAGTTTTGAAGGCAACACTTTTTAACACAAAAGCAACACTTTTTTACAATTTTTTTTTATTATGATAAAAGAATCAGATTCGGAAAAAAATAAAATCAAATCAAAACAGCGAGCTGAATATATAGGCCACACTGCTTTTGGCCTACCTAGCTCATTTTACCCTTCCAAGGACACCACCCAATTATTATCCTTGATTACTGCAGAGCATAATAGAACCCGTGACCGCCACCAGCACGCCAACCAACTTTTTGTTGTATATATATATATATATATATATATATATATATATATATATATATATATATATATATATATATATATATATATATATATATATATATATATATATAATTGATCCTTAAATATCTAAATAGTGACCCCAATTTTTTGTGAGTTTGTCTCATACAATACTTTATAGCCCGTAGTACTTTAATTTTGACGTAAAGTTACTATCATTTTTTTTCCTTCTTATATCATCAAAACTACATAATATTCAATAGCCCCCTCCCCCCCCAAAAAAAAAAAAATTTGCACTTCATCTTTGACTTATAATTATGTGCGATATAAAAATAGTTAATTTGGATTTTATTTTGAGGCAGAGCAACTATTATTATTGTTGGTGATGGTCGGTATACCATTTTTCTTTATGCAGATAATACAAATGACAAAGTTAGATGAAGGTTGAACAATATTTCTATAATTTATTAATTTAAAGACGAAAAATGTCACAGTATGTAACTCTGATGCAAATTAGTTTTTTTAATTGGATCATTCATAAGTGTTGTAGAGTCAAAATAATACGCGGCATTTTTAAGTAAGTGCTGGTTTTATCATGTATAGAGGCAACATTTGCTAAAAGTGTTGTCTTTACCTAAACAAAATGGTGACACTTTAGAAAGTATTGCCTTTTATTATAAACAATGCCGACACTTTGAAAAAGTGTTGAATTTCCTTATACAAAGTGGCGACACTTTGAAAAAATGTTGTACTAGACATATATATGCGACACTTTTTTTGATTTCATTCAAAAGCAACATTTTCAAAAGTGTTGCTCGTAAAGTGTTGGCATAAGTCCATTTTGTGGTAGTGTGCAGAATTTGTATCTATAACTGCGGACTTGGGCAAGTTATTTGAGAAATAGTTCTTCTTGTAAACCTAAGGGTTGAGAGAGGGTATGCATACTTAGTAACATTGGAAGTACTTCTTGGGAGTCATCTATACTTCGGGATTGGATCCCATTTTGCTATTATGCAAAGAACTATTGATCCTTTGAATCGACTGCGGTTGGTTTGGCTATCATATGATTCTCTTCTCTCTAATGGCTTGGCTAATGGATAATAATAAATATTTAGATTCATTATTTGGTGGCTTGCTTGTGATGAAAGCATGTTGTTTGGCTTTTAAAATTAAAGCACGTTGTCGTTTACTTATTTAAGTATGAATATCTCATCGAGCATGTTGGCTTAACTTGAAGATTAAACTGGAATGTTTGGTTATCAATTACTCAGCATAGCTGATTGGCTGTTTTTATTTCTATGTGTGTCTGCTGTCCATTTTCTTCAACGGCGGCCTATGATGAACCCATGCGAAGTTCGTATGCATGGGGGAGTAGATTGACAGAATTTGATTAGCTTGTTTGTGGGAGCTAGATGAGGCGACGAAAGAAGATTGTAATCTTCTAAGAACATTTACTATTTTTGTTTAGAGATTGTATTTAATGTATCATTGGGGACTTATTGTAATGTTTATTAATTCCTTTGCTTGGGAATTGATGGTTTAATATTTTATCGTTTAAGGATTATTTGTTTTAAGTTATAATTGAAAGATAGTTATTATTTAATTATCTAGTTTATTTTTGTTTGGGATCTATTTGCCACCAGTTTTTTGGTGTCTGACTTGAATCGGTCGCAGATTAGTCGCAGATCCTGATCTGAGATCGATTTTGAGGGTTCTGCGGCCTAACCCGTCGGTAGCAAATCGAGTGTTTTTTCGTAGTGAAAATTTTGTTTCTTTTAGCCTTGTATTTAATTTGAAGATTAAATACGGCTATAACGCGTTGAATTTTCAATATTTTTCGCTGCAACTCTTGGTTTTAAATTTGGTGGAAATTCGGGGTGTTACATCTAGGTATTAAAATTAGATTCTAATAACTAGTGATGATCAGATTGCAAGATGATCTCTGTACCTGTTTCATAAGTTGGAGACATGGAAAGTCAAGAATCATTTAATTTGCATAGATATGAATTGGGAATTCATGATCGGACAAACCCATTCATGAGAGTTTTTTAGGAACAAATATTCAAATGAAACATATAAAAGCTATTTTGAACCTTTTTTTGTGTGAAAAATAAAGATATATTATTACTCCCAAACAAGGATATACGAGTACAAAGCAGCAAGCTGCACTACAAGAACACCCAGAACAAGCTATCATACTCAAAAGTAGACTAGCAAAATGTTGATAAAAAGAAATACATAGCTGCAACAATAATCACTAGAAAATCAAGTTAGGTAGTTCAAGTGCTGACTAAAGTAGGATTGTATCTTCGGGCTTCTAGCAGCTGCACTTCTGGCATGAACTGCATAAACAACTTGTTTAGCAATGCTTGTCAAGTCATTTCTCTACTCCTAGAAAATTCTGCTATTTCTCTCCCTCCACACATAGTACACAACATCTGAGAAGATAGCTGTGTGTGCAGTAGCCTTGGCTTGCCTTCCTCTAGCAACTAAGCTAGCTTGCTGAATCCAAGCTTCCCAGGTAGTGAATGTCATAGGAACTTGTAGCCATCTCAGCAGTTTGCACCATAATTGCTTGGTGAATTCACACTCAAAAAATAGATGTGGCAGAGTTTCCTTATTCTGTTTACACAGACTACAGATGCTTGGCCCCTGGACTCCAATCTTGTGCAGATTCTTCCATGTAGGTAGCCTATGTAACACACAGAGCCAGAGGATAAATCTCCATTTGGGAACAGTTAAAGGACACCAAACAAAGTTTGGACCAAGGTTTCCTCTCTACATCAGGAAGTAGGGACTTGTAGACATTCCCCATCTTGTACTTCACATGAACCCGATTTAATACACTAGCATCTAACTCAGCTCTCAAGTCAAAAAGTTTCTTAATAACCCACGAAGTTTGAGCATGTTTTGAAGCAGACCAGAAAGAACCATGCTTCATATAGTAAGCATGAATCCATCTAACCCACAACTTCTCATGATGATGCTGAACATCTCAAAGGAGCTTACCCATGGCTGCCTTATTCCATAGTGTCAGGTCAAAAATACCTAGACCACCCTGCTTTGGAGGCTTGCATAGTGTAGACCAGGAAACCAGAGCCTTGCTGCTATGATCTGATAAACCTGTCCACAAAAATCTTCTGCAAAGTTGCTCAATTTTATGGATTACAGATACAGACAGATTGAAAAACTAGGTCCAAAAAATATTCCTAGCAAATAGAACATATTTGAGCAATTGTAGCCATCCTGCATAAGAGAGAAATTTAGTTGTCCATGATTGAATTTTGCTTGTGATTCTCTGAATTAGAAGGTCATAGAAACTGATATGCAACCTCTTTGAAGTAAGACGAATACCAAGATATCTGAATGGAAGCTCTCTAGTTTGCATCCCCAAACAGTTAGTGATAGTTCTTTGTTCACTTCATCAACTCCTCCAAAATATATCTCAAATTTCTGAGTATTAGCACATAGCCCAGAGCAATCAGAAAACATCTGGAATTGATGAAAAGCAGCTGCACAGACACAATATCACCTTTGGAAAATAATAACATATCATATGCAAAAATACTATGCACAAGCTCAAATTTCCTGCACCTAGGGTGGTACTTAAATCCTGGCTTGTTACTGAGTCCCTTCAGGCATCTGAAAATGTAATCCATTGCAATCACTAAAAGATAAAGTGAGATGGGATCACCATGTCTCAAACCTCTCTTACCATCAAAAGGCTGCATAGGCACTCCATTAATGAGGAGGGAATAGCTGACAAAACATATGAACATCATCACCCAGTTCACAAATTTCACAGGAAATTGAAGTCCAAGAAGAACTTGTTCCAGGAAGCACCACTCAAGTGAATCATCTGCTTTCATCAAGTCTACTTTCAAGATGCACCTAGGTGAAATTCCTTTCCTCCCATAGAATTTTATTAACTCATGAGTTAACACAATATTATCACCAATAAATCTGTTCTTGATGAATGCAGACTATCCATGACTAATAATGGAATCCAACACACTACTCAACCTATTAGCCAGAGTTTTGAATAATATTTTGTAAAAATATCGCAGCAAGCAATTGGACAAAAATCACTCACCAACATATGATTCTCCTTCTTAGGAACTAGTGTGACTGAAGTGCAGTTGACAACTTTGAGCATTCTCCCTGAGTGGAAAGTGCTCGGAATGGCTTGAGTAATTTCCTATCCCACATTATCCCAATGCAAAAACCTTTGCAAAATGCAGTTGTGTATCCATCTAGGCCTGGTGCTTTGTCACCATCCGTCTCCTAGAGAGCTTTTTTAATTTCCTTTTCAGACAAAAGGTTCACAAAGACTAATCTGCTTTTGAACAGACAAAACATGTCCATTAGCAATCACTTGTGGATTAATAGCGGGTAGCTCCTCACCTGCAGATCCCATGAGCCCTTGGAAAAAATTAGTAAACTCCTCCTGAACTTCCTGTCGCTCAGTGAGGTGCAGCCCTGCAGCATTATGAATTAGATAATCCTATTCATAGCTCTTCTAGCCTTCACACAAGCATGGAAGTAGCTAGTGTATGAACCACCTATCTGCATCCAGGTAATTCTAGATTTCTGTCTAATAAAATTCTCCTCCAGATGTAACATATTCTCATACTTGCCAGTAGCCAGTTTCTCCCGACGGATCAGCTCAGAATTGAATAAATCATTCTTAAGTGCAGATTGGACTTGCTCAAGGTTAGTTCTTGCTTCAGTGACTTTCTGACCTATTAACACCCCGGATTTCGGGACCAATAAAAACTTTTATAAATCAATAATATTTACAATAGCGGAAGACTTCTATACAAAATACAGGGCATTATCGCCACACTCACTCCAACGAATGAGGGCAAGGCTAAACGGTACAACTCTCAACAACTCAATAGTACAATAAATGACTATTCATTACAAATGATGAACACAAAATATATAAGACCAACTTCTTGGTAGCTCTATCCGATCGTCCAAACTTGATATTCAATACAGCCTATGAGCCAATCACCAATCTACTCCCCCATGCAAACGAATTTCACATAGGTTAATCATAGGTCCACCATTAAAGAGAAATGGACAACAAACACACGTAGCACAAAAGCAACCAGTCAGCAAAGCTGAGTAACTCAACATTTCATCAAACAATATACGACTTCGTAATTTCATATGAACATATTAAAAAGCTTTAAGTGCAATTGTGTCACATAGTCAATACACAACTTAGATCTTCTTAGACCTTACACTCAATCCCAAAGGATATAACTATAACGTCTCAAATCCCAAATGCTCTTGAATACCACTTTGCTAATCACTCAATTAGCCCAAAACTTGTGCAATTTGCTCTTAGTCATTAACTCCTAGCCTTGGACATGAGAAAAGCGAACTAGCGGTAAATTCCGCAAAAGCAATATCAATAACATAACCATAGCAATCACTGGCTCTCAATAATATAGCCATAATAGGCTCTCAATAACATAGCCATCACAGGCTCTCAAAAGTCCACTCTGGACCAACTCATAATCAAATCATTACGAGATTTCAATTTTCATAAAAATAATTGCTCATCACCTAAGACTCAATCTCTTAGGCTGCTCGCCAACATGCCAAGGTCTAAGTAGCTAACAAACCTATTGAGCCTCAAACCAAAATAATTTGTATCAACTCATTCTCAAGTTCATACCTCAATCGATTATCCACCATGGGTTAATTCACAATGATATCCTCAATCACACACCCATTCTGATTTATAACGAAATATAATTCACAAGTTGGCACGGTTTCCTAAAGTATAATATATTCTCGGAATGCACTAACTACCACTCAAATAGTTACCAGAAACTACTCTTTGTACTCATCTAGTCATCTGAACTAGACTAACAAGCATCTATCTTATAAGTATGCTCTTTTGCATTTAATCCATCATCATATCACAATCTAGCTATAAACTCTCATCGAGTTAAACCAAATATTAAGCATCTCAATAAGATGTAAACAATTCATGAATGATAATTTCAATCATGTTCAAGTATCATGCCAAACCAATCAATACATGTAAAAATAGAAACAAACATCTCTAAACAATGACAATGAAGGTTACACATGAATATATACTCAAATAACAGTATCATACGTCTCCAACCGATAAGGATGATGGTTACCTCTCGATTTAATTACCACGAATCGCAAAGAACAAATCTTAAATCTGAAAACAGCAAGCGCAATCTGAAACAAACGCTGGAATGAACCAACAAACGAAGTCGAGATCTTCTAAAATTTGGCATACATGTTGAGAACATACTAAGGTTCAATTCCACTGAACGGTTTGAACAAATAATTTATAGGTTTTGAGATATGGTAGAACAAAGTAGGCGGATCTGAATCTCGCATCAGCACTGCGCTGCAACAAGAGAAAAATGATTTGGGGTATCAAACGATCTCTAACAAGTATGAAACTTTTGCGTCTACTTCTAGACATCTGGTTCTAAAACATATCCGAAATTAAAGTCCACACAATAAGTAGACAAGGAGAAACGGATTTAGGAGTTTTGTGAGACTTGCAAGAGAGAAAACGTGAGTGAGCTTTATGAACACACTAGGGCACGAATGGTGAGGAAAAGAATCAGATTTAGGAGTGTCAAATGTATTTATAAAGGTTATGAATCCTTGACCTAGTAAGAATCCTAATCCAACTAGAATACAACTCAATTAAGGAACTATCACAAGGAAAATATCTTATCATTTTCAAACACCAATTAATAAGGAAATAAATATTCTTTCCTCCAAATATGCATATTCCAAATCAGCTAATCACATTTTTGAATATAATAAATATTATAAATATTCGGGGTATTACATTCTACCCTCCTTAAAAAGATTTTTGGCCTCGAAAATCATTAAGCAACAACTAGGACATAAAAGTCCGATCTTGGGCCGTTGGGTTATGAGCCACTAAAGATAAAATTCACGTAAGACAGATTGGCATATAAGCACAACAAAGAGAAATGCGAGCATATGAACGAAGATGCATGCGTTAAACCCAAAAGTAACCCGTTCTGATACCATTTGTATCAGAGTCAACTCTAAACAACTTTCTCCACTTTACTAAAAACAACGCAAGCATATGAAGATACTTACGTTACACCCAAAACCAAAACCGCTCTGATACCATTTGTAACACCCCGGATTTTGGGACCAATAAAAACTTTTATAAATCAATAATTTTTACAACAGCGGAAGATTTCTATACAAAATCCAGGGCATTATCGCCACACTCACTTCAACGAATTAGTGCAAGGCTAAACGGTACAACTCTCAACAACTCAATAGTACAATAAATGACTATTCATTACAAATGATGAACACAAAATATACAAGATCAGCTTCTTGGTAGCTCTATCCGATCGTCCAAACATGATCTTCAATGCAGCCTATGAGGCAATCACCAATCTACTCCCCCATGCAAACGAATTTCGCATAGGTTCATCATAGGTCCACCATTGAAGAGAAATAGACAACAAACACACGTAGCACAAAAGCAACCAGTCAGCAAAGCTGAGTAACTCAACATTTCATCGAACAATATACGAATTCATAATTTCATATGAATATATTAAAAAGCTTTTAAGTGTAATTGTGTCACATAGTCAATACATAACTTAGATCTTCTTAGACCTTACACTCAATCCCAAAGGATATAACTATAACGTCTCAAATCCCAAATGCTCTTGAATACCACTTTGCTAATCACTCAATTAGCCCAAAACTTGTGCCATTTGCTCTTGGTCATTAACTCCTAGCCTTGGACATGAGGAAAGCGAACTGGCGGTAAATTCCACAAAATCAATATCAATAACATAACCATAGCCATAACAGGCTCTCAATAACATAGCCATAATAGGCTCTCAATAACATAGCCATCACAGGCTCTCAAAAGTCCACTCTGGACCAACTCATAATCAAATCATTGCGAGATTCCAATTTTCATGAAAATAATTGCTCATCACCTAAGAGTCAATCTCTTAGGCTGCTCGCCAACATGCCAAGGTCTAAGTAGCTAACATTTCTATTGAGCCTCAAACCAAAATAAATTGTATCAACTCATTCTCAAGTTCATTCCTCAATCGATTACCCACCATGGGTTAATTCACAATGATATCCTCAATCACACACCCATTCGGGTTTTTAACGAAATATAATTCACAAGTTGGCACAGTTTCCCAAAACTTAATATATTCTTGGAAAGCACTAACTACCACTCAACTAGTTACCAGAAACTACTCTTAGTGTACTCATCTAGTCATCTGAACTAGAGTAACAAGCATCTATCTTAAAAGTATGCTCCTTTGCATTTAATCCATCATCATATCACAATCTAGCTATAAACTCTCATCGAGTTAAACCACATATTAAGCATCTCAATAAGATGTAAAGAATTCATGAACAATAATTTCAATCATGTTCAAGTATCATGCCAAACCAATCAATACATGTAAAAATAGAAACAAACATCTCTAAACAATGACAATGAAGGTTACATAGGAATAAACACTCAAATAACAGTATCATACATCTCCAACCGATAAGAATGATGGTTACCTCTCGATTCAATTACCACGAATCGCAAAGAACAAATCTTAAATCTGAAAACAGCATGCGCAATCTGAAATTTGGCATACATGCTGAGGACATACTAAGGTTCAATTCACAGAACGGTTTGAACCAATAATGTGCAGGTTTTCAGATATGGTAGAACAAAGTATGCGGATCTGAATCTCGCATCAGCACTGCGCTGCTTCAAGAGAAAAATGATATGGGGTATCAAATGATCTCTAAAAATTATGAAACTTTCACGTCTACTTCTAGACATCTAGTTCTAATCCATATCCAAATTCAAGTCCACACGATAAGTAGACAAGGAGAAACGGATTTTTCAATCCTACCGTGTGTGCTGGACAACTTTTAGGGTTTTTGTGAGAATTGCAAGAGAGAAAACGTGAGTGAACTTTATGAACACCCTAGGGCACGAATGGTGTGGAAAAGAATCAGATTTAAGAGTATTAAAGGTATTTATAAAGTTTAGGAATCCTTAACCTAGTTAGAATCCTAATCCAACTAGAATACAACTAAATTAAGGAACTATAACAAGGAAAATATCTTTTCCTTTTCAAACACCAATTAATAAGGAAATAAATATTGATAAATATTCTTTCCTCCAAATATGCATATTCCAAATCAGATAATCACAGTTTTGAATATAATAAATATTATAAATATTCGGGGTATTACACCTATATTAGAGTAATATAAGTCAAATTTCTTCAGAAGAAACTTCAAGTTCTTGCGCTTCTTAATGACTTTGAACATATTAGACCCAGCACCCTCATATTGCCATCCCTCTCTAATAATGGACTCAAAAGATTCATGCTTAATCCAAGCATTAAAAAACCCTATTTTTCCAGAGTTATCATCTTGTTTGAAATGCACAACAGCAGGGGAAGGATCAGACAAAGAAGGGACCAGAAATTCCACCTCTATAGTAGGATACTCAGCAAAGCAGATACCATTCCCAAGAACTCTATCCAGTCTACTATACACTCTATCTACAACATTTTGTTTATTGCACCATGTGAATTCAGACCCTGTGCTATCTTCCAAGCCCAATGAGGAGCAGAGCAACTGTAGCTCATCATTCCCAGAGAACCTATTCCTAGTCTGCAGTCTCTCAGTCAAATGAAGAATAGAGTTGAAGTCCCCTCCTAGGATCCAAGGATCAATGATTGAAGCACCAAAATTAATTATTTCCTGCCAACAACTCTCTTAGGAATAACACAGTCTCTAGCCTAAAAAGTAGTAACAAAGAAACTCTCACTAGTCATCAGCTCAACTTTACAATGAATAAGTTGATCAGTGACTTTCTCAACAGTAACATCATGTACAGCAGGATCCCAAGCAAGTAAAATCCTACCATTAGTAGCTTGACAATGATTGCTAATATAAGACCAAGCATGCATCAAATGAGCAGCAACTTTACTAAGCTTAGCAAATTTCACTCTAGTTTCAATTAAAGAAGCTAAGGAAATTTTATGTTTCACAATAAATTTCTTCACCTCTCTCTGCTTCAAGGGTTTATTATTAATACTCCTCACATTCCAGAAAATGAGATTCATTGGGGATTATTAGGGTCAGGAGGTCTCCCCTCCCCTTCCTTGCTCCTCCCACTGATCAGATTCACACCAGCATTATTAGTACTAAAAGCAATGGCAGGACCCTACAAGACAACTGAGATGCCTTGACATGTGCTAGTCTCAGGAGCAGCTATGTTAGCTTCCTGATCCAGTAGCACAGCAAAAAAAATTCCAGTTAGAACTTCTCTTTGAGACTTCTCCACACTCTCCCATCGCTGTTCTTCAACAGGTTTTGAGTAGTCTACTTGCTGAAAAATGAAGAACTTCATTCTCCTCATCTAGAAAGTGTAGACACCCTAATCGGTTCTCATCCCCTGGCACCGCAAAGCCCGACGATGATAGTAATGGAATAACATGGACGTAAGTAGAAAAGGACATTGCTCGAAAATCAAGACCAAATTCCTTGAAACCTCAGTCTTTGGATAGACCTTGTTATAAGGATTCCAACGCCTTTGACCTTGCCTCATTCATGCTCCCGGATCAAGAGATATCGCGTCTTAAAGATTTGGGTCAAAATCGCTCAATCCCGACCCCCCCGGTCAGCCCAAGGGAAATTTTGTAATTCACTGAGCACAAAATGTCAAAAAAACCCTAGCCACGCGCGCGCCTCCGGGTCTAGCCAGGCGGCACACACGTGATAGCGAGGGACTTTAGGGCAGCCGCTTGGCCCCGAGGCAGGCCGCTGGGCCTGTTTTTAGGCTGGGCCGAGTTTCGACGCCGGGTTTGCAGTCCTAGGCCCCTAATTTCGTCCCCTAACTCTATAAATACCCCCTTTCACCCTCTTTTGAGCGAGGTTGGTCAGTTTATAACTTTGAGAGCAATTTAAGAGCACAAATAACCCAAATCAAAGAGAATTCTGATTTTGAAGACTCAAGCAAGCCATTGCACCCAACCTAGCACCCAAGATTGAAGAGCATTTCCGATTCTACTTGTCCTCTTCGAATAGAACGTCCAGGTTAACCATCCTGAGGGCCTAAATCTTTTATTAAATCTCTTCTTTATTGTTTATAATCATGTTTTATCTAGCTTTTGATTATGGTTGAATAATTATGCATGCTTTGACTCTTGTAAATAGTTATGCATGTTAGTTTAATTTAAAGTTTACATCTTTTTTTTAGTTTATGCAAGTTTGCATCTTTTTATTGTTTGTGCATGCATGTAGCAACCTCCTAGGTTTATTTTAGCATAAAGTTAATATTTTTGCATTGTTCTTCTGATGAAGTTACTAACAAATTTATTGATGTGCATATGCAATGCTTGGCGCGTTTAGCAAAGTGCGGTAGGTTGGAGCGTTAAATTATTGCTCTTATCTCTTATTTGTGTTTGATAAATAGTATGCATGCAAATTGGATAATATGTGCAAAGTGATAACGGTAGGTAATTTGGTTGTCTTTAACCCGCCTAGCTAATTTTAGAACCTTGGACGACCGGATTTATATGGAATCATATAGCATAAATAAATGTTTGACATGGATAGGCTTAGTAGAGGCCGTTAATTCGGGCGATTTAGATGAGATTCGTTTTGTTTATTTCGTACCTACACCCCCAAACTCAATATTTAGCCCCATGGGAATGAGTCAATTCTCAATAGGAATTGGGTGCACTTTTTGATGGTTTCCAATTGTTTCCTAAAAATTGGTGGCGGCTTCATTGCTTGCAAATTGTTATTCCCCGTTATAATTGAATTTAAATTGCATATTGCGTATTATTTAAGAACCATTAATTTCCAACTAAATACTTCAAATAGGCGCCGAAAGGGCGAGGGTTCTTACAGTGGCGACTTCACTGGGGACAATTAACAAGAGGGTGTAATTCGAACACCTATCCATGTCAATAATTCATTTTAGCTATTTGGTTCAATTACCTTATGTGTTTATATTTTTCGCTTTGCATCCATATCATTCATATTGCATGCGTTATCATTGCAAGATGTCAAAAGATATCACCACACCACAAACAGGAATTACCTTTTGGAGCATTGTCTATGACTTAGGCCGGTGACCCACTAGGTCCGAATTACCTTTGCACATAGTCGTGTTCCACCCCATGGCATTTACATGTTTCCATTCGAGAAATGTAAAACGGTACGTTTAGTTTTACTATGCATCCCATAGATGACGAAACGCATCCGGTCGTGGGTTACCTTATCCAACCATAAATTGTGCCAAGCTACTGCATTTAGTCCCATAGTCCATATCAAGGTGCTAATTGATTTACCTGCTATATTGTGGTTGATTGTTTCCTTTCTATGTGATTAGTTTCCATAGAATATGAGGACTAGATCCCCCCTTAGGATTTTCTTGAGTCCAGCTTTGGGAAGGATTCCCTTTTGTGTGCTTGTGCGTTTTGTCAGGTTTACAAATAGAGTCTAGGATCTTTTCCTTTTAGGAAATATAATCCATGTATGACTCTGATGATGCTAGTGACCATATTAAGGAGATATTCTTTTCCATATGAATTAGATTGCGTGCAAATAATAATTTTCCGTCAATGATCTTTCACAAAATAAAAAAGAGTCTTACTTTATTCCCTTAAAGCAAGTCAATAGTATATTTTCCTTTCTTAAATTCGGGAATTATATCCCATAAGCAAGTCTGTAACATCCCGAATTCACAACGATTTCCTGGGAACTATCGACGTCGTTGTGCACGACTCGACACCGCTGAACCTTCTCGAACCCTAGGGGGTGTCACTGCAACATTTATCACTAAGGAGTAAATGCTAAGAAGAAAGAAAGACTACGCATCAAAAGGAGCTTACTAAGGAACTAAACAAACTAAACAATTAATATCAGAGTTGTCTATATAGTGAGCTAAAACCCATTAATCCAAATTTATTACAACTTGCCTTCAAAGGGCTAAATCCAACAAAAATAATCCCACGATCTATCTTAACAGAAACAGTTCTATAAACCGACGCCAACTCTACCTTCCAAGTTGTACGTCCGCAATCAACTAAACCTGCACTTTGGTTTCCGTGACGGAAACAAAATACAGAAGAAAAGAAAAGAGACAAAAGAGAAACAAAAATCAGATAAACTGAATAAACGTCATCCGTACCCAGTAAAGGCATTTCGCAAACCTTACCTGAGGTTTTAGAAGAATCATTGAAATTCATTTGCATACGCACGTAAGCATATAATCAAGCATACGCAAAACGACATTCTTTTACATACAATTCTTGTATAGTGATCATACAAAATACGGCATAGACAATCAGTCTTGATTAGAGAGATGAAAGAGAGCGAATAGAACAGCGATTACCCATACTGTTCATCGAAGATACAATCACGCCATGGATTTAATGACTCTAGTGTGCACACTACCTCTAGTACAATTACACGAGCCTAGAGGACTTATTAAATGGGGAATGATCTGTCCCAGATACACTACGAGGTGTCCGTAAGTAACTTGGGAATCACTCATCCCTTGAACTACACCATTAGGTGCAATCCCGATTGCTCGACTACTCCTAGGGATCCATTAGGAGTCTTACTCTCATTTAATTCAATGCACATAATTTGCATTGGTTGACATAAGTGGTACTACGAGACCACGACTTACTAATTCATTTCATGCTCTTGACAATGAATAGTAAATAACGACGATAATGATAATTCAATATGATGAGAATTAAACATGCTTTAATTCAATAACGACGATAATTCAATAATGATGACAAGTAATGTCTAGCACAATTTCGGCAGCACTTCGGCAGGGTAATATGATATCGAAAAATTCACAAATCACCAAATACATTCAGCGATAATATATAGGTGCTTACTAGCACTCAATAATTCCCATACCAATTAGCATATAATTAATAGCATAATAATATTAATAATTCGCTATTCAACAATTGTCCAATAATCATCATATGGACTAATTAATTTCCAAAATATGCTAACATCAACATGCTAATTATAACTCATATTTACAGTAGTGAATCATGCTTAATAACTTCATAATAACGACGATATAATTTAATCATGCTTTGCATATTAAATTCACAACAAATTCCCAATTAGCACATAACACATCAAAATAGTTTTGATGGGGCTTTGGAAGAAGCTAGGCATGAGCGCTTATCACTAATACGCTATCAACAGTAAGTATGCTCCAACCAATCGACAATAATCACGCTTCCTCGTTAGGTCCTAATTAAAAATAATTATCGAATCAGTATTAATTAAATACGAAAATACAAAAAGTAACAAAATCTCAATATAATTTTTTTATTAAATTCCTTGATTTATTTCAACCAATCTAGGCTTTTGAAAATCCGAATTCCGATTCCGAATGAGTGCAGAAAAATAAAAACATTAAATCAAAAAGACTGAAAATCGAATTAATAATTACGAAAAATATAATAACGAAACCCTAACTTCAAAACTAGGTCTAGGACACGGGTACCCATGCATGGGGCCCATGACCCAACCCCACAACACCACCACCACCCACTGGCCACCATGGCCGGTGGTGGTGGTCGCCGGAGCTCCGGCGAAGAGGAGAGAGAACGAGAGTGAAAGAGAGAGACGAACGAGAAAGAGAGCGGGAGAACGAGAGAGAGGGAGTAGGCGGCTGGGCCACCCGCCGGTCACCACCTAGGCGTCAGCTCGGTGACCCGGCGGTGGTCCGACGACCAAGCGGCACGTGAGGCCGCGCGAAGGAGGAGAGCCGCGGAGAGGGAAAGAGAGAAAAAGAAAGAGAAAGAGAGAGAGGAGAGAGAAGAGATTACCGGCGTGAGGAGGAGGTGGCGCCGGTGGTTCTCCGGTGAACTGGGCGGCTGAGAGGGAGGCTCGGTGGAGAGAGAGAGGAGAGAAAAAGGACGGCGAGAGAGAGAGAGAGAGAGAGAGAGAGAGAGAGAGAGAGAGAGAGATTGCTTGAGGCTTTTGGCTCAGTTTGCAAAACTGATCAACTGTCTCACCTTTTCCTTATATAGGCCCTCAGTCAACCCAAATCAAATACTACTAGGTTTAGGAATTAATTGAATAATTTTCTGATTTAAAAAGCTAATAAAAACTAATTAAAACTAATTAAAACAATATGAATAATTCTTATTCATATATAAAACATTTTAATTAAACTCCTCAAAATTAATAAATGCAATTTATGAAAGTCCCATAATAACAATTAATATTATTATGGCTTTAATTGAATAAATCGAATCCTTAAATGAATATACGATTTAATCTCCGAAACTATTTATAAATCGATATAATAATTATAGAAAATATTGGGGTATCACATTCTACCCTCCTTAAAAGAAGTTTCGTCCCGAAACTTGAGACATGAAGTAATCACTTTCCAAAACAAACGAGTTTACCTATACGAAGGTATAAAATAATTTTTAGGACACTAACATATGCAAGATGAGCAAGTACGATCGTGATTCTAAGTTGATTAGCATGCACCATGCAATGCTTGAACATGCCATTCATGCAAAGCGATAAACAAAACGAAATTTCGAGGCGTGACATTCTACCCCCCTTAAAAGGAGTTTCGTCCCGAAACTCAAGTGGGACTAGTACCTTCTAGGAAGAGGTCTGGATACATCTCGCGCATCATGGATTCAGCCTCCCATGTTGCTTCCTCTTGACCTTGTCGAGACCAAATGACTTTGACGATCGGAATAGTCTTTGTTCGAGTTGAGTGCTCTTTGCGATCCACTATCTTGATAGGACGCTCTTCATAAGTCAAACTTTCATCGAGATCGATCGTTTCAGGTTGAACGACATGAGTTGGATCATGTACGTATCGCTTCAACTAAGAGACATGAAACACACTGTGGACTTTTGCAAGTATTACAGGTAAATCTAATCGATAAGCAACCTCACCAATCCTTTCCAGGATCTCGTAAGGACCAATGTAACGAGGACTCAATTTCCCTTTATGACCAAAACGCATGACACCTTTGGTAGGAGATACTCGCAAAAGTACCTTGCTTCCTACCTCAAACTCTTCAGGTCTATGACCTCTATTTGCGTACGATTTCTGGCGATCTTGAGCACTACACATCTTTGCTTGAATCACTTTGACCACATCGACGGTCTACTGGATCATTTCAGAACCCAAAACTGCAGTTTCACTAATTTCGTTCCAACAAACTGGCGATCTACACTTCCTACCATACAATGCTTCATATGGTGCTCGATCAATGCTTGGATGATAGCTATTGTTGTAAGAAAACTCGATCAACGGAATGTGAGTATCCCACGAGCCTTGATACTCGAGAGCACATGCTCGAAGCATATCCTCCAAAATCTGAATCGTTCTTTCCGTCTGACCATCAGTCGCAGGATGAAAAGCAGTACTGAACTTCAATTTGCTTCCAAAAGCTTCTTGCAATTTCTGCCAAAAATGTGATAGAAATCTCGAATCTCTATCTGAAACGATATCCTCTGGAACACCATGAAGTGTCATGACTTCCTTGACGTAAGCATCCGCTAGCTTCTCCATTTCCCAAGTGTCATTCATTGGGATGAATCTCGCAACTTTCATCAAACGATCCACAACTACCCAAATGGCGTTGTTCTTCTTCTGTGTCAATGGTAAACCCATGACAAAGTCCATTGAAATCGAATTCCATTTCCACATAGGGACCTCAAGAGATTGAATCATTCCACCAGGTCTCTTGTGTTCGATCTTCACCTTCTGGCACGTCAGACACTTAGCCACGAATTCAGCGACATCTTGTTTCATACCTTTTCACCAAAACATTTGGCGAAGGTCTTTGTAAAGCTTGTCTCCACCAGGATGTACAGAATAAGGTGTATTGTGAGCTTCACCCAGAATCTGACTCTTGATCTCCGGGTCATTCGGCACACAGACACGATCACGAAATCTCAAAACACCATCTTGACCAATAGAAAAGTCCTCGGATCTACCCTCGTCTTTGTGGCGTAGAATCCGCTGAGGATCCTCATCTATACTCTGTTTACCCTTGATCTCGTGGAGTAAGGTTGGTCGAACTGACATATGTGCTAAGGTACATTGAACGTCACCTTTCAGCACCATCTCCACATCTAGACTCTGCAAGTCACGAATGATCTCCCTTGGAAGTACTAAAGCAGTGTTCAACGTATGACGAGTCTTTCTACTCAAAGCGTCAGCTACCACTTTAGCTTTCCCTTCGTGATACTGTATGTCGATGTCGTACTCTGTCAATAACTCTAGCCATCTTCTTTGTCGCATATTCAATTCCTTTTGTGTGAATATGTACTTGAGACTCTTGTGGTCCATAAACATCTTGACAGCAGAACCATAAAGATAATGTCTCCAAATCTTCAAGGCAAATACGACAGCAGCGAGCTCTAAGTCGTGAGTAGGGTAATTATCCTCGTGCTTCTTCAGTTGTCTTGAGGCATAAGCCACTACCTTACCAAGTTGCATCAAAACACAGCCTAAGCCATGCTTAGACGCGTCACTATAGACTTCGTACCCTTCAATTCCCGATGGCAAAGTCAAAATCGGCGCGCTTGTAAGACGTTTCTTCAGCTCTTGAAAAGCAGCTTCACACTTTTCCGAACATGAACTTCGTCGTCTTTTTCATCAAGTTTGTCATAGGCTGCGCTATCTTGGAAAATCCTTCCACAAACCTACGATAGTAACCAGCTAACCCAAGAAAACTTCTGACCTCGGTCACGCTCTTTGGTGCTGACCAGTCTATAACAGCTCTAATCTTTTCCGGGTCAACAGCAACTCCACTCTTAGACACCACATGTCCTAAGAAGGAAACAGTTTCTAACCAAAACTCGCACTTCGACAACTTGGCGTACAACTGATGTCGTCTCAAAATCTCCAAAATGGTTCGCAAGTGTTGCTCGTGCTCATCAGCGTTCTTTGAATAGACCAAAATATCGTCAATAAAGACAACTACGAACTGATCGAGATAAGGCTAGAACGTACGGTTCATCAAATCCATAAACTTCGCAGGTGCGTTCGTCAACCCAAAAGGCATCACCGTGAACTCGTAGTGTCCATACCTCGTCCTAAACGCGGTCTTTGCAATGTCAGGCTCGGAAATCCTGAGTTGATGGTATCCTGAACGTAGATCGATCTTGGAGAAAACGGTCGCTCCACGAAGTTGTTCAAATAGGTCGTCAAATCCTCGGAAGTGGATAACGATTCTTGATCGTGATCTTGTTCAACTCTCGGTAGTCTATGCACAGTCTCATACTACCGTCCTTCTTACGTACGAACAGAACAGGAGCACCCCAAGGCAATACACTCAGGCGTATGTATCCCTTCTCCAGTAGTTCCTCGAGTTGCGTTTTCAGTTCTTTCATCTCTTCAGGAGCCATACGATACGGAGCTTTCGAGATCGGAGCAGAACTTGGAGCTAAGTCAATCGTGAACTCGATAATGCGTTGCGGAGGCATTCCTGGAATCTCGTCTGGAAAGACATCAGCGTACTCCGAAACAACTGGAATAGGTTTTGAAACTTCGGCTTCTCGACTTGTATCCACTACATGACATAGGTAAATCTCTTCACCTTTAGTCATACACTCCTTTGCTTTCATGGTTGCCACTACCTTCAACTTTGGCTTAACCACGACTCCTTTGTAGGTAATCCTCCTACCCTTTGGTCCACGCAACGACACACGTTGTTCAAAGCATTCAATCTTAGCCCTATACTTGGCTAACCAATCCATTCCCAAAATCACGTCAAAATCCTTCAAATCCATCTGAATCAAATCCGCAGGCAAATCGGAACCACCTATCCTAATCGGACACTTTTCATACAACGCTTTACAATTAACAATCGTGCCATCTAGCATCCTAATATTCGCATTGAACATAAAACTAGGCTCTAAACCTATCTTAGATGCAAAGCTCTTAGAAACAACAGAGTGTGTTGCACCACTATCAAACAAAACAAAAGCAGGTTGAGAGTTAACGAGAAAAGTGCCAGCGATCACATTCGGGTTCGCTTCAGCTTCATTGCCGTTCAGCACGTAGACCCTTCCATTTACCCCTCTATTGTTGTTGTTGTTGTTGTTGTTCTGTGCGGGGTTAGCAGGTGCGGGAAGTAGTGCGTGATTATTCGCAGCAGGAGCAGCAGTATTGTTGCGGTTGTTGTTGTTGTAACCCCCATTTCCACGGTAGTTACCACCATTTCCGCGATTAGCATTTCCATTTCCACCATGATTGTAGTTGTTATCGCGGTTCTGACCATTGTCGTTCCTTCCACGACTCCAACATTCAGAAGCTTTGTGACCAAGCTTGTTGCACTCGTAGCATTAAAGTACATCGCCACGACAGTTCTTGCCAGGATGCGTCTTGTTGCAGCGACTACAAGGCGTATTCCTCCTAGCTAAGATCGTAGCTCTATGACTATTCGAGTCACGATTCCTGTTCCCGTTGTGGTTCTGACCACCCTTGTAATTGTGATTGTCGTTGTTCGGCCTTGGCCTCTTATCTGCGCCATTCGATTGGGAAGAATTCCCTTCGTCACGTTTATGCTTTCCGAGCAACGAATCACGACGATCCACAGCACGCTCTTGGTTCAAGGCTTTCTCGTAAGATCCTTGGAACGTCAGCGAGTTTCCCATAACATAACGCTGAATATCCCACTTCAGGCCATCTTCAAACCTCTCGACCCGTTCAGCTTCGGTGGTCAACAAGTTAGGTGCAAAAGAAGCAAGCTCGTTGAACTTTGTTGCGTACTCAGCCACGGATAGCTTTCCTTTGATAGATGTTCTCGAATTCCCGTTGCTTCTAGCGACGGACAGCTCTTGGATAGAACCGTTCACGAATAGACTCTTTGAACTCGGTTCACCCATATTCCTCAATGGTGAGTAGATCAGTGCCCACATCGCTCCACCACTTGTTAGCCTCACCCTTCAGGTAGTACGTAGCGGTGTTGACCTTCATGTTGTTGGGCCGATTAGTCGCCCTAAACAACTTCTCGAACTCTATTATCCAATTCTCCAACTTGGTGGGCTCAGAGCCACCCTCAAACGTCGGAGGTTTGAGTGCATCGAAATCCCTAAAGTTGCGCGTTTCAGGGTTCTGCGGGTTGTGATCTTGCTCTTGGCGCTCTAGCTGGCGCGTGATGTGCTCGACCACGTTGGTAAGACCTACTTCTAGTCTCACGAGTCAGTCATTGGTTGCCATTATAACAAATCTGAGACATAAAAGAGCAATGGTTGATCACCATTTCAGCAAAATTGGCACATTCGACCCAAATTGAGGTCTGATTGAGAGATATAGGTTATAATTGAAACCAATCCCTTGACATTTAGCAAATAGCATATAAGTTTCAACGATCGACCTTACATTGTAGGTCTAAGCAACATACTTGCTTTGAATGTTCTCAGTTCCCATGCATAATAGTTCGATATGCAATAACAAAGTAGACACATTGGTCTCACACGATTGATAAGCAATGACATTCGCAGTTCACACATTGAGGCTCCATACTATTTTAGTAGGGCAATAAACAATGACATTTGATTGCATACAATACATGTTAGCCTTTGGCTCACAATTGATATGATGATGCTCAATAAAAATTTCGCCATAACTCCGACATGGATTTTCCATCATGTCTAGGCAATACGAGATAGCATTATGAAGCTATGAGTCAACCATGCAATTATGTGATAAAACGATCATATAGAACAAATTCTCAACGATATCATATAATCAAATGAAATAGTCTTGCAATGAGAAAAATTGCAAGTAAATAGTAATCATAATTATTTGTTGCCTATGGAACTACACCAACATCAAAATTGACCACGTAGGGACATCACAATATCTAAAAGTTCAATAAAACTCAAGTAAAACTAATAAGGCAATAATCTAGTTCTACTTGACACTAGCCCACATCTTCTTCGCGCTAGGGGACTCGTCATGATCGTCCTTCCTCCTAGGCTTCACCTCTTTGCAGGGCGTGTATGGATAAGCATATCCACCAAATTTCTGAGGCATGAAACGCTTCCTAAAATCATCTGCATGCTTTTAAAATGAGAACATTATAAATCACAAGCAAAGTGATTTCAAATAATTCCTATCTTCTAGGACTACTATGCTCAACGGCTTTAATTATATTTAATTTTCCCCAAAATGAAACTAATCTTTATTAATTCATTAATTAATCTTAAGCAACCTTTTTAAACCTAGGGCTCTGATACCATTTGTAACACCCCCGAATTCGCAACGATTTCCTGGGAACTATCGACGTCGTTGTGCACGACTCGACACTGCTGAACAGTCCCGAACCCAAGGGGGTGTCACTGCAACATTTATCACTAAGGTGTAAATGCTAATCAGAAAGAAAGACTAGGCATCAAAAGGAGCTTACTAAGGAGCTAAACAAACTAAACAGTTAATATCAAAGTTATCTATATAGTGAGCTAAAACCCATTAAACCAAATTTATTACAACTTGCCTTCAAAGGGCTAAATCGAATAAAAATAATCCCACGATCTATCTTAACAGAAACAGTTCTATAAACCGACGCCAACTCTACCTTCCAAGCTGTACGTCCTCAATCAACTAAACCTGCACTTTGGTTTCCGTGACGGAAACAAAATACAGAAGAAAAGAAAAGAGACAAAAGAGAAACAAAAATTAGAGAAATTGAATAAACGTCATCCGTACCCAGTAAAAATATTTCGCAAACCTTACCTGAGGTTTTAGAGGAATTATTGAAATTCATTTGCATACGCACGTAAGCATATAATCAAGCATACGCACAACGACATTCTTTTACATACAATTCTTGTATAGTGATCATACAAAATACGACATAGACAATCCATCTTGATTAGAGAGATGTAATTAAGAGAATAGAACAGCGATTACCCATACTGTTCATCGAAGATACAATTACGCCATGGACTTAATGACTCTAGTGTGCACACTACCTCTAGTACAATTACACGAGCCTAGAGGACTTATTAAATGGGGAATGATCCGTCCCAGACACACTACGAGGTGTCCATAAGTAACTTGAGAATCACTCATCCCTTGAACTACACCATTAGGTGCAATCCCGATTGCTCGACTTCTCCTAGGGATCCATTAGGAGTCTTACTCTCATTTAATTCAATTCACATAATTTGCATTGGTTGACATAAGTGGTACTACGAGACCACGACTTACTAATTCATTTCATACTCTTGAAAACGAATAGTAAATAACGACGATAATGATAATTCAGTACGATGAGAATTAAACATGCTTTAATTCAATAACGACGATAATTCAATCAATAATGATGACAAGTATTGTCTAGCACAATTTCGGCAGCACTTTGGTAGGGTAATATGATATCCAAAAATTCACAAATCACCAAAGACATTCAACGATAATATATAGGTGCTCACTAGCACTCAATAATACCCATACCAATTAGCATATAATTAATAGCATAATAATATTAATAATTCGCTATTCAACAATTGTCCAATAATCATCATATGGACTAATTAATTCCCAAAATATGCTAACATCAACATGCTAATTATAACTCATATTTACAGAAGTGAATCATGCTTAATAACTTCATAATAACAACATTATAATTTAATCATGCTTTGCATATTAAATTCACAATAAATTCCCAATTAGCACATAAACACATCAAAATAGTTTTGATGGGGCTTTGGAAGAAGGTAGGCATGAGCGCTTACCACTAATACGCTACCAACAGTAAGTATGCTCCAACCAATCGACAATAATCACGCTTGCTGGTTAGGTCCTAATTAAAAATAATTACTAAATCAGTATTAATTAAATACGAAAATACAAACAGTCACTAAATATCAATATGATATTTTTATTAAATTTCTTGATTTATTTAAACCAATCTAGGCTTTTGAAAATCCGAATTCCGATTCCGAATGAGTGCAGAAAAATAAAAACATTAAATCAAAAATACTGAAAATCGAATTAATAATTACGAAAAATATAAAAACGAAACCCTAACTTCAAAACTAGGTCTAAGCCATGGGTACCCATTCATGGGGCCCATGACCCGACCCTACATCACCACCACCACCCACTGGCCACCATGGCCGGTGGTGGTGGTCGCCGGAGCTCCGGCCAAGAGGAGAGAGAACAAGAGCGAAAGAGAGAGACGAACTAGAGAGAGAGCGGGAGAACGAGAGAGAGGGAGTAGGCGGCTGGGCCACCCGCCGGTCACCACCTGGGCGTCAGCCTGGTGACCCGGCGGTGGTCCGGCGACCGAGCGGGCGCGCATGAGGCCGCGCGAAGGAGGAGAGCCGCGGAGAGGGAAAGAGAGAAGAAGAAAGAGAAAGAGAGAGAGAGGAGAGAGAAGAGATTACCGGCGTGAGGAGGAGGTGGCGCCGGTGGTTCTCCGGTGAACTGGGCGGCTGAGAGGGAGGCTCGGTGGAGAGAGAGAAGAGAAAAAGTGGACGGCGAGAGAGTGAGAGAGAGATTGCTTGAGGCTTTTGGCTCAATTTACAAAACTGATCAACTGTCTCAGCTTTTCCTTATATAGGCCCTAAGTCAACCCAAATCAAATACTACTAGGTTTAGGAATTAATTGAATAATTTTCTGATTTAAAAAGCTAACTAAAACTAATTAAAACTACTTAAAACAATATGAATAATTCTTATTCATATATAAAAGATTTTAATTAAACTCCTCAAAATTAATAAATACAAATTATGAAAGTCCCATAATAATAATTAATATTATTATGGCTTTAATTGAATAAATCGAATCCTTAAATGAATATACGATTTAATCTCCGAAACTATTTATAAATCATTTATAAATCGATATAATAATTATAGAAAATATTGGGGTATCACAAAGTCAAGAGTATAATTTTTTTTAATTCTATAGAGTCGAAAAGATCATTGACTAGAATATACTATTTACATAAAATCGTGTCTCTCCTAAAAATCACCATGTTGAGGATTAATACTAGATTCTTTTCCCATATTTGTTTTTAAAAATAAAATCTTTCTTTTGTGGAGCTTTCCATTTATTTCTTATTTTCTTAAATGGGCCCTTTTTATGTCCAGAATTGGTAAGAGTAAAGATCACGGTCCTAGGAAGTGGGATATGGACGAGTCCAACAAGAGATTGATCCGCAAGTTGTCATTCGAACCTTCACCGCAAGCACAGTTCGTGGGCCCTATTTGGCTCGAGTACCTTCGCACACCGCTATTGTCACCTCATACCTCGCCACCCGATTCACCTAAGTCCACTATGTCTGGAGATACTGAGAGAACCGCTAACCAGAAGATGGACGACCTTTTAGCCCAATTGGTCGCCATGAATGCCAGATTCACTGATATGGAAGCCCGTGTAGCTAAGTTGGATCCCCCTAAGAGGGATGAAGATGAGCCCGAACCAAATGAGGTTAAGACTGAGCCCTCCACTAAAGAGGTCCAAGAACTCCAAGCTAAGCTGAACAGGCTTGAGTCCGTTCTAGGAAAGAGTCGTGTCTTCAATGACATGATCATCAATTCTGAAGGCTATGCTCCCCACATTAAGGGAAAATTGCCCACTAAGTTTTCCATGCCTGAAGTTCCCACATTCAAAGGGATCGATGTTCCGCAAGATCACATTAGGGCTTTTACCACTGCATTGGGCCTTAGAGGCATTGAGCAAGAGTTGTATGTTCACCTCTTTCCCCAAACTTTGGACCCTGCTGTGAGGGCCTGGTTCTTCAAACTACCCACTCAAAAGCTGCAGAAGTGGGAAGATTTTTCCACTTTGTTCCTGGAGAGATATGCTGACAATGTCTTGCCTCCCATGACATTGAGAGAATTGGACATCACCAAGCAAGGTGACAAAGAAGGATTCACCAACTTTGTAAGAAGATGGAGGACCAAGGTTGCAAAAATGATTGATCGCCCATCTAAAGGATCAAATCAGAATGCTAGTCCAAAACTTTGCGTCTGATTACCGCGAGCACATGAAGTTTCAACCCATAACCACTTGTGCCCAACTAACTGAAGTAGGCATGGCTATTGAAGATGACCAACTCCAAAGAGGGAAGAACAAGGTCACTTACAATAACAATACAAGTGGTTACAAGGATAAGAAATATACCAATACCAATCATGCCTCCACAAGTAGAGGAAACGAAGTGAACGCCATTGCTGACAGACGTCTGAGAAGGTTTACTCCCCTTGGGATGCATTATCTCAAAGCTCTAGACAAATTAGTCAAAGGAGACTATTTACACCCGATTGGGGCTACTCCCGATCCACCCATAGAGAAAAGATCGCCATATTGGAACGAGTCTGCATTCTGCAAATACCATAGAGGTCGTGAACACGACACCGAAAAGTGCTTCACTCTCAAGGAGAAAATTCAAGATCTGTTCGACAAATGGCACCATACCATTACCCAAGGACGCATCGCCACCCAGTAACAATAGTAATCCCCTTGGAAACTATTTTTCCATTGACATAGAGGAAGGATTTGATCCATCCTATCTAATCACTCCAATTGGGCAAGTCATACCACCATACCCAAGCCCAAGGCCCACGCTAGACATTTGTGGCCTTTGGGATAGTGATGAAGAGGACAATGGGCATCATACTGATCCTGAAGATGTGCTAACTCCTCAAGTCCATGACATAGCAAATGGCAAAGCTTGGTATGATATCTCCGACGACGAAAAAGATGAAGATGACAAAGCTTTGAATTACCTCACAAGGTTTGGCCGCCAGTTCAGGCCTGAGAACATCTACATGGATCCATCCCAAATCCCACCTGTAGAGCATGTAACCATCCCCAATAGGGATCCAACCCAAAGAGAGGTGACTAAGAGAATGATGGAGCTAACATCCTTAGACAATTGCAAAGGACAAAAGCTGACGTATTCATTTGGCAATTGTTGACCACTTCTATCACTCATAGAACGGCCGTTCTAGAAGCCTTGAACGCAACCATCATTTCTCCAAATGCTACTCCTGAGGATGTGGTTAATCTCCTGGTCCAAGGAAATTCATCCACTCCCGTCACTTTTTCTGACAAGGATCTTCCACCCAAAGGCATCCACCAGAACAAAGCCCTCTATCTGACTGTGAGTTGTCAACAAAGACAAGTCCCCATGATATTAGTTGACAATGGCTCTGCTGTAACTGTATGCCCCTTGAGGACTGCTGAACACCTCAAAATAGACTGCAATAATCTTGCGCACTCCGCACAAGGGCTAAGAGCTTATGACAATTCTAAAAGGAAAGTCTTAAGCACATTTTCCATGAATATTAACATTGGGCCCATTGAGAAAATTGTCCAATTTCACGTCATCGATATTCCGGCCACCTTCAATCTACTTTTAGGAACGCCTTGGTTGCATGGGCTTAATGCTGTAGCCTCGACCCTTCACCAAAAGGTTAAACTATCTCTAGCAGGATCCACTCTAGAAGTTTGCGCTGATACCATGGTAGCCCAGATAGAAAAAGCTCCAGTCCTAAATATAGAGCATAACGAGCAAGATGAAGAATTATGGGGCTTCGAGAAGATAGCCTTCATAGAAACAATAGAGCCCACACTCAATGCGAACGCTCTACTCAGAAAGCAAGGTCACTTTCCGGGCACCACTTTCGGTCCTCACCCCAAGGTAGCCCAATCCTGCTGGAACACCAACATAAAAAATGATGTATTTGGGCTAGGCTATAAGCCCACGAGACAAGAAATCCGAGCCTACATATCCAAAGAGGTGGCTAGGAAGAGATCCCGCACGGCCAACAAGCCCATCCCACATAGCATGGATCCATATCCTCTAACTCTCAATGGACAATTTCTCCAAGAAGGCGATCCATACCCCTATTATTGATTCCCAGAACCTTATACGATCAATGGAGTTCTGGTTCCGGGCTTTGAGGCATTTCAAGACTGTTTCACTACGAGTGAGGATGCACCAATACCTCTCAAAGAGGACCAATCCATCAAAGATTGGTCTAATGACATGGCACCCAATGACTTTGGGCTACTATTTGGCGAAGAACGCCGCCAGTACGATGAGACAACAAACAAACTTCCCTTACTGCGCTTTTTAATAAAGGCTTTGACCCGTCCAAGCTGATCGCCCCAGTAGGGCCCGACCGCGCCACCTGGAAGCACGAAACAAAGTGCGCTCCAGTCGAGGGAGTCAAGTACAAGTTCACGATTCGCAATGGTCCTTCGGAAAGGCCCAAATCTGATTCTGAGTCTGATTCCGAGTCCGAGTCTGATTCTGAGTCTGTTATCCTAGAAGTGTCAGGTAGTCCACCCCAGTCTATTCCTTTTGCTACTAAGGTCGCTAGTGATGACCTCATTGATGTATTGTCCGCTTCTATTAATGTTATGAGTGCCGATTTTGCTTACTCTGATTGCCTTGTTGCTAATAATTCAGAAGACATAAATGGAATTGCCAAAAGAAGTCATTAAAGCAATAATTGAACATGAACAAAAGACTTCAATAGACGAAGAAACAGATACCATAAATATTGCAACTAATGATGAGCCTCGCCATGTGCAAATAGGCTTGTCTTTAACTCCTAGTGAACGCAAACAATTCGTAACACTCATAAAGAACTATACGGATGTTTTCGCCTGGTCCTACAAGGACATGCCTAGTATAGACCGCAACATTGCCCAACGTACCATCCCATTAAAGCCCGACTGCAAACCAGTCAAACAAAAGTTAAGGAGAATGAAACCAGAATGGGCTCTTAAGATGAAAGAAGAGGTCCAAAAACAACTCGATGCAGGCTTCATAAGAGTGGCCAACTACCCCGATTAGGTAGCCAACATCGTCCCAGTCCCAAAAAAAAGGATGGACGAGTGCGAATGTGTGTGGATTTTAGGGACTTAAACAAAGCAAGCCCGAAAGATGACTTTCCACTACCCCACATAGATGTTCAAGTAGACAACACAGCAGGACATGCCCTCCTATCATTCATGGACGGGTACGCAGGATATAACCAAGTCCTGATGGCCAAAGAGGATGAAGAGAAAACCACTTTCATCACACAATGGGGCACTTATTGCTACACTGTAATGTCGTTGGGGCTTAAGAACGCGGGGGCTACATATCAAAGAACCAACAACCCTGCTCCATGATATGATGCATAAAGAGGCCGAAGTTTACGTAGATGACGTGGTCATAAAGTCTAAGGAGGGAGAACGACATGTACCCTCACTTCAAAAGTTCTTCGATACGCTTAGGAAGTACAACATGAGGCTCAATCCCAAAAAGTGCGCATTCAGAGTTACATCCGGCAAACTTTTAGGATTCGTCATAAGCACCAGAGAAATTGAGATTGATCCATCTAAGATCAAGGCAATAATAGATATGCCCCCACCGAAAACGGAAAAAGAAATCAAGGGCTTCCTAAGGAGAATCCAATACATTATTGGTTCATTTCCAAATTAACTATCACCTACGAGTCTATATTCAAAAGGCTTAAAAAAGAGGTAAAAACAGAATGGGACGAGCAATGCCAAAAACCCTTTGACAGAATTAAGGCCTATCTGTCCGAACCACCCGTGCTAGTACCGCCCACTCCAGGCATGCCTCTAATTCTCTACCCTACTGTCACAGAAACGTCAATGGGGGCCATGCTAGCCCAAGAAATAAACAAGGAAGAGAAGGCCATCTACTATGTGAGCAAGAAGTTTCTAGAATACGAAACCCGCTATCCTCTCTAGAAAAAACATGCCTAGCCTTGGTCGCTACGACCAAGAAACTACGACATTACATGCTCCAACATACAATCCACATAAGATCGAGAGAAAATCCTTTAAAGTACATATTCGAAAAGCCCATCCTAAATGGTAGAATAGCCAGATGGGCCGTCCTTCTATCAGAGTGCGACCTCAAATTTGAACACCAAAAGGCCATCAAAGGACATGCTATCTCGGAATACCTAGCTGCCCAAGCTATAGACGAGCCCGATCGCAATGAAGAATACCACTTTCCAGACAAAGGGGTTATGACCTTAGATACCGAGACCTGGCAACTTTATTTCGATGGAGCATCTAACCAAAAGGGTTTTTGGAGTGGGAGTACTAATATTGTCTCCTGATGGTGCACATACACCTATTTCGGTTAAGTTAGACCACGAGGTCACCAATAATGGCGTAGAGTACGAAGCTTGCATAATAGGACTGCAATCCGCCATAATTCTTGGCATTAAAACGCTTCGAGTCTATGGTGACTCGTCGTTCATAATCAACTAAATTTCCAAAGTATGGAAAGTCAAAAGTGAATCCTTGGCACTCTACCAAGAATACTTAGACAAAATCATAGTGTATTTCAACCAAATACATTTTACATACCTTCCACGGGAAGATAATCAATTTGCAGATGCCTTGGCCAAATTAGCAAGCATGATCAACATACCCGACACCATTCGAATGATGCCTATTTGTGTACAAAGAAGGTCCGAACCTTCATATTGCAACGCTCTGGAAGTATTCCATGATGAAGAAGATGAATGGTATACTGATATAAAGAACCTACTCGTCCATCAGGTTTACCCTCCTGATTCTAGCCCTAGAGCCCAAAAGGCACTTAGAAGGCTCGCGGCTCAATTCATTGAGGTACAAGAAAACCCCCAATGGGATTAATCTCTTGTGCTTAAGTACCAAAATGGCCCATAAAGTCTTAAGAGACGTACATGGAGGAGTCTGTGGACCGCACATGAACGGTATGATGTTATCCAGGAATAAAATCAAGCTTGGTTATTATTGGACCACAATGGAGAAAAACTGTTGTGAATTTGTCAAAAGATGCACACAGTGTCAGACACACGCAAATCTACAACATATGCCACCAAGCCCATTATATACTTTCACCTCACCTTGGCCTTTCTCCGCTTGGGGGATAGATATTATTGGCAAGATAACCCCAATAGGTAAAGGAGGCCATGAATACATTCTAGTTGCAATTGACTACTTCACTAAATGGGTTGAGGCGCAATCATACACAAAGTTCAAAGCAAGACATGTGGTCAAGTTCATCAAGAATAATATAATAGCTAGATATGGGGTTCCCCAAGAGATCATTAGCGATAATGGGCCACACTTCATGAAGGAAGTAATTGAGCTCCTAGCCCAATTCAAGATCCAACATCGGAAATCATCTCCCTACAGACCGCAAACAGACGGTGCATTAGAAGCAGCTAATAAAAATATTAAGAAGATCATCGAAAGAATGTCCCAGAATTATTATGATTGGCCCGACAAGTTGTCATTCGCACTTTGGGGTTATAGGACATCTATTCGCGCATCAACAGGATCAACACCATACTCTTTAGTCTATGGAATGGAAGACGTATTACCAATTGAGTTAGAGGTCCCATCTCTACAGATCGTCCTGGAAAGTCAAATTCTAGAAGTGGATTGGGTCCAAACCCGCTATGACCAATTAGTCTTACTAGATGAAAAAAGGTTGCAAGCTTTGCACAATGTGAGAATCTATCAAAAGAGGCTAACAAAGCAATTCAACCAAAAGCTCAAGATGAGAGACCTCAAAGTTGGAGATCTAGTGCTTAAAGAAGTAAGGGCCAACGTCATTTACCCAAGAGGCAAGTTTAGGCCCAATTGGTCCCATCCTTTTCTCATTACAAAGATCTTAACCGGTGGAGTTGCAAGATTAGCGAACTTAGACGGGATTGAGTTTAGTCAATGAATAAACATGGATCAACTAAAAAGGTTCTAAGCTTAGGCAAGACACCCAATATAGCACTTTCGAGAGGCCCACATAAAGCTACGTAATCTCGGAAAAAAAAAAAAGAAAAAAAAAAGAAAAAAGAAAAAAAAAAAAAAAGGATTTAATGTTAAAAACGCACGGATAAGAACTACGACTGGCCTGATTCCCCTAAAAGGATACGTAGGACAACCCAATTGCAATTGGGCCCGGCCCCTTCATTATTTTCGCGTTCAAAAGTTGTTAAAAAAATATACTATGAAAAAATAAAGCAAGTTGCAATATTAAAACAAAAATGAGCATGTCTCCATAAATAATAATAAAGTCCATTACAAAAGACTTGGCAATTCCAAAATAATAATACAAATATTTAAATCTAAGTCTAAAAGGGGGCACACCACCCTTATTGAATTTAAAGCAAAATAAAATGCAATTCTAAGCTAGACATGCTCCAAAAGAGTATTTTCTTTAATGGACTACTCCGTAGTTTCGGTAGTAGGGCCCGCGTCCTCCATAGGCTCATCCACTTTTGAGTCCTCCGCTTCGCGTTCCTTGGGAGCCCATCTCTCTCGGACTATAGGCATTTCTTCTTCAACCTCCATTAGAGGTGTGCTTGAAGACGCCTCATGATCATTGGCCCGGATTTGGGGCTCCACCTGCGGCTTAGTGGTGATTTTTTCCAAAGCTTTCTTGGCCTTTAGGTTGAGGATGCCTCTCACATGCTTAACTCCCTTTTTCTTACCCTTCCCGTTCGGGTCACTAGGATTTGAGAGTCTTAAGCTGTCTTTGACCGATTGGGCCTTGAGATCGCCTTGTTCAGGCTTCCTACATGCACGACGACCCTACGCGGTCTTGCAATCCATCCAAGCCTCATAAGCCGAAGATATGGTCGTATGTGCCTTGACATGAGGAATAGTCCACTTAGGACGACGATCCCATTCACACTCCCATGATCTTACCATACTAATTGTCAATATTCGCGTGGTAGGAGGAACACTATTCTTTTGTGGGATAATTTGGCATTTCCCATATTGTCGCATAATACGGCTAGGAAATATGTAACTTGAATTATGAAGGCCAATGACTTGATAATATCCCGTATCCTTGCTACATCTGATTGCGGATTTTAGACACCACCACTTAACGGTCCATCGTAGCAAGGGCCATGCTTTAAGGTACCCACGCCACTCATCAATGGTCGTAATATAATCTCCGGCGTGCAGGAAATTGCTTTGGTTGATATTTAAGCGCATTGGCGGGCCTCTCAATAAAGCACAAATGCTCAAGAACCCATATCTACAAAAAAGGCAAAACATATAAAGTTAAATATCCATCAAAGATTCAAACTTTATTAACCAAATAATTCAAAGCAATTTATTCAAGCACTTACTTGGAGAAGAAGAGGGCTTCCTGTCCATCCACCGAGCGATCGCTCTTGTTTCTTGTGATCCAAGCAAATTAAGGTTTCACCAAGAGCAAGAGACATAGGAGTAAAATCATTTTGAATTTGTTCAACAATTCTAAGCATATTAGTTTTACCATTATTACCTCCACCAACAAAGAGGTACCTATGCAAGAGGCATAAAATAAAGGCGCGCTTATAATAAGTCTCATTCATCACGTCATGGTTATCCCTTACCTTGGGGAAGAAGATGTCAATTACACCGTTGAGGTCTAACTCACCACTCTTAGCAATGGAGGAGGCTTGTGTCGGTGATAGGCCAAGAAACCTTTTGTAGTAGTCCTCAAGATTTGCCCCAAGCCATGGAGTGGCGGGAGCTTGGTCATGGGGAAATCCAAGAATAGCGCCAAATTCTTCGGGGAGATGACATAATTCGTTGTACCCAAATCGGAAGACATGAAGTTTGTCATCCCAAAACTCGATTGCGGCCTCAAGAAGGTTCCATACGATTTGAACTTGCTTAAGGTGGAAGAGAGCATTCAAGTGGAAAGGCACAAGTCTCATCCTCTCTTTGGGGGTCATGGATTGTAACCACTTGTCAAATTTAACATCAAAACTTGTCATGGTTGAAATCTAAGTAAATTAGGGAGTTTCTCTCTCTAAAAAGCTCTCTATTGCTATTAAATTATGAAGGTGATGTCCCAAAACCGGACTAACCCAAGGCTTATATAGGGCTCGCACGAAAAAGACGAAAAAATAAGGCAACCCGTCAAAAAGGGGCTTTAGCGGCCCGATAGAGCAGCCGAGGCCCAGCGGCCAGCAGCTGGAGCATGGCGGCCCCTCTTTTCGCCCCCGCTGCTCCGCGTGTGCCGCTGGACCCCTCCCCTTGGCTGTCGTACCCTTTTCTCCGGTTTTGGACACTTTTCTTAACCGATTTGGACTCAAATATGGCTCTTTTTCCTATTTCTTCTATTATTTCTATTTTGTATTATTTCCTTAATATTAATGGAAACTCCACAATTCCTTATTTCTTTTTGGATGATTATCATCTTTTCTTTTTTTTTTTTGTATATTTTTCTATTAATCCCTTTTTACTTATTATTTTCATTTTATTTTTTCACCCCTTTCATTTTTCATTTTTTTTAGAGGGGATAGGGTACACCCAATGTTAACTTTTTTGTTGTACCATTTTTTTTCCTAAATGGCTATTACTTGCGCTTTTGCTTGACTACGTGTGCATTTGCATTAGCCTAATTATGTGCAGGGACCAATAAATAAGCAAGCAATATTTACAAGCAAAGTCTGAATGTTTGTTCAATACAAATGTTCAAAATGTATTTCACACAAATACATTGTCAAAAAAACCATCACCCGCATCATCATCCGTACAGGGGCACCTCAAAGTGGTCCTCCGACCTCCGCGCCTCATCACCAAAGATCGACGCCACAACCTGGCTAGGGTCAAAAGAGGATTGTCTGGTAGGCTCTGGGTATGAACTCCCTTCCCCGGCATAGCTCGAATCATACCCCCACGAAGAACGAGGAGGCATGGTAGGCATCATAGGAGCAAGAACTGGAGGCTAGTAGTAAAGACCACCATACGGAGGATATCCCGAATACCCGGGATAAGGAGGATACATCGGCACATGCATAGGAGTAGGCTCCACATACGAAGTCATCCTACTCCCACCAGGGCGGTCCTACCGATGTACAGGCACCTTCTCTCTCCTAGGACTCTCCCTCCGAGGGCTCCTCTCGCGCGAAGGACTACGCTCAGGAGAGCTCATACCATCATCATCCGACAGCACCACCTGTCGTAACCGACGAGGAAGCGGTCGACGGTACTCAACCTGCATCCCACAGAAAGTTATAAGACACATTTCTCAAAGCAATCAACTTTGAAAATGCAAAAGCAAGTTTACCTTGTCCAAGTCGGTTCTTGAGCAAGTACCCTTCGAGAGAGCTCGGGATATCCAAAACTTCATAGCATGCATCATCTTGAAGACCTTCCCGGTCTGTTCACGATCAAGCTACATAAAGAAAAGTCAGTACAAGCATATAATATAATAAGGCATTGTACATTTCGGTAAAATTACAAATTTACCCCTGGATGCCAAACGGGAAGAGGAAGACCCTGGATGTCCTCATCAAGGCCCTCCGTCATAGGGATCTCTCCCCAGTATTCCTTCTCGCCATAAACCCGACCTCGGACCCGCATGTCCGGGACATCCACCTCGGTATCATCAAACCGAGGCTCCTACAAAATAAAATGAGTTAAGATCAAACAAGGCAAGAAAGGCATAGAATATCAAACATTAATTCTTACCTTCAAGCCCATAAATGAAGGCATGAGGCGATCACTGCGGAACTGCTCATAGTGCCCCGCAAGGTCCTCCGCAGGCTCCCTCAAATACCGCATAGCATCCGAGCCCACCATGGCCTCCGCAACCTGCTCGCTAGACAAGCACCTCACCAAGAACATGGACGAGGGAGGATCCAAAGGAATCCTCGGACCCTCCAAATCGGGATAAATCTGACAGAAGATCCGCTCTCCTAAGTACCACTCAAAGGAGAACGAGCCCGCAGTCAGGATCCTCTGACGGTCCACCGCCCTGGAGGCTAGGATGGCATCCGGAGCCGACCCATGATACTTCGCCCACGGGAAGTAGTCAATCTACCCAAGCATGCAACATAAGATATTTCCACATCAAGAAATACAACCCATGCAATTCATACACAAAATATTACAGTTTTTTTTACCTTGTGCCAATCCATGCGCAAGAGGGCCTCCCTATACTGCTGGAGAGTATGTAGAGGCGCAGGACCCCTATGGCGCCACACCCTACAAACCGGGAAGTCCAAGACCCAACCGTAGGCGCCATGTCCGGGAAATGCTCAAAAAACCAAGGCTACATTTAAGACATGAAATTAAGCACCATACACTTATATCATGAATATCACGCAAAGCGAATACAAAGAGAAAACGCACCTGCAACACCTTCCAAAAGCTGCATAAGCTCACGGGAGGAAGAGTCGCCTGCTTATACCCCTCGTCATTCACGCGGCAGGCGTACTGCATGCATCTCAGGAGATTGGCATAGCCCGGCAACCCCCAGTTGTACTCTCTCACTCTCTCCCAGTACAGCAGGCTCGGGAGGTAGATGGCATGAATGTGCTCCCCCTTGTCACTAAAGATAGTGGTGGCAAGGAGGTAGGCGATAAACATCCTCGCCTTTTGCTCCACCGAGGTGTTCCTCTTATATCTAGGGTCTTTCAAAGCAGTAAAAAGCTCACTGTAAGAAGGGTAGTGGTGACCCCAAGTGTTTCCCTAAGGGCCAAAGAGCTCCACCAACTCCGTCTTACGTTTCCAAATAGAAACGTCATAAACAATAGGCGTACCCACGCAAGGTACCCCGATCAACATTGCAAACTCCGAAGGAGTAATCATCATTTTCCCATTAGGGAAGTGGAACGTATTGGTGGTGTCCCAAAAACGCTCCAAGGACAACCGAATGATGCATCTTTTGACTCGCTCAACCAAGTCCGCCGCTCTCAGAAGGAGCCCAAACCCCGCATTCAAAACCGCATCTTGCACCTCTTTGGGCAAGGTTTTGTAACGCTTAATCGAAAAGCCATAGTTTCCATGGGCCTTCAAATTCCCATCGGGTTCCTATAATCAAGTTCGCAACCCCTTAGGTTCACTTTTCAATCAAATGTTCAATCCTAGGCATGTTTCTAAGTTCGTTCAAGCCGCGCAAGATCACAAGCGCTACAAGCTTGACAATTGCATACAAATTCTATTCAAGGCAAGCATATAAACTCAAATTCAATGCATAAAACTATGAATTCAAAAGTTTGAAGACTTACCACGAAATTGGAAGCCCGAGAGATCAAGTGAGTCGCCGGTCGAAAAAGCAACTCCGACCGGGTGTATCGATCTTGAGGAAAAGCCACATTAGGCTTCCTCTTTGAAGGCTTCACATGAGATGGAAATGCCTTGGTGAAGATGTCGATTTCCTCAACCACCTCTCGCACCTCGGTCCTCTTACTCCTCCTCTTTCCCAATTTTGGAGCCATGGAAGAAGGATGAGCAAGCAAGCAAGAACAACAAGCAAGGATGGAGAAATTCGGATTTTCTCGATCTCTCCAAGGGTTTCAAAAATCCACTCTCAAATTCACCCCAAATTTGTGAGAAATGACAAATAAACTTCAAATTATACAAAGATTATGCAAAAGTTAGCAAATGCAAGCAAAAAGGAGCAAATTTAAGCAAGAATTGAGTTTTGGGCAACAATGGAGGTAGAGAGAGAGAGTCTCGAAATTTTGGGGAAGAAATCACCCAAAATTCGGCTTTCTCCCAATTAAACCCCAACCCGCCACTGAACCGGCCCAGCAGCCCGGCTCAGGGCCGCCCAAGCTCAGCGGCCCTGCGCATGGCCGCTGGACCCTTTTTCTCTTCCGCCTCTCACGGGGCGGGCCCACAAGTTCAAATTCCGCGCGGGATTGCATTTCTCGGCCGTTAGAAGCCCGGGAGATACGAGCATGTCACCCAAAGTGACTTTTTTCCCCTCGCAACACGGTTTCCTATCCTAGGGACCTGGGACAATATATTTTCGCAGGCACAGGCATATTCTCTAATTTTCGCAGGCACATGCATATTATTTAATTTTTGCAGGCACAATTTTGCAAGGCACAGGCATTACTAAGATAGAGCTACGCAACGCTCTTTGACGATGAGGCTATCAAAATTAGCGTCGCGTTGGCACCCGCAAAGTAGAGCTATGCAACGCTCTTTGATGACGAGACTATTAAAATTAGCATCGCGTCGGCACCCGCAAAGCAGGTAACTCTGACCACAACAGGTAACATAAAGCATTTTAAAATAAAAAAAAAACATTGCAGGCATTTTTTTAGCAAATACTTTGACCTTCGCTTTCACAAGCTCGGCCAAAGTGGGGGCTTCTGTAGACACCCTAATCGGTTCTCATCCCCTGGCACCGCAAAGCCCGATGATGATGGTAATGGAATAAGATGGACGTAAGTAGAAAATGACATTGCTCGGAAATATAGACCAAGTTCCTTGAAACCTCAGTCTTTGGATAACCCTTGTTATAAGGATTCCAACGCCTTTGACCTTGCCTCAATCAGGATCCCGGATCAAGAGATATCGTGTCTTAAAGATTTGGGTCAAAACCGATCAATCCCGACCCCCCGGGTCAGCCCAAGGGAAATTTTGTAATTTATTGAGCACAAAAAGTCAAAAAACCCTAGTCACGCGCGCGCCTCCGGGTCGAGCGGCTGACGCTGTCAGCCCTGTTGCACACGCGTGACAGCGGGAGCCCTCAGGGCAGCCGCTGGGCCCAGCGGCACTCCCGCTGAGCCCCAGCTGCAGCCGTTGGGCCTGTTTTCTGGTTGGGCCAAGTTTGAGCGCCGGGTTTGCAGCCCTAGGCCCCTAATTCACCCTCTTTTGAGGGAGGTTGGTCAGTTTATAACTTTGAGTGCAATTTGAGAGCATAAATATCCCAAATCATAGAGAATTCAGATTTTGAAGACTCAAGTAAGCCATTGCACCCATCCTAGCACCCAAGATTGAAGAGCAATTCCAATTCTACTAGTCTCGCTCGAATCCAGGTTAACCATCCTGAGTGACTAAATCTTTTATTAAATCTCTTCTTTATTGTTTATAATCATGTTTTATCTAGTTTTTGATTATGGTTGAATAATTATGCATGCTTTGACCCTTGTAAATAGTTATGCATGTTAGTTTAATTTAAAGTTTACATCTTTTTATAAGTTTATGCAAGTTTGCATCTTTTTATTGTTTGTGCATGCATGTAGCAACCTCCTAGGTTCATTTTGTTTATTTCGTACCTACACCCCCGAACTCAATATTTAGCCCCATGGGTATGAGTCAATTCCCAATAGGAATTGGGTGCACTTTTTGATGGTTTTCAATTGTTTCCTAAAAATTGGTGGCGGCTTCATTGCTTGCAAATTGTTATTCCCCGTTATAATTGAATTTAAATTGCATATGGCGTATTATTTAAGAACCATTAATTTTCAACTAAATACTTCAAATAGGCGCGGAAAGGGCGAGGGTTCTTACAGAGAGGCAGAGTCATTAGAACTCATGTCAGGTTCAGTAGAGCTAGAAGCACCAGTTTGTTCTCCTAGTTGTTGTCTAGGTCTCCATGTAGTTGTATTCCTTCTTCTTCTTCTTCTTCTTCTTCTAGCTCTTCTATTCTGAGCAGGGGGGTTCCTTTGATTACCAGCAGTGTTCTGATTACTAGGAGCTGCAGTATTTGTCCCACACTTCTCAGTAATGTGGCCAAATTTCCTACAAGTCTGGCAGAAAGCAGTTTTCCACTCAAATTGTACTGCTTGCTTAACCATGGTATCATCATCTTCCCGGAACCAAACCTCCTTAGGATAAGAGACAATTATATCCACAATAATGAGGAGACGAGGAAAGGAAACCCTCTCTTGTTCTGCAGTGACTCTATCAATATGAAGTGGCCTACCAACACAGCTGCCTAGTCTACTCAGTGAGTCTAAAGACCAGCATTGCAAAGGCAAGTTAGGGAACTGGACCTAGAGAGGGACTTTGCGATATTTGTGAAGGATCCATCTTAACCCATTCAAACAACATAAAAGTTTTAGAATTAAAAGCGTACGACCCTCTAGCAAGAACATCATTCATAACATTTTCTTAAGAAAACTTGAATCTAAAATACCCTTCGTCATGTAGATAACATTTAGGAGAAGCCACAAAATTCCAGTGAGAACTGGCATAATTTTCCATTTGACTGAAATAAGGGGCATCACCAAGAACAAAGCCAATAAGAGATGTAGCCCATTTCTTATTTTGCTTTTCAATTTCAGATTTCAACAGTTTAGCAACATGTTTACCCTCCTTCATCACATGTGGGATACTTTTGAGTTTTGTTGCTTCAGTAGCAATACGATTAGAGGCAATATACGCAAAACTCTCAGTTTCAGGCGTAGAAATTACCTCAATAGTTGGAGTCGCCCCCAAAATTGGTGACAAAGCAGTAGGAGAGGAGGGAGTAATCAGTGTTGGTCTAGTACTCTTGATGCGTTAGGGACGCAATTTGCAGCGGAACTATGTATAAAGAATGATAAAGATTGGATCTTGATTGATAAAGAACAATAAAGAAGATATTTCTTGAATAATACTCTTAGGTTGCGCCACAAAGAACACTAATCAAGAATGGATCTTGAACATAATCCACCAAGGCAAACGAACAAGAGGTTGACTCTCTACAAAAGTAGAATCAGTTTTAGCCTCCACAAAGGTAAGCTAGATACTTAAGCAATTGCTCAATGTACTCAATTTGATTAATTCTGAATTCTCTGCCGTTTTGAACGAGTACATGGTGTTTATATAGACAAAACTAATCCTAATGCATCTAGGAAACAGGAAACTTTCCTAATCCTTCATGGATTCTACTTTCCTAATTTAAATAGCTAAAATACTTTCCTAAAAATAATCAAACACGCCTAAAACAATTAGAAACCAATTAGGAAACAATAATTAAGCTAAACTCGTTGCCTTGGCGCGCAAGGAATTTGTTTCGTAACTTCTAGCTCATTTTGACCATCTTCGGCTTTGAATTATCAAAAACCCAAAACATAAAAGTTCTATATCTCAGTCATATCTTTCTACAGCACTTTGAATCATTATGTTGTGACGTTGTATGGGTGAATTATGGCAAAAATACGAACAACTGTCAAAACTGCCAAGATTACGAGATTCTTCATAGCGAGCTCGATCATATAGCAATAGCTTTAATCCCGATCTTTCGTGTGTACTCCAATTCATCTTCACTGTAAATAATATGATTGATAACCGTTCAATGATAAGCTTAATAACCCAGGGGCTTGTTGCTCCCGCATCATTCTCCCCTTCTTGAAAAAGAATTGTCCCCAAGTCTTCACATACATTAATCTGCTCTTCAGAACTCTCGATCAAGGACACCTTATAATTATTGTAGAACTCACCTTGAAAGTGTTCAATTTTGACCATAAGTGATTCATCTTGACTGACATCGAATGAATCCTCGACCACAATGTCAATAGTGTTGTCGTTCTTGTCTTCTAGAAAAACATTATCAACAGTAGATGATTTACATGGGTCAAAAGAAAAAAATTCGTGTGAAAGACCACCCGTATCAGCTTCATGTGAATTTCCATCTTCAGATTGAACAATTTCAAGAGGCTCTTGTTCCCCACTCAAGGGTTCTTTAATTTCATCACCTTGTTGTAGTTGTTCTTGAGCATCAACATCCTTCAATTCTTCAATAAAGTTTGCTTCTTTCTCATTTTTGAGTTCTTGTTCAAGCTTTTGTTCCTCTTTCTCTTTCTTTGCCATGGTAGCAAGGGCTTCTAGTATTCGACCAAGGCTCTCTTCTATGCTCCTCATGGTATTACTTTTATTCTCACAGCGATTCCTTTCCAATGCCTCCTTTTCTAGTTGTCGTTTTCTCTTAATGGCTTTGTCTAAGATCTTCATATCATCTAGCCAAGTCATCGTAGAAGCTGGATCGTTTGAAGTTTAAGAAAACTTCAAGACAAGCTCTGATACCACTTTGATGCGTTAGGGACGCAATTTAATGTAGCGGAAGGGATTTAATGGATAAGGATTCATAAAGAACAATAAAGAAGATATTTCTTGAATAATACTCTTAGGCTGCGCCACAAAGAACACTAATCAAGAATGGATCTTGAACATAATCCACCAAGGCAAACGAACAAGAGGTTGACTCTCCACGAAGGTAGAATCGGTTTTAGCCTCCATAAAGGTAAGCTAGATACTTAAGCAATTGCTCAATGTACTAAATTTGATTAATTCTGAATTCTCTGCCGTTTTGAACGAGTACATGGTGTTTATATAGACAAAACTAATCCTAATGCATCTAGGAAACAGGAAACTTTCCTAACCCTTCTTGGATTCTACTTTCCTAATTTAAATAGCTAAAATACTTTCCTAAAAATAATCAAACATGCCTAAAATAATTAGAAACCAATTAAGAAACAATAATTAAGCTAAACTCGTTGCCTTGGCGCGCAAGGAATCTGTTTTGTAACTTCTCGCTCGTTTTGACCATCTTCGGCTTTGGATCATTGAAAACCTAAAATATAAAAGTTCTAGATCTCGATCATATCTTTCTACAACACTTTGAATCATTATGTTGTGACGTTGTATGAGTGAATTATGGCAAAAATATGAACAACTGTAAAAACTGCCAAGATTACGAGATTCTTCATAGCGAGCTCGATCATTGCAATAGCTTTAATCCCGATCTTTCGTGTGTACTCCAATTCATCTTCACTGTAAGCAATATGATTGATAACCGTTCAATGATAAGCTTAATAACCCGTGGGCTTGTTGCTCCCGCATCTTCACTCTAATCGGTGCTGGTCTAGTACTCTCCACACGAGGTGGCGCCAGAGCTGTAATCGGCATAGCCATCTCAGACACCGGGGAAGCACCCTCTTGCCGAGGTGTAGGAACCATCAGGAGCCTCCCACGCAGCTGTAAGGCCAAAAACCCATCACCGGATCCTCAAACCCTGGCAAACCCTTTAAGAGCGAACTGAGAGCCCTTAGATCCTCGTTCTCTCCTTCCATAGACTCAGAGCTATCCGATTCAGCAATGGGATCAAATGTGGATGTGCCCAAAAATTCACAAAGAGGAATCAATTTTCTCTCACTGGAGTTCTTCCCCATGAAGCAGCAATGTCGGTGTAAGTTAGCCAAATCAGCTTAACCTACGCCTACAGAGCATTTCTAGAGAGAGGAACAATTTTGAACCATTTCTCAAACCTAAGTGTTTATTAATAATGGCATGAGTATTGGTGATTTGCGATTGTTCCTGACGCCAGCGTAGAAGGAGGTAATAACGAAAATATCCGGATTATTAAAAATAATGTTGAGATTCATGAACGCACAAGATAGAAGCTGCCCTCCCTACAAGGATAATTGTCTAATGGGCCTCTTATAGAATTGGGATTGTAAAATGCATGGCTGTGCTGAAATGGATTATGAAAATAATCATTTATCCTAACAGTCTACTTCAGAATCAAGAAAAGATATGAACGATGTAAGGATGACTAGGCTTCTATACCTTACGTTCATATCAAGAGAATAAGTGACATAGGAATGGATTTGCATGCTTGTCTTAAGGAAAAGTGGGGGATTTATGTCCAGTTAGTCAATGTGCAAAATTCGGGATTTAATTACAAAGATAGTTAACTCATCGATTTTGTAGATCGTAATGTTTAGCTAGAGACCACTTACGATAAATAATGGACCAATAGGAATCTGGCCAACTACTAAATGCGTTTGAGCCTATCAGATCACACACTTATGCATTGAATGGATAAAAATTAAAGAGCTATAGAGGAAGACAAGTGGGCCCATAGTTGAAAGCCCACAAGACTATTAATAGGGTTTTCTAGTTGGATTAGGATACAAGGGTTTAGCGTATAAGTGAGTTTCATCAGTTAAATAAAAAACTAACCAAAAAGTCATGCCTCTCTCTTCTCCCAAAAACTAACGTGTCTTTTTCCGATGCCAAGGAATAATTCATTATCCTTATTCTATCTAACGAACGCTCACATGATCTGAAGTTCAATAGTAGTGTGGACTACGCTAGAGGAACAACACTTGGGGCTCATATCTCTTTGGATTCATTGAACGCACTTTGATCAAAGGAGGCACGCTTCAAGATGTATATGAATGTATATTTAATGACCTATGAAGATTCTTATTTCTAGTTGTCTTCCGTTTACATAATTAGATCATTGCAACTGGATCTTACAGGCACGCATCAAAGATTAACATAAGTGGAGAACCATTTTTTTTATATGTTGACCATTTTAATTACCTACATATGTATATCAAAAACATTATTTTGCTAACTTACTTCATATATATAGTCAATATCTTAAATGGGATATCAAATACATCACTTATTCAATCTAACACATAAGTTCTAGTACAGGCCTAAATGTATATACATCACTTTTTCTAGCATTTACGTTGCTTTCTCGCTGAATTACAAAGACTCATTTTACAATCTCTGATCTTATTCGAATTAGTCGACTAGTAAGTTTTTTTTGGTCGAAATGCATCCACATTTTGCATTTCCGATCAGTATGGGTCAAGTAACTGGTTGTAGCCCTTTTTTTATCAACGGAATTGTGCCACACACGCATAAAAGTTGACCTACACTGTCCAGCACAACATAATAGCAAATGCCAAGAGAATCAAGGAGTGGTGTTGGTGGTACTACTTCCACCTTTCACCTTCCACCCATGAGATATGGGTTCGATTCTCATTACCTACAATTTGGAATCCCATATTTATCCCCCAAGTTCTGGGTGCTCGTTACCAACATTAAAAAAAAGAAATTAAAATAGCAAATGCCAAAACAACACAACAACAACAACCCGGGGTGACTCAGCGAGTATCCCGCCTAGAACGGAATCTGGAAAGCTAGATATACACATAGTTACCCCTTACTAGCCTTAGGGCATCATTATCACAAGTCTTGAGAGTCCTAAAATTTGGGAGTTTGAAAGATCTTGCGAGTCTTGTGCCATTGTGGTGGGGTTAAAAACTAGGAGTCTGAAGTTGGGTTTTGATTTTTCAAGACTCTCATTGAGACTCCATAGTGGGCCCTTTGCTTATTATTGATATTGATATTAAATTGAGTAAAACAAAAAAGTAAGTGAAAAGTTGATGACTTTAGAGTCTCAAGAGTCTAAAGAGCATTGTGGTGAAAAGTTTGAAGAGTTTAAAGTTGAGTCTGAAAAAAAAACAATAAGTCTTATAAGAGGTGGACCTGTTTCATAGGACCAAAGATATATGAGTCCCGCGCGCGTGTCTAGGCTCCGCGTGCAAGCCCAGCGCTCCTTTTTTGATTTTTGGTAATTTCGACTGTTTTCCGCGTTAAATAGCTGTGAATCCGATATGTAACGTACTTATTACGCGTAGCCTAATGGTAAGCGCTCCTCATTTTTCCCACGAAACCAGTGTTCAAACCCCCTTTTGCTTTTTCTTTAGTCTTAATCCAAATTTTCTTGCTTTGTCTTTTTCAATTTTTATTTTTTTTAATAATCCAACAAAAAAAAGAAAACTAACTAACATTGCTTCTTAGTGAACTAACACTACGGATCAATAATCTGATATAGGGGTTTTGTAAAGTCAAGTTAACTAACACTATTTTCTCAATGAACTAACACTACGTATAAATAATCCGACAATGGACTTTTAGAAAGTCAAATTGTTTCTCAATAAATTAACACATGTCTAAAATTAACTAACATTGCTTATGCTTCTCGAACCCCCCTTATGCTTTGCTTTAGTTTTAATTCAACTTTTCTTTGTCTTTTCCAATTTGTATTTTTTGTTGTTGTGTTTTTCGAAAAGCAAATTATTTTTAACAATCAACAACTAATTGCCTAAAAAAATCAATAAATCCTTAAATTAACTAACAAATCCAATCGAAAAAATGCACCTCAAAAAATAAAAAAAAAATAAACTAACACTATTTCTCAATGAACTAACACTAGAGATCAATAATCTAATAATGAGGTTTTATAAAGTCAAATTGCATTTATAAGACTAACACATGCCTTAAATTAACTAACATTGCTTTCACAATGAACTAACACAACAAATCAATAAACTAACGGTGAAGTTTTAGAAAGTTAAATTGTTTCTCAATAAAGTAACACATGCCTAAAATTAACTAAAACATGTCTTATGTTGTCAGTTTATTTAGTTATTGTTATGTCATTTTATGGCATTGTAGTGTTAGACTGTCGATCTAGTTTGATAGAATTACTTTGTTTTCTTGTCTTGTCAATTTATTTTGTTGTAGTCCTAATTTGTTGTCATGTAGTGTTAGTTTATTTGGTTGTAGTATCACTTTATGACATTTTTTTTAAGAGAATCCCTTTATTTTTTTTATATAGTACACTTTATTGTCTTGTGTCTGTGTATTTTATTGTAGTGTCAATTTGTTACCTTAAACTTATTTTTCTATAGCATCGCTTGTTGCCCTGTGGTGACAGATTTCTGAACTTCAGTATCACTTTCTCCACATGTTGTGTCAGATTATATTGATGTTATGTCAATTCATTGTCTTGTGGTGTCATCTTAAGAGTCCACTTGGTTACCTTATGGTGTTAGTTTATTTAACTATAGTGTCACTTTGTTTAGTTGTGGTGACAGTTTTTAAAGTTCACTAGCATGAAAGATTATTTTACTTGAGTTTCACTTTCTACTCTTATGGCGACAATTTAATAAAGTCTAATGTTATTTATACTACATATGCATATATACAACACAATTATGAGGCAATTTAAATAATAAACCAATCAAAATCTGTCATATGTGGCGTGCTTCGCCGTATTCGATAGGGTGGTCTCTTTTAAGTTTTTGCAAAAAAAAAGAAAAGTGAAAAGTTGATGGGACAAATATGAAAAGTCTTAAAAATCTGATGCATTGTATTTGTGGATGCCCTTACTCCTAGTAAATGTTAAAAGAAATAAAAGTTTTTGTGAAAACAAGATCAATAGAAAATGGAGAAAGAAAAGCCGAAAAAGAAAATGGGAATGACAGTGAGTGAGACTGTGAGTCTGTGAGAGAGAGGCAGAGAGCGGAACTGTTGTGATCCGGCGTTCATCTGTTTCAAATTTCAAAAAAAACTTGAAATAGAGAAAGAGACAGCCGCACTCAATCACTAGATTGGACTCTTCTTTTGCTCCACTCTGCTGCACAAACTAAACCGCACCCAATTTTTTTTTTTTGCTGAGAAGCTCCTTTGCTTTTCATACACATTCAGAGAGAGAGAGAGAGAGAGAGAGAGAGAGAGAGAGAGAGAGAGAGAGAGAGAGAGAGAGATGGAGAACGAAAAGAAGGGTGTTGAAGTTCGGGGAGTTCCAAGTCATGGAGGAAAATACATGTTGTATAACATTCTGGGTAACATTTTCGAGGTTTCTTCTAAGTATGCACCTCCTATTCAGCCTGTTGGCCGTGGTGCTTATGGCATTGTTTGGTATTTATCTTTCTCTCTGTCTTTCCTCTTTTCAGTTTCATCAATTTGGGATTATTTGCTTGTGCCCATTTTGGGTTGATTTAGTTTCTCCTGAGTTAGTTGGTGAAGTTTTGGAGAGGTTGAATTAAGAGTTGGGTTTTGGAATTTGGGACCTGTGTGGGTGATTATGTGTGTGTGAGATTAAAACTCGAATAAAATTGAAGAAAAGTTAAGCTTTGTTTTAGTAAGGTTGTTTCTTGATATTAAACTATATTTGATTACATCAAATAACATTCAAAACGGAACTAGGAAATTGAAGCTTATTAAAAATCCAAGATGATGGGTGGGTTTGTTCGGTGGTGGTGAATTTATTTATTTTATGATATAAGTCGTGATACTCCACCAATTCTTTTGCTAGCAAGGATGGGTGGTGTGAATTTGGCGTATTCTGTGTTATTGTGTGGTTTTTGTCTTTGGAGAATTGAGGTGGGTAGTTTTCAATTAGATGGGATTCAAGTAAGAGTACATGTTTATGCAAAGTATTTGGAGTGATTGATAGTAGCATGGTTAGTAGCTTTTAAAACAATTTCAATATTAGTTTAGAAAACAAGTATCTACTCCATTTTTGTATATTGCCTAACTCAAAATAGCCAGTGGTAAACTGGCTGAATATTTTTTGGGTGCCAAGTTGCTAATGCTAATGCTGTTGAAAGGAGTTTAGTTGTAGCATACTACTACGGAATTTGCTGTTTTGCGCTCTTTATAACTTGCATTATGCTGGGAAGATCAGTGTTAACTTGTCAATGACAATGGCACAAAAGATCCATTTAAATGGCTTTAGTTTAGTGCTACCAGTCACTGGCTCACTGCTACTCAGTGATACATAGCCTTTCAGCCTTATTGTCTATGTGTTGCTGAACTCTTGAAGACTGGAAGAAAGCAGTTGCCAGATCGGATGGTTTTAGTTAAGTAAACATTCTGATGCAAATTCACACTTTCTAGATTTCAAGTAAATGGTGTTTGAAGGTTCGTTACGGGCAATTGTATTTCTTTTTTTTAGATAAGAGAAAAAATTATTAATCAAATAATGAAAGAATACAAAGAATGAGGATAAGGTATCCCCAAAGAGCAAAATCAAAGTATCTACAAATCACGCCAATGGCGTTGAATAACCGTAAGTTGGACTCCCTTGAAAGCCCCAGCAGCCTTGGCCCAAAGGGAGGCCAAATAGACTACTCGATCCCAAACCAAGTCAATGTTATTCTGCACATCGGAAAAGACCCTCAAATTTCTCTCCAGCCAAATGCACCAGAGGATAGCCATACAAGCACACCTCCACAATAACCTACCCTCCTTCCCCCTCTTCATAGCACAAAACCGCATCTGTAAAAAATGGGTCAGTGGACACACAAAAGGCTCTCCACACAGTGTGGCAAAATCACACATCACAAACAAATGCAGATTGTTCTCCCCATCTCGGCGACACATAAAACACATGTTCGGTAGAAGAGACCAACTTGGTCACCGGCGTTGCAACATGTCATAGGTATTCAACTTACCGAGCACCAAAGTCCACACAAAAGCACGTACCTTTAGAGGAACCTTAGACATCCAAATAAAGGAGGATAAGGGGAAATGTGGAAAGTGTGATGGGAGGCTAAGGTGATGAAGGAAGGACTTGCAAGAGAAGACACCGGTGGTGTCCCCAATTCAAGTCCGAGAATCGTCCCTAGGGACGAGGAGGGTGTTCTGAAGGACACCCAGAAGAGAAACAAGTTCCTCCACCTCGCTATCTCGTGGTGTACGACGTAGGTGTAAATCCCAGGAAGCACCGTACTAGAGTAAAAATCAGCCACCGGCGCCCAATGAAGGGTGGATAACTAATAAACCCGCGGAAATGTGGAAGAGAAAGGTGAAGCGGCAATTGTATTTCTACACTGCTCATACATATTCTGATGGAAATGGACCCGTGTCCAGTTTTACAGGATGTTCAAAGCTTTATTGGCAAAAAAATTTGCGCTACTTCATTTCTGTATCCTGTGTCTGTTTCCATAAAACGTAGCTGTGTTTGAACCACGAGGCTCTAAAGAATGGTAAAACCAAATTGTTATGGATACCAATGTGAGAAATCTAGCATCTTTGTAGCCAAATCTTTGCCCTATCGAAACAAGAAAACTGTCAAGGTTTCTACTTATACAAGGCTTTAGAAGAAAACAAATTGCAGTTTTGGGTTGTGGTTGTTTGATGCTTCTACATTTTGAGAGATCTTTTTTCATCGAATCATGCTAAATCACGACTTAACTATTTGCTGGTGTTCTAGTTTGGTTTTTATTGTTGTCATTGTATCATACTGTTTCACATGTTGATTTTCTTATCTCTTCTGGGTTTGGAAAGTTTGCTTGTATGATCTACCAGTTTTCACATTTCAAGTGGGTTTAAGCAATGAAATACATCGAGTTATCTCAGAAACAAACGACAAACTAGAGTACGAGCAAGCTTTTTTGGATAAGATGGATTATCAACAAGCTTAGTTGTTTGCAGTATTGTGATTATGAGTGGAAAGTTCTAAAATAATTTTGGGCATGATGCAGTGAAGTGTATTCAAGCTGTCTTCTGTTCCATTATATAACAAAAAATGCTGAAAAGAGGAAGAGAAAGGATGGGAAAAGTGGAAAATTTAAAGGAAGTGGCTGAAGGCTATGGGTTGAGAGTTGAGACTTGAGAGTCTTGTGGCATGTGCTAATGGTAGCTTTAACATATGTTTAGAAATTAGAACTGAACTCCAAAAACTTCATTGCTTATTTTAGTATTGCAGCTTTAAGTTCCAAATTGGTAAGACCTCTGAGATTGCAGCTCCGTGAAAAAATCCTGAATGGGTAGCTCAATTGGTAAGACCTCTGAGATTTGTTCCAGAGGTCCAGGTACAAACCTTAGTTGGGCGAAACCCAGATACCCATATTATCTTAAAAGAAAGGAAGCTCAGGTGATAATACTCAATGCATTCAGATTCCATTCCTCTTCCAACTCTTTCCCCCTCCGTCCCCCCCCTCCAAACAAACAAATATAAAATAAAATAACAGGAAATGCAACCCACCATGTGCCAGGCACACGCTCAGAACTCGGATATGATATTTTAGTAAGTATATATTGTTCTAATCTGACTGGGTTTCCTTGAACTAGTCTGGACTAAAAACTTGTTATCATAGTTGAAAAGTACACCCTTTTGATAATTGATTTTTGTGTTATTGTCTTACTCTAACATATTGATATATTCCGTCTACACTAATCCATAGTTGTTTTCGGTCACGGAAGATATGATGCTTCTAGAGCATACTGAATGCTGACCCTTAATGTAGAAACTTTGGCGTACTAGGATACATGTAGAGGATCCTAGATAAAGGAGTTGGTTTTTTGCATTTCCTAGGGACCTTGGCCTTTGAAGTTTGCTTCTTTGCTTTTAGATAGCGTTTTCTTTTTTACAGTTTAAATTCTAATCCCCTTCCATTTACTTGTTGATTGCCTAGTGCCCCGCCTTCATTTATTTATTTATTTATTATACGTATTAAAGATTACTTATTCATTCAAATATTCAATGAAGCAGACTTCCGCACATTCGTTCATCCTACATTCATTTTATTGCATTCTGTCACTAAGTGTTTTCAACTATTTTCAAGATCTCACAATGTCTTTTGTGGGTCTATCGGAATAGCCTCTCTATTATGCGATTAGCCAGGATAAGGCTGCATGCATCTGAGCCTCCCCAGACCTATCCTCGACATGATCCTACTTTGGTAGGAGTTCTTGTTGTAGCTGTTTTCTGTCATCTTGTGCACCAAGGATAGTAAAACAGGTCACACTGGAATTATCTGAAGTCCAGCTTGGTTGCAGCATGAATGTTGCATTTCAGCATTAAAGTTCAGTAGATCCCTCAGAATTGCATTTTCGAAGCTGCAATTGGGACATGTCCTTGTTTTTCCGAAGCATTAATTAATGAAAAAAACTCTGAGTTTTATCTCCCAATTAAGTTGTGTGATTCAGCTTAGATTGTTCTTGAGTGATTCTTGAACGAAAACCCCAACCCCTTGAGTGATTCTTGAACGAAAACCCCAACCCCTTGAGTGATTCGAGAAGCATATCTCTTTTATTGTTTTTGTTTATCAAAATACAGAGAATCCCTAAACAATTCACATCAGCACTTGGGTGGGGTAGGAGTCCCACTCAAGCTCTTACCACCTAGGCTACCCTTTGGTCCCTTAGAATCAACTTATGTAGGTTTACATTGACTGTCTCTATGTTGTTGTTGCTAACCTGGCAGCATTGATCAGCTCCTGTATTGTGCAGTTGTGCTTGCCTAATCTTGTATAAAATCTGCACATATTTGGGTTGACTCTTTTTCTTTCTTTTATTGCAGCTGTGCAAGAAATTCACAGACAAATGAAGAGGCTGCAATTAAAAAAATTGGAGATGCTTTTAACAATAGAATTGATGCAAAGAGGACACTGCGTGAGATCAAACTCCTTTGCCATATGGACCATGACAATGTAATTCCAGTAGTTTCAAAGTTTCTGCAGTTGTTTGGGATAGTGATCTGTTTGTATTCTTTGATTGTCAACTTACTAACACATTTTTGGCAAACTTTCCCCATAAAATTGCAGTTCTGTTTTATAGTGATGGTGTGGACGTGGAGTTCTTTCCTTATAGTTGGAACTTAGGATTTTGTACATATATAAAGATGTATAGTAATGACATATCTCAGTTTTCTTCTGGATAGAATTACTTTCTTTACCTTCAATTTAGTTTTCTTATTCTCCTGCTGGTGTGGCGATGCAGGTTATCAAGATAAGGGACATCATACGGCCGCCTGAAAGAGAAAAGTTCAATGATGTTTACATTGTGTATGAGTTAATGGATACTGATCTGCATCAAATTATACGCTCAAACCAAGAACTCAATGATGATCACTGCCAGGTAATAATCGACTTTTTATATACAGCAAACAATATGTTGTCACTGTGATTCAGATTTTCTTTTCACGATCAATTACATGACTGCAAACTAATTCTGAAAATAACCAAAGGTTTGATAGGAAGATAGTGAAGAAATTCTTAAGTTAGTTTGGTGCATTATAGCCGAAATCTTAGCTCAGAACTGACAACAGTTTGGGGGAAGTTAATAATCCTAATTGTTAAGCTAGCTGATTGAATGTCAAGTATTCGTAAAATTAGCAGATCAATTAGCTGAACTTGTAAAACGATGTAAAATGACATGTTTTTTGAGGTTTATAGAGAAAAGATCTATTTTGTATTGTGGCCAAATACAATGTATGGAATTAAGTGTCAGGTGTACCCAACCTTACCCATGGGGAAATAAAGAGGCATTTTTTGTTTGACCCTTGAATCCTTGATCCAATGCTCATCGGTCATCCACAACTTTTACAATAAATAAGAATTGTATATAGTTTCTGAGCCACTTTGATTTTATTTATTAGATTCCAAATTCAAAGAAAGTGAATTCTTTTGGCTCCATTAGAATTAGAAATGTGTGTAAGTTAAATTAAGATGCTCAAAACTACACTGTAATAACTGACAAATTTTAATAATTATATTTCATGATGTCATAACTCATAAGTTAGTGTGTATTGTTTGTTCAAATAAGATCTTCAAGTTTACAATAAAATTATTGTGAACCTAATAAGTTATACATACTGCCAGAGGTCCCAGGTTTGAGTCCCCTCAGGGTCATTGGAGGTTTTCCTGGTCGTTAACTTCAGGGTCCATGGGATTAGTCAAGCAAAGCTTGGACACCCATGTTATCTAAAAAAAGTTATACATACTGGAATCATGTCTGCATATTGAAAAAAGAAAATTGGGATAAAATGTTAACTGTAGATCATGGATCTCAGCCATCCCCTATCTCTTGTGACCCTCTTGTCACCCTCTTGTCTTGTCCTTACTCTATCCTCACTCTCTCTCACCCTTCCAGCCCTTATTCACAAACTTGTACAATGCCATAAAGGTAACCACCTCTATCATTGATGTTGGTATGTGTGGGAAGAAAAATGTGAAATGCCATAGAACATGACGATTGTGGCATAGGGGATTTCTTCAGAAAGGCCCATCGGTTGTGGTTAGCAGATCACAATTAAGGTGCCTGGCTGGTGGAACGAACAAAATACGAACAATTAACATAATATAATCATAGATCTTAGGCTGTGACTTGATCATAACTGAACATGTTGATGTTGCGTCCATGAAGTATGGAAACTCGGAAAGTGACAAACGTTGGGAACTCCCCGAGAAAGATTGATGGGAAAATCGGTTGTATTTCTTCCTTTATTGCCCATAGCAACTGGGGATCAAAAAGCACCAAATTTGGTGACGTAGAAAAGGAAAGACAGAGTTAGAGCATGATATTCATGATGTTGCAACATGTCAGGAGGCCTCCATTGATTGTGTACGAGCAAAATACCAGTCCAAAGGCTGGGGAAAGGAAGGTAATGTTAGCTCTTACTGGGAACCAATAATGTGTAAACCATGTCATCAATATCCGAACGAAACAGATTTGAACTTCTCCTAGAATAGTTTCCGTTACAAAATAAAATTCATAGGATGTATATGAGCAATGCAATAGATAAATGAGAACTTAAATAGTGTTTCTGAGTGTGCATCTGAATGTCCCGAAGACTATCTTGCAAAAGCTTAAAGGTTTTGGATGAGACTCCGCCCCTATTAAGGTCTTTGTTAAGGGCATAGAGCCAATCCAACTGTTCCTACCCCTTGGCGGTTAGGGTACTGTAAAGTGCTTCATCCCCTCGCTGATCCCAATCCCCCTCCGGATCCATGGGCCAACCGTCTGCTGCTGGAAACCTTGACCTGGAATAGGTCTTCATCTTGTACCACGTGAGTTCGTAAACTTCTAACGAGAGGTCTTCCCTCTCCTTAACTTTCAAGGCTCTGATAAGCCTTGGGTTAATACTTAATAGAGTTCAGGGACTCCCACCAATGACGTGGTTGGCGGCATGGGGAAATGTCTTATAGGTGGAGTCCGATTAGATGGCCCTGCTTTCTCTGCAACTGGATCCACATGAGTTTCAAAGACCTCTGGCTGATTCACCAACATGGCACTTGTGTGCTCAGTGGTAATCTCATTAGAAAGGATCTTGTGCAAGCTTATATCCTTCCACCAAATTAAGACCCACACAAAGCTCCTCATCCTGCTCCTTTCACTATTCTCATACAATCTTTTATCACGAAATTGGACTCCCAAATTATCCTACTTGCACCTCAGAAAATGTGCCCCCATGGAAGCCACCACTAATGACTGCCAATGATGAGGTGTGGAATTCAAGCACCCAATCTGTCCTACCGTGTACTCCTCTCTTTTTCTCCTGTTTTCCTTGGCTCTCCTCCTTAAACCTGTGATGAGATATGATTCTCATCCAAGCCCTTGCCAGATGTGAGTCACCTATGAATGAAGGTTGGTGGTGCATGACTAAAAATAAAAAAGGCCTATCCTTGTTACTTCTGAGTTGTGGACCGTGAAGCAAGGAGATATTAAGGTGGACTGGAGACTAGGGGACACTGGACATACATGGGTAGGGGTGACAGAAAAGTTTGATGGTGCATTGGAAAGATTAGTGTGTTACAGGAACAGGTGTGGCAGTCTGAAGGCTAAAATCCTATGTATAAGAATTGTCACTTGTCCTCAAGGAAGCACGGACACGCCTAAAGGGTGCCGTGTCACGTGTCCAATACGTACTGGACACGGACACGGTCAACCACTTGGACACGGCACAGGACACGCCACCTAAGTATTTCCACCCAGAAAAATATAAATAAAAAATAAATAAAATGTTTTTTGAATTTTAAGCCCTAAAACTTCTTTCTGCCTACATTTTCTTGTTGCTGCCTATTGTTATCTCTCTCTCTCTCTCTCCATCTTCAAGGCACAATCTTCATGTTCTTTGCTTGCTGATTTGAGTTCCTCTCCTGTGATGTCTTCCTTCCTTCATCTCCATGTAATTTTTTTGATTTCCTCTCTTCCTTCTTCTCCTCTCTCTTCTTCGTGTTCTCTGCTTATGTTTCTGCTTCATTTCGTTTTCTATGTTATTTCTTTCATTTTTCTGTTTTATTATTATTATTATTATTTTTTTTTCTTTGACGTGTCCGCGTATCCGGGATTTTGAGAATTGGCGTGTCCTGTGTCCACGTGTCCCGTGTCCGCGTACCCGTACTCGTGCTACCTTGCTTGTCCCTAATAGACGGCACTGGTTGGAATCTCGAGACGAGATTCAAGGACCTGATTTGTTAGATGCTGGACCTATATTAAGGGCTAAATTGGCAATCGGGGAGCCGGCCCGCATGGCCTAATGCATTTTACATAATGGTTGTGGTATAAGCTGTCAAACAGTAGTAGCTAGTGTTCAAGAGTACCTACGTACTTTTTAATAAGGGTCCTAGCTCTACAACTCATCAAATGCACAAAAACTGAAATGGGCACACTGAACGAGTTAAGGTTTTCTGGCAGCCTTCCTACTTATGTAACTTCTTGCCTCTGCGTTAGGTGCAGGCCGTGAGAGGAGGACCTTCTGACGCTCATCTTTCCTTACCTCACTAAAAGGAATATATTCTTCTCTTTATCACCAGATTTGGCTTTAGGTTTAGATATTAGCCAACCTAATTCTTCATGCCAATCCCCAATCAGGCTGTTACCCAGCAGTCTCAATTATTCTTTTTTCAAATGTTTGCAGAAAATTCTTAGTCATACAGCAAATAGGACAAGGTTTCCAGTTAACTCATAGACTACACATTTTTTGATCTACTTTGACCCTCACTTGCTCAAATCTGTCCACTGTTGGAGCAAGCAACAAAGTGAATTTTTGGATGAATTCATGAATCCCATGAGTCTTCAAGTTATAGTGTGTTGTTCCCTTCTCTATTGATTCCTCTTGTCCCCCCTATTCTGGTTTTCCTCTATAATATACCTGGCCTCTCGGTCTCTTTCTCCCATCAGAATACTTATTGATTCCTCATCTCTGTGTAACTCCCTCCTGCTTTCTCGAATCTCTATCAGGGTTGTGTAGGACCCCCACTTGGTTCCTTCTTTCTGTTGCAGTCTTTCACTGTCTCCTATTGATGTCGGATTTGTCTCCTCTTTCTTAGAGCAACCACTTTGAGACACTGAACTTAAAGTATGCTCTTGGATCATTTCTAAAATCATTACGGCAATTGGCAAGAGCCAATAGCTGACATAATTTATTTATTTATTTGATAATTATAGCTGACATAATTTAGACGGATGCTTGTGAATCTTGTGCTGAGTGGGATCTTCAAAGGAGAAAGGTTTGTGTTTACATATTGTCGTAATTTGTAGATCAACATCTAAGCTCCATGTGAAGCGCTTGTTTGACATGATCTGGACTTTGGGGTTTTTTGTTCAAGTTTTGTGAAAATTAAATCAACCTATGAGAAATAAGTCAAATAACTTATTGTGGTTTCCCACTTTTGGCATTCAAGACGGCCAAATATTCTGGCAACTTAAACCAAATATTGACACTTACAAAATTGAACATCAAACCAAGCACTGGAAACTGAAATGATATGAAATGAACCCTTAATTATATGCCTAATTCTCATGTGTCTAGTAGCTCGTTTAAATTGTGTCTGTATAATCTCCTAGATCTTTGTTAAACCATGCTGTACCTAAGTTTGACCTGTGTAATTTGTAAACAAGCACTGTGTCATGATCTGGGAATCTATTTAATGGTAAATGGAAAAGAAACTCTGATGCTACGCCACTAGATGTTTTCATGATTTCCCCTTGTCTCAATTTCAGCTTAATGGCCTTCACCTGGTGGCCTGTGGATAATCCTCGTCATGTCCTTGTGCAAAAGTAGGGAAAACATAAGGGGGCATATACTTTTGTCCATTTTTTTCTTCTGAAACGTCTCTTCTAGATTTCTGTATGTCTCTCATAGGTTTGTCACTGCACTAGTTTTATGTGCTGTATTGCTATGTCATCATCTCATGGTTTAACATGATTAATATTGTGATATGTGTGACTTTGGGTATTAGACGTCTATCAAGCTCTTGATAATGAATGTTCAAGGCATCATTTTGTTTGTGTTGGCAGTATTTCTTGTATCAAATCCTGCGTGGCCTAAAATATATACACTCGGCAAATGTTTTACACCGGGACCTGAAACCAAGCAATTTGCTTCTAAATGCAAATTGTGACCTCAAGATATGTGACTTTGGGCTTGCAAGGACCACTGCAGAGACAGATTTCATGACGGAATATGTTGTAACTAGATGGTATCGGGCTCCTGAGTTGCTTCTCAACTGTTCAGAATATACAGCAGCTATTGATATCTGGTCAGTTGGTTGCATCATGATGGAGATCATTAGAAGGGAACCTCTTTTTCCTGGGAAGGACTACTTGCAACAATTACAGCTCATAAATGAGGTTTTCTTCTTTCTCATATGCTCATTCATAAATTACTTTCTGCTATTTTTTTATCAGTTATATTAGCGTTCTGTCAAATTATCATGCGAAATTTTCACTGCTTGAACGTCCGAGGAGCTTTTTCTTTTACCTTAACTTCAAGAAGTAAGGAATAAATTATAGAATGTTCCAACATGATTCCAGTCATAAAAATTAAACTTAATTTGTGAATGTTAATTTGATACCTCCAAATTGCTTAAAATTTAAGTCAATGCCCTTCGATCGCTCCTCGTATGTGAGCGACTGAGTGTATTCGTATAAAATGGGACGGAGGGAGTAGTTAGTTACTTATCACTGTAATTTTGATTATTATGGGTTAGGGTTACCATGCTTAATGATGGCAATCTGACAGATGTTAGTTTGTTTCAGTCCATAAATAGCAGCTGTTTTGTGCACCACATTAATTTGAGGGCAAACCTGACAGACTGAATGGCATGGCTCATGTGACAGTTATGATTTTGTTTGTTGATTTCACTCTAACAAAATATTGTATATCAGCTGCTAGGTTCTCCTGATGATTCTGACCTTGGATTTTTAAGAAGTGACAACGCAAGAAAGTATTTAAAGCAGCTTCCACATGTTCAAAAGCAGCCATTTACGGAGAAATTTCCAAATGTGTCCCCTATGGCACTTGATCTTGCAGAAAAAATGCTTGTATTTGATCCAAGAAAAAGAATAACTGGTATGCTGTTAACATTCTCTTACCTAATCAAGCTTTGAGTTCTCACTAGTTCCTAATTGACATATTTTTCTTTTCAACGAACCAACAAACAGTTGATGACGCGTTGAACCACCCGTATCTATCAAGCCTTCATGAGATCAATGACGAGCCAATCTGCCCAAGCTCTTTTCAGTTTGATTTTGAGCAATCATCTTTAGATGAGGAGGATATAAAGGATCTAATATGGAGGGAGTCATTGAAGTTCAATCCAGATGAGATGGTCGAGTAAGAATGTTAATACTTTGCATGCTTGTCTACTTTAGAATCCAATCATCTGACTCAGATGCTTGGTGGAAATGTTCGTCTTTGTCTTTGGCTAGATAATTAACTACATTAGACATGTATCGAATTTGGTTTTATGGTGTGTTTGAGGAAATGAGTTAGCGCTTTTCAGTTATTATTCAAAATGGAGCTTGTTTCCTTGTAATGTTATAGATTGAAGCCTTGTTGAAAGATGGCCATGGAGTGTCCGGGATCGCATTATTTGGATATAGGTTTATCTGTATATTATGAAAAAGCATTGTTCAGTGGCGCTAGAAGAATGGAAAATAAAAAACAATAAGTGTTGTATGGAATTTTTCTGAATCAAGCTATAGAAGGATATGTCAGCCTACAAATGTTTTGCATTTCTTTTTAGCAAGTACTGATCATTATACAGTACGTGTTCTAATTTCTAAACCCATTTAGAGATTGTGAGAATGTGATGACAATGAAAATCAAGTCAAAATTTATCATATTTTTATGTGAGGGTGGTGTCTTCTGACTGGGATGTATTATTTTCTAACTTGTGGAACACAAACCTGTGACAAAGGTATCCCAGCCACACGATGGAGAACATATATATTATGAGGGTAACAAATAGCATTAGCTTACATATGGGACAACTGTACTGGGGTATTGCTCTGATCAGCTATTTACTTTCTTATATATGTAACTATCTCACCAGTATGGTTACCTTCACACGTAGTATACTTGATGTATCTAAATTATTTCTCACCAGTACCTTTACACATAATATACCATACCTACTTCAAGCAAAGAAGTATGAGGAACATTAGGACAACATCAGGTCCCCTACAATTCTTGCTTAAAAAAGCATAGAAAACATTGATAGCAAATTTCTTGGAAGTTTGAAGATGATTTCTTCGCCTTTGCATATGAATGACCAAAAATATAAGCTACACCTGATTCCCTGGCTCGCAGTATCTGAAGTGACTCATCCCTAAGATGAGAACTCTCTAAATTGTACATTTCGCGGTCCATCAAGTTTGCAGCCTGTAAGGACTGTGGTTTATTGTTTCCACGTTTCTGGTACACTATGTTTTTAGAACTCTGACCTTCTTCAGCTATAGGAATCCTGGATTCCTGTTCTTCAGTTTCCACAAATTGTATCAGCTCAAACAGCAACCTGTGCTCAAAATCATAATTCTCCTGCAGCAGATCCTTGTAGCCGCAGCGAACAATGCAGCGGAACATACCATACTCCTTTGGACCTACCCTTCCAACAAGAAATCTCTCCTCTTCCTTGACATAGGGTACATGAACAGATTTAACACATACAAGTACCAAAATCTGGTGGAAGGCGGGTAGATTTGTGACAAAATGCCCAAAGACTGCTGGTACCCCTTTTAGCAAGGTTAGTGTAAAGTAGGCCAATCCCTGGAACCCAAACCATGCCGAGGCTAGGGCCTAAGGAAACTATTCTATCCATAGAGACCTTGTTTTCCATGTCGAATTGGTGCTTCTTCAATGTTCCATAGTTCCATATGTACATTATGATCATAAGGATTGAAGATAAACCAAGAGGAATCCATCCGCTCTCAGGAACCTTGCAAAGGCAAGATGAAATATAAAGAAGCTCTATTGATCCGAAAAATAGGAAGAAGGCAATGGCAGTTATTATTCTTTTTTGCCATACTATGATCATAACCATGACCATCAAGCATGTAGTCACAAACATAACAGTGGTAACAGCTAGACCTGCCATTAGCAAACCGAACAGAACAAAGTCATGAGATACAAATGAATATTATTGAAGGTACATCTTTTCTTTTCTGCTTTATTATTTAGGCAATGAATTTTGATCTTATTTTGTTAGATGCTCTTACCATACGCATGACCGATCATATTTGTGTCTCTCAATCCAATTGTCACACCCAAACAAAGGCACATTAGCATCCAGTTCACCTCTGGGATGTAGATCTGCCCATAGATTTCACTTGAAGTATGAATGATTCTGACCTGAGGAAAGCAGTTTAAGGCAGAACACTGGCTTATAATAGAGAAGGTGGCTGATACTACAGCTTGACTTCCTACTACTGCTGCAAAAGTGGCCACTATGAAAACAGGCCAGAACACCGGATCTGTACAAAGTTTACGTCACCAACTTTAGTGAAAACAAACAATAAAGAACGCCAAGAATGTCTTCAGTATCTTCTGGCTACCTGGTACTGATTTATAGAAGCTTCTCTGTATGTCTTCGTGGTGACGAGAGAGGAAGGCAGCCTCACCCATGTATGCCAGAACTAAGCAAGGGTATACGAGAAATGAAAAGGCTATCTGGACAAAATGGATGGTATCAATGTTCAACAAAGCACATAATCAAAATGAATAATATCTGAGATATTGTGAAGCAATACCTTAATTGAGCGAGCAGAAAAATGACCCAAATCAGCAAACATGGTCTCTACACCTGTGGCAAAACTACCAGAATATCATCTTTCCAGTAGCTCTTCTTATGAGAAGCAAAAATATAAAGGTTTACTGCACATGTGATAGTACCTGTGATGGAGAGAACAACTCCACCAAGAGACACCCATCCCCCCATGCCTGTGTTCCTAAGAAGCTTAAACATGTAAACAGGAGAGAGTGCATAAATCACATGTGGATTCCAGCATACTATGTTGTATATCCCAATGCTGCTGATACATTGGAGCCATGCTGTGACAACTGGGGCAAACATGAAAGCAACTTTGTGTGTTCCATAGTGTTGAAGGGAAAATATGATCACCAAAATCACGCATGAGATTACCACAACATAATCTGCATAAAGAATTGTAGCAGCATTAAGAAATCCGATGTCAATGCAGCCAAAGTTTTCTCAATCACAATTTTTGAAGTTCAATTTCTTCTTATTATTATTATAATCTTCTTGAAAACTTACTTTCATGAAGTCCTGGAATTTTTAGGCGAACACCTGAAACTGCTGAAAGAACTGAAAGGACAACATCATACAGTCAGATGAACCCAAATCAACGCAAAGTAGTGCTTATGATGGACTGAGAACATCAGTGACATATATTGATTCAAGGGAAGAAAGCTGTCCAGAAAATGATGAAACTTGCTCTTAGAGGTACAAATTTCAAGCAACAACCAGAATCATGGCTTCTCTCTTATCCGAGACTAGTACCTGTTGCAATTAGGAAAGAATAATACTGTAGGGTAGTCATTAGGGAAAAACATGCAAAACATTGAATCCCATTAGAGGCAGTTGGAGGTTTCCCCAGTCCTCTACCCTGTCCAACATCCAAGTGCTTGGCGTCAACCCAACTTCTGGTCCAGTACAGGGTTGGGCTTAGGACCCTCCTAGTTATCCTCTAAAACGGCAAAAAAACGAGAATGAAGAAGGAAAAAAAATAAGAGTAACTTGTTTTGCTTTGTGTCACCACTGCCAGATATTACTTGATCATCAATGGGTTACTCTCAAGGGCAAAGAGGGTCAAGGCACGGTGACCTGATGTTGCCTTATTTTCATTCTCGTCCGAATTGTTCTAGATTACACCTTACTCATCTTGCTTTTGCCGATGACTTACTTATCTTCTCCAGAGGCGAAGTGAAATCTGTAAAGGCTATTGTTGGTAGATTCCAGATGTTTGCTAACATGTCTGGTCTCCATGCCAATGCAGCTAAAACATGTATTTATGTTGGTGGGCTGAAGGCATGAGGTTTAAGAGCAAATATTGACAGAGACGGGTTTTCCGGTTGGTGAGATGTCTTTTAGGTATCTTGGGGTCCCCTTGACAGAATCTAGGCTCACTAAGAGCTTGCGTAGTTTGTTGGATAGAGTCGCTCAAAAATTCAGCATTGGTCTTCAAAGCTCGTCTTCTACGCAGGTAAAATCCAGGTTACTAAATCTGTCCTTTTCAGTATTCAGGCATTTTGGGGGTCAGCTTGATGTTGTGAAGGAATTGGAGGCTCTATGCAGAAATTTCTTTGGAGGAGTAAGGAGGGTAAGAGGAAAGTTACTATGGTTGCTTGGAAAGATGTTTGCAGGCCTCTTCATGAGGGTGGGGTTAATATCACGGAGATTTTTAAGCTGGAATAAAGCTAGTATATTGAAGATGTTCTGGTTTGTTGTTTCAAGTCAACAAACTGTCTTGGTTAAATGGCTTAAAGCTTATTATTTGAAGCATGGAGATGTCTGGCATGTTTAGTGTAAGATGAATGATTCCTGGCGTTGGAAGAATTTGCTTCATCTTAGAGAGGATTTTGTTCAGTTGTGTGCAAATGTACAGGTTGCTGTTGACAAGCTCTATCAGTGGAGTTCATCGGTAAATTTATGATTGCGGGGGTATTTTTTCAGACAGCAGGGTCCTATAGTTTCTTGGCATTCTGTTGTATGGGAATCTCTTGCTATTCCCACACATAATCTGATTGCTTCGTTTGCAGCTCTGAATCGTATCCCTACTGCAGACAATCTTCCTGTCAGAGGGGTTACTGTTTCCCAACAATGTCGTTTATGTGCCTCAGTTGTTGATAGTTGTAGACATCATTTTATGGATCTTCCAGTGTGAGTACTCAGCCGCTGTGTGGTCAGAGGTCATGTCTTGACTGGGTTTTACTAGAAGACCGTGCTCCGTAGAGAGGGAGTTGCGGTCGTTCAAACGTTCACTGTAGGAAGAAGAATGAGAAACAAATGCAGCAAATCAGCGTTGTTGCCTTGTTTGGTGTGATCTATGAAATTGGGTGTGAGAGGAATAGGTGTATCTTTTGTGGAGATAAAAGTACAGTGCAACTTGTAAGAAGCATTCAGTATATTACTTGTGTTCGAGCCAATGCTGCTTATCCCGAACAGTAGGTGGCTAAACATTTGGTTAAGAAGATGTTAAGTTCTGTAATAGGTCCCCTGTTTTCGTCGGCTGTGACATTGGGTGGGCTTTGTTTTGTTCGTTTTTCTTTTAGTGTGGTTACTGTGATAGGAAACAGGTATACTATACTGGCATAGCCAATAGTTTGTACAGTTGATCCGGGGGCTTCGCATTGGGGTCCTTTGGAAGATGGAATGAAATTTCTAGCTGTTGTCCAATAAAAATAAAAATAAAAATAGGAGTAACTAACAACTTCTGATGCAAATAAGAAACATTCTACCATCTGTGATCCAATACAAATTGAATAAGAAACATTCTACCATATGTAATCCAATACAAATTGAATAAGAAACATTCATGCTAATCTGAAACTATTTGGGTGTTAAAAAAAAGTAAAAAAACATTATGCTTTGGGGGTCAAGGCTGAAAATTCAGTTCTAACTTCTAAAGACTATCTGTTCTCTTTCAGGATGTATGTTATCGCAGAAATTTTGTATCTATTTTGTATAGCTACTCAATCTAGTAGTCATAAGATAACTAGGAAGCACAAGCATCCATAGGAATTTCAGATATAACAAGCAGTAGACTAAAACCAAAGATCACACTGTATCCATGAAGCTGGGTGACGGACTAAATGGATTTCTGCCAAAGAAAGGAGAATATTACCTGATATTGCAGGAGTGAGTACACCGTCACCAATTGCCATACAGGTTCCCAGAAGAACAAAAATCAGCAACCCTTTATGAAATGTAGCATGCTTCTGTAATAACCACCTTAGAGAAGAACTGTATGTCGTGTCTTCTGATTGCTCAATAGCATACGCAGACAACATCTCATCAGTGGGCTGCTGATTCGGAAGGATACCCAGTTTTGCATGTCGACACAGCAATGAGTACAATGCAAAAGTGCCGCCTGGGCTATAAGTAAAAAGCTGGCATCAACAATCACAGCATGGTCATGATAGAATTTGCACTTTGCAGTTAAATCTGCCATAGACCAGTCTCAGGCTAGTAACTATTTCACATCCTACACTATTGTAAACAATTTAAAACAAAAGACATCAACATTTAACAGACAATACTTTCTCAAGATTCCTTCTCATTCACTACTATTCTATCCTGTCTTAGGACAGTCTAGAATAAGTTTAAAAAGTAACATGGTATTACAGATTTTTGTTTGTATGCAAAAGCAACAGCTCAAGTAACGAGAGAAGATCAACAAACATATATACCTTCACCATTATCGTCTGCTGACATCACTACAAAGATATATTTGAAAAGAGCCACCAGCGTAAATGTCCAGAAAATGAAGGACAAAACCCCGTAAATGTTTTCGTCATCCTCACGGAGGCTCAGCTTCTCAGAGAACGTGGTTTTGTAAACATAAAGAGGCGAAGTGCTCAGATCACCATAAACCACACCAAGACTCTGATAGGCCAACGTAAGGACAGCTGAGCAGGATGCACGCTTAATGCTCTAAAGCGAAACATTATTAGTTAGTATGAATTATGGATAAAAGATATAGATATAGACTAACTAAATTATCTATATTGTACTATGCCAGAGAATTTTATTAAGAGGTTCTAAACTTTTTTATAATTTAGATTATACCCAATCATTATGCACAACAACGCTGAGGAGCAATAAAAGCATGAAGATAGACAAAAGGGATCAAGTATGGCAAAATGAAATGGCAGATACTCTAATAGAATACAACATGATGAAATACCACAAAAACTCTTAGGACTTGTAGTAGTTTCAACACAAGAAGCATGAATATCTACTTTTGCTAATTATAGATTTTTGACCGAATTTTGGTACACTCCAATTTAATTATCAGTTAGACCAGGGACAAGAACTTAATCCTAAAGGGTCAATGTTGGTTATGGTAGATAAACAAGAACAAACCTAAAGTTTATTGCATAATTTACATCCACAAAACCTATTCCATCCCAATTGCCTGAATGTAAACTGTTAATGGCTGACCACTCACGGCAATCATACTTACAATTGAGTTTTAGTAACTACTCCATCCCATAACAAATTGTCAATTCTGGTTCTAGGACTATTGAAACATGGTTTCCTTTTTTTTTCTTCTGATAATTAAGCTTTTTATTTTTGATAATTTAGTTAAGCATATCATTTATTCACATAAACGCTTAAAAAGCTCATGAACAATACAAAGAAATGTAAGGGCCTGTTTAGTTCAAGAAAACATTTTCTGTTTTCCATCTCTTATTTTCTATCTCTTCTCCCTGAAATTTAAAACAAAATAAAATAGGTTTATTTTTTGAAAAGGTGTTCAAATCTCACTCCCCCTTTTCTATTTCTCTTTCCTCCACCTTCACTCCACACCCCAACAGTCCACCCACAACCACCATAAACTCACACTTCAACCCACCGTATCTAGCATCATTGAAACATGGTTTCTTAAAAATACCCCTTTTTTAAAAAATTTCTTGATGGACTGAAATGAGTGCGCCAAAGGTTAGTAAGTTAGCAAATTATTTACTATTGAGTTATAGTGATAATCAAATTGGAGTACACAACAAGTTTAAGTAGCAGTTTTTCAACTTAACCTTTCTAATCAAAAATTTCATAAACATAGAGGTCATGCTGTATTGCTGAATACATCTAGTTTCTTGTAAGCCCCGGTTAGGCAATGTGCATTGCTTGACTAATCCCACGGGCCCTGAAGTTAACGACCAATAAAACCTCCAGTTGCCCTGAGAGAATTCGAACTTGGGGCCTTTGGAATATTTCTCAGATGTCTTACCAGGTGAGCTGCCGTGGAGGGTTAGATGTGATATGGTATCTTATCTTCCGAAAAGTGATATTTGACAAATGACAAGAAACAGTGTTGGAATTACTCATTACAGTAGCTATTTATTATAATAAACAGCATAGAAGTTTGTTACAACAGTTTGTTAGAATTCTGTTATTAGCTAGAAGTTTGTTACAGTAGTAGACAGATTCTGTTAGCAATGCGCCTAGCTGGCGCATAGGCCTAGCCTCACCGCAGCTCCCTCTCTGTTTGTATATAATCTGTAATGCGATTGTAAATAATTAATTCAATGAGAAATCAATCTTCATTTTCTCAAAGCTCTTTCTCTCACTAAAATTCTCTCTCCTGTTCTTCCCTCTTTCAGGAGCTCGAGCTGATCTTCATGTCAATCAACATGGTATCAGAGCATCGGTAACTCGATCAGCTCAAGATCACAATCTCTGAATCACATTCTCATCTAGATCATTTCATATTTCGATTGTTTGATTTGCTTTCCTCAAACAATCCTGCTCACAATTCACCTTTTGAGTTTTATCTCAAAAGAGTTCACATAAATTCTTCATTTCTGTTTCGAACAATTGTTTTGTTTTCATCAATTGTTCCTGCTCATCAATTGATTCAGAGAATCTGTTCATTTTCTTGATCATCGCAATTCTTCGCTCACAGAATTGTAATTCTTTTTCATTTTTCTTTTCTTGATTTTCGTATCATGTTCACGATCACAATCATCACAATTCTTCGCTTATAGAATTGTATTTCATTGTTTTTCCGCAAAATTTCACTAAATTTCATTGTTTCTTGATTTCACTATTTCATTGAACTCACTGTTTCATTGATCAAAAATGTCTCAAATAGACTCGAATCCATTATATTTACATCCATCGGATCATCCTGGAATGCTGCTTGTTGCAAAGCCTTTTGATGGCTCAAGCTTTGGTTCTTGGAAGAAATCCATGTCCACAGGCTTATCTGCAAAGAATAAGCTAGGAATGGTCAATGGTACAGTTACTCAGTCTGCAAGTACTGAAGCTTCCTTCAATATCTGGCAGAGATGCAACGATATGGTCACTTCATGGATCCTGAATGTGCTGTCCAGTGACATAGCAGAAAGTGTGCTCTATTGCAATTCTGCTCATCAAATCTGGACTGAGCTAGAGGACAGGTATGGACAAGCTAGTGGTGCAAAACTATATCATTTGCAGAAGAATATCAATGGGACTAGTCAGGGTGCTAGTGATATTGCATCATATTTCACTAAAATAAAGCGAAATTGGGATGAGCTTAATGTTTTGAACTGCTTGCCAACATGTACCTGTGGAGCAGTTCAGGCTATTGCTAAACATGAACAAGATCAGAGACTTGTTTAGTTTCTCATGGGTTTGAATCCAATTTATGACAACATTAGAGGAAATATTCTCATGATGAAGCCTCTTCCTAGCATTAGCCAAGCCTATGCTCTCTTGATTCAGGATGAAAATCAAAGAGGAAATCACTCATCTACTCAGTTTATTTCTGAGTCAGCAGCAATGTATGCTAATCAGCATCAAAATTCATCACAAAACAGTTACAAAGGGAAATTTGATAACAGAAAATCAATTGTTTGCACTCACTGTAAAAAGACAGGTCACAGTGCAAACAAATGCTACAGAATTGTAGGCTTCCCTAAGGATTTCAAGTTCACAAGGAGCAAGTCATATGCAGCTAATGCATATGGAGAACCTGGAGATGAACAATGTCATGAAGAACACTCTTCTGTTGACAATAATTCAGTCAAGACTGGGCTCACTGGTGCTTCTATCATCCCTGGATTATCACAAGAAGATTGCAATAATCTTCTGGCTTTATTGAGCAAAACTCAAGTTGGAGCTGCAAGTGGTGCTAAAGGCACTTATGATCCTGGCTCTTCTTCTTCTCACATCAACTCATTTGTCAACTGTGCTGGTAAAGTTTCTGGTATCTCTCACAACTTTTCAGGTTCATGTATTTGCTCTATTTGTTGTTCTGCATCTGCTGATTATACCTGGATTTTAGACACTGGAGCATCTGATCACATGTGCCATGATCTTTCCCTTTTTGCCAATATCATATCCCTTAAATCACCTCATCCCATTTCCCTTCCAAATGGTCAAACTGTTGCTGTTACTCAGATTGGCACAGTTCAAATTACAGACAAAATATTGTTGAACAATGTTTTCTATGTTCCTCAATTTAGGTATAATCTGCTTTCTATTGGCAGATTATGCAAACAGTCACATTGCTATGCTATATTCACTGAGATGCAATGTTTCCTATTGTTCCCACAGGGCCCTTCACTGAAGAGGCCTCAGGCACTTGGTGATAACCACAGTCTCATAGAGTTTGGTCATGCACATGCTGGATTATTCCTGTTGAAAATGAAAATGCCTGTTGCTTCACATAACCCTGATGTTGCTGCTGGAACTCCTGCTTCAAGTTTAGACAATAATGTTGACAAAACTCATTTTCTTGTCAATAATCCTTTAATTCCTGATTGTTGTAATGTCATGGATGATGACAATTCCCATTTCCTTGTTCATGATGCTATTGGTGATGCTCACTGTAATAATGCATACAGAAATAATGCTTGTTTGTGGCACATTAGACTTGGTCATCTTCCCTTATACAAGCTAAAGTCCATGGATTTATTTGATGACATTTCTGGTGACAATGTTATTTCTAGCTGTGATGTATGCCCTAAAGCCAGACAACACAGAAATTCCTTTCCTCACAGCCAAATTCAAACCTCTAAACCTTTTCAGCTCATCCATATTGATCTTTGGGGAGCCTATCATACTCCTATATACAATGGCTATAATTATTTCCTCACCATAGTTGATGATTTTACTAGACCTACTTGGACACACTTACTCAGTGCCAAGAGCAATGCTTTGCCCATTATACAAGCCTTTTCAGAGATGGTTTCCACTCAATACCAGGGCAGAATCCAGGTTATAAGATCAGACAATGCCTTAGAGTTAGGACTAAGCAAAGAAGCTACCAGTTTCTTTCTTTCTAAAGGCATTCTGCATCAAACAAGCTGCATTGACACACCACAACAGAATGGGATAGTAGAGAGGAAACACAAGCACCTTTTAGAAACTGCCAGAGCTCTTCTATTTCAGTCTCATTTACCTGTGAAGTTTTGGGGTGACTGTGTCCTTACAGCCACATACTTAATAAACAGATTTCCCACCAAATTACTTAAAAACAAAACCCCTCATGAGCTCCTCACTGGTTCTAAACCTATATATACTCACCTAAAGAGTTTTGGATGCCTTTGCTATGCCTCTACATTGAAAAGAGGTCGAGACAAATTCAAACCTAGGGCATCTACATGTATTTTCCTAGGATATCTATATGGAAAGAAAGCTTACAAATTGTATAACATGGATACAAAGAAAGTTCAGGTATCCAGGGATGTAATTTTCCATGAGGATGTATTTCCATATAAAACTTCCTCTACCATTTCAGATTCCTCAAATTCTTTATTTCCTTTTCAAACCATGCCTCACACTCATAATTCTGATTCTTCACTCTTAAATCATTTTTCTAATTCTCAAAATCAAACCACAAATTCATCTCAACCCACACCTGATCCTCAAGATCAAAGCTCAAATCAACTTCCTCCTTCTGATCCTCAAGATCAAATACATGTTCCCCACTCTTCTCCCTCTCATTCTCACACTGAAGTCAGGAGATCCAGCAGGACCATTACAGTTCCTAGGCATTTACAGGATTATGTGTGCAATAGTGTTTGCAGCAATGTTACATCAAATCTTCTCTCTGAATCTTCCTCATGTCCTCATACCATCACATCCTCTATAGACCTACCACAACATGTTTGTTTTAGCTCTCTCTCAGCCAATAGTCAGCATTTGTTGAATAATGTTTTGCAAATAAATGAACCTACCTGTTTTGAGGATGCAGTTACTAACCCTTCATGGCAGGAAGCAATGTCTAAGGAGTTTGAAGCCCTAGAGGCTAATGAAACATGGATGATCACTGACTTGCCTGCTAACAAGAAACCTATTAGCTGCAAGTGGGTCTATAAAATCAAACTAAAAGATGATGGTTCAATTGAGAGATACAAAGCTAGACTGGTAGTTAGAGGCTTACTCAGGTTGAAGGGATTGACTACACTGAAACCTTCTCTCCAGTGGTGAAAATGACCACTGTAAGAGCTCTTATTGCCACTGCAGTCAAGAGAGGTTGGAGCATGCATCAACTTGATGTTAACAATGCATTCCTCCATGGAGATTTGCATGAGGAAATCTATATGAAACCACCACCTGGCCTGGTTCTCTCCAAGCCTAACCAGGTCTACAAGCTTAGAAAATCCCTGTATGGTTTAAAACAGGCCTCAAGGCAATGGTATGGCAAGCTCTCTGACTCTTTAAGGTCCAAAGGTTATCAAATGTCCCAAAATGATCATTCTCTATTTTACAAGAAAATGGTTAACTCTACAGTTTTCATTGCTGTTTATGTTGATGATATTATCATCACAGGAAATAATGAGGCAGAAATCGAAGACTTGAAATCATTCCTAGACAATACTTTCAAGATAAAAGACTTGGGATTATTGAACTATTTTCTAGGAATAGAAATATTACACAGCAAAAATGGAGTGATTCTAACTCAAAGGAAGTTTGTTCATGAGCTTCTCAAGGAATTTGGCTGTTCTTCAGGAGCCACAACTATTTGTCCTTTAGAAACAAATATTAAACTGAAGCTTGATGAGGGTACTCCTCTGCCTGACCCTGGTCAATTCAGAAAGTTAGTTGGCAAGCTGAATTTTCTTACACATACAAGGCCTGATCTAGGCTTTGCTGTTCAGTATTTGAGCCAATTCATGCACAATCCCAGGCAACCTCACATGGATGCAGCTCTTCATGTTCTGAAGTATCTCACAAAGGATCCCAGTCAAGGCTTGTTCATGAACTCAAAGTCTAATTATACACTACAAGCATACTGTGATTCAGACTGGGCAGCTTGTCCTCAAACAAGGAGATCAATAAGTGGTTATTTCATCATGCTTGGTGGCAGTCCAATCTCTTGGAAATCCAAGAAACAGGCCACTGTCTCTTTATCCAGTGCAGAGGCTGAATACAGAAGCTTGTGGAGAGTTACTTCAGAATTAGCTTGGATTTCCAGGTTACTCAGTGAGCTCACAGTTCCTGATATTGCTCCAATTGCTGTGAAATGTGATAGCCAGGCAGCAATTTATATTGCTAAAAATCCTGTATTTCACGAGCGCACCAAACATATAGAGCTTGACTGCCATTATGTCCGGGAGCAACTACAAGCAGGTTTGATCAGCCTGCACCATGTGAGGACAGATGAGCAGTTGGCAGATTTGTTCACAAAGAGTTTGTCAGGGCGCCAACACCATTATTTACTCAGCAAGTTAGGAGTGTCATCCCCTCCCACTTGAGGGGGGGTGTTGGAATTACTCATTATAGTAGCTATTTATTATAATAAACAGCATAGAAGTTTGTTACAACAGTTTGTTAGAATTCTGTTATTAGCTAGAAGTTTGTTACAGTAGTAGACAGATTCTGTTAGCAATGCGCCTAGCTGGCGCATAGGCCTAGCCTCACCGCAGCTCCCTCTCTGTTTGTATATAATCTATAATGCGATTGTAAATAATTAATTCAATGAGAAATCAATCTTCATTTTCTCAAAGCTCTTTCTCTCACTAAAATTCTCTCTCCTGTTCTTCCCTCTTTCACGAGCTCGAGCTGATCTTTATGTCAATCAACAAACAGAGGTACCCTTTTCGAAATGGAGTCACCAAACCATTATTCATGGGAAAATCTTTGGCAAGGCATACAAAAGACAAGTTTACATCATCACAGGCACGAAAAAAAATAAACAGAAAAATCCCAGTTTGAGTAACAATTAACAAACTGGAATAACAAACTGCACAAAAGGGCTAAAAGCACAAGGCAACAAACTACAATCTCATCTAGAAGATTGTGCAATGACCAGAAAACAAAACATTGAACTAAATATTCCCGAAAGTGGCAAGGAAAAAATGATAATAAAGGAATAATGTATAAGGGTAAAAAAGAGAAATACCTGCTGAGATATGCACTGTTCAATTGATTCAACAGATGGGTTTGTGTTCATTGCTAAAGGATTATGCAATGTAATGTATATGGGGAGTTGTTTTTTGGGGATGGCTGGCTGCTATGATATTATCAGAGAATTGTAACTTAATATAAAGAGGAGAGAGAGAGGAGGAGAGAGAGACAGGTAGATGGTGTTGATACAAAGCAGGGAATGTGGAGTTGACGCATGAGTAACTGTAGCAGTAAACAAGGATGCAAATGCTGTGTCCCCTATGGGGGTTGGGGAATGCATTCAATGCTCTTCTTTTCCTCAATCTTTTTTTTTTTCCTTTCTATTGTCATTAACAATAATGCATATTATCCATTGAAAGAAAAATTATTGGTTGCACGGTTGCATTGGCATGTGGCCCATCAAAAATTGACCGAACTTGAATCATACAATAATTTGTACGGAAAGTTTGAGTTTCAAAGGAATTTTGGCGAGAACCTGAACTTAGAACTTATAAGAACCTCAAATAATGTAGAATTTATCTGGTCAAAATCATCGGCTAAGAGTTACTTTTAAGGGTAAATTACATTGAGGTATACTGAGGTTTGGCGAAATTACAGAGAGGTATACTCATGTTTGACTAAATACACTAAAGTATACTCTTGACCACTTTTTGACCGTTGACCAAAATCAAACTAATTTTTGGACATAAATACCCCTCGTATACCACATTGAAAATTTATAGAAAAAGTTATTGTGCAATGATTTTCCACTTTTTTTCCTGTTTATTTAGTTTTTGATTTTGAGAAAAAAGCAAGAAAAAATAAAAACTTAAACTCAAATCATTATTAATTTGTTAGTGAGGACGTCCAACATTATATTTTTTTTCTCTATTTTCATTAACAATAATAATGCATTATCCATTGTAGGAAAAATTATAAGTCGCACGGTGGCATTGGTACGTGGTCTATCAAAAATTGACCCAACTTGAAACTATACATTGATTTGTTCCAAAAGTTCGTGTTTCAAATGAGGACTTTTGGTGAGAACTTGAAATTATAAGAACCTCAAATAATATGAAACTTATCTCGTTAAATTTAAGTGTCGGTTATCGATTACTATATTTGGTGAAATTAGCTTTAATTGTAGCATAAGATGCTAAAAAAGAAACGAAATTATGAAAAATAGTCAAAAGTTCCTACGAAAATCTAATAAACTAATTGTATATGTAGTTGCAAGTTGAAAGATACTATGATACCTTTAAAAAATTAGCTGTAATTGTATCCGCAAATTGTAAATGAAACTAGTCTGCAAACTGTTTGGTAGTTCAGTCAAAAAAACTAGTTGCAAGTTTCAAGCGATAGTTTTTATTGAAAGGTTATGAGTTGAAAAAACTAGTTGCAAATTTCAAGCGATAGATTTTAACTTTTATTGAAAAGTTATTCATTTATGCCAAACATATTGTTCTATGAATAGTTACAAGTGAAAATTTTGCATCACAAAGAGAGTGAGTGAAGTTGGTATGTTTCATTCCTTTTTTTATTTTTTTTTTTGTTGTGTAACCTCAAAATTTTATTTTATTTTTTTGTCCGAATGAAGTATTTGGTTGAATTATTCAATTGTTAATTGCTTGCCTTCCCCACACCTTAACCTATCTAAAATGTTGATTGATATATGATAGCATAGTTGCTTACGCTTTTGTTTATTGTGTTTGGGATAATGACGTTACACGTGGGAATAATATTGTATTATTATTTTTCATTATTTATGTTTGGTGGCAATCATGTACGATGAAAGTTTATAAGGGTGACGAGAACCACAACAAGGAAAGCAAATCATATCTTGATAATCAGAGAAATTGAGCTTAGAGAAAGAGAAATAGAGAGAAAGAGATGAGCTATGGAATCCATCAGCTTAAGTAGCTGGGAGAAAAATATTATGACCAAGCTAGTTTCATTATTACAACACCATCACCTTATATACCTCAAGAAGAGGTGAGCTGTGCAAACGAGCAAAGGGAATTAAAATGTAACAAACTCGCTAACTAGGACAGAGGCCATAACAAACCATGCTGACAAGGATAACAAACTAATTAAATGTTAATAAAAAATATCTAATATTCCAACACCCCCCTCAAGCTGGAGTGGGGAGAGGAGTGGAGACACCCAGCTTGCCAAAATACTGTAGGTGCTGCTTGGGAGGCAAACCCTCTGTGAACATGTCAGGCAGTTGATCTGCAGTGTGGAGAAAGCTGAGAGTGATCAGGCCTTCTTGAAGTTTCTCTCGCATAAAGTGGCAGTCTAAATTAATATGCTTGGTGCGCTCATGAAAAATCGGATTTTTAGCTATGTGAATAGCAGACTGACTATAACATCTGAGAGGAACTGAAATGAGATCAGGCACATGTAACTCATAAAGCAACCTTGTCAACCATGCTAGCTCAGCAGTCACATCCCTCATTGATATGTACTCTGCCTCAGCAGAAGACATAGAAACATTAGGTTGCTTCTTTGATAACCAAGAAATCACACTACCGCTAAGCATAATCCCATATCCATTAACAGACCTCCTTGAAGCAGGGTATGAGGCCTAGTCAGAATCGCAATAGTCAAGCAACTGATAAGAAGAATCAGAATACATAAGTAACCATTGAAAAGTATTATTCTGAATATAGCTCAAGGTATGCATTGCAGCAATCATATGAGGCTCTGATCTCGAGGGTTCTGCATGAACTGACTGAGATGCTGAACACAAAAACAGATCTCAGGTCTAGTGTTAGACAAGTAGTTAAGCTTGCCAACCAGTTTTCTATAGACTGTAGCATCTGCTAACAAGGTGCCTTCATCAGGTGTTAATCTGTGAGTAGTACCCGGTGGATTGAGAACAGATTTGCTACCTTTGCACTCAATTTCCTTTAATAAATCCATTGCAAATTTTCTCCATCTGAGCACAGCCCCAGAAGGAACTGAGAAAACTTCAATACCCGAAAAATAGTCTAGATGACCTAAGTCTTTGATCTTGAACTGATTATCTAAAAAACTTTTGAGTGCCTGGATTGCAGTAAGATCATTGCCTGTGACAAGAACATCATCTACATACACTACCACAATCACAATACTGTTGGCATGACCTTTGAGAAATAGACTGCAGTCATTTTTGGACTGATGAAACCCTTGAGTATGCAAAGCCACTGAAAGCTTGGCATACCATTGTCTGGAAGCCTGTTTCAGCCCATACAATGACTTATTTAACCTGCAAACAGCTGTGGAATATGGTAAAGTAAGCCCAGGAGGGGGCTTCATATAAATCTCCTCATGGAGGTCCCCATTAAGGAATCCATTGTTCACCTCAAGCTGGAGCATGTCCCAATCCTTCTTCACTGCAGTAGGAACAATGCTCCTAATGGTTGTCATCTTCACCACAGGGGAAAAATTATCAGTATAATCAATCCCTGCCCTCTGAATATCACCTCTAATGACTAACCTTGCTTTGCATCTTTCAATGGTCCCATCTGACCTGTATTTAACCTTATACACCCACTTGCAGATAATAGGTCTCTTCCCAAGAGGAAGCTCAGAGAATTCCTACGTATCATTGAGTTTAAAAGTTGTGAACTCTTTATTCATTGCCTCCTGCCAAGCAAGATGTGCAATTGCCTCTTCATAACAAGAGGGTTCTTTGACAGTTGTAATATTTTTAATTAGGTTGCTTTTTTTGTGGTGATAATGTATTTAAGCAAAGAATGGTGGGAGTAATGCATGCAGAAGTGAGAATATGAGAACAAACTGCAGATGGAGCAGAAGTAGAAACAGAATTGCACGCACAATCAGTTAAGTAAGATGGTGGGTGTGGAACTCTTGTGGACTGTCTAGGAAGATAAGAGATAGGTGTGGAAGAAGAAGGAGTATCAGTGGACACATGTGGAACATCAGTAACAACATCAGAAGTAACAGTGGGAATAAAAGAAGCAAGAAAAGAATCTGAAGTGGAGGAAGAAGAAATGGAATGATAAGGAAAGATATCCTCATGGAAAATAACATCTCGAGAAGTAAAGACCTGCTTAATCTCTATGTTCATAACCTTATAAGCTTTCTGACCAAAAGGATATCCCAGAAAAACACATGGAGTGGACCTAGGTAATAGCTTGTCTCTGCCTTGCTTCAAAGTGGACACATAGCAAAGCCAGCCATAGGATCTCAGATGATCATAAGATGGTGATTTACCAAATAGAACCTGATAAGGGGAAAGACCTTTTTAGAAGTTTGGTGGGAAATCTATTGTTAAAATATGTAGCAGTAAGAACACACACTCCCCAGTACTTGAGAGGAAGTTTGAACTGAAAAATAAGAGCTCTAGATATAGAGCTTTCTAAAACATGTTTGTGCTCCCTCTCCACTACCCCATTTTGCTATGGAACACCAACACAATAAGTTTGATGCAAAATGCCTTTAGATTGAAAGAAAGCAAGGACTTCTCTAGACTTCCCCAACTCTAAAGCATTATCAGACCTTATACTCTAAAGTTTAGTGTGAAATTATGTCTCAATCATAGCAACAGAAGCCTGTATCAAATCAAGAGCACTGCTCTTACAATGTAAAAGATGTGTCTATGTGGTCCTACTGATTTCACCCACTACTATAAGAAAATATCTATGGCCATTGTAAGTTTGTATATGATATGGTCCTCATAGATCAAGATGAATAAGCTCAAAGATATGTGCAGTATGGATAGAACTCTTAGGAAAAGGCAATTTATGTTGTCTTGCTTGATAACAAACAGTACATGGGGATATAGAATCAGAGTTTTCATTGCCATGCAAAAGAGACAAAGTATTAAGCTTGTAAAATGGAAGATGTCCTAATCTTTGATGCCATAAATTGACATCTTTATTACTACACACTGCTGTAGCATGTGCACCACCAAGATCATCAGGACTAGCAAGAAAAGTTGCCAAATGATTCAAAGGAGTTTGATTGAGTTGCAGGAGATACAACCCTTCATGAGCATTACCAAGAATCTGTGGCCTCTTTTGCGAAGGGCCCTGCATGAGATAGTATTGTGAAGGGAAGTACACTTGACATCGAAGTTGTGTACTGAGTTTAGAAACTGAAAACAAGTTGTACTTGAATGTAGGGACAAATAGTACATGATGCAAGATGAAATGAGGAGAAAGATTCGCAGTTCCTACTTGAGAAACTGAGACATGGTGAGCATTTGGAAGTGTGATCATATAAGGATTTGGTAAAGAACGAAGATCAGTAAACAAAACTTCATCATAACACATATGATCACTAGCTTCAGTATCAATTATCCAGGGTTTAGGTTGAGCATCTATTAAACAACTACAGCATGTGCAAAGAACTAAAGAGTTATGAGGAAAAATTGTACCTGCAAAGGCAGTAGGAGCAATAGTCGGAACAGAAGAACCTATCATAGCACAATTCACAGTTTTCTGTGCATAAGAACCTCCAGTATTGAGAAGACCTAGGAGTTGTGCACACTGATCCTTTGAAAAACTAGGTATAGGTGATGTGTCTTTATCCACAACAGACTCAGAATAAACACCAGAATAATTGTCTTCATAAGTACCAGCTCCAATATGCTTAACATCACCTTCAAAACCTTCATCCCCTTAAGCAAATGCTAAAAGTCTCCTACCATCTCCTCTACCCCTGCCAAACATGTTGTAGGAAGGAGGAAAACCAACAATCCTGTAGCACTGACTCTTCACATGACCTGGTCTATTACAATGATCACATATAATCCGTTTCTATCTCCTCTACCTCTAGAAAATTTGTTATAATTTCCATAATTGTTGTAATCCCTTTATACACTCATGCATTAAAAGCTGCAGATTCTGATTCAAACTGTGTGCTAGCCTACACTTCCCTATATCTCTCTGTAGACACCAAAAATTATGTCTATGTTAAGTCCCCTAAAAACCCGATGATAAATGGATTGGATTTTGCTCAAACTTGGGTTGCGAGAATAATTTCACTGATGATTAGCCCAGTTCATTTGAATTAACTAGTGGAAGCCTTTTGTACAGGTGATCCAAACCAGTTGGACTCAATTCATTTGGAATCCAAAACTGAAAGACAAGCCTCTTTGAGCCCAAGGGACCGAAAGGGAACCCAAATCCTTGAGTCAACCATTGGTCAAACAACGAAACTCAGTCAAATCTTGCTTAGACCCCCTCGAAACAGCCTTCCCGGAGCAAAAAGACAGCCAGGCGCCTGTTTAGGCATGCCGCTCCAGGTCCATGCGGCCACGCTTGAGTTCAAGCGATCGCCGCTAGGACAAGCGGCTAAGCCGCTTGCCAAGCTGTTCAACCGCTTATCCTAGCGGCTCAACCGCTTTGCCTGGCCACATGGCCGCTTGGACCCTTTTTCGCGGACGACAATTTCTTGGCCCATTCGATTTTCGTGCCAAACCCTGGCAGCTCCCCCTCTCCTATATAAACAAACCTTAGGGTTCAGTTGAAGAGGTTGGCAGTTAGAGACTCCTAGGTGGGACATTCTCTGTAGGTTGGTCAAATTCTCTCTCATACAAAACCCTAAATTTCTGTTCTGCTCCTTCTTTAGGCTAGCCCTAGCACCACAAGATTAAACCTTCATACTTCATCAAGAGCAAAAGTTCAAGCATTAAACCCAATAAGTTCATTGTGAGCATCCAGGTAATCCAACCTGAGGGTTTTCAATAAATTCTTTATTTTGCTTGTTATTTGCTAACGAATTTGGTTTATGTGATATGTACATGCATGGCGCGTTTGGAGCAAAAGGGCTTGTATTAAACCCAATAAATGAATGGATGAATGAATATTTATTTTATTGCTCTTTAGTTATAAATTGTGCTTGCTTGTGGATTGATGGATGAATGGTCTTGTCTGCCTTCTAATTTACAGGTTTAGCATATTTATTGTTTTTTAGCATTAAAAGCATGTAAATTTGATAAGTTGTTAAAATCGGTCACAATAATAACGTTTGTTCATCAACCCATTAGTTAAAACTAGGAATTTGGACAAATTGAACCCTGTTTGGAACCGTAGCATTAATAATTGCATTGAATTAATTGGTAAAGGCCGTTGTCGTGAACGAGCGAGTTGGGTGCCTCACACGTTCCTAATTCGTACTCACACCCCCGAACTCATTTATGAAGTCAATTTCCCCAATTGGGATTGGGGTGCACAGAAATCGGGTTGACGTCTTTCTAGACAATTGACTTGATTCCGAGGGTCCCAAATTTCCTTAAAATTTGGTGGCGACTTCCGACAATCTTAATCACGTCCCTAGTGCAACGGATAAATCTTCATGTGCATTCACACTCGAAAGATTCATAAACAACGACGTTTCCTTGGCTACTCGTTTCCCTTCTTTCCCTCTCTTTTTTTCCCTCCTCCTATCCGAGGCGAGGGGAGATCGACGAGGGGCGAAAAGGGAGATATTCCCGGTAGTCTACAGTGGCGACTTCACTGGGGACTAGATTAAAAAGGTATAACTTGAAAATTAGTCCAATGCCATTATTTTTGCTTGGTTCACTACCTTGATTGTTCTTATTATTATTTTTGTGACTTGTCATTCATTTTATTAAATTCCATCCATTGCATCCATGTGCATGCGCTTGCGCCACTTCCGTGCTTGTTTTTTACAAGTTCAAACTAGTTTCTTAGCCAATGGAGTGTGGTGAAGTGCCTTGGTGGAATCCACTCGATTCGTCTTTGCCAAGAAACATGGATCCCCCCACCTCATGTAGTACCTTCCTACGGAATCGTCTATTCGACGAGTAGGATAACAAGAATGCATCATATTGTCACGCATCCCGCAGATTATTGTACATTCTTGATCATGAGTACCTTTCGACCAAAACCCTTAATCCTACCCAATTGCATGAATTAGAACCAATGTTTTAGGTTGAAACTCAGTCCCATATCCATGCTAGATATTTATGATTATGTCATTTGCGTTGTTGTGCTGTTTGCCCATATGTGAACGCAATCTTTGCGTAGTCGTTCTGGTCGTCATAGAATATTAGGTTAGACCCCAATTAGGATCTTTTTCTTTTTGAGTCTAGATTTTGTTCTAAATTTGAGTCTAGAATCTTCTATTTCAGGAAACAATATCCCGAATGTTCTATATGATGCTTGTTACCTTAGGAAAGATTTAGCGTATAATTCTTTTCCCATTATTTAGGTAGTGAGTTTTAGTCAAAGATCTCGAGAAAATATCTCTCCCCCTCCTTTTAGTCAAGAGTATAATATCTTTTCATTTATCCCAAATTGAGTCGAGATAATATCTCTCCCCTCTCCCTTTTAGTCAAGAGTATAATTTCTTTTCATTTTATCCCAAACTGAGTTGAGATAATATCTCTTCCCTCTCCCTTTTAGTCAAGAGTATAATATCTTTCCATTTATTCCAATTGAGTCGAGATAATATCTTCCCCCCCCTTTTAGTCAAGAGTATAATATCTTTTCATTTTATCCCAAATTGAGTTGAGATAATATCTCTCCCCTCTCCTTTTGGTCAAGAGTATAAAATCTTTTTATTTTATCCCATGTCGAGATCTTTTGATCTAAATTCACTACTTAGTCCCCAAGGGTAGGGTTGTTCATAATCCGGTTTGGACAGGAATTTTAGACCGGACAAGACCGGAATCAAATCGAAAAGATCGGACCTGGATGAATCTGGTTCCGGTTCCGGACCGCGCAAAACAGGGATACTGATTCCGGTCTTTTCTGGGTCAAAAACTGGATTATTCTTGTCTAGGCCAGAATATTAATTTTGCCCCCCAATAAATAAAAAATGAAGGAGAAATATAAATGAGTAAATGAGCTCTGTACAAAGAGATACTTGTCAAAAATAAGTAATGTAAACTGGATCATTGGCTAAGGAAGAACTCATGTTAACATGCTGCAAATTTTTTTTGTTTTTGATAAGTAGAGAAAATATTATTAATTCTAACGAGTAATAGCAATGTGTGCTAAAACTAACAAAATTGTCACCAATAATAACAGAGTTTGACACCCAAGATCAGAGAGCAAAAATGAGCAAAACGTATACCCACAAAGCCCAACAAATTCTATAGCTTTAGGAGTGAAGGATGACACTCCACATGGAATGGCCACCTAGCTTTGATCCTGAACTTCCACCAGTTACTCTCTGCTAACTAACCATCTTGATAGCATATGATTTTGGTTGCTTTGTCATCATCTTGAGCTTGTTTAGATCACCTAGCTATCTCTTGTATTTTTGGTTTGAAATAGATTCCCCCAATTATAAATTGAGCACATGATCCTTCATGCCCTCTAGTTTGAAACTGCTGAATGTACCTTGTGAATTGTAATGATGCATGAACCAACATCAAGGCCAAACTTAGCATTATTTAATTTAGTAAAAGTGTTTGATTTTGCTCAAAATAAATGTGTTAGGTACATTGAAGGTAAGGTACATACTTCACGGAATTAAAAAAAAGAAAAAGTAAAACCAAAATTCCGGTCTTAAATCGGACCGGAAAATTCAGGTTCGGTTCGGTCTAGACCGGAATTTTACTGGTTCAGGTTCAGGTCTCAGTTTTCTGATGATTTCGGTTCCGATCTTTTCCGATTTCGGTCTATTCCGATTTCGGTTTGGACCGGTGTTCACCCCTACCCAAGGGTAACTATGTTGATAGAATATTCTAGATAGACACTTCCCACTTTTGTTTTAAAATTTTTCTTTTGTGGAACTTATTAGTCTTTCCCTTTCTAAGTCTTATCCGCTGTCCAAGATTGACAGGTCAAGAAAACGGTCGATCTGAAAAGTTGGGAGCGCCATCATAGTAATCAACGTCTGGTTAGGAAGCTCATACTAGAGTCTCCCCCTTCGAGCAAAGCTAGGCTCGACGCGGTATTTGTTACTCCCCCTCCTTATTGACCACCTGGTTCTAGGTTGACTGAAATGGCCAAAGATGATGTACCAACTCAACCACCTCAGACCACTGCTGAAATGTTGACTGAAATCATGACAATTTTGGAAACTATGGGAAACCGTGTGACATGGATAGAAAGCAAGGTTAGGGAAGCTGATTGTAACACCCCCGAATTTACAACGATTTCCTGGGAACTATCGACGTCGTAATACACGACACGACTCGACACCACTAAACTGTCACAAACCCAAGGGTAGTTACTGCAACGTTTATCACTATGGAGTAAATGCTAAGCGGAAAGAAAGTCTAGGCATCAAAGGAGCTTACTAAGGAAACTTAAACAATCTAAAACAGTTAATATCAAAGTTGTCTATATAGTGAGCTAAAACCATTAAACCAATTTATTACAACTTGCCTTCAAAGGGCACAAATCAGAAATCCCAACAATCTAAACTGAAAGATAAAGAGTTCTAAAAACCAACGCCAACTCTAGCTTCCAAGTTGTACGTCCTCACTCGACTAAACCTGCACTTTGATTTCCGTGACAGAAACAAATTACAAAAGAAAAGAAAAGTAACAAAAGAGAAATAAAAATCACATAAACTAAATAAACGTCATCCGTACCCAGTAAAAACATTTCACAAACCTTACCTGAGGTTTTAGAAGAATCATTGAAATTCATTTGCATACGCACATAAGCATATAATCAAGCATACGCATAACAACTTTCATTTACATGAAATTCTTATATAGTGATCACACAAAATACGACATAGACAATCCGTCTTGATTAGAGAGATGTAAGAGAGCGAATAGAACAGCGACTACCCATAATGTCCATCGAAAGATATAATTACACCATGGACTTAATGACTCTAGTGTGCACACTACCTCTAGTATAATAAACGAGTCTAGAGGACTTAATAAATGGGGAATGATCCATTCCAGACACACTATGAGGTGTCCATAAGTAACTTGGGAATCACGCATCCCTTGAACTACACCATTAGGTGTAATCCCGATTGCTCGACTACTCCTAGGGATCCATTAGGAGTATTACTCTCGTTAATTCAATTCACATAATTTGCATTGGTTGACATAGTGGTACTACGAGACTACGACTTACTAATTTATTTCATGCCCTTGACAATGAATAGTAAATAAAGAAGATAATGATAATTCAATAGGATGAGAATTAAACATGCTTTAATTCAATAATGATAATTCAACAATGATGACCTGCAATGTCTAGCACAATTTTCGCAGGGTAATATGATATCCAAAAATCACATTTCATCCATATACATCCAATGATAAATATATAGGTGCTCACTAGCTCTCAATAATATCCATACCAATTAGCAAGTATTAAATAGCTTAAAAATACTTATAATTCACTATTCAACATATGAACTAATTAATTGTTGAAACATGATAATATCAACATGCTCATTATATTTCATAATTACAGAAGTAAACATGCTTAATAAATCTCATAATAACGACGATATAATTTAATCATGCCTGTCATATTAAATTCACAAATAATTCCCAATTAGCACATAACACATCAAAATAGTTTTAATGGGGCTTTGGAAGAAGGTAGGCATGAGCGCTTACCATTAAAATGCTTCCAAACAGTAGCTACGCTCCAACAATCACAGACAATCACGCTTGCTCGTTAGGTCCTAATTAAAAACAATTACCGAATAAGTATTAATTAATTACAAAAATCGAAACAGTAACGAAATATTAATCTGATAATTTTATTAAATTCATTGATTTATTTCAACCAATATAGGCTTTTAAAAATCTGAATTTCGATTTCGAATGAGTGCAGAATAATAAAACAATAAAAGAAAAACTGGTGAAAATCGAAAATAAAATAATTACGAAAATAAAAATCGAAACCCTAACTTCAAAACCAAGTCTAGACCTCGGTCACCCATGCATGGGGCCCATGACCTGACCCATCACCATCATTACCACACCGACGACCCAAGGCTGGTGAGGGCGGCGGTGGCTCGCCGGAGCCACGGCGGAGAAGAGAGAGAAAAAGAGTTGAGAGAGAGAGAGAGAGAGAGAGAGAGAGAGAGAGAGAGAGAGAGAGAGAGAGAGAGAGAGAGAGAGAGAGAGAGAGAGAGAGAGCAGGGGGAAGGGCATGGCCACTACGGCCCAGCCGTCGTGGCCTGGCGGTCGCCGGCCACCGTCGAGGCGGCAACCTAACGGTGGTCGCGGCTGCCCATAATCGCAAGGGAGAGCAAAAGAGAATGAAAGAGAAGAGGAGAAAGAGAAGGAGAGGGCCTTACCGCCGGTGCAAGGCGGCTCTCCGGTGAGCTGGGCGGCGGGGAGGACGCCGGTGAGAGGGACAAAAGAGAGAGAGAGAGAGAGAGAACTCGGGTGAGAGAAGGAGAGAGAGAGTGTCACTACAAGAATTGTTCATATTTACGATCATCAAATAACGACGAGACGCGTTTCTCGTCGTAATTGATACACAGTTACAACTGGATTACGAAACTGGTCGTAAATGCATAAATTTACTTTCGGGTTGTATTTACCGTCGTAATTGTATTTACCATTGTAATTGTATCACCAGACCACTTGTTTGTGATTGCTTAAATTCTTTGAATTTGGGTTCTTGCTTGCTGATTGTGTTGTTTGGAGAATATGTTTTGAAATAGTTAGTAGTGAGAAAAATAGAAATGTGTTTGCATTTCTCAAAGGGATACTTAGATTCAATAAGCATGGATATGTGTGTGAATCTGAGATATTTGTGACATTTGGGATATCTAATTAAGTTTTGTTTCTTTTGTGGAATATTTATTTGTGATATTTGGGATATGAAATTGAAAATCACTAAGAAATGTTTGTGAAAACACAAGAAATGGATTCTGGAGAAAAGAGGCTCAATGAACTGGGTTAAAAGTAGGAAGTCAGAAGGAAACGATAATGTAGTACAAGAAACAAAAAAGAAAGGGTTTCTTTATGTCTGTTTTTTATTCCCTCAATGAGTTTCTTGCACTAGTGTTTTATAATTTAAATTTGCAGACTTTGTTCAAGACATTGGCTATGTCATCTTCAACAATGATCCTCTTCACTGGGATGACTCCTTTTTTTGTTGAAGCTTGCAATATGGAAGACCTGCACCTCTTGTATGGGGTTCCGTATTGTTTCCATCTGCTGTTGCCATGTCTGGTGGGCTTTTATTGTTGAAGGCATACTAATTATGCTTATTTCAGCCACCACTAGGAGTCGTCGCAATTAGGTCAACGAAGATCGTCGAGGAGGCGGTCGTTTTGGCGTGGGGTGGACACTAATGATAGGGGATGCTGCACATCGGTGCACGAAAAGCGATTTCAATGAGGTATGTAATCTTCTTCATTGTGTTTGTTTGTTTGATTGAATGTAGTAAATTTGTGAAACTAGAATTATTGTAGAGGAACATGTATCATTACTACATGCGGATTTTTTTTTTTGGAGAAGTTCTACCATAATTAGCAAAAAAAAAAAAACCAAAAAAATAAAAAAATAATAAATTGAGAAATGAAAATGAGACCATGACTAACAAATTTGCTCAAAATAATTGTGTTAGGTACATTGGAGAAGTTCTACCATAATTAGCAATTGAAATTGAAGGTAAATTGTACACGAATTTATTTTTCTTTAAAAAAAAACTTGAAATTAAAATTCCGGTCTTTCAGGTCTAAAATCGGACAGAAAAATTCTGGTCCGACTCGGTTTAAACCGGAATTATACCGGTTCAGGTTCAGGTGTCAGTTTTTGGGAGATTCCGGTTCCGGTTTAGACCGGTGTTCACCCCTAGTGAAAATTGACTACTTGCCCCATCTTTTCCTTATATAGGCCCTTAGTCAACCAAAGTCAATTTCTAATAGGTTTAGTAAAACTTTAAATAGTTTTCTGATTTAAATTGCTAATTAAAGCTAATTAAAACAATATGAAAAATTCTTATTCATATAAAACACTTTGATTAAACTCCCCAAATCTGAGAATATAAATTATGAAAGTCCCATAATAATAATTAATATTATTATGGCTTTAACTGAATAAATCAAATCCTTGAATGTAATTACGATTTAATCTCTGAAATTATTTATAAATCATTTATAAATCAAATTAATAATTATAAAAAATATTGGGGTATCACATTCTACCCTCCTTAAAAGAAGTTTCGGGACATGAAGTAATCACTTCTCAAAACAAAACGAGTTTACCATACGAAGGTATAAAACAAATTTTAGGGACTCTAACATATGCAAGATGAGCAAGTACGATCGTGATTCTAAGTTGATTAGCCATGCAACATGCAATGCTTGAACATGCAATTCGTGCACAGCGATAAACAAAACTTGCATAAAACAAAAACGAAATTTCGAAGCGTGACATTCTACCCTCCTTAAAAGGAGTTTCGTCTCGAAACTCAAGTGGGACTAGTACTTTCGATAAAGAGGTCTGGATACTTCTCGCGCATCATGGATTCAGTCTCCCATGTTGCTTCTTCTTGACCTTGTCGAGACCAAATGACTTTGACAATCGGAATAGTCTTTGTTCGAGTCGAGCGCTCTTTGCGATCCAGATTCTTGACAGGACGCTCTTCAAAAGTCAAACTTTTGCCAAGTTCGATCGTTTCAGGTTGAACGACATGAGTTGGATCATGTACGTATCGCTTCAACTGGGAGACATGAAACACACTATGGACTTTCTCAAGTTCCACAGGTAAAGCTAGTCGATAAGCAACCCCACCAATCCTTTCCAGGATCTCGTAAGAATCAATGTAACGAGGACTCAACTTCCTCTTACGAAAAAAACGCATAACACCTTTGGTAGGAGATACTCGTAAAAGTACTTTACTTCCCACCTCAAACTCTTCAGGTCTACGACCTCTATCAGTGTACGATTTCTTACGATCTTGTGGACTACGCATCATTGTTTGAATCACCTTGACCAAATCGACGGTCTGCTGGATCATTTTAGGACCCAAAAAACTACAGTTTCGCTAATATCGTTCCAACAAACAAGCTATCTACACTTCCTACCATTCAATGCTTCATATGGTGTTCGATCAATGCTTGAGTGATAGCTATTGTTGTAAGAAAATTCGATCAACGGAATGTGTGTATCCCACGAGCCTTGATACTCGAGAGCACACGCTCGTAGCATATCCTCCAAAGTTTGAATCGTCCTTTCCGTCTGACCATCCGTCGCAGCATGAAAAGCAAAACTAATTTTCAATTTGCTTCCAAAAGCCTCTTGTAATTTCTGCCAAAAGTGAGAGAGAATTCTCGAGTCTCTGTCTGAAATGAAATCTTTCGGTACACCATGAAGTCTCATGACTTCCTTGACATAAGTATCATCTAGCTTCTCCATTTACCAAGTGTCGTTCATTGGGATGAATCTCGCAACTTTTGTCAAATGATCCACGACAACCCAAATAGCATTGTTCTTCTTCTGTGTCAAAGGTAAACCTATGAAAAAATCCATAGAGATCGAATTCCATTTCCAAGTAGGAACTTCAAGCGATTGTATCATTCCGCCAGGTCTCTCGTGTTCGATTTTGACCTTCTGGCACGTCAGACACTTAGCCACGAACTCAGCGACATCTTGCTTCATTCCTCACCACCAAAACACTTGTCGAAGATCTTTGTAGAGCTTGTCTCCACTTGGATGCCCAGAATAAGGAGTATTGCCAGCTTCACCCAAAATCTGACTATTGATTTCCGGGTCATTTGGCACATAAACACGATCACGAAGTCTCAAGACACTGTCTTAACCAGTAGAAAAGTCCTCGGATCTACCCTCATCTTTATGGCGTAGAATTCGTTAAAGATCCTCATCTAAATTCTGTTTACCCTTGATCTCGTCGAGTAAGGTTGGTTGAACGGACATATGCGCTAAGGTACATTGAACGTCACCTTTCAGCACAATCTCCAGTCAAGACTTTGTAAGTCACGAATGATCTCCTTCGGAAGTACTAAAGCAGTGTTTAGCGTATGACGAGTGTTTCTACTCAAAGCATCTGCTACCACGTTAGCCTTTCCCTTCGTGATACTGAATATCGATGTCGTACTCCGTCAATAACTCTAGTCATATTCTTTGTAGCATATTCAACTGCTTTTGCGTGAAAATATACTTGCGACTTTTATGGTCCGTTGTAACACACAGAAATTTCCGACAACTTTTTTTTTGATATAGATACAATGCAGCGGAAAATAAACAGAAATCCCAAGGCGCTATGCCGCATTTAATAAATTAAATGCAAGGCCCAACCAAAACTAAAAATTAATAATACCAACATTAATAACTTAATAATTATTTCCAATGATAGTAAACAAAGTCCAACTTAAAATATAATTAAGAATACAATAATAACTCCCAAATTCTAAACCAACTAAAACAACTTAAATAATGTTCCAAATAAAATCTAACAATTTTTCCATCTATCGTCCTTACTCCAACGCTTATTCATCAAACTCACATGTACAATATATAAGAAGAGAAACAAGGGAAAATAAAGAAGAAAATCAGCAAAAGCTGGTAACTCTACTATACCCCGTAAAATTCATTTGTAAACCTTTACGTGGATTTTCAAAACATTTTGTTTAAATTCATTCATACGCACATAGCATCAAACCAAGCACACACACACCAATCATACATTTATTCATTAATCATTAAGTCCTCTTGTTAAGAGGGAATAACAACAAGACAAAATTCCACATATAGAGAAGGGATTTAACCTTTCGATACCATAAATATTTCCACCAACTGATCAGCAAAAGTCTAATTGTGCACACGCCCTTCTAAAACCTCCACGGCTTAAAAGGACGACAATAGAGTACCACTATACGTCTGTACTCAGTTTAATTTGGAAAACCAATATAACCAAACTCACGGGATCAAGGCCTCAAGAGTCAAAATAGTATAGATCTTACGTAAACCGTAGTCCCGCAAGATATACAAGTATCCACCATATCTATGTCTAACCTTTAGGGGATCCTACCTAAAGGTCTCTAAACCCTCAACATAATTTTAATAATCGTGATCATACCAACAAAAGTAATTCACACCAGTTATATCACAAAAGTCCAATAATAATCCAATTCCAATGTAGTCATATTCCCCATGAACCAATCACAAGGTTCTATCCATCACTCACCATATAAATTAATTCATCATAAAACCATCTCAAATAATAGATCCATAACCATAGAAATCAAATATAATAAAGTTCTTCCAAGCATAGTCAAATATACCACTTAGCACATACTCTAAACTTTTCATGGGGTTGAGTAAAATTGTAGACATAGAATTACCTTGATTCCTACGCTCCAAGCAAACAAACTCAAATCTGTAACACACGCAATCTAAAAAAATACTCAAACGGACCATAAAACAAAGTCCATATCAGCTAAAACTTGGCGTACAGGCTGAGGACACACTAAGGTTCAATTCCACCGAGAGGTTTGTACAAATCATGTGTATATTTTGAGATATGATAATGTACAAAGTAGGAGGATCTGGATCTCGCATCAGCACTGCGCTGCTTCAACAGTAAAATTGTTTGGGGCATCAAACGCACTATAAAAATTATGAAACTTTGTACTCGGGATCTAGATATCTGGTTCTAAAACATATCCAAATTAAAGTTCACACGATAAGTATAACAGGAAAAATGGATTTTTCAATCCGACAGTGCATGCTGGACAGTTTTTAGAGTTTTTGTGAGGCTTGTAAGAGAGAAAACGTGGGTGCGCATTATGGACTCACTCGGGCATGAATGGAGAGGAAAAGAATGATATTTAATGGTGTCAAGGGCTATTTATATAAGTTAGGAAACCTTTACCTATTTCAAATCCTAATCCAACTAGAACAACTCAATTAAGGAAACTATCACAAGTGAAATTATCTTTTCCTTTTTCAACACCAAATAATAAGGAAATAAATATTAATACGTATTATTTCTTCCAAATATTCATATTTCAAATCAAATAATCACATTATTGCATATTATAAATATGCGGGGTATTACATCCATAAAATCTTCACAACAGAACCATAGAGATAATGTCGCCAAATCTTCAAAGCAAATACGACAGCAGCGAGCTCTAAGTCGTGAGTAGGATAGTTATCCTCGTGCTTTTTCAGTTGTCTTGAGGCATAAGCCACTACCTTACCGTGTTGCATGAAAACACAACCTAAGCCATGCTTAGACGCGTCACTATAGACTTCATATCCTTCAGCTCCCGAGGGGAAAAGTCAAAATCGGTGCGCTTGTATGGCGCTTCTTCAACTCTTGAAAACCAGCTTCACACTTTTCTGACCATACGAACTTCATCGTCTTCTTCATCAAGTTTGTCATAGGCTGCGCTATCTTCAAAAATCCTTCCACAAACCTTCGATAATAGCCAGCTAATCCAAGAAAACTTCTTGCTAACTTCAGTCATGCTCTTTGGTGCAGACCAGTCCATCACAACTCGTATCTTTTCCCTTTCAACAATAACCCCATTCTTAGACACCATGTGTCCTAAGAAAGAAATAATTTCTAACCAAAACTCGCACTTAGACAAGTTCGCGTACAATTAATGTCGTCGCAACATTTCCAAAATAGTTCGCAAGTGTTGCTCGTGCTCAGCAGCGTTCTTCGAGTAGTCCAAAATATCGTCAATAATGACTACAATGAACTGATCGAGGTAAGGCTGGAACGTACGGTTCATCAAATCCATAAATTTTACAGGTGTGTTCGTCAACCCAAAAGGCATAACAGTGAACTCGTAGTGTCCATACCTCATCCTAAACGAGGTCTTTGCAATGTCAGGGTCAGAAATCCTCAATTGATGGTATCCTGAATGTAAGTCGATCTTTGAGAAAACAGTCGCTCCACGGAGTTGGTCGAACAAATCTGTAGACACCCTAATCGGTTCTCATCCCCTGGCACCGCAACGCCTGATGATGATGGTAATGGATTAACATGGACGTAAGTAGAAAATGACATTGCTCGGAAATCTAGACCAAATTTCTTGAAACCTCAGTCTTTGGATAGCCCTTGTTATAAGAATTCCAACGCCTTTGACCTTGCCTCAATCAGGTTTCCGGATCAAGAGATATCGCATCTTGAAGATTTGGGTCAAAACCTCTCAATCCCGACCCCCTGGGTCAGCCCAAGGGCAATTTCGTAATTTACTGAGCACAAAAAGTCAAAAAACTCTAGCCACGCGCGCGCCTCTGGGCCTAGCGGCTGACGCTGTCAGTCCGGCGGCATACATGCGTGACAGCTGGGGCCCTCAGGGCAGCCGCTGAGCTCCAGCGGCAGCCGCAGGGCTCCAGGTGCCTTCCGGCTGGCCGCTGGGCCTGTTTTTTGGCTGGGCCTAGTTTTGGCACCGGGTTTGCAACCCTAAGCCCCTAATTCCGTCTCCTAACTCTATAAATAATTATGCATGCCTAAATCCTTGTAAATAATTATGCATGATTAGTTTAATTTAAAGTTTGCATATTTGTATTAGATTATGCAAGTTTGCATCTTCTATTGTTTGTGCATGCATGTAACAACCTCCTAGGTTTATTTTAAGCATAAAGTTAATATTTTTTTATTGATCTTCTATTGAAGTTACTAACAAATTTATTGATGTACATATGCAATGCTTGGCGCGTTTAGCAAAGTGTGGTAGGTTGGAGCATTAATTTATTGCTCTTATCTCTTATTTGTGCTTGTTAAAGGTATGCATGCAAATTGGATATAAAATTGTGCAAAGTGATAATATAGGTAATTTGGTTGTCTTTAACCCGCCTAGTTAATTTAGGATCTTGGACGACCAGATTTGTATGGAACCATATCTCATAGATATATATTTGACATGGATAGGCTAAGTAGAGGCCGTTAATTCGGGCGATTTAGATGTGATTCGTTTTGTTTATTTCGTACCTACACCCCCGAACTCAATATTTAGCCCCATGGGTATGAGTCAATTCCCAATAGGAATTGGGTGCACTTTTTGATGGTTTCCAATTGTTTTCTAAAAATTGGTGGCGGCTTCATTACTTTCAAATTATTATTCCCCGTTATAATTTAAATTGCATATGACGTATTATTTAAGAACCGCTTAATTCCTTTCAATACACCTCGATTAGGCGCCGGAAAGGCGAGGGTTCTTACGGTGGCGACTTCATTGGTGATAATTAACAAGAGGGTGTAATTCGAACACCTATCCATGTCAATAATTTATTTTAGCTATTTGGGTCAATTACCGTATATGTTTATTTTCTTTGCTTTGCATCCATATCATTCATATTGCATGCGTTATCATCGCAAGATGTTGAACGACATCACCACACCATAAACAGGAATTACCCTTTGGTGTATTGTCTTTGACTTAGGCTGGTGACCCACTAGATCCGAATTACCATTGCACATAGTCGTGTTCCACCCCATGGCATTTACATGTCTCCATTCGAGATATGTAAAACGGTACATTTAGTTTTACTATGCATCCCATAGATGACGAAACGCATCCGGTCGTGGGTTACCTTATCCAACCATAGATTGTGTCAAGCCATTGCATTTAGTCCCATAGTCCATATCAATGTGCTAATTGATTTTCTTGCCATATTGTGATTGATTGTTTCCTTGCTATGTGATTAGTTCCCATAGAATATTAGGACTAGATCCCCCCTAGATTTTCTTAAGTCCTGTTTAGGGTAGGGAAGGTTTCCCTTTTGTTTGCTTGTGCGTTTTGTCAAGTTTACAAATAGAGTCTAGGATCTTTTCTTTTTAGAAAATAGAATCCATGTGTGACTCCGATGACGCTAGTGACCATATTAGGGAGACGTTCTTTTCCATATGAATTAGATTACGTGAAAATAATATATTCCCGTCAATGATCTTTCACAAAATAAAAAAAAGTCTTACTTTATTTCTATAAGTAAGTCAATAGTATATTTTCCTTTCTTAAATTTGGGAATTTTATCCCATATGCGAGTCAAGAGTACATTTTCTTTTAATTTTATAAAGTCGAAAAGATCATTGACTAGAATATGCTATTTACATACAATCGCGTCTTCCCTAAAAATCACCATGTTGAGGATTAATGCTAGATTTTCTTCCCACATTTGTTTTTTAAAATAAAATCATTCTTCTGTGGAGTTTTCCATTTATTTCTTATTTTCTTAAACGGGCCTTTTTGTGTGCAGAATTGGTAGGAGTAAAAATCACGATCCTAAGAAGTGGGAGATGCACGAGTCCAACAAGAGATTGATCCGCAAGTTGTCGTTCAAAACTTCACCGCAAGCACAGTTTGTGGGCCCCATTTGGCTCGATTACCTTCGCACACCGCCATTGTCACCCCAAGCCTCACAACGCAATTCACCTTAGTCCATTATGTCTGGAGATACTGAGAAAACCGTTGACCAAAAGATGGACGATCTTTTAGCCCAATTGGTTGCCATGAATGCTAGATTCACTGATATGGAAGCCCGTGTTGCCAAGTTGGATCCCCCTACTAGGGACGACGATGAGCCTAAACAAAATGAGGATAAGACTGAGCCCTGCACTAAAGAGGTCCAAGAACTCCAAGCTAAGCTGAACAGGCTTGAATCCGTTCTAGTCAAGAGTCGTGTCTTTAACGACATGATCATCTATTCTGAAGGCTATGCTCCCCACATCAAGGGAAAATTTCCCACTAAGTTTTCCATGCCTGAAGTTCCCACGTTCAAAGGAACCGATGATCCACAAGATCACATTAGAGCTTTTACCACTGCATTGGGCCTTAGAGGCATTGAGCAAGAGTTATATGTTCACCTCTTTCCCCAAACTTTGGACCCTGTTGTTAGGGCCTGGTTCTTCAAATTACCCACCCAAAAGCTGCAGAAGTGGGAAGACTTATCCACCCCGTTCCTAGAGAGATATACTGACAATGTCTTGCCTCCCATGACATTGAGAGAAATGGACATCACCAAGCAAGGTGACAAAGAAGGATTCACCAATTTCGTAAGAAGATGGAGAACTAAGGTTGCTGAAATGATTGATCGCCCATCTGAAAGGGATCAAATTAGAATGCTAGTCCAAAACTTGGCATCTGAATACCGCGAGCACATGAAGTTTCAACCCATAACCACCTATGCGCAACTAACTGAAGTAGGCATGGCCATTGAAGATGATCAACTCCAAAAAGGGAAGAACAGGGTCACTTACAATAACAACACAAGTGGTTACAAGGATAAGAAATACACCAATACCAATTATGCCTCCACAAGTAGAGGAAACGAAGTGAACGCCATTGCTGACAGGCGTCCAAGAAGGTTTACTCCCCTTGGGATGCCTTATGTCAAAGCTCTAGACAAGTTAGCCAAAGGAGACTATTTGCACCAGATTGGGCCTGCCCCTGATCCACCTGTAGAGAAAAGATCGCCATATTGGAACAAGTCTGCATTTCGCAAATACCATAGAGGTCGTGGACACGACACCGAAAAGTGCTACACTCTCAAAGAGAAGATCCAAGATCTGTTCGACAATGGCACCATACCATTTCCTAAGGACGCACCGCCGCCTAGTAACAATAATAATCCCCTCGGGAACTCCTTTGCCATTGACGTAGAGGAAGGGTTTGACCCTTCCTATCTAATCACTCCTATTGGGCAAGTTATACCGCCATACCCAAGCCCAAGGCCCACGTTAGACATTTGTGGCCTTTGGGATAGTGATAAAGAGGACAATGGAAAGTATACTGATCCCGAAGATGTGTTAACTACCTAAGTCCATGACATAGCAAATGGCAAAGACTGGTATGATATCTCCGACGATGAGAAAGAAGAAGACGACAAAGCTCTGAACTACCTCAGAAGATCAGGACGCGAGTTCAGGCCCGAAAACATCTACATTGGTCCATCTCAAATCCAGCCCATAAAGACTGTAACAATCCCCAGTAGGGACCCAACCCAAAGAGAGGTGACTAAGGAAGATGATGGAACCAACATCCTAAGATAATTGCAAAGGACAAAAGCTGACATATCTATTTGGCAATTATTGACCACTTCTACCACTTATGGCAAGGCCGTACTAGAAGCTTTGAACGCAACCACCATTTCTCCAAATGTTACTCCCGAAGATGTAGTTAACCTCCTGGTCCAAGGGAAATCATCCACACCCGTCACTTTTCTGACAAGGACCTTCCACCCTAAGGCATCCACCACAACAAAGCTCTCTATGTGACTGTAATTTGTCAACAAAGACAAGTCCCCATGACTTTGGTTGATAACGGCTCTGTTGTAAATGTATGTCCCTAATTATTGGGCTAATGACATGGCACCCAATGACTTTGGGCTATTATTTGGCGAAGAGCGTCGCCAATACGACGAAGCAACGAACAAACTTCCCCTTACTGTGCTTTTTAACGATGGCTTCGACCCGTGCAAGTTTATCACCCTAATCGGACATGACCGCGCCACCTGGAAGCACGAGACGAAGTGGACTCCAGTCGAGGGAGCCAAGTACAAGTTCACGATTCGCAGTGGTCCTTCAGAAAGGCCCAATTCAGGTTCTGAGTGTGATTCTGAGTCTGAGTCTGATTCTGAGTCTGTTATCCTAGAAATGTCGGGTAGTCCACCCCAATCTATTCCTTTTGCTACTAAGGTCATTAGTGATGACCTCATCGATGTATTGCCCGCCTCTATTAATATCATGAGTGTCGATTTTGCTTACTCGGATTGCCTTATTGCTAATAACTCAGAAGACATAATGGAATTCCAAAAGAAGTCATTAAAGCATTAATCGAACATCAACAAAAGACTTGAATAGTCGAAGAAACAGAGACAATAAATATTGCAACTAATGATGAGCCTCGCCACGTGCAAATACGCTTGTCTTTAACCTCTAATGAACGCGAACAATTCGTAACACTCCTAAAGAATTATACGGATGTTTTCGCCTGGTCCTACAAGGACATGCCCGACATAGACCGCAACATTGCCCAGCACACCATCCCATTAAAGCCCGACTGCAAACCAGTCAAACAAAAGTTAAGGAGAATGAAACCAGAATGGGCTCTTAACATCAGAGAGGAAGTTCAAAAACAACTTGATGCAGGCTTCATAAGAGTGGCCAATTACCCAGACTGGGTAGCCAACATCGTCCCGGTCCCAAAAAAGGACGGACAAGTGCGAATGTGTGTGGATTTTTTGGGACTTGAACAAAGCAAGCGCGAAAAACGACTTTCCGTTACCCCATATAGATGTTCTGGTAGAAAATACCGCAAGACATGCCCTCCTATCATTCATGGAGGGGTACACAGGATATAATCAAATCCTGATGGCCAAAGATGATGAAGAGAAAACTACTTTCATCACACAATGGGGCACTTATTGCTATACTGTAATGCCATTCGGGCTTAAGAACGCGGGGGCTACTTACCAAAGAACCTCGACAACCCTGCTCCACGATATGATGCATAAAGAGGCCGAAGTTTACGTAGATGACATGATCATAAAGTCCAAAGAGAGAGAAGGGCATTTACCCTCACTTCAAAAGTTCTTCGATAGACTTAGGAAGTACAACATGAGGCTCAATCCCAAAAAGTGCACATTCGGAGTTGCATCTGGTAAACTTTTAGGATTTGTCATAAGCACCAGAGGAATAGAGATTGATCCATCTAAGATCAAGGCCATAATAGATATGCCCCCGCCAAAAACGGAAAAATAAATCAAGGGCTTCCTAGGGAGGATCCAATACATTAGCAGGTTCATTAGCAAGTTAACTATCACCTGCGAGCCTGTATTCATGAAACTCAAAAAAGAGGTAAAAACGAAATGGGACGAACAATGCCAAAAAGCCTTTGACAAAATTAAGGCCTATCTGTCCGAACTACCCGTGCTAGTCCCGCCTACTCCAGGCCATGGGGGCCATGCTAGCCTAAGAAATAACCAACGAAGAAAAGGCCATCTACTATGTTAGCAAGAAGTTTCTAGAATATGAGACCCGCTATTCATCCCTAGAAAAAACATGCCTAGCCTTGGTCGCGACAACCAAGAAACTAGGTATTACATGCTCCAGCATACGATCCATATAAGATCAAGAGAAAATCCTCTAAAATACATATTTGAAAAGCCCATACTAAATGGTCGAATAACCAGGTGGACCATCCTCCTATCAGAGTTCAACCTCAAATTTGAACACCAAAAGGCCATCAAAGGACATGGTATCTCGGAATACCTAGCTGACCAAGCTATAGATGCGCCCGATCGCAAAGAAGAATACCACTTCCCAGACGAAGGGGTCCTCACCTTAGATACCGAGACCTAGCAACTTTACTTCTATGGAGCATCTAACCAAAAGGGTTTTGGAGTGGGAGTACTAACAGTGTCCCCTAATGGTGCACATACACCTATTTCGGTCAAGTTAGACCATGAAGTCACCAACAATGGCATGGAGTATGAAGCTTGCATAATAGGATTGCAATCCGCCATAAGCCTTGGTATTAAGACGTTTCGAGTCTATGGTGACTCGTCGGTTATAATCAATCAAATTTCTAAAGTATGGAAAGTCAAAAGAGAATCCTTAGCACTCTACCAAGAATATTTAGACAAAATCATAGTGTATATCAACCAAATACACTTTACGTACCTTCCACAAGAAGATAATAAAATTTGCAAATGCCTTGGCCAAGTTACCATTCGAATTATGCCCATTTGTGTACAAAGAAGGTCCGAACCTTCGTATAATGATGCGCTGGAAGTATTCCATGACGAAGAAGATGAATGGTACACCGACATAAAGAATCTACTCGTTTATCAGGTTTACCCTCCTAATTCTAGTCCTAGAGCCCAAAAAGCTCTTAGAAGGCTCGCAACCCAATTCATAGAGATACAAGGGCAAATACACAAGAAAACCCCAAACGGGATTAATCTTTTGTGCTTAGGCACCGAAATGGCCCATAAGGTCTTTAAGAGATGTACATGCAGGAGTCTGTGGACTGCACATGAACGGTATGATGTTATCTAGGAAGATAATAAGACTTGGTTATTATTGGACCACAATGGAAAAGGATTGTTGTGAATTTGTCAAAAGATGCACACAGTGTGAGACACATGCAAATATACAACACATGCCACCAAGCCCGTTATATACTTTCACTTCACCTTGGCCTTTCTCCGTTTGGGGAATAGATATCATTGGCAAGATAACCCCAACAGGAAAATGGGGCCATGAATATATTCCAGTTGCAATTGACTACTTCACTAAATGGGTGGAAGCGCAATCATACGCAAAGCTCAAAGCAAAACATGTGGTCAAATTCATCAAGAATAATATAATAGCTAGATACGGGGTTCCCCAAGAAATCATTAGCGATAATGGGTCACACTTCATGAAAGAAGTAATTGAGCTTCTAGCCCAGTTCAGGATCAAACATCGAAAATCGTCTCCTACAGACCGCAAACAAACGGTGCAGTAGAAGCAACTAACAAGAATATTAAGAAAATCATCGAAAGAATGTCCGAAATTTATAATGATTGGCCCGACAAGTTGCCATTCGCACTTTGGGGTTACAGGACATCTATTCGCGCGTCGACGGGAGCAATGCCATACTCCCTAGTCTATGGGATGGAAGCCGTATTACCAATTGAGTTAGAGGTCCCATCTCTACGGATCGTCTTGGAAAGTCAAATTCCAAAAGTGGATTGGGTCCAAGCCCGCTATGACCTATTAGTCTTACTGGATCAAAAAAGGTTGCAAGCTTTGCACAATGTAAGATTCTATCAACAAAGGCAAACAAAGCATTTCAACCAAAGGCTCAAAATGAGAGGCCTCAAAGTTGGAGATCTAGTTCTTAAAGAAGTAAGGGCCAATGTCACTGACCCAAGAGGCAAGTTTAGGCCCAACTGGTCAGGACCATTTCTCATTACAAAGATCCTAACAGGTGGAGCTGCGAGATTGGCGGATTTGGACAGGATTGAGTTTAGTTAATGGATAAACATGGATCAACTAAAGAGGTTCTATCCTTAGGCAAGACACCCAATATAGTACTTTCGAGAGGCCGACATAAGGCTACATTAAAATAATAATAGAAAAAAAAATGGGATTTAATGTTAAAAAATGCACGGATAAGAGCTACGAGCGGCCTGATTCCCCTAAAAGGATACGTAGGACAACCCAATTGCAATTGGGCCCGACCCCTTCATCATTTTCGCGTTCAAAAGTTGTTAAAAATAAAAATAAAACTTATGTTGCAATATTAAAACAAAAAGTGAGCATGCCTCCATAAATAATAACAAAGTCCATTACAAAGGCCTGGCAATTCCAAAATAAAAAGGCAAAATTTAAATTTAAATTTAAAAAGGGGCACATCACCCTTATTGAATTTAAAGCAAAGTAAAAGGAAATCCTAAGCTAGACATGCTCCAAAAGAGTATTTTCTTTAATGGACTACTCCGTAGCTTCGGTAGTAGGGCATGCGTCTTCCATAGGCTCATCTGCTTTTGGGCCCTCCGCTTCGCGTTCCTTGGGAGCCCATCTCTCTCGAATGATAGGCTCTTCTTCTTCAACCTCCATTAGAGGTGTGCTTGAGGACGCCTCATGATCATTGGCCCGAATTTGGGACTCCACTTGCGGCTTCGAAGTAATCTTTTCCAAAGCTTTCTTGGCCTTCGGGTTGAGGACTTCACTCCCTTTTTCTTACCCTTCCCCTTAGGGTCATTAGGGTTTGAGAGTATTAAGCTAGATTTGACCGATTGGGCATTAAGATCGTCTTGTTCGGATTTCCTACATGCACGACGAACGTGCGCGGTCTTGCAATCCATCCAAGCCTCATAAGCCAAAGATGTGGCCGAAGGGGCCTTGACATGAGGAATAGTCCACTTGGGACGACGATCCCATGCACACTCCCATGATCTTACCATACTAATTTTCAAGACCCGCGTAGTAGGAGCAACACTGTCCTTTTGAGGGATAATTTGGCGTTTCCCATATTGCCGCATAATACGGCTAGGAAATATGTAAGTTGAATTATGAAGACCAAGGACTTGGTAATATCCCGTTTCCTTGCTACATCCGATTGCGGGTTTTAGACCCCACCACTTAACGGTCCACCGTAGCAAAGGGCATGCCTTAAGATACCCGCGCCAATCATCAATAGTGGATTCATAATAAAGCCTCCAGCGGGCGGAAAATGGCTTCGGTTGATATTTGAGCGCATTAGCAGGCCTCTCAATGAAGCACATATGCTCAAGAAGCCATATCTACAAAAGCAAAAGAAAGGCAAAATATATAAAGTTAAATATCCATCAAAGATTCAAACTTTATTAACCAAAATCAGTCAAAGCAAATTACTCAAGCACTCACCTGAAGAAGAAGAGGGCGTCCCGTCCATCCACCAAGCGATGGTTGTTGTTTCTTGCGGTCTAAGCAAATTAAGGTTTCACCAAGAACAAGAGACATAGGGGTAAAATCATTTTGGATTTGTTCAACAATTCTAAGCATACAAGTTTTACCATTATTACCTCCACCAACAAAGAGGTACCTGTAAGGACCCGGGATTTTCGTCCAATCCTTTTTTTATGAGTATTGGTTTCCACGGAGTGCGTCCTTCTAGAAAATTTGTAAGTTGGGGGTTTAGATAAGTTCAAGGGACCATCAAGTTAGAAAGGATTTTGTAAAGACATGAATTGAATAAAAACCATGAAAGAGGTCACAAATCTGCTATCGACGTTTTATCGAAGGGACAAACCGAAGGGACAACCCAATAGCGCGAAAAGTGAACTAATCATATTTTTAGAAAGACTCCCGCTCATATAGAACATATGAGTACCCAAAAAAAAAGGGTTTGGGGGACATATGAAGACAAACCTGAGTTGGGACATGCTCGTAGTGCGCTAAGATTTCATCTCTGTGAACACAACAAAAATAAAGGTTATGGTAGCAGGATAGAACACCGCTCGTAGATGATCTAAACGTCTACTGGGGACCTGTATTCAGAGTGAATGAAAAGGTTAGTAATACTTTGAGAATGATCAACAGGGAGTGCTTCGATAAACAGTGACTAAACACCGCTCGGCGGATGTTGAGATTTCGTCCCTATACGAGAAACGAAAATGTCAATGAGACAACGCGATAAAAATAACGGCTGCCAAAATGGTTAGGACATATGAACAGTTTAAATGCAATAGCTTAAGCAATCATTGACTGAAACACATATAAAAAATAATGGACAGTATAACCGCAATAGTTTAAGCAATCATTGACTGACACATAATAAGTAACCTCATAGAGGGACAGTTTAACAGCAATAGCTTAAGCGACCATTGACTGACCCTAAAACTTGTAACCTCGCAGAGGGACAGTTTAACCACAATAGCTTAAGCGACCATTGACTGACCCCAAAATTTGTAATTTCGCAGAAGGATAGTTTAACTGCAATAGCTTAAGCGATCATTGACTAGCCCGAAGTTTGTAATACTAAGCTGTAAGGCCGATAGAATTTTCGGTCTTTAAAAATAATTTTGGCACTCTCGGCGGTAAGGGTTGTCGCAGTGTACATCCGAGTTTCAGTATCTGGGACCTGCAAAAATAAACGGGTTAGTTTTACCTGAAAATAGTTGGTACCGTAAAATGGGCCAACTGTCGAATTTGAATTTGTGGGCCGGAGTACTTTGCTCCCGTTCTGTACTGTTATTCGCCGTGGGAAAAAGGGGCCGTGGGACAACAAGTGGGCCCGCGTGTGCAGGTCTGCAGGATATCTAGCGGCCCAGGCCAGCGCCGCTAGCGGCGCTGGGCTTTTGTTGAAGGCCGCTAGCGGTGCTGGGCTTGAGCCGAGTAAAAAGCGGTTCGGCGCTTCTCTTTTTTTCGCGTGCTTTCTTCCTCTTCATTGTCGAGAGCCATTGTCGAGAGCTTCCTCCATTGTTGAGTGCTCTACTTTGCTTGAGGTAAGTCCATTCTTGAGCGATTTTTTCGGTTTTTGTCTTGAACTTGCTTATTTTTCCGCCTAGTTGCTGAATTTTGGGTTGCATTGTTGAATGGGTGCTTGTTCTTTGCGAATCTGAAACTTTTATTTTCCCACTTGTAGAGAGAGAAAGCTTCATTGTGTTCCCATGGCTCCCGTGGATAAGGGAAAACGTCCCATGAGTGAGGAGGAGTATGACCGGAGTCTTTTCCGCACCGGGTTACCTTCTACTTGAGCACCTCCGACTAGTCATGCAGATGGAGCTCGGCTATACCAAGATTCTTTCATGCCGCTGGACTGGCGCCCGACTGGGGTCTGAAACCGCAGTGTTCTACTACCGGATAGGCTGAGTCATCTGTCTAACTTGGAGCTGGTATGTTTTCTGATTTTCCCCCTTTTTTTTTCTGCTCAGTATATTTGAACTGAAAACTGGAACTGTTAGTGCTTCGGCACACGAACAAATCGGGACTTGTACTAGATTGGTGGTCAGCTGCATATAATTTGTGTGGAATTATTTTAGCTGTATTTGTAGTATATGGGGTGTTGAGGAAAATTTGTTTGTTGGCTAGGGTGTTTGTGTCTTGTTGGAGGCTCATGGGGCTAGGTCCCATTGGGCTATGATGTTGGAGACCTTTTCAGTGGGGGCTAGGAACTTGGTACTGGGTTCAGGCTTGGACCATTTCCTGACTGTTATCCCTGCTTGTCACTCGGGGGATTCTAGGATCATTGCCAGGGGGTTATTGGAGAGGTTTTGGGATTCCACGAACACTTTCCATACACCTGTAGGAGAGATGTTCCCCATCCCTTATCAGTTTGCTGTGCTAACTGGGCTATCCTTTAGAGGATGTCGTATTCGGTACGACGTGAACTATTGGTGACAGAGTGACAGTTTGCTTGAGCTTTACGGGCCCGTGTTTGTCCACTTTGATAAGGATCGGGTTTCTTTGGCGCGGTTGTGGGCGGCTCTGGCGGAGCAGAGGTTTACTGAGGAGCAGAGAGCCAGTATTTTCCTTGCTTGCTTGTTGGGTTCTACCATCTTTGCTCAGAAGAAGAGTGTATGTCAAATCGGTTTCTTGACATGTCTGGAGGATTTGTCAAAGGTCCATGAGTACAACCTCGGTGCTTCCGCTTATGCTTCCTTGGTGAGATGGTGTCGTCGGGCTTGTAGGCCTAAGGAGACGAGTGAGAGGACATCTATCTCGGGCCCATGGAGGAGACTAGAGGTAGGCCCATTTTTTAATTTTTTTTTTCTTTGCACGTGCTTGCTTTTGGGCTTGGAGCTTATTTTCTTGCTTGTATGGCAGCTGTGGTTCATTGAGTATTTTCCGGCTTTCGGTCCTCACCTTCCTGGCTTGAGGATGTTCCCATTAGGTTCACGGTGGATTGGTAGGGGTAACCACTCATTTACCTCTCTGGAGCATTTTTGGGCCACCTTCGAGAGCCATGCTGCATCTATGGTATGTTGTTGTTGACTTGTGCATTTTTCTTGTTGACCCATTTGGTGTGAATGAACTTTTGAACTGGTAACCTACAGGTGTCATGGTCTGCATTTGATGGTATCCCTGGGGTTCCACCCAATATTACCCTTCTTTTGATAGCAGGGCTATTATTACCCCTACGGTCGGAGGTTGGGCGAACGCCCCTGGATCGGATGTGCCTCATACTAGGCCTTCGCATCAGGATATGGCTATGGATTTCGGCAGTTAGGCCACGGAGAGTTTCTTTGCTGCGGGGTTTTCGGCAGGTACCCCTATGCATGCACCAGCATATGATGGGCGGGACTTGAGGCCCGAAAATAGTAGGCCCATTTATAGCTCTTCTCTTCACTATTCGACTGAGAACTACGGTCAGGGGCTGTCCGTTGATGATGAGGCTGACAACAACGGTGATGACGAGTCCGGCTGAGCGATGTTGGATCTCCTTGTAGACATTGATCTTGAGATTTCGAACTCCTGTTGTTGTACATTTTTATGATATATATGATATGATATGATGACTCGAATATCCCCGTCTGATCTCTAAGTATGCAATGTGTTATGCAGTAGGAAGAGCCATTATTTGGGGAATCGAATAAAGAAAAAAGGTGAAAAATGCAAGAAAAAGCAAAAATTACACATATTATACCCCCTAAAAATAAGAAATAACAAAAATAAATAATTGAAAAAGATAAAACTAAGAGAGTCTCGGGCTTTGTAATTCAGCGCGGGTATCAAAACTGGGCTTAAATCGGGCAGACCGAATCACTGGGGCGAGCTGGAGCGAGAGGAAAATTCGGACCGGGCCAGGGTCAGGGCCGCTAGCGGCGCTAGGCTAGGCCGCTAGCGACGCTGTGCTGCAGGGCTGGGCCGCTAGCGGTAGTGGTCAAGGCCGCTAGCTGCGTTGACCAGGGCCGCTGACTGCTCTGGTTTGGGCTTTTTTGTGGATTTCTAACTACTTTGGCCCGCGTTTTTCCCTATAAATAGGATTTACGGGATACTTGATGTTGTATCACTTTTTAAACCTTAGCTCTCCAAATTTCCCAAATTTTCTATCATGGTGAAATCCTTTGAAAACCTATTTGATGCCTGGTGCAAAAATCTGACCGTAGAAGATAAACTTGAACTAGCTCCATTCCATGTCTCTACCCTGCTGACCTTAAGACCAACAAAAATATTGTGGCTCCTTCTTCGATCCACTCTGAATTATTGGGACCCTAACCTGCATGTTTTCCGTTTTGGTAACTCTTAATTATGCCCTTTAGTTGAAGACTTTGCTGCGATCACTAATATGCCCGATGTTCTTCCCCCAGCTATGCCTTATGTGAGAGATGGTTTTAGGGATCAGTACAAGAAATCCTTGGGTTTGTCATCTGCAGAAGCCAAAAGCATGGTTCTTGGTGTCGATGTGGACTTGGTTCAACTCTGCGAAAAATTTGCTATTTCTTCTGACAAGAACGCAATATTCAAGCCTTGTCGCCGTCAGGCTTTTGTACTTTACCTGTTGAACCGCCTATTTGCTAATGCAGAATCTCCTTGGGCAGAGCCTCGTTGCTGCGAGTGGTTAATCAAATGGTTGAACGACATTCTCCTTTGCACCTGACTGTAGGGGAAACTATTATTGGGCTCGACAGGCTGAAAATCTCTCCTCACGAAGCTTTTTCTGGCAGCCCCCTACTGCTTCAAATTTGGTTATGTGAGCATCTGAGGCTAATAGAATCACCAGATAATATGATAGCTCGTGTTCCTCGGGCTTGGTCAAAGAAAACCTATACAGGTGCTAGCTTCTTGGTTAGGAAAAGGCTATATTCTGAAAAGTCCCTTGCAGAATGGGATGCCTTTTTCCATGCGGGACCTGTTATCCGCTGGCATTTGTCTTGGTGGAACTTGACCTCCTTAGTGGCTTGTGACATTTTGGTTCCTCATACTACCATACTGGATTTGTACAGGTACTTTCTTCTTCCCCTCTAGGGTCATGAGACAATATGGGTTGAAGTAGGTTATTGCTCGTCAGGTAACTACGAGACCAACTATCGTAGCTTTGACCACTGAGTTTGCTACGGGTTGGAGGAAGTATTGGCGTAGCCGGGACCGCTGGACTGTACTTCGGGTAATTGCCCCAGTTCAAGTTTCTGAGACCTATATGAACTGGCTTTCCTGCGGTAATGGAGAAGCGAGACGAGCCCTTCGTCATGAGGAGTGGGACCAGATAAAGCCTAAGTATGACTCAAAAACAGGAAGCAAGAAAAGAAAAGGAAGGGCCTCAAATGGGAGGCTATCATGTACTGAAAAGAGGCAAGCCCCCAGCTCAATGGAGCGATCATAGGTCGTCCTCAAGCCAAGGTCTTTCAAAGAAGAACTCTTCAACGAAACCTTCTAAAGGGAAGAAGGATTATAGTAGTTTTCTAGGAAAGCAAGTCTAGTTTTGAAAAAAATAATAATAAGAATTTGTTTAGCTTAAACCCTCATAGTTGCATTTTTTTTTTTTTTTGTAACCGTAGGAAGTTTAAATCTTGCAATGTAAGCTTATTCGTTCAGTTTGAATAAAGATTATCCCTTTTTCATGAGTTTGAAAGGAATTTTGGATTGATTTTAGCCGGGCCCCTTAAAAGGGTTACCTAAAAGGATTGCATGAGTTTATTTTAATTTTCGGAATTTTTTTTCTTTTTCTTTATTTTTTTTTTTTAGACGTAGCACTTCTTTGGTTGATCCATATTGGTGAGCTGACTGAACTCGATGCCATCAATATCCATGAGTCTGACTGCACCTCCTGATAAAAATGTCTTTGATGATGAATGGGCCGGACCAGTTGGGTCGAAATTTTCCTCTAGGGTCGGTAATTGGGGCACGTAATTCTTTCCAAACTAAATCCCCTTCCTTTAAATTTCGAGGTCGAACCTTTTTGTTGAATGCTCTTGCCATGCGCTGTTGGTACATATGGGAATGATCTAGGGCCCGTAGGCATCTTTCATCTGTGAACATGAGCTCTTCGTAGCGGGCTTGTAACCATTGGGTTTCAGGAATTTCTCCATCTAAGGCTATGCGCATGGAGGGTAATTGGACTTCTATGGGTAGAACTACTTCCATTCCATAGACTAGGGAATAAGGTGTTGCTCCCGTAGAGGATCTTATGGATGTCCTATATCCCCAAAGGGAAAATGGGAGTTTGATGGGCCAATCTTTGTAGTTTTCTAACATCTTTTCAATGATAGTCTTGAGGTTTTTGTTGGCGGCTTCTACTGCGCCATTGGTTTGTGGGACGGTAAGGGGATGATTTGTGGTGCTGGATTTTATAGTTTTTGAGGAGGGTGGTTGTCTCGGCTTTGAAGTGGGATCCATGGTCACTGATGATTTCATGCGGAACACTGTACCGGCAAATGATGTTGTTCCTTATGAATTTGGACACTGGTTTGGAGGTAAGGACGACATAGGATTGGGCTTCAACCCATTTGGTAAAACGGTCTATGGCTATAGGATGTATTCATGTCCTCCCGAGCCCTTTTGGGTGATCTTACCAATGATATCTATTCCCCATGCGGAAAATGGCCAAGGGGATGTGAAGTTGTGGAGCCTTGAGGGTGGCATATGCTGCAGGTTGGCATATATCTGACACTTCTTGCACTTCTTGACATAGTCGTAGCAATCCCTTTCCATACTAGTCCAGTAGTATCCCAACCGTAGGACCTTTCTAGAGAGCCTTCGGCCATTGGTGATGTAGTTGAAGACATCTTGGTATCAAGGATCCTCCAAAGTCATTTCTGTGTCGAGGTTGTTGCAAAAGGCTGGCTTGCTTCTTCTTTGTGGAGCGACATTGTTGAGAGAGTTCAGCCACTCAAATTCCTATAAAAGTGAAAATCTGCATTCTTGCTTTACGAAGTTTACTTACATTGCTTAAATTGATTAGTTAATGATTTGTGCTTCATTGGATTTACCAATAGCCAACCAAGGAAAGATATGCGCAAGAGGAATTTTTATTGATTTGCGAAAAGAGATAAGCACACATGACTAGAGAAGAGGGTCTCTAATTCCCATCAAAAAGAAACTAGACATAGAAAGAAAAGTAAAAGGAGAACACCTCCTGTTCAAGACTCAACCTAAAGATTTAGCTAAGACCCTAACTCGACAAAACTTGGGGACTCAGACTCGATTCCTCTATCTCTTGCGGGTGACCAACGAGTTCCAGGCTCTATAGGTATCGTCTTCTTCTTTCTTGTACATCATCTTTCAAATGGATGAGGTAAAGCTTCACGGGAATTTCGGATGCAAAGCAAGTTAACTCATGGGTCAATCCCTATGTCAACTTGTGTGGGTTTTCCTGCGGCTCATGAACATGCACTGTGAACTTGAATATGTGGGACTTCGGAGGATGTCACACTTTAAGGGAGAGCATTGATCAGTGAGGTGACCGAAGCATCTATGATGTCTGCAATAAAGATAAGGGTCTCCTCCTTCTGGCAAAATTTCTTCGTAGGGTCCTAGGAATTGCAGATCTCTGCGACGAAGTAAAGCTGTCATAACATCATGAACTGGTACCGCCAGTGGCGTAAACTCGATCTTTCTTTGGATAACCAATGATGCGCGGGCCACATGGTTCCTTCATCAACTAAAGTTTTGATTTTATCTCTTAAGTTCCTGCAGTCATTGGTGTGATGTCCGCAGGCTCGGCAGTACTCACAGTAAACACCTGGGTTACCATTTTTTGGGATGAGTTCATAAGTGGGCCCTATTCGTTGCATGTAGCCATATACCCTCATTTGTTGAAAAATGTGTTCCTGAGGCCAGTGAGGTTGCTCTTGATTGAGAAGAACTTTGTCAACTTCTAGAGCCTTAATTCTTTGTTCTAACCCAGCGATCGTCTTCTGTAACCTTTGGATCTCTGAATGATAGACAACTATGTATTGAGTTAGGTGCTCAATATCATCTTGTGCTTCAACAATGGCTTGGGTTTGCTTGCCTGTGCTTCTGTACTCAACGAGGCGCGGGGTTTCATCTGGATCAAGGCCTATTTGGATTTTGGCCTCTCGGAGTGATCGGTCCAATTGTTCATCCAAATCAAAGGATTCGTCTTGAGTATCAAGTATCGACTCTCTTGAAGTTTCGCGGACTGAATATGCAGTTGTCACAAAATGAGTTCTGGTCTTCTTAGCATTCTCGCCCATTTCCGACCCTGGCATGAGGAGAGATTCGTTCTGTGTATCTTCAGCTATTGAACGGTTGAGGGACCCTGGCATGATCTGAACGAGTAGAAGACCTTTTAGAATCAAAAAGACCACGAGACTCTCATCTATGAAAAAGTTGACCCACACATAGAGAAACACATTGTCCTAAAAAAAAAGTCCTTAAGCCTAAATGCCCGAATATTTCCCTAATATCCAAGGAAAATAAAGTCAATGAACGAAAATAAGAAGAAAAAAAAAGGAAAAAGATGGACTATCCTATTTTTTTATTTTTCTAGACTCAAAGAAAATGAAAAATGGGATAAAATAAAATAAAAAGTATTTCGGTCTTTTTATATTTTTTCGATTTTTTTTTGTTTTGATTTTCGGCGGCTTTTTTTTTGTTTTTTTTTTTTGCCGATTACTTTTTGATTTTCGATTTTCTTTTTTTTTTTTTTATTACCGAATCTGAATTACATCAAAAGAAAAAAAAAAGAAAATAAAGAAATGGAAAAAGGGAGAGGGGAAACTGAAAGACTGACTCTTTTTTTTACTTAAAAAAAAATCCTAGAAGTTTGTTCAATGACTTTTTAGAATATATCATCGGGAAAATGATGGGTGTTCATTGAATTGGAATTCTCGCACCATCTTCGGGCATTAGGAACTAGCTAAAAATAAAAGAAAAAGGCTCCTAACACGTAAGTACATATTGACACATAATCACGATATTCATGCATTCATGCAAGCATAATAATAACGTAGTTTATAGGCAAACACGTGATCAAACGGGCATTACAATGACATATGCACAAAAAGAAAGCGAATGCACGAATGTGGGTTAGAGGCTTTTGGCTCCTGTGAGGTTACCACGACAAATTACAATTTACGTTCGGCGGATGGTCGACACATCAATTGTAATTCTTTTAATCAACAAGGATTGATGAGTCATGGGTGAGGAAGCGTCGATTTGCACGATAGGACAACAGTATATTCCTTTAGATATACGAGTTGTCTACGAGTTGCGACACAAACTTCCTCGAGGGTCGATAAGGGTCAAAAGGTTCTGCAAAAGCACATGCAAATGATGCAAAAATATGGAACATGTTATTAAACAATTAAGCAAACTTGACTTTGGAGTCTCACCCTCTTAAATAAATCCCCAGTGGAGTCGCCAGTGTAAGGACCCGGGATTTTCGTCCAATCCCTTTTTTATATGAGTATTGGTTTCCACGGAGTGCGTCCTTATTGAAAATTTGTAAGTTGGGGGTTTAGATAAGTTCAAGGGACCATCGAGTTAGAAAGGATTCTGTAAAGACATGAATTGAATAACAACCATGAAAGAGGTCACTAATCTGCTATCGACGTTTTATCAAAGGGACAAACCAAAGGGACAACCCAATAGCGCGAAAAGTGAACTAATCATGTTTTTAGAAAGACTCCTGCTCATATAGAACATATGAGTACCCAAAAATAATAGGTTCGGGGGCGAAGGTACGAGGTGGGAAGGTGTTAGGCACCCAACTCGCCCGTTTATGACGGCCTCTACTAACTCAAGTTTGCTTAATAATTTAAAGACATAATTCCCATGGAAACCCAGATTAACAACCTAGACTTAGACTATTAATTTGTTCATCACAAGCATCACAACATTTACTATTAACCCTTATTTAGACATGCATTCGGTTTGACAAGTTGAGCAGCACGAAAACTATACAGACAATATTTAGGAAGCAATAGATCCCTATTCTAGCATGATATCTACATTATGACTACTAGAAAATAAACAGTTAGGCAGTTAATTTAATTTGAGCCCTCAAGAATTTGTACCTGAACTATAGGCTATATTTGACAAAAATAGCAAAAATAGATCTCAAGTTTGGAAGAAAGAGGGAGAAGCTCAGAGTCAATACTACTGAGAATAGAGGTTGTCAACTGTAGACTGTGTGTTTTGAACTTAGGGTGGAGGGTCGTATTTATAGGCGCAAGAAGTAGGGTTTGACGGTTGAAAAGGAGCCGAAATTTGGAATTGGGCCGAAAAAAGAGTCGGGCCAGAAGCAGGGTCAGCGCCGCTAGCGGTCTTGGGAATATGGTTAGCGCCGCTAGTGGCCCTGGCCTGGGCCGCTGACGGCTGTCAGCAGCCAGCTGGATGTCGTCATAATGACGTCATCCAGTCCGTTTTTATTTTCCGGAGGATTTTAAATATTCCGAAAAATGTGAAATGACCGTTTTACCCTTGAACGGTAAAAGACGGTTTTACCCCTAAATCGCAACTTAGCAACCGGGAGTCGGAAAGAGGCATGAGACGTGTCGTTGGAAAGCTCTTGAACGGGGCTTTTGAATGAAATGGAATGAAGGAGTGTTTGGAGGAAAAACCTGAGACCTTATCTTAACTATTAAAGCAAAAATAGCAGTTTAAGTTTATAAATTACTCCTTTCATCATCGGGCTTTTGCGGAGAAATCTGAAGACGCTTTTTTGTCGTCTACAGTACCTATGCAAGAGACATAGAATAAAAGCGCAATTATAATAAGTCTCACTCATCACATCATGGTTATCCCTTACCTTGGAGAAGAAGATATCAATTACACCATTGAGGTCTAGCTTACCACTCCTTGCAACAGAGGAGGCTTGCATTGGTGATAAGCCAAGATACCTTTTGTAGTAGCCTTCAAAGTTTCCCCCAAGCCATGGAGTGGCGGGAGCTTGATCATGAGGAACCCCAATGATGGCGGCAAATTTTTCGGGAAGAGAGCATAATTCATTATACCCAAATCGGAAGACATGAAGTTTGTCATCCCAAAACTCGATGGCGGCCTCAAGGAGAATCCATACAATTTGAACTTGCTTCAGGTGGAAGAGAGCATTCAAGTGGAAAGGCACAAGTCTCATCCTTTCTTCGGGGGTCATGGATTGTAACCACTTGTCAAATTTAACATCAAAGCTTGTCATGGCTGAAATCTAAATCAATTAGGGGGTTTCTCTCTCTAAAAGCTCTCTATTGCTAGAAAATTATGAAGGTAATGTCCCAAAACCGGACTAACCCAAGGCTTATATAGAGCTCGCATAAAAAAGACGAAAATATAAGGCAACCCGTCGAAAAGGGGCTTCAGCGGCCCCTTGGACAGCCACTGTACGCTCAGCGACCCTGATAGAGCAGCCCAGGCCCTGCGGCCCAGCCAGGGAGCTCCTACGGCATGCCGCAGAGCCCCAGCGGCCAGCCGCTGGAGCCTGGCGGCCCCTCTTTTCGCCCCCGCTGCTCCGCGTGTGCCGCTGGACACCTCCCTTTGGCCGCCGGACCCTTTCTCGAGACAAGTCCGTTTTTCTCCGGTTTTGGACACTTTCCTTAACCGATTTGGACTCAAATATGACTCCTTTTCCTATTTTCACTATTATCTCTTTTTTGTATTATTTTCTTGTTATTAATGGAAGCTCCATAATTTTCTTATTTCTACTTGGATGATTATCATCTTTATCATTTTTTTATTTTATTTTATTTGTTTATATCTTTTTTATTAATCCCCTTTTACTTACTATTTTCATTTCTTTTTTTTCACCCCTTTCTTTTTTCATTTTTTTAGGGGGGATAGGGTACACCCAATTTTAACTTTTTGGTTGTACCATTTTTGCTAAATGGCTATTACTTACGCTTTTGCTTGACTACGTGTGCATTGGCATTAGCTTAGTTATGTGCAGGGACTGATAGATGAGACAATCAATATTTACAAGCAAAGTCCGAATGTTTGTTCAATACAAATGTTCAAAATGTATTTCACACAAATACATTGTCATAAAAATCATCACCGGCATCAACATCCGTACGGGGCACCTCCGACCTCCGCTCGTCATCACCGAAAATCGACGTCACAAACTGGCTAGGGTCAAAGGAAAAATGTCGGGCAGGCTCCCGGTATGAACTCCCTTCCCCGGCATAGCTCGAATCATACCCCCACGAACAACGAGGAGGCATGGTAGGCATCATAGGAGCAGGATCCGGGGGTTGGTAGTAAAGACCGCCATATGAAGGATACCCCGCATACCCGGGATAAGAAGGATACATCGGCATAGGCATAGGAGTAGGCTCCACATACGGAGTCATCCTACTTCCACCAGGACGGTCCGTCTGATGTACATGCACTTTCTCTCTCCTAGGACTCTCCCTCCAAGGGCTCCTCTCGCGTGAAGGACTACGCTCAGGAGAGCTCACGACCTCATCATCCGACAACACTACCTGTCGTGACCGGGGAGGAAGGGGTCGATGGTACTCAACCTGCAGCCCACAAAATATAAGATACATTTCTCAAAGCATGCAACTTTGAAAATGCAAAATCAAAGTTTACCTTGTCCAAATCAGCTCTTGAGCAAGAACCCTTCGAGAGGGCTCGAGATATCCAAGACATCATGGCATGCATCATCTTAAAGATCGTCCCAGTCTGCTCACGATCGAGCTGCATAAAGAAAAGTTAGTACAAGCATATGATACAATAAGGCGTTATACGTTTCGGTATTTACCCCTGGATGCCCAACGGGAAGAGGAAGGCCCTGAATGTCCTCATCAAGGTCCTCCGTCATAGGGATTTCTCCCCAGCACTCCTTTCCGCCGTAGTCCCGACCTCGGACCCGCATGTCCGGGAGATCCACCTCGGTGTCATCAACCAGAGGCTCCTTCAAAGAAAAGTAAGTTAGCATCCAACAAGATAAGAAAGGCATAGAATATCAAGCATAAATTCTTACCTTCAAGCCCACAAATGAAGGGATGAGGCGATCACGGCGGAACTGCTCATAATGCCCCGCAAGGTCCTCCGCGGGCTCCCTCAAATACCGCACAGCATCCAAGCCCACCAGGGCCTCCTCAACCTGCTCGCGAGACAAGCACCTCGCCAAGAACATGGTCGAGGGAGGATCCGAAGGAATCCTCAGACCCTCCAAATCGGAATAAACCCGACGGAAGATCTGCTCCTCTAGATACCACTCAAAGGAGAACGGGCCCGCAATCAGGATCCTCTGACGGTCCACTGCCCTAGAGGCTAGCATCGCGTCCGGAGCCAACCCATGATACTTCGCCCAAGGGAAGTAGTCAATCTACACAAGCATGGAATGTAAGATATGTCCACATCCAGAAATGCAATTCATGCAACAAGAGCAATATTACGTTTTCTTTTACCTTGTGCCAGTCCAGGCGCAAGAGGGCCTCCCTATACTACTGGAGAGTCTGCAGAGGCGCAGGACCCCTATGACACCACGCCCTACAAACCGGGAAGTCTAACTCCCAACCCGTATGCGCCATGTCCGGGAAACACTCAAAAAACCAAGGCTACATCAAAACATGAAATTAAGCACCGCACACTTAAATCATGCAAATCACGAAAAGCCAATACAAAGAGAAAACGCACCTGCAACACCTTCCAAAAGCCGCATAAGCTCACGGGAGGAAGAGTCGACTGCTTGTACCCCTCGTCATTCACGCGGCAAGAAAATCGCATGCATCTCAAGAAGTTGGCGTAGCCCGGCAACCCCCAGTTATACTCTCTCACTCTCTCCCAATCTAGCAGGCTTGGGAGGTAGATGGCATGAATGCGCTCCCCCTTGTCACTAAAGATAGTGGTGTCAAGGAGGTAGGCGATAAACATCCTCGTCTTTTGCTCCACCGAGGTATTCCTCTTATACCTCGGGTCTTTCAAAGCAGTAAAGAGCTCGCTATAGGAACGGTAGTGGTGACCCCAAGGGCCAAAAAGCTCCACCATCTCCGCCTTACGTTTCCAAATGGAAACGTCATAAACAATAGGCGTACCCACGCAAGGTACCCCGGTCAACATAGCAAACTCCGAAGGAGTGATCATCATTTCCCCATTAGGGAAATCGAACGTATTGGTGGTGTCCCAAAAACGCTCCAAGGATAAACAGACAATGCACCTCTTGACTCGCTCAGCCGAGTCCGCCGCTTTCAAAAGGGGCCCAAACCCGGCATTCAAGACCGCATCTTGCACCTCTTTGGGCAAGATTTTATAAAGCTTAATCGAAGAGCCATAGTTTCCATGGGCCTTCAAATTCCCATCGGGTTCCTATGATCAAATTTGCAACCCCTTAGGTTCACATTTCAATCAATTGTTCAATCCTAAGCATGTTTCTAAGTTTGTTCAAGCCGCGCAAGATCACATGCGTTACAAAGTTGACAATTGCATACAAATTCTACAAAACTTCTATCCAAGGCAAGCATATAAACTTAAATTCAATGCAGAAAACTATGAATTCAAGGTTTGAGGACTTACCACGAACTTGGATGCCTGAGAGCTCAAATGAGTCGCCGGTCGGAAAAGCAACTTCGATCGATCCCAAACAATGTCGAGCATCCTATCTGACCGGGTACATCGCTCTTGAGGAAAAGCCACATTAGGCTTCCTCTTTGAAGGCTTCACATGCGAAGGAAAAGCCTTGGTGAAGATGTTGATTTCCTCGACCTCCTCCCGCACCTCGGTCCTCCTACTCCTATTCTTTCCAAATCTTGGAGCCATGGAAGAAAGATGAACAAGCAAGCAAGAACAACAAGCAAGAACGGAGAATTTTGGATTTTCTCTCGCCAAGGGTTTCAAAAACCCACTCACAAAATCACTCCGAATTTGTGAGAAATCACAAATAAACTTCAAATTATGCAAAGATTATGCAAAAGCAAGCAAACGCAAGCAAAAAGGAGCAAAATTGAGCAAATTTGAGAAAGAAATGAAGATTAGGCAACAATGGAGGTAGAGAGAGAGAGAGAGTCTCAAAATTTTGGGAAAGAAATGACCCAAAATTCGGCTTTCTCCCAATTAAACCCCAACCCGCGTCTCTGAACCGGCTTAGCGGCCCTATTCAGTGCCGCCCAAGCTCAGCGGCCAAGCCGCTGGCCCCGACGGCCAGGCCGCAGGCCCCTGCTGCTAAGTCGCCAGTCCTCAGCATCCCTGCATCGCCAGTTGAGCCGCTGAGCGGACCCGATAAGGCCGCCCAGCCCTCAGCAGCCCTGCGCGTGGCCGCTGAACCCATTTTCTCTTCCGCTCTCACGGGGCGGGCCCGCAAGTTCCAATTCCGCGCGGAATTGCATTTCTCGATCTTTATAAGCCCGGGAGATACGGGTTTGTCACCTAAAAATGACCTTTTTTGCCCCTGCAACACGATTTCCTATCCTAAGGCCCGGTATTATCTAATTTTCGCAGGCACATTATCCCACTTTCGCAGGCACATTATCTATTTTTCGCAGGCACATTATCTATTTTTCCCAGGCACATTATCCAAGACACAGGCATTACAAAAGCAGAGCTACGCAATGCTCTTTGACATTGAGGCTATCAAAAATAGCGTCACGTTGGCACCCGCAAAGTAGAGCTACGCAACACTCTTTGACGTTGAGGCTATCAAAAATAGCGTCACGTTGGCACCCATAAAGCAGAGCTACGCAACGCTCTTTGACGACAAAGCGATTAAAATTAGCATCGCGTTGGCACCCGCAAAGCAGGAAACCTTGACCACAGGCGGTCGGGATTCTACCATTTTTATCTTCTCTAACACAAAGCATTTTCCAAAAAAAACACAGCGAGCTTTTTCAGCAAATACTTTGACCTTCGCTTTCATAAGCTCGGCCAAAGTGGGGGCTTTTGTAGACACCCTAATCGGTTCTCATCCCGTGGCATCGCAACGCTCGATGATGATGGTAATGGATTACCATGGACGTAAGTAGAAAATGACATTGCTCGGAAATCTAGAACAATTTTTTTGAAACCTCAGTCTTTGGCTAGGCCTTGTTATAAGGATTCCAACGCCTTTGACCTTGCCTCAATCAGGTTTCCGGATCAGGAGATATCGCGTCTTAAAGATTTGGGTCAAAACCGCTCAATCCCGACCCCCTAGGTCAGCCGAAGGGCAATTTCGGAATTTACAGAGCACAAAAAGTCAAAAAACCATACCACGCGCGCGCTTCCGGGCCCAGCGGCTGACGCTGTCAGTCCTGCGGCACATACGTGACAGCGGGGCCCCTCAGGGCAGTCGCTGGGCCTGTTTTTTGGCTGGGCCGAGTTATGGCGCTGGGTTTGCAACCCCAAGCCCCTAATTTCATCTCCTAACTCTATGAATACTCTCTTTCACCCTCTTTTGATAGAGGTTGGCCAGTTTATATTTTTGAGAGCAATTGAGAGCGCAAATTTCCCCAAATCATAGAGAATTCAGAATTTGAAGATTCAAGCAAGCCATTGCACCCAACCTAGCACCCATGATTGAAGAGCAATTAATTCCAATTCTACTAGTCTCATTCGAATAGAACGTCCAGGTTAACCATCTTGAGGGCCTAAATTCTTTATTAAACTTATTGTTTATAATCATGTTTTATCTAGGTTTTGATTATGGTTGAATAAATATGCATGCCTAAATCCTTGTAAATAATTATGCATGATTAGTTTAATTTAAAGTTTGCATCTTTTTATTAGTTTATGCAAGTTTGCATCTTTTATTGTTTGTGCATGCATGTGACAATCTCCTAGGTTTATTTTAAGCATAAAGTTAATATTTTTGCATTGGTCTTCTATTGAAGTTACTAACAAATTTATTGATGAGCATATGCAATGCTTGGCGCGTTTCGCAAAGTGTGGTAGGTTGGAGCGTTAATTTATTGCTCTTATCTCTTATTTGTGCTTGTTAATGGTATGCATGCAAATTGGATATAAAATTGTGCAAAGTGATAACATAGGTAATTTGGTTGTCTTTAACCCGCCTAGTTAATTTAGGATCTTGGACGATTGGATTTGTATGGAACCATATAGCATAGAGAAATATTTGACATGGATAGGCTTAGTAGAGGCCGTTAATTCGGGCGATTTAGATGAGATTCGTTTTGTTTATTTCGTACCTACACCCCCGAACTCAATATTTAGCCCCATGGGTATGAGTCAATTCCCAATAGGAATTGCGTGCACTTTTTGATGGTTTCCAATTGTTTCCTAAAAATTGGTGACGGCTTTATTACTTGCAATTTGTTATTCCCCGTTATAATTTAAATTGCATATGACGTATTATTTAAGAACTGCTTAATCCCTTCCAAAATATCTTACAAAATCGTTGTAAGATATCTATTCTTGATTGTAATCTTGTTCAACTCGCGGTGGTCAATACACAACCTCATACTATCGTCCTTCTTACGCACAAACAGAACAGGAGCACCGCAAGGCGATACACTAGGACGTATGTATCCCTTCTTCAGTAATTCCTCAAGTTGCGTCTTCAGTTTTTTCATCTGAGCAGGAGCCATAAGACAAGGTGCTTTCGAGATTTGAGGAGAACCTGGAGTTAAGTCGATAATGCATTGCAGAGGCATTCTGGGAATCTCGTTTAGAAAGACATTAGCGTACTCCGAAACAACTGGAATGGGTTGCAAAGCATCAACTTCTCGACTTGTATCCACTACATGACATAGGTAAATCGCTTCATCTTTAGTCATGCAATCCATTGCTTTCATGGTCGCAACTACCCTCAGATTCGGCTTGACCACGACTCCTCTATAGGTCCTCGTAATGACACATGTTGCTCAAAACACTCGATCTTAGCCCTATACTTGGCTAACTAATCCATTCTCAAAATTACATAAAATTCCTTCAACTCCATCTGAATCAAATCCGTAGGAAAATCGGAACCAGCTATACTAATCGGACACTTTTCGTAAACGCTTTACAATTAACATTCGACCCATCAGGCATTGTAATGTTTGCACTATACACAGAACTAGGTTCTAAGCCTATCTTAGTAGCAAAGCTCTTAGAAAACAAAGAATGCCATGCACCACTATCAAACAAAACAAAAGCATGTTGAGAGTTAGCGAGGAAAGTACAAGCGATCACATTCGGGTTCGCCTCAGCTTCATTGCGGTTCAACACATAAACCCTTCCATTAACCCCTCTATTGTTGTTGTTGTTGTTTGGCACGGGGTTGGGAGGTGCGGGAAGTAGTGCTTGATTATTCGCGGCAGGATCAGCAGTATTGTTGCGTTGTTGTTGTTGTAACCTCCATTTCCACGGCAGTTACCACCACGTCCGCGATTTCTATTTCACCATAATCGTAGTTGTTATCGCAGTTATGAACATTGTCGTTCTTGCAACGAATCCAGCGTTCAAAAGCTTTGTGATCAGGCTTGTTACACTCATAGCATTGCAGTACGTTGCCACGACAGTTCTTGCCAGGATGCGTCTTGTTGCAGCGAGTACAAGGCGTACTCCTCCTAGCTAAGATCGTACCTCTATGACTGTTTGAGTCACGATTCCTGTTCCCGTTGTGGTTCTGATAACCACCTTTGTTGTTGTGATTGTTGTTGTTAGGCCTCGGCCTCTTGTCTGTGCCATTCGAGTAAGCAGAACTTCCTTCATTATGCTTGTGCTTACCAAGCAGCGAATCACGATGCTCCACAGCACGTTCCTGATTCAAGGCCTTCTCGTAAGATCCTTGGAATGTCAGTTAGTTTCCCATGACAAAATACTGAATAATCCCACTTCAGACCATCCTCAAACCTTTCGACACACTCAGCTTCGGTCGTCACCAAGTTAGTTGCAAAAGCAACAATCTCATTGAATTTCGTTGCGTACTCAGCGACATATATCTTTCCTTGGTAAAGGTTCTCGAAGTCTCGTTGCTTCTTACGACGAATAGCTCTAAGATAGAATTTTTTACGAATGGACTCCTTGAATTCGTCTCCTCCGTACTCTTCAATGGCGAGCAGATCAGTGCCCACATCGCTCCACCACTTGTTCGCTTCACCCTTAAGGTAGTAGGTATTGGTGTTGACCTTCATGTTATTGGGGCGACTAGTCGCCCTAAACAGTTTCTCGAACTCGATTATCCAATTTCCAACTTGGTTGGCTCAGAGCCACCCTCAAATGTCGGAGGCTTGAGTGTGTCAAAATCCATAAAGTTGCGTGTTTCAGGATTTTGCACGTTGTGGTCTTGTTCCTGACGCTCTAGCTGGCGCGTGATGTGCTCGACCACGTTGGTGAGACCTACTTCTAATCTCGCAATTCGGTCATTGTTTGCCATTATAACAATCTGAAACATAAAAGAGTAATGGTAGATCACCATTTCAGCAAAGTTGGCACATTTGACCCAAATAGAGGTCTAATTGAGAGATATAGGTTATTATTGAAACCTATCTCTTGAAATTTAGCAAATATCTTATAAGTTTCAATGATCGACCTTGTATTGTAGGTCTAAGCAACATACTTGCTTTGAATAGTTCTCAGTTCTCATGCATAATTGTTCGATATGCGGTAACGAATTCGACACATTGGTCTCACACAATTAATAGGTAATAACCTTCACAATACACACATTGAGGCACCACACTATTTTAGTAGGGCCATAAACAATGAAATTTGATCGCATATAATACATGCTTAGCTTTTCGCTCACAATTGATATTACAACGAAAATTTGGCCATAATTCGGACATGGATTTCCCATCATGTCTAGGAATAACGAGATAGCATTTCGAACCTTTTTGTCAACCATGCAGTTATGTAATAAAGACGATCATAATAAACAAATTCTCACGATATTCATATGATCAAATTGCAAAGTAAATAATAATGATAAATATTTGTTGCCTATGCAACTACACCAACATCAATCTTGAGCACGCGGGGTCATCACAATAACTAAAAGTTTGATATAATCCAAATAAAACTACTAAAGTAATCAATTAGTTCTATTTGACACTCGCACGATTCTGCTTCGAGCTAGGGGGCTTGTTATGATCATTGTTCCTCCTAGGCTTCACCTATGTACAAGGCGTGTACGGGTAGGCATAACCACCAAACTTTTGGGGCATGAAGCGCTTCCTAAAATCATCCGCATGTTTGCGTTTCTTGGTCCAACAGTACTCACTCATGCCCTTCGGCGCATGCACTGGCACGTGATTCACCTTCCACTCGAACTAGGACAGACATAGCTCGGACGCGACACCCTTAAAGCAGAGAGCCTATCGCACACCTTCACCATATTCCTTCTCGTGTAGGTGACCACTCTTGGCGACCACATCGTCGTACTTCTCCTTTGGCCCATCCACGGATGGATGTTAGGCAGGCCAACTAGTAGTAGCTCCACCCATAAGCCTTCATGAAGACTCGTGCAATTCTCGTACTGATAACGCTGGATCGTAGTGTAAGCACGTCGTATGTAGATACGAATATTCTCGAGCTCAGCATCAGTGGCGAAGAATGGCTCCACATGATGAGACCGATTTGCAGCATGTATAGGTGCAATAGCAGGCACGGTGTTGTTGTCGCTCTCGACACCAATATCTTCCAAATCTGGCATATCATCATGCTCGTCAGCTGGGGTATACTCAGGCTCGGACTCAGAAGGTTATGTTCGCGTTGTTTTCCGTTGACTCGGTATCCGAAGAAGCAACGTACTCTACGGGTTGTGCACAGTGAGCTAGGGCGCGTACCCTTTGGTGTGCATCCGACTTCCTTGTAGTTAATCTAGTCCTTGCCATCTACGAAAGGCAATCAAAGAATAAGAACTTTATAAATCACAAGCAAAGTGATTTCAAATAATTCCTATCTTCTAGGGCTACTACGCTTAACGACTTTACTTACATTTTAATTTCCCCAAAATGAAACTAATCTTTATTAACTCATTAATTAATCCTAAGCAATCTTTTAAACCTAGGGCTCTTATACCATTTGTAACACCGATTTCCTTGGAACTATTAACGTCGTTATACACGACTCGACAACACAGAATCGTCATAAACTCAAGGGTAGTTACCGGAACATTTATCAAGAAGGAGTAAATGCTAAGAAGAAAGAAAGTCTAGGAATCAAACGAGCTTACTAAGGAAACTTAAACAATATAAAACAGTTAATATCAGAGTTGTCTATATAGTGACCTAAAACATTTAAACCAATTTATTACAACTTGCCTTCAAAGGGCACAAACCATAAATCCAAACAATCTAAACTGAAACAGAAAGAGTTCTAAAAATCGACGCCAATTTTAGCTTCCAAGCTGTACGTCCTCACTCGATTAAACCTGCACTTTGGTTTCCGTGACGGAAACAAAATACAGAAGAAAAGAAAAGAAACAAAAGAGAAACAAGATCAGATAAACTGAACAAACGTCATCGGTACCCAGTAAAAGCATTTCGCAAACCTTACATGAGGTTTTAGAAGAATCATTGAAATCCATTTGCATAAGCGCATAAGCATATAATCAATCATACACATAACGACTTTCATTTACATGAAATTCTTATATAGTGATCACACAAAATGCGACATAAACAATCCGTTTTGATTAGAAAGATGTAAGAGAGCGAATAGAAAAACGATTACCCATATTGTTCATCGAAAGATACAATCACGCCATGGGCTTAATTACTCTAGTGTGCACATTACCTCTAGTATAATAAACGAGTCTAGAGGACTTAATAAATGGGTAATGATTCATCCCAGACACACTATGAGGTGTCCATAAGTAACTTGTGAATCACGCATCCCTTGAACTACACCATCAGGTGTAATCCCGATTGCTCGACTACTCTTAAGGGATCCATTAGGAGTCTTACTTTCGTTTAATTCAATTCACATAATTTGCATTGGTTGACATAGTGGTACTACGAGACCACGACTTACTAATTCATTTCATGCCCTTGACAATGAATAGTGAATAACGAAGATAATGATAATTCAATACGATAAAAATAAACATGCTTTAATTCAATAACAATAATTCAACAATGATGACATGCAATGTCTAGCACAATTTCGGCAGCACTTCGGCAGTGTAATATGATATCCAAAAATCACATTTCATCCAAATACATCCAACGATATATATATATATATATATATATATATATATATATATATATATATATATATATAGGTGCTCACTAGCACTCAATAATACCCATACCAATTAGCAAGTATTAAATAGCATAATAATACTAATAAATCACCATTCAACAATTGTCCAAATACCAACATATGAACTAATTAATTCTCGAAACATGATAATATCGACATGATCATTATATTTCATAATTACATCAGTAAATAATCTTAATAAATCTCATAATAACGACGATATAATTTAATTATGCCTTGCATATTAAATTCATAAACAACTCCCAATTAGCACATAAAACATCAAAATAGTTTTGATGGGGCTTTGGAAGAAGGTAGGCATGAGCTCTTACCATTAAAACACTTCCAAACAGTAGCTACACTCCAACAACCAAAGACAATCACGCTTGCTCGGTAGGTCTTAATTAAAAACATTTACGGAATCCGTATTAATTAAATATGAAAATCCAAATAGTAACGAAATACTAATATGAAAATTTTATTAAATCCTTTGATTTATTTCAACCAATCTAGGCTTTTGAAAATCCAAATTTCGATTCCGAATGAGTGCAGAATAATATAAACAATAAAAGCAAATCTGCTGAAAATCGAAAATAAAATAATGACGAAAATAAAAATCGAAACCCTAAATTCGAAACCAAGTGTTGACCAGGTCACCCATGCATGGGGCCCATGACCTGACCCATGACCATCACCACCACCCACCGACCACCCAGGGCCGGTGAGGGCGACGGTGGCTCGCCGGAGCCACGACGGAGAAGAGAGAGAGAGAGAGAGAGAGAGAGAGAGAGACAGAGAGAGAGAGAGAGAGAGACAGAGAGAGAGAGAGAGAGAGAGAGAGAGAGAGAGAGAGAGAGAGCAGGGGGAAAGGTAGGGCCACGACGGCCCGGCCGTCGTGCCTGGCGGTCGCCGGCCACCGTCTAAGCGGCAACATGCGGATTAACACCCCCGAATTTACAAGGATTTCCTAGGAACTATTGACGTCATTATACATGACTCGACACCACTGAACCATCACAAACCCAAAGGCGTTGCTGCAATATTTATCACTAAAGAGTAAATGCTAAGCAAAAAGAAAGACTAGGCATCAAAAGGAGCTTACTAAGGAACTACACAATCTAAAACAGCTAATATCAGAGTTGTCTATATAGTGATCTAAAACCATTAAACCAATTTATTACAACTTGCCTTCAAAGGGCTAAATTCAACAAAATCCCAACGATCTAAACTGAACAGAAATAGTTCAAAAACCCCGACGCCAACTCTACTTCTAAGTTGTACGTCCTCAATCAACTAAACCTGCACTTTGGTTTCCGTGACGGAAACAAAATACAGAAGAAAAGAAAAGAAACAAAAGAGAAACAAAAATCAGAAAAAATGAATAAACATCATCCATACCCAGTAAAAACATTTATAAACCTTACTTGAGGTTTAGAAAAATCATTGAAATTCATTTTCATAGGCACATAAGCATATAATCAAGCATACGCATAACGACATTCTTTTATATACGATTATTGTATAGTGATCATACAAAAGATGACATAGACAATCCGTCTTGAATAGAGACATGTAACAGACCGAATAGAACAATGATTTTCCATACTGTTCATCGAAGATACAATCACGCCATGGACTTAATGACTCTAGTGTGCACACTACCTCTAATACAATCACGAGCCTAGAGGACTTAATAAATGGGGAATGATCCATCCAAGAAACACTGCGAGGTGTCCATCAGTAACTTGGTAATCACTCATCCCCTGAACTACACCATTAGGTGTAATCCCGATTGCTCGACTACTCCTACGGATCCATTAGGAGTCTTACTCTCATTTAATTTAATCCACATAATTTGCATTGGTTTGACATAGTGGTACTACGAGACCACGACTTACTAATTCGTTTCATGCTCTTGACAGTAAATAGTAAATAACGACGATAATGATAATTCAATACGATGAGAATTAAGCATGCTTTAATTCAATAACGACGATAATTAATTAATGATGACCTTGCATGTCTAGCACAATTTCGGCAGCACTTCGGCAGGGTAATATGATATCCAAAAATTCACAAATCATAAAAGACATTTAATGATAATATATAGGTGCTCACTAGCACTCAATAATACCCATACCAATTATCATATAATTAATAGCATAATAATACTAACAAGTCACCATTCAATAATTGTAAAATAATCATCATATGGACTAATTAATTTCAAAAATACGATAACATCAACATGCTAATTTTAATTCATAATTACAGCAGTAACCATGCTTAATAATTCTCATATTAATGACGATATAATTTAATCATGCTTTGCATATTAAATTCACAACAAATTTCCAATTAGCACATAACACATCAAAATAGTTTTGATGGGGTTTTGGAAGAAGGTAGGCATGAGAGCTTACTACTAAAACGCTATCAAACAGTACGTAAGCTCTACGTACAAAGATTATCGCGCTTGCTCGTTAGTCCCTAATTAAAAAACAACTACCAAAACTGAATTTATTAAATACGAAAATCCAAACAGTAACAAAATATTGATCTAATAATTTTATGAAATTTCTTTATTTATTTTAACCAATCTAGGCTTTTGAAAATCTGAATTCCGATTCCGAATGAGTGCAGAAAAATAAAAATATTAAATCAAAAATACTACAAATCGAATTAATAGTTACGAAAAATATAAAAACGAAACCCTAACTTCAAAACTTGGTCTAGGTCACGGGTTTCTATGCATGGGACCCATAACCCCACCCACCACCACCACCACCACCCACGGGCCACCATGGCCCGTGGTGGTGGTCGCCGGTGCTCCGGCGAGGCAAGGAGAGAGAAAGAGCGAACGAGAGAGAGAAAGAGAATTCGAGAGAGAAGAGAAGAGAGAGAGAAGACCACGTCGTGGCCTTGGGCCATCACCGGTGACCACACAGGCACGGTCTGGTGGCGCCGTGGTGGCTCGCGGCAGTGCGGCGGCCAGAATAGGGGTGGGGGAGCAAAAATGCGAAAGAAAGAGAGAAAGAAAAAGAAAGAGAAAGAGAGAAGGAGAAGAGGAGATTACCGCCGGCGGGGGGAGGAGGTCGCTGGCGGTTTCCGGTGAGTGGGCGGCTAGGTGAGGAGAGCTGGTGAAGGTGAGAGAGAGAGAGAGTCGTGAGTTTGAGAGAGGAGGAGAGTGAGTCAATTGCCTCCTCTTTTTCCTTATATAGGTCCTCAGTCAACCCAAATCAAATACTACTAGGATTAGGAATTTATTTAATAATTTTCTGATTTAAATAGCTAATTAAAACTAATTAACACTATATGAATAATTCTTATTCATATATAAAATATTTTAATTAAACTCCTCAAAATTAATAAATGCAATTTATGAAAATCCCATAAAAATAATTAATATTATTATGGCTTTAATTGAATAAATCGAATCTTTAAATGAATATACGATTTAATCTCCAAAACTATTTATAAATCAATATAATAATTATAGAAAATATTGGGGGTATCACAGGCGGTGGCCGTGGCTGCCCGCGATCGCAAGGGAGAGCGAAAGAGAAAGAAAGAGAAAAATAAAGAGAAGTAGAGAGAGAGAAGGAGAGGGTCTTACCGCCGGTCCAAGGCGGCTCTCCGATGAGCTGGGCGGCGGGGAGGACGCCGTTGAGAGGGAGAAGAGAGAGAGAACTCTGGTGAGAGAAGGAGAGAGAGAGAGAGAGTGTGTCGTGAGTGTGAGGGAAGAGAGAGAAAGTGATGAGGGTTTTTGGTCAGTCGTGAAAACTGACTACTTGCCCCATCTTTTCCTTAATATAGGCCCTTAGTATACCAAAGTCAATTTCTAATAGGTTTAATAAAACTTTATATAATTTTCTGATTTAAATTGCTAATTAAAGCTAATTAAAACAATATGAGTAATTCTTATTCATATATAAAAAACTTTAATTAAACTCCCCAAATCTGATAAATATAAATTATGAAAGTCCTATACTAATAATTAATATTATTATGGCTTTAATTGAATAAATTGGATCCTTCAATGTAATTACGATTTAATCTCCGAAACTATTTATAAATCATTCATAAATCAATATAAAAATTATAGAAAATATTGGGGTATCACACTGATCCTCTTAAGCAAGATGACCCTCGACCTCAAGATGACAAGGTGGAAGAACTAAGTGCACAAATCAAGAACCTTAAGTTAGCTCTGACTCAAAACAAGATCATAAGTGACTACATAATCAATGCCGAAGGATATTCCTCTCACATCAAGGGGAAACTCTCAAAAAATTTCTCGATGCCTGAAGTCCCCACTTTCAAAGGGACTGGCGATCCAAAAGGTCACATAAGGGCTTTCACTACTGCAATGCACCTAAGGGGCGTCGATCCCGACCTCTATGTCCACCTTTTCTCACAAACCTTGGACCCACTGTTAGGGCATGGTTCTTTAAGCTTGAGCCCAGTCAAATTCAAGATTGGAACAAAGTGTCTAGTTTGTTCTTCACTAGATACTCTGACAGTGTCATTCAACCAACTACTATGAGAGAGCTAGAAACAACAATGCAAGGTGAAAATGAAAGGTTCACCGACTTTGTTAAGAAATGGAGAACTAAAGTTGCCGAAATGCTTGACTGTCCATCCGAGGAAGAGCAAATTCAGAAGCTCATCAAAAATTTACAACCTCCTCACTTGAATCCTCTCAAATATCAAGGAATAACTTCGTACACACAACTCAATAGTGTGGGATTGCTCATAGGGGATGATCAAGCACTTAAAAAGGAGAAGAACAAGGACTTCTTCAACGAAGGCACTTATAACTCGAATTACAAGAAGAATCCCAACTCGTGAAGCTCTTCCAATAAGGTCAATGAAGTTAGTGTTGTCTATGACAAACCGTAAAGGCAATACACCCCATTGGGCATGGCCTATGCTAAAGCTTTGGAGAAACTTATAAAAAATGACTACCTCAACGCTGTGGGTCTCACTCCGGATCCTGATGTTGAAAAGAGGAGCCAGTCATGGAATCCTAATCTTTATTGCAAATTCAATAGAGGAAAAGGACACGATAACGAGAGATGTTGAACGCTCAAGAATAAGATCCAGGATCTTTTTGACAATGAGACTATTACCAAGCCAATGATTGGTCCCACTCCAAACAACAAAACCAATCCTCTAGGGGCGGTTTTCGCCATTACAAGTGAAGAAGAGGGAAATGACCCCTCCTATTTGATTGTGCCAATGGGACATCCTATTCAACCATTGAAGCTCGACTCCCTCCATCTAGAGGTAGCCGGACATTGGGAAAGTGATAGCGACGAGGAAGATTCTACCCTCCAAATTTCTAAAGCATGGTATGACTCCTCTGATGATGAATCTCCCGAGGTAGGAAACCTCAAGAGGTCGGAAAGACACTATATACCACCCCACCTCCAAAATAAGGATCCATTATAAAACACAACTTCAGTCATACCACAAGTGAGGGACGCTCCACTAGTCCAAAACAAAGACCAAGCCCCTCCAATAGAGGGTGATGGCACTATTCTACTCAAGCAGATTCAAAAGACTAAGGCTGATATTTCTATATGGCAACTTTTGACTACGTCTCTAAGTAAATAGGAAAGCCTTGCTTAAAGCACTCAACAAAACCATGGTGTCACCCAAAACTACTCCGGATGACCTAGTCAATCTCCTCACAAAAGGAAGTTCTTTGCAAGCAATTGCATTCACTAGCGAGGACCTTCCACCCGAAGGAACTCACCACAACAAGGCACTCTAACTAACTTCCATATGTGAGAAGAAACAAGTCCCAATGACTTTAATAGACAATAGATCCGCTGTCAATGTCTGTCCCCTAAGGACCGCTCAATGTTTGGGTATCAATGTCAACAACCTCGCGCATGCCGCACAAGGGTTGAGAGCCTATGACAATTCCAAATGAAATGTCTTAGGCTTATTTTCAGTCACCTTAACACTGGACCTATTGAGAAAATGGTTCAATTCCATGTCATCGATATTCCAGCTTCATTCAATTTGCTCCTAGGACGCCGATGGCATGGACTAAATGCAATAGCCTCAACATTACACCAAAAGGTAAAAATGATGGTCGGAGGGGTAGTTTTAGAGGTCAGAGCTGATTCTATGATCGCTAGCATTGAAGATACACCGATTCTCAAGGCCGAGCATACTGCACAAGACGAAGAATTTTGGGGTTTCATGACGTAAGACGTCGCCCTACTTGAGCAAGATATAGCTCCTTTCGCACCATATTCCCATCTAGGAAATAATGCCATCCTAAGGAATCAAGGACACTCCCCTGGAACTGCTCTAGGCAAAGATGTCTCCAAACCATCTCAAGTTTGGTCATCCAAAGCTGGAAATAATCTCTTTGGACTGGGCTATAATCCTACCAAACGCGAAATAAAGGAATACATTGCTAAGGAAAAAGCAAACAGAAGGGTCATTAAGGAGAACAAGGCCTATGACATTCCTATGTCACCTTACCCGCACATTTTAAAAGGGCGATTCGTCCAGTCTGGAGATCCTTTCCCTTACTAAGGCTTTCCCGAACCTTATATTCTCCCTGTGTACCAAATCCATGTTTCCGAGTTTGAAGTTTTCCAGGACTGCTACACACTGGAAGAAACTCCTTTGTCTGTAAGAAGGAGGTAAACTTTGATTGGGTAGAGAACACACCCAACAATGCTTTGGGTCTACTATTTGGACAAGAGCGCCACTATCCAAAAGATAAAGAGCTCCACAATGTCACTAATGCAATTCAAGATGCAAACTTTGACCCAACTAATTTGATCACTCAGAATAAGCTGGACTGAAACCAATGAAAAGAATATCAAGATCACGATTGGTAAAGGATCCAAGTTTGACACCGACACTGACTCCGACCGGATTGAATCTGATTCTGAAGACGAGTCTAATATAGTAGAGTCGAGTAGTCCACCCATACCTATGTTTAATTCTGCTTGCAAGTCTAGTGATGTTAAAGCCAATAGTAATGGCTAAGTTGATGTTCTAACATCTTCTATTAATGAAATGAGTACAGGTTCTCCTTACTTCTCAGATTACTTAATAGCTAATAATTCAAAAGATGAACAAGAATTGCCCAAAGAAGTAACTAAAGCACTAATAGAGCATGACCAAAAGATTTCAATTGTGGAAGAAACAGAATTAATTAACCTTGCAAGCGATCAAGAGCCACGACAAGTGAACATTGGCTTATCGCTAAACTCCCAAAGAGAGAGAAAGCTTTGTAAATCTCTTAAAGCGTCGTCAGATTTCTCCGCAAAACCCGAGGATGAATGGAGTAATTTATAAACTTCTATGCTATTTTTGCTTCTATAGGTAAAATAAGGTCACAGGTTTTCCTCGATCACTCCTTTATTTTGATAACATTCAAAAGCCTCATTCAACTTTCCAACGATGCCTCTCGTGTCTTTTTCCGACTCCCGGTTGCAAAGTTGCTATCCGAGGGTAAAACCGTCTTTCACCGCAGAAGGGTAAAACGGTCTTTTCGCATTTTCGGAACATTAAAAATTCCTCCAAAAATTAAAATTGACTGGATGTCGACATTATGACGACATCCAGTTGGTAGGCTCACAGCCGCCAGAGGCCCTGGAATTTTAGCCAGGGCCAGCAGAGGCTGTGGCGAGGGCTGCTGGCCCTGAACAAATTCCCAGGGTCGCTAGCTCGTTTTCGGCCCGTTCTCTTCAAATTTCGGCCTTTCTTCACCCGTCCAACCCTACTCCTTCGCCTATAAATATAGTCCTTCACCTTCAGTTCAAAACAGACAGTCTACAGTTGACAACCTCTATTCTTGGTTGAGTACTCCCGAACTTCCCCCTCTTTCTTCCAAATTTATTCTTTCCTTGAGATCTATATTTACTATTCAATTGCTAAATAGCCTACAGTTCAGGTACTAACTCCTGACGGCTCAAATCAAATTACTTGCTCAACTTTTTATTTTCTAGTAGTCAAAATGTAGATATAATGCAAATCATGTTCTTTATTGCTTCCTAAATATTGTCTTTCGTTTCTATAAATAAGCATGTCTAGCTATTGTAATGCTCAACTTGCCAATCGAATGCATGTGTAGATAAGGGTCAATAATAAACGTTGTGATGCTTGTGATCAACCAATTAATAGTCTAAGTCTTGGTTGTTAATCCGGTTTGTGTGGGAATCCTGTCTTTAAATTATTAAGCAAACATGAGTTAGTAGAGGCCATCATAAATCAGGCGAATTGGGTGCCCAACACCTTCCCACCTCGTACCTTCGCCCCTGAACCCTTTATTTTTGGGGTACTCATATGTTCTATGTGAGCGGGACTCTTTCTAAAAACATGGTTTGTCCCTTCGGTTTTGTCCCTTCGGTTTGTCCCTTCGATAAAACACCGATAGCAGATTTGTGACCTCTTTCATGGTTTTTATTCAATTCAAGTCTTTTCAAAAGCTTTTCTAACTTGACGGTTCCTTGAACTTATCTAAAACCCCCAGCTTACAAATTTTCTATAAGGATGCACTCCGCGGAAGCGAGCCCGAAAGTTCCTAGGTCCTTACAGTGGCGACTTCACTGTGGATTTATTTAAGAGGGTGAGACTCGAAAGTCAAGTTTGCTTAATTGTTTAATAACATGTTCCATGTATTGCATCATTTGCACGTGTCTTGGCACACCATTTGACCCCTATCGACCCTCCAGGAAGTTTGGGCCGTAACTCGTAGACAACCCGTATATCTAAAGGAATATATACAGTTGTCCTATCATGCAAATCGGCGCTTCCTCATCCAAGACTCATCGGCTCTTGTTGATTAAAAGGAATTAAAATTGATGTGTCGATGACTGTCCGCCGGACGGAAATTGTAATTTGTTGTGGTAACCTCGCAGGAGCAAAAGCCTCTAGCCCACATTCGTGCATTCGCTTGCTTGTTGTGCATGTGTTGTTGTATTGCCCGTCTGATCACATGTTTGCCTGTAACTGCGTCGTTGTAATGCTTGCCTGAATGCATAAATGTCGTGACTATGTGTTAACATGTACTTACGTGCTAGGAGTCATTTTCTTTTATTTTTAGGTAGTTTCTAATGCCCAAAAATAGTGCGAGAATTCATTTCAATGAGCACTCGTTTCCTCGATGATATATTTTCATATAGTGTCGAAGTCATGAACAAATTTCTAGGACCTTTTAGCAAAAAAAAGAGTCCGTCCCTCCAAGTTTCTCTCTCTAAATTTTATTTTTCTTTTTTTGTGTTTTTCTTGATGTGTTGCAGATTCGGCAAAAAAAAAAAGAAAAGCAAAAACAAAAAAAAAACAAAGAAAAAATGGCATAAAAAAAAGGAAGCGGCAAAAAAAAAATTCGGAAAAAAAAAAAAAAAAACCGAAATTCTTTTTTTAATTCCTTTTTCTTTTTTCTTTGAGTCTAGAAAAATCAATCAAAAAAAAAGGATGGTCCGTCTTTTTCTATTTTTCTTATTTTTGTTCATCGACTATATTTTCTTATAGTATTAGGGGAGATATTTGGGCATTTAGGCTTAAGGTTCTTTTTTTTAGGACAATGCGTTTTTCTATGTGTGATTCGGCATTCTTCTTAGGTGAGAGTTTCATGGTCTTTCTTATTACTAAGTGCTCCGTGCTTCCTACTCAGATAAGGGGTCCAAGGAAGAAAGAGACACTAAAAGAGGTCCAACTTGACTTTCAACAAAACATCAAGCACAATTCGATTCTTTCAAACTGTGCCATGATCAGGACCATTCAAGAATACCTTGTCGAGATGACAGACCGGGTTCACAGGTTGGAAGCTGACATCACCAACATCAAGTCAAGGCAATTATAGGACACACCAATGTTTGTCCCCTCATCTGAAAATCGAAGATCCATATCTCAGGGAAAGCGTAATCCGATTCTCCTGGAACCAGAAAAGAAACGCAAGAGTGGCGAATCTTCCTCAAACGTTTCTCCAAAAGAAGGTCTCTTTCCCCAAATCAAGCCGAGAAGAGAATTTGCCCCATTAGGAATAACTCTCAGTACAGCTCTGGAAAGGCTTGTGGACAAGGAGATACTGCGACCTTTAGGCTCCACTCCGGACCCTGAATCTAAAAGTCGTAGCTGGAACGCCAAAAAATACTGCAAGTATCACCAAGGCAAAGGGCACGACACAAATAACCGTTGGGCCCTTAAACATGCCATCCAAGACTGATGACCTCTGTGGTGCCATTAATCAAATCACTACTGAAGATCTTAAGGATTACTGTCACCTCATTTATGAGGAGGAGGTTTCCTTGATCTCACAAAAATCTTATAAAGAGGAGTTGGATCTAGAAAAAAGGTGAGATAGAAGACAAACAAGGATGAGGTACAGAAAAGTCTGGGTTGCATAATCAGGGAAATTCAGGAAATAAAGGAAAATGTCGATATTCTGGAAAAACGCACTTCTAAGCGCAGGAGCGCGGTCATCTTGGCTAGAGAAGAAACATGGTGGCGCCAAGATCTCCTCTATCATAAGATGTCCAAGTATGGATACGTCCATCCAAGGACTCCCACATCAAGACTGATCCCAAGGGACGGAAATCCCTTTCTATGCTGCATCTACTGCGTAGCCAAAGGACATCACATCAACCAATGCAGGCGCTTTAAAGGATTTGTCCTACGTTTCATTGACCAACGAACAATGTGGTCGCCGTATACTTGGACTGTCAATTGGTGTCGTCATAGCCAAGAATGATACACACCTCTCTTTGCACCAATGGAAGCTGTCATGAACACCTTGGTGTGGAGAGGTGACATTCATCCTTTCGTCCCTCCGGAAGATGCCAAGGTTACACAGAAGGAGAATCGTCCTTATTGCAAATATCATCGAATCTTCGAACACCATACAGATGAATGTCTCCACCTAAAAGACGACATCTTGGAGGTCATTGACAGGGAAGAAGCTCCACCACCGCTAAGGGATGGTGATGTCGATGATGAAGCCTGGAATTAGAGTAGCTATAGACAAGAGCTAGAGGAGCCGAGTTTGATTCCTAAGTTTTGTTGAGTTAGGAACTTCGCTAAGTCTTTAGGTTGAGTCATGAACAGGGACTAGTGTTCCCCTTTTATTGCTTTCTAAGTCTAGTTTCTTTCTTTTGACGGGAGTTAGAGACCCTTTTCTCTAAAGTAACGTGTGCTTATTTCCTGCAAATGAATAAAAATTCCTCTTGCTTATTTCTTTCTTTGTCTAGCTATTGATAAAATCGATGAACTCAAAGTTGCACAAATCATTAACTAAAAAAATTAAGCAATGTAAGCAAACCTTGCAAGGTAAAAATGAATATATTTTTTTTGAAATAGGGAATTGAAAAAATGAACTCCCTTAACGATGCCACTCTGCATGAAAAGAAGAAATGAGCCCGCTTTCTGCAACAACCCCGACACATGTTTAATCGAAATAGGGAATTGAAAAAATGAACTCCCTCAACGATGCCACTCTGCATGAAAAGAAGAAATGAGCCCGCTTTCTGCAACAACCCCGACACATGTCTAATCCTAGCTCCAATTGAAGATGATCCTTGGTACCAAGATCACCAAGACACATACCCTCCGGATGCACCACTAAGAGCTCAATGACCCATCCAACTTTTAGCGGCGCAATACATAGAATACAAGGGGGTTCTGTAAAAAAAGTCCCACAATGGAGTCAACCTTAGATGTGTGAACGCCAAAGAAGTCGCGTAAATCATAATGAGGTACACAATGGTGTGTGCTTTCCGCACATGAATGGTTGATTTCTCTCTAGAAAAATCCTACGACTAGGATATTACTGGACCACCATGGAAAAAGACTGTTATGACTATGTCAAAAAGTGTAACAAATGTCAAATATATGCCAACGTACAGCATATGCCACCTTCAATGCTCCATAACTTCACATCCCCTTGGCCATTTTCTTCATGGGGAATCGACATCATTGGTAAGATCACCCCCAAGGGCTCTGGAGGACATGAATACATCCTGGTAGCCATAGACTATTTTACCAAGTGGGTTGAAGCACAATTCTATGCCATCCTCACATCCAAACAAGTGTCCAAGTTCATAAGGAACAATATCATCTACCGATATGGTGTTCCGCATGAAATCATTAGCGACCATGGATCCCACTTCAAAGCAGAAACAGTTATCCTGCTGAAAAACTACAAAATCCAGCACCACAAATCATCCTCTTACCGACCTCAAACCAATGGCGCAGTATAAGCTGCCAATAAAAACCCCAAAACCATCATCGAAAAAAATGGTAGAGAACTACAAAGGTTGGCCCGTAAAACTTTCATTCGCACTTTGGGGGTGTAGAACGTCCATAAGGTCATCCATAGGAGCTACACCTTATTCCCTAGTCTACGGGATGGAAGCCGTAATACCCATAGAAGTTCAACTACCCTCTATGCGCATAGCCTTAGAAGGTGAACTTTCAGAAACACAGTGGATGCAAGCCCGTTATGATGAACTCATGTTCACGGACGAAAGGCGCCTACGGACTCTAGACCACTCACACATGTACCAACAACGCATGGCAAGGGCATTCCACAAAAAGGTTCGACCTCGAAATCGGAAAGAAGGCGATTTAGTTTGGAAGGAATTGCGTGCATCAGCTACCGACCCCAGAGGCAAATTCCGAGCAAACTGGTCCGGTCCGTTCATCATCAAGATATCAGGGGGTGTAGTTCGGTTTATGGACATTGATGGCATGGAGTTTAGTCAGCTCACCAAAATGGATCAACTGAAGAAGTGCTGCGTCTAAAAATAAAATAAAATAAAAATCCAAAAATAAAGAGGCGTACACAAATTGAACGAACTACGCTGGCCTGATTCCACACTGGATACGTAAGTAACCCTTTTAAGGGGCCCGGCCAAAATCAATCCAAAAACTCATCTGAAAAAGGACAATATTTATTCAAACTAAACGAATAAGCTTACATTGCATAAATTGAACTTCCTAAGGTTATAAAAAAAAGTGCAACTGATGAGGGTTTAAGCTAAACAAATTCTTATTACTTTTTTTAGAAACTAGACTTGCTTTTTAAAGAAAACTACTTTAATCCTTCTTCCCTTTAGAAGGCTTCGTTGAAGAGTTCTTCTTTGAAAGAACTTGGCTTGAGGACGACATATGATCGCTTCCTTGAGCTGGGGGCTTGCCTCTTTTTAAAACATATAGGCTGTTTGATAAGGCCCTTCCTTTCTTTTCTTGCTTTCTGTTCCTGAGTCATACCTAGGGGCTAGCTCGTTCCACTCTCATGACGAAGGGATCGCCTTGTTTCTTCATCACCGCACGAAAGCCAAAATAAATAAGTTTCAGAGACTTGAGTTGGGGAATATACCCGGGGTACTATCCAGCGATCCCTGCCACACCAATATGCACTGCGGCTTTGAGCAAAGTCAGTTGTCAGAGCCTAGAGATTTCTTGTATTGATTACTAAAACCGTCCCTCAAATACGGCACAGCTGGGGGAAGAACATTAGACATAATAGTAATTGCAGCAAATTCTTCTACTAAAAGGCATATATCAGAGTTACCAAAACGGAAAACGTGAAAGTCTGGATCACAATAGATTAGTTGGTTTCAGAGCTAACAGGGTTGAGATATTGTATGGAGCCACTTCCCTTTTATCTTCCACAGTCATATTTTTGCACCAATCATATCAAACAGATTTTTAAAGAATTTCACCATGATAAAAGGTTTGTGAAATTTGGGGAGCTACAGTTTAAAAAGAGATACGACATTAGACATCTCGTAAATCCTATTTATAGGCAAAAAGTCAGGCCAGAAAAGATCAGAAGCTCGCAAAAAGCCCAAAACCAGAGCCATCAGCAGCTCTAACCAAGGCCGCTACCGGCCCTGACAAGTCACTAGCAGCCCTGACCTCGGCGTAGTCCGCTTTTCCTTTTGCTCTGGTCCGCCCAATTGATCCATTCTGCACGGTTCTGAGCCAGATTTTCAAAGCACAACGTGGTTACAGGGCCCCTGACTCTTTACTACATAACATATTGGATACTTAGAGATCAGACGGGCATAATCGAGTCATAATAGCATACATTTCATTTAAAATGCATAAAAACAGGAGTTCGAGTTTCAAAGACCACAATCTACAAATCCAGCCTACACTACTCAGTTGGGGTCATCATCTCCATTGTTATGAGCCTCTTGTTCAACGACAGGCCCATGACCGAAGTTCCCGGCCGAGTAGTAGAAAGAGTCATGAGTGCTGAACGGGCTATAAATCGGCCTGCTATTACTGGGTCTCATGTCTCGTCCATCATACATAGGCACATGCATGGGGGTACCCTCCGAAAACCCCGGCTTGAAGAGGCTTTCCGTAACTTGGCCAGCAAAGTCCATGGCTACATTCTGATGTGAAGGCCCAGCTTGGGGCACATCCCATCCAGGAGTATCCGCCCAACCTCGAGCCATGGGAGTCATGATAGGCCTACTACTCAAAGAGGCCGCTGGAGAAAACATTTCATGCACAGGAAGGTGTGGCCTAGAAGGTCCGGGCGCCTCATCAACAGGAGGCCTGGACACCACCGCAGTAAGAGAACAAGCAAGAGATGGTCTACTGGTCGAAGAAGCTCTCGCTAATAAGTGTCGGGTTCCTACAGAAGGCGAAGACTGAGACATCTGCATACAATCAAAACAATAATGTTAAACTAAGCACTCCACTTAGCTAGACAAAACGACAAGAGTTTACACTGGCAGTCCCGGATCGAGAACTCTTCCCTCGGCCCGTCACCCGTCTACATCCTTTCTTCAGCAAGTGGATAAGCTTGAAAACTTGGAAAGTCTGATCCCGGTTCAGCTGCAAGAGAAGACAAGAGACAAAATCAGTATTTGAAAACAGCATAAGTCGGAAAATAAGAGGGATAAAAACTTACCCCCACACAATCATCGAGCAATGGTAAGCCCTCTACCGCCTCTCCATCAGTGCTGTGTAGGGGAAACTCCTCTGTTATACGACCCCCACTCTCATCAATGTACCTCACCTCAGTACTTGGTAAGGTTACACTTGGGGGTGGACTACGTGGAACTCTAGAGTGGGACATCCTGTGTCCCCGAGGAGTCGCACAATCCGCCTACAAAGACACTAAAGTCAGTATGCTACATATACAACTGAAAAATATGAATCAAGATTTTACTTCAGAAGTAAGGTCTGATATCAAGCGATCCAAGCAGTAGGCCAGGTATACCGCTGTATGGTCTAAACCATCAACCTCTGGCTAAACAAACTGAGTGGCCGCAGCACCCCTGATAACGACCGCCAAGTCAGTCACGCTCAGACTGCACAGGAACATGGTCATAGGAGGGTCCTCCGAAACCAAACGGCCATCTAAGCGTGGATAGACCAGCCGAGTCAGGCAGCCCCCAAGTACCACTCAAAGCACAATGGCCCCTCGAACACCGCCCGTAGAGTAGACACCCTGAAGGACTCAGTGGTGATATAGGACGGGACCCTAGGAATGTCGTCAAAAGCGGTCCACATCACCTGCAAAATACAAGATCAAAGTTCATTCACACCAAATAAACCAGAAAAAATATATACAGAAAGATAAGTCAAGGGCGACATACCTCTGACGCAGCCCGACTCTCTAAAGTAACCCGAAAATCCTCCAAAGAGGAAAATAGAAGGCTGTCTCTACCAACTCATCGTGCACCCAGTGGGAACATCCTCAAACAAGGACGATGAGGACCGAAAGCTGGCAAATACTCAAAAAACCACAGCTTCCATACAAGTAGGAACAATCAGATACAATTCTACCACAAAGTATGCATATGCACAAGGAATAAAAAAAATATGCCTACCTCCAATATCCTCCAAGGACTAGTAATAGACTCCCTCTGGCTTGTCGTCTTAGGCCTGCAAGCCTGACGACACCATCTCACAAAAGAAGCATAAGAAGGAGCACCAAAATTGTACTCATGTACTTTGGTCAAGTCATCCAGGCATGTGAGAAAGCAAACCTGGCGTACACTCTTCTTCTGGGCAAAAATGGTCGCCCCCAACAGATAGGCCGAAAAGATACGGCCCTGCTGATCCTTGGTAAGCCCCTACTCAGTCAAGGCCCCCTATAACTTCGGCAAGGAGACTCAGTCATTCTTAAAGAAAGCGGCGACAGGCCCATACAACTCGTACAACCTATCCGCCTACCGATGGTAGTCTGCGAATTGATAAGGTGTAGGGAGCATCTCTCCCACATGTGTACGAAAGGTGTTCCTGGTGTCCAAAAACCTCTCCAATAACCGCGGGAAACTACCCGAGTATCCCCAGAATGACAAGACGACACATTAGACAGAAAATACTCAAAAACCCGAAGCCCGGATCATCCCCCTAGTCCTCTCGGAAAAAGTATCCAACATCATGGCAAAGTTCGAAGTGGACCCATGAGCCTGCATGGACAAATCACTTCGTCTGTCCAACAGCAGGATACTACGATCACAGGCCTCCGCCAGACGCCAGTCCAAATGCATGAACGGGTCTTCATACAGAGTCGCTCGGTCTGCATGGTGCGGATGAGGTATCCGAGACAATGGAAACCCGGTACGAAAGGGGTCACGGTTTTCCTCTTCCTCGGTCATGGGACGCTTCCCCTTGTCTTTGGGAACCATGCACAAATATTTCAAGCTTTCTCTCTCTACAAGTGAAAATTTCAAGTGTCAGATTCGCAATATGCAAGTACCCATTTAGCAATGCATCCCAAGATTCAGCTAGTAGGCGAAAAATTAAAAACATTCAAGACAAAAAAGCAAGGAATTTGGTCAAGAATTGACTTATCTTCAAGAAGTTGGAAGCTCTCGGCAATGGCTATGGCAAGAAGCTCGAAGAAGTCGAAGCAAGAGAAAAATGAAGCAAAACACGAAGAGGAACTCGCGAAAACCCAATATGTTCAGCCTGGGCCACCAACGGCCTTGGCTGGTCTGCACACGCGGGCCCCCTACTGAACCCACGACATGTTTCAGCCCAAAAAACGTTATTTTGCATAGTTTGGTCGCGACAAAGATCAGTATCAAGCGTGCGGGAACATGCCCATATTCTTGTACCATCTACTGTCGGGTAAAATTAACCCGTTTGTTTTGCAGGTCCCCCAAATGCACAAGCCCATGTATTTTCTAGCATCTTTTATTGATCGCTAGTGCAGTCAAATTGTTTTAAAGCCTAGGTATTTTCTGGAACCATTTGTTGATCGCTAGTGCGGTCAAATTATCTTCAAGCCCAGGTAGTCTCTAGCAGTATTTATTTGGGGACAGCCAGTGATCGCCATTTAACACAAGCCCAGGTACTTTCTGACACTATTTATTGATCACCAGGGCAGTCAAATTGACTTCAAGCCCAGGTATTCTCTGGCACTATTTATTTTGGGGACAGCCAGTGATCGCCAATTACCTCAAGCCCATGTATTTTCTGGCACTATTTATTGATCGCCAGGGCGGTTAAATTGACTTCAAGCCCAGGTATTCTCTAGCACTATTTATTTTGGGGACATCCTGTGATTGCCAATTATCTTCAAGCCCAGTTGACTTCATGTCCAGTATTTTCTGGCACCATATATTGATCGCCAGGGCTGTCAAATTGTTTTAAAGCCCAGGTATTTTCTAGCACCATTTATTGATCGTTGGTTCGGTCAAATTTTTTTCCAGCACAATATTTTCTGGCACCATTTATTGATCGCCATGGCGGTCAAATTGTTTTCAAGCCCAGTATTTTCTGGACCCATTTATTGATCGCTAGAGCCGTCAAATTCTTTTCAAGCCTAGTGTTTTCTGCACCATTTATTGATCGCCAGCGCGGTCAAACTGTTTTCTAGCCCAGTTAATTCGCTGGCACTATTTTGTGACAACCTGTGATCGCCAGCGCGGTTATACTGTCCTTTGTTTTTTATATGTTTCAGTTAATGATTGCCAACACATTTAAATTGTTCATATGTTTTAACCATTTACAGTCGTGATTTTGATTGCGCTGTCTCGTCGACTTTTTCGTTTCTCGTGCAGGGAAGGAATCTCGGATCCACCGAGTGGTGTTTAGTAACTGTTTGCTGAGGATAAAGCATTCTATATTGATCACTCTCAAAGTGTTACTCTCATAACGTTTTCATTTACTCTGAATATAGGTCCCTTGCAGGCGTCAATTCCTTCCACGAGTGTTGTTTCCCCCTGCTAACCATTACCTTTGTTTTTCTTATGTTGACAGAGATGAAATCTTAGCGCCCCCGAGCGTGTCTCAGTCCATGTTTGCCTTAATATGCATGTATATTGTACACTCTCACACACAACGTGCACATCAGCCTTCGGAATACTTTGATCTTCGCTTTTACTCAAGCTCGATCAAAGTGGGGGCTTCTGTAGACGCCAAAAAAGCATTGTCAGATTTCTCCGCAAAAGCCCGATTATGAAAGTAGTAATTTATAAACTTGAATGCCAGTTTTGGTTTTTTAGGTAAAATAAGGTCTCAGGTTTTTCCTAGATCACTCCTTTATTTCGATCACATTCAAAAGCCTCGTTCAAGAGCTTTCTAACGACACCTCTCATGTCTTTTTTCGATTCTCGGTTGCAAAGTTGCTAACGGACTGTAAACCGTCTTTTATCGCAGAAGGGTAAAACGGTCTTTTCGCATTTTTGTAACATTAAAAATTCCTCTGAAAATTAAAAATGACTGGATGTCGTCATTATGATGACATCCAGCTGACAGGGTCCCAGCCGCCAGCTCTTTTTCGGCCCGATCTCTTCAAACTTCAGCCTTTCTTCACCCGTCCAACCCTACTCCTTCACCTATAAATATAGCCCTTCATCTTCAGTTCAAAACAGACAATCTACAGTTGACAACCTCTATTCTCGGTTGAATACTCCCGAGCATCCCCCTCTTTCTTCCAAATTTATTCTTTGCTTGAGATCTATTTTTACTATTCAATTGCTAAATAGCCTACAATTCAGGTACTAACTCCTGAGGACTCAAATCAAATTACTTGCTTAGCTGTTTATTTTCTAGTAGTCAAAATGTAGATATCATGCAAATCATGTTCTTTATTGCTTCCTAAATATTGTCTTTCAATTCCGTAAATAAGCATGTCTAGCTGTTGTAATGCTCAACTTGCCAATAGAGTGCATGTCTAAATAAAGGTCAAAAATAAATGTTGTGATGCTTGTGATGAACCAATTAATAGGCTATGTCTAGGTTGTTAATCCGGTTTGTGTGGGAATCATGTCTTCAAATTATTAAGCAAACTTAAGTTAGAAGAGGCCGTCATAAAACGGGCGAATTGGGTGCCTAACACCTTCCCACCTCGCACTTTCGCCCCCGAACCCTTGATTCTTGGATACTCATATGTTCTATATGAGAGGGAGTCTTTCTAAAAACATGATTAGTTCACTTATCGTTGTCCTTTCGGTTTTGTCCCGTCGGTTTGTCCCTTCGATAAAACGCCGATAGCAGATTTGTGACCTCTTTCATGGTTTTTATTCAATTCAAGTCTTTTCAAAAGCTTTTCGAACTCGACGGTTCCTTGAACTTATCTGAAAGCCCCAGCATTCAAGTTTTCTATAAGGACGCACTCCGCGGAAGCAAGGCCGAAAGTTTCCGGGTCCTTACAACAGCATACAATACCGCTCAATCCCGACTCAAAACTGGTAAAACAGAAACATCAGAGTATGAAACCTGTGTGGACATTGAAAATCAAGGAAGAAGTACAAAAATAGCTCGCGGCGGGTTTCATTAAGGTCGCTCAATATCCAGAATGGGTTGCTAACATAGTACCCATTCCAAAAAATGATGGCAAAGTAAGAATGTGCGTCGACTTTAGAGATCTAAACAAGGCAAGTCAAAAGGACGACTTCCCCTTGCCACATATAGACATACCGGTGGATAATACCGCTGCAAAAGCCCTCTTATCATTGATGGATGGCTGTGCAGGGTATAACCAAATACAAATGGAAGAAGAAGACATGGAGAAAACCACCTTCATAACTAACGGGTTACATACTGCTACACTGTCATGCCTTTCGGGTTGAAAAAAGCGGGAGCAACATACCAAAGAACCGCAACTTCCCTTCCACATGACATGATGCACAAAGAAGACAAGGTGTACGTAGACGATATGATCATCAAATCCAAAGAGAGAGAGGGGCGTGTACCCTCTCTAAGAAAACTCTTCGACAGACTTCGGAATTACAACATGGGCTAAATCCCCAAAAGTGTGCATTTGGAGTAAATTCTGGCAAGCTCTTGGGATTTTTTATAAGCACAAGAGGCATTGAAATTGATCCTGTGAAGATCAAAGCTATAAAGGACATGCCCTCTCCTAAAAATGAGAAGGAGATAAGGGGCTTTTTAGGGCGACTCCAATATATAAATCGATTCATATGCAAATTCATTATCACATGTGAGCCCATATTCCAAAAGCTCAAAAAGGAAACCGATCAACGCCAACAAGCCTTCGATAAAATTAGGAGTATTTAGCTAACCCGCCTGTATTGGTTTCACGAATTCCAGGAAAACCGCTTATGCTATACCTAACAGTCACAGAAACCTCCATGGGCGCTATGCTAGCCCAAAAGGTAGAGAATAATGAAAAGGCAATATACTGCCTTAGCAAGAAATTCGTGGAATACGAAACACGCTACTCCACACTACGACCGGGCTGAGTCCGATTCTGAAGACGAGTCTAATATAGTAGAGTCGGGTAGTCTACCCATACCTATGCTTAATTCTGCTTGCTAGTCTAGTGATGTTAAAGACAATAGTAATGTCTCAGTTGATGTTCCAACTTCTTCTTTCAATGAAATGAGTACTGATTCGGCTTACTTCTTGGATTACTTAGTAGCTAATAATTCAAAAGATGAACAAGAATTGCCCAAATAAGTAACTAAACCATTAATAAAGCATGAACAAAAGACTTCAATTATGGAAGAAACAAAATTAATTAACCTCGCAAGCGATAAAGAGCCGCAACAACTGCGCATTGGCTTATCGCTAAACTCCTAAAGAGCGAGAAAGCTTTATAAATCTCTTAAAAGAATACATAAAAAACTTCACTTGGTCCTACAAAGATATGCCAGAAATAAATCGTGAGATAGCACAACATACAATACCGCTCAATCCCGACTCAAAACGGGTGAAATAGAAACTTCGGAGGATGAAACCTAAGTGAACATTGAAAATCAAGGAAGAAGTACAAAAACAGCTCACAGTGGGTTTCATTAAGGTGCTCAATATCCAGATTGGGTTGCTAACATAGTACCCGTGCCAAAAAATGATGACAAAGTAAGAATGTGCATCGACTTCAGAGATCTAAACAAGGCAAGTCCAAAGCTATAAGAGATATGCCCTCTCCTAAAAATGAAAAGGAGATAAGGGGCTTTTTAGGGCGACTCCAATATATTAGTCGATTCATATCCAAATTGACTATTACATGTTAGCCCATATTCAAAAAGCTCAAAAAGGACACCAAATCTACATGGGGTGATCAATGCCAACAAGCCTTTCATAAAATTAAGGAGTATTTAGCTAACCCACCTATATTGGTTCCACCAATTCTAGGAAAACCGCTTATGCTATACCTAACAGTCACAGAAACCGCCATGGGCGCTATGCTAGCCCAAAACGTGGAGAATGATGAAAAAGCATTATACTACCTTAGCAAGAAGTTCCTGGAATACAAAACACGCTACTCCACACTAGAGAAAACATGCCTCGCATTAGTCACTACAACAAAGAAGCTTCGACACCACATGCTACAACACTCGATCCATTTAAAGTCAAGGGTGAATCCACTAAAGTACTTATTTGAAAAACTCATTCTCAGTGGAAGAATAGCAAGGTGGACCGTCTTGCTCTCAGAATTTGAACTAACTTTTAAAAACCAAAAGGCGGTCAAAGGACACGTCATTTCTGAATATCTCGCTTAAAACCCAATTAGTAGCGAGGATGTCACGCATGACTTCCCTGACAAAAGAATAATGAATGTCGAAGAAAATACTTGGCCCTTATACTTTGACGGAGCCACAAACTAAAAAGGTTGCGGCGTAGGAGTACTATTAGTCCGCCCGGAAGGTGCACCTACTCCCATAGCCGTCAAATTAGACCATAAGGTAACTAACAACGGTGGCGAATATGAAGCATGCATCACTGGGTTGGAAGCGGCGATAGAACTGAAAATCAAGGACCTAAAGGTATATGGAGACTCAACTCTCATCATAAATCAAGTCTCCAAAAATGTAGAGTGAAAAGCGAATCCCCGGCACCTTACCAGGAATATCTTGAAATGATAGCCAAATATTTCACTCATGTCCGTTTCACATACCTTCCTAAGAGATGACAACCAGTTCGCAGATGCCTTAGAAAAAATGGCATCTATGATAAATATCCAAGATGATGTGATCACTATGCCGATTTACATTCAAAGGCACACCAAGCCCACCTTTTGACATGCACTCGAAGTACGCGTTAACGAGGAGGAAGAAGAGGAATGATCTCAATCTATTAGCCGAAAACAATTACCCTCCACAATCAACACCTAGGGCACAACAAAGAGCCTGAAGAAAACGAGCCACACAATACATACATGTGCAAGGAAAACTGTATAAAAAGACACCGCAAGGGCAAAGTCTTCTGTGTCTAAAGGAACGCAAGGCAAGTAAAGTCATGAGTGATTTACATAATGGTGTATCTGATCCCCACATGAATGGAATGATTTTAGTTAATAAATTCCTAAGGCAAGGATACTAGTCAACTACAATGGAAAATGATTGCATCGAATACGTGAGAAAGTGCACACACTGCCAATTCCACGCCAATTTACAACATAGACCTACGAGTCCTATACATACCTTCACTTCACCATGGCCATTCTCTGCATGGGGCATTGATATCATTGGAAAAATCTCCCCTACAGGAAAAGGAGGCCATGAATACATACTAGTCGCAATAGACTACTTCACCAAATGGGTTGAAGCCCGTTCATACGCTAGAATAGTGTCAAAACATGTGGCAAAGTTCATAGATGAAAATATCATTACCAGATACAGAGTACCCCACGAATCATAAGTGATCACGAGACCCAATTCAAAAAGAATGTCATCGTTCCACAAAGTTCAAGATTCAAAATTGGCAGTCTTAACCTTATAGGCCACAAACGAAAGAGGCCATGGAATCCGCAAACAAGAATGTAAAGAAAATGATGGCAAAAATTACGGAAAACTATTAAGACTGGCCCGACAACCTACAATTCGCCTTATGGGGATATAGAACAACTATTCGATCCTAAACATGAGCAACGCCTTATTCTCTAGTATGTGGCATGGAGAGAGTACTTCCAGTCGAGGTAGAAATCCCTTCCTTAAGGATAGCTTTGGAAAGTGAATTACCCGAAGTAGATTGGGCCCAAGGCCGATATGATCAATTATTCTTGTTGGAACGAAAGACGACTAAATGCCCAACATTATGGTCATGTCTACCAAGCAAGGATGGAAAGACACTTTGATCAAAGATTCAAGGCTAGAGGACTAAAAGAAGGAGACTTAGTCCGACCTAAAAGAGGTAAGACCAATTGTAGTCGACCCTTGAGGGAAGTTCAAGCCTAATTGGGCCGGCCCATACATTATCAAGACAATATTATCCGGTGGAGCGGTAAAGCTAATGGATTTAGATGGCAACGAGTTCACTCAACTCACAAATATGGACCAACTTAAGCGATTCTATGCATAAATACTTAATCTTTGAGAGAGCCCATTAAGGCACCAAATCCAAGTCAAAGCTCTGTCAAACCCGTCCACGTGGGGTCCACGACCCGAAAAAAATCAATAAAAAAAAAAGATTTGGTTTTACAAACTACATTGGCCTGATTTTGCATGGATATGTAGGTAATCCATACAACTTGGGCCCGACCACATTAATAAAATAAATCTCTAAGGGAGTTTCAATCCATTCGATTATTGCAAAATAAGCAAGTCTTTCATTGATATGGCTAAAGTCCATTACATGCTCTAAGAAAAAAAAATGTGAAAAGTAATACAATAATAAAAGGGCAATTCTAAACTACATCTACTTGGGCATGCAAACCCGTTATTTAAATTATACTACTAAGCACAAAAAAAAGACGTGCTAGACATTTGAGGTAGACTACTCCTCTTTGTCTTTGTTGACTTCGGGCTCTTTGGCGGGTTCGCTAGGCTCATCAAGTTCCATTTGTTCTTTTGGAGCCCATCTTTCCCTACCATTGCTTGAAGAGGCCTCGTGGTCATTGGGCCTAACTTGAAGTACTTGCTTGGCCGAGTGGGCCGGATTCTTCCTCTTTTTATTTTAGGCCTTAGCCTTACCTTTTCCCTTACGCTTAGTTTGGGTCTTGGAAGGTTCAGCGGGCCTATCAATTGGTTATCCTCACACCGCTGCGCTCATCGTATTTGCGGGCCTTGAACAACTCTTTTTTTTCTTCTAGGAACCTCTTGTTGACTGGGTGGTCACCGCTCCAAATCTACTCCTCATAGAAGGTGGACAACCCGTTTGATTGCGGGTATACCGGTTTAGTCCACACTTGGCGACGGATCCAAAGCCGCTCCGAATTGGACAACAAAGAGGACGTTAAGGGCCTTTGACAAGGAGGCTCGCAACTCACATTCGGGATCCTTTGCCTTAAACCGTATTTGCGGAGGAGGCGGTTCGGTAAGAAGAATGTCAAGGTGTACAAATCGATGATCCGTGTAAAGGGCACGTTCTCACTACACCCTACAATCTTGGCGGTACGCCACCACGGGACGAACCAGATATCGGCTTAGAAGTATGCTATCCACTATTGTCGAGAGGATTCAGAGAACTTTTGGCGCCTCGCTAGAAAGTGTTTAGGGAGGAACTTCCTAGTGTCAATGGAGCCTCCAGCAAGTGGAGTCTCCCTTGAAGCCATATCTACACACAAAAAAACCACACCAAATTCAAGTCAATACAAGATGAGAATTTCATTACAAAAAGTTAAATCCACAAAGATTAAGGATTTATCACAAAAAAAACTTACTTGAAGGAGTAAAGGGCTCCCGGTGAAAGACTCTTGACGATTGCCCTTGAGCCTATCTAAAGAGAGGGTCGTCTCTCACAGGACCAAGTGCATAGGAGAGTTATCCCATTGAATTTGCTCGGTCACCCTAAGAAGGCAAGCTTTGCCCTTGTAGATGGTAGACTTCTTCTCGGATGGAATAACAGCGTCTTCGTTTCCACCAACAAATAAGTAACGAGGGAGGAGGAAAAATAAAAAGGCACGTTTCTTGTACCTCATATCTGTAGACGCCAAAAATGCGTCTTCAGATTTCTCCGCAAAAGCCCGATGATGAAAGGAGTAATTTATAAACTTGAACGCTATTCTTGCTTTAATAGGTAAGATAAGGTCTCAGGTTTTTCCTTGATCATTCCTTTATTCCAATCCCATTCAAAAGCCTCGTTCAAGAGCTTTCCAACAAAACCTCTCATGACTTTTTCCGACTCCTGATCGCAAAGTTGCGAACCGGAGGTAGAACCGTCTTTTACCGCCCAAGGGTAAAACGGTCTTTTTATATTTTTCGGAATACAAAATTCATCCAGAAAATTAAAATAGACTGGATGTCGTCATTATGATGACATCTAGCTGGGTCATCACAGCCGTCAGCGGCCCTGGTTTAAAAGCCAGAGCCGCTAGCGACGATGAGTTGAGCCGCTGGCGGCGCTCACCACAGCCTTGACTTGAGCCGCTAGCGGCCCTGAACCAACTTCCAGGCCCGGTTATTTTTCATCCCAAATCCGAATTTTGGCTCCTTTTCAGCCGTCCAGCCTACTTCCCACGCCTATATATAAAAACCTCCGCGCTCAGTTCAAAACACACAGTCTACAGTTGACAACCTCTATTCTCAGTAGTATTGACTCTCAACTTCTCCCTCTTTCTTCCAAAATTATTCTTGAGATCTTGTCTCTTACTATCCTTGTCAAATATAGCCTACAGTTCAGGTACTAACTCCTGAGGGCTCAAATTAAATTAATTGACTAATTGTGTATTTTCTAGTAGTCATAATGTAGATATCATGCTAGTAAACGTCTTTTATTGCTTCTTAAATATTGTCCTTCCAAGCATGTCTAGTTGTTGTGCCATCCAACTTTTCAATCAAATGCATGTATAAATAAGGGTCATTAATAAATGTTGTGATGCTTGTGATGAACCAATTAATAGTCTAGGTCTAGGTTGTTAATCCAGTTTTGCATAGGAATTATGCCTTTAAATTATTAAGCAAACTTGAGGTAGTAGGGGCCGTCATAATACGGGCGAGTTGGGTGCCTAATACCTTCCCACCTCGTACCTTCGCCCCCGAATCCTTTATTCTTGGGTACTCATATGTTCTATATGAGCGGGAGTCTTTCTAAAAATATGATGAGTTCACTTATCACGCTATTGGGTTGTCCCTTCGGTTTGTCCTATCGATAAAACGCCAATAGCAGATTTGTGACCTCTTTCATGGTTTTTATTCAATTCAAGTCTTTACAAAATCTTTTCTAACTCGATGGTCCCTTAAACTTACCTAAAGCCTCCAACTGACAAATTTTGTATAATGATGCACTCCATGGAGCAGATGAAAAATCCCGGGTCCTTATAGTGGTGGCGACTTCACTGGGAATTTATTTAAGAGGGTGAGACTCGAAAGTCAAGTTTGCTTAATTGTTTAATAATATGTTCCATATTGCATCATTTGCATGTGCTTTGTCATATCCTTTTGACCCTTATTGACCCTCGAGGAAGTTTGTGTCGCAACTCATAGACAACCCGTATCTCTAAAGGAATATACAGTTGTCCTATCATGCAAACCGACGCTTCCTCACCCATGACTCATCGACTCTTGTTGGCGAAAAAGAATTACAATTGATGTGTCGACCATCCGCTGAACGGAAATTGTAATTTGTCGTGGTGACCTCGCAGGAGCCAAAAGCCTCTAGCTCACATTCGTGCATTCGCTTGCTTGTTGTGCATGTGTCGTTCTAATGCTCGTCTGATCACATGTTTGCCTGTAAACTGCGTCGTTGTAATGCTTGCCTGAATGCTTGAATGTCGTGACTATCTGCCAACATGTACATACGTGCTAGGAGTCTTTTCTTTTATTTTTAGCTAGTTCCTAATGCCCAAAAACGGTGCGAGAATTCGATTCAATGAATACTCATTTTTTCTCAATGATATATTCTATAAAAGTCATGAACATTTTCTTATGATCTTTTTAGCAAAAAAAAAGATTGAGTCGTTCCAATTTCCCCTCTCCCTTTTTCTATTTCTTTATTTCTTTTGTTTTATGTAATCCAGATTCGATAAAAAAAAAAAAACAAAAAAAAAATGGCGTAAAACAGAAAAAAAAAAACGTTTGACAAAAAAAAAAAAAAGAAAACCGAAATTCTTTTATTTTATTTTATCCCATTTTCCATTTTCTTTGAGTCTAGAAAAAAAAAATAGGATAGTCTGTCTTTTTCTATTTTTCTTGGATATTAGGGGAAATATTTGGGCATTTAGGCTTGAGGATCTTTTTTTTTAGGACATTGTGTTTTCTATGTGCGGGTCGTCCTTTTTCTTAGGTGAGAGTCTCATGGTCTTTTCTTGTTACTAAGTGCTCCGTGCTTCCTATTCAGGATAGGGGGTCCGAAGAGGAATGGAAATCTTGAGAAAAGCTGGACTCAGCCTTCGGTAACGCTAGTTCGTCTACAACCGTTTTCACCACCAAGTTCCCGACTACCTCCACCAGAAAAGCCTCACCATCAAAAAATAGGCCATCACCCCATAATCCCTTACCACCACAAAGCTCACCTCACCAATTACACCCAAGCTTCACAATGACCAAAACCACTGACGAGAAGCTTGATGAGATCATGAGCAATTTGGAAAGGATGCGACTCAAGGTTGAGGATTTGGAAAGAAAGAAAGGGGATGAAGCAAGAATCCTCTCTGACTCCAACACTCATGAGGATGAGCAAGTCACTAAGCTCAAAAAGATTGACTCTATGACCAACTACAATCCTGATGATGGTAAGGTCAACCCTAAAGTCAAGGGCAAGCTTCCAGCCAAGTTCTCCATGCCCGAGGTTCCGACCTTTACTAGAACTGATGATCCACAAAATCACCTCAAGGCCTTCACTACTGCCATGGGTTTGAGAAGAATTGACAAAAGTATCTACATACACTTGTTCCCACAGACTCTTGATGCCTCGCCTCGTCGTTGGTTCTACCCCTTGAATTTGGAAAACTATCATACTTAGTCAGAGTTCACTATGATCTTCCTTGCACGCTACAAGGAAAATGTTGTCCTCTCCATGACCCTTAGAGAATTAGAGATCACCAAGCAAGGAAAAGATGAGGAGTTCCTTGCCTTCCTTCAACGTTGGAAGCTAAAGGTGGCCAAACTGGATGAGAAACCAGCGCAAAGTGATCAAATCCGCCAATTAATCGAGAATCTGCAAACTGCTTACAGAGAACGCCTCCTATACCAACCAATTGACTCCTACAACCGGCTCTATGATGTGGATATCTTGATTGACGATAATATCTACTGTCAATATCACCGGGTGTTTGGCCACCGCACGGATGACTGCATCCACCCGCAAGATGGTATACAAGAAATCATTGACAAGAAAGAAGAAGATGATACCTATGGAGCCTGCAACTAGTTGGCCACAAGCAAGAGCTAGAGGAATCGAGTCTGAGTCCCCAAGTTTTGTCGAGTTAAGATCTTAGCTAAATCTTTAGGTTGGGTCATGAACAGGGGGTGTCCCCTTTTTACCTTTTGTCTAAGTCTATTTTCTTTTTGACGGGAATTAGAGACCCTCTTCTCTAAAGTCATGTGTTCTTATCTTTTTTCAAATCAATAAAAGTTCTTCTTGCTCATTTCTTCCTTTGTTTACCTATTGACAAATCCGATAAAGTCAAAGTTGCATAAACCATTAACTAATCAATCTAAGCAATGTAAGTAAACCTCGCAAAGCAAGAATACAAATTATTTCTTATACAGGAATTTGAGTAGCTGGACTTTCTGAACGATGCCACTCCACAAGAAGAAGCGAGCCCGCTGTCTGCAACAAATGTCGACATGGATCTGACCAAGACGTCTTCAACTACATCACCAAAGGTATATATCCTCAAGACGTGCCAATAAGAGCTCAACGGGCCATCCGTCTGTTAGCGGCACAATACATAGAATACAAGGGGGTTCTATACAAAAAGTCCCACAACGGGGACAATCTCAGATGCGTGAACTCCGAAGAAGCTGCAGAGATCATGGACGAGGTACACAATGGTGTGTGCGGACCACACATGAATGGTCTAATGTCATGAAATTCAGGAAGTGTCAGACATATGCCAACCTACAGCATATGCCACACTCAATACTCCACAACTTCACATCCCCTTGACTATTTTCCTTGTGGGGAATACATATCATTGGTAGAATCACCCCAAATAGGCTTGGGAGGACGTGAATACATCGTAGTAGCCATAGACTATTTTACCAAATGGGTTGAAGCCCAATCCTATGCCGCCCTCACCTCTAAAAAAGTGTCAAAATTCATAAGGAACAACATCATCTGCCAATACGGCGTTCCGCATGAAATTATTAGTGACCATGGATACCATTTCAAAGCCGAAACAGCCACCCTCCTAAAGAACTACAAAATCCAGCACCACAAATCATCCCCTTACCGTCCCCACCGTCCCCAAACCAACGGCGCAGTGGAAGCCGCCAACAAAAACCTCAAGACTATCATTGAAAAGATGATAGGAAACTACAAATATTGGCCCATAAAACTCCCATTTGCCCTTTGGGGATATAGGACATCCATAAGATTCTCCACATGAGCGACACCTTATTCCCTGGTCTACGGAATGGAAGCAGTGCTACCCATAGAAGTCCAACAACCCTCTATGCGCATAGCCTTAGAAGGAGAAATTCCCGAAACTCAATGGTTACAAGCCCGTTACGAGGAACTCATGTTCACGAGAAATTCCCGAAACTCAATAGTTTTTTTAAAAACTAGACTTGCTTTCTAAGAAAACAACTTTAATCCTTCTTCCCTTTAGAAGGCTTCGTTAAAGAGTTCTTCTTTGAAGGACCCTGGCTTGAGGACGACCTGTGATCGCTTCCTTGAGCTCGGGGCTTGCCTCTTTTCAGTACGTGATAGCCTTCCTCATAAGGCCCTTCCTTTCTTTTCTTGCTTCCTGTTCTTGAGTCATACTTAGGCTTTAGTTGGTCCCACTCCTTATGACGAAGGGCTCGTCTCGTTTCTCCATCACTGCAGGAAAGCCAGTTCAAGTAAGTCTCAAAAACTTTAGTCGGGGCAATTACCCGAGGTACAGTCCGGCAATCTCGGCTACGCCAATATTTTCCCCAATCCTCAGCAAATTCAGTGGTCAGAGCCAAAGTAGGCGGTCTCGTAGTCTCCTGACGAGGGATAACCTGCTTCAACCCATATTGTCTCATAACCCTAGAAGGAAAGAAGAAAGTACTCCTGTTCAGACCCACTATGGTAGTATGAGGGATAAATTTATCACAAGCCACTTAAGAGGTCAAGCTCCACCACGTCACCTGCCAACGGATAACAGGTCCTGCACGGAAAAAGGCATCCCATTCAGCAAGGGTCTTTTCACCATATAGCCTTTTCCTAACTAAGAAGCTAGCAGCGGTATAAGTTTTCTTTTGACCGCGCTCGAGGGGTGCGAGCTATCATCTTCTCTGGCGACTCTATCAACCTTAGATGCTCACATAATCAGATTTGAAGTAACAGGGGGCTACCAGAAAAAGCTGTGTGAGGTGAGATTTTCAACCTATCAAGCCCTATAATAGTTTTCCCTACAACCAGATGCAAAGGAGAGTGCCCTTCAGCCATTTGATTCACCACTCGCAACAACGAGGCTCTACCCAAATTAGAAGACACTGCATTAGGAAACAGTAGGCGGTTTAACAGGAAATGTACAAAAGCCAATCGACGGCAATGCCTAAATATTGCATCATTTTCAGAAGAAATAGCAAACTTTTCAAAGAGTTGAACTAAGTCCACATCGACACCAAGAATCATGCTTTTGGCTTCTGCAGATGACAAGCCTAGGGATTTCTTGTACTGACTACTAAAACCATCCCTCAGATAAGGCACATCTGGGGGAAGAACGTCAGACATATTAGTAATTGTAGCAAATTCTTCAACTAGAGGGCATAATTCAGAATTTCCGAAACGGATAACGTGCATGTCAGGGTCCCAATAATTCAGAGCAGATCGAAGAAAGGGCCAAATAATTTTGGTTCGTCTTAAAGCCAGTAAGGTAGAGACATGGAACGGAGCCAGTTCAAGTTTATCTTCTAGGGTCAGATTTTTGCACCAGGCATCGAAGATGTTTTCAAAGGATTTCACCATGGCAAAAGGTTTGGGAAATTTGAGAGAGCTAAAGTCTGAAAAGTGATACAACATCAAGCATCCCGTAAATCCTATTTATAGGTAAGACATCGGGACAAAAGAAGTCAGAAATCCGCGAAAAAGCCCAAAAACCAGAGTCGTTAGCGGCTTTGGCCAGGGCCGCTAGCGGCTGTGACCAGCGCCGCTAGCGACCCTCATCTTGAGCCCAGCGCCGCTAGCGACCCTGGCCCTGGCCCAGTCAATTTTTCTCCTGTCGCTCCAGCCCGCCCACTTTGTCACTTCCGCTCGGTTTAAGCCCAGTTTTTATACGCACACCGGAATTACAAAGCCTGATAATCTCTTAGTTTTATCTTTTTTTATTTTATTTTTGTTTATTTATTATTTTATATAGGGGATATAATATGTGTAATTTTTGCTTTTTCTTGCAATTTTTACCTTTTTCCTTATTTTTTTCCCTAAATTATGGCCTACTCCCTACTGCATAACATATTTCATATTTAGAGATCAGACGGGTATAATCGAGTCATCGTAGCATACTTATCATATAATATACATAAAAACAGGAGTTCAAAATTTCAAGGCCAATGTTTACAAATGGTCCTACACCGCTCAACCGGAGTCGTCATTGCCATTACTGTCAGCCTCATCATCAACATACGGTCCCTGGCCATAGTTCCCAGTCGAATAATGGAAGGAGCCCTGAGTACTAAACGAGCTATAAATGGGCCTGCTGTTGTTAGGCCTCATATCCCATCTATCATATGCTGGTGCATGCATGGAGGTACCTACCGGAAACCCCGCTGCTAAGAAGCTCTCGGTGGCTTGACTGGCAAAGTCCATAGCCACATCCTAATCGGAGGCCCAATATGAGGCACATCCCATCCAGGGGCGTTCGCCGAACCACCAGCCATGGGGGTAAAAGTAGGCCTACTACTGAAGGAAGGCTGAAAACCTGCTGGAGAAAACATCTCAGGCACGGGAATGTGCAGCGCAGAAGGTCCGGGGGCCTCATCAACAGGAGCCCTGGTCACAGCTACGGGAGGTGAACGAGCAATAGACGGCCTTGTCGCCGAAGAGACCCTCGCAGCAGAAGAATGTCGAGGTCCCAATGAAGACAAAGACTGCGACATCTGCAAACAATCAAGATCGAGATGTTAAGTTAAGCACTTCACTTAGCTAAACAAATGATGACAGTCTACTTACATCAACAGTCCTAGACCGGGAACTCTTCCCTTTGCCCATCACCTGACTATAGCCTTTCTTCAACAGGTGGATGAGCTTGAAGACTTGAGAGGTCTGCTCCCGGTTTAGCTACAAGAAGAAACAAAAAATAGAGTCAGCCTTCAAAAGCAAACACAAAACACAACAAGGGATGAAAAAGACTTACCCCCGTACAACCATCTGGCAACTGTAAGCCCTCCATGGCCTCTCCATCAGCAGTATGTAGAGGGAACTCCTCTACTATACGTCCCCCACTCTCACCAATGTACCTCACCTCATTGCTCGGCAAGGTCACGCTCGGGGGCTGGCCCCGAGGAACTCTGGAATTGGACCTCCTGGGACCCTGAGGAGCCAAACGATCCGCCTAAAAGACACAAAAGTCAGTATAACACGCATATAGCTGAAAAGGGCACAAATAAAAGTTTTACCTCAGAAGTGTGGTCCAGCATCAGACGACCCAAGCAATAGGCCAGGTACACAGCCGTACGATCCAAGCCAGCGATCTCCGGCTCAATAAACTCCGTGGCCGCCATACCACGAGCCAGGACCCTCTAGTCCTCCACGCTCAGGCTACGCAGGTAGAACATGGTCATCGGTGGGTCCTCCAGGACCAAATGACCACCCAAGACAAGACAGACCAGTCGAGTCAAGCAATCCCCCATGTACCACACAAAGCCAAATGGACCCTCAAAGACCACCCGCAAGGATGATACCCTAAAATACTCGATGGTAATATGGGGCAGAACCTCGGGAATACCGTCGAAAGTAGTCCATGACACCTGCAGATTACCAGATCAAAGATTATTCACACCAAATGAATAAAAAAAAATATATACATAGGCAAATCGAAGGCGACGTACCTCAGACGCAGCATGACTCTCAAAGGTAGCCCAAAAATGCTCCAAAGAGGTAAATGGATGGTTATCTCTACCAATCCACCGTGAACCTAATGGAAACATCCTCAAACCAGCACAGTGAGGGCCAAAAGCGAAAAATTACTCAAAAAACACAGCTGCCATACAAGAAAAAAAAAATGAAAAGCTGCAATTCTCCTGAAAAGCATGCATGTGCAAAGGAAAAAGGAAATAGATGTGCCTACCTCCAGTATCTTCCACGGGCCCGAGATAGACAATTCTCCTGACACACGCTCTTCTTCTGAGCAAAAATGGTCGACCCCAACAAGCAAGCTAGGAAATTACGGGCCCTCTGCTTCTCAGTAAGCCCCTACTCCGACAAGGCCGCCCATAACTTAGGCAAGGAAACCCTGTCATCTCTAAAATGGGCGGACACAGGAGAATAAAGCTCAAGCAACCTGTCACTCTGCCGATGGTAACTCACGTCATACTATATACGACGCCCTCTAAAGGATAAACCCGTCAGCACAGCAAACTGATAAGGGCTGGGAAACATCTCCCCTACAGGCGTATGGAAAGTGTTCGTAGTGTCCCAGAACCTCTCCAATAACCCCCGAGAAATTATCCTAGTATCCCCAGAGTGACAAGACGGGATAACGGTCAGGAGGTGCCCAAAACCTGAACCCAACACTATATCCCTAGCTCCCACCGAAAATGTCTCCAACATCATGGCCCAATGGGAAGTAGACCCACAAGCCTGGACCAAAACGCCAATACCCTAGCCAACAAACAAAGTTTTCTCAACACCTCATATACTACAAATACAGCTAAAATAATTCGACACAAATTATAAACAGCAGACCACCAATCCAGTACAAGTCCTAATTTGTTCGTGTGCCGAAGCACTAACAGTTCAAATTTCCAGTTCAAAAAAAATATATACTGAACAGAACAAAAAAAGGAGAGAGTTAGAAAACATACCAACTCAAGGTTAGACAGATGACTCTGCTTGTCCACTAGCAAAATACTGCGGTCCCAAACCCCACCCGGACGCCAGTCCACCCGCATGAATGAGTCCTGGTATAAACGCGCCCCGACTGCATGACGAGCCGAAGGTGTACTAGCGGAAGGAAGCCCAATACGAAAAAGGTCCCGGTTCTCCTCCTCCTCACCCATGGGACGTTTTCCTTTGTCTTTGGGAGCCATGGAAGAAAATTGAAGGTTTCTCTCTCTACAAGTGGAAAATTAAAAGTTTCAGATTCACAAGAAACAAGCACCCATTCAACAATGCAACCCAAAATTCAGTAACTAGGTGAAAAAAATAAGCAAGTTTAAGACAAAAATCAAAGAATTTGGTCAAGAGTTGACTTACCTGAAGGAAGTTAAAGCACTTAACAATGGCTCTCGACGAAGTGGAGAAAAACGAAGTGAAACGAGAAAATAAAATTTTGCCTGAAGCTAATTTATTCTGATCAAGACGAGCGCTGCTAGCGGCCCTCATCGAGAGCCCAACGCCGCTAGCAGCCCAGCCAGGCCTGCACGCGCGGGCGCCCACCTGCTGTCCCATGAGACCTTTTCCAGCCCAGAAGCCGTTACTCTAGTTCGTTCGCGGCAAATATCAGTACCAAGCGCGCGGGAGCGAGTCCATTTGGCCCACAGATTCAAATTCGAGAGTTGGCCCATCTTACGGATCCAATTATCTTCAGGTAAAACTAACCCAATTATTTTTGCAGGTCCCAAATACTTGAGCCCTGATATATGCCGCAACGACATTTATCGCCCGGAGTGCCAACATTATTTTTAAGCCAGGTAGATCTGTCAGCCTCATAAAAATCCAAAAAAATCCCAAAAAATGACCCGATATCCCAGAAAATTCCAATGACACAAAGTCTCAATGTCCCAAAAAATCCCAATGTCCCAATATCAAAAAAAATAAAATCCCAATGTCCCGAAGTCTTAATGTTCTGATGTCCCAATGTCACAAATTTGGGCCAGTCAATGATCGCTTAAGCTATTGCGGTTAAACTGTCCTTCTGCGATGTTACTTATTTTGGGTCAGTCAATGATCGCTTAAGCTACTCCGAGTCGTGAACTTGGAGATCCAATGCTTAAGGGCATGCATGCCCTTATGGATCTTCCGCGTCTCAGGAGCATCCAACTGTGCACACAAAAGAAGAGGCAGTATAAACTTAAGGGAAATGTTGCAAATTACAATGGGTTTTCACTTACCCCCCTACAACCAGTTGGTAGAGGCAATCCCTCGACTTCCTCATCAGGACCGCGGAATCGTGGAATCGAAAGAAACTGAAGAGACCCATCCGCTTTTGTATAGCCACCGACATGGTAGGAGGAGTAGGGCGCAGAGAAGAAGCAGTCGCATGAGACGACAACGAACTCGCAGCACTCTGCAAAAACTTGAAAGTATTAGACACATTTCTAAATTTCCAAACGAAATTAAAAAAAAATAAAATTACTCACCGGATCAGTGGAGAAGTTAGGGCACAACCGAGCCTCAGCATACTAGGTATACGCCACCATAAGATCCACCCCCGGGTCAGCGGGGAGCAAATACTCAAGGGCAATCACCCCAAGGGTGGCCATCCTTACCTGCTCCACGGTAAGATGATGAACATAAAGCATATTATCAACCGGAAGATCGGTTAAAGTCTGCGTAATCAGTCTCTCTCCTAAGAACCACTCAAAACCAAAAGGACCGTCAATGAGGACCCTATTCTATTTATACTCTCCAGCACCCAAGAATTGGTCCAAGAGGCCCAGGATGTAATCCGTCCAGGGAAACCAGATAACCTGCAAAGTAAAGAATGAGCGCACTAAAGGACGTAAAGGATAATAAAATGTCAAAGGTAATCACTTACATCCTGAGTGGTCAAGGGATATATCGCCTCTCTAAGAGCGTACAATGTGGTGAATGGGCAAGATGCCCGTCCCCTCCAGGTATGCATCGCTGGAAAGGACAAATCCCTTGTCTCGAGAAGCGGGGCATGGTCGAGGAAATGCTCATAAAATCAAAACTAAGATATGGAAAGCACATGGATTAGGGATAAGATATGAGTAAAAGTCAAAACGAAGAATATAAGAAGGGTACAAGGAAATTACCTCCATGACCTTTCAATAACCGACCAAGGAGATAGGAGGAGCGCCTTCCTCGCCACTGAGGCGACTGGACCGCCTCAAACACCGCAGAAGACAAGAGTATGCTGTTAGACCTCAATTGTATTCCGCAACTGTGTCCAAATCCCGCAAGCACGGGAAGTAGTAAACATGGTACCTGCTTACTTTATCCAAAAAGACGGAACAAGCTAGAATATAAGCCAAGAAAAGGCGAGCGTGCTGCTCTACTGTAAGTTGCTCCGGCTTCCTCGGGTTGGTCAAGAACTGGGCCATAACATCAGTCCGCCCAAACTTCATACCATCCCAATTGGCCCAGAAAAGGCCAAACATCTCCACCATATAATCCCTACTCACCTCTCCGTAAGTGAGAGGGATACCGGTGCAAGGGAGCCTGGAAATGAGAGTGAACTCAAAAGAGATGATCATGATCTCACCCATGGGAAAATGAAAAGTACTGGTAGTGTCCTAGTACCGCTCCGCAAGACCTCTAACAAATAAGCGGTCGGAGCGCTCAGCAGAAGTGATATACGCTAAGAGATGACTGAAGCCACACAACGCCATGATGGCGTTGACCTCGGGAGTGACATACCTACGAGCCTTATCAATCCCAGAAAGGCTACCATAACCCCGCATGGCATTGTCTACATTCTATTCAAAAATAATAATTGCAAGACAATTAGCTAGGTGATCCTAGTACCAACTACCAGTCTCCTGTTTAGTCCTAAATTTTCACAACTCGTAAAATTAGTTAGCATTCTAGCTAAACATGTATAACAAGAGTGAGTTTTAATGAAAGTAAATTTCATACAAGTTTATTTTCCACAAATTTACTCAAAATCATCTACCGCCATAAAATAAAGAAAAAAAAACATTACTCAAGTTTATTTTCACAAAGGAATCACAATTTCACGAGAATAAATTTCACACAAATTTATTTTCCACCATTTAAGGATTAAATTCACACAAATTCATTCTTCACATGTAAAATAACTCTACGAGAATTTGCACACCAGCAAGAAAAATAATTTCACGCAAATTGGTTTTTCCACATACCTATACTACTGTAGACACCAAAAATTGTATCTATGATAAGTCCCCATAAAAGCCCGACGATGAAAGGATTGAATTTTGCTCGAACTTGGGTTGCGAGAATAATTGCTCTGATGATTAGCCCAGTTTATTTAAATTAACCAGTAGAAGACTTTTGTGCAGGTGATCCAAACCAGTCAATCCCTTGAGCTCTTTGAGAGTCAAAGGCTCGAAAGGGAACCCAAACCCTTGAGTCAACCCTTGGTCAAACAAGGGAACTCAGTCAATCCCGCGTGGACCCCCTCGGAAAAGCCTCCCCCGCTTAGAAAGCATGTCAGGCGCCTATGCAGGCAGGCCGCTCCAGGTCCAAGCGGCCACGCTTGAGTTCAAGTGTTGGCCGCTTGGAAAAGCGGCTATGCCCCTAGGCCAAGCGGTTCAACCGCTTGGCCTAGCTGCATGGCTGCCTGAACCCTTTTTCGTGGATGGCAAATTCAAGGCCCATTCGATTTCCGTGCAAACCCTGGCAGCTCCCCCTCTTCTATATAAACAAACCTTAGGGTTCATTTGAAGAGGTTGGCAGTTAGAGACCCTAGGTTGGACATTCTCTCTGAAAAGGTTGGCAGTTTCTCTCTCATAAAAAAAACCCTAAATTTTTTATTCTACTCCTTCTTTAGGCTAGCCCTAGCACCACAAAATAATCCTTCATACTTCATCGAGAGCAAGAGTTCAAGCATTAAACACAATAAGTTCATTGTGAGCATCCAAGTAATCCAACCTGAGGGTTTCCAATAAAATATATATTTACTTGTTATTTACTAACGAATTTTGTTTATGTGATATGTACATGCATGACGCGTTTTGGGAAAAAGGCCTTGTATTGCACCCCGTGAATGGATGATGTTTGTTTTATTGCAGTATAAATTATAAATTATGCTTTGTTGTGGATTGTTGGGATAAATTATCTTGTTTGTCTTGTAATTTGCAGGTTTAGCATATTTATTGTTTTCTAGCAATAAAACCATATTACTTGAAAAGTTTTTAAAAATGGTCACATTAGTAATGTTTGTTCAAACCATTAGCTAAAACTACGAATTTGGACAAATTGAACCTTATTTGGAACCGTAGCTTTAATAATCGCATTGAATTGATTAGTAAAGGCCGTTGTTGTCAACGGACGAGTTGGGTGCCTAACACCTTCCTAGCTCGTACTCACGCCCCCGAACTCATTTATGAAGCCAATTTCCTCAATAGGGATTGGGGTGCACCAGAATTGAGTTGACGTCTTTTTAGACCATCGATTTGATTCCAAGGTTTCCAAATATCCTTAAATTTGGTGGCGACTTCCGACAATCTTAATCATGTCCTTAGTATGGAAGGAAAATCTTCATGTGCATTCACACTCGAGAGATTCATGAAACCAACGACGCTCTCCCATGCTATCCTGCCGGCCGCTCGGAAAAGGGGAGAAAAATCCGGTAGCCTACAGTGGCGACTTCACTGAGGACATGATTAAGAGGGTGTAACTTGAAAATCAATTCAATGCCATTATTTTTGCTTGGACCACTACCTTGAGTGTTCTTTATTATTTTTGTGGCTTGTCATTCATTTTATTAAATTGCATCCATTGCATTCATGTGCATGCGCTTGTGCGACTTTCGAGCTTGATTTTACAAGTTCAAATTAGTTTCTTAGCCAATGGAGTGTGGTGAAGTGTCTTGGTGAAAATCCACTCTATTCTTCTTTGCCAACACCTTATGTACCTTCCTACGCATTCGTCCATTCGACGAGTAGGGTAACAAGGATGTATCACATTGCCGCGCATCTCGCGGATTGTTGTACATTCTTAATCATGAGTACCTTTTGACCAAAACCCTTAATCCTACCCCATTGCACGAACTAGAACCAATGTTTTAGGTCGAAACTCAGCCCTATGTCCATGCTAGATTTTCATGATCATGTCATTTGCGTTGTTGTGCTGTTTGCCCATATGTGAACGCAATCTTTGCGTAGTCGTTTTGGTCGTCAAAGAATATGTCAGACCCCAATTAGGATCTTTTCCTTTTTTGAGTCTAGATTTTGTCTTATGATTGAGTCAAGAATCTTTATTTATAGCAAACGATATCCCCGAATGTTCTATATGATGCTTGTTACCTTGGGAAAGATTTAGTGCTTTATTCTTTCCCATTATTTAGGTAGTGAGTTTTAGTTAAAGATCTCAAAATAATATCTTTCCCCTCTCCTTTTAGTCTAGAGTATAACATATTTTGCTTTATCCCATATTGAGTCAAGATAATATCTCTCCCCTCTCCTTTTACTCAAGAGTAAACTATCTTTTGTTTTATCCCATATTGAGTCGAGATAATATCTCTCCCCTCTCTTTTTAGTCAAGAGTATAATATATTTTGCTTTATCCCATATTGAGTCGAGATAATATCTCTCCCCTCTCCTTTTAGTCAAGAGTACAATATCTTTTTATTTTTATCCATTGTCGAGATCTTTTGACCTAAACCCATTACTTAGACCCCAAGGGTAACTATGTTGATAGAATACTCTAGATAGAAATTTCCCATCTTTCTTTTAAATCTTTTCTTTTGTGGAACTTGTTAGTCTTTCCTTTTTCTAAGACTTATCCGATGTCCAGGATTGGGAAGAAAACAATCGGTCTGAAGAGTTGGGAACACGATCATAGTAATCAATGTGTGGTTGGGAAGCTCCTATTGGAGTCTCCCCCTTCGAGCAAAGCTAGGTCTGACACAGTATTTGTTATTCCCCCTCCATATCCACCATCTGGTTCTAAATTGACTGAAATGGCCGAAGATAATGTGCCACCTCCACCACCTAAGACCACTACCGAAATGTTGACTGAAATGATGACGATGTTGGAAACTATGGGAAACCGTGTGACATGGATAGGAAGCAAGGTTAAGGAAGCTGATCCTCTTAACTAGGATGACCCTCCACCTTGAGATGACAAAGTGGAAGAACTAAGTGCACAAACTAAGAACCTTGCATTAGCTCTGACTGAAAACAAGATCATAAGTGACTACATGATCAATGCTGAAGGATATTCCTCTCCCATCAAGGGGAAACTCCCACAAAACATTCTCAATGCCTAAAGTCCCCACTTTCAAAGGGACCGATGATCCAAAAGATCACATAAGAGCTTTCACCACCGCAATGGGCCTAAAAGGAGTGGATCCTGACCTCTATGTTCCCCTTTACTCACAAACCTTGGACCCCACTGTTAGGGCATGGTTCTTCAAACTTGAGCCCAGTACGATTCAAGAGTCGAACAAGGTATCTAGTTTGTTCTTTACTAGATATTCCGACAACGTCATCTAACCAACTACCATGAGAGAGCTGGAAGCAACAAAGCAGGGTGAAAATGAAAGCTTCACTTACTTTGTTAAGAAATGGAGAACTAAATGCTTGACTGTCCATCCGAGGAAGAGAAAATTCCGAAACTCGTTAAAAATTTACAACCTCCTTACTTGAATCCTCTCAAATATCAAGCAATTACTTCATACACACAACTCAATACTGTAAGATTGCTCACAGAGGACGATCAAGCACTTAAAAAGGAGAAAAGCTAGGACTTCTTCAACAATGGCACTTATAACACGAATTACAAGAAGAATCCCAACTTGGGAAGCTCTTCCAATAAGGTTAACGAAGTCAATGCTATCTACGACAAGCCACAAAGGCAATACACCCCATTAGGCATGACCTATACTAAAACTCTGGAAAAGCTTGTAAAAAATGACTACCTCAGCGTTGTGGGTCCCACTCCGGATCCTGACGTCGAAAAGAGGAGCCCATCATGGAATCCTAATCTTTATTGCGAATTCCATAGAGGAAAAGGACATGATACCGAGAGGTGTTGGACGCTGAAAAATAAAATCCAGGATCTTTTTGACAATGGGACTATTCCCAAGCCAAAAAATGTTCCCACTCCAAACAACAACACCAATCCTCTTGGTGAGATTTTCGTCATTACAAATGAAAAAGAGGAAAATGACTCCTCTCGTCTGATTGTGCCAATTAGACATTCTATCCCACCATTTAAGCTTGACTCCCTCTATCAAGAGGTAGCTGGAGTTTCGGATAGTGATGGAGAAGATAACCTTCAGCCGATAAAAAAAACACCCCTAAGAAGTCAATGGAAGAATTGCTCGAAGAAATCTTCGCTGGTCTAAAACAAATAGACGAAGAGGTAACCAACATCGAAATGAAGAGAAATGAGAGAGATGACGCAGAAGCGCAATCCGCCTCTATCATCCACCCAAGCATAAATCTCCCACTTGAAAGTCACACCCTATCCATGAGGACATGACCAAAAGGGATTTTTCTCCATTACCTCTCCGCCTCGCTCACACACTCGAAATACCAGTAAGTATTGGGATCGTACAACCATTGGGACATACCCCAGATCCTGTCTCTCCTGGGATCGCTTGGCACCCGCACATGTTTTGCAATTATCACAAGGGAAGAGGCCACGACACCGAAGACTGTTTGGCACTGAAACACAGAATTCAAGATCTCATAGAACTCAAGCCATGTAGCTCCAGAAATACCCCAAATCCAGGGAAGGAATTCTATAACTGAAAGCCGAGAAGGGTATATACGCTTCTTTCCTCAACCCCAACTCAAATCTTTCAAGATCTTTGTTGGAGAGGTTATCTAGATTCCATCGGGCCAACACCTGACCCAGATCCATGAAATAAGAATAAGAACTGGAATAATACGTCCTTTTGCATCTATCATCAAGGAAGAGGGCATGTTACGGACGAGTGCATGTACCTGAAACGCAAGATACAAGACCTCATCGACGTGGGGGTCATCGGCATTCTGTGAGACCTTATCCAACACCCTTCACAAAGGAAGGATCACCTGCACCCCTCCTTTGCCTGTAAGAATGAGGCTAAACATTGATTGCGTAGAGGACACACCCAATATTGCTTTGGGTCTACTATTTGGACAAGAGCATTATCATCCAAAAGATGAGGAGCTCCACAATGTCAGTAATTCAATTCAAGATGCAAACTTTGCCCCAAATAAGTTGATCACTTCAAACGAGGGCCAACTCACAAAGCTGAAACGCACCATAAGCTGGACTGGAACCAATGGAAAGAAGATCAAGATCACGATCGCCGAAGAGTCCAAGCCTGACACCGACACCGATTCTGACTGGACTCAGTCTGATAAAAGACAAGTTTAGTATAGTAGAGTCAGGTAGTCCACCCAAATCTATGTTTAATTCTACTTGCAAGTCTAATGATGTTAAAGCCAATAGTAATGGCTCAATTAATGTTCCAACTTCTTCTATCAATGAAATGAGTACTGATTCTGCTTACTTCTTGGATTACTTAGTAACTAATAATTCAAAAGATGATCAAGAATTGCCCAAAGAAGTAACTAAAGCACTATTAGAGCATGAACAAAAGAATTCAATTATGGAAGAATCAGAATTAGTTAATCTTGCAAGCGATCAAGAGTCGCTACAAGTGCGCATTGGCTTATCGCTAACTCAAAAAGACGAGAAAGCTTTATAAATCTCTTAAAAGAATACGTAGATGTTTTCGCTTGGTCCTACAAAGATATGCAGGGAATAAGTCGTGAGATAGCACAGCATACAATATCGCTCAACCGCGATTCAAAACCGGTAAAGCAAAAACTTCAGAGAATGAAGCCTTAGTGGACATTGAAAATCAAAGAAGAGGTGCAGAAACAGCTCGCAACAGGTTTTATAAAGGTCGCTCAATATCCAGAATGGGTTGCCAACATAGTACCTATTCCAAAAGAGGATGGCAAAGTAAGGATGTGCTTCGATTTCAGAGATCTAAACAAGGCAAGTCCAAAGGACGACTTTCCTTTGCCACATATAGATGTACTGGTGGACAATACCGCAGAACATACCCTCTTATCATTCATGGACAGCTATGCAGGGTGTAACCAAATACAAATGGCCGAAGAAGATATGGAGAAAACCACCTTTATAACCCCATGGGGTACATACTGCTCCACTGTCATGCCTTTCGGGTTGAAAAATGCGGGTGCAACATACCAAAGAACCGCAAATTCCCTTCTACATGACATGATGCACAAGGAGGCTGAGGTGTATGTAGACGATATGATCATCAAATCCAAGGAGAGAGAAGGGCATATACCCTCTCTAGAGAAATTCTTCGACAGACTTTGGAACTACAACATGCGGTTAAATCCTCAAAAGTTTGCATTTGGAGTAACTTCTAGTAAATTTTTAGGATTTGTCATAAGCACAAGAGGCAATGAAATTGATCCTACCAAGATCAAAGCTACAAGAGATATGCCCTCTCCAAAAAATGAAAAGGAGATAAGTGTGATACCCCAATATTTTCTATAGTTATAATATCGATTTATAATTCATTTATAAATAGTTTCGGAGATTTAAATCGTATATTTATATAACGATTAGATTTATTCAAATAAAGCCATAATAATGTTATTTATTATTATTGGAATTTTGTGATTTATAATTATCAAGTTTGAGAGATTTAATTAAATTGTTTTGTATATGAATAAGGTTTATTCATATTGTTTAATTAGCATTTAATTAGTTTTAATTAGCATTTAAATTAGAAAATTATTCCTAAACCTAGTAGGTTTTGACTTTCATTGACTGGGGACCTATATAAGCCAAAAGATGGGCAATTTTATCAGTTTATAAACCTGAACCAAGCCTCACAAATTCTCTCTCTTCTCTCTCCTCTTTCAAGGTTCTCTCTCTCTCCTCTCTCTCACACTCACAACCGTGCTCTCTCCCTCATCTCAGTGTCGCCGGCCACCGGGCCAGCCACCGGGCCAGCCACCGGCCTCCTCCCTCGTCGGTAACCTCCTCTTCTCCCCCTCTCTTTCTCTCTCTTTCTCCTTCTCTATTTCGCACTCTGTTTCGCCCCCTCCCCTGTTTTCGCGTGTTGTGGCTTGCCGCGCCACCATGCCGCGCCTGGGTGATCGCTGGCGAGTGGCCGACGTTGCTGAGCCACCCCTTCGCTCCCTCTCTTTCTCCCTCGCGAGCGCTCTCTCTCTCACTCTCTCTCTCTCTCTCTCTCTCTCTCTCTCTCTCTCTCTCTCTCTCTCTCTCTCAATCTCTTGTTCTCTCTCTCTCTCCTCCGTCGCCGGTGCTCTGGCGAGCCACTACCGACCATGGTGGGCGGTGGGGGTGGTCTTGGTGATGGGCTAGGTCATGGTCCCCCATGCATGGGTGACCGTGACCTATGTTCGAAAAACATATTAGGGTTTCGATTTGTATTTTTGTTTTTAATTAATTTCGTGTTTTCAGTAATTTTCGATTTTTTTTTTTTTTTTTTCCTGTACTCGTTTGGAACCCGAATCCGGATTTTTGAAAGCCTAGATTTATTTAAATAAATAAAGTAATTTAAATTTAATATTAGATTAATATTTTTCTACTGTTTATATTTTTGTATCTAGTGATTATGTATCGGTAATTGTATTTAATTAGGAGCTAACAGACAAGCGTGTTCGGGTCGTAATTTGGAAGCTTACCTACTATCTAATGAGACGTTTGTTAGGTAAGCGATTATGCCTACCTCTTTCCAAAACCCATAAAAAGGTTTTGACTTGTTATGTGCTAATTGCCTAATTGTTGTAATTTAATATGCGAAGTTTGATTAAATTATATCGTCGTTAATTATGAGAACTAGAAATATATTCTTCGCTGTAATTATGAATTATATTGAGTATGTTGAGATTATGAAGTTTCATTAATTAATTAGTTCATATGCTAATTATTGAATTAGTATGGTGATGTGAATTGTTTATATTATTATGATATAATATATGTGCTAATTGGAATGGGATATTATTGGGTGCTAATGAGAACCTAATAAAAAAATCTAGATTAATTGTTGAAGGTGAAATTTTGGATATCATGTTTTACTGCTGAAGTGGTGCCGAAATTTCATTAGACATATATGAAGCATGATTATTCTTAATATGCATTAATGTCATTATCATCGTTATTATTATTCATTGTCATGAACATGAAATGAAGTAGTGAGTCGTGGTCTTGTTGTACCACTAAGTGAACCAATGTAATTATGTGAATTGAATTGTAAATGAGAATAAGACTCCTAATGGATCCCTAGGAGTAGTCGAGCAATCGAGACTATATCTAATTGATGTAGTCTATGGATGCGTGATTCCCAAGTTACTTTTTATGGACACCTTGTAGCTTGTTCGGATCGGATCATTCCCCATTGTTTAATTCTCTACGTATCGATTATTATGTTAGAGATAGTGTGAGTATACACTAGACTAAGTCCATGGCATGTCAATATCAATTGATGAACAGTATGAGTAATCGCTGTTTTATTCGCTCTCTGATTACTCTAATCAAGATGGTTTGTCTGTTTGTGTTTGAATGTTCACTTAAGCAAGAATTGCATGTAATTGAATATCGAGTATGCGTGTGCTTGAATGTATAACTACTTGTGCATGCGAATGAATTTCAATGATTCTTCTAAAACCCAGGTAAGGTTTGCGAATGTGTTTTTACTAGGTATGGACAACGTTTATTCAGTTTATCTGATTTTTTTTATCTTTTGTTTCTTCTCTTTTCTTCTGTACCTTGTTTCCGTCACCGAAACCAAAGTGCAGGTGTTGCTGAGTGAGGACGTGTAGCCTTGGAGATTAATTGTAGGATGGTTCTTTAGAATTGTTAGTCTTTTGGGTTATGGGATTTTTGGTGTGTGCCCTAGAAGGCAATGTTGTAATAGTAGTTTAATGGACTTAAGTTCACTTGATAGACAACTCTGATATCAATGTTTAGTTTGTTTAGATGCTACCTTTGATACCTAACTTTTCTTTCTGCTTAGCATTTATTCCTTAGTGATAAAGGTTGGAGTAACAATCCTCGGGTTTGGGACGGTTAAGTGGCGTCGAGTCATGTATAATGACGTTGATAGTTCCCAGAAAATCGTTGCGAATTCGGGGGTGTTACAAATGGTATCAGATCCCCAGGTTTAAAAGGTTGCATAGGTTTATTAAATGAATTAATAAAGATTAGTTTCATTTGGGGAAAATAAAATGTGATTAAAGCCATTGAGCGTAGTATTCCTAGAAGTTAGGAATTACTTGAAATCACCTTGTTTTTGATTTAAATGTCCTTATAATTGTTTGATTTCCCTTTTGTAGATGTCAATTACTCGTTTGACCGCGATGAAATCGTCTAAAGGTAGGAAACCGTGAGCAATGATCGTTGCACCTGAGCATGAAGTGGAGTACGTGCATACCTCCGATAGCGTGCCAACGCACGACGAGGCCGCAGCTATGCCCGTGGCGCATGACATTGGCGTGCACGAGGTAGACCAACCCGCCGAGAATGGTGATCACGATGGCGACGTGCCAATCGATCTCAACCATGACTTGGAAGCTAACGAGGATCCTGATTCTGAAAAGGCCACCTACTGAGTCCGAACCTGAGGCTGAAGATGCACTTGCTGACGAGCCGAACGCTGAGCCTAACTCTGTGGATCTCGAGATGCGATTTGAGTATGGAGCTGGAGTCCATGATTCACCTAGCACGCCAGACTTAGAGGACATTGGTGATGCAAGATACAACAACTCTTTACCTCCTTCGCCTCTTGCTAATGTGTCTCCTCTCGTGGAGCCTTTCTTTGCCACTTATGCCAAGCTAGATTACGTCCGTGCCTACATCCATCGTGCATACACTATGATCGAGCGTTATGAGTATGAGAACTGCACGAGGATACACCAAGGTTTCTGGGTAGAAATCTTATTGGCTGGCTTACCCAACATGCATCCTTGGAGAGGTCTCAAGGAGAAGTATGACGATGTGGTATTGACGAGTGGCTACATCAACGACGAGAAGTATGGCAAGGGCGACCGCTGGGCGCTGAGTTTCCAGGGTTTTGGCAATGAGCTATGCTTGTCTGAGTTTGAGTGGAAGGTTAACCACGTGTTAGTGCCTGCTCCGAAGGACATATGCGAGAGCTGCTGGTTGAAGAAGCGCAAGCTTGTCGATAACTTTAGAAGGTGTTTCATGCCTCAAAACTTTGGAGATGACGCGCATCCTTACACGCCATGTAGGGAAGTGAAGCCAAGGAGGAAGGATGATTATGATACACCTCCTGGATTGAAGAAAAACCCCGTCAATGTTTAGTTGTTTTATTGACTAGGGTTAGTCATTTTGTTTAGAAACATTATTTCATTATTGTGATGACCCTGCGTGGTCAAGATTAGTTTCGTGTGATGTAATTGCCTAAGCAACGAACATTTATGATTGCTATTTATTTTGCAATCTATTTCATTGCAAAACTATTTCATTTGATTATATGAATGTCGTTGTGATTTGTTTACATCATTGTCGTTATCCCATGTTTGCATGGTTGACTAAAAGCATGAATGCTAACTCATATCGTCGTGACATGATGGGAAATCCATGTTGAATTATGGAAAAATTTTCGTTGAGCATTATCAAATCATTTGTGAGCCAAGCGCTAAAGCATATCAATATGGTTACGTGTGATTGTTTATTGCCCTACTAAAATATGGAGCCTCACTTTGTGCATTATGAATGTTATTGTCTATTCTTGTGAGACTAATGTGTCTAAAAATGTAGTATATGCCTATTGAACTATTATGCATGAGAACTGAGAACAATAAAGCAAGTATGTTGCTTAGACCTACAATGTAAGGTTGATCCTCGAAACTTATATGCTATTTGCAAAATGTCAAGAGAAAGGTTTCAATTACAACCTATATCTCTCAATTAGACCTTAATGGATCGAGATGTGCAAATTGTTTGAATTTTTATCATACCATTACTTTTATATCCTCAGATCGCGAAATGACAACCAACGCCCATAGAATCGCAAGACTCGAAGATGGTCTGATCGATGTAATCAAGATCATGGCAGGACAAATGGCACGCCAAGAAGAGGTGGAAACCACACAAGCCTATGAAACGCAGAGTTTCTGAGACTTTGACGCTTTTCAACCTCCTACGTTTGAAGGTGGTGCTGATCCGACTAAACTGGAGAACTGGATCATTGAGTTTGAAAAGTTGTTTCTGGCTACGAGTCGTCCTAACAACATGAAGATTAGCTCTGCGACGTCCTACCTTAAGGGTGAGGCCAACAAATGATAGAACGATGTGCGAACTGACTTTCTTGTAGTACCGAAGTACAACTGGGATTGCTTTAAGGAATCCATTCATGCTAGATTTTATCCTAGTTTCCTACGACGCCTGAAACAGCGTGAAATTTAAGGGTTGAGCCAAGACAAACTGTCTGTGGCTGAGTATGCTGCCAAGTTCAACGAGCTTGCTATTTTTGCTCCTAATCTGCGGACAACTGAAGCTGAACGAATCGAAAGGTTCGAGGATGGACTGAAATGGGACATTCAATGTTTTGTCGCTGGACAATCCGTCACTTTTCAGGAATCTTATGACAAGGCCCTGAATCAGGAGTGGATAGTAGTACGTCGTGACACGCATCTGGGTAAGAACAAGGGCGACGAAGGCAATCTATCGCACTCGAACAATGGAGACAAGAGGCCAAGACCTAATGGCAACAACAACAACTACCAAGGTGGTCAGAACCACAATGCGAATAGGAATCGTGACTCGAATAGTCATCGAGCTACGATAATGGCTAGAAGGAATACGCCTTGTACTCTCTTTAGCAAGACGCATCCTAGTAAGAATTGTCGTGGTGACGTGTTGCAATGCTATGAATGCAACAAGCCGGGTCACAAAGCTTCTGAATGTTAGAGTCGAGGAAGGAATAGTAATGGGCAGATCCTTGACTTTGTGGTGGGAATAGAAACACGCCGGGTCACCGTGATAACAACTACAATCGTAGTGGGAATAATAATGGATTTTATATCGTGGTAATGGTGGTAACTACCATGGAAATAAGGGTTACAACAACGACAACAACTGCAACAACGCTGGTCCTGCTGTGAACAACCAAGCACAAGCTCTTGCAACTGCTAATCCCGCGTCGAACAACAACAATGAAGTGGTTAATGGCAGAATTTTTGTGATGAACCGCTATGAGGTAGAAGCAAACCCGGACGTGATTGCTGATACTTTTCTTGTTAATTCTTTTCCCGCTTTTGTTTTGTTTGATAGTGGTGCATCGCATTCTTTTCTTTCTAAGAGCTTTGCATCCAAGATAGGCCTAGAACCTAGTTCTTTGTATAGGGAGAACATTACAATGCCTAATGGGTCGAATGTTAGTTGTAATTCGTTGTACGAGAAGTGTTCGATTAGTATAGCAGGTTCCGAGCTACCTGCAGACTTGATTCAGTTTGAGTGAAAGGAATTTGACATTTTTTTGGGAATGGACTGGTTATACAAGTTTAGGGGTAAGATAGAGTGTTTCGAACAATGTGTTTCCTTGCGAGGATCAAGAGGTAAGAGGATCACTTACCAGGGAGTTGTGGCCAAACCTAAGCTAAAGGTGATGGAGACGATGAAAGTCAAGGAGTGTGTGACTAAGGGTGAAGCGATTTACCTTTGTCATGTGGTGGATACGAGTCGCGAGACGGAAGCTTCACAGCTTATTCCTGTAGTTTTCGAGTACGCTGACCTTTTTCCCATAAGAAATTCCTGGAATGCCTCCGCAACGCATTATCAACTTTACGACCGACCTAGCTCCATGTTCTGCACCAATTTCAAAGGCACCATATCGCATGGCACCTGCTGAGATGAAGGAACTGAAAACACAACTTGAGGACTTATTGGAGAAGGGATATATACGTCCGAGTGTATCGCCTTGGGGTGCTCCTGTTTTGTTTGTACGAAAGTAGGATCGTGGTATGAGACTGTGCGTTGACTCTTGCGAGTTGAACAAGATCACGATCAATAATTGGTACCCACTACCTAGAATTGACGATCTGTTTGACCAATTGCATGGAGCGTCTATTTTCTCAAAGATAGACTTACGATCAGGATACCATCATTTGAGGATTTCCGAACCTGACATTGCAAAGACCGCATTTAGGACGAGGTATGGGCACTACGAGTTCACTGTGATGCCTTTTGGGTTTACGAATGCGCCTGCGAAATTTATGGACTTGATGAACCGCACGTTCCAGCCATACCTAGACCAGTTTGTTGTAGTCTTTATTGATGATATTTTGGTTTACTCGAAGAACGCCGAGGAGCATGAGCAACACTTACGTACTGTTTTGGAGATCTTGCGAAGACATCAACTTTACGCCAAGTTGTCAAAGGGTGAGTTTTGGCTTGAAACGGTATCTTTCTTAGGACACGTGGTGTCTAAGGATGGTGTGGTCGTAGATCCTGAGAAGATTCGAGCTATTATTGATTGGCCTAGACCGACCACCGTGACCGATGTTTGGAGTTTTCATCGACTCGCTGACTACTTTAGACAGTTTGTAGAAAGTTTTTCAAAGATCGCACAACCTATGACAAATTTGATGAAGAAAACCACGAAATTTGTATGGTCTGACAAGTGTGAAGGCGCTTTTCAAGAGTTGAAGAAGCGTCTAACGAGCGCACCAATTTTGACCTTGCCATCGGAAACTGAAGGATATGAGGTCTATTGTGACGCATCTAAGCATGGCTTAGGTTGTATTTTGATGCAACATAGAAAGGTCGTAGCTTACGCCTCAAGACAATTGAAGAAGCACAAGGATAATTGTCCTACGCACGATTTAGAACTCGCTGCTATCATATTTGCATTGAAGATTTGGCGACACAACCTGTATTGTTCTGCAGTCAAGATGTTCACTGATCACAAGAGTCTCAAGTACATCTTTACACAGAAAGAGTACGACACTGATATTCAGTATCATGAGGGTAAAGCGAATGTAGTTGCTGATGCTTTGAGTAGGAAGACTCGACATCCCTTAAACACTGCTTTAGTGCTTCCTAAGGAGATTATACGTGATTTACAAAGCCTCGAGCTGGAGATTGTGTTTCAAGGTGACGTTCAGTGTACCTTAGCACATGTGACTGTTCGACCGACGTTACTAGAAGAGATCAAAGATAGACAAGGTCGTGATGAGGATCTTCAACGGATTCTAAACCACAAAGATGAGGGTAGCTCCGAGGATTTCACTTTGGGCCAAGATGGAATTGTGAGGTTTCGAGAGCGTGTTTGCGTACCCAACGACCCAGCTGTCGAAAGTCAAATTCCGGGTGAAGCTCATAATACGCCGTATTCTGTACATCCTGGTGGAGACAAGCTTTACAAGGATCTTCGCGAAGTGTTTCGGTGGAAAGGAATGAAACAAGAAGTCGGTGAGTGTGTAGAGAAGTGTTTGACATGTCAAAAGGTCAAGATCGAGCACAAGAGACCTGGTGGAATGGTACAATCACTGAATGTTCCTACTTGGAACTAAAATTTGATTTCTATGGATTTTGTTATGGGTTTACCTTTGACACAAAAGAAGAACAATGCTATTTGGGTAGTAGTAGATCGTTTGACGAAGGTCGCAAGATTCATCCCAATGCATGACACTTGGGAAATGGAGAAGCTAGCTGACGCTTATGTCAAGAAAGTCATAAGAGTTCGTGGTGTACCCAAAGATATTGTTTCTAATAGATACTCGAGACTTCTCTCTCACTTCTGGAAAAATCTACAATAAGCTTTCGGAAGCAAATTGAAGCTTAGTACCGCTTTTCATCCTACAACAGATGGTCCGACTGAAAGAACAATTCAGACTCTTGAGAATATGCTTCGAGCGTGTGCCCTTGAATATCAAGGTTCGTGTGACAAACACATTACGTTGATCAAATTTTCTTACAACAATAGCTATCATTCGAGCATCGATCGAGCACCATATGAAGCCTTGTATGGTAGGAAGTGTAGATCACCTGTGTGTTAGAACGATATTAGCAAGACTGTAGTTTTGGGTCTTGACATGATCCAGCAGACTGTCAACATTGTGAAGGTGATTCAAATGAAGATGTGAAGTGCACAAGATTGCCAGAAATCATATGCAGATAGAGGTCGTACACCTGAAGAAATTGAGGTGGGAAACAAGATACTTTTACGAGTATCTCCTACCAAGGGCGTTATGCGTTTTGGTCGTAAGGGAAAATTTACTCCTCATTAAATTGGACCTTATGACATCCTAGAAAGGATTGGTGAGGTTGCTTATCGTTTAGCTTTGCTTGTGGAACTTGAAAAAGTCCACAATGTATTTAACGTCTCTCAACTGAAGCGATATGTACATGATCCAACTCATGTTGTTCAACCTGAAACTATCGAACTTGATCAGAGTTTGACGTATGAAGAACGTCCAGTCAAGATCACTGACCGAAAAGAGCACTCGACTCGTACAAAGACCATTCCGATTGTGAAAGTTATTTTGTCCTGTAACGATCAAGAAGAGGCAACATGGGAAGCTGAATCCATGATACGCGAGAAGTACCCCGATCTCTATATCGAAGGTACTAATTCCATTTGAGTTTCGGGACGAAATCCTGTTTAGGAGGGTAGGTAGTCACACCTAGAAATTTCGTGTTTTGTTTGCCGCTTTGCACGAGTTGCATGTTCTAGCATTGCATGTTGCATTGCTAATCGACTTAGATCAAGACCGTAGTACTCACATTGCATTGTCGTAGTCCTAAAATTGTTTTATACCTTCGTATGGGTAAACTCATTTCGTCATTGAGAAGTGATTACTTCATGTGTCATCTTTCGGGACGAAACTTCTTTTAAGGACTGTAGAATGTGATACCCCAATATTTTCTATAACTATAATATGGATTTTATAATTCATTTATAGATAGTTTTGGAGATTTAAATCATATATTTATATAACGATTTGATTTATTCAAATAAAGCCATAATAATATTAATTATTATTATTATGGGAATTTCGTGATTTATAATTATCAAATTTGAGGGATTTAATTAAATTATTTTGTATATGAATAAAGTTTATTCATATTGTTTAATTAGCATTTAAATCAGAAAATTCTTCCTAAACCTGGTAGGTTTTGACTTTCATTGACAGGGGACCTATATAAGCAAAAAGATGGGCAATTTTATCACTTTAAAAAATTGAACCAAGCCTCACAAATTCTCTCTCTTCTCTCTCCTCTTTCACGGTTCTCTCTATCCTCTTTCTCTCTCTCTCTCTCTCTCTCTCTCTCTCTCTCTCTCTCTCTCTCTCTCTCTCTCTCACTCACAACCGTGCTCTCTCCCTCCTCTCACTGTCGCCGGCCTCCTCCCTCGCCGGTAACCTCCTCTTCTCCCCCTCTCTTTCTCTCTCTTTCTCCTTCTCTCTTTCGCACTCTGTTTCGCCTCCTCCCCTGTTTTCGCGTGTTGTGGCCTACCGCGCCACCATGCCGCGCCTGGGTGGTCGCCAGCGAGTGGCCGGAGTTGCTGAGCCAACCCCGCGCTCCCTCTCTTGCTCAGTCACTCTCTTTTGTCCCTAGCGAGCTCTCTCTCTCTCTCTCGCAATCTCTCGTTCTCTCTCTCTCTCTTCCATCGCCGGTGCTCCGGTAAGCCACTGCCGACCATGGTGGTCGGTGGGTGGTGGGCTTGGTGATGCGCTAGGCCATGGGTCCCCATGGATGGGTGACCGTGGCCTAGGTTCGGAAAAGCAATTAGGGTTTCGATTTGTATTTTCGTTTTAAATTAATTTCGAATTTTCAGTATTTTGTGATTATTGTTTTTATTTTTCTGTACTCATTTGGAACCCGAATTAAGATTTTTGAAAGTCTAAATTGATTGAAATAAATCAAGGAATTTAAATAAAATATTATATTAATATTTTGCTACTCTCTAGTTTTTCGTATTTACTGATTATGTCTCGTTAATTATTTTTAATTACGACCTAACGGACCAGCGTGATCGGGTCGTGATTCGAAAGCTTACCTACTTTCTAGTGAGAGTTTTTTAGGTAAGCGATTGTTCTTACCTCTTTCCAAAACCCATAAAAAGGTTTTCACATTTTGTGTGCTAATTGCCTCATTGTTATGAATTTAATATGCAAAGCATTATTAAATTATATCGTCGTTAATTATGAGAATTAGAAATATATTCTTCGCTGGTAATTATGAATTATATTTAGTATGTTGAGATCATGAAGTTTCGTTAATTAATTAGTTCATATGTTAATTATTGAATGAGTATGGTGAGTTAAATTGTTAATATTATTATGATATAGTATATGTGCTAATTGGATGGGATATTATTGAGTGCTAATGAGCACCTAATATACTTTGTTGGATTAATTGTTGAAAGTAACATTTTGGATATCATGTTTTACTGCCCAAGTGCTGCCGAAATTTCATTACACATATATAAAGCATGATTATTCTTAATATGCATTAATGTCATTATCATCGTTATTATTATTCATTGTCATGGACATGAAATGAAGTAGTAAGTCATGGTCTTCTTGTACCACTAAGTCAACCAATGCAATTATGTGATTTGAATTCTAAATAAGAATAAGACTCCTAATGAATCGCTTGGAGTAGTCGAGCAATCGAGACTATATCTAATTGATGTAGTCTAGGGATGCGTGATTCCCAAGTTACTTATTATGAATACCTCGTAGCGTGTTCGGGACGGATCATTCCCCATTGTTTAATTCTCTACGTATCGATTATTATGTTAGAGATAGTGTGAGTATACAGTGGAGTAAGTCCATGGCATGTCAATATCAATCGATGAACAATATGGGTAATCGTTGTTCTATTCGCTTTCTTATTACTGTAATCAAGATGGTTTTTCTGTTTGTGTTTGAATGATCACTTAAGCAAGAATTACATGTAATTGAATATCGAGTATGCGTGTGCTTGAATGTATGACTACTTGTGCATGCAAATGAATTTCATTGATTCTTTTAAAACACAGGTAAGGTTTGCGAAAGTGTTTTAACTGAGTATGGACCACGTTTATTTAGTTTATCTGATTTTTGTATTCTTTTGTTTCTTCTCTTTTCTTCTCTATCTTGTTTCCGTCACGGAAACCAAAGTGCAGGTGTTGCTGAGTGAGGACGTGTAGCCTTGGAGATTAATTGTAGGTTGGTTCTCTAGAGTTGTTATTCTTTTGGATTATGGGATTTTTTGTTTGTGCCCTAGATGGCAAAGTTGTAATAATACTTTGATCGAATTAAGTTCACTTGATAGACAACTCTGATATTTATGTTTAGTTTGTTTAGATGCTACCTTTGATACCTAGCTTTTATTTCTGCTTAGCATTTATTCCATAGTGATAGGTGTTGCAGTAATAACCCTCGAGTTTGGGATGGTTCAGTGGCGTTGAGTCATGTATAATGATGTCGATAGTTCCCAAGAAATTTGTTGCGAATTCGGGGGTGTTACAATAAGGGGATTTTTAGGACGGCTCCAATATATGAGTCGATTCATTACCAAATTGACTGTTACATGCGAGCCCATCTTCAAGAAGCTCAAAATGGACCCTAAATCTACGTGGGATAATCAATGCCAACAAGCCTTCGACAAAATTAAGGTGTATTTAGCTAATCGAAACGTGTTGGTTCTACCAATTCCGGAAAGGATTGGATTTTGCTCGAACTTAGGTTGCGAGAATAAATGCTCTGATGATTAGCCTAGTTCATTTGAATTAACCAGTGGAAGCCTTTTGTATAGGTGATCCAAGCCACTTGGACTCAATTCAATTGGAGTCCAAAACTGAGAGATAGGCCTCTTTGAACCTAAAGGCCCGAAAGGGAACCCAAATCCATGAGTCAACCCTTGGTCAAATAAGGGCACTCAGCCAATCCCAGATGGACCCCCTCGGAAAAGCCTCCCCCGCTTAGAAAAGCAGTCAGGCGCCTATACAGGCATGATTCTCCAGGTCCAAGCGGCCATGCTTAAGTTCAAGCGGTGGCAGCTAGGACAAGCGGCTGTGCCGCCAGGCCAAGCTGTTTGACTGCTTACCTTGCGGCTAAGCCGCTTGCCAATCGGCTTGACCGCTTGTCCTGCCAAACTGAACCCTAGTTGTTTGGCCGTTTGGACCTTTTCTCGCGGACGGCAAATTCGAGGCCCATTCGATTTCCGTGCCAAACCCTGGCAGGTCCCCCTCTTCTATATAAACAAACCTTAGGGTTCAGTTGAAGAGGTTGGGAATTTGGTTGGGAATTTGAACGGTTGGCAGATTCTCTCTCAGGTTGGACATTAGGTTGACTCTCTCTCTCTCTCTCTCACATTAAAACCAGAAATTCTGATTCTACTCCTTCTTTATGTTAGCCCTTGCACCACAAAATAAACCTTCACACTTCATCAAGAGCATGAATTCAAGCAACATAACCCAATAAGTTCATTATGAGCATCCAGGTAATCCAACCTGAGCGTTTTCAATAAATTTTATATTGCTTGTTCTTACTAACGAATTTGGTTTATGTGATATGTACATGCATGGCGTGTTTTCGTGCAAAAGGGCTTGTATTAAGCCTAATTAATGGATGAATGAATGTTTTAAATTTGTTATTTATTGCTTCTTATGTTTAAATTATGCTTTGTTTGTTGATTGGCTGGTGAATTATTTGTCTGTCTTCTAACTTGCAGGTCTTAGCATATTTATCGTTTTCTAGCAATAAGAGCATGTAATTTGATAAATTGTTAAAAGTGGTCACAATAATAATAATTGTTCGACCCATTAGTTAAAACTAGGAATTTAGACAAATTGAATCCTGTTTGGAACTGTAGCATCAATAATTATATTGAATCGATTAGTAAAGGCAGTTGTTGTCGACGGGCGAGTGGGTGCCCAACACCTTCCTAGCTCGTACTCACGCCCTCGAACTCATTAATGAAGTTAATTTCCCCCATAGGGATTAGGGTGCACAGGAATTGAGTTGACATCTTTCTAGACTATCGACTTGATTCTAAGGTTTCCAAATTACCTTAAATTTGGTGGCGACTCCCGACAATCTTAATCATGTCATTATTGCAAAAGGAAAATCTACATGTGCATTCACACTGAAAGATTCACGAAAACCCGAACAACCGCGCTCTCCTAGGCTACCCGAAACCCGAAGGCGTGGCAATGGAAAAAGGGGAGAAAAATCCGGTAGCCTACAGTGGCGACTTCATTGGGGACTTGATTAAGAGGGTGTAACTTGAAAATCGATTCAATGTCATTATTTTTGCTTGGTTCACTACCTTCAGTGTTGTTATTATTATTTTGTGACTTATCATTCATCTATTAAATTGCATTCATGTGCATGCGCTTGCGCGACCTCCGAGCTTGTTTTTACAAGTTCAAACTAGTTTCTAAGCCAATGGAGTGTGGTGAAGTCCCTTGGTGAGAATCCACTCGATTCTTCTTTTCCCAGAATCATTGATCCCCCGACCTCATATACCTTCCTATGCATTCGTCCATTCGACGAGTAGGATAACTAGAATGCCTCACATTGTCGCGCATCCCGCAGATTGTTCTACATTCTTGATCATGAGTACCTTTTGACCAAAACCCTTAAGCCTACCCCATTGCATGAACTAGAATCAATGCTTTAGGTTGAAACTCAGTCCCATGTCCATGCTAGATTTTCATGATCATGTCATTAGCGTTGTTGTGCTGTTTGCCCATATGTGAACGCAATCTTTGCGTAATCTTTTTGGTCGTCATAGAATATTAGGTTAGACCCCAATTAGGATCTTTTCTTTTTTGAGTCTAGATTTTTGTCTTAAGATTGAGTCTAGAATCTTTATTTTTAGGAAACAATATCCCCGAATGTTCTATATGATGCTCGTTACCTTTGGAAAGATTTTAATGTTTTATTCTTTCCCTTTATCTAGGTAGTGAGTTTTAGTCAAAGATCTCGACAATATCTCTCCCCTCTCCTTTTAGTCAAGAGTATAATATCTTTTGCTTTATCCCATATTAAGTCAAGATAATATCTCTCCCCTCTCCTTTTAGTCAAGAGTATAATATCTTTTGCTTTATCCCATATTGAGTCGAGATAATATCTCTCCCCTTTTCTTTTAGTCAAGAGTATAATATCTTTTGCTTTATCCCATATTGAGTCGAGATAATATCTCTCCACTCTCCTTTTAGTCAAGAGTGTAATATCTTTTATTTTCTTTTCCCGCGTCGAGATCTTTTGACCTAAACCCATTACTTAGTCCCCAAGGGTAAATATGTTGATAGAAAATTCTAGATAGAGATTCCCTACCTTTGTTAAAACTTTTATTTTATGGAACTTGTTAGTCTTTCCTTTTCTAAGTCTTATCCGCTATCCAGGATTGGGAATAAAACAGTCAGTTCGAAAAGTTGGGAGCGCGATCATAGTAATCAACGCCTGGTTAGGAAGCTCGTATTGGAGTCTCCACTTCCGAGCAAAGCTAGGTCTGACGCAGTATTTGTTACTCCCCCCCCATACCGACCACCCTGTTCTAAGTTGACCGAGATGGCCGAAGATGACATGCCACCTCTACCACCAATGACCACTGATGAGATGTTGGCTGAAATGATGTCAATATTGGAAACCATGGGAAACCGTGTGATATGGATAGAAAGCAAGGTTAAGGAAGCTGACCCCTTTAACCAAGATGATCCTCCACCTCGAGATGACAAAGTAGAAGAGCTAAGTGCTCAAATTAAGAACCTTGAGTTATCTCTAACTCAAAACAAGATCATAAGTGACTACATGATCAATGCTGAAGGATATTCCTTTTACATCAAGAGGAAACTCCCACAAAAGTTCTCTATGCCTGAAGTCCCCACCTTCAAAGGGACCGATGATCCAAAAGATCATATAAGGGCTTTCACCACCGCAATGGGCCTCAGAGGAGTAGATCCTGACCTCTACATTCATCTCTTCTCACAAACCTTGGACCCCACTATTAGGGCATGGTTCTTCAAGCTTGAGCCCAGTCAGATTCAAGATTGGAACGAGGCGTCCAGTTTGTCCCTCACTAGATACTCCGACAACCTTATCCAACACCCTTAACAAAGGAAGGATCACCTTCATCCCTCCTTTGCCTGTAAGAAGGAGGCTAAACTTTGATTGGGTAAAGGACACACCCAATAATGCGTTGGGTCTACTTTTTGGACAAGAGCATCGCCATCCAAAAGTTGAGGAGCTCCACAATGTCAATAATGCCATTCAAGATGCAAACTTTGACCCAACTAAGTTGATCACTCCAAACGAGGGTCAACTCACAAAGCAGAAACGCACCATAAGCTGGACGGGAGCCAACAGAAAGAAGATCAAGATCACAATCTCCAAAGAGTCCAAGCCTGACACCAACACTGACTCCTATCGGAATGAGTCTGATTCTGAAGACGAGTCTAACATAGTAGAGTCGGGTGGTCCACCCAAATCTATGTTTAATTCTGTTTGCAAGTCTAATGATTTTAAAGCCAATAGTAATGGCTCAGTTGATGTTCTAGTTTCCTCGATCAATGAAATGATTGCTGATTCTGCTTACTTCTTGGATTACTTAGTAGCTAATAATTCAAAGATAAACAAGAATTGCTCAAAGAAGTAACTAAAGCACTATTAGAGCATGAACAAAAGACTTCAATTGTGGAAGAAACATAATTAATTAATCTTGCAAGCGATCAAGAGTCGCGCCAAGTGCGCATTGGCTTATCGTTAACTCCCAAAGAGAGAGAAAGTTTATAAATCTCTTAAAAGAGTACATAGACGTTTTCGCTTGGTCGTACAAAGATATGCCGGGAATAAGTCGTGAGATAGCACAACATACAATACCGCTCAATCCGGATTCAAAGCCAGTAAAGCAAAAACATCGGAGGATGAAACCTGAGTGGACACTAAAAATCAAAGAAGAGGTACAAAAACAAATCGCAGCAGGTTTTATTAAGGTCGCTCAATATCGAGAATGGGTCGCTAATATAGTGCCCGTTCTAAAACGGACGGCAAAGTAAGGATGTGTGTCGATTTCAGAGATCTGAACAAGGCAAGTCCAAAGGACGACTTTCCCCTGCAACATATAGACGTACTGGTGGACAATACCGCACCGCAGGACATGCCCTCATATCATTCATGGATGGCTATCCAGGGTATAACCAAATACAAATGGCCGAAGAAGATATGAAGAAAACCACCTTCATAACCCAATGGGGAACGTATTGTTATACCGTCATGCCTTTCGGGTTGAAGAATGCGGGAGCAACATACCAAAGAACCGCAACTTCCCTTTTACATGACATGATGCACAAGGAAGCCGAGGTGTATGTAGACGATATGATCATCAAATCCAAGGAGAGAGAAGGGCATATACCCTCTCTAAAGAAATTCTTCGACAGGCTTCGGAATTACAACATGAGATTAAATCCTCAAAAGTGCACATTTGGAGTAACTTCTGGCAAGCTCTTAGGATTCGTCATAAGCACAAGAGGCATTGAAATTGATCCTACCAAAATCAAAGCTATAAGAGATATGCCCTCTCCTAAAAATTGAAAGGAGATAAGAGGATTCATAGGACGGCTCCAATATATAAGTCGATTCATATCCAAATTGACTATTACATGCGAGCCCATCTTCAAAAAGCTCAAAAAGGACACCAAATGTACCTGGGATGATCAATGCCAGCAAGCCTTCGACAAGATCAAGGAGTATTTAGCTAATCCACTCGTATTGGTCCCACCATTTCCGGGAAAGCCACTTATGCTATACCAAACAGACACAGAAACCGCCATGGGTGCTATGTTGGCCCAAAAGGTGTAGAATGATGAAAAGGCAATATACTACCTTAGCAAGAAGTTCCTAGAATACGAAACACGCTACTCCACACTAGAGAAAACGTGTCTCGCATTGGTCACTGCAACGAAGAACCTTCGACACTACATGCTAAAACATTCTATCCACATAAAGTCAAGGATGAATCCTCTAAAGTACTTGTTCGCAAAACCTATTCTTAGTGGAAGGACATGCCATTTCTGAACATCTCGCTGAAAACCCAGTTAATAGCGAAGATGCTACACATGACTTTCCAGATGAAGGAATAATGAATGTCGAAGAAACCACTTGGCAGTTATACTTTGACGGAGCATCAAACCAAAAAGGTTATGGCGTAGGAGTATTATTAGTCAGCCCAGAAGGTGCACATACTCCCATAGCCGTCAAATTAGACCACGAGGTGACTAACAACGACGCCGAATATGAAGCGTGCATCATTGGTTTAGAAGCGGCAAAAGAACTACAAATTAAGGATCTAAAGGTATATGGAGATTCAAATCTCATCATAAATCAAGTCTCCAAAAAGTGGAGAGTGAAAAGCGAATCCCTGGCACCTTACCAGGAATATCTTGAAAAGATAGCCAAATATTTCAATCACGTCCATTTGACATACCTTCCTAGAGATGACAACCAGTTCGCGGATGCCTTAGCGAAAATGGCTTCCATGATAAATATTCCGGATGATGTAATCTCCATGCCCATTCACATTCAAAGGAGCACTGAGCCCGCGTTTTGTAATGCACTCGAAGTATGCGTCAATAATGAGGAAGAAGAAGAATGGTTTACCGACATCCTCAATCTACTAGCCAAAGGTGATTACCCTCCACAATCGACACCTAGGGCATAAAGAGCTTTAAGAAGACTAGCCGCACAATACATACATGTGCAAGGCAAATATTATAAAAAAAAGACACCACAAGAGCTAAGTCTTCTATGTCTAAAGGAACGTGAAGCCAGCAAAGTCATGAGCGACATACATAATGGAGTATGTGGTCCTCACATGAATAGACTGACCTTGGTCAAGAAAATCCTAAGGCAAGGATACTATTGGATCACAATGGAGAAAGACTGCATTGAATACTTGAGAAAGTGAACACGCTGCCAATTCCACGCCAATTTACAACATAGACCTCCTACTCCTCTACATACATTCACCTCACCATGGTCGTTCTCTGCGTGGGGCATTGACATCATTGGAAAAATCTCCCCTACAGGAAAAGGAGGCCATGAATACATACTAGTCGCGATAGATTATTTCACCAAATGGGTTGAAGCTCGTTCGTATGCAAGAATAGCGTCAAAGCACGAGGTAAAGTTCATACATGATAACATCATTACCAGATATGGAGTACCCCACAAAATCATAAGTGATCACGGGACCCAATTCATAAAGGATGTTGGCGAACATTTTACTATGTTTAAAATTCAACATCGACAGTCTTCACCTTATAGGCCACAAACGAATGGAGCCGTAGAATCCGCAAACAAGAACGTGAAGCAAATGATAGCCAAGATGACGGAAAACTACGAAGATTGTCCTGACAAGCTACAATTCGCCTTATGGGGGTATAGAACCACTATTCGATCCTCAACAAGAGCAACGCCTTATTCTCTAGTATACGGAATGGAGGCGGTACTCCCAGTCGAGTTAGAAATCCTTTCCTTAAGGATAGCTCTAGAAAGTGAATTACCCGAAGTAGATTGGGTCCAAGCCCGGTATGACAAATTGGTCTTGCTAGATGAAAGACGACTAAATGCCCTACATTACGATCATGTCTACCAAGCAAGGTTGGCAAGACACTTTGATCAACGATTCAAGGCTAGAGGACTAAAAGAAGGAGACTTAGTCCTAAAAGAGGTAAGACCAATTGTAGTCGACCCTCGGGGAATGTTCAAGCCTAATTGGGCCAGCTCATACATTATCAAGACGATGTTATCCGGTGGAGCGGTAAAGTTAATGGATTTAGACGGCAACGAGTTCACTCAACTCACAAGTATGGACCAACTTAAGTGACTCTATGCATAAAATATTCAATTTTTGAGAGAGCGCACTAAGGCACCAAGTCCAAGTCAAAATCGGTCAAACCCGTCCACGCGGGGCCCATGACCGAAAAAAAACGAGATTTGGTTTTACGAACTACATTGCCCTGATTCCGCATGGATATGTGGGTAACCCATGTAACTTGGGCCCGGCCACTTTAGTAAAATAAATTCCAAGGGAGTTTTAATCCATTCGATTAATGCAAAAATAAGCAAGTCTTTCATTAATATGGCTAAAGTCCATTACATGCTCTAATAAACGAAAAGAGTGCAAAAATAATAAATAAATAATATAAGGGCAATTCTAAACTACATCTACTTGGGCATGCAAACCCGTTATTTGAATTATACTACTAAGCAAAAAAGAACAAGACTTGGTAGATGACTAGAGGTGGACTACTCCTCCTTGTCTTTAACTTCGGGCTCTTCGACGGGCTCGCTAGGCTCATCAAGTTCCATTCGTTCTTTTGCAGCCAATCTTTCCCTACCATAGCTAGAAGAGGCCTCGTGATCATTGGGCCTAATTGGAGCTACTTGCTTAGCCGAGTGGGTCGGATTCTTCCTCTTTTTAGATTGGGCCTTTGCCTTGCCTTTTCCCTTACCCTTAGTTTGGGGCTTAGCGGGCTTATCAATGGAAGTTATCCTTACAACGCTTGGCTCATCATATTTGCGGGCTTTAAACAACTCCCTTTTCTCTTCAAGGAGTCTTGGGTTGACTTGGTAGTCACCGCTCCAAATCCATTACTCATAAAAGCTAGAAAACCCGTTTGAATGCGGGTGTACCGGCTTAGTCCACACTTGGCGACGGTTCCAGTGCCGTTCCCAATTAGACACCAAGGAGGATGTTAAGGGCCTTTGGCAAGGAGGTTCACAACTTACATTCGGGATCTTTTGCCTTAAGCCATATTGGCGAAGGAGGCGGTTCAGTAAGAAGAACGTCAAAGTATACAAACCAATAATCCTCGTAAAGGGCACGTTCTCACTACACCCTACAATGTTGGTGGTACGCCACCATAGGACGAAACAAGCCGGTTGGATGTCGGTGTAGAAATATGCTATCCACTCCTCCCGAGAGCATTCAGAGAACTTTTGACGCCTCGCCGGAAAGTTCTTAGGGAGGAACTTCCTAGTGTCAATGGGAGCCTCAAGCAAGTGAAGTCTCTCTTAAAGCCATATCTACGCAAAAACAACAAAAGAAAATTCAAGTCAATACAAGATTAGAATTTCACCAAATAAAGTTAAATCCACAAAGATTAAGGCTTTATCACAAAAAGGCTTTATCACAAAAAGGCTTTATCACAAAGGGCTCCCGGTAAAGGACTCTTGAGGATTACTCTTGAGCCTATCTAAAGCAAGGATTGTCTCTCCCACGACCAAGTACATAGGAGAGCTATACCATTGAATTTTGCTCGGTCACCCTAAGAAGGCAAGCTTTGCCCCTATTGATGGTCATCTTCTTTTCGGAGGGAATAAGAGCATCTTCGTTACCACCAACAAACAAATAATGATGGAGGAGGCAAAATACAAAGGCACGCTTCTTGTACCTCATATCCATCGCATCCCGGGCCCTAGAGGTGAAGAAAGTCACTGGTTTTGCAAGATCAACATCCTCACCATGAAGCACTTGACCTGCTTGATGGTGAGACAACCCGAGGTACCTTTGAAAATCACCCACAAAAGCGTTCCCCAAGTAAGGAACGGCGGGAGGGCTTTCGGTTGGAAAGCCAATGATATCGCAAAACTCCTCCACCAACGGGCTCATCTCATGAGCACCAAAACAGAAAACATGGAACTTCGGGTCCCAAAACTCAATGGAAGCATGAAGAAAGTCCCACAAAATCTTAACTTGTTTGAGGTGAAAGAAGGCATTAATATGGATGGGGGTAACCTCTAATCTCTCCTCTACCGTCATGGAGGCCAACCAAGCATCAAAGGCATCATCAAAGTTTACCATTGTTAAGATTAAGGATTTTCTCTCAAAGAATTTTCTCTCTCTAAGGAATCAAAGTAAGTGGTAAGAAGAGAAGAGAAGGGAACCCGACTATATAGAGGTCACAGTTGGATTCTCGTCGAAAAATTAAGGAAATTGAGACAACTGACGAAAAAGGGGCCAGGCGGCCTCTCAGCTAGTCCGGACGGCTTAGCCGTTAGGAAAAGCGCCTGAGCCGCTCCAGCCAGCAGCATGAGCGCTGGGACAAGCGGCCAAACCGCTTGACCAAGCGGTAACCGCTGAAACTCTAGCGCAGCCGCTAGGAGCTCTAGCGGTCACCCTGTATAGGCGCCTGGTGTCCTATTTCGCGAGAGGCCTCGATCCAACCGACCCCACCGCTTGACTGAGCTCTACCTTCCTAATCCCCAAGCCTTCCCTTAGATTTTTCTTACCTTAATTTTGGCTGTTGCCACTTTTCTATTTATTCCCTTTTTATTTTCTTTCCTTCTTTTTATTTTGATTATCAAGTTCCACTTTTATTCCTTTTATTTTCTGATTCTTTATACATTTTTCCCTTTTAATTATCTTTTCCTATTTTCTTCTTCTTTACTTTATTTTTATTTTTAGGGGAAGGGGTACCCCAAATATACTAAATTCTCGGGAATCTAAAATTCTCAAATGTCGTGATTTGTGATTTTCCATTCGGAAATTATTTTATTAAATTCACATATGGACATTTGCGTGATATTTTTGTGCGTGAATAAAATGGAATATTTATAGAAGGTTTAATATAAGCACGAAAGTTCGAAATGCACTACAACAAATATCATTGGCCATCTTCTCCAACACTCGGACCCGCCTGAGACGACTCTCTGGGTCCACTCGATGATGGAACACCTGAAGGACCGGGTTGAGACATCGCCCAAGCTCTAGGGTCAAAAGCAAATAATGAACCCGTCAAGTAAGCGGGATCCAATTACAGGCGCGGTGGCTCCGACATGCCGGGATAGCCGCCATACCCCATACTCTCCTGACTCCAAGAACCCCTTGGAGGGACTAGAGGATACATGGGCATATGATAGCCCGGATACCCCATATAGGGAGGCGGTGCAGGCCACTGGGAAGATAAGGCACTTGGGGCGGGTTCCTCGTATCCACTCTAGCTCGAGGCGTCCCCTGAAGCACCTCTGTACTCCCCGGCCTATGAGGAGGACGCTGCGGTGTAGACACCGACTCCGAAGCATGAATAACTGGAGGCCTAGGAGGCCTCACCACAGGAATGGGCTGCAAAATGAGCTCAAGGTCAGCAAATTACAAAAATTCAAATCAAGCACTATTACTTGAAATGAACATACCTCTCGAACGACGGACCGACGACTCGTGCATACACTCCGAGACATGAATTTGGAAATCAAGTTCTTAAAGGCATGCACGCCTCTATAGATCTTCCTGTCTCGGCAGCATCCAACTGTGCACATAAAGAAAAGAGTCAGTTTAAGTACAAAGGAAACATTGCAAATTACAATGGATTCTCACTTACCCCCCTACAACCAGCTAGTAGAGGCAATCCCTCAACCTCCTCATCAAGACCACGAAACTCAGGAAACAGTATAACCTGAGGAGACCCCTCCGCTCCTGTATAACTCACAGACATGGTAGGAGGAGTAGGACGCGGAGAAGAGACAGACGAGGAACTCGCAGCACTCTGCAAAGACTTAAAGATATTCGACACATTTCTAAATTTCCAAACGAAGTTAAGAAACGAAGTACATTACTTACCGGGTTGGTAGAGAAGTTGGGGCATAACCGAGCCTCAACAAAATCAGTATATGCCAACATGAGATCCACCTCGGGATCAGCCGGAAGCAAATACTCAAGGGCATTCGCACCAACGGTGGCCGCCCTCACCTGCTCCACGGTAAAGATGATCACTTACATCCTGAGCGGTCAAGGGATATATCGTCTCCCTAAGGGCGGTGCAGCTTGGTAAATGGGCAAGACACCCGTCCCCTCTAGGTCTTCATCGGTGGAAAAGGACAAGTCCCCTGTCATGAGAAGAGGGGCAAGGTCGGAGAAATGCTCATAAAACCAAATCTAAGATATGCAAAGCACATGGATTAGGCACAAGTTATGAGTAAAAAGCCAAAGACACAAAGTAAACGAAGAGCCAAAGGAAATTACCTCCATAACCTTCCAATAACCTACCAAGGAGACGCGAAACGCGCCCTCTTCTCCACTGAGGCGGCTGGACTGCCTCAAGCACCAAAGAAGACAAGAGTATGCGGGAAGAGCCCAATGTACTCCGCAACTCTGTCCAAATCCCGCAAGCACGGGAAATAGTGAACATGGTACCTACTAGCTTTATCCAAAAAGACGGAACAAGCTAGAACATAGGCCAAGAAAAGGCGAGCGTGCTGCTCCGCGGTGACCTTTTTCAACTTCCTCGGGTTGTTCAAGAACTGGACCATAACGTCAGTCCAGCCATACTCCCTACCATCCCAGTTGGCCCCAAAAAGACCAAACATCTCTACCATGTCGTCCCTACTCACATCTCCATAAGTGAGAGGAATACCGGTGCAAGGGAGCCCGGAAATAAGACCGAATTCGAAAGGGGTAATCATGATCTCACCCATAGGAAAATGAAAAGCACTGGTAGTATCCCAGTACCGCTCTGCCAGACCTCTAACGAGAAAGCGGTCGGAGCGCTCAGCAGAAGCGATGGACGCTAAAAAGTGACCGAAGGCACAACGCTCCACAATAGCGTTGACCGAAGGAGTCACGTACCTACGGACTTTCTCGATAATCGAAAGGCTACCTTAACCCCGCATGGTAGTTTCGACATCCTACACAATACAATAATTGCAAGACAATTAGATAGGTGATCCTAGTAACAACTACAAGTCTCCGGTTTAGCCCTAGATTTTTACAACTCGTAAAATTTAGCATTTTAGCTAAACCCATATGACAAGAGCGAATTTTAAAGAGAACGAATTTCACCAAGTTTATTCTCCACAAATATACTCAAAAAACCATCTACCACCACAACAAAAATAAACTTCACCAAAGTTTATTTTCACAAAAAGTATACATGATAACTGCAACGAGAATAAATTTCATACAAGTTTATTTTCCACCATTAAAGATGAATTTCACGCAAATTCATTCTTCACATGCAAATATATATGATACAAGAAACCTAAGGGAATTCACAAATTAGCAAGAAAAATAATTTCACGCAAATTGATTTTTCCACATTTAGCTACACTACAGTTCTCAACCTAAAAATTCTATGTTTGCCTACACATGATTTTCTAAGTGTAAAAGAGCAAAGGAAAAAACAAAAGACATACCCGAAATTTGGTACCAACGGTAACCAAATGCTCCTTCTTCTTGAAAACAAGATCGCTGGACTCCCAACGATCAGTAGGATGAAAATCACTACGAGTGAACTTGTCCTGGACTAACCAGTGCTCACCCACCCGGTGATGGGGTATACCGGAAACGAAAACCCGAGTGAAAACATTCGGGGCCTCATGAACAACAATCTCTTGCTCCTTCCTTTTCCTACCTCCTTTAAGTGTAGGAGCCATGGATGAAGAGCAAAAATGGAGTTTTTGGAAATTTGAGTGAAACTCACAAAACTCACAAATTCACACAATTTTGAGTTTTGACACTCAAAAACACAAGAACACCTAACAAAATCATGTTCTACTAAGAATTTGAGCAAGAAAACCTCAAGATTTGGAGCTAGGGGCTTTAATGGAGGTTGAGAGCTTTGAAGAGAAAAATGGAGGAGAGAGAAAGGAGAAGCCAAAATGGGGAAGATGACCCATTTCGGCCTCCCTTTCCCTTTTATGCACAACTGCGAAAAACCTAATAGCCGGTCAAACCACTTAGGTGGACGGCCAGACCGCCCAGCTGGCGGTTAAACCGCAAGACAGGCGGCTTGGACGTTAGTCCCAACGGCTTGACCGTTTGGGTGAGCGGTTCAACCACTCCACCAAGCAGCGTTGCAGCTCCAACAAGCGGTTTAGCCGCTCCACCTAGCGGTTCGACCGCTTGACGTGGCGGTTTGACCGCCTGACCCACTCTCTCTCTTATGACGTTTTAAGGGCTATTGGCTCAAAATCAGTGGGCCCCACGCGAGGTCCATTGCAGTTATTTGCGCGCCTAAGTCCGTTTATGAAAACAGGACTACTTTGAACCCACAGGTTTGTACATTTATACTCGGCAAAATGGCATGGGCTTGCACCCGACCTAAGGTCTGAGCAACATTCTATTACCCTTTACAATAACATTTACTACCCATCTGATTTCTAACGAATTATTTTTATTGTGTAACCTACAGCACAGGGTTCCGCTGCGACTGAAAATCGAAGGACGTTTATTGTTTGACCTACAACACAGGGTCACCCTTCGACTAAAAGTTGAAGGATTTTTATCATTGCTCTTATTTCTAACTAAATATTTTTATTGTGTAACCTATAGTACAGGGTTCCCCTTCCACTGATAATCGAAAGACGTTTATTGTGTGACCTACAACATAGGGTCTCTCCCTTCGACTAAAAATCGAAGGATTTCTTATCATTTATTACCTATCTTAATTCTAATGAAATATTTTTATTGTGTGACCTACAGCATAGGGTCTATCAGTTCGACTGATAATCGAAGGGATTTTATTGTGTGACCTACAGCATAATATCAAACTCTCGGTCGAATAAACCGGGGAAATTATTACTTTATCCTAAAAATGATTGTTTATCTCTAACTGATTGTCACCTCATGCAATTTGCCTGTTTTATTGCATGTATTGGCACTGAAATACTTCGACCTTCGCTCTATTCGAGCTCGGCCAAAGTATGGGCTTCTGTAGACACCAAAATTGTGTCTATGATAAGTCCCCGTAAAAACCAGATGATGAAAGGATTGGATTTTGCTCGAACTTGGGTTGAAATGCTCTGATGATTAGCCCAGTTCATTTGAATTAACCAGTGGAAGCCTTTTGTATAGGTGATCGAAACCAGTTGGACTCAATTAAATTGGAGTCCAAAACTGAGAGATAGGCCTCTTTGAACCTAAGGGCCCGAAAGGGAACCCAAACCCATGAGTCAATCCTTGGTCAAACAACGGAACTCAGTCAATCTCGCGTGGACTCCCTCGGAAAAGCCTCCCCCGCTTAGAAAAGCAGTCAGGCGCCTAGACAGGCATGCCGCTCCAGGTCCAAGCGGCCACGCTTGAGTTCAAGCGGTGGACGCTAGGACAAGCGGCTATGCCGCTAGGTCAAGTGATTTGACCGCTTGCCTTGCGCCTAAGCCGCTTGCCAAGCGACTTGACTGCTTGTCCTACCAGCTCAGCCGTTCGGCCTAGCGGTATGGCCGCCTGGACCTTTTCTCCCGGGCGGCAAATTCGAGGCTCATTCGATTACCGTGCCAAACTCTCTCTCAGGGTTCAGTTGAAGAGGTTGGTCTTTTGGTTGGGAATTTGAAAGGTTGGCAGATTCTCTCTCAGGTTGGACATTAGGTTGACTCTCTCTCTCTCTCTCTCACATTAAAATCAACAATTATTATTCTACTGTACTCCTTCTTTAGGTTAGCCCTAGCACCACAAAATAAACCTTCACACTTCATCAAGAGCATGAATTCAAGCAACATAATCCAATAAGTTCATTGTGAGCATCCAGGTAATCCAACCTGAGGGTTTTCAATAAATTTTATATTGCTTGTTTACTAACGAATTTGGTTTATGTGATATGTACATGCGTGGCGCGTTTTCGAGCAAAAGAGCTTGTATTAAGCCTAATTAATGGATCAAGACAATATTATCCGGTGGAGCGGTAAAGTTAATGGATTTAGACGGCAACAAGTTCACTCAACTCACAAATTCTATGCATAAATACTTAAATCTTTGAGGGAGCCCATTAGGGCACCAAGTCCAAGTCAAACTCGGTCAAACCTGTCCACGCAGGTCCCACGACCAATGAAAAAGAAAAAATTTAAAAAATAAACGAGATTTTGTTTTACGAACAACATTGGCCTGATTCCGCATGGATATGTAGGTAATCCATACAACTTGGACCCGGCCACTTTAATAAAATAAATCTCAAAGGGAGTTTTAATCCATTCGATTAATGCAAAAATAAGCAAGTCTTTATTTAATATGGCTAAAGTACACTACATGCTCTAATAAAAAAAAGAAGAAAATGCGAAAATAATAAAAGGGCAATTCTAAATTACATCTACTTGGGCATGCAAACCCGTTATTTGAATTATACTTCTAAGCAAAAAAAAGCAAGACTTGCTAGACAACTAGAGGTGGACTACTCCTCTTTGTCTTTATTAACTTCGGGCTCTTGGGCGGGCTCGCTAGGCTCATCAAGTTCCATTCGTTCTTTTGGAGCCCATCTTTCCCTACCATTGCTCGAAGAGGCCTCGTGACCATTGGGCCTAGCTTGAGGGATTTTTTTGGCATAGTGGGCAGGATTCTTCCTCTTTTTGGATAGGGTCTTAGCCTTGCCTTTTTCCTTACCCTTAGTTTGGAGCTTGGAAGGCTTAGCGGGCCTATCGATGGGAGTTATCTTTATACCGCTAGGCTCATCATATTTGCGGGCTTTGAACAATTCCTTCTCCTCCTCTAGGAACCTTTGGTTGACTTGATGGTCACCACTCATAATCCACTCCTCATACAAACTAGATAACCCGTTTGAGTGCGGGTATAACGGTTTAGTCCACACTTCGCAATGGTTCCAATGTCGTTCCCAATTAGACACCAAGGAGGACGTTAAAGGCCTTTGACAAGGAGGTTCGCAACTTACATTCGGAATTCTCTGCCGTAAACCGTATTGTCGCAAAAGGCGATTTGGCAAAAAGAAAGTCAAGGTATACAAACAAATAATTCTCGTAAAGGGCACGTTCTCACTACACCGTACAATTTTGGTGGTACGCCACCATGGGACGAACCAAGCCTGTTGGATGTCGGTGTAGAAGTATGCTATCCACTCCTCCCGAGAGGATTTGGAGAACTTTCGGCGTCTCGTCGAAAAGTGCTTAGGGAGGAACTTCCTATTGTCAATGGGAGCCTCAAGCAAGTGAAGTCTCTCTTTAAGCCATATCTACACAAAAACAACAAAAGGAAAATTCAAGTCAATACAAGATGAGAATTTTACCACATAAGGTTAAATCCATAAAGATTAAGGCTTTATCACCAAAAAAAAAAATTAAAAAAAATAAAAAATAATTACTTGTAGGAGTAAGGGGCTCCCGGTGAAGGACTCTTGAGGATTGCTCTTGAGCCTTTCTAAAATAAGGATTGTCTCTCCCACAACCAAGTGCATAGGAGAGCTATCCCTTTGAATTTGTTCGGTCACCCTAAGAAGGCAAGCTTTGCCCTTATTGATGGCAGATTTTTTTTCGGATGGAATAAGAGCATCTTTGTTGCTACCAACAAACAAATAACGATGGAGGAGGCGAAATACAAAGGCACGTTTCTTGTACCTTATATCCATTGCATCCCGGCCCCTAGAAGTGAAGAAAGTCACAAGCCTAGGAAGATCAACATCCTCACCATAAACCACTTGGGCCACTTGACGAGAAGACAACCCGAGATATCTTTGAAAATCACCCGCAAAAGCATTCCCCAAATAAGGAACTGCGGGAGGGCTCTCGGTTGGAAAGCCAATGATATCGCAGAGCTCCTCCACTAACGGGCACATCTCATGAGCACCAAAGCGAAAAACATGAAATTTTGGGTCCCAAAATTCAATAGAAGCATGAAGAAAGTCCCACAAGATCTTAACTTGTTTGAGGTGAAAGAAGGCATTAAGGTGGAAGGGATTAAGTTCTAACCTCTCCTCTACGGTGATGAAGGCCAACCAAGCATCAAAGACGTCATCAAAGTTCACCATTGTTTTTTTTTTTTTTTGGGCAATAAAAACAAATTTTTATTAACCAAGATAAACTGTTTCAGCACAACTGGCGGTTTTTTACTCAACCAACCAGACCCACATACAAACATTTATTTGCTTAATGCTTCAACTATTAGTTGTAGGTGCCTTGGCACCTTCTAGAAAGGGTACAAGGCTCTACATCATCATACTAGGAGCATAGAGCATTTTACAATTTACGATAGCTATTGAGATTTAATAACACTGACTGCCATTTATAGAATGTAGCTCCTCTAATTTGCAGTTCACGAACAATCTTTGTGACACTTTCCTGTTGAGTGTCGTGTTGATTCTGGAATCGCACTTTTTTGTTTCTTGCCATCCATATGTGATATAAAGCTACAGAGAACAAGAAAGTAAGGACACAAATATAAGGCTTATGGTTCTTGGCTCTGTGTTGCATCCACTTTACTTCCTCTTGCCAGCCAGCAAGGCTTCTAACAATGCCATACCATGACAGCAAACTCGACCAAGTTTTCTTAGAGAAAGAGCAATTAAAGAACAGATGTTCCATGTCCTCTTCTGCTTCAAAAGTGCACAATGAGAAGACCAAGGGAACCTGCAGACCCCATACAGCACATCTTTTTTGCAGTGTTCAACCTTTTATGTAATGCCAACCATAGAATGAACCTATGCCTAGGAATAAGGCCTGGCATAAGGATAATTCTTTTCCAAGGGACAGGAGTTATTGTAGGGGAGAGGGATTAATAAGCTTTTTATATACTAAACTTACCATTGTGACTAAACAGCTTCAGGTTTGCTGATGCTTCATTTGCAAACCCCAAGTAGTCCCTGCTTTCAATGATTTTCCTCACTATCCAGCTAGCTTGTGCTGGGATTGTGGCTGTGAGAACAAAGGATTTGTTTTCAAGTAATAGGAGTGTATCCATTGGATCCATAAACAACCTTTTTTCTGAGCAAGAGCCCAAAGCATTTTGCAAATTGCAGCTTTGCTCCATTTATCAATGTCAGTGATGTTCAAGCCTCTAGATTGCAGAGGTGTACATAATCTGTCCCAAGCAACAAGAGCCTTTTTGGAGGTAGAGGCCTGACCTGTCCATAAGAATGCTCAGCAGGCTGCAACAACAAGTTTTGTGATCTTTTTTGGCAACAAGAATATCTGAGACCAATACGTTTGGATCCCAAAGAGTACACTTTTTATTAATTGCAATCTCCCTCCATAGGTCAAGAACTTAGAGGTCCAACAGTTGATTCGAGCTACAATTTGGTCAACCAAAGGTTTGCATTGCATTACTGTCAGTTTCTTGGATGACAATGGGACACCAAGACACTTGAAAGGGAGTTGTTGTTGCTGATTCAGTTGTAGCATAGGACCATATCAGTGATTCCTTGGATAAGTTGTTGTTGCTGATTCAGTTGTAGCATAGGACCATCTCGAGCAATATTGACATCCCGTGCAGGCATCTGAGTTGCTGAGGTACCCATAAGGTTAACTAAGAACTGAGTGAATTCATGTTGGATCTCAGTGGGGGATGTAATTTTCCTGCCATCGTCAGAGTAGATAGCAACAACATGATTTGAGGCTCTTCTTGATTTAAGTTGTGCATGAAAATATTTGGAATTCTGATCCCCCTCCCTAATCCAAGTAGCTCTTGATTTTTGGCTAAGGATTTTTTCCTGTAAACAAGACCATTTCTCCAGCTCAGAATTTAGTCTCTTTTCATCTTCAATCAACTTAGAGTTAAGGAGATCATTTTTCAGCTTGTTCTGGGTATCAACCAAGGAAACCTGTGCAACTTCTAGTTTCTTGTCAATACCATTCATCTCCCTCTGTAAGCCAGCAGCTAGATAGGCTATCTTCTTCAATTTTTGCAAGACTTGATACAATAAAACTTTCAATATTTTCCTGCCAAACACTGTGAACAATGCCTGTCAAGGCAGGATTTTTGAGAAGAACATTAAGAAGCCTATAAGACTTAGGAGCTTTTGTTTGCTAAATCTCAGTAGAGATGTATATAGCAGTATGATCAGAATCCAGAGGGTTCATATAATCAGCAACATAATACCCATAGTCATGCATCCAAGGACCATCCAAGAGCCCAATCAATATGTGTGTAGACTCTGTCAGTCACACTGTGCTTGTTACACCAAGAGAAAGATCATCTTGTACTTTTTATCTGATGCAGGCCAAGAGTAAAATTAAAAGCTTGAAAGTCTCTAGTTTCACGTGCGTGAACTGGAGCTCCATTCAGTCTGTCCTCTACTAATAAAAGAGCATTGAAATCCCCTACCAAGAGCCACGGTTGGGAATTATCACAGATATTTTGCAGGGTATACGAAAGGTCTTGCCTCTCAGCTATTGAATTTAGGCCATAAACAAAGGAGATATGTTCTTTAAAATCAGATTGCACATCAGAAATTGCACAGTGAATAAACTTCCTATGTGTGTATAACACCCAAAGATTGACATAATGGGACTGCCAAAGGATCCATAGACGACCATGAGAGGCCTCAGCATAATTAAAACAAGAGTCCCAACCATTAGCAATAAATTGAGCTATTTTTTTGCTTTTTCTTTCTTTTACTCGAGTTTCTAAACAAGCAAACAAATTTACGTTATTCTTCTGCAAGAAAGTTCACCATTGTTGAGATTAAAGATTTTCTCTCAAGGAATTTTCTCTCTCTAGGGGCTCAAAGTAAGTGGTAAAAAGAGAAGAAGAGGAAACCCGACTATATAGAGGTCACGGTTGGATTCTTGTCGAAAAATTAAGGAAACACAGACAACCGACGAATAAAGGTCAGGCGGCCTCTCAACTAGTCTGGTCGGCTGAGCCGTTTGGACGAATGGCTGAGCCGCTCAAGCTAGCGGCTTGACCGCTAGGACAAGCGGTAACCTTTCGGAGCTCTAGCACAGACTCTAGGAGCTCTAGCGGTCAACTTGTATAGGCGCCTGACAAGCAACTTCGCGAGACAACCATGGTCCACTCGACCTCTCCATTGACCGAGCTATACCTTCCTATTTCCCACTTGGATAGATTTTGGAAGCCTTCCCTAAAACTTTTTTACCTTAATTTTGCCTCTTGCCACTTTTCTCTTTATTCCCTTTTTATTTTATTTCCTTCTTTTTATTTGGATTATCAAGTTCCACCTTTTTTCTTTTTATTTTCTGATTCCTTATTTTCGTTTATTATTTTTTTCCCTTTTAATTATCTTTTCCTATTTTCTATTTTTTTTACTTTGATTTTTAGGGGAAGGGGTACCCCAAATGTGCTAAATTTCCGGGAATCCTAAATTCTCAGATTTGGTGTTTTGTGATTTCCCATCCGGAAATTAGATGATTAAATTCACATATGGGCAGTTGCGTGATATTTTTGTTCGTGAATAAAATGCAATCTTTACAGTAGGTTTAATACAACCCCGAAAGTTCAAAATGCAGTACAACAAATATAACTGGCCATCTTCGCCAGTACTCGGACCCGCTTGAGTCGACTCTCCGGGTCCACTTGATGATGGAGCACCTGAAGGACCAGGTTGAGACATCGCCCAAGCTCTAGGTTCAAAGGCAAATAATGAACCCGTCAAGTAAGCAGGATCCAGTAAATGGCGCGGTGGCTCCGGCATGCTTGGATAGCCGACATATCCCGTTCTCTCCTGACTCCAAGAACCCCTCAGAGGGACTGTAGGATACATAGGCATGGGATAACTGGGATACCCCATATAAGGAGGCGGTGCATGCCACTGCGGAAGATAAGGCACCTGGGGCGGGTTCCCCGTATCCACTCGAGCTCGAGCTCGAGGCGTCCCATTACGCACTTCCGCACCCTCTTGCCTTGGAGGAGGACGCTGCGGTGTAGACACCAACTCCGGGGCACGAGTAACTGGAGGCCTAGGAGGCCTTGCCACAGGAACGGGCTGCAAAGTAGACTCAAGGTCAAAAATTACAAATATTCAAATCATGCACAATTACTTGAAATGAACATACTTCTCGAACGTTGAACCGACGACTCGTGCACACACTCCAAGACGCGAATCTGGAAATCCAATGTTTAAGGGCATGCATGCCCCTATAGATCTTCCGCATCTTAGCAACATCCAACTGTGCACATAAAGAGAAGAGTCAGTATAAACACAAAGGAAATATTGCAAACTACAAGGGATTTCCACTTACCCCCCTACAACCAGTTGGTAGAGGCAATCCCTCAACCTCCTCATCGGGACCATGAAACTCAGGAATCAAAATAACCTGAGGTGACCCGTCCACTCCTGTATAACTCTCCAACATGGTAGGAGGAGTGGGGCGCGGAGAAGAAGCAGTCGCATGGGACGACGAAGAACTCGCAGCACTCTGCAAAACATAAAAATATTAGATACATTTCTAAATTTCCAAATGAAATTAAGAAACAAAATTTTTACGCACCGGGTCGGTGGAGAAGTTAGGGCACAACCGAGCCTGAACAAACTCAGTATACGCCACCATAAGATCCACCTCAGGGTCAGCCGAAAGTAAATACTCAAGGTCATTCGCCCCAATGGTGGCCGCCCTTACCTGCTCCACGGTAAGGTGACGAACATAAAGCATGGAATTCCGGAGGGTCCAAAGGAATCCTCGGAGCAGGAAGGTCGGAGAAAGTCTGCCTAATCAGTCTCTCTCCCAAGAACCACTCAAAACCAAAAGGACCTTCAATGAGGACTCTCTTCTAGTCATACTCCCGAGCACCCAAGAATCAGTCCGAGAGGCCCGGGAGGTAATCCGTCCAGGGGAACCAGTCAACCTACAAAAGCAAAGAATGAGCACACAAAAGGATGAAAAGGACGGTAAAAGCGCAAAAGGTAATCACTTACATCCTGAGCAGTCAAGGGATATATCGCCTCCCTAGGGGAGTTCAACGTAATGAATGGGCAAGATGCCTGTCCCCTCCAGGTCTGCATCGATGGAAAGGACAAGTCATATGTCTCAAGAAGAGGAGCAAGGTCGGGGAAATGCTCGTAAAACCAAATCTAAGACATGCAAAACATATGGATTAGGCACAAGTTATGAGTAAAAAGCCAATAACACAAAGTATAAGAAGGGTAAAAAGAAATTACCTCAATAACCTTCCAATAGTCGACCAAGGAGACGCGAGACGCGCCATCCTCCCCAATGAGGCGGCTTGACTGCCTCAACACCGCAGAAGACAAGAGTATGGGGGAAGACCCCAATTGTACTCCGCAACTCTGTCCAAATCCCGCAAGCACGGGAAATAGTAAATATGATATCTACTAGCTTTTTCCGAAAAGACGGAACAAGATTGTACATAGGCCAAAAAAGGCGAGCGTGCTGCTTCGCCGTGACCTTCTTCAGCTTCCTCGGGGTGGTCAGGAACTGGACCATTACGTCAGTCCGCCCATACTTCATACCATCCCAGTTGGCCCTGAAAAGGCCGAACATCTCCACCATGTCATCCCAACTCACCTCTCCATAAGTTAGGAGAATACCGGTGCAAGGGAGCCCGAAAATGAGACCGAACCCGAAAAGGGTGATCATGATCTCACACATAAGAAAATGAAAAGTATTGGTAGTATGCCAGTATCACTTCGCAAGACCTTTAACGAGTAAGCGGTCGGAGTGCTCAGCAGAAGTGATGGACGGGAACAGATGACCGAAGACACAATGCTCCAGAATGGTGTTGACCTCGGGAGTCATATACCTACGGGCTTTCTCAATCCCGGAAAGGCTACCATAACCCCGCATGGTAGTGTCTACGTCCTATACAACACAATAATTACAAGACAATTAGCTAGGTGATCCTAGTAATAATTACCAGTCTTCGATTTAGTCCTAAATTTTTACAACTCGTAAAATTTAGCATTCTAGCTAAACCAATATAACAAGTGTAAGTTTTAACAAGAATGAATTTCACACAAGTTTAATCTCCACAAATCTACTAAAAAATCATCTATCGTTACAAGAAAGATAAAAAATAAACTTCACTCAAGTTTATTTTCACAAAAGAAATGATAATTGCGACGAGAATAAATTTCACACAAATTTATTTTCCACCATTAAAGATGAATTCCACACAAATTCATTCTTCAGATACAAAAATAATCCTGCGGAAATTCGCAGGTTAGCAAGAGAAACAATTTCACGCAAATTGGTTTTCCACATTAGCTACGCTACAGTTCTCAACCTAAAATTCTATGTTTGCCCACACATGATTTTCTTAGTGTAAAAGAGCAAAGGGAAAAAAAACGACATACCCAACATTTGGTAATGTAACACCCCCGAATTCGCAACGATTTCCTAGGAGCTACCGACGTTGCTGTGCACGATTCGACACCGCTGAATCGTTCCAAACCCGATTGTAGTACTGCAGCATTTATCGCTAAGGAATAAATGCTAAGCAGAAAGGAGAACTAGGTATCAAAGGAAGCATCTAAACAAACAAAACATTAATATCAGAGTTGTCTATCAAGTGAACTTAAGTCCATTAAAGTATTATTACAACTTGGTTTTCTAGGGCACAAACCAAAAATCCAAATAATCCAAAATAACCAATAGTTCTAAAGAAACAGCCCACATTTAAACTCCAAGCTATCCGTCCTCACTCAGCAACACCTACACTTTGGTTTCCATGACGGAAACAAGGTACAGAAGAAAAGAGACGAAACAAAAGAAAAACAAAAATCGGATAAACTGAATAAACGTCGTCCATACCCAGTAAAAACCCTTTCGCAAACCTTACCTAGGTTTTAGAAGAATCATTGAAATTCATTTGCATGCACAAGTAGTTATACAATCAAGCACACGCATACTCAATATTCAATTACATGCAATTATTGCTTTAGTGATCATTCGAACACAAATTGACAAACCATCTTGATTAGAGAAATGAGAGAGCGAATAGAACAGCGATTACCCATACTGTTCATAGATAGATATAGACATGCCATGGACTTACTCTAGTGTATACTCACACTACCTCTAACATAATAATCGATATGTAGAGCATTAAACAATGGGGAATGATCCGTCCCGAACACACTACGAGGTGTCTATAATAAGTAACTTGGGAATCACGCATCCCTAGACTACATCAATTAGATGAGTCTCGATTGCTCGACTACTCCTAGGGATCCATTAGGAGTCTTATTCTCATTTACGATTCAATTCACATATCTGCATTGATTGACTTAGTGGTACAACGAGACCACGACTTACTACTTCATTTGATTCTCATGATAATGAGTAATAATAACGCCGATAACGACATTAATGCATAGTAAGAATAATCATGCTTCATGTATGTCTAACAAAATTTTGGCAGCACTTCGGCAATAAAACATGATATCCAAAAATCACACTTTCACAAATAAACCATCAAGATATATTAGGTGCTCATTAGCACTCAATAATAAGCCATTCCAAATAGCACGTATATTATATCATAATAATAATAGATATTCAACATCGCCATACATGCTCAATAATTAGCATATGAACTAATTAATTAACGAAACTTCATAAACTTGTCATACTCAATATAATTCATATTTACAACGAAGAATATATTTCTAATTCTCATAATTAACAACGGTATAATGTAATCATGCTTCAGATATTAAATTCACAACAATAGTCAATTAGCGCATAACACATCAAAATAGTTTTGGTTGGGCTTTGGAAAGAGGTAGGCACAATCGCTTACCTAACAAACCCTCACTATGCACTAGGTGACCTTGCAAATCACAACCCGATCACGCTTGTCCATTCGGTCCTAATTAAAAATAAATACCGAGACATAATCAGTAAATAAGAAAATCTAAATAGTAATAAAATGTTAATCTAATATTTTATTTAAATTTCTTGATTTATTTCAATCAACATGGGATTTTGAAAATCCGGATTCGGACTCCAAACGAGTGCACAAAAACAAAAATAATTATTGAAAAATTTTGAAAATTCAAAATTAATTAAAACAAAATTATTAAACGAAACCCTAATCGGTTTTTCGAGTCTAGGCCGTGATACACAAAGCATGGGGACCCACGACCTAGCCCATCACCAAGACCACCACCCACCGACCAGCATGGTCGGAGGTGGCTCGCCGGAGCACCGGCGATGGAGGAGAGAGAGGACAAGAGAGAGTGCGGGAGAGAAAGAGAGAGAAGAATTGCGAGAAAGAGAGAGAGAGAGAGAGAAATAGAGAGACAGAGAGAGAGAGGGCAACGGGAGAAGATCCAGCCGCGTCGGCCATTCACCGGCGACCACACAAGCGGGGCCTGGTGGCGCGACGGTGGCGCGACAATCGCGAACCAGAAAAAAAGGGGAGGGGGCGAAATAGAGTAGAAAAGAGAGGACGAGAAAGAGAGAGAAAGAGAGAGGGAGAAGGGGAGCTGACCAGCGGGGAAGGAGGCCGGTGGTTCACCTGGAGGCCGGCGAAAGCAGGGGGAGGGAGAGAGAGAGTGTGTGCGGTGGAGAGAGAGAGAGAGAGAGAGAAGAGAGTTTGAGGTTTTGGCTCAGTTTTTGTAAACTGATCAATTGGCCCATCTCATAGCTTATATAGGTGTCTAGTCAATGAAAGTCAAAACCTACTAGACCTAGGATTAATTTTCTTATTTAATTGCTAATTAAAAACAATTAAAACCAATTAAATGCTAATTAAAACGAATTAAAACAATATGAATAAACCTTATTCATATACAAAACCATTTTAATTAAATCCCTCAATTTAATAATTGTAAACCATGAAAATCCCATAATAATAATTAATATTATTATGGCTTAATTTGAATAAATCGAATCGTTATATAAATATACGATTTAAATCTCGGAAACTTTTTATAAATGAATTATAAATCGATATTACAATTATAGAAAATATTGGGGTATCACATTCCACTCTCCATAAAAGAAGTTTCGTCCCGAAACTTGAAACATGAAGTAATCACTTCTCAACGATGAAAGGAGTTTACCCATGCGAATATATAAAACGATTTTAGGATAACGACAATGCAATGCGTGTACTACGGTCGTGATCTAAGTCGATTAGCAATGCAGCATGCAATGCCAGAATATGCAACTCCTGCAAAGCGGTAAACAAAACACGAAATTCTAGGTGTGATATCCTATCCTTCTTAAAAAGAGTTTCGTCCCGAAACTCAAATGGAATTAGTACCTTCGATAAAGAGTTCTGGGTACTTCTCGCGCATCATGGATTCAGCTTCCCATGTTGCCTCTTCTTGACCATGACGGGACTAGATAACTTTCACAATCGGGATGGTCTTTAAACGAGTTGAGCGCTCTTTGCAGTCAGTGATCTTGATTGGACGTTCTTCATACGTCAAACTCTCATCAAGTTCAATCGTTTCAGGTTGAACGGCATGAGTTGGATCATGTTCGTATCGCTTCAATTGAGAGACGTGAAACACATTGTGGACTTTTTCAAGTTCCACAGGCAAAGCTAAACGATAAGCAACTTCACCAATCCTCTTTAGGATCTCGTAAGGTCCGATGTAACGAGGACTCAATTATTCCTTATGACCAAAACGCATAACACCCTTGGTAGGAGATACTCGCAAAAGTATCTTGCTTCCCACCTCAAATTCCTCAGGTCAACGACCTCTATCTGCATACGATTTCTGGCGATCTTGTGCACTTCGCATCTTTGTTTGAATCACCTTCACAATGTCGACAGTCTGTTGGATCATGTCAGGACCCAAAACTGCAGTCTCGCTAATGTCATTCCAACATACAGGCGATCTACACTTTGTACCATACAAGGCTTCATATGGTGCTCAATCGATGGTTGAATGATAGCTATTGTTGTAAGAAAATTCGATCAATGGAATGTGCGTGTCCCATGAACCTTGATATTCGAGGGCACACGCTCGAAGCATATCCTCTAGAGTCTGGATTTTTCTTTCTGTCTGGCCATCTGTTGCAGGATGAAAAGCGGTACTAAAGTTCAATTTGCTTCTGAAAGCTTATTGTAATTTCTGCCAGAAGTGAGAGAGAACTCTCGAGTCTCTATCAGAAATAATATCTTCAAGTACACCGTGAAGTCTCATGACCTCCTTGACGTACGCGTCAGCCAGTTTCTCCATTTCCCACGTGTCATTCATTGGGATGAATCTCGCGTCTTTCGTCAAACGATTCACAATGATCCAAATCGCGTTGTTCTTCTTCTGTGTCAAAGGTAAACCCATGACAAAATCCATAAAAATCGAATTCCATTTCCAAGTAGCAACTTCCAATGATTGTACCATTCCGCCATGTCTCTTGTGCTCGATCTTGACCTTCTGACATGTCAAACACTTCGCTAAAAACTCAGCGACTTCTTGTTTCATTCCCTTCCACCAGAACACTTGGCGAAGATCTTTGTAAAGCTTGTCTCCACCAGGATGTACAGAATACGACGTATTATGAGCTTCACCCAGAATTTGACTTTTGATAACTGGGTCATTGGGTACGCAAACACGTTCTCGAAACCTGAAAATTCCATCTTAGCCCAATGTGAAGTCCTCGGACCTACCCTCGTCTTTGTGGTTTAGAATCTGCTTAAGATCCTCATCACCACCTTGTCTATCTTTAATCTCCTCGAGAAATGTTGGACGAACAGTCATATGTGCTAAGGTACACTTAACGTCACCTTGAAACACAATCTCTACCTCGAGACTTTGCAAGTCACGTATGATCTCCTTTTGAAGTATTAAAGCAGTGTTTAACGTATGACAAGTATTCCTACTCAAAGCATCAGCGACTACGTTCGCTTTACCCTCATGGTATTGGATATCAATGTCGTACTCCGTCAGAAGTTCTAGCCATCTCCTTTGGCGCATGTTCAACTCTTTCTATGTAAAGATATACTTGAGACTCTTGTGATCAATGAACATCTTGACTGCGGAACCATACAGGTAGTGTCGCCAAATCTTCAATGCGAATATGACAGCAGCAAGTTCTAGATCGTGCGTAGGATAGTTATCCTCGTGCTTCTTCAATTGTCGTGAGGCATAAGCCACGACCTTTCCATGTTGCATCAAAACACAGTTTCTAAGCCATGCTTAGAAACGTCACTGTAGACCTCATATCCTTCTGTTCCCCACGGCAATGTCAAAATAGATGCACTCGTAAGACGTTTCATCAACTCTTGGAAAGCAGTCTCACACATGTCAAACCATACAAACTTTGTCATTTTCTTCATCAGGTTCGTGATTGGCTGCGCAATCTTTGAAAAACCTTCCACAAATCGTCTGTAGTAGCCAGCGAGTTCAAGAAAACTCCGAACTTTGGTCACGATCGTTGGTCTAGGCCAATCCGTAACAGCTAGAATCTTTTCTGGATCTAAGGCCACTCCATCCTTAGACACCACGTGTCCTAGGAAAGATACCGTGTCTGACCAAAACTCACACTTTGACAACTTGGCGTAAAGTTGATGTCTTCGCAGAATCTTCAGAACAGTACGTAAATGTTGCTCGTGTTCGTTGGTGTTCTTCGAGTAAACCAGAATATCATCGACGAAGACTACGATAAACTGCTCTAGGTAAGGCTGGAACGTACGGTTCATCAAGTCCATAAACTTCGCAGGCGCATTCGTCAACCCAAAAGGCATTACAGTGAACTCGTTGTGCCCATACCTCGTCCTAAATGCTGTCTTCGCAATATCAGGCTCAGAAATCCTCAACTGATGGTATCCTGATCGTAGGTCTATCTTTTAGAAAATAGACGCTCCATGCAGTTCATCAAATAGATCTTCAATTCTGGGAAGTGGGTATCGATTCTTGATCGTGATCTTGTTCAACTCGCGGTAGTCAATTCACAGTCTAATATTACCATTCTTCTTGCGTACAAACAAAACAGGAGTACCCCAAGGCGATACACTCGGACGTATGTATCCCTTTTCCAACAAGTCTTCAAGTTGTGTTTTCAGTTCCTTCATCTCAGCCGGTGCCATACGATACAGTGCTTTCGAAATTGGAGCAGAACCTGGAGCTAGGTCGATCGTAATGTCGATAATGCGTTGTGGAGGCATTCCCGGAATCTTTTCGGGAAACACATCAGCGTACTCGAAAACTACAAGAATAGGCTGCGGAGCTTCCGTCTCGCGACTCGTATTCACCACATGACATAGGTAAATCGGTTCACCAATAGTCACGCACTTTTTAACTTTCATTGTTGGCATCACCTTCAGCTTAGGCTTGACCACAACTCCTCGATAAGTGATTCTCTTACCTTTAGGTCCTTGCAAAGAAACGCGTTATTCGAAGCACTCTATCTTAGCCCTATACTTGTATAACAAATTCATTCCCAAAATAACGTCAAAATCACCCAATTTGAACTGAATCAAGTCTGCAGGTGGCTCGGAACCAGCGATCCTATTCGAACACTTCTCGTACAACGAATTACAATTGACATTCACCCCATTTGGCATCGTAATGTTCTCCCTATACACTGAACTACGTTCTAGGCCTTTCTTAGATGCAAAGCTCTTAGAAAGAAAAGAATGAGATGCACCATAATCAAACAAAATAAAAGAGGGAAAAGAATTAACAAGAAAAATACCAGCGATCATGTTCGGGTTTGCTTCTGCTTCATTGCGATTCATCACAAAAATTCTGCCATTAACCCCTCTATTGTTGTTGTTGTTGTTCGGTGCGGGATTAGCAGTATTAGGAGCCTGTACCGGGTTGTTCACAGCAGGAGCAGTATTGTTGCGGTTGTTGTTGTTGTTGTAACCCCCGTTTCCACAGTAGTTACCACCATTACCACGATATCCATTATTATTTGCTAGCATGTGTCTTGTTACAGCGAGTACAAGGCGTATTCCTTCTAGTCATTATCGTAGCTCGATGACTATTCGAGTCATGATTCCTATTCGCATTGTGGTTCTGACCACCTTGGTAGTTGTTGTTGCCATTAGGCCTTGGCCTCTTGTCGCCATTGTTCGATTGCGATGGATTGCCTTCGTCGCGCTTGTTCTTACCCAGATGCGTGTCATGACGTCCAACAATCCTCTCCTGATTCAGGGCCGTGTCGTAAGATTCCTGAAAAGTGACGGATTGTCCAGCGACAAAATGTTGAATGTCCCATTTCAGTGTATCCTCGAACCTTTCGATTCGTTCAGCTTCAGTTATCAGCAGATTAGGAGCAAAAATAGCTAGCTCGTTGAACTTGGCATCATACTCAGCCACAGACAGCTTGTCTTGGCTTAACCCTTCAAATTCACGTTGTTTCAGGCGTCGTAGAGATCTAGGATAAAATCTAGCACGAATGGATTCCTTAAAGCGAACCCAATTATAGTTCGGCGTTACAAGCAAGTCCGTTCGCACATCGTTCCACCACTGTTGGCCTCGCCTTTTAGGTAATACGTTGCAGAGCTAACCTTCATGTTGTTAGGCTGACTTGTACCCAGGAACAACTTCTAAAACTCAATGATCCAAGTCTCTAGGTTAGTTGGATCAGCACCACCTTCAAACGTAGGAGGTTTCAGAGCGTCAAAGTCTCGGAAACTATGCGCTGCAGAGGCTTGTGCGATTTCCATCTCTTCTTGGCGTGCCATTTGTCGCGCCATGATCTCGACCACGTCGGTTAGACCATCTTCGAGTCGTGCAATTCTATCAGCGTTGGTTGTCATTTTACGATCTGAGAATATAAAAGTAATGGTATGAACACCATTCAAACAATTTGCACATCTCGACCCATTAAGGTCTAATTGAGATAAATAGGTTTAATTGAAATCTTTCTCTTGACATTTAGCATATAGCATATAAGTTTTGATTTATTGTCTAAGCAACATACTTGCTTTATTGTTCTCAGTTCTCATGCATAATAGTTCGATAGGTATATAAAACACCTTAGACACATTGGTCTCTCAAGAGTAGACAAAGATGTTCATAATGCACATAATGAGGCTCCATACTATTTTAGTAGGGAAATAGACACTCACACTTAATCATATTGATATGCTTTAGCTCTTGGCTCACAAAAGAGTTGATAATGCTCAACCAAATCTTTGCCATAAATTAGACATGGATTTCCCATCATGTCACGATTATAAGAGATAACATTCATGGGTTTGGTCAACCATGCAAATATGTGACACAACAATGATATAAACAAATTACCACGACATTCATATAATCAAATGAAATAGTTTTGTAATAAGATAGATTGCAAAATAAATAAGAGTCATAAATATTTGTTTCTTAAGCAACTACACCAATCATCAAACTTGACCACGCAGGGTCATCACAATAAAGAAATAATGTATCCAAACAAAACGACTGGGTTTTGCTTCGATCCAGTAGGTGTATCATCATCATCATCCCTCCTTGGCTTCACTTCCCTACATGGAGTGTAAGGATGCTCGTCACCTCCGAACTTTTGAGGCATGAAGCGCCTTCTAAAGTTGTCCACTAGCATGTGCTTCTTTGACCAGCAACTCTCGCATATATCCTTCGGAGCAGGCACTAATACGTGGTTAACCTTCCACTCGAACTCAGACAAGCATAGCTCATTTCCAACACCTTGAAAACTCAGCACCCAACGATTGCCCTTGCCGTACTTCTCATCGTTGATGTAGCCACTCCTCAGTACCACATCGTTATACTTCTCCTTGAGACCTCTCCAAGGATGCATGTTGGGTAAGCCAGCTAGTAAGAGTTCTACCCAAAAACCTTGGTGTATTCTCGTGCGGTTCTCGTATTCGTAACGCTCGATCGTAGTGTATGCGCGATCGATGTAGGCACGGATGTCAACCAACTCGGCATCAGTGGCGAAGAAAGGCTTCACAGGAGGAGACACATCAGCAGGAGGCGAAGGAGGTACAGAGTTGTTGTCGCTTATGCTAGGTGAATCAGGGACTCCAGCTCCATCCTCAGATCACATCTCGAGATCGACGGAGTTAGGCTCAACGCTTGGCTCATCAGCAGGAGCATCGTCAGCCTCAGGTTCGGACTCAGTAGGTTCCTCCTAAGAATTAGGATCCTCGTTAGCTTCCAAGTCATTGTTAGGTGCGATTGGAACGTCATCATCGCGATCCTCATCCGTAGGTTGATCCACCTCTAGCTCGTGCGTGCCATTGTCGTTCCCCATAGGCTCTTGTGTGGCCTCGTCATGCTCGTCGTGCGTTGGCTCACTATCGGAGATGTCTACGTATTCCACATCGTGCTCAGGTTCAACAATCATCGCTCGTGGTTTTCTACCTCTACTCGATTACATCGCAGTCAAACGAGTAATTGCCATCTACAAAAGAACATTTAAATCACAATTAAGATGATTTCAAGTAATTCCTATCTTCTAGGTCTACTACGCTCAACGGCTTTAATTACAATTTATTTTCCCCAAAATGAAACCAATATTTATTAATTCATTTATTAGACCTATGCAACCTTTTAAACCTAGGGCTCTGATATCATTTGTAATACCCCCGAATTCGCAACGATTTCCTGGGAGCTACCGACGTCGCTATGCACGACACGACACCGCTGAACCGTCCCAAACCTGAGGGTAGCAACTGCAACATTTATCGGTAAGGAATAAATGCTAAGCAGAAAGGAAAACTAGGTATCAAAGGAAGCATCTAAACAAACTAAACATTAATATCAAAGTTGTCTATCAAGTGAACTTAAGTGCATTAAAGTATTATTACAACTTGGCCTTCAAGGGCACAAACCAAAAATCCCAATAATCCAAAATAACCAACAGTTCTAAAGAAACAGCCCACATTTAAACTCCAAGCTATCCGTCCTCACTCAGCAACACCTGGACTTTGGTTTCCGTGACGGAAACAAGGTACAGAAAAAAAGAGAAGAAACAAAAGAAAAACAAAAATCGGATAAACTGAATAAACGTCGTTCATACCCAACAAAAACACTTTCGCAAACCTTACCCGGGTTTTAGAAGAATCATTGAAATTCATTTGCATGCACAAGTAGTCATACAATCAAGCACACGCATACTCAATATTCAATTACATGCAATTCTTGCTTTAGTGATCATTCGAACACAAATTGACGAACCATCTTGATTAGGCAAATAAGAGAGAGAATAGAACAGCGATTACCCATAGTGTTCATAGATAGATAAACACATGCCATAGACTTACTCTATTGTATACTCACACTACCTCTAACATAATAATCGATATGGAGAGAATTAAACGATGAGGAATGATCCGTCCCGAACACACTACGAGGTGCCCATAACAAGTAACTTGGGAATCATGTATCCCAAGACGACATCAATTCCATGAGTGTCGATTGCTCGACTACTCTAAGGATCCATTAGGAGTCTTATTCTCATTTACGATTCAATTCACATATTTGAATTGATTGACTTAGTGGTACAACGAGACCACGACTTACTACTTCATTTCATACTCATGATAACGAATAATAATAACGACGATAACAACATTAATGCATATTAAGAATAATCATGCTTCATATATGTCTAACGAAATTTTGGCAGCACTTCGGCAGTAAAACATGATATCCAAAAATCACACTTTCACAAATAAACCATCAAGATATATTAGGTGCTCATTAGCACTCAATAATAAGCCATTACGAATAGCACGTATATTATATCATAATAATAATAGAAATTCAACATCGCCATACATGCTCAATAATTAGCATATGAACTAATTAATTAATGAAACTTCATAAACTTGTCATGATCAATATAATTCATATTTACAGCGAATAATATATTTCTAATTCTCATAATTAATGACGATATAATTTAATCATGCTTGGCATATTAAATTCACAACAATAGTCAATTAGCACATAACACATCAAAATAGTTTTGATGTGGCTTTGGAAAGAGGTAGGCACAATCTCTTACCTACCAAATGCTCACTACACAGTAGGTAATCTTGCAAATCACAACCCGATCACGCTTGTCAGTTCGATCCTAATTAAAAGTAATTACCGAGACATAGTCAGTAAATACGAAAATCTAAAAACTAATAAAGTATTAATGTACTATTTTATTTAAATTCCTTGATTTATTTCAATCAAAATAGGCTTTTGAAAAATCTGGATTCGAACTCCAAACGAGTATAGAAAAAATAAAAATAATTATTGAAAAATACGGAAAATCCAAAATTAATTAAAACAAAATTGTTAAACGAAACCCTAATCGGTTTTTCGAATCTAGGTAGTGATACACCAAGCATGGGGACCCACGACCTAGCCCATCACCAAGACCACCACCCACCAACCACCAACCACCAACCACCATGGTCGGCGGTGGCTCGCCGGAGCACCGGCGAAGAGAGAGAACAAGAGAGAGCGCGGGAGAGAGAGAGAAGAATTGCGAGAGAGATAGAGAGAAATAGAGCGACTGAGAGATAGAGGGCGACGTGGGAAGACCGAGCCACGTCGGCCACACGCCGGCGGCCTGGTGGCGTGGCGGTGGCGCGATAGTCGCGAACCTGAAAAACAGGGGAGGGGGCGAAACAGAGCAGAAAAGAGAGGAGGAGAAAGAGAGAGAAAGATAGAGGGAGAAGGGGTGCTCACCGGCGGAGGAGGAGGCCGCTGGTTCACCTGGAGGCCGGCTACAGCAGGGGAGGGAGAGAGAGAGAGAGAGAGAGAGAGAGAGAGGAGAGAGAGAGAGAGAATGGAGTGAGAGACAGAATAGAGGTTGAGGTTTTGGCTCAGTTTTTGTAAACTGATCAAATGGCCCATCTCATAGCTTATATAGGTGTCTAGTCAATGAAAGTCAAAACCTACTAGACCTAGGATTAATTTTCTGATTTAATTTCTAATTAAAACGAATTAAATGCTAATTAAAACGAATTAAAACAATATGAATAAACCTTATTCATATATACAAAACCATTTTAGTTAATATCCCCAATATGATAATTGTAAACCACGAAATTCCCATAATAATAATTAATATTATTATTACTTAATTTGAATAAATCGAATCGTTATATAAATATACTATTTAAATCTCCGAAACTATTTAAATGAATTATAAATCGATATTAAAATTATGGAAAATATTGGGGTATCACAGGTACCAACGGTGACCAAATGCTCCTTCTTGAAAATGAGATCGCGGGGCTCCCAACGACTGGTAGGATGGAAATCACTACGAGTGAACTCATCCTTGACTAACTGCTGCTCACCCACCCGGTGACATTGTATATATCAGAAGTGAAGACCCGAGTAAAAACATTCGGGGCCTCCCTCACAACAATCTCTTGCTCCTTCCTTTCCCTAACTCCTCTAAGTTTGGGAATCATGGATAAAGAGCAAAAATGGAGTTTTTGGAAATTTATTGACTGAAACTCACAAAACTCACAAATTCACATAATTTTGAGTTTTGACACTCAAAAACTCAAGAACAACTAACAAAATCAAGTTCTTTTAAGAATTTGAGCAAGAAAACCTCAAGATTTGGAGCTCGGGGCTTTGATGGAGGTTGAGAGCTTGAAAAAAATGGAGGAGAGAGAGTGAAGAAGGCACGAAATGGAAGAGGATCCATTTCGGCCTTCCCCTTCTTTTCCCCTTTTATTCCACCCGTGAAGACCTAGCAACCGGTCAAACCGTCTAGGTGGACGGTCAGACCACCACGCTCGCAGTTGAACTGCAAGCCACGCGACTGGGCCGCTAGTCAAAACGGCTTAACCGTTTGGAGGCACGGTTCAATTGCTCCATCAAGCGGCTTGACCGCTCCACCAAGCGGTTTAGCCGCTTGACGTGGCGGTTTGACCGCCTAACACCCCCTCTGTTGAAATATTCTTATTCAGGGCCATTGGTTCAAAGTCAGTGGGCCCCACATGAGGCCCATAGAAATTATTTGCGCCGCCAAAGTCCGTATGTGAAAGCAGGATTGTTTTAAACCAACAGGTTTGTACATTTATACTCGGCCTAGAGCATGGGCTCGCGTCTCACCAAAGGTCTGAGCAACACTTTATTACCCTTTGAAGTTATATTTACTATTTATTCTATTTGTAATGAAATATTTTTATTGTGTAACCTACTACATAGCGTTCGCCTTCGACTGAAATTCGAAAGACATTTATTGTGTAACCTACAGCATAGGGTCTTTCCTTTCGACTAAAAATCGAAGGATTTTTATCATTTATTATTTAACGAAATATTTTATTGTGTGACCTACAGCACAGGGTCTCCCTTCGACTCAGAATCAAAGGACATTTATTGTGTGACCTACAGCACCAGGGTCTCCCTTCGACTGAGAATCGAAGGACATTTATTGTATGACCTACAGCACAGGGTCTCCCTTCGACTAAAAATCGAAAGATTTTTATCATATATTATTTATCTTATTTCTAATGAAGGAATTTTATTTGTGTGACCTACAGCATAAGGTCTCTCCGTTCGACTGATAATCGAAGGATTTTTATTGTGTGACCTACAACATAGGGTTTCTCCGTTCGACTGATAATCGAAGGATTTTTATTGTGTGACCTACAGCATAGGGTTGAACTCTCGGTCAAATAAACCGGAAAGATTACTACTTTATCAGGAAATGATTGTTTATCTTCAACTGTTTGTCACCTCACTCAGTTTACCTGTTTGATTCATGCAGGTATTGACACAGGAATACTTTGACCTTCGCTCTATTCGTGCTCGCCCAAAGTAGGGGCTTCTGTAGACACCAAAAATTGTTTCTATGATAAGTCCCCATAAAAACCCGATGATGAAAGGATTGGATTTTGCTCGAACTTGGGTTGCGAGAATAATTGCTCTGATGATTAGCCCAGTTCATTTAAATTAACCAGTGGAAGCCTTTTCTACAGGTGATCCAAACCAGTTGGACTCAATTCATTTGGAGTCCAAAACTAAGAGTTAGACCTCTTTGAGCCGAAGGGCCCGAAAGGGAACCGAAACCCTTGAGTTAACATTTGGTCAAACAAGGGAACTTAGTCAATCCCCCGTGGACCCCCTCGGAAAAGCCTCCCTCGCTTAGAAAGCATGTCAGGCGCCTATGTAGGTAGACCGCTCCAGGTCCAAGCGGCCGTGCTTGAGTTTAAGCGTTGGCCGCTAGGCCAAGCGGCTTGACCTCTTGCCGAGTGGCTGAGCCGCTTGCCAAGTGGTTCAACCGGTTGTCCTAGCGGTTCAACCGCTTGGCCTAGCTGCATGGCTGCCTGGACCTTTTCTCGCGGACGGTAAATTCGAGGCCCATTCGACTTCTGTGGCAAAACTTGGCAGCTCACCCTCTTCTATATAAACAAACCTTAGGGTTCAGTTGAAGCGGTTGGTAGTTAGAGACCCCTAGGTTGGACATTCTCTCTGAAAAGGTTGGCAGTTTCTCTCTCATAAAAAAACCCTAAATTTCTTATTCTACTCCTTCTTTAGGCTAGCCTAGCACCACAAAATAAACCTTCATACTTCATCAAGAGCAAGAGTTCAAGCATTAAACCCAATAAGTTCATTGTGAGCATCCAGGTAATCAAACCTTATGGTTTTCAATAAATTATATATTTGCTTGTTATTTACTATCGAATTTGGTTTTGTGATATATACATGCATGGCGCGTTTTGAGCAAAAGGGCTTGTATTGAACCCCGTGAATGAATGAATGGATGAATGTTTATTTTATTGCACTTTAAATTATAAATTAGGCTTTGTTGTGGATTGTTGGGATAAATTATCTTGTTTATCTTCTAATTTGCAGGTTTAGCATATTTATCGTTTTCTAGCAATAAAAAAATGTAACTTGATAAATTGTTAAAACTGGTCACATTAGTAATGTTTGTTCAACCCATTAGCTAAAACTACAAATTTGGACAAATGGAACCTTATTTGGAATCGTAGCATTAATAATCGCATTGAATTGATTAGTAAAGGTCGTTGTTGTCAACGGGAGTTGGTTGCCTAACACCTTCCTAGCTTGTACTCGAACTCATTTATGCAGTCAGTTTTCCCAATAGGGATTGGGGTGCACCGGGATTGAGTTGACGTCTTTTTAGACCATCGATTTGATTCCAAGGTTTCCAAATTTTCTTAAATTTGGTGGCGACTTCCGACAATCTTAATCATGTCCTTAGTACAAAAGGAAAATCTTCATGTACATTCACACTCAGGAGATTCACGAAACCAATGACACTCTCCCGGTCTATCCCGTATGTTCTATCTGCGTGGCTTGAGCGTGCGGGACTTGGGAGTCGTGATCCGTGGCAGGGCGGCCACAGAATTTCTCATGCCAGAGGTTGCTGGCTAAGACCGCACGACCGTATACCTGGCCTACTGCTTGGACCGTTTGATGCCGGACATTTCTTCTGAGGTAGGAAACTTATCTGCTCTTTTTAGCTATATGTGTGATATACTGACTTCTTGTGTCTCGCAAGCGGATTGTCTAGCTCCTCAGGGCCCTAGGAGATTTCATTCTAGAGCTCCTCGGGATCAGCCCCCAAGCGTGACCTTGCCGACTAATGAGGTGAGGTACATTGGGGAGAGTAGGGGACGCATAGTGGAGGAGTTCCCCCTTCACATGGCTGATGAAGAGGCTGTGGAGCGCTTGCCTTTGCCTAACTGTTGTACTGGGGTAAGCTCCTTTTTATCCCTTCTTGTGTTTGTGTTTGCTTTTGAGTACTGACTCTATCTTGTGGCTCTCTCTTTTGTAGTTGAACCGGGAGTAGGCCTCTCAGATCTTCAAGCTCATTCACCTGTTGAAGAAGGGGTATGTTCGAGTGATGGGCAAGGGGAAGAGTTCTCGGTCCAAGACTGTTGATGTGAGTAGACTCTCTTCTTTTTGTTTAGCTAAGTGAGGTGCTTAACTTAACATTTTAACTCTTATTATCTGCAGATGTCCCAGTCTTCAACTTCGGTGGGACCTCACCACTCTTCTGCTGCAAGGGCCTCTTCGGCGAGAAGGTCGTCTGTTGCTCGTTCACCTCCCGTAGTTGTGACCAGGCCTCCTGTTGATGAGGCGCCCGACCCTTCTGTACCATACATTCCTGAGATGCTCTCTCCCGTGGGTTTCCAGCCTTCTCTTGATAGTAGGCCTGTTGTTATGCCCTCGAGTGGAGGTTGGGCGAATGCCCCTGGATGGCAAATGCCTTATGCTAGGCCTTCGCATCAGGATGTGGCTATGGATTTTTCCAGTCAGGCCACAGAGAATTTCTTTGCTGCGGGGCTTTCGGCAGGTACCCTTATGCGCGCACCGGCATATGATGGGCGGGATATGAGGCCTGATAACAGTAGGCCCATTTATAGCTCTTCTCTCCATTACTCGACTGGGAACTATGGTAAGGGGTCGTCCATTGATGATGAGGCTGTTAGCAACGATTCTGATTGAACAGTGTTTGACCTCCTTGTAGACATTGATCTTGAGATTTCGAACTCCTGTTTTTATGCATTTTTTATGATATGTATGATATGATGACTCGATTATGCCCGTCTGATCTAAGTATGCAATGTGTTATGCGGTAGGACGAAGCCATAATTTAGGGAATAAAATAAATAAAAAGGTAAAAATTGCAAGAAAAAAGCAAAAAATTACACATATTATACCCCCTAAAAACATGGAAAATAATAAAACAAAAAAAAAAAAGAAAATTGAAAAAGATAAAACTAAGAGAGTCTCGGGCATTGAATTTAGCGCGGGTATCAAAACTGGGCTTTAATCGGGAAGACTGGAGCAGTGGAGCGAGCTGGAGCGACAGGAAAATTCGGAACGGGCAAGGGTCTGGGTCGCGAGCGGCGCTGGGCTGCAGTCTTAGGCCGCTAGAGCTGTTGACAGCTCTGGTTTCGGCTTTTTTTTGTGGATTTCTGACCTCTTTAGCCCGCGCTTTTGCTTATAAATAGGATTTACGGGACACTTTGATATTGTATCACTTTTCAGACCTTAGCTTTCTCAAATTTTCCCAAACTTCTATCATGGTGAAATCCTTTGAAAACCTGTTCGATGCTTGGTGTAAAAATCTATCCGTAGAAGATAAACTTGAACTAGGTCCGTTCCACGTCTCTACCTTGCTGACTTTGAGACCAACCAAAATAGTGTGGCACCTTCTTAGATCTGCTTTGAATTATTGGGACCCCGACCTGCATGTTTTCCACTTTGGTAACTCTGAATTATGCCCTTTAGTTGAAGAATTTGCTGCGATCACTGACATGCCCGATGCTCTTCCCCCAGCTGTGCCTTATTTCAGAGATGGTTTCAGGGATATGTACAGGAAATCCTTGGGTTGTCATCTGTAGAAGCCAAAACCATGGTGCTTGGTGTCGATGTGGACTTGGTTCAACTTTGCGAAAAGTTCGCTATTTCTTCTGAGAAGGATGCAATATTCAGGCGTTGTCGTCGACAGGCTTTTGTACTTTGCCTATTAAACCGCCTACTGCTCGTTAATGCAGAATCTCCTAACTTGGGTAGAGCATCGTTGCTGCGAGTGGTCTATCAAATGGTTGAAGGGCATTCTCCTTTGCATCTAGTTGTAGGAGAGACTATCATTGGGGTTGACATGTTGAAAATATCTCCTCAAGAAGCTTTTTTCGGCAGCCCCCTGCTGCTTCAAATTTGGTTATGTGAGCATCTGAGGCTAATAGAGTCGCCAGATAATTTGATGGCTCGTGTTCCTCGGACTTGGTCAAAGAAAACCTATACCGCTGCTAGCTTCTTAGTTAGGAAAAGGATATATTCTGAAAAGTCCCTTGCTGAATGGGATGCCTTCTTCCATGCGGGACCTGTCATCCGTTGGCATGTGCCCTGGTGGAGCTTGACCTCCTTGGTGGCTTGTGATACCTTTGTTCCTTTCACCACATATAGGACTACCTTCTTCTTTCCCTCTAGGGTCATGAGGCAATATGGTTTGAAGCAGGTGATCCCTCGTCAGGAGACTACGAGACCAAATATCGTAGCCTTGACCACTGAATTTGCTGCGAAGTAGGGAAAGTATTCGTGTGGCCGGCACCGCTGGACTGTCCCTCGAGTGATTATGCCAACTCAAGTTTCTGAGACCTATCTGAACTGGCTTTTCTGCAGTGATGGAGAAGCGAGACGAGCCCTTCGTCATGAGGAGTGGGACCAGCTAAAGCCTAAGTATGACTCGAAAACAGGAAGCAAGAAAAGAAAGGAAGGGCCTCAAATGGGAGGCTATCACGTACTGAAAAGAAGAGGCTAGCCCCCAGCTCAAGGAAGCGATCACAGGTCGTCCTCAAGCTAAGGTCTTTCAAAGAAGAACTCTTCAACGAAGCCTTCTAAAGGGAAGACGCATTAAAGCAATTTTCTAGGAAAGCAAGTCTAGTTTTGAAAAATAATAGTAAGAATTTGTTTAGCTTAAACCCTCATAGTTGCATTATTATTTTTTTTTGTAACCTTAGGAAGTTTAATTCTTGCAATGTAAACTTATTCGTTCAGTTTGAATAAAGATTATCCTTTTTTTGAATGAGTTGAATGGAATTTTGGATTGATTTTGGTCGGGCCCCTTAAAAGGGTTACCTACGTATCCAGTGTGGAATCAGGCCAGCGTAGTTCGTTCAAGTTGCGTACGTCTCTTTTTTTTAAAATTTTCGGAATTTTTTTTTTTTTTTAGACGTAGCACTTCTTCAGTTGGTCCATATTGGGGAGCTGGCTAAACTCGATGTCGTCAATATCCATGAGTCTGACTGCGCCTCCTGATAGGATGTCCTTTATTATGAACGGGTCGGACCAATTTGCTCTAAATTTGCCTCTGGGGTCGGTAACTAGGGCATGTAGTTCTTTCCACACTAAATCCCCTTCCTTTAAATTCCGAGGTCGAACCTCTTTGTTGAATGCCCTTGCCATGTGTTGTTGGTACATGTGGGAATGGTACAAGGCCCGTAGGCGTCTTTCATCCGTGAACATGAGCTCTTCATAGCGGGCTTGTAGCCATTGGGTTTCAGGAATTTCACCCTCTAAGGTTATGCGCATGGAGGGTAGTTGGACTTCTATGGGTAGAACTGCTTCCATTCCATAGACTAGGGAATAAGGTGTTGCTCCCGTGGAGGATCTTATGGATGTCCTATACCCCCAAAGGGCAAATGGAAGTTTGATGGGCCAATCTTTGTAGTTTTCTGTCATCTTCTCAATGATAGTCTTGAGGTTCTTGTTGGCGGCTTCTACTGCGCCATTGGTTTGGGGACAGTAAGGGGATGATTTGTGGTGCTGGATTTTGTTGTTTATGAGGAGGGTGGCTGTTTCGGCTTTGAAATGGGAACCATAGTCACTGATGATTTCATGCGGAACACCGTATCGGCAAATGATGTTGTTCCTTATGAATTTGGACACTTTTTTGGAGGTAAGGACAGCATAGGATTGGGCTTCGACCCATTTGGTAAAATAGTCTATGGCTACCAGGATGTATTTATTTCCTCCCGAGCCCTTTGGGGTGATCTTACCAATGATATCTATTCCCCGTGCGGAAAACGGCCAAGGGGATGTGAAGTTGTGGAGCATCGAGGGTGGCATATGCTGCAGGTTAGCATATATCTGACATTTCTTGCACTTCTTGACATAGTCATAGCAATCCCTTTCCATAGTAGTACAGTAGTATCCCAATCATAGGACTTTTCTAGAGAGCATTCGACCGTTCATGTGTGGTCCGCACACACCATTGTGTACCTCGTCCATAATTTTTGCGGCTTTTTCGGAGTTCACGCATCTGAGGTTGACCCCGTTGTGGGACGTTTTATAAAGAACCCCCTTGTATTCTATGTATTGCGCCGTTAAGAGACGGATGATCCGTTGAGCTGTTGGGGATGCGTCCTGAGGGTATATGCCTTTGGTGATGTAGTTGAAGACGTCGTGGTACTAAGGATCCTCTTCGATCGGAGCCAAAGTCATTTCTGTGTCAAGATTGTTGCAAAAGGCTGGCTCGCTTCTTCTTTGTATACAAACGGGCATCATGCTAACAGGATCAGGTATGATAATCAAGGATGCTTATTTGGATAGAGCATCTACGAATTGATTATCCTCTCGTGGGAGGTATGTGAAGGCTACCTCTTCGAAGTTATCAAACACTTTGTCCAAAAATTCCTGGTAGAGTGCCAGACTCTCGCTGTGAACTTTCCACTTTCTGGAACTTGATTGATGATTAGTAGGGAATCCCCATAGACCTTGAGTACTCGGATACCCAGGCCTACCGCTGCTTGTAGACCGATGATACATGCTTCATATTCGGCTGCATTATTAGGGAGAGGGAAGTCCAACTTTACTGAGATGGGAGTATGAGCTTCGTCTAGAGATACTAGAAGCACTCCTGCGCCGTAACCCTTTGGTTGGATGCCCCGTCAAAATACATTTTCCTGCAATTTTCCTCAATTAAGGCCACATCTTCGTCAGGAAAGTCGTATTGCTCGTATTCCTTGGCTGTGTGAGTGGGGTGCTCGGCCAAGTATTCTGAAACTTCGTGTCCTTTGAAGGTCTTTGTGGGATCAAACTTAAGATCGAATTCAGACAACAACACGGTCCATCATGCGATTCTTCCACTTCAGACTGGCTTCTCGAAGATGTATTTGAGGGGATTCATCCTCGACCTTACTAGTACAGGGTGATTAAGCATGTAATGTCTGAGTTTCTTGGTGGCCCAAACTAGAGCTAAGCAGGTCTTGTCAAGGCTTGAATATCTGGTTTCATAGTCAATGATTTTCTTGCCTAAGTAATATATGGCTCATTCTTAATCTTCTACGGTCTGGGCTAGCATAGCCCCCATGGCTGTGTCAGTTACCGTCAAATAAAGGATCAGTGGCAGACCTTGCTTGGGAGGAGCAAGAATAGGGGGGTTGGCTAGATAGTCTTTGATCTTGTCGAACGCTTCTTGACACTGATCATCCCACTCGATTTTGATTCCCTTCTTCAACTTCTTAAATATGGGTTCACATGTTATTGATTTATGTATTGAAGTCGACCGAAGAACCCTCTAATTTTCGTCTCATTCTTGGGTGGTGGCATTTCAACGATTGCTTTGATCTTGGATGGATCAATTTTGATTCCCCTTTGACTGACTACGTAACCCAACAGCTTGCCTGATATGACTCTGAATGCACACTTTTGAGGATTCAATCGGAAGTTGTACTTGCGTAATCTTTCAAAGAACTTGTGCAGCACCTGAATATGCCCGTCTCGGTGCCTTGATTTCATAATCATATCATCCACATAAACTTCGGCTTCTTCGTGCATCATATCATGTAGCAGAGTTGTGGCGGTCCTTTGGTAAGTTGCACCTGCATTTTTCAATCCAAAAGGCATGACTCTGTAGCAATAAGTTCCCCATGGAGTTATGAACGTTGTTCTGCTCATATCTTCTTCAGCCATGCGAACCAAATTATACCCTGCGTAGCCGTCCATGAATGACAACAAGGCGTACTCAGCTGTGTTGTCTACCAAAAGATCAATGTGGGGTAAAGGAAAGTTGTCCTTTCGGGCTAGCTTTGTTAAGATCTCTGAAATCGACACACATTCTGACTCGACCATATTTCTTTGGCACTGAAACCACATTAGCGATCCATTCAGGATAATCTGATACCACAATAAACCCGGCGGCAAGCTGCTTCTGTACCTCTTCCTTTATCTTCAATGCCAATTCTGGTCGGAGACGCCGCAGTTTCTGCTTGACTGGTTTAGCATCAGGGTACAAAGGGATTTTATGCTCGGCTATGCTTCTTTCAATTCCCGGGATGTCCTTATAAAACCAAGAAAAGACATCTGTGTATTGCTTCAAAAGTTCAACAAATTGCTCACGTTCCTGTGCAGTTAGGGATAATCCAATTCATACTTCACGAGGTTCGCTTTCATTGCTTAAATTAATTAATTCTGTTTCCTCCACAATGGAGGTCTTTTATTCATGATTGATTACTACTTTGAGAAGATCTTTTGGCAACGATTTTTCATCATTGGGTTTATCAATGGTTAAACAAGGTAACAAATAAGCAGAAGGGTTTTTCATTTTATTGATATTAGAATTGAAAATAGCAAGAAAGGGATCTGACTTTCCCTTCACGTTGACACTAGACTTAGAAGAAACAAAGGGGACACTCCCCGCTCCTGACTCATACTTAGGACCTAAGCTAGACACTGACTCTGACTGGGACTCAGAATCAGATTCTTCCATCATTGGTCCTTCCCCGGTAGATATCGTGACCTTTCGTCCATTCGGGCCAGTCCAGCTTACTTCTTTGCGCCATCCCGTTGTGACATCTTCAGTAGTATATATTAGGTCCGCAGGATTGAAGTTGCGATCATTGAGAGACTACCTCCTCATCCATTTCAGGAGCTTCGGCCATTCTGTTTTCTCGACCAAATAAAAGACCCAGCAGCTGGTTACCTGGTGCTTTGGTCCAATCTTGACTCGCCGGTTCTGAGGAGTGGTGTGCCTCCTCGTCCAATTGATTGCTTTCTCGTAAGATTTCAAAACTCGGGTGTGTGACCTTGGCCTCTTCGTCATAGTACGGTTCAGGGAAGCCATAATATGGGCAATAATCTCCTTCTGCGATGAACTGGCCATTTAGAGTGTGACTATATGGCGGGATGACTTGTTTTCCTTTAAGGTTTTTCCTTTGTTTCAGGGCTTGATCATGGATTTCTTTGTCACTAGGTTGGTAACCAAGTCCAAAGGAATTGTTTTTGGCTTCTAAATTTGAAGGTGGCGAGCCCTTGTCCAATTTCTTCCTAATCCCATGCCGAGTATGTACCCTTGCTTCTTAAGAAAGCCATTAACATGAGCCTTTGAGTGCGGTATGAACGGTGCCTAATCCATTTCCAGTACGTTGACCACAGGTTCTGATTCATACTTATGTATGGTCATCTTGAATATATGGGACTTCGGAGGAGAGACAATTCCGGAATCAATGATGAACTGGATGTCACACTTCAGACGATAATATTGTTCAGTGAGGTGCCCAAAGCATCTGTGATACCTGCAGTAAAGGTAATGATCCTCCTTTTCTGTTAAAACCCCTTCCAGGAACCGGAGATCTCCACGGCGAATTAAAGCTGACATAACATCATGAATAGGTACTGCAAGTGGCGTGAATTCACGGGTAGGAATGCTTGATCTTTTCTTGGATAACCAATGATGCGCGGGCCACATGGTCCCTTCATCAATGAAGGCTTGGATCTTGTCTCTTAGGTTCCTGCAGTCATTGGTGTGATGTCCCCAAGCTCGGCAGTATTCGCAGTAGACACCTGGGTTTCCATTTTCCGGGACGAGTTCATAAGTGGGTCCTATTGGTTGCATGTAGCCATATAACCTCATTTGTTGAAAAATGTGTTCCTAAGGCCAGCGAGGTTGCTCTTAATTGAGAAGAACTTTGTCACCTTCTAGAGCCTTAATTATTTGTTCTAACCCAGCAACCGTCTTTTGTGACCTTTTGATCTCTGAGTGGTAGACAACTATGTATTGAGTTAGGTGCCTAATATCATCTTGTGCTTCAACAATGGCCTGGGTTGGCTTGCCTACGCTTTTGTATTCAACAAGGCACGGGGTTTCATCAGGATCAAGGCCTACGTGGATCTTGGCCTCCCGGAATGATCGGTCTAGTTGTTCATCCAAATCAAGGGATTCGTCTTGAGTATCAAGTATCGACTCTCATGGAGTTTCGCGGACTGGATATGCAGTTTTCACAAAATGAGCTTTGATATTCTTAGCATTCTGGCTCATTTCCAACCCTGGCATGAGGAGAGACTCGTTCTGTGTATCTTCTACTGAGTAACGCTTGATGAACCCTGGCATGATCAGAACGAGTAGAATACCTCTTAGAATCAAAAAGACCACGAGACTCTCATCTAAAAAAAAGCTGACCCACATATAGAAAAACACATTGTCCTAGAAAGAAGGTCATTAAGCCTACATGCCCGAATATTTCCCTAATATTAAAGGAAAATAAAGTCAATTGAACAAAAATAATAAAAATAGAAAAAGATGGACTATCGTATTTTTTTTTTATTTTTCTAGACTCAAAGAAAATGGAAAATGGGATAAAATAAAATTAAAAAAAATCGGCCTTTCTTTTTTTCGATTTTTTTGTTTTTCGGAATTTTTTCTGTTTTACCCTTTTTTTTGTTTTTTGATTTTTTTTTTTTACCGAATCTGAATTACATCAAAAAATAATAATAATTGGGAGACTGACTTTTTTTTTTTTGCTAAAAGATCCAAGAAAATTGTTCATGACTTTTAGAATATATCATCGGGAAAATGATGAGTGTTCATTGAATTGAACTCTCGCACCATCTTCGGGCATTAGAACTAGCTAAAAATTAAAGAAAACGCTCCTAGCACGTAAGTACATGTTGGCACATAATCACGGTATTCATGCATTCATGCAAGCATAATAACAACGCAGTTTACAGGCAAACATGTGATCAGACAGGCATTACAACGACACATGCACAAAAAGCAAGCGGATGCACAAATGTGGGTTAGAGGCTTTTGGCTCCTGTGAGGTTACCACGACAAATTACAATTTCCGTTCGGTGGATTGTCGACACATCAATTGTAATTCTTTTCATCAACAAGGATTGATGAGTCATGGGTGAGGAAGCGTCGATTTGCACGATAGGACAACTGTATATTCCTTTAGATGTACGGGTTGTCTACGAGTTGCGACACTAACTTCCTCGAGGGTCGATAAGGGTCAAAAGGTTGTGCGAAGGCACATGCAAATGATGCAAAAATATGGAACATGTTATTAAACAATTAAGCAAACTTGACTTTCGAGTCTCACCCTCTTAAATAAATCCCCAGTGAAGTCGCCACTGTAAGGACCCGGGATTTTTGTTCAATCATTTTCTTACGAAGTGTATTGGTTTCCACGGAGTGCGTCCTTATAGAAAATTTGTAAGTTGGGGGTTTAGATAAGTTCAAGGGACCATCGAGTTAGAAAAGCTTTTGAAAAGACTTGAATTGAATAAAAACCATGAAAGAGGTCACAAATCTGCTATTGGCGTTTTATCGAAGGGACAAACCGAAGGGACAAACCGAGGGGACAATCCAATGCGTGAAAAGTGAACTGATCATGTTTTTAGAAAGACTCCCGCTCATATAGAACATATGAGTACTCAAGAATAAAGGATTTGGGGGCGAAGGTACGAGGTGGGAAGGTGTTAGGCACCCAACTCGCCCGTTTATGACGGCCTCTACTAACTCAAGTTTGCTTAATAATTTAAAGACATGATTCCCACGCAAACCGGATTAAAAACCTAGATTTAGACTATTAATTGGTTCACCACAAGCATCACAACATTTATTTTTAACTCTTATTTAGACATGCATTCAGTTGAGAAGTTGAGCATTACAACGATTAGACATGCTTGAAAAGACAATATTTAGTAAGCAATAAAAGACGTTATTCTAGCATGATATCTACATTATGACTACTAGAAAATAAACAATTAGGCAATTAATTTAATTTGAGCCCTCAGGAGTTTGTACCTGAACTGTAGGTTATATTTGACAAGAATAGTAAAACAAGATCTCAAGTTTGGAAGAAAGAGGGGGAAGCTCGGTGTCAATACTCCCGAGGATAGAGGTTGTCAACTGTAGACTGTGTGTTTTGAACTGAGGGTGAAGGGTTGTTTATATAGGCGTGTGGAAGTAGGGTTGGACGGCAAAAATTGAGCCGAAAAACGAGACGGCCTTGAAAAATGAGCCGGGCACGAAGCAGGGTCAGCGCCGGTAGCGGCCCTGGGACTTATTTCAGGGCCGCTGACGGCTCTCACCAGACAGCTGGATGTCGTCATAATGACGACATCTAGTCTATTTTTATTTTCAAGAGGAATTTTTGTATTACGAAAAATATGAAAAGACCATTTTACCCTTGGACGGTAAAAGACGGTTCTACCCCTAAATTGCAACTTGGCGACAAGGAGTCGGAAAAAGGCGTGAGACGTGTCGTTGGAAAGCTCTTGATCGGGACTTCTGAATGGAATGAAATGAAGGAGTGTTTGGAGGAAAAACCTGAGACCTTATCTTAACTATTAAAGCAAAAATAGCTGTTCAAGTTTATAAATTACTCCTTTCATCAACGGGCTTTTGCGGAGAAATCTAAAGACGCTTTTTTGGCGTATACAGATAGGACAACTGTATATTCCTTTAGATATACGGGTTGTCTATGAGTTGCGACACAAACTTCCTCGAGGGTCGATAAGGGTCAAAAGGTTGTGCCAAGGCACATGCAAATGATGCAAAAATATGGAACATGTTATTAAACAATTAAGCAAACTTGACTTTCGAGTCTCACCCTCTTAAATAAATCCCAAGTTGAGTCGCCACTGTAAGGACCCGGGATTTTTGTCCAATCCAATGTTATTGGTTTCCACGGAGTATGTCCTTATAGAAAATTTGTAAGTTGGGGGTTTAGATAAGTTCAAGGGACCATCGGGTTAGAAAAGCTTTTGTAAAGACTTAAATTGAATACAAACCATGAAAGAGGTCACAAATCTGCTATCGACGTTTTATCGAAGGGACAAACCGAAGGGATAATCCGAAGGGACAACCCAATAACGCGATAAGTGAACTGATCATGTTTTTGGAAAGATTCTCGCTCATATAGAACATATGAGTACCCAAGAATAAAGGGTTCGGGGGCGAAGGTACCAGGTGGGATGGTGTTAGGCACCCAACTCGCCCGTATTATGAAGGTCTCTACTAACTCAAGTTTGCTTAATAGTTTAAAGAGATAATTCCCATACAAAATCGGATTAACAACCTAGACTTAGACTATTAATTGGTTCACCACAAGCATCACAACATTTATTTTAACCCTTATTTAGACATGCATTCGTTTTGACAAGTTGGGCAGCACAATGACTATACGGACAATATTTAAGAAGCGATAAAAACGTTATTCTAGAATGATATCTACATTATGACTACTAGAAAATAAACAATTAGGCAATTAATTTAATTTGAGCCCTCAGGAGCTAGTACCTGAAATGTAGGCTATATTTGACAAGAATAGTAAAAGACAAGATCTCAAGAACAAACTTGGAAGAAAGAGGGAGAAGCTCTGAGTCAATACTACTGAGAATAGAGGTTGTCAACTGTAGACTGTGTGTGTTGAACTGAGGGAGGAGGGTTGTATTTATAGGCATGAAGGAGTAGGGTTGGACGGCTGAAAAGGAGCCGAAAATCGAATTGGACTTGAAAAATGAGTCGGGTCAGAAGCCACGTCAGCGCCACTAGCGGCCCTGGGTTTTATCACAGGGCCGCTGACGGTTGTCAGCTGCCAGATGGATGTCGTCATTATGATGACATCAAGTCTATTTTTATTTTACAGAGGAATTTTAGTATTCCAAAAAATATGAAAAGATCGTTTTACCCTTGGGCGGTAAAAGACGGTTCTACCCCTGAATCACAACATGGCAACCGGGAGTCGGAAAGGGGCATGAGAGGTGTCGTTGGAAAGCTCTTGAATGGGGCTTTTGAATGGAGTTGGAATAAAGGAGTATTCGGAGGAAAACCTGAGACCTTATCTTAACTATTAAAGCAAAAATAGCGTTCAAGTTTATAAATTACTCCTTTCATCATCGGGCTTTTGCGGAGAAATCTGAAGGCGCCTTTTTGGCGTCTACAAGGCGGCATGTCATCTTCGGCCATTTTGATCAACTTAGAACAAGGTGGTCGATATGGAGGGGGAGTAACAAATATTGCGTCAGACCTAGCTTTGCTCGGAGGGGGAGATTCCAATACGAGCTTCCTAACTAGACGTTGATTACTATGATCGCGTTCCCAACTTTTCGGACCAATTGTTTTCTTCCCAATCCTGGACAGCGGATAAGACGTAGAAAAGGAACGACTAACAAGTTCCACAAAAGAAAAGTTTTAAAACAAAGATGGGAAATTCCTATCTAGAATATTCTATCAACATAGTTACCCTTGGGGGCTAAGTAATAGGTTTAGGTCAAAAGGAGAGGGAGAGATATTATCTCGACTCAATATGGGACAAAGCAAAATATATTATACTCTTGACTAAAAGGAGAGGGGAGAGATATTATCTCGACTCAATATGGGATAAAGCAAAAGATGTTATACTCTTGACTAAAAGGAGAAGGGAGAGATATTATCTCGACTCAATATGGGATAAAGCAAAAGATATTATACTCTTGACTAAAAAGAGAGGGGAGAGATATTATCTCGACTCAATATGGGATAAAGCAAAAGATATTATACTCTTGACTAAAAGGAGAGGGGAGAGATATTACCGAGATCTTTTGGCCTAGACTCACTACCTAAATAAAAGGAAAGAATAAAGCATACAAATCTTTCCTAAGGTAATGAGCATCATATAGAACATTCAGGGATATTGTTTCCTAAAAACAAAGATTCTAGACTCAATCTTAAGACAAAATCTAGATTCAAAAAAGGAAAAGATCCTAATTGGGGTCTAACCTAATATTCTATGACGACCAGAAAGACTACGCAAAGATTGCGTTCACATACGGGCAAACAGCACAACAACGCATATGACATGATTATGAAAATCTAGCATGGACATGGGACTGAGTTTCAACCTAAAACATTAATTCTAGTTCATGCAATGGGGTAGGCTTAAGGGTTTTGGTCAAAAGGTACTCATGATCAATAATGTACTACAATCCGCGGGATGCGCGACAATGTGAGGCATTCTAGTTATCCTACTCGTCGAATGGACGAATGCGTAGGAAGATACATGAGGTGGGGGGATCCATGTTTCTTGGCAAAGAAGAACCGAGTGGATTCTCACCAAGGCACTTCACCACACTCCATTGGCTAAAAACTAGCTTGAACTTGTAAAAAACAATTAGCTCGGAAGTCGCGCAAGCGCATGCACATGAATGCAATGAATGCAAATTAATAGATGAATGACAAGTCACAAAATAATAATAAGAACAGTCAAGGTAATGAACCAAACAAAAATAATGATAATGAATCGATTTTCAAGTTTCACCCTCTTAATCATCTCCCCAGTGAAGTCGTCACTGTAGGCTACCGTATTTTTCTCCCCTTTTTCGCCCCCTTTTTCCTTCGGGTTTCCGAGCATCCTGCGAGAGCGCGATCGTTCCGGTTTTCGTGAACCCTTGAGTGTGAATGCACATTAAGATTTTCCTTTTGCACTAAGGACATGATTAAGATTGTCGGAAGTCGCCACCAAATTTAAGGTAATTTGGAAATCTTGGAATCAAGTCGATAGTCTAGAAAGACGTCAACACAATTCCTGTGCACCCCAATCCCTATTGGGGAAATTGACTTCATAAATGAGTTCGGCGGCGTGAGTACGAGCTAGGAAGGTGTTAGGCACCCAACTCGCCCGTTTACAATAACGGCCTTTACTAATCGATTCAATATAATTATTATTTATTAATGCTACGGTTCCAAACAAGATTCAATTTGTCCAAATTCCTAGTTTTAACTAATGGGTTGAACAAACATTATTATTATGACCACTTTTAACAATTTAACAAATTACATGCTTTTATTGCTAAAAAACGATAAATATGCTAAAACCTGCAAGTTAGAAGACAAAACAATAGTTCATCCACAACCCACAAGCAAGGCATAATTCAATCATAAGAAGCAATAAATAACAAAATTAAAACAACATTCATTAATCGATTAATTAGGCTTAATACAAGGCCTTTTGCTCAAAAGGCGCCATGCATCTACATATCACATAAACCAAAATCGTTAGTAATAACAAGCAATATAAAAATTTATTGAAAACCCTCAGGTTGGATTACTTAAATGCTCACAATGAACTTATTGGGCTATAATGCTTGAATTCATGCTCTTGATGAAGTGTGAAGGATTATTTTGTGGTGTTAGGGCTAACCTAAAGAAGGAGTAGGATCAGAATTTCTGGTTTAATATGAGAGAGAGAGAGAGAGAGAGAGAGAGAGAAACTGCCAACCAAAAGACCACCCTTTCAGAGAGAATGTCCAACCTCTCAAATTCCCAACCTCTTCAACTGAACCCTAAGGTTTGTTTATATAGAAGAGGGGGAGCTGCCAGGGTTTGGCACGAAAATCGAGATGGGCCTCGAATTTGCCGTTCACGAGAAAAGGTCCAGGCGGTCATACAGCTAGGCCAAACGATCAAGCCGCTTGTCCTAGCGGCCACCGCTTGAGCTCAAGCGTGGCCGCTCGGACCTGGAGCGGCATACCTGTATAGGCGCCTGACTGCTTTTCTAAGAGGGGGAGGCTTTTCCGAGGGGGTCCACGCGGGATTGACTGAGCTCCCTTGTTTGACCAAGGGTTGACTCATGGGTTTGGGTTCCCTTTCGAGCCCTTAGGTTCAAAGAGGCCTATCTCTCAGCTTTGTACTCCATTTGAATTGAGTCCAACTGGTTTGGATCACCTATACAAAAGGCTTCCACTGGTTACTTCAAATGAACTGAGCTAATCATCAGAGCAGTTATTCTCGCAACCCAAGTTCGAGCAAAATCCAATCCTTTCATCATCGGGTTTTTACGAGGACTTATTATAGACACAATTTTTGGTGTCTACAGTATGCAAGATTCTAAGATGATGCAAAATGAAATGCAACCTAAAATGATTCTATATATCCTAGCATGAAGCTTCTAAAAATAAAATGCAATACAATTTTTTGATTTTTTTTTAAGTTACAAAAAGATGAGAAAAGAATCTAGAATAATCCCTCAACATGGTAACTTCTCAAGGAGGCTCAAATTATTTTGGAAATTTTGCTAATGCAAGTAACGTATTTTAACCAAAATTATCTTTCGACTTTTTATAAAAAGAAAAAAAGCAAAAATACTCTTGACTCAAAAAAGAAAGAATATTACTCTTGACTTGCAAAATAAGTAAAGGGAAAAAGGATGAACCTAGACCCTAAACAAAATATGGGAAGCAAAAGATTACTTTTGACTTGCTATGGGAACAAGATTTTTAATGCTAAGACTTGGGGAAGGGGAAAGATACTCTTGACTTGCTATGGAAAGTATAAAGACGCTACTCTTGACTTCCCATAAGACTCTTGACTTTGATATGGAAAATATATTCTGTACTCAAGAAAAGGAAAATATACTCTTGACTTCCTTAAGGAAAGAAATAAGACTCTTTTTTAATTTTGGGAAAGATCATTGGTCGAAATACATTGTTTGCTCGAAATTGATTTATTGGAAAATAAGTCTCCCTAATATGGTTCATGGATCCTCGGGAAGATTTATGGATCCTACTTCCTTAAAAGGAAGGATTCTAGACTCGGTCTTAAATTAGTTTACAAAGTTAGTAACATATATATAAATAGGAAACTTCCTATATTCTAGACCATTAAGATCCTAAATGGGACCTAATCTAGCAATCTAAGGAAACAAATCACATAACAAGGAAACAATCAATCAAAAAAAGGCAAGCAATCAATTAAGCACCTTCAATAGACCATGGGACTAAATGCAATGGTTGACACAATCTATTGTTGGATATGGTAACCCACGACCGGATACGTTTCGTCATCTATGGGATGCATAGTAAAACTAGACGTACCATTTCACATATCTCAAATGGAATCATATAAATGTCATGGGGTGGAACACGACTTTGTGCAAGGCAATTCGGATCTGGTGGGTGTAAGGACCCGGGATTTCTACGGACACAGAGTGCGTCTTATAGAAAATTTGTAACCTGGGAGTTCAAATAAGTTCAAGGAACCGTCGAGTTAGAAAAGATTTTGTAAAGACTTGAATTGAATAAAAACCATGAAAGAGGTCACAAATCTGCTATCGGCGTTTTATCGAAGGGACAAACCGAAGGGACAACCCAATAGCGCGATAAGTGAACTAATCATCTTTTTAGAAAGACTCTCACTCATATAGAACATATGAGTACCCAAGAATAAAGGGTTCGGCGGCGAAGGTACGAGGTGGTAAGGTGTTAGGCACCTTACTCGCCCGTATTATGACGGCCTCTACTAACTCAAGTTTGCTTAATAATTTAAAGACATAATTCCCATGCAAAATCGAATTAACAACCTAGACTTAGACTATTAATTGGTTCATCACAAGCATCACAACATTTATTAATGACCCTTAGTTAAACATGCATTCGTTTTGACAAGTTGAGCAGCACAACGACTATACAGACAATATTTAGGAAGCGATAAAAACATGTACTAGCATGATATCCACATTATGACTACTAGAAAATAAACAATTAGGCAATTAATTTAATTTGAGTCCTCAGGAGTTAGTAGCTGAATTGTAGGCTCTATTTGACAAAAATAGTAAAAGACAAGATCTCAAGAATAAATTTGGAAGAAAGAGGGAGAAGCTCAGAGTCAATACTACTAAGAATAGAGGTTGTCAACTACTGTGTGTTTTGAACTGAGGGAGGAGGGTCATATTTATATGCGTGGGGAAGTTGGGCTGGACGGCTGAAAAGGAGCCGCAAATTGAATTGGGCTTGAAAAAAGAGTCGGGCCAGAGGATTTGTCAGCGCCGCTAGCGGCCCCGGATTTTCAGCCAGGGCCCTGGGTTTTATCCCAAGGCCGCTGCCGGCAGTGTCAGCTGCCAGCTGGACGTCGTCATATGACGACATCCAGTCGATTTTTATCTTCCGGAGGAATTTTAGTATTCCAAAAAATATGAAAACACCGTTTTACCCTTGGACAGTAAAAGACGGTTCTACCCCTAAATCGCAACTTGGCGACCGGGAGTCGGAAAGAGGCATGAGACGTGTCGTTGCAAAGCTCTTGAACGGGGCTTTTGATTGGGATTGGAATAAAGGAGTGTTTAGAGGAAAACCAGATACCTTATCTTAACTATTAAAGCAAAAATAGCTGTTAAGCTTATAAATTACTCCTTTCATCATCGGGCTTTTGCAGAGAAAACTAAGGCGGTTTTTTGGCGTCTACAGAAGCCCCCACTTTGATCGAGCTTGAGTAAAAGCGAAGATCAAAGTATTCCGAAGGCGACATGCAGGATGCTGATGTGCACACGGTGGGTGAGAGTGTACAGTATATATGCATATGAAGACATGGGACATGCTCGCATAAAGCTAAGATTTCATTTCTGTGAACACAAGAGAAATAAAGGTTATGGTTAGCAAGATAGAACACCGCTCGTAGATGGTCTAAACGTCTGCTGGGGACCTGTATTGAGAGTAAATGAAAAAGTTTGTAATACTTTGAGAATGATCAACGTAGAGTGCTTCGACAAACAGTGACTAAACACCACTCGGCGGGTGTCGAGATTCCGTCCCTGTACGAAAAATGAAAAAGTCAACGAGACAGCGCGATTAAAAATAGCGGCTGTAAATGGAAAGTAGCACTGGTGAGAGTGAATAGTATACATGCTTTATTCTGAGCAGTCAGTGACTAAGCACCACTAGGCGGATGTCGAGATTCCGTCCCTACACAAGAAACGAAATGGTCCTCAAGACAGCAAAATGACGACTGTAAAATGGTTAAAAACATATAAACAGTTTAAATGCAATAGTTTTAGCAATCATTAACTGAAACATATAAAAAATAATGGACAGTATAACCGCAACAGTTTAAGCAATCATTGACTGACACATAATAAGTAACCTCGCAGAGGGACAGTTTAACCGCAATAGCTTAAGCAATCATTGATTGACCCTAATTTTGTGACCTCGTAGAAGGACAGTTTAACCACAATAGCTTAAGCGATCATTGACTGACCCAAAATTTGTCATCTCGCAGGAGGACAGTTTAACCGCAATAGCCTAAGCGATCATTGACTGACCCCAAAATTTCTGATATTGGGACATTGGGACGTTTGTGATGTTGGGACATTTGTGACTTTGGGACATCGGGGCATTGGGACATTTGAGAAGTTTGTGACTTTGGGACTTCGGGGCATTGGGACATTTGAGAAGTTTGTGACTTTGAGATTCGGAATATTTGGGACGTTTGTGACTTTTTCGGACCTCGGGTAAGTCCGTTAGACCTTCCGGGCTTGAAAATTAAATTTAACACTCTGTGCGGTAAAAGTTGTCGCAATATATATCCGGGCTTCAGTATTTGGGACCTGCAAAAATAATCAGGTTAGTTTTACCTGAAAATAGTTGGTACCGTAAATAGGGTCAACTGTCGAATTTGAACTTGTGGACCAAAGCGTCTCGCTCCCGCACGCTTGGTTCGATATTTGCCGCAAACGAACTGGAATAACGAACTTTGGACTGGAAAAAAGGGTCGTGGGACAGCAAGTGGGCCCGTGCGTGCAGGGCCGCTAGCGGCGCTCAGCTTGAGCAGCCCAAAACGTTTTGTCGCAAATTTATTTTTTTTTGTTTTGCTGCATTCTTCTTCTTCATCAAGAGCAATTGTTGAGAGGTATCACCATTGTTGAGTGCTCCACTTTGCTTGAGGTAAGCCAATTCTTGACCAAACTCTTTAATTTTTGTCTTGAACTTGCTTATTTTTTCGCCTAGTTGCTGAATTTCGGGTTGCATTGTTGAATAGGTGCTTTTTTTTGCGAATCTAAAACTTTTAATTTTCCACTTGTAGAGAGGGAAAGCTTCATTGTACTCCCATGGCTCCCACAGACAAAGGAAAACGTCCCATGGGTGAGGGGGAGGATGACCGGGACCTTTTCCGTACTGGGCTTCCCTCCACTAAGACACCTCCGACCCATCATTCGGATGGAGCTCGACTGTATCAGGACTCATTTATGCGACTGGACTGGTGCCCGGCTGGGGTTTGGGACCGTAGTATTTTACTACCGGAGAGGCAGAGTCATCTGTCTAACCCTGAGTTGGTATGCTTTCTGACTCTCTTTTTTTTCCGTTCAGTATATATTTTTCTGAAAATTCAAACTGTTAGTGCTTCGGCACACGAATAAATTGGGACTTGTACTGGATTAGTGGTCAGCTGTATATAATTTGTGTGGAATTATTTTGGCTATATTTGTATTATATGGCGTGTTGAGAAAATTTTGTTTGTTGGCTAGGATGTTGGCTTTTTGTTGCAGGCTCATGGGTCTACCTCCCATTGGGCTATGATGTTAGAGACTTTTTCAGTTGGAGTTAGGAATCTGGTATTGGGCTCGGGTTTTGACCATTTCCTAACGGTTATCCCTGCTTGTCACTCTGGGGATTCTAGGATTATCACTAGGGGGCTATTGGGAGGTTCTGGGATTCCACGAACACTTTTCAAACGCCTGTAGGACAGATGTTCCCCACCCCTTATCAGTTCGCTGTGTTGACGGGTCTATCCTTCAGAGGGCGTCTTATTCGGTACGACACGAGTTAGTGGCAACAAAGTGACAGGTTGCTCAAGCTTTATGGGCCTATGTCTGCCTTTTTTGATAAGGATCGGGTTTCCTTGTTGCGGTTATGGGCGCCTTTGGCGGAGCAGGGGCTTACCGAGGAGCAGAGAGCCCGCATTTTCCTAGCTTGCTTGTTGGGGTCGACCATCTTCGCTCAGAAAAAGAGCGTATGTCAAGTCGGTTTCTTGACATGTTTAGAGGATTTGACCAAGGTTTATGAGTACAACTTCGGTGCTTCTGCTTATGCTTCCTTGGTGAGATGGTGTCGTCGGGCTTGCAGGCCTAAGTCGACGAGTGAGAGGGCGTCCATCTCGGGCCCGTGGAGGATACTGGAGGTAGGCCCATATATTCTTTTTTTCTTTGCATATCGTTTTGAATGTGAAGATTATTCCTTCCCTTTTTGCTTGTATGGCAGCTGTGGTTCTTCGAGTATTTTTCGGCCTTTGGTCCTCACCGTCCTGGTTTGAGGATGTTCCCACTAGGTTCGCGGTGGATTGGTAGAGATAACCACTCATTTACCTCTTTGGAGCACTTTCGGGCTACCTTTGAGAGTCATGCCGCGTCTATGGTATGTTGTTGTTGACTTGTGCATATATATTCTTTTTGGTCCATTTGGTGTGAATGAACTTTTAAACTGGTAACCTGCAGGTGTCATGGTCCTCTTTTGATGGTATTCCTGGGGTTCCGCCCCATATTACTATGGAGTCCTTTAGAGTATCCTCCTTGCGGGTGGTCTTTGAGTGGCCATTCGGCTTTGTGTGGTGTTTGGGGGACCGTTTGACTCGGCTGGTTTATCCCTCCTTGGGTAGTCACCTGGTTCCGAAGGACCCTCCCCTGACCATGTTCTATCTGCGCAGTCTGAGCGTGCGGGACTTGGGGGTCGTGCCTCGTGGTATGGCGGCCACAGAGTTTCTGGAGCCGGAGATTGTTGGGTTGGACCGCACGGCCATGTACCTGGCTTACTGCCTGGATCGTCTGATGCCGGACCTCACTTCTGAGGTAAGAAATTTATCTGCATCTTTTTAACTATATGTGTGATATGTTGAATTTTTGTGTTTCACAGGCGAATCGCTTAGCTCCTCAAGGTCCCAGGAGGTCCCATTAGAGTTCCTCGGGGCCAGCCCCCAAGCGTGACCTTGCCGACTAATGAGGTGAGGTATATTGGGGAGAGCGGGGAACGTATAGTAGAGGAGTTCCCTCTATATATGGTTGACGAAGAGGTTGTGGAGGGCTTGCCCTTGCCTGACAGTTGTACAGGGGTAAGTGCCTTTTTATCCCTCCTTGTGTTTTGTGCTTGCTTTTGAGTGTTAACTCTATCTCTTGTGTTTGTGTTGTTTTTTTTTTTTTTTTTTTGTAGTTGAATCGGGAGCAAACCTCTCAGATCTTCAAGCTCATTCACCTGCTGAAGAAAGGCTATGGCCGAGTGATGGGCAATGGGAAGAGTTCTCGGTCTAGGACTGTCGATGTAAGTACACTTTCAGCCTTTGTTTCAGCTAAGTGAAGTGCTTAACTTATCATCTCGATCTTGATTGTTTGCAGATGTCTCAGTCTTCGTCCTCGGCAGACCCTCGACATTCTTCTGCTGCGAGGGCCTCTTCGGCGACCAGACCGTCCGTTGCTCGTTCACCTCCCGTAGCTGTGACCAGGCCTCCTGTTGATGAGGCACCCGGACCTTCTGTGTCGTACATTCCTGAGATATTCTCCCCTGCGGGTTTCCAGCCTTCTCTTGACAGCAGGCCTATTGTTACCCCCACGGCTGGAGGTTAGGCGAACGCCCCTGGATGGGATGTGCTTCATACTGGGCCTTCGTATCAGGACGTGGCTATGGACTTTGCTAGTAAGGCCACAGAGAGCTTCTTCGCGGCGGGATTTTCGGCAGGTACTCCCATGCGCGCATCAGCATATGATAGGCGGGACATGAGGCCCTACAACAGCAGGCCCATTTATAGCTCTTCTCTCCATCATTCGACTGGGAACTACGGTTAGGGGTCGTTCGTTGATGATGAGGCTGACAGCAATGGCGATGACGACTCTGGTTGAGCAGTGTTGGATTTCTTTGTAGACATTGACCTTGAGATTTGGAACTCCTGTTTTTATGCATTTCTATGATATGTATGATATGATGACTCGATTATGTCCGTCTGATCTCTAAGTATGCAATATGTTATGCAGTAAAGAGTAGGCCACAATTTAGGGAATAAAATAAGGAAAAATGTAAAAAATGCAAGAAAAAGCAAAAATTACACATATTATACCCCCTAAAAAAATGAAAATAAATAAATATAGAAAATAGAAAACATAAAAGCTAAGAGAGTCTCGGGCTTTGTAATTTCGTTGTGCGTAAACTGGGCTTAAACCGAGCTGAATAGACCAAGTGAGCGGGCAGGAAAAAAGAGGAAAAGCTGACTGGGACAGGGTCAGGGCCGCTAACGGCGCTGGGCTGCAGATCAGGGCCGCTAGCGGCCCTGGCCAGTGCCGCTGACGGCTCTGGTTTGGGCTTTTTCGTGGATTTCTGACTTCTTTTGGCCCGCGTTTTTGCCTATAAATAGGATTTACGGGATGGTGGATATTGTATCACTTTTCAGACTTTAGCTCTCTCAAATTTCCCAAAGCTTCTACCATCGTGAAATCCTTTGAAAACCTTTTCGATGCTTGGCGTAAAAATCTGACCATAGAAAAAAAACATGAACTGGCTCCGTTCCAGGTCTCTACCTTGCTGACTTTAAGACCAACCAAAATATTATGGCCCCTTCTTCGATCTTCTCTGAATTATTGGGACCCTGACTTGCATGTCTTCCGTTTTGGTAATTCTAAATTATGCCCTTTAGTTGAAGAATTCGCTGCAGTCACTAACATGTCTGATGTTCTTCCCCCAGCTGTGCCTTATTTGAGAGATGGTTTTAGTGGTCAATCCAGGAAATTCTTAGGCTTGTCATCTGCAGAAGCCAAAAGCATGGTTCTTGGTGTCGATGTGGACTTGGTTCAACTTTGTGAAAAATTTGTTATTTCGTCTGACAATAGTGCAATATTTAGGCGTTGCCGTCGACAGGCTTTTGTACTTTGCCTGTTGAACCGTCTATTGTTTGCTAATGCAGAGTCTCCTAACTTGGGTAGAGTCTCATTGTTGCGAGTGGTAAATCAAATGGTTGAAGGGCACTCTCCTTTGCATCTGGTGGTAGGGAAAACTATTATAGGGCTTGATAGGTTGAAAATCTCTCCTCAAGAAGCTTTCTCTGGCAGCCCCCTGCTACTTCAAATTTGGTTATGTGAGCATCTGAGGCTAATAGAGTCACCAGAGAATATGATAGCTCGTGTCCCTCGAGCCTGGTCAAAGAAAACTTATACTACGGCTAGCTTTTTGGTTAGGAAAAGGCTATATGAAGAAACGACCCTTGCTGAATGGGATGCCTTTTTCCATGCAGGGCCTGTCATCCGTTGGCATGTGACTTGGTGGAGCTTGACTTCCTTAGAGGCTTGTCACAATTTGGTTCCTCATACTACTCTAACACCCCCGAATTCGCTACGATTTCCTCGGAACCATCGACGTCGCTATCCACGACTCGACACCGCTGAACCGTCACAAACCCAAGGGAATGCTACTGCAACATTTATCGCTAAGGAATAAATGCTAAGCAGAAAGGAAAAACTAGGTATCAAACGTAGCATCTAAACAAACTAAACATTAATATCAGAGTTGTCTATCAAGTGAACTTAAGTCCATTAAAGTATTAATACAACTTTGCCTTCAAGGGCACAATCCAAACAAAATCCCAACAAACCAAAGTAACCAAAATAAACCCAATAGTTCTAAAGGAACAACCCACATTAACACTTCAAGCTATCCGTCTTCACTCAGCTACACCTGCACTTTGGTTTCCGTGACGGAAACAAGGTACAGAAGAAAAGAGAAGAAACAAAAGAAAATAAAAATCAGATAAACTGAATAAACGTCGTCCATACCCAGTAAAAAAACACTTTCGCAAACCTTACCTGGGTTTAAGAAGAATCATTGAAATTCATTTGCATGCACAAGTAATCATACAATCAAGCACACGCAAACTCGATATTCAATTACATGCAATTCTTGCTTTAGTGATCATTCGAACACAAATAGATAAACCATCTTGATTAGAGAAATAAGAGAGCGAATAGAACAGCGGTTACCCATAATGTTCATAGATAGATATAGACATGCCATGGACTTACTCTAGTGTATACTCACACTGCCTCAAACATAATAATCGATATGTAGAGAATTAAACGATGGGGAATGATCCGTCCCGAACACACTACGAGGTGTCCATAAAAAGTAACTTGGGAATCACGTATCCCTAGACTACATCAATTAGATGAGTCTCGATTGCTCGACTACTCCTAGTGATCCATTAGGAGTCTTATTCTCATTTAATTCAACTCACATACTTGCATTGATTGACCTAGTGGTACAACGAGACCGCGACTTACTACTTAATTTCATGCTCATGATAATGAATAATAATAACAACGATAATGACATAAATGCATATTATCACAATCATGCTTCACATATGTCTAACAAAATTTTGACAATCATGATATCCAAAAATTACACTTTCAACAAATAATCCATCCAAGTATAATAGGTGCTCATTAGCACTCAATAATAACCCATTCCAAATAGTACGTATATTATATCATAAAAATAATAGAAATTCACATCGCCATACATGCTAGATAACTAGCATATGAACTAATTATATAACGAAACTTCATAAACTTGTCATACTCAATATAATTCATATTTTCAGTGAAGAATATATTTCTAATTCTCATAATTAACGACGATATAATTTAATCATGCTTCGCATATTAAATTCACAATAATAATCAATTCGCACATAACACATCAAAATAGTTTTGATGGGGCTTTAGAAAGAGGTGGGTACAATCACTTACCTAACAAACGCTCACTACGCAGTAGGTAACCTTGCTAAACACAACCCGATCATGCTTGTCCATTTGGTCCTATTTAAAAATAATTACCGAGACATAATCAGTAAATACAAAAATCCAAACAGTACTAAAACTATAAAATAATATTTTTATTAAATTTCTTGATTTATTCCAACCAATCTACACTTTTGAAAATCTGGATTCGGACTCCAAACGAGTACAGAAAAATAAAAATAATTATTGAAAAATATACCGAAAATACGAAATTAATTAAAACAAATTATTAAACGGAACCCTAATCGGTTTTTCGAGTCTAAGCCGTGATACACCAAGCATGGGGACCCACGACCTAGCCCATCACCAAGACCACCACCCACCGACTTCCATGATCGGCGGTGGCTCGTCGGAGCACCGGCGACGAGGGAGAGAGAGAGCGCGAGAGAGAGAGAGAAATTGCGAGAGAGAGAGAGCGACTGAGAGAGGGAGGAGCGACGGGCAGGGCCCAGTCGCGTCGGCCACTCCCCGGCGACCACCCAGGCGCGGCCTGGTGGCGCGGCGGCGGCGCGACAGTCGCGACTCAGCAAAACAGGGGGGGAAACAGAGCATGAAAGAGAGAGAAAGAAAGAGAGAGGGAGGGGGATAACCGGCGGGAAGAGGAGGCCGGTGGCTGGCCTGGTGGCCGGCGACAGCAGGGGGAGAGAGAGAGAGAGAAGGTGTGCGGTGCAGAGAGAGAGAAACCGTGAGGGAGAAGAGAGAGAATTGGGGTTTTTGACTCAGTTTTTGCAACTGATCAACTGGCCCATCTCTTAGCTTATATAGGTGTTTGGTCAAAGAAAGTCAAAATCTACTAGACCTAGGATTATTTTCTGATTTAATTGCTAATTAAAAATAATTAAAACTAATTAAATGCTAATTAAAACCAATTTAAAACAATATGAATAAGCCTTATTCATATACAAAAATCATTTTGATTAAATCCCTCAATTTGATAATTATAAATCCCGAAATTCCCATAATAATAATTAATATTATTATGGCTTAATTTGACTAAATCGAATCGTTAAATAAATATACGATTTAAATCTCCGAAACTATTTATAAATGAATTATAAATCGATATTATAATTACAGAAAATATTGGGGTATCACATTCTACCCTCCTTAAAAGAAATTTCGTCCCGAAACTTGAAACATGAAGTAATCACTTCTCAACGAAATGAGTTTACCCATACGAAGGTATAAAACGATTTTAGGACAACGACAATGCAATGCGTGTACTACGGTTGTGATCTAAGTCGATTAGCAATGCAGCATGCAACGCTAGAACATGCAACTCGTGCAAAGAGATAAACAAAAGATGAATTTACTAGGTGTGACATTCTACCCTCCTTAAAAAGAGTTTCGTCCCGAAACTCAAACGGAATTAGTACCTTCGATAAAGAGTTCTGGGTACTTCTCGCGCATCATGGATTCAGCTTCCCATGTTGCCTCTTCTTGACTATGACGGGACCAAATTACTTTCACAATCGGAACAGTCTTTGTTCGAGTCGAGCGCTCTTTGCGGTCGGTGATCTTGATTGGACGTTCTTCATACGTCAAACTCTCATCAAGTTCAATCGTTTCAGATTGAACAACATGAGTTGGATCATGTATGTATCGCTTCATTTGAGAAACATAAAACACATTGTGGACTTTTTCAAGTTCCACAAACAAAGCTAAACGATAAGCAACCTCGCCAATCCTTTCTAGGATCTCATAAGGTCCAATGTAATGAGGACTCAATCTCCCCTTACGACCAAAACACATAACGCCCTTGGTAGGAGACTCTCACAAAAGTATCTTGCTTCCCACCTCAAATTCTTCAGGTCGACGACCTCTATCTGCATACGATTTATGGCGATCTTGTGCACTTCGCCTCTTCGTCTGAATCACCTTTACAATGTCGACAGTCTGTTGGATCATGTCAGGACCCAAAACTGCAGTCTCGCTAATGTCGTTCCAACATACTGGCGATCTACACTTCCTACCACACAGGGCTTCATATGGTGCTCGATCGATGCTCGAATGATAGCTGTTGTAATAAGAAAATTCGATCAATGGATTGTGTTTATCCCATGAACCTTGGTGTTCGAGGGCACACGCTCGAAGCATATCCTCTAGAGTCTGGATTTCCATCTGGCCATCTGTTGCAGGATGAAAAGCGGTACTAAACTTCAATTTGCTTCCGAAAGCTTCTTGTAATTTTTGCCAGAAGTGAGAGAGAAATCTCGAGTCTATATCAGAAACAATATCTTCAGGTACACCATGAAGTCTCATGACTTCCTTGACGTACGCGTCAGCCAACTTCTCCATTTCCCACGTGTCATGCATAGGGATGAATCTCGCAACTTTTGTAAGACGATCTACAACGACCCAAATAGCGTTGTTCTTCTTCTGTGTCAAAGGTAAACCCATGCAAAAACAAAAGAGATAGAATTCCATTTCCAAGTAGGAACTTCCAGTGATTGTACCATTCCACCTGGTCTTTTGTGCTCGATCTTGACTTTCTGACATGTCAAACACTTCGCTACAAACTCAGTGACTTCTTGTTTCATTCCCTTCCACCAGAACACTTGGCGAAGATCTTTGTAAAGCTTGTCTCCACCACGATGTACAGAATACGGCGTATTGTGAGCTTCCCCCAAAATCTGACTTTTGATAACTGGGTCATTGGATACGCAAACACGTTCTCGAAACCTCAAAATTCCATCTTGGCCCAAAGTGAAGTCCTTGGACCTACCCTCGTCTTTGTGGTTTAGAATCCGCTGAAGATCCTCATCACCACTCTGCCTATCTTTAATCTCTTCTAGCAATGTTGCTCAAACAGTCATATGTGCTAAGGTACACTGAACGTCACCTTGAAACACAATTTCCACCTCGAGACTTTGCAAGTCACGTATGATCTCCTTAGGAAGCACTAATGCGGTGTTTAAAGTATGTCGAGTCTTCCTACTCAAAGCGTCAGCGACTACGTTCGCTTTACCCTCATGGTACTGGATATCGATGTCGTACTCCGTCAAAAGTTCTAGCCATCTCCTCTTGTGCATGTTCAACTCTTGCTGCGTAAAGATGTACTTGAGACTCTTGTGATCAGTGAACATCTTGACTGCGGAACCATATAGGTAGTGTCGCCAAATCTTCAATGCGAATACGACAGCAGCAAGTTCCAGATCGTGCGTAGGATAGTTATCCTCATGCTTCTTCAGTTGTCGAGAGGCGTAAGCCACGACCTTTCCGTGTTGCATCAAAACACACCCTAATCCATGCTTAGACGCGTCACTGTAGACCTCATATCCTTCCGTTCCTGACGGCAATATCAAAATAGGTGCACTCGTAAGACGTTTCTTCAACTCTTGGAAAGCAGTCTCACACCTATCAGACCATACAAACTTTGTCGTTTTCTTCATCAAGTTCGTGATTGGCTGCGCAATCCTTGAAAAACCTTCCACAAATCTTCAATAGTATGCAGCAAGTCCAAGAAAACTCCGAACTTCGATCACGGTCGTCGGTCTTGGCCAATCTGTAACAGCTCGAATCTTCTCTGGATCTACGGCTACACCATCCTTAGACACCACGTGTCCTAAAAACGATACCGTGTCTAACAAAAACTCACACTTAGACAGCTTGGCGTAAAGTTGATGTCTTCGCAGAATCTCCAAAACAGTACATAAATGTTGCTCATGCTCCACGGCGTTCTTTGAGTAAACCAGAATATCATCAATAAAGACTACAACGAACTGGTCTAGGTAAGGCTGGAACGTACGGTTCATCAAGTCCATAAATTTCGCAGGCGCATTCGTCAACCCAAAAGGCATCACAGTGAACTCGTAGTGCCCATACCTCGTCCTAAACGCTGTCTTTGCAATATCAGGCTCAGAAATCCTCAACTGATGGTATCCTGATCGTAGGTCTATCTTTGAGAAAATAGACGCACCACTCAGTTGGTCAAACAGATCGTCAATTCTGGGAAGTGGGTACCGATTCTTGATCGTGATCCTGTTCAACTCACGGTAGTCAATGCACAGCCTCATACTACCATTCTTCTTCCGTACAAACAAAACAGGAGCACCTCAAGGCGATACACTCGGACGTATGTATCCCTTTTCTAACAAATCCTCTAGCTGTGTTTTCAGTTCCTTCATCTCAGCAGGTGCCATACGATTATCGTAAAGTCGATAATGCGTTGTGGAGGCATTCCAGGAATCTCTTCGGGAAAAACATCAGCGTACTCGGAAACTACTGGAATAGGTTGCGGAGCTTCCGTCTCGCGACTCGTATCCACCACATGACAAAGGTAAATCACTTCACCCTTAGTCACGCACTCTTTGACCTTCATAGTCGCCATCACCTTCAGCTTAGGCTTGACCACAACTCCACGGTAAGTGATCCTATTACCTTTAGGTCCTCGCAAAGAAACGCGTTGTTCGAAGCACTCTATCTTAGCTCTATACTTGTACAACCAATTCATTCCCAAAATAACGTCAAAATCACCCAATTCGAATTGAATCAAGTCCGCAGGTATCTCGGAACCAGCGATCTTAATCAAACACCTCTCGTACAACGAATTACAATTAACATTCACCCCATTTGGCATCGTAATGTTCACCCTATACACTGAACTAGGTTCTAGGCCTATCTTAGATGCAAAGTTCTTAGAAAGAAAGGAATGCGATGCACCACTATCAAACAAAACAAAAGCAGGAAAAGAATTAACAAAAAAAGTACCAGCGATCACGTTCGGGTTTGCTTCTGCTTCATTGCGATTCATCACAAAAATCATTCCATTAACCCCTCTATTGTTGTTGTTGTTGGTGTTCGGCGCGGGATTAACAGTTGCAGGAGCTTGTGCCTGGTTGTTCACAGCAAGAGCAGCATTGTTGCGGTTGTTGTTGTTGTTGTAACTCCCGTTTCCACGGTAGTTACCACCATTACCACGATAGTCATTATTATTTCCACCACGATTGTAGTTGTTATCGCGGTTTTGCCCATTACCATTCCTACCTCGGCTCCAACATTCAGAAGCTTTGTGACTCGGCTTGTTGCATTCATAGTAGTGCAACACGTCACCCCGACAATTCTTACCAGCATGCGTCTTGTTACAGCGAGTACAAGGCGTATTCCTTCAGGCCATTATCGTAGCTCGATGACTATTCGAGTCACGATTCCTATTCGCATTGTGGTTCTGACCACCTTGGTAGTTGTTGTTGCCATTAGGCCTTGGCCTCTTGTCGCCATTGTTCGACTGCGATGGATTGCCTTCATCGCGCTTGTTCTTTCCCAAATGCGTGTCACGACGTCCAACAATCCTCTCCTGATTCAGGGCTTTGTCATAAGAGTCCTGAAAAGTAACGGATTGTCCACGACAAAACGTTGAATGTCCTATTTCAGTCCATCCTCGAACCTTTCGACTCGCTCAGCTTCAGTTGTCAGCAGATTGGGAGCAAAGATTGCAAGCTCGTTGAACTTGGCAGCATACTCGACCACAGACAACTTGTCTTGGCTTGGCCCCTTCAAACTCACGCTGTTTAAGGCGTCGCAGAGCACTAGGATAAAATCTAGCACGAATGGATTCCTTAAAACAATCCCAATTATAGTTCAGCGTTGCAAGCAAGTTCGTTCGCACATCGTTCCACCACTTGTTGGCTTCACCTTTCAGATAGTACGTTGCAGAGCTAACCTTCATGTTGTTAGGCCGACTCGTAGCCAGGAACAACTTTTTGAACTCAATGATCTAAGTCTCCAGCTTTGTTGGATCGGCACCACCTTCGAACGTAGGAGGTTTAAGAGCAGCAAAATCTCGGAAACTACGTGCTGCAGAGGCTTGTGCTGTTTCCATCTCTTCTTGACGGGCCATTTGTCGTGCCATGATCTCGACCACATCGGTCAGACCATCCTCGAGTCATGCAATTCTATCGGCGTTGGTTGCCATTTCGCGATCTGAGAATATAAAAGTAATGGTATGAACACCATTCACACAACTTGCACATCTCGACCCATTAAGGTCTAATTGAGAGAACTAGGTTGTAATTAAGACCTTTCTCTTGACATTTAGCATATAGCATATAAGTTTCGAGGATCGACCTTACAGCGTAGGTCTAAGCAACATACTTGCTTTATTGTTGTCAATTCTCATGCATAATAGTTCGATAGGCATACAATTCACTTTAGACATGTAGGTTTCACATGAATAGACAAAGATGTTCATAATGCACATAAAGAGGCTCCATACTATTTTAGTAGGGCAATAAGCAATCACACATATTCATATTGATATGCTTTAGCACTGGGCTCACAAGAGAGTTGATAATGCTCAACAACGATTTTGCCATAAATTCGACATGGATTTCCCATCATGTCACGGCGATAAGAGATAGCATTCATGCTTTTGGTCAACCATGCAAATATGTGACAATGACAGTGATATAAACAAATCACAACGACTTTCATATAATCAAATGAAATAGTTTTGCAATAAGATAGATTGCAAAAGAAATATGACTCAAAAATATTTGTTGCTTAGGCAACTACACACCATACCAATCTTGACCACGCAGGGCCATCACAAGAATGAAATAATGTTTCTAATCAAAACGACTAACTTTAGTCAATAAAATAACTAAACAACAACTGAGTTTTGCTTCGATCCGGGAAGCGTATCATCATCATCGTCCCTCTTTGGCTTCACTTCCCTACAAGGCGTGTAAGGATGCTCATCACCTCTGAACTTCTGGGGCATGAAGCGCCTTCTAAAGTTATCCACAAGTTTGCGCTTCTTTGACCAGCAGCTCTCACATATGTCCTTTGGAGCAGGCACAAGGACGTGATTAACCTTCCATTCAAACTCGGACAAGCATAGCTCGTTGCCAACACCCTGAAAAGTCAGCGCCCAACGATTGCCTTTGTCGTACTTCTCATCGTTGATGTAGCCACTCTTCAGTACATCATCGTGATACTTCTCCTTGAGACCTCTCCAAGGATGCAGATTGGGTAAACCAGCTAGTAGGAGTTCTACCCAGAAACCTTGGTGTATCCTCGTACGGTTCTCATATTCATAACGCGTAGTGAATGCGCAATCGATGTAGGCACGGATGTCATCTAACTCGGCATCAGTGGCAAAGAAAGGCTCCACAGGAGGAGATACATCAGCAGGAGGCGAAGGAGGTATAGAGTTGTTGCCGCTTGCATCACCAATATCCTCTAAGTCTGGCATGCTAGGTGAATCAGGGACTCCAGCTCCATACTCAAATCGCATCTCTAGATCCACAGAGTTAGGCTCAACACTTGGCTCGTCAGCAGGAGCATCGTCAGCCTGAGGTTCGGACTCGGTAGGTTCCTCTTCAGAATCAGGATCCTCGTTAGCTTCCAAATCATGGTTAGGCTCGATTAGAACGTCATCATTGTGATCCTCATGCGCGGGTTGGTCCACCTCGAGCTCGTGCGCGCCATTGTCGTGCGCCTCGGGCTCGGGTACGGCCTCGTCATGCGTTGGCTCGCTATCGAAAATGTCTACGTATTCCAGCTCGTTCTCGGGTGCAACGATCATCGCTCGCGGTTTTCTACCTTTAGTCGACTTCATTGCGGTCAAACGAGTAATTGCCATCTACAAAAGGGCAATCAAACAATAAGAATATTTAAATCACAATTAAGGTGATTTCAAGTAATTCTTAACTTCTAGGACTACTACGCTCAACGGCTTTAATCATATTTTATTTTCTCAAAAATGAAACTAAACTTTATTAATTCATTTATTAACCTATGCAACCTTTTAAACCTAGGGCTCTGATGCCATTTGTAACACCCCCGAATTCGCAACGATTTCCTGGGAAGCATCGACGTCGCTATCCACGACTCGACACCGCTGAACCGTCACGAACCCAAGGGAATGCTACTGCAACATTTATCGCTAAAGAATAAATGCTAAACAGAAAGGAAAAACTAGGTATCAAAGGTAGCATCTAAACAAACTAAACGTTAATATCAGAGTTGACTATCAAGTGAACTTAAGTCCATTAAAGTATTAATACAACTTTGTCTTCAAGGGCACAATCCAAACAAAATCCCAACAAACCAAAGTAACCAAAATAAACCCAATAGTTCTAAAGGAACAACCCACATTAACACTTCAAGCTATCCGTCCTCACTCAGATACACCTGCACTTTGGTTTCCGTGACGGAAACAAGGTACAAAAGAAAAGAGAAGAAACAAAAGAAAACAAAAATCAGATAAACTGAATAAACGTCGTCCATACCCAGTAAAAACACTTTCGCAAACCTTACCTGGGTTTTAGAAGAATCATTGAAATCCATTTGCATGCACAAGTAATCATACAATCAAGCACACGCAAACTCGATATTCAATTACATGCAATTCTTGCTTTAGTGATCATTCGAACACAAATAGATAAACCATCTTGATTAGAGAAATAAGAGAGCGAATAGAACAGCGATTACCCATACTGTTCATAGATAGATATAGACATGCCATGGACTTACTCTAGTGTATACTCACACTGCCTCAAACATAATAATCGATATGTAGAGAATTAAACGATGGGGAATGATCCGTCCCGAACACACTACGAGGTGTCCATAAAAACACTACAAGAAAAACCCTTTATAACAACGACAAAAGTCGTTGCAAAAAATACCAAGTCGTTGCGAAAAATATTTTTCTCAACGACGATTGTCGTTGCATGGTCGTTGCGCGTCATGGCGTTACAAAAGAATGACGCAATGACTTTCGTCGTTGCAAAAAAATGTATTTTTTAGCAACGACATACGTCGTTGCTACAATTATGTCGTTGCAATACGTCCTATTATTTGAATGTTGTGCAAATCCGTATAGCAACAGGGTTTGTCGTTGCGAATAATATCTTAATCTCTTTTATCATTTGCATATTGCAACAAATTTGTCGTTGCGATAAATAATTCTTAAATTTCAAAAAAAAATAATAATACTGACACACATGAATTCACAATAAACCTCCAAATTTTATTTTATTTTGTTAATGTAATCTACAAAGTAAATACAATGTATGAGAATCCACACACAAAATTACATTGATTGTCATATATGCAACCAAGTGAAACACTCAAAAAGAACCCGGGAATCCCATTTTCCCATCTTTGTAGCTTCTAGATCATCATAATGCAAGTCTCGGTTCCTCTTATTTCATGAACAATATCTCCACATTCGCGGTGCAATATTGCCTGCTACCTGTACTGAAGCTTGGAAATCAAAACAAGAAAATACACTTTAGAGACTATACTTGTTGTTTCTGAATGCTATGTAACACTCCCTGCAATTCACTAGTTCAAGAAAAAACAGAGAGAGCCATAAGTTAAGTTGTCCTAGAACTTGCAAAAGAGGATGAGATATCATCAATGCAATGCAGCTGCGTGTTCCCTTGCTTGCATGCATACTGTATTGTATTTTCTATTCTCTTTCTGCAATATTAAAACCAACTCCAACAAGAGTAAGCACTTAGTTAGATATTATCACTGCATCTGCACTATAATTTAAAATGAAACATCTACATTTGCAAAAACAAAAAAAAAGGGGAATCAATTTACCTTTGACCCTAATTTTCAGTAAACTTCAAGGGCGTGCAGATGTAAAATCCCATCTCATAACACCAAGTATTAGCTCAACATATCATATAAGCTCAAAGAAGAGCTGACTCGAACATGCAGCCCCAGTTCTGCTCATGTGTGCTTTGCGGCTGTTCTCAAGGCATTTTGCACATTTAGGACACTCATAGGCACTCCCTTAGGTTGGTGGAGAATTAGAATTATGGCAGATAACCAGCAGCAGTAACTATCACTCTATCAGCCCAAATCACAAAAAAAAGCACTGTATCACACATGGTGGTGTAATCAGGTGCTTACCATGGTTCTGTGCTTTCATTCCTATTTGTAAAACCTCTAAAACGATGGTTAAAGTACCGATAATTACCATAACATTGAAAAACAAACAAAACCCCCTCATCACAAAAAAAAAGCTCAACATAGCCAACTCAATCTGAACCATATCTGAATTGTTTGTCTAATTAAGACTTAGAGATTAGTCTAAGGCTATTTCCACCTGATTTATCCCATAATAAGTCAAAGAATATCTGACTATACATGAGTATTATATGTGCCCACAAATTGAACTTCATTTGTACCTCAAAATGCAAGTAACACTCAAGTTCAACATAAACGCCTTTGTGCGCAGTTCTGACATGTTTTCTTATGCAGGTATGAATGAAGTGAATTATCCCTAATTCTCACTTCTTTTGCTGTGAAAATATTAAGGAGTAACTGTACCTTTGTGACTCAACATGTGTAGTTCATTTTCCTCATTGAAAGGCGTATAAAAATCAGGTTTAAACTCAAAACTAGCCACTGGTGATGTCTAAAATGCATACCCTTAACCATGTATAACTAACAGAACGTCTTCACTTAAGCTCCGAAAATGTGAAGTCATATGGGATTGTTTAGGAACAAATCAGATCAAAAAGCCACCAAAACAGAATAGAACAAACTATAAGAGAGCCAAAAAAAGGGAACAAGGTCAGGTTCAAAAAGAAAATTCTTAATCCAAAACACTACACCGTCAAAATTAAACTAAACAATAAAGAATTTAGTCACCATTTCTGGTCACCCAAGTCCAACAACACACCTTCCAGAAAGAGGCCAATCGAGGAAGTTAAGAAGTATCACAGCTTGAGAATTCAATCCAGATTGCAAAACCAGCTTCTCACTCAAAATTCTTCAGCTCCAGATCCTGACCAATATGTATGCTCAGTAAGGGAACTTTTAACACAGAATAATCTAGCACTTGTACTCAATCAAATCGTATTTTCCAATCTCATCGAGCAAATATCAAAGAAAGAAGAATGTGGCTCAAATAACAGTAGGTATAGTATTTCCAGTAGAACAACTCACTTCTCAAACACTAAATTCCCTAGCAGCTCCTGAATAGGGTTTTCTATAATACCAACAACACTCACGAAACTCAAGGGAGAAGCAAAATGCAACAATTCTAAAAACATTTCCATAATACCAATAAGAGCAGAAGTAGAAAGCAACATCTCAAATATTTGGTTTTTAATACAGAGGCAGATCAGAAACACATATTTTCGATTAAAGCATCAAGAAGTCAACAACAGATCACAAGTAGCTGAACAAGCACAACAAACAACAATGTCCTAGATATGTACAGACTTTTCGAGTTCAAATCACATTTTCCTGATACATGAACAAGTATAGGCAAGCACTACACAGGAGAAGTATAACATAAATTAGACGAGTGCAAAAGATTGCCAGTAGAGATCAAATGTATTGCAGCTCAAGCAAACATTAAGCCATCAAGTCAAATGTCAAAACTTACAAAAACACTCACAATTGCTTAAAAAAGGATTAATGGGGACTCTCTCCACCTATTCATTGACCAGCATGATACTCTACACATATAAGAATTGTTACTATTCAAGCATAATACAATTTCATGTTGCAGAGTCGGTGAACTTTTTCTCTTCTGAGTTCCCATAATACCATATATATTTCTTCGTTTGCTGCTTATTCTAATCACATTTCCATTCAATGCTTTCAAATGTCTCCAAAGTCGCATTAACTCAAATATATACAAACTGAAATGCCAAATAAAGAACATACATGCTAAGTCCTCAATTGTATACCCTGAGGCACTAGCAAGAAAATGTCTCAAAAAAGCTCTCAAACCCATCAGGTTTACTAGCCAACTAAAATATCATTGAGAAAGGCCAACATCAAAATTTTAAACCGAGTCCCATTCAACCCTCAGGCTGCACAAAGCTAATCTAGATTAAACAAAATCAATGTCAGAGTAAAAGGGCAATCAAGAGGCAACCATACCGATATTTTAAATAACCAAACGCAAAATATCTCATGTGCAAGTTTCTGTTTGCCGTCCTACACCCTGTTAGCACAGAAGAACCTACGCTACAGCTTAAAAAAAAAATCAAAATACTAAGAGCCAAATACATAAGTATACAAAAGGATATCTTTCAGATGAGAGATAAAGCCCCAAATGTATGTCCATTATAGTAGCTAAGCTAACATTAGAAGACATGGAGAAAACCTTTAATTAAACAAGCGAACAACAACAAGGACAATTGCCCTTCCATATCAGGATACAAACAAATACCCAATAACGAAATTCTTTGAGCAAAACAACATGTATGAAATGCAACTTATTGACAAAAATCCATGGGTCTCTCAAATCTAGGGTTTCTTTCCTTCCCCTGAGCTAAATATCAATTCGAGGGTTTAGATACAGCAAATTAGATTAATTAATAGTGAAATTAAATGATGGAACGTTACCTAAAACGATTGTGGGTAAGCTGTGAGTGTCTTCGTCTAAATGGCAAATGGTGGATCACTAGAGAAAATGAAACACAAGGGCGCGATTGAGGGAGAACGATGATGGGCGCTGGCTGATGCCTGGTGGAGCTGGTGCGTGAACTGGCCGACGGGCTGTGGCATGTTGCTCACTGTGGGGATGGTGGGAGAGAGAGAGAGAGAGAGAGAGAGAGAGAGAGAGATGGGGGTGGGCAGATGACAGATCTAAGTGAAGGTGAGGGTTTTGTTTTGTCATTACGGGGACTGAAGAGAAGAGGCAATGTGGTCTAAAGAGAATTTGAGGGTTTTGTGTCCGTTTGTTGTTTGTTGTTTGTTTTTTGTTTTTTGTTTTTTTAATTTTACTTTTTCTTGTGTTCAGCAACGACTAATGTTTAATACAAGTGACTAATGTTTTGCAACGACAATGTTTATTGCGATACACAGTACCAAACAACGGCAACGACCTTTGTTGTTGCAAAAGACTAGTGCATGTATTGCAACGACTGGAGTTGTTGCAGAAAAAAGATCCAAAAAATTCGAACAGGCGCCCAAACTTTTGGTTGGAAGGAAACGAAATTTATATCTATTTCAACAACTTTTCGCAACGTCAGCTAACTGTCGTTGCTCTAAACTATTTAATGCAATGACTAATTTTTGTCGTTGCCAAATCTCGTTGCGATAAAAGGATTTTCTTGTAGTGAAAGTAACTTGGGAATCACGCATCCCTAGACTACATCAATTAGATGAGTCTCGATTGCTCGACTACTCCTAGGGATCCATTAGGAGTCTTATTCTCATTTAACTCAATTCACATACTTGCATTGATTGACCTAGTGGTATAACGACCACGACCTACTACTTCATTTCATGCTCATGATAATGAATAATAACAACGATAACAACATAAATGCATATTATCACAATCATACTTCACATATGTCTAACAAAATTTCGGCAGCAAATCATGGTATCCAAAAATTACACTTTTAACAAATAATCGATCCAAGTATAATAGGTGCTCATTAGCACTCAATAATAATCAATTCCAAATAGCACATATATTATATCATAATAATAATAGAAATTCACATCGTCATACATGCTCGATAATTAGCATATGAACTAATTAATTAACGAAACTTCATAAACTTGTCATACTCAATATAATTCATATTTTCAGCAAAGAATATATTTCTAATTCTCATAATTAACGACGATATAATTTAATCATGCTTCGCATATTAAATTCACAATAATAATCAATTAGCACATAACACATCAAAATAGTTTTGATGGGGCTTTGGAAAGAGGTAGGCACAATCGCTTACCTAACAAACGCTCACTATGCAGTAGGTAACCTTGCTAATTACAACCCGATCACGCTTGTCCGTTTTGTCCTAATTAAAAATAATTACCGAGACATAATCAGAAAATACGAAAATCCAAATAGTACTGAAAATGTAAAAAAATATTTTTTTAAAATTTCTTGCTTTATTCCAACCAATCTAGGCTTTTGAAAATCCGGATTCGGACTCCAAACGAGTACAAAAAAATAAAAACAATTATTGAAAAAAATACTTGAAAATACGAAATTAATTAAAACGAAATTATTAAACGAAACCCTAATCGGTTTTTCGAGTCTAGGCCGTGATACACCAAGCATGGGGACCCACGACCTAGCCCATCACCAAGACCACCACCCACCGACCTCCATGATCGGCGGTGGCTCCCTGGAGCACCGGCGACGGAGGAGAGAGAGAGCGCGAGAGATCGCGAGAGAGAGAGAGAGAGAAATTGCGAGAGAGAGATAGCGACTGAGAGAGGGAGGAGCGACGGACAGGGCCCACTCGCCGGCGACCACCCAGGCTCGGCGGCGGCGCAATAGTCGCGGCTCAATGCAATGCGTGTACTACGGTTGTGATCTAAGTCGATTAGCAATGCAGCATGCAACGCTAGAACATGCAACTCGTGCAAAGCGATAAACAAAAGACGAATTTACTAGGTGTGACAACTACCATTCTGGGTCTGTACATGAGTACTTTCTTCTTTCCTTCTAGTGTCATGAGACAGTATGGGTTGAAGCCGGTTATCCCTCGTCAGGAGACCACAAAACGACCTATCAGATCTTTGACTACTGAATTTGCTGTGTTTTGGGGAAAATACTGGCGTAGTCGGGACTGCTGGAATGTACCTCGGGTGATTGCCCCAACTCAAGTTTCGGAGTCCTATTTGAACTGGCTTTCCTGCAATGATGGAGAAGCGAGACGAGCCCTTCGTCATGAGGAGTGGGACCAACTAAAGCCTAAGTATGACTCAAGAACAAGAAGCAAGAAAAGAAAGGAAGGCCTCAGGTGGAAGGCTATCATGTACTAAAAAGAGTCAAGCCCCCAGATCAAGGAAGCGATCACAGGTCGTCATCAAGCCAGGGTCTTTCAAAGAAGAACTCTTCAACGAAGCCTTCTAAAGGGAAGAAGGATTAAAGTATTTTTCTTAGAAAGTAAGTCTAGTTTTTAAAAAAAAAGTAATAAGAGTTTGTTTAGCTTAAACCCTCATTGTTGCATTTTTTTTTGCAACCTTAGTAAGTCAATTTTTTTTGCAATGAAAACTTATTCGTTCAGTTTGAATAAAGATTATCCCTTTTTGAATGAGTTGAATGGAATTTTGGATTGATTTTGGTCGGGCCCCTTAAAAAGGGTTACCTACGTATCCAATGTGGAATCAGGCCAGCGTAGTTCGCTCAATTTGTGTACGTCTTTCTTTCTTTTTTTTCGTTTTTTTTTTTTAGACGTAGCACTTCTTTAGTTGGTCCAAATTGGTGAGCTGACTGAACTCGATGCCGTCAATGTCCCTGAGTCTGACCGCGCCTCCTGATAGAATGTCTTTGATGATGAACGGACCGGACCAGTTTGGTCGAAATGTGCCTCTAGGGTCAATAACTGGGGCACGTAACCCTTTCCAAACTAAGTCCCGTTCCTTTAAATTCCGAGGTCGGACCTTTTTGTTGAATGCTCTTGCCATGCGTTGCTGGTACATGTGGGAATGGTCTAGGGCCCGTAGGCGTCTTTCATCCGTGAACATGAGTTCTTCGTAGCGGGCTTGTAACCATTGGGTTTCAGGAATTTCACCCTCTAGGGCTATGCGCATGGAGGGTAGTTGGACTTCTATGGGTAGAACCACTTCCATTCCGTAGACTAGGGAATAAGGTGTTGCTCCCGTAGAGGATCTTATGGATGTCCTATACCCCCAAAGGGCAAATGGGAGTTTTATGGGCCAATCTTTGTAGTTTTCTACCATCTTTCAATGATAGTCTTGAGGTTTTTGTTGGCGGCTTCTACTGCGCCATTGGTTTGGGGACAATAAGGGGATGATTTGTGGTGCTGGATTTTATAGTTTTTGTGGAGGGTGGCTGTCTCGGCTTTGAAATGGGATCCATGGTCACTGATAATTTCATGCGGAACGCCGTATCGGCAAATGATGTTGTTCCTTATGAATTTGGACACTTGTTTGGAGGAGAGGATGGCACAGGATTGGGCTTTAACCCATTTGGTAAAATAGTCTATGGCCACTAGGATTTATTCATGTCCTCCCGAGCCTTTCGTGGTAATTTTACCAATGATATTTATTCCCCATGCGGAAAATGGCCAAGGGGTGTGAAGTTGTGGAGCATCGAGGGCGGCATATGCTGTAGGTTAGCATATATCTGGCATTTCTTGCACTTTTTGACATAGTCGTAACAATCCCTTTCCATAGTGGTCCAATAGTATCCCAGATGTAAGACCTCTCTAGAAAGCATTCGGCCATTCATGTGTGGTCCGCACACACCATTGTGTACCTCGCCCATGATCTCTGCGACTTCTTTGGATTTCACGCATCTGAGGTTGACCCCGTTGTGGGACTTTTTGTACAGAACCCCCTTGTATTCTATGTATTGCGCCGCTAAGAGACGGATGGCCCGTTGAGCTCTTAGTGGTGTGTCTTGAGGATATATTCCTTTGGTGATGTAGTCGAAGACGTCTTGATACCAAGGATCCTTCTCGATTGGAGCCAGGGTCATTTCTGTGTCGAGGTTGTTGCAAAAAGCTAGTTTGCTTCTCCTTGTGGGGTGGCATTATTAAGGGAGTTCAGTTACTCAAATTCCTGTAAAAAGATATAATTTGTATTCTTGCTTTGCGAAGTTTGCTTACATTGCTTAAACTGATTAATGATTTGTGCAACTTTTGTGTTCGTTGGATTTTTCAACAGCCAAAGAAAGAAAGAAATGAGCCAGAGGAATTTTTATTGATTTGCAAAAAGAGATAAGCACACATGACTTTAGAGAAGAGGGTCTCTAATTCCCATCAAAAAGAAAATAGACTTCGAAAGAAAAGTAAAAGGGGAACAACCCATGTTCTAGACTCAACCTAAACATTTAGCTAGGATCCTAACTCGACAAATCTTGGGGACTCAGACTCGATTCCTCCAACTTCTGCGGGTAACCAACTAATTCCAGGCCTCATCGTCGATGTCACCATCCTTCAAGGGTGGTGGAACCTCTCCTCTGTCAATGACACCCTGGATGTCTTCCTTTAGGTGCAGACAGTCATCCGTATGGTGCCCGAACACTCGATGATACTTGCAGTAGGGTCGATTTTCTCTTGGTGCTAATTTGGCATCTTTCAAAGGGATGTAGGGTTGAATGTCACCTCTCCATACTAGTGCGTTCATAACAGCTTCCATTGGTGCAAAGAGAGGGGTGTACTTTTCTTGGCCATGACGACACCAGCTGACTGTCCAAGTGTACGGTGGCCACTTTGTCCCTTGCTCAATGAAACGCAAGACTATCCCCTTAAAGCGTCTGCACTGATTGATGTGGTGTCCCTCAGCCGCGCAGTAGGTACAGCTTAGAAACAGATTTTTGTCTCTCGAAAGGAGCCTTGACGTGGGTGTCCTCGGGCGAACATACCCATACTTGGACATTTTGTTATAGAGGAGGTCTTCGCGCCACCAAGTTTCTTCTTTGGTCAAGATGACCGCATTCCTGCGCTTAGAGGTGCGCTCTTCTATGACGTCAACCTTCTCTCTTATCTCTTGAATCCTTTTGATTATACGACCCAGACTTTCTTGTATCTGATTTTTGTCGTCTTCCGCTTTGTCACTTCTCAGGTCTGGTCCTTCTTCATAAGATTTCTGGGAAATCAAGGTGATCTTCTCACCATAAATGAGGTGAGAGTAATCTTTGGGCTCCTCAATTGTAATATGGTTGATAGTACCCAGGAGTTATCAGCGCCTTCGGTTTCTTCAACTTTAGGCAATAGTAGAGTGTCATTGTCTATTTTGTCTTGGATGATATGTTTAAGGGCCCAACAGTTGTTCGTATCATGCCCTTTCCCTTGATGGTAGTTGCAGTATTCGCCTTCTTTCCAGTTACGACCCTTGATAATTGGTTCTGGAGTGGGACCTACGGGTCGAAGCATGTCCTTGTAGCTCTTGGGGAACGGAATCAGGCTTTCCCGGAGTTAGGGATTTCCGGTTTTTAGATGAAGGGACGAATATTGGTGTATCCCATAACTGTCTTGACTTAATGTTGGTGTTGTCAGCTTCCAACCTGTCCACTCGGTCAGTCATCTCAACAAGATATTCCTGAACTGTTCTGATCATGGTGCAATTGAGGAGGTTTGAATCAATGTGTTGTAGAAAGCTGAATTGAACCTCAGTCAAGTCTTTCTTCTTCGGATCCTATCCTGAATAGGAAGCACGGAGCACTTAGTAACTAGAAAGAAGATCATGAGACTCTCATCTAAGAAAAAATGTTGACCCTCATACAATAAACATGCTGTTTTAAAAAAAAAGGTCCTTAAGCCTAAATGCCCAGATATTTCCCTAATATCAAAAGAAAATAAAGTTAATGAACGAAAATGAGAAAATAGAAAAAGACGAACTATTCTATTTTTTTATTTTTCTAGACTCAAAGAAAATGAAAAATGGAATAAAAATAAAAATAAAAGAATTTCGGTCTTCTTTTTTAATTTTCATTTTTTTGATTTTTTTTTCCGACTGCATTTTTTGTTTGCCTTTTTTTTTCGGTTTTCGATTTTTTTTTTTTTTGACCGAATCTAAATTACATCAAAAGAAAAAAAGAAAATAATAAAATAGGAAAAAAAAAAGCGGGGAAATTGGGAGACTGGCTCTTTTTTTTTTTTTTTTTTTTGCTAAAAAGATCCTAGAAAACTATTCATGACTTTTAGAATATATCATTGGGAAAATGACGGGTGTTCATTGAATTGAATTCTCGCACCATCTTCGGGCATTAGGAACTAGCTAAAAATAAAAGAAAAGACTCTTAGCACGTAAGTACATGTTGGCACATAATCACGATATTCATGCATTCAGGCCAGCATTACAATGACATAATTACAGGCAAACATGTGATCAGACGGACATTACAACGACACATGCACAACAAGGAAGCGAATGCACGAATGTAGGCTAGAGGCTTTTGGGCTTCTGTGAGGTTACCACAACAAATTATAATTTCCGTTCGGCGGATGGTCGACACATCAATTGTAATTCTTTTCATCAACAAGGATTGATAAGTCATGGGTGAGGAAGCGTCGATTTGCACGATAGGACAACTGTATATTCCTTTAGATATACAGGTTGTCTACGAGTTGCGACACAAACTTCCTCGAGGGTTGATAAGGGTCAAAAGGTTGTGCCAAAGCACTTGCAAATGATGCAACAATATGGAACCTGTAATTAAACAATTAAGCAAACTTGACTTTCGAGTCTCACCCTCTTAAATAAATCCCAAGTGAAGTCGCCACTCTAAGGACTCGGGATTTCTACGGCCACGGAGTGCGTCCTTATAGAAAATTTGTAAGCTGGGGATTTAGATAAGTTCAAGGAACCGTAGAGTTAGAAAAGATTTTGTAAAGACTTGAATTGAATAAAAACCATGAAAGAGGTCACAAACCTGCTATCAGCGTTTTATCAAAGGGACAAACCGAAGGGACAACCCAATAGCGCGATAAGTGAACTAATCATGTTTTTAGGAAGACTCCCACTCATATAGAACATATGAGTACCCAAGAATAAAGGTTTCGGGGGCGTGGTACGAGGTGGGAAGGTGTTAGGCACCCAACTCACCCGTATTATGATGGCCTCTACTAACTCAAGTTTGCTTAATAATTTAAAGACATAATTCCCATGCAAAACCGGATTAACAACCTAGACTTAGACTATTAATTGGTTCATCACAAGCATCACAACATTTATTAATGACCCTTGTTTAGACATGCATTCGTTTTGACAAGTTGGGCAGCACAACGACTATACAGACAATATTTAGGAAGCGATAAAAACATGTACTAGCATGATATCTACATTATGACTACTAGAAAATAAACAATTAGGCAATTAATTTAATTTGGGCCCTTAGGAGTTAGTACCTGAACTGTAGGCTATATTTGACAAAAATAGTAAAAGACAAGATCTCAAGAATAAATTTGGAAGAAAGAGGGAGAAGCTCAGAGTCAATACTACTGAGAATAGAGGTTGTCAACTGTAGACTGTTTGTTTTGAACTAAGGGAGGAGGGTCGTATTTATAGGCGTGGGGAAGTAGGGTTGGACGGCTGAAAAGGAGCCGAAAATTGAATTGGGCTTGAAAAAAGAGTCGGGTCAGAGGCTATGTCAGCGCCGCTGACGGCACTGTCAGCTGCCAGCTGGATGTCGTCATAGTCTATTTTTATTTTCCGGAGGAATTTCAGTATTCAAAAAATATGAAAAGACCGTTTTACCCTTGGACGGTAAAAGACCGTTCTACCCCTAAATCGCAACTTGGCGACCGGGAGTCGGAAAGAGGCATGAGAGGTGTCGTTCGGAAAGCTCTTGAACGGGGCTTTTAATGGGATTGGAATAAAGGAGTGTTTAGAGGAAAACCTGAGACCTTATCTTAACTATTAAAGCAAAAATAGCGTTCAAGCTTATAAATTACTCCTTTCATCATCGGGCTTTTTAGGAGAAATCGGAAGGCGCTTTTTTGGCGTCTACAGTGGGTGAATAATCAAGTCATAGACAATGCTCCAAATGGTAGATCCTATTATGGTGTGGTGATGTCTTTCGACATCTTGCGAAGATAACGCATGCAAATGGATGATATGAATGCAAAGCAATAATGAACACATAAAGGCCTTGAACCAAGAAATATGAATTAATAATCAACATGGAGAAGCTTTCGAATTACACCCTCTTATTAAATCCCCATTGAAGTCGCTATTGTAAGAACCCTCGCCTTTCGGCGCTAATTGAAATATTTAGTTGGAATTAATGGTTCTTAAATAATACGTCATATGCAACATGATTAATTATGGTAGGGGAAATAATAGGCAAAGAGCGAAGTCGCCACCAATTTTTAAGGAAACAATTGAAAACCAACAAAGTGCACTCAATTCCTATTGGGAATTGACTTATACCCTAAAGGGGCCAAAGGTTGAGTTCGGGGGTGTGGGTACGAAAAAGATAAAACGAATCCTATTTAAATCGCCCGAATTAACGGGCTCTACTAATCTTATCCATGTTGATTCATAATTCAAATTGTTAGGTTCCATACAATTTCGGTCGTCCAAGATCCTAAATTAACTAGGTGGGTTGAACAAACCAAACTACTAAAGTTATCGCTTTGCACATATTATCCAATTGCATGCACTAGCTAACAAGCATAAACCAAACCAAAATAAGATAAAAGAATTAGTTCTCCACCTTACCGTTCTTGCTAAACGCGCTAAATTGCATATGCACATCAATGAGATTGTTAGCAATTTCAATGGAAGTAAAATAATAAATATAAAACAAAATAATAAAATATGTTAATATGCAATTTAGGGCTAATTACATGCAAAAACCCTAATTATATGCTAATATGCTAATTAAATATGCCAATCATGCAAAGATGCAATATTTATACTAACGAAACATTAATCTAGAATTAAACAAAATAAACATGAAAATATGCAAAGTAACTCTTATCATACAATGAAGTAATTAAGACATGAAATTTAATTATCTAGACATGAATATGATTAATAACAAAACTAAAATAATCAAAACATGATATACAAATCAACCATAATCATAATCAAAGTAAAATATGATTTGAAAATGAGTTTTGAAAAATTGAGAAAACTGCCCTCAGGTTAACCTTTTGTTGCACTAGAATTGAATGTCAATTGCTCTTGTATTTGCCTTGCTCTTGTGTATGAAGGTGCTCTTAAATGAGGCTTAAAGAATGCTTGAATTGATTTGATTAGGGTTGTATGAGAGAGATTATGGTTCTCTTGAGTTAATGGGTGAAAATCCCGCAATAATGGGTCTTGGTCCCGAAAAACGAAGTTTAGAGGGGTATTTATAGGGATTGGGATGAAAAGGAGGTCAAATTAGGGTTCCCGGGCCAAAAACGAGGCCCAACGGCCCCCCGGAGCGCCGTTGAAGCTCCAGCGGCCCTCGACAATGACGCATGGGTCCAGCGGCTGCCGCCAGAGCTCCAGCAGCATACTGCTGGGGCCCTCGGCCCGGGTTTTACCACCGCTCCCACGAAAATGCTTCTGGAAAGCTCGTTTCATCTCCGATTGGCCTGACTTTTGGTGCGTTGGATTCCTTATTCAAAGAGCTTTCTTTTGAAATATTCTGGGCTCATATAGCATAAGTATCCTATGAGTTATGGCTCGAACACTAGAGATGTGTCCGTTTCAGCGCATTAATCAATTATAGGATCGTATCTCCATCGTTTCTAATGGGATTTTGGCCCACAATAGACCATTGGAAAACTAATTCAAAGGGGAATACAATCCTAGTGGGATAATGATACAATTAATCCTTGCATGGCTAAAAATCAGTCTTGAACCGTGATATGCGGGCATGAGAACATCGTTTTTAGCCCATAACTTCATTAAATCAAAACTTTTGACTCCGGTGTCCGTTTGGGACAAATGAGATGGTGTTGGAAAGCTTATGAAAAGGGCTATTTGTAGGTATGAAAGTTATTGATATCCTGAGTGAGGATGGATAAAGGGTTTCAAATGAGCACAATTACGTCGAGCATTGACATTCATTTCTTTAACATGATTATAGGTTATCATCATCGGGCGTTAAGCCGGGGGGGACACATTTGGGTGCCTACAATATGTCATTAGGATGGCATTTTTCAATGATATCATGTTTTACAATGTACTATGAGATGGATGGATATACTTGGGTTGGATTAGCTGTTACTCAATCTCTTTTTCACTTGCTTTAACGGATTAGCCAATCTATTGATGGCCCTAATTTTCTATTCTTAAAAGGCATTTTTTTATTCTTAAATTAAGAGGTTAGCTATTGTTCCCTCACTTATTTATGTCAAACTGAACTTTGTCCATTCTTCATCATCTTTTTCAATTGTGTGTGAAATATGGGTAGTTTTGTCCTAGAATGTTTAAAAAAGGGCTCATTTGTTAGCTATTAGTAGGGGTGAGCGCAAGCATACCCACCTAAAATTTCAGGATTTTGTATTGGAATTGGTTAGATCAGTTCCTCAAAATTGGGACCTAGTATTGGAATTGGTTGTACCAGTTTCTCGAAATTGATAGCCAGACTTGGAATTGACAGGTCCAGTTCAAAGACCAGGTACCCATCCCCCTATAAAATTGAAAAGATCTCTTTGAATGAATGCAAATTTTATCTAATTACTAAGAGTTTACAGTTGTAAAATATTACATCTGCTTCAAAATCAGTAAAACAATATCAAAATACAAAATTAGTAACCTATGTGGTATCAAAAGGTAAGTCAGTAATAGCGTTAATAGTATTGGTACCAATTCTAATACCAATTTGATGCTTGGGAGTTATCCAACATTTGTCCCATCGGGTACCCACTAGGTACTGGGTCCGGAAAAATGATACCCAGAATTGAAATTGGTTGCAACCAGTTCCAAATTTTGGGACCCAGAATTGGTATTGGCAAGAGTAGTTCCAGACCAGACCCCCCAGGTCCAAACCAATTCCAATACCATAACAAGTTACCCGAGACCTATGCTCACCCCTAGCTATTAGAGCTAGAAAGAGACTCTTGGATCCATAGCTTTGTATTGTTTTCTATTGCTGTCCTCCTCTCTATTCATTTACTCCTTTATTGACTGGAATAGCAATTGCAATTTTATCTATATTTTTATATCTTAAACTAATGATCATGAATAGTACAATCTGTATAAATTTCAGAACAAACTTAACTTTTTTTTTTCTCTCACCATTCATTTCACTCACTACCCTTCTTTCTATTTTCTTATTTCTTTTCACATCTTTTTATTGTTTGTTGCATTACAATTTAGCTAGTAGTTTACATCTCAGAAGTAAATAAATTCGTGTAATCACAATTTTTTATTAAAGTTCTTTGGAGATTGCAGACAGGGCATGACATAAGGCTTGAACCTCGACAGGAGACTGAAAGAGAGGAGCTTTTAGCATGTACATACTTCATAGTAGGGAGGAAATCTTGTATGGTTTATATATTATATAGAAGCTAGAAGTGGTTTGGTGTTAAAGTTCATGATGAACTGACACACAAAAACAAAGCATTAAACTCAATTTGAAAAACAAGTAACAATGGAGGATTCACCATATTATAAAGTTCAGTATGGATCCTCAACTGTTCTTTTCTTCTGTTGTCCCTTTCTATCTCTATCTCTCTCCTCTAATTTTTTAATTTGAAAAACACACCCCTCTATTCAAGGATCAAAAACCCAACCCCTTTAATCTAAGGTGTAGGTTTGGAGAATAGCACCCTGATGTTATTTTTACAACAACCGAGGATCTGCTCCCTATAAAGTTGGCTAAGTTTATGATGATCTCTTATCAATTTGAAGAGCTTGCACTTTAATAAGTTGATCTAAAAATAACAAATACAATTTTCTAAACCTTTTTTTTCCATTTACTAGAGGAGGAACAATACATTTACATGCGTAATAATATTGAGTTTTGTATATATTGACGCACCACGCACGCATTTGCATGCAATTCAAAGCTAGTATATATATACATGAATTGAGCTAATGAATTGATTGCTAGGGGAGTTAAACACAATTCACTTAATGTGAGAATTGAGTGATAAAGTTGAAACACATAGGGAGCTATAATATGGACATCCATCTCATTAATAGCATAAAACTTTATTGGTTTTGTTAAATATCAGTATTATGAGAAGTTAACTACACAATGAAGGAAACCAATATGGGTTGGTGTAGTGGTTCAATACATCATCCCTTAAACAAGTGGTTGGGGGTTCGAATCCCAACTCTTGCGAATGGAAAAAATTCCTTGGCCATCCCCCTACTGCTTTGTGCGCTGACAGTTGGGGTGAGTGGATTACTCACTGTGGTTGACGATGGGATATCCTTGGGAAAGACCTAAAATTAAAAAAACTACACAATGAAAACTAAAGTTTACCCCAATTTTGGTTTTTAAGGACTGAACTTTCAAAGTTTTGGTTTAAAGGACTCTATTAAACATTTCCCTTTAGATTTTAACAGAAGTCAAGATTTTGGTGACGATATAATCTCATGGGTAATCTCTTCTCGTCTCTTTTTTCCTTTCATTTCTTATCCCAAATTGAAAGTAAGAAAATAAATCTAAACTTTCAAATTGAACATAAGAAAATAAATCCAAACCCAACCCAAAGTAATTATAAAACGGAGAGAGATGCAAAACAATTAACAGAAAGTAAAGGAGAGAGAGCGCTCCACCTCCTTACTAATTCCACAACAATGGCAGGTGAAGAGATAGTGGTGGTCTGAGAGACGGAACCACACACAGAACCCAGAACCAAAAATTTTCCCAACATTTTTCCCTATGGGAGATAAAATTGAAAGATTATTATTGAATGTTTTGCCCCTATCACAAGAATCTGACTCATCACGATTGACAGCAGGAATTGCCATCCTACCCTCCCTACCTCCTTCCTTGATCAATTAATTTTCAGTCCTATCTCCTCTCTTATCTAATAATCTTAGTACTAACTTTGATTGATATTAGTAGTTTTGATTTAGTAATTTTGTTGTTCTAAAACAAAAATCTACTAATTTTGATTTATCCTCTGCTTTTTTTTTGGGGGGAATGTGATTGATATTGAAACTAGAATTAAGGGTCTAGATGGGTTTGAGTTTGAGGGAGATGATTTTTTGCAGTGATGATGAAGGAGTAATGATTGAGGAGAGAGAGTGGGTCATATGGGAAGAGAGAGAGAGAGAGAGAGGGAGGTATTGGAGCCTAGGAGGTGGTGATTGTGATGGTTTCGGGCTTTTGGTGGAGAGAGAAAGAGAATGGTCAATAGAGGTGATAGTGGCCATTGTAGTTTCTGAAGGTGGGATTCAGATTTCAGAGGGGTGAGAATTGAGATGTGAGAGTGATAGTTTAGGAGAGAGTGTGGGAGTGAAATTTGGTTCTTCTACCCAGTTTCTCGCTAAGCGTCAGCATCTCCACTTTCTTCATCTCATGGCTGTTAATAGAGTTAACTTTGTTAACGGTAATAAGAACAGAGTCCTTTAAACCAAAATTTTGAAACTTCAGTTATTCAGACCAAAATTGGGATGAACTTTAGTCCTCTATCATGTAGTTAACTCGTATCATTAGTAGTAATACTATTTTCATTGTTAAATGATATTATGTCTTTTTGTAATTATATGTGATGCTAATTGAGTTAGATTAGCATGTTTATGAGTAATAAATACTCTAGCAATTAGCTACAAGATAAGATTAGAGCTTTCAGATCACGTTTTAGACTCAATAGAAGTCACTTAGATCTTTATGTATACAATATACTACTCTGAGTGATGCTAGAACCCAAACTAGTTTGGGATGCATAGTCCCAAACACCATTATAATATTGATTTGTATTCAGCTGGCACAAAAAACTCGGGCAGCTACGAAGGCCAAGTAGAAAAAAAACTCTACAAACACATATACTAAAATATGACAAACCCATACAATACGGCGGTGAGAATACGTACGCTGTCTTAAATTCAAATGCAAGAGTTGCACCCCAAAAAAAAATGAGGAGAGAGAAAAACGACTGTGAGAACTGAAGAGCTCACTGGGGAAGAAAAGAAAGACACGGCGAAGGCGAACTTTAATCATGCAAAGTAATCGACCGACGATCGTCGCCACCGAGCTTTCAATAATCAGTAAGTTCTGGGTTTGTAGCTAAATTAAGTTCTGAGTTTTACGCCTGGTTCTGGCTTTGTAAGGCTTTGTAGTTAGCTAACTTAATCTGGTCGCTATTGGGAATTTTGATTCCACTTTGTTGATTGTTTTGGTCTGTCGAATTGAGTTTCGACAAATAAACTGAAGTACTACTGCCATTGGATGCGTTTGAATTAGGGTACAAAACACGCTATTTTGATTTCTAACATTGGATATACGTTTCCTAATTGATGTTCTGACATTGAAGACATTCCCTAATAGAATTCCCTAATTGAGGAAATAAAAGAGGTTAATTGGTTTGAATTTTGGGGTTTGGTTTGGGTTCTAGCAAGACTGTTTGAATTACTCTTTTGAAGAATTTTGGGGCTAAATTGAAATTTGAATTATTTCCTCAGGTAGACAGTATGGGTAGAAGTAAAAGGCCAAGGGATGGTGCCCGTACGAATTTGGAAGTTAATAAAGAACCAGAACCCCAGAATGTGTCTTTTGAAGAAAATTATCCTCAAGAGGGTGGTGGTTGTGAAACTAATCATCATGACGCATCACTCAGTAAACGCGGTTGAGGTTGAGGCCGAGGCCGAGGCCGAGGGCGTGCGAGTATCGGTGATCACGATAATGAAACAGTCCCTAATGATGTAAATGATAACATCCCAAATTATGCAAATGATAATATCCCAAATGATGTAGGTCAAAACCAGGAGGCACAACCACCATATCGTAATAAGTGGTGGGACTGCCGTACTTGGGAGGCCTAAAAAGTGGTCACGCGGGGTATGAACCTCTTAACCTATTATATGAGGTGTTTTTCCAATTGATAGAATACATAATTTATTTACTTGTTTGTTCAATCTGCGATTAGGAAGTACCGGCAAGTGATAGTGTGGTGAGAAGAGCTTGTTATTGCATCGGAAGGTAAGTGGGTTGTGGCCGTTCATAAGTTATATTTAATTGGCTTGTAAATTTATATTGTCCTGATCACTTAATTACATGTGTTAACTACCAAATTTATATTCTATTGCCCTGATCATTTAATTACTTGTGTTAGACACCAAATTTATATTGCCCTGATCACTTGAATTGGCTTACTTGTGTTAGCAACCAAATATGAATTGTCGGATAGAAACGTTTTCGCGTATTGTTGCAACTTTTGATAATCGGAAGAGAGAAATTGTTGAAAGTATGGGTTTTGGAGGGCTGCTTGATATCCAATTGAACGTGAATCAGAGACAACTCAGCTATTGGTTGATGACGCGTTTCGACCCAAAACTTAAAGCAATACATGTACGTGATGGCAAGATTTTGTACCTGACTCCAAAACATGTCAGTTGGGTTTTGGGAACTTCTTTAACTGGGAGAAATGTGCCATTGAAAGCTGATGAGACGGTTTGTGCAAAGATTGAGGATCTTCGTAGTAGTTTTACATGGTACAGAGGGGGCTTCTGTATGGATCAGATAGTGGAGGTTTGTAAGAACCCTCGCCTTTCGGCGCCTATTTGAAGTATTTAGTTGAAATTAATGGTTCTTAAATAATACGCCATATGCAATTAAAATTCAATTATAACGGGGAATAACAATTTGCAAGCAATGAAGTCGCCACCAATTTTGAGGAAACAATTGAAAACCATCAAAAAGTGCACCTAATTCCTATTGGGAATTGACTCATACCCATGGGGCTAAATATTGAGTTTGGAGGTGTAGGTACGAAATAAACAAAACGAATCTCATCTAAATCACCCGAATTAACGGCCTCTACTAAGCCTATCCATGTCAAACATTTATTTATGCTATATGGTTCCATATAAATCCGGTCGTCCAAGGTCCTAAAATTAGCTAGGCGGGTTAAAGATAACCAAATTACCTACCGTTATCACTTTGCACATATTATCCAATTTGCATGCATACTATTTATAAAACACAAATAAGAGATAAGAGCAATAATTTAACGCTCCAACCTACCACACTTTGCTAAACGCGCCAAGCATTGCATATGCACATCAATGAATTTGTTAGTAACTTCAATAGAAGAACAATGCAAAAATATTAACTTTATGCTAAAATAAACCTAGGAGATTGCTACATGCATGCACAAACAATAAAAAGATGCAAACTTGCTTAAACTAGTAAAAAGATGTAAACTTTAAATTAAAGTAACATGCATGACTATTTACAAGGGTCAAAGCATGCATAATTATTCAACCATAATCAAAAGCTAGATACAACATGATTATAAACAATGAAGAAGAGATTTATTAAAAGATTTAGACCCTCAGGATGGTTAACTTGGACGTTCTATTAACGGGACTAGTAGAATTGGAATTGCTCTTCAATATTGGGTGCTAGGTTGGGTGCAATGGCTTGCTTGAGTCTTCAAAATCTGAATTTTCTATGATTTTGGGGTATTTGTGCTCTCAAATTGCTATCAAAGTTATAAATTGACCAACCTCTCTCAAAAGAGGGTGAAAGGGGGTATTTATAAAGTTAGGGGACGGAATTAGGGGCCTAGGGCTGCAAACCCGGTGCCGAAACTTGGCCCAGCCGCCAGCCGGAGGGCATCTGGAGCCCAGCGGCTGCGGCTGGGGCTCAGCAGCTGCCCTAAGGCCCCCCGCTGTCACGCATGTGCCGCCGGGCTGACAACGTCAGCAGCGCGACCCAGAGGCGCGCGCGTGGCTAGGGTTTTTTGAGTTTTTGTGCTCAGTAAATTTAGAGAATTTTCCTTGGGCTGACCCGGGGGGTCGGGATTGAGCGGTTTTGACCCAAATCTTTAAGACACGATATCTCTTGATCCGGGAGCCTGATTGAGGCAAGGTCAAAGGCGTTGGAACCCTTATAACAAGGGCTATCCAAAGACCGAGGTTTCAAGAAATTTGGTCTAGATTTCCGAGCAATGTCCTTTTCTACTTACGTCCATGTTATTCCATTACCATCATCATCGGGCTTTTCGGTGCCAGGGGATGAGAACCGATTAGGGTGTCTACAAAAGCCCCCACTTTGGGCGAGCTTGGGAAAGCGAAGGTCAAAGTATTTGCTAAAAAAATGCCTGCAGTGTTTTTTTTTTTAAAATGCTTTATGTTAGGGGAAAAAGATAAAAAGGTAGAATCCTGACCGCCTGTGGTCAGAGTTACCTACTTTGCGGGTGCCGACTCGATGCTATTTAAATAGCCTCGTCGTCAAAGAGCGTTGCATAGCTCTTCTTTGCAAATCCCAACGCGACGCTAATTTTGATAGCCTCGTTGTCAAAGAGCGTTGCGTAGCTCTACTTTGCGGGTACCAACGTGACGCTAATTTTGATAGCCACAACATCAAAGAGCGTTGCGTAGCTCTACCTTAGTAATGCCAATGCCTTGGAAAATTGTGCCAACAAAAATTAAATAATATGCCTGTGCCAGCGAAAATTAGAGAATATGCATGTGCCTGCGAAAATAGATTGTACCGGGTCCCTAGTATAGGAAACCGTGTTGCGAGGGGCAAAAAAGTCACTTTGGGTGACAAGCACGTATCTCCCGGGCTTCTAACAGCCGAGAAATGCAATCCCGCCCGGAATTTGAACTTGTGGGCCCGCCTCGTGGCCATGCACAGGGCGGCTGAGGGCTGGGCGGCCTTATCGGGCCGGCTCAGCGGCTCAACTGGCGTCGCGGAGGTGCTGAGAGCAGCCGCCGGGGCCAGTGTCTGGGCCGGTTCAGTGGCGCGAGTTGGTGTTTAATTGGGAGAAAGCCGAATTTTGGGTCATTTCTTCCCCAAAATTTCGAGACTCTCTCTCTCTACCTCTATTGTTGCCCAAAACTCAATTCTTGCTTAAATTTGCTCCTTTTTGCTTGCATTTGCTTTCTTTTGCATAATCTTTGTATAATTTGAAGTTTATTTGTGATTTCTCACAAATTTGGGAGGAATTTGAGAGTGGATTTTTGAAACCCTTGGAGAGAGAAAATCCGAATTTCTCCATCCTTGCTTGTTAGAGGTGGCAAACGGGTCGGTCAGGTCGGGTTCATGTCGGGTCAGTTTCAGTCGGGTCATTTACAGGTCGGGTCATTTCGATTTCGGGTTGAAAAATGCTTATTCATGACCCAGAGCGTTCGGGTTCGGGTCGACCCAACGGGTTGTGCATTTATTTTTTAATTAGGTTATAATTGCATAATTAATTCTATTTTCAACTTTAAAATAAAAAAGTTGCACACTATAATGTTATTAGACATAATCTATATGGTTATAATCTACTTGAAAACTATTTCGTAAAGTTTTTACAAGTTATTATGTTTTTACTAATGCATACGAAGTATCAAACAACTACCTATGTAACAGTTAGTTAAGATCGTTCCACAAGGATTAGAAAAACCCTTATTAAAGAGAAATCTAAAACTACATATATGTCAAAATTGGTTGATATGTAAGAAATTCTGATATGATTAAGCTTTTTGTCATTCACTTTTCTCATGCTGATATGTCTTGTTTTGAAAGCTTCAACCCAACGGGTCGACCTAGAGCGGGTTCGGGTTTGACCCAATAAATGTCGATTTTTCGGGTTCGGTAAGTATCCAGTTTCGGGTTGGAATTCTTTGTTCAAGACCCAAACTTTTCGGGTCGGTATGGGTCGGGTTCTCGGGTCGGGTCAAATTTTGCCACCTCTATTGCTTGTTGTTCATGCTTGCTTGCTCATCCTTCTTCCATGGCTCCAAAATTGGAAAAGAGGAGGAGTAAGAGGACCGAGGTGCGGGAGGAGGTCGAGGAAATCGACATCTTCACCAAGGCTTTCTATCTCATGTGAAGCCTTCAAAGAGGAAGCTTAATGTGGCTTTTCCTCAAGATCGATACACCCGGTCGGATAGGATGCCCAGCATTGTTTGGGATCGATCGGAGTTGCTTTTTCGACCGGCGACTCACTTGAGCTCTCGGGCTTCCAAGTTCGTGGTAAGTCTTCAAACTTTTGAATTCATAGTTTTATCCATTGAATTTGAGTTTATATGCTTGCCTTGAATAGAATTTGTGTAGAATTTTTATGCAATTGCAAGCTTGTAGCGCATGTGATCTTGCGCGGCTTGAACGACCTTAGAAACATGCCTAGGATTGAACATTTGATTGAAATGTGAACCTAAGGGGTTGCGAACTTGATCATAGGAACCTGATGGAAATTTGAAGGCCCATGGAAACTATGGCTCTTCGATTAAGCTTTACAAAACCTAGCCCAAAGAGGTGCAAGATGCGGTTTTGAATGCGGGGTCAGGGCCCCTTTTGAGAGCGGCGGACTAGGTTGAGCGAGTCAAAAGATGCATCGTTCGGTTGTCCTTGGAGCGTTTTCGGAACACCACCAATACGTTCCACTTTCCTAATGGGAAAATGATGATTACTGCTTCGGAGTTTGCAATGTTGACAGGGGTACCTTGCGTGGGTACGCCCATTGTTTATGACGTTTCTATTTGGAAACGTAAGACAAAGTTGGTGGAGCTCTTTGGCCATTGGGGAAACACTTCGGGTCACCACTACCGTTCTTACAGCGAGCTTTCAACTGCTTTGAAAGACCTGAGGTATAAGAGGAATACCTCGGTGGAGCAAAAGGCGAGGATGTTTATCGCCTACCTCCTTGCCACCACTATCTTTAGTGACAAGGGGGAGCGCATTCATGCCATCTACCTCCCGAGCTTGCTGGACTAGGATAGAGTGAGAGAGTACAACTGGGGGTTGCCGGGCTATGCCAACCTCCTAAGATGCATGCGGTACGCCTGCCGCGTGAATGACGAGGGGTATAAGAAGGCGACTCTTCCTCCCGTGAGCTTATGTGGCTTTTGGAAGGTGTTGCAGGTGCGTTTTCTCTTTGTATTCGCTTTGCGTGATATTCATGATATAAGTGTATGGTGCTTAATTTCATGTCTTGAATGTAGCCTTGGTTTTTCGAGCATTTCCCGGACATGGAGCCTACGGGTTGGGTCTTGGACTTCCCAGTTTGTAAGGCGTGGCGCCATGGGGGTCTTGCGCCTCTGCATACTCTCCAGCAGTATAGGGAGGCCCTCTTGCGCATGGATCGGAAAAAGGTAAAAAAACTGTAATATTTGTGTACGAATTGCATGGGTTGTATTTCTTGATGTGGAAATATCTTATGTTGCATGCTTGCGTAGATTGACTACTTCCCGTGGGCGAAGTATCATGGGTCGGCTCCGGACGCCATCCTAGCCTCCAGGGCGGGGGACCGTCAGACGATCCTGATTGCGGGCTCGATCTCCTTTGAGTGGTACTTAGGGGAGCGGATCTTCCGTCAGGTTTATCCCGATTTAGAGGGTCCGAGGATTCCTTTGGATCCTCACTCGTCCATGTTCTTGGTGAGGTGCTTGTCTCGCGAGCAGGTTGCGGAGGACAAGGTGGGCTCGGATGCTATGCTGTATTTGAGGGAGCCTGCGGAGGACCTTGCGGGGCACTATGAGCAGTTCCGTCGTGATTGCCTCATGCCTTCATTTGTGGGCCTCAAGGTAAGAATTAATGTTTGATATTCTATGCCTTTCTTGCCTTGTTTGATATTAACTCATTTTATTTTGTAGGAGCCTCGGGTTGATGACACCGAGGTGGATGTCCCGGACATGCGGGTCCGAGGTAGGGATTATGGCGAGAAGGAATGCTGGGGAGAGATGCCTATGACGGAGGACCTTGATGAGGACATCCAGGGCCTTCCCCTTCCCGTTGGGCATCCAGGGGTAAATTTGTAATTTTACCAAAATGTACAATGCCTTATTATATTATATGCTTGTACTGACTTTTCTTTATGTAGCTTGATCGTGAGCAGATCGGGAAGGTCTTCAAGATGATGCATGCTATGAAGTCTTGGATATCTCGAGCTCTCTCGAAGGGTACTTGCTCAAGAGCCGACTTGGACAAGGTAAACTTGCTTTTGCATTTTCAAAGTTGATTGCTTTGAGAAATGTGTCTTCTAACTTTCTGTGGGATGCAGGTTGAGTACCGTCGATCTCTTCCTCGTCGGTCACAACAGGTTGTGCTGTCGGATGATGAGGGTGTGAGCTCTCCTGAGCGTAGTCCTTCGCACGAGAGGAGCCCTCGGAAGGAGAGTCCTAGGAGAGAGAAGGTGCCTGTACATCGGTCGGATCGCCCTGGTGGGAGTAGGATGACTCCGTATGTGGAGCCTACTCCTATGCATGTGCCGATGTATCCTCCTTATCCCAGGTATGCGGGATATCCTCCGTATGGTGGTCTTTACTACCAGCCTCCAGTTCCTGCTCCTATGATGCCTACCATGCCTCCTCGTTCTTCGTGGGGGTATGATTCGAGCTATGTCGGCGAAGGGAGTTCATATCGGGAGCCTGCCCGACATTCCTCTTTTGACCCTAGCCAGGTTGTGGCGTCGATCTTTGGTGATGAGGCGCGGAGGTCAGAGCACCACTTTGAGGTGCCCTGTACGGATGATGATGCGGGTGATGGTTTTTAGGACAATGTATTTGTGTGAAATACATTTTGAACATTCGTATTGAACAAACATTCGGACTTTGCTTGCAAATATTGCTTGCTTATTTATTGGTCCCTACACATAATTAGACTAATGCAAATGCGCACGTAGTTAAGCAAAAGCGCAAGTAATAGCCACTTAGCAAAAAAAATGGTACAACCAAAAAGTTAAAATTGGGTGTACCCTATCCCCCTTAAAAAAAATGAAGAAAGGAAAGGGGTGAAAAAATGAAATGAAAATAATAAGTAAAAACGGATTAATAAAAAAGATACAAAAAAAAAAAAAAAAGATGATAATCATCCAAAAAGAAATAAGGAATTATGGAGTTTCCCTTAATATTAAGGAAATAATACAAAATAGAAATAATAGAAGAAATAGGAAAAAGAGCCATATTTGAGTCCAAATCTGTTAAGGAAAGTGTCCAAAATCGAAGAAAAGGGACTTGTCTCGAGAAAAGGGTCCGGCGGCCAAGGGGAGGGGTCCAGCGGCACACGCGGAGCAGCGGGGGCAAAAAGAGGGGCCGCCAGGCTCCAGCGACTGGCCGTTAGGGGTCAGCGGCATGCCGCTGGCGGTTAGCGGCTGGCCGACGGGCCTGGGCTGCTCTATCGGGGCCACTGAGCCTTCAGCGGCTGTCCCAGGGGCCGCTGAAGCCCCTTTTTGACGGGTTGCCTTATTTTTCGTCTTTTCCGTGCGAGCCCTATATAAGCCTTGGGTTAGTCCGATTTTGGGACATCACCTTCAAATTTACTAGCAATAGAGAGCTTTTTAGAGAGAGAAACCCCCTAATTAACTTAGATTTCAACCATGACAAGTTTTGATGTTAAATTTGACAAGTGGTTACAACCCATGACCCCCGAAGAGAGGATGAGACTTGTGCCTTTCCACTTGAATGCTCTCTTCCACCTTAAGCAAGTTCAAATCGTGTGGAACCTTCTTGAGGCCGCAATCGAGATTTGGGATGACAAACTTCATGTCTCCTGATTTGGGTACAACGAGTTATGTCCTCTCCCCGAAGAATTTGCCGCTATCCTTGGGTTTCCTCATGACCAAGCTCCCGCCACTCCATGGCTTGGGGCAAATCTTGAGGGCTACTACAAAAGGTATCTTGGCCTATCACCGACACAAGCCTCCTCCATTGCTAAGAGTGGTGAGATAGACCTCAACGGTGTAATTGATATCTTCTTCCCCAAGGTAAGGGATAACCATGACGTGATGAGTGAGACTTATTATAAGCGCGCCTTTATTTTATGCCTCTTGCATAGGTACCTCTTTGTTAGTAGAGGTAATAATGGTAAAACTAATATGCTTAGAATTGTTGAACAAATTCAAAACGATTTTACCCCTATGTGTCTTGTTCTTGGTGAAACATTAATTTTCTTGGACCGCAAGAAACAAGAGCCATCGCTCGGTGGATGGACAGGAAGCCCTCTTCTTCTCCAAGTAAGTGCTTGAATAAATTGCTTTGAATTATTTGGTTAATAAAGTTTGAATCTTTGATGGATATTTAACTTTATATGTTTTTCCTTTTTGTAGATATGGCTTCTTGAGCATATGTGCTTTATTGAGAGGTCCGCCAATGCGCTCAAATATCAACCAAAGCGATTTCTCGCATGCCTGAGATTATATTACGAATCCACCATTGATGAGTGGCATGGGTACCTTAAAGCATGCCCCTTGCTACGATGGACCGTCAAGCGGTGGTGTCCAAAATCCGCAATCGGATGTAGCAAGGATACGGGATATTATCAAGTCGTTGGCCTTCATAATTCAACTTACATATTTCCTAGCCGTATCATACGGCAATATGGGAAACGCCAAATTGTCCCACAAAAGGTTAGTGTTCCTCCTACCACGCGAATCTAGTATGGTAAGATCATGGGAGTGTGCATGGGATCGTCATCCTAAGTGGACTATTCCTCATGTCAGGACACCTACGACCATATCTTCGGCTTATGAGGCTTGGATGGATTGCAAGACCGTGGAGGGTCGTCGTGCATGTAGGAAGTCTGAACAAGGCGATCTCAAGGCCCAATCGGTCAAAGCCAGCTTAAGACTCTCAAATCCTAGTGACCCGAAGGGGAAGGGTAAGAAAAAGGGAGTTAAGCATGTGAGAGGCATCCTCAACCCAAAGGCCAACAAAGCTTTGGAAAAGATCACCACTAAGCCGCAGGTGGAGCCCCAAATTTGGGCCAATGATCATGAGGCGTCTTCAAGCACACCTCTAATGGAGGTTGAAGAAGAAGAGCCTATTGTCCGAGAGAGATGGGCTCCCAAGGAACGCGAAGCGGAGGAACCAAAAGTGGATGAGCCTATGGAGGATGCGGGCCCTACTACCGAAACTACGGAGTGGTCCATTAAAGAAAATACTCTTTTGCAGCATGTCTAGCTTAGAATTGCCTTTTGTTTTGCTTTAAATTCAATAAGGGTGGTGTGCCCTTTTCTAGACTTAGATTTAAATATTTGCATTATTATTTTTGGAATTGCCAAGTCTTTTGTAATGGACTTTATCATTATTTATGGAGGCATGCTCATTTTTGTTTTAATATTGCAATTTGCTATATTTATTCATTATATATATTTTTTTAACAACTTTTGAACTCGAAAATAATGAAGGGGCCGGGCCCAATTGCAATTGGGTTGTCCTACATATCCTTTAGCCTTATGTGGGCCTCTCGAAAGTGCTATATTAGGTGTCTTGCCTAAGCGTAGAACCTTTTTAGTTGATCAATGTTTATCCATTGACTAAACTCAATCCCGTCTAAGTCCGCTAATCTTGCAGCTCCACTAGTTAGGATCTTTGTAATGAGAAAAGGACCAGACCAATTAGGCCTAAACTTGCCTCTTGGGTCAGTGACGTTGGCCGCTACTTCTTTAAGCACTAAATCTCCAAGTTTGAGGTCTCTCATCTTGAGCTTTTGGTTGAAGTGCTTTGTTAGCCTCTTTTGATAGATTCTCACATTGTGCAAAGCTTGCAACCTTTTTTCATCTAGTAAGACTAATTGGTCATAGCGGGCTTGGACCCAATCCACTTCTGGAATTTGACTTTCCAAGACGATCCGCAGAGATGGGACCTCTAACTTAATTGGTAATACGGCTTCCATTCCATAGACTAAAGAGTATGGTGTTGCTCCCGTTGATGCGCGAAAGATGTCCTATAACGCCAAAGTGCGAATGGCAACTAGTCGGACCAATCATAATAATTCTCGGACATTCTTTCGATGATCTTCTTAATATTTTTATTAGCCGCTTCTACTGCACCGTTTGTTTGCGGTCTGTAGGGAGATGATTTCCAATGTTGGATCTTGAACTGGGCTAGGAGCTCGATTAATTCTTTCATGAAGTGTGACCCATTATCGCTAATGATCTCTTGGGGAACCCCATATCTAGCTGTTATATTATTCTTAATGAACTTGACCACATGTCTTGCTTTGAGCTTTGCGTATGATTGCGCCTCAACCCATTTAGTGAAGTAGTCAATTGCAACTAGAATGTATTCATGGCCTCCTTTACCTGTTGGGGTTATCTTGCCAATAATATCTATCCCCCAAGGGGAGAAAGGCCAAGGTGAGGTGAAAGTATATAACGGGCTTGGTGGCATGTGTTGTATATTTGCGTGTGTCTGACACTGTGTGCATCTTTTGACAAATTCACAACAGTCTTTCTCCATTGTGGTCCAATAATAACCAAGCCTGATTATCTTCCTGGATAACATCATACCATTCATGTGCGGTCTACAGACTCCTCCATGTACGTCTCTTAAGACTTAATGTGCCATTTCGGTACTTAAGCACAAGAGATTAATCCCAGTGAAGGTTTTCTTGTATATTTGACCTTTTACCTCAATGAATTGGGCCGCGAGCCTTCTAAGTGCCTTTTAGGCTCTAGGGGTAGAATCAGGAGGGTAAACCTGATGGACGATTAGGTTCTTTATATCAGTATACCATTCATCTTCTTCATCATGGAATACTTCCAGAGCGTCGCAATATGAAGGTTCAGACCTTCTTTGTACACAAATAGGCATCATTCGAATGGTGTCGGGTATGTTGGTCATGCTTGCTAATTTGGCTAAGGCATCTGCAAATTTATTATCTTCCCGGGGAAGGTATGTAAAATGTATTTGGTTGAAATACATTATGATTTTGTCTAAGTATTCTTGGTAGAGTGCCAAGGATTCACTTTTGACTTTCCATACTTTGGAAATTTGGTTGATTATGAGCGACGAGTCACCATAGACTCGAAGCGTTTTAATGCCAAGGCTTATGGCGGATTGTAGTCCTATTATGCAAGCTTCGTATCTGCGCCATTGTTGGTGACCTTGTGGTCTAACTTAATCGAAATACGTGTATGTGCAGCGTCAGGAGACACTATTAGTACTCCCAATCCAAAACCCTTTTGGTTAGATGCTCCATCCAAATAAAGTTGCCAGGTCTCGGTATCTAAGGTCATAACCCCTTCGTCTGGAAAGTGGTATTCTTCTTTGCGATCGGGCTCGTCTATAGCTTGGTCAGCTAGGTATTCCGAGATAGCATGTCCTTTGATGGCTTTTTGGTGTTCAAATTTGAGGTCGAACTCTGATAGAAGGACGGTCCATCTGGCTATTCTACCATCTAGGATGGGCTTTTTGAATATGTACTTTAAAGGATTTTCTCTCAATCTTATGTGGATCGTATGTTGGAGCATGTAATGTCGTAGTTTCTTGGTCATAGCGACCAAGGCTAGGCATGTTTTTTCTAGAGAGGAATAGCAGGCTTCATATTCTAGAAACTTCTTGCTCACATAGTAGATGGCCTTCTCTTCCTTGTTTATTTCTTGGGCTAGCATGGCCCCCATTGACGTTTCTTTGACAGTAAGGTAGAGAATTAGAGGCATGCCTGGAGTGGGCGGTACCAGCACGGGTGATTCGGACAGATAGGCCTTAATTCTGTCAAAGGCTTTTTGGCATTGCTCGTCGCATTCCGTTTTTACCTCTTTTTTGAGCTTTTTGAATATAGGCTCACAGGTGATAGTTAATTTGGAAATGAACCTGCTAAGGTATTGGATTCTCCCCAGGAAGCCCTTGATTTCTTTTTCCGTTTTTGGTGGGGGCATATCTACTATGGCATTGATCTTAGATGGATCAATCTCAATTCCTCTTGTGCTTATGACGAATCCTAAAAGTTTGCCGGATGTAACTCCGAATGCACACTTTTTGGGATTGAACCTCATGTTGTTTTTCCTAAGCCTATCGAAGAACTTTTGAAGTGAGGGTACATGCCTTTCTCTCTCCTTAGACTTTATGATCATGTCATCTACGTAAACTTCGGCCTCTTTATGCATCATGTCGTGGAGCAGGGTTGTCGCGGTTCTTTGATATGTAGCCACCACGTTCTTAAGCCCGAACGACATTACAATGTAGCAATAAGTGCCCCATTGTGTGATGAAAGTGGTTTTCTCTTCATCCTCTTTGGCCATCAGGACTTGGTTATATCCTGTGTACCCGTCCATGAATGATAGGAGGGCATGTCCTGATGTATTGTCTACTAGAACATCTATGTGGGGTAGTGGAAAGCCATCTTTCGGGCTTGCTTTGTTTAAGTCCCTAAAATCCACACACATTCGCACTCTCCCGTCCTTTTTTGGGACTGGGACGATGTTGGCTACCCAATCGGGGTAGTTGGCCACTCTTATGAAGCCTGCATCGAGTTGTTTTTGGACCTCTTCTTTGATCTTAAGACCCCATTCTGGTTTCATTCTCCTTAACTTTTGTTTGACTGGTTTGCAATCGGGCTTTAATGGGATGGTATGTTGGGCAATCTTGCTGTCTATACCAGGCATGTCCTTGTAGGACCAGGCAAAAACATCCGTATAGTTCTTTAAGAGTGTTACGAATTGTTCGCGTTCATTAGGAGTTAAAGACAATGCACATGGCGAGGCTCATCATTAGTTGCAATATTTATGGTGTCTGTTTCTTCGACTATTTAAGTCTTTTGTTCATGTTCAATTAATTCTTTAATGACTTCTTTTGGCAATTCCATTATGCCTTCTGATTTATTAGCAACAAGGCAATCCGAGTAAGCGAAATCGACACTCATAACATTAATAGAAGCGGAAAATACATCAATGAGGTCATCACTAGCTACCTTAGTAGCAAAAGGAATTGACTGGGGTGGACTACCCGACACTTCTAGGATAACACACTAAGAATCAGACTCGGACTTGGAATCAGACTCGGACTTGGAATCAGACTCAGAATCAGAATTGGGCCTTTCCGAAGGACCATTGCGAATCGTGAACTTGTACTTGACTCCCTCGACTGGAGCCCACTTCGTCTCATGCTTCCAGGTGGCGCGGTCGGGCCCGATTGGGGCGATCATCTTGGACGGGTCAAAGCCTTCATTAAAAAGCACAGTAAGGGGAAGTTTGTTTGTTGTCTCATCGTACTGGCGGCGTTCTTCACCAAATAGTAGCTTAAAGTCATTGGGTGCCATGTCATTAGCCCAATCTTTGATGGATTGGTCCTCTTTGAGAGGTATTGGTGCATCCTCACTCGTAGTGAAACAGTCTTGAAATGCCTCAAAGCCCGGACTAGAACTCCATTGATCGTATAAGGTTCTGGGAATCCATAATAAGGGTATGGTTCACCTTCTTGGAGAAATTGTCCATTGAGAGTTAGAGGATATGGATCCATGCAATGTGGGATGGGTTTGTTGGCCGCGCGGGCTCTCTTTCTAGCCACCTCCTTGGATATGTAGGCTCGGATCTCTTGCCTCGTGGGCTTATAGCCTAGCCCAAATCGATCATTTTTTATCTTGGTGTTCCAGCAAGGTTGGGCTACCTTGGGGTGAGGACCCAAAGTGGTGCCTGGAAAGTGACCTTGCTTTCTAAGTAGAGCGTTCAAATTGAGTGTGGGCTCTACTGTTTCTATAAAGGCTATCTTCTTGAAGCCCCATAATTCTTCATCCAGCTAGTTATGCTCTATCTTTAGGACTGGAGCTTTTTCAATCTGGGCTACCATGGTATCAGCGCAGACTTCCAGAGTGGATCCTGCTAGAGATAGCTTCACCTTTTGGTGAAGGGTCGAGGCTACAGCATTAAGCCCATGCAACCAAGGCCTTTCTAAAAGTAGATTGAAGGTGGTCGGAATAAAGATGACGTGAAATTAGACCATTTTCTCAATGGGCCCAATGTTAATATTCATGGAAAATGTACCTAAGACGTTCCTTTTAGAATTGTCATAAGCTCTTAGCCCTTGTGCGGAGTGCGCGAGATTATTGCAGTCTATTTTGAGGTGTTCAGCAGTCCTCAAGGGGCATACATTTATAGTAGAGCCATTGTCAACCAAGGTCATGGGGACTTGTCTTTGTTGACAAATTACAGTCAGATAGAGGGCTTTGTTGTGGTGGATGCCTTCGGGTGGAAGATCCTTGTCAGAAAAAGTGACGGGCGTGGATGACTTTCCTTGGACCAAGAGATTAACCACATCCTCGGGAGTAGCATTTGGGAGAAATGGTGGTTGCGTTCAAGGCTTCTAGTACGGCCCTTCTATGAGTGATAGAAGTGGTCAACAATTGCCAAATGGATATGTCAGCTTTTGTCTTTTGCAATTTTCTAAGGATGTTAGTTCCATCATCTTCCTTAGTCGCCTCTCTTTGGGTTGGATCCCTATTAGGGATGGTTACAGGCTCTATAGGTGGGATTTGGGATGGATCCATGTAGATGTTCTCGGGCCCGAACTGGCGACCTGACCTTGTGAGGTAACTCAAAGCTTTGTCATCTTCATCTTTCTCGTTGTCGGAGATATCTTACCAAGATTTTCCATTTCCTATGTCATGTACTTGAGGAGTTAGCACATCTTCAGGATCAGTATGATGCCCATTGTCCTCTTCATCACTATCCCAAAGGCCACAAATGTCTAGCGTGGGCCTTGGGCTTGAGTATGGTGGTATTACTTGCCCAATAAGAGTGATTAGATAGGATGGATCAAATCCTTCCTCTATGTCAATGGCAAAAGAGTTCCCAAGGGGATTACTATTGTTACTGGGTGGCGGTGCGTCCTTGGGTAATGGTATGGTGCCATTGTCGAATAGATCTTGAATTTTCTCCTTGAGAGTGTAGCACTTTTCGGTGTCGTGTCCACGACCTCTATGGTATTTGCCGAATGCAGACTCGTTACAATATGGCGATCTTTTCTCTACGGGTGGATCGGGAGTAGGCCCAATCGGGTGTAAATAGTCTCCTTTGACTAATTTGTCTAGAGCTTTGACATATGGCATCCTAAGGAGAGTAAACCTTTTCGGACGCCTATCAACAATGGCGTTCACTTGGTTTCCTTTACTTGTGGAGGCATGATTGGTATTGGTGTATTTCTTATCCTTGAAACCACTTGTATTGTTATTGTAAGTGACCTTGTTCTTCCCTCTTTGGAGTTGGTCATCTTCAATGGCCATGCCTACTTAAGTTAGTTGGGCATAAGTGTTTATGAGTTAAAACTTCATGTGCTCGCGGTCTTCAGACGCAAAGTTTTGGACTAGCATTCTGATTTGATCCCTTTCAGATGGGCGATCAATCATTTCAGCAACCTTGGTCCTCCATATTCTTACAAAGTTGGTGAATCCTTCTTTGTCACCATGATTGGTGATGTCCAATTCTCTCAATGTCATGGGAAGCATGACATTGTCAACATATCTCTCCAAGAACAAAGTGGATAAGTCTTCCCACTTCTGCAGCTTTTGAGTGGGTAGTTTGAAGAACCAGGCCCTCACAGCAGGGTCCAAAGTTTGGGGAAAGAGGTGAACATACAACTCTTGCTCAATGCCTCTAAGGCCCAATGCAGTGGTAAAAGCCCTAATGTGATCTTCCGAATCATCGGTCCCTTTTAATGTGGGAACTTCGGGCATGGAAAACATAGTGGGTAATTTTCCCTTAATGTGGGGAGCATAGCCTTCAGAATTGATGATCATGTCATTGAAGACACGACTCTTGCCTAGAACCGACTCAAGCCTGTTCAGCTTAGCTTGGAGTTCTTGGACCTCTTTAGTGGAGGGCTCAGTCTTATCCTCATTTTGTTTGGGCTTATCTTCATCCCTAGTAGGGGGATCCAACTTAGCGACACGGGCTTCCATATCAGTGAATCGAGCATTCATTGCGACCAATTGGGCTAAAAGGTCGTCCATCTTTTGGTCAGCGGTTCTCTCAGTATCTCCAGACATAGTGGACTTAGGTGAATCGGGTGGTGAGGTATGAGGTGACAATGGCGGTGTGCGAAGGTACTCGAGCCAAATAGGGCCCACGAACTGTGCTTGCGGTGAAGGTTTGAATGACAACTTGCGGATCAATCTCTTGTTGGACTCGTCCCTCTCCCACTTCCTAGGACCGTAATCTTTACTCTTACCAATTCTGGACATAAAAAGGGCCCGTTTAAGAAAATAAGAAATAAATGGAAAGCTCCACAAAAGAAAGATTTTATTTTAAAAAACAAATATGAGAAAAGAATCTAGTATTAATCCTCAACATGGTGATTTTTAGGAGAGACACGATTTTATGTAAATAGTATATTCTAGTCAATGATCTTTTCAACTCTATAGAATTAAAAAACTATATACTCTTGACTTGCATATGGGATTTAATTCCCGAATTTAAGAAAGGAAAATATACTATTGACTTGCTTTAAGGGAATAAAGTAAGACTCTTTTTTATTTTGTGAAAGATCATTGACGGGAAAATATTATTTGCACGCAATCTAATTCATATGGAAAAGAACGTCTCCCTAATATGGTCACTAGCATCATCGAAGTCATACATTGATTCTATTTCCTAAAGAGAAAAGATCCTAGACTCTATTTGTAAACCTGACAAAACGCACAAGCATACAAAAGGGAATCCTTCCCAAAGTTGGACTCAAGAAAATCCTAAGGGGGGATCTAGTCCTAATATTCTATCAAACTAATCACATAGAAAGGAAACAATCAACCACAATATAGCAAGTAAATAAATTAGCACCTTGATATGGACTATCGGACTAAATGCAATAGCTTGACGTGATGGGTTTCGTTAACCCACGACCGGATGGGTTTCGTCATCTATGGGATGCATAGTAAAACTAAACGTACCGTTTTACATATCTCGAATGGAAACATGTAAATACCATGGGGTGGAACACGACTATGTGCAAAGGTAATTCGGACCTAGTGGGTCACCGGCCTAAGTCATAGACAATGCTCCAAAGGGTAATTCCTGTTTGTGGTGTGGTGATGTCTTTCGACATCTTGCGATGATAACGCATGCAATATGAATGATATGGATGCAAAGCGAAGAATATAAACACATACGGTAATTGAACCAAATAGCTAAAATAAATTATTGACATGGATAGGTGTTCGAATTACACCCTCTTTTTAATTGTCCCCAGTGAAGTCGCCGCTGTAAGAACCCTTGCCCTTTCGGTGCCTATTTGAAGTATTTAGTTGAAAATTAATGGTTCTTAAATAACACGCCATATGCAATTTAAATTCAATTATAACGGGGAATAACAATTTGCAAGCAATGAAACAACCACTAATTTTTAGGAAACAATTGAAAACCATCAAAAAATGCACCCAATTCCTATTGGGAATTGACTCATACCCATGGGGCTAAATATTGAGTTCGGGGGTGTAGATACGAAATAAACAAAACAAATCTCATCTAAATAGCCCGAATTAACGGCCTCTACTAAGCCTATCCATGTCAAACATTTATTTATGCTATATGGTTCCATATAAATCCGGTCCTTCATGGTCCTAAAATTAGCTAGGCGGGTTAAAGACAACCAAATTACCTACCGTTGTCACTTTGCACATATTATCCAATTTGCATGTATACTATTTATCAAACACAAAAAAGAGATAAAAGCAATAATTTGACGCTCAAACCTACCACACTTTGCTAAACGCGCCAAGCACTGCATATGCACATCAATGAATTTGTTAGTAACTTCAATAGAAGAACAATGCAAAAATATTAACTTTATGCTAAAATAAACCTAGGAGGTTGCTACATCCATGCACAAACAATAAAATGATGCAAAATTGCATAAACTAATAAAAAGATGTAAACTTTAAATTAAACTAACATGCATAACTATTTACAAGGGTCAAAGCATGCATAATTATTCAACCATAATCAAAAGCTAGATAAAACATGATTATAAACAATGAAGAAGAGATTTAATAATAGATTTAGGCCCTCAGGATGGTTAACCTGGACGTTCTATTCGAACGGGACTAGTAGAATTGGAATTGCTCTTCAATCTTGGGTGCTAGGTTGGGTGCAAGCTTGCTTGAGTATTCAAAATCTGAACTCTCTATGATTTGGGGTATTTGTTCTCTCAAGTTGCTCTCAAAGTTATAAATTGAACAACCACTCTCAAAGAGGGTGAAAGGGGGTATTTATAGAGTTAGGGGATTGAGCGGTTTTGACCCAAATCTTTAAGACGCGATATCTCTTGATCTGGAAACCTGATTGAGGCAAGGTCAAAGGCATTGGAACCCTTATAATAAGGGCTATCCAAAGACTGAGGTTTCAAGGAATTTGGTCTAGATTTCCGAGCAATGTCCTTTTCTACTTACGCCCATGTTATTCCATTACTATCATCATCAGGCTTTGCAGTGCCAGGGGATGAGAACCGATTAGGGTATCTACAGGTTTGTACAAAGTCCCTTAGACGGGAAGTGTTCGAGTATGCCTTTAAAGATGCATTCTTGATGATGGCTTTGGGAATGTTTTTAGCTCCAACAACCTCCTCAAGCCTGTGTAAGCAGTTGTTTCCTGCCGTCGCAGTTGCAAATAAAGCCAATAAGTATAAATGGAGTAAATTTGTGTTGGATAAGTTGTCTTAGTACGGGAGAACATTTAATTAGAAGTACGACAAGGAACAGTATGTAGCCAGCTGTGGTGGATGCCTGATATTTTTAGTGGTAACTTTATTTTCATTTTTTGTGGTTTATTATTTATTATTAGCATATTTTTTATGGTGAATTTTTTATACATGTCTTTGAATTTGATGCAGATATTTTACTTAGATCGACTGGCAATTCCCCGTGTGAGGTGGAATTTGTTTCCTCGCATCAAGGCGTGGACTCAACAAGATGTTAGATTTGCAAAGAAGGCGGACGAGTGTAGTAATGGTGACTATGGTGCCTGCGAGGTCAGTTAGTAAAAGTAAAAGAATTGCTGTAGATGTAGTAATAACAATAGTAGTAATAACGAGTATAAGTCTTTTTCGTAGATGTTGGATGATGCATATGGGAGCAATCACCCCTTAGAAGGTTGATATTCGTCACCGCCTCCGCCCAATTTGATGGTAATAGATAATTGCGAGGAGTCTGATTCCAGCACCGGGGTTCAAGAGAAACCTCCCAGGACGTTAAAGAGAAAAACAAATGAACATGGTGATATCCCTACTAACATTAGTGGTGACTTATCAAACCAGAATGGGGTTTCCCTACAGAATGTGAATGCAAAGCTTCCCTGGAAGGTGATCAATAGTAAACAGAGGAAGATCAATGTTAAACGGAAGAAGCTGAATGTTGAAGGCACTACTAACACTCAAAATGCCCCTGACGCTGAACATCATAATCAACAGAAGAGGACCACAGAAATAGCAACAAGTGAGGAGGAGACCGAGGAGGAGGAGGAGGTTTATGAAGAATTGAGCACACCAGAGCCAAGCGAACCAAAACCAAGTTGTTGCTCTTCTGGAGAGCAATATATGCCAGACGGTGAGGCATATCACCTTCCCCATCATATTAGGATGTCTGATGCGGATATGGAACGTATTACGCATGACCATCATCAAGTTGACTCTTTCCAAGTCGCTAGCATTTTGTTAAACAAAAATTTTGATGACATGCTTTCACTTGATGAGTTGTTAGGTAATGTTTTGATCTTGAACACGACGGGTAACAATGGTCAAAATGCTAATGCTGAGAATAATGACGTTGGTAATGAAGAAGCTAGCCATGAATCTGGCAATGCTGCCAATGCTGATTATAGTGAGGTTTCAAAGTCTGTTAAACATAATGACAGTGAACCTAGCCATCATTCTGCCAATGCTGATGTTCCTGACGATGACGCTGCCACCAATGGCAATGGTGTCACTACCACCAATGGCAATGCTGATGTTCCTGACGATGACGCTGCCACCAATGGCAATGGCAATGGTGACACCGCCACCAATGGCAATGGTGTCACTACCACCAATGGCAATGCTGATGTTCCTGACGATGACGCTGCCACCAATGGCAATGGCAATGGTGACACTGCCACCAATGGCAATGGTGTCACTGTCACCAATGGCAATGCCAATGGTAACAATGCCAATGCTGACACTGCCACTAAGAAATCTCAGCATGCCAATGCTGACACTGCTAGCAATGCTGAGATTCACAATGCCAATGCCAATGTTGCCAAAAAAGGCCTGAGTGACGATGCAAATGATGCGAAAGGCCCGAGTGAGGATGCCAATGCTGCCAAAGGCTCGAGTGAGGATGCCAATGCTAATGCTGACACAGCCAAAGGCCCGAGTGAGGATGCAATGCAAATGCTGAGATAGTCAAAGGCCCGAGTGAGGATGCCAATGCCAATAAAGGCCCGAGTGAGGATTCCAATGCCAATAAAGCCCGAGTGAGGATGTCAATGCCAGCAGAGGCCCGAGTGAGGTAACCATTGGTGTTGTCAATGACCTGAAGGAACAGGACACGAAATATTATTTCTTATCAAAGGATGACGTTTCATCAAGAGAAAGTGATGCATCAAGAGAAAGTGTTGCCAAGTCACCTAAGTCTTCTTTCAATGGAAAACCTGGCCCAGGTAGCCGGAAACGGAGAATCCTCACCAATCAAGCGGTGGATTTTTTTGAGAAGTCCATTCCCTTTAAACACCGTACCACATTCCAGAAATAATTCTTACAATGGGTAAGAGATTACAAGGCGACCGCGCCGACCGGAAGACGAAAAAGAACTATTATAAAGGAAAGTGAAATGTAAGGGTACTGTAGATGCGAAAAAAGCGCCTTCAGATTTCTCCGCAAAAGCCCGATGATGAAAGGAGTAATTTATAAACTTGAACGCTATTTTTGCTTTAATAGTTAAGATAAGGTCTCATGTTTTTCCTCACAACACTCCTTTATTCTAGTCTCATTCAAACGCCCCGTTCAAGAGCTTTCCAACGACACCTCTCATGACTTTTTCCGACTCCCGGTCGCCAAGTTGTGAACCGGGGGTAGAACCGTCTTTTACCGTCCAAGCATAAAACGATCTTTGCATATTTTTTGGAACACTAAAATTCCTCCGGAAAATTAAAATATACTGGATGTCGTCATAGCTGACAGCCGCTAGCAGTACATCCAGCGCCGCTAGCGGCGCTGACTCAGCTTCAAGCCCGACTCTTTTTTCAGCCCAAATTCAATTTTCGGCTCCCTTTCACCTGTCCAACCCTACTTCCTGCGCCTATAAATACGGTCCTCCTCCCTCAGTTCAAAACACACAGTCTACAGTTGACAACCTCTATTCTCAGTAGTATTGACTCTGAGCTTCTCCCTCTTTCTTCCAAACTTATTCTTGAGATCTTGTCTTTTACTATTCTTGTCAAATATAGCCTACAGTTCAGGTACTAACTCCTGAGGGCTCCAATCAAATTAATTGCCTAATTGTTTATTTTCTAGTAGTCATAATGTAGATATCATGCTAGAATAACGTCTTTTATTGCTTCCTAAATATTGTCCTTCCAAGCATGTCTAGTCATTGTAATGCTCAACTTATCAATCGAATGCATGTCTAAACAAGGGTTAAAATAAATGTTGTGATGCTTGTGATGAACCAATTAATAGTCTAAGTCTAGATTTTTAATCCGGTTTGTGTGGGAATCATGTCTTTAAATTGTTAAGCAAACTTGAGTTAGTAGAGGCCGTCATAAACGGGTGAGTTCCCTAACACCTTCCCACCTCGTACCTTCGCCCCCTAACCTTATATTCTTGGGTACTCATATGTTCTATATAAGCGGGAGTCTTTCTAAAAACATGATTAGTTCACTTATCGCGCTATTGGGTTGTCCCTTCGGATTGTCCCTTCGATAAAACGCCGATAGCAGATTTGTGACCTCCTTCATGGTTTTTATTCAATTCAAGTCTTTACAAAATCTTTTCTAACTCGATGGTCCCTTAAACTTATCTAAACCCTCAACTTACAAATTTTCTATAAGGACGCACTCCGTGGCCGTAGAAATCCCGGGTCCTTACAGTGGCGACTTCACTGGGGATTTATTTAAGAGGATGAAACTCGAAAGTCAAGTTTGCTTAATTGTTTAATGACATGTTCCATATTGCATCATTTGCATCATTTGCATGTGCTTTGGCACAACCTTTTGACCCTTATCGACCCTCGAGGAAGTTTGTATCGCAACTCGTAGACAACGCGTATATCTAAAGGAATATACAGTTGTCCTATCGTGCAAATCGACGCTTCCTCACCCATGACTCATCAATCCTTGTTGGTAAAAAGAATTACAATTGATGTGTCGACCATCCGCCGAACGGAAATCGTAATTTGTCGTGGTAATCTCACAGGAGCCAAAAGCCTCTAGCCCACATTCGTGCATCCGCTTGCTTGTTGTGCATGTGTCGTTATAATGCCCGTCTAATCACATGTTTTTCTCTAACTGCGTCGTTTTAATGCTTGCCTGAATGCATGAAAATCCTGACTATGTGCCAACATGTACTTACGTGCTAGGAGTCTTTTGTTTTTTTTAGCTAGTTCCTGATGCCCGAAGATGGTGTGAGAATTCAATTCAATGAACGCCCGTCATTTTCCCGATGATATAGTCAAAAAAAGTCATGAACAGTTTTCTAGGATCTTTTTAGCAAAAACAGAGAGTCAGTCTTCCAATTTCCCCTCTCCCTTTTTCTATTTTCATTATTTTCTTTTTCTTTTGGTGTAATTCAAATTCGGTCAGAAAAAAAAAAGGAGAGAAAATCGAAAAGAAAAAAAAATGGCAGATATAAAAAAAGCCGCCGAAAATCAAAATAAAAAAAAATCAAAATAAAAAAAAAAGACCGAAATTCTTTTTTTTAGTTTTATCCCATTTTCTATTTTCTTTGAGTCTAGAAAAATAAAAAAAATAGGATAGTCCGTCTCTTTTCTATTTTTCTTATTTTCGTTCATCGACTTTATTTTCCTCTGATATTAGGGAAATATTTGGGCACTTAGGCTTAAGATCTTTTCTTTAGGACAATGTGTTTTCTTCTATGTGTGGGTCAGCATTTTTCTTAGGTGAGAGTCTCATGGTCTTTTTCATGTTACTAAGTGCTCTGTGCTTCCTATTCAGGATAGGATCCAAAGAAGGAAGACTTGACAGAGATTCGATTCAACTTTCGAACCACCTCAATTGCATCATGATCAGAACAGTTCAGGAATATCTTGTCGAAATGACCGACCGGGTGGATAGGTTGGAAGCTGACATTACCAACATCAAGTCAAGACAGTTATGGGATACGCCGATGTTCGTACCTTCATCTGAAAATCGGAAATCCATAACTCTGGAAAAGCCTGATCCAATTCCTCAGGAGCCAGAGAGGAAACGCAAGGGCAGCGAGTCTTCCTCCAATGCCTCACCAAGGGAATACCTCATACCCCGAAACAAGCCAAAGAGGGAATTCGCTCCATTAGGGATAACTCTTGGTACAGCTTTTGAGAGATTAGTGGACAAGGATATGCTTCGACCCGTAGGTCCTACTCCAGAACCTATTATCAAGGGCCGTAACTGGAAAGAGGGCGAATACTGCAAGTAGCATCAAGGGAAAGAGCATGACACAAACAACTGTTGGGCCCTTAAACATATCATCCAAGACAAAATAGACAATGGCACTCTACCATTGCCTAAAGCTGAAGAAGCCGAAAGTGCTGATAACCTCTTGGGTGTTATCAACCATATTACAGCTGAGGAACCCAAAGATTACTCTCACCTCATTTATGATGAGGAGATCACTTTGATTTCTCAAAAATCTTATGAAGAAAGGCCCGATCTGGGAAATGATAAAACGGAGGATGATAAAAATCTGATGCAAGAAAGCCTGGGTCGTATAATCAAAGGAATTCAAGAAATAAGAGAGAAGGTTGACATCTTGGAAGAGCGCACCTCTAAGCACAGGAATACGGTCATCTTGACCAAGGAAGAAACTTGGTGGCGTCAAGACCTCCAATATCACAAAATGTCCAAGTACGGATACGTCCGCCCAAGGACACCCACGTCAAGACTCCTTCCAAAAGACGGAAATCCATTTCTAAGCTGTACCTACTGCGCAGCTGAAGGACACCACATCAATCAGTGCAGACGCTTCAAAGGGCTAGTCTTGCGCTTCATCGACCAAGGGACAATGTGGCCGCCATACACATGGACAGTCAGCTGGTGTCGTCATAGTCAGGAACGGTACACCCCTCTCTTTGCACCAATGGAAGCTGTTATGAACGCTTTGGTGTGGAGAGGTGACATTCAACCTTGCATCCCTCTAGAGGATGCCAAATCTGCACCAGAAGAAAACCGTCCCTATTGCAAGTAGCACCGGGTATTCGGACACCATACAGACGACTGTCTTCACCTAAAGGATGATATTCAGGGTGTCATTGATAGAGGAGAAGTCCCACCACCCCTAAGAGATGGTGATGTAGACGATGGAGCCTGGAATTAGTTGGCTACCCGCAAGAGCTAAAGGAATCGAGTCTAAGTCCCCAAGTTTTGTCGAGTTAGGAACTTAGCTAAATCTTTAGTTTGAGTCTGGAACAGGTGGTGTTCCCCTTTTACTTTTCTTTCTAAGTTTAGTTTCTTTTTTACGGGAATTAGAGACCCTCTTCTCTAAAGTCATGTGTGCTTATCTCTTTTTGCAAATCAATAAAAATTCCTCTTGCTCATTTCTTTCTTTGTTTAGCTATTGATAAATCCAATGAACTTAAAAGTTGCACAAATCATTAACTAATCAATTTAAGCAATGTAAGTAAACTTCGCAAAGTAAGAATGCAGATTATCACTTTTTACAGGAATTTGAGTAGCTGAACTCCCTCAACGATGCCACTCCACAAAGAAGAAGTGAGCCAGCCTTTTGCAACAACCTCGACACAGATATGACCCTGGCTCCGATTGAAGAAGATCCTTGGTACCAAGACGTCTTCCACTACATCAACAAAGGAATATACCCTCAAGACGCACCACTAAGAGCTCAACGGACCATCCGTCTCTTAGCGGCGCAGTACATAGAATACAAGGGGTTCTGTACAAAAAGTCCCACAATGGGGTCAACCTCAGATGCGTGAACTCCGAAGAAGCCGTAGAGATTATGGACGAGGTACACAATGGTGTATGCAAACCACACATGAATGGCCGAATGCTCTCTTGAAAGATCCTACGACTGGGATACTATTGGACCACTATGGAAAGGGATTGTTACGACTATGTCAAGAAGTGCAACAGATATATGCCAACCTACAGCATATGCCACCCTCGATGCTCCACAACTTCACTTCCCCTTGGCCATTTTCCGCTTGGAGAATAGATATCATTGGTAAAATTACCCCGAAAGGCTCGGGATGACATGAATACATCCTAATGGCCATAGATTATTTTACCAAATGGGTTGAAGCCCAATCCTATGCCGTCCTTACCTCCAAACAAGTGTCCAAGTTCATAAGGAACAACATCATCTGCCGATACGGCGTTCCGCATGAAATCATCAGTGACCATGGATCCCATTTCAAAGCCGAAACAGCCACTCTCCTCAAAAACTACAAAATCCAACACCACAAATCATCCCCTTACCATCCCCAAACCAACGGCGCAGTGGAAGCCGCCAACGAAGACTATCATTGAAAAGATGATAGAAAACTACAAAGATTGGCCCATAAAACTCCCATTTGCCCTTTGGGGATATAGGACATGCATAAGATCCTCTACGAGAGCAACACCTTATTCCCTAGTCTACGGAATGGAAGCAGTGCTACCCATAGAAGTCCAATTACCCTCCATGCGCATAGCCTTAGAGGGAGAAATTCCCGAAACCCAATGGTTACAAACCCGGTACGAAGAACTCATGTTCACAGATGAAAGACGCCTACGGGCCCTAGACCATTCCCACATGTACCAGCAACGCATGGCAATAGCATTCAACAAAAAATTTCGACCTCGGAATTTAAGGGAAGGGGACTTAGTTTGGAAAGAACTACGTGCCCCAGTTACTGACCCCAGAGGCAAATTTCGACCAAATTGGCCCGGTCCGTTCATCATCAAAGACATCTTATCAGGAGGCGCGGTCAGACTCATGGACATTGACGGCATCGAAATCAGTCAGCTCACCAATATGGACCAACTGAAGAAGTGCTACGTCTATAAAAAAAATCCGAAAAAAAAAATTTTAATAAAAAAAATTCAATCACAATGTGAACGAACTACGCTGGCCTGATTCCACACTGGATACGTAGGTAACCCTTTTAAGGGGCCCGGCCAAAATCAATCAAAAATTCCATTCAACCCATTCAAGAAAAGGATAATCTTTATTCAAACTGAACGAATAAGCTTACATTGCAATAAATTAACTTACTAAGGTTACAAAAAAAAAAGTGCAACTACGAGGGTTTAAGCTAAACAAACTCTTATTACTTTTTTTTAAAACTAGACTTGCTTTCTAAGAAGACTACTTTAATCCTTCTTCCCTTTAGATAGCTTCGTCGAAGAGTTCTTCTTTGAAGGATCTCGGCTTGAGGACGACCTGTGATCGCTTCCTTGAGCTGGGGGCTTGCCCCTTTCCAGTACATGATAGCCTCCCACCTGAGGCCTTTCCTTTCTTTTCTTGCTTCCTGTTTTTGAGTCATACTTAGGCTTTAGTTGGTCCCACTCCTCATGACGAAGGGTTCGTCTCGCTTCTCCATCACTGCATGAAAGCCAGTTCAAGTAGGTCTCAGAAACTTGAGTTGGGGCAATCACCTGAGGTACAGTCCAGCGGTCCCGGCTACGCCAGTATTTTCCCCAATCCACAGCAAATTCAGTGGTCAAAGCTCTGATAGGTGGTTTTGTGGTCTTCTGACGAGGGATAACCTGCTTCAACTCATACAGTCTCATGACCCTAGAAGGAAAGAAGAAAGTGCTCCTGTACAGACCCAGTATGGTAGTATGAGGAACCAAATTGTCCCAAGCCACTAAGGAAGTCAAGCTCCACCAGGTCAAATGCCAACGGATGACAGGTCCTTCATGAAAAAAGGCATCCCATTCAGCAAGAGTCTTTTCTTCATATAACCTTTTCCTAACCAAAAAGCTAGCCGCAGTATAAGTTTTCTTTGACCAGGCTCGAGGGACACGAGCTATCATATTCTCTGGTGACTCTATTAGCCTCAGATGCTCACATAACCAAATTTGAAGCAGTAGGGGGCTACCAGAAAAAGCTTCATGAGGAGAGATTTTCAACCTGTCAAGTTCTATAATGGTTTCCCCTACAATAAGATGCAAAGGAGAGTGTCCTTCAGCCATTTGATTTACCACTCGCAACAACGAGGCTCTACCCAAGTTAGGAGACTCTGCATTAGCAAACAATAGACGGTTCAACAGGCAAAGTACAAAAGCCTGTCAGCGGCAACGCCTAAATATCACATCTTTTTTCAGAATAAATAGCGAATTTTTCACAGAGTTGAACCAAGTTCACATCGACACCAAGAATCAAGCTTTTGGCTTCTGCAGATGACAAGCCTAAGGATTTCTTGTATTGACCACTAAAACCATCTCTCAAATAAGGCACAGCTAGGGGAAGAACATCAGACATGTTAGTGATTGCAGCGAATTCCTCAACTAAAGGGCATAATTCAGAGTTACCGAAACGAAAAACGTGCAAGTCAGGGTCCCAATATTTCAAAGCAGATCGAAGAAGGGGCCACAATATTTTGGTTGGTCTTAAAGTCAGCAAGGTAGAAACCTGGAACGGAGCCAGTTCAAGTTTGTCTTCTATGTCCAGATTTCTACACCAAGCATTGAACAGGTTTTCAAAGGATTTCACCATGGTAGAGGCCTTGGGAAATTTGAAAAAGCTAAAGTTTGAAAAGTGATACAACATCAAGTATCCCGTAAATCCTATTTATAGGCAAAAACGCGGGCCAAAAGAAGTCGAAAATTCACGAAAAAGCCCAACCCAGAGTCGTCAACAGCTCTGGTCAGGGCCGCTAGCGGCTGTGACCGGCACAGCTAGCGGCCCTCATCTACAGCCCAGCGCCGCTAGCGGCCCAGCCTAGCGCCGCTAGCAGCTCTGACCCTGTCCCAGTCAGCTTTTCTTCTTTTTCCAGCCCGCTCACTTGATCTATTCAGCTCGGTTTAAGCCCAATTTACGCACGACGGAATTATAAAGCCCGACACTCTCTTAGCTTTTATCTTTTTTGCTTTCTTTTTTTTATTTTTTTTTCATTTTTTTAGGGGGTATTTCCTTATTTTATTCCCTAAATTGTGGCCTACTCTTTGCTGCATAACACATTGCACACTTAAAGATCAGACGGGTATAATCGAGTCATCATAGCATACACATATCATAAAAATGCATAAAAACAGGAGTTCAAAGGTCCAAGACCAATATCATACCCCGCTCAACTAGAGTCATCATCGCCATTGCTATCAGCCTCATCATCAACGGACGACCCTTGACCATAGTTCCCAGTCGAAGAATGGAGAGAAGAGCTATAAATGGGCCTGTTGTTGTTGGGCCTCATGTCCCGCCTATCATACGCAGGTGCGCGCATGGGGGTACCTGCCAAAAACCCCGCTGCGTACTATCGAGAGAAGGCTGGAAGCCCGCAAGAGAAAACATCTCAGGGACAGGAATGTACGGCGCAGAAGGTCCGGGCGCCTCATCAACAGGAGGCCTGGTCACAGCCACGGGAGGTGAACGAGCAGTAGACGGCCTGCTGGCCGAAGAGGCCCTCGCAGCAGAAGAATGTCGAGGTCCCACCGAAGACAAAGACTGAGACATCTGCAAACAATCAAGATCGAGATATTAAGTTAATCACTTCACTTAGCTAAAACAAAGGATGAAAGTCTACGTACATCAACAGTCCTAAACCGAGAACTCTTCCCCTTGCCCATCACCCGGCCGTAGCCTTTCTTCAACAGGTGAATGAGCTTGAAGATTTGAGATGTCTGCTCCCGGTTCAGCTACAAAAACACAAACACAAGAGATAGAGTCAGCACTCAAAAGCAAGCACAAAACACAAGGAGGGATTAAAAGGCACATACCCCCGTACAACCGTCAGGCAAGGGCAAGCCCTCCATAACCTCTCCGTCAGCCATATGTAGAGGGAACTCCTCTAGTATACGTCCCCCACTATCTCCAATATACCTCACCTCATTAGTCGGTAAGGTCACGCTTGGGGGCTGGCCCCGAGGAACGCTAGAATGGGGCCTCCTGGGACCCTGAGGAGCCAGACGATCCGCCTGCAAAACACAAAAAATCAGTATACCATGCATATAGCTAAAAAGATGCAAATAAAGTTCTTACCTCAGAAGTGAGGTCCGGCATTAGACGACCTAAGCAATAGGCCAGGTACACAGCCGTGCGGTCCAAGCCAACCATCTCTGGCTCCAGAAACTCCGTGGCCGCCATACCACGAGCCACGACCCCCAGATCCCGCACACTCAGGCTGCGCAGGTAGAATATGGTCATCGGAGGATCCTCCGGAACCAGGTGACTACCCAAGGTGGGATAAACCAGCCGAGTCAAACGGTCCCCCAAATACCACACAAAGCCGAATGGCCCCTCAAAGACCACCCGCAAGGAAGACACCCTGAAAGACTCCATCGTAATATGGGGCGGGACCCCAGGAATACCATCAAAAGTGGACCACGACACCTGCAGATTACCAAATCAAAAGTTCATTCACACCAAATGGACCAAAAAAAAATGCACAAGTCAACAACAACACACCATAGATGCGGCATGGCTCTCAAAGGTAGCCCGAAAATGCTCCAAAGAGGTAAATGAGTGCTTATCTCTACCAATCCACCGTGAACCTAGTGGGAACATCCTCAAACAGGGACGGTGAGGACCAAAAGCCGGAAAATACTCGAAGAACCACAACTGCCATACAAGTAAAAAGGGAAAGAATGAGCTCCAAATCCAAAAGCATATGCAAAGGAAAAAGTGAAATATATGGACCTACCTCCAGTATCCTCCACGGGCCCGAGGTAGACACCCTCTCACTCGTCGGCTTAGGTCTGCAAGCCCGACGACACTATCTCACCAAGGTAGCATAAGCAGGAGCACCGAAGTTGTACTCATGGACCCTGGTCAAATCTTCCAGACATGTCAAGAGACCAACCTGACATACGCTCTTCTTCTGAGAAAAAATGGTAAACCCCAACAAGCAAGCCAGGAAAATACGGGCTCTCTGTTGCTCGGTAAGCCCCTGCTCCGCCAAAGCCGCCCATAACCGCGGCAAGGAAACCAGATCCCTATCAAAATGGGCAGACACAGGCCCATAAAGCTCGAGCAACCTATCACTCTATCGCCAATAACTCGCGTCGTACCGAATACGATGCCCTCTAAAGGATAGACCCGTCAACACAGTGAACTGATAAGGGGTGGGGAACATCTCTCTTACAGGCGTATGGAAATGCTCTCCAATAACCTCCTAGAAATAATCCTAGTATCCCCAGAGTGACAAGCAGGGATAACAGTCAGGAAATGCTCAACATCCGAGCCCAATACCATATCCCTAGCTCCAACTGAAAAAGTCTCCAACATCATGGCCCAATGGGAAGTAGACCCATGAGCCTGCAACAAAACGCCAACACCCTAGCCAACAAACAAAATTTTCTCAACACCCCATATACTACAAATACAGCCAAAATAATTCCATACAAATTATATACAGTTGACCACCAATCCAGTACAAGTCCCAATTTGTTCGTGTGCCGAAGCACTAACAGTTCAAAATTTCAGTTCAAAAAAAAATACGTACTGAACAGAAAAAAAAAAGAGAGAGTCAGAAAACATACCAACGCAAGGTTAGACAGATGACTCTGCCTGTTCGGTAGTAAGACACTACGGTCCCAAACCCCAGCTGGGCGCCAGTCTAGTCGCATGAACGAGTCTTGGTTCAGACGAGCCCCATCCGCGTGCTGGGCCGAAGGTGCACTAGTAGAAGGAAGCCTAGTACGAAAAAGATCCCGGTCATCCTCCCCCTCACCCATGGGATCTTTTCCTTTGTCTGCGGGAGCCATGAGAGTACAATAGAGCTTTCTCTCTCTACAAGTGGAAAATTAAAACTTTCAGATTCGCAAGAAACAAGCACCCATTCAACAATGCAATCCAAAATTCAGCAACTAGGCCAAAAAATAAGCAAGTTCAAGACAAAAATCAAAGAGTTTGGTCAAGAATTGACTTACCTCAAGCAAGTTGAAGCACTCAACAATGGTGGGTGTTCGACAATGGCTCTCGACGGAAGAAGAAGAATGAGGCAAAAACGCAAGGAAGAAAGTCGCGTAAAACCTTTAGGCCACTCAAGCCGAGTGCCGCTAGCGGTGCTCGTGAGAACCGCTAGCGGCCCTACACGCGCTGGCCCCACTTGCTGTCCCACAGTCTTTTTCAACCCAGAATTCGTTTCTCCATTTCATTCACGGCAAATATCAGTACCAAGCGCAAGGGAGCAAGTCCCCTTGGCCCACAAATTCAAATTCAACAGTTGGCCCATCTTACGATACCAATTATTTTCAGGTAAAACTAACCCGATTATTTTTGCAGGTCCCAAATACTGAAGCCCAGATACATACCGTAACAACCTTTACCGCCCGGAGCGTCAAAGTATTTTAAGCCCAATAAATCTGTCGGCCTCCCAATATCTCAATGCCCCAAATGTCCCAAATATCCCAAATGTCCCGATGTCCCAATATCCCAAATGTCCCAATGTCCCGATATCCCAAATGTCCCAAAGTCACAAATGTCCCAATATCCCAAACATCCCAATGTCCCAATGTCACAAATTTTGGGGTCAGTCAATGATCGCTTAAGCTATTGCGGTTAAACTGTCCTTCTGCGAGGTCACACAATTTTGGGGTCAGTCAATGATCGCTTAAGCTATTGCGGTTAAACTGTCCTTCTGCGAGGTCACACAATTTTGGGGTCAGTCAATGATCGCTTAAACTGTTGCAGTTATACTGTCAATTATTTGTATATGTTTCAGTCAATGATTGCTTAAGCTATTGCATTTAAACTGTTCATATGTTTTAACCATTTTACAACCATCATTTTGATTGCGATGTCTCGTCGACTTTTTCGTTTCTTATGCAGGGACAGAATCTCGGCATCCGCCGAGTGGTGCTTAGTCACTGTTTGCTCAGAATAAAGCATTTATACTATTCACTCTCACGTTGCTTCCCATTTACAGCCGTTATTTTTAAATGCGCTGTCTCTTTGACTTTTTCATTTCTCGTACAGGGACGGAATCTCGACACCCGCCAAGTGGTGTTTAGTCACTGTTTGTCGAAGCACTCCACGTTGATCATTCTCAAAGTATTACTAACTTTTTTACTCACTCTGAATACAGGTCCCCAGCAGACGTTTAGACCATCTACGAGCGGTGTTCTATCCTGCTAACCATAACCTTTATTTTTCTTGTGTTCACAGAGATGAAATCTTAGCACGCTACGAGCATGTCCCAACCCAGGTTTGTCTTCATATGCATACATATTGTTCACTCTCACACACCGTGTGCACATCAGCATCCTGCATATCGCCTTCGGCATACTTTGATCTTCGCTTTTACTCAAACTCGATAAAAGTGGGGGCTTCTGTAGACGCCAAAAAAACGCCTTCAGATTTCTCCGCAAAAGCCCGATGATGAAAGGAGTAATTTATAAACTTGAACGTTATTTTTGCTTTAATAGCTAAGATAAGGTCTCAGGTTTTTCCTCAAAAAACTCCTTTATTCTAGTCTCATTCAAAAGCCCCGTTCAAGAGCTTTCCAACGACACCTCTCATGCCTTTTTCCGACTCCCGGTCGCCAAGTTGTGAACCGGGGGTAGAACCGTCTTTTACCGGTCCAAAGGTAAAACGGTCTTTACATATTTTTCGGAATACTAAAATTCCTCCGGAAAATTAAAATAGACTGGATGTCGTCATTATGACGACATCCAGCTGGCAGCTGACCGCCGCTAGCGGTACATCCAGCGCCGCTAGCGGCGCTGACTCAGCTTCAAGCCCGATTCTTTTTTCAGCCCAAATTCAATTTTCGGCTCCCTTTCACCCGTCCAACCCTACTTCATGCGCCTATAAATACGACCCTCCTCCCTCAGTTCAGAACACACAGTCTACAGTTGACAACCTCTATTCTCAGTAGTATTGACTCTGAGCTTCTCCCTCTTTCTTCCAAACTTATTCTTGAGATCTTGTCTTTTACTATTCTTGTCAAATATAGCCTACAGTTCAGGTACTAACTCCTGAGGGCTCCAATCAAATTAATTGCCTAATTGTTTATTTTCTAGTAGTCATAATGTAGATATCATGCTAGAATAACGTCTTTTATTGCTTCCTAAATATTGTCCTTCCAAGCATGTCTAGTCGTTGTAATGCTCAACTTGCCAATCGAATGCATGTCTAAACAAGGGTTAAAATAGATGTTGTGACGCTTGTGATGAACCAATTAATAGTCTAAGTCTAGGTTGTTAATCCGGTTTGTGTGGGAATCATGTCTTTAAATTGTTAAGCAAACTTGAGTTATTAGAGGCCATCATAAACGGGCGAGTTGGGTGCCTAACACCTTCCCACCTCGTACCTTCGCCCCCGAACCCTATATTCTTGGGTACTCATATGTTCTATATGAGCGAGAGTCTTTCTAAAAACATGATTAGTTCACTTATCGCGCTATTGGGTTGTCCCTTCGATAAAACGACGATAGCAGATTTGTGACCTCCTTCATGATTTTTATTCAGTTCAGGTCTTTACAAAATCTTTTCTAACTCGATGGTCTCTTAAACTTATCTAAACCCCCAATTTACAAATTTTCTATACGGGTGCACTCCGTGGCCGTAGAAATCCCGGTTCCTTACAGGTACATTTATTTTTCCACCAACTAACCATGTCTGTCTTGCGACGGGTCTTTAAAATGTCAAATTCCATTCATTATAGGGAACCTCAACAAGAAAGACCTATGGTGTTTTCACGAGGTTTATACTATGCAACAGTGAAAGATGTGGCAACAATGGCAAAGTCGCGAAATCGCTTGTTTGACCAGGTACCATTTCCAATAGTAATAGTTCCTTAAGACATGTACTCGTTATTTACACAATCAAATGCATTGACCATGTATTTGATTTGAAGTATGTAAATGTTGCTGCGCATATTTACACGGATTGATGGCGGCAAAGTGAGTTTAAGGATAAGAGCAGGAGAGTCATGCTTGAAGCTACCTTCTGGGTAGGGCTCTTAATCTGATCTTTTTCCAAAAGTGAATTTTTGTTCGTTTCAGTACCATAAATTGATACAATACCACATTCAGAGACATATCACATCACACACAGAACAAGACATTTTGGCACAGACATTTGACAAAAATGTTCGACCTATTGCTGAACCTCTTGCAGGATTGAAGATTGTAAATATTTTTGTGGTAGGTACTATATATATATTTAGTTTATCACAGTATTTAGTTGTGATATCTAAAATACTTCAATACTATTTGTTTTGTGGAAAGTATTTGTTCCTGTTCTGGAGGTGAGCACTGGTATTGTGTCGCGTACTCTATGCCAGACGAACAAATAGTGATCATAGATTCGTTATACGATACAATAAAGGAATGTCATTCAACTACTGTATCGTTGTTGGTAAGATACCATTATATGACATTGTATTAGATAGGCCAAATATGGTCCTTCACAACAATAAACAAACCTGAACATATGTTTATTAATGCAGAACAAAGGCATGCATAAATTATTTTCGTATTTGGACGAAACATGGTCTGCGGACCTGAGCAATTGGGGACTGAAGATGTTGAAAATGACGAAGCAATCAGATACGTAGGTCTTGCAATAGTAACTATTTACGTGAATGTATATTCCTTTGTATTGTGAATGGATATTCATACAATATGTACTGTTCAGGAGTTCTTGTGGCGTTCTAACACTTTTAGCTATCAAGAAATGTGCTTCACGGTTCGTTGACAATCTTCAACTGGTATGTTTACATAACCTTTTTTGTTCATTTTGGTTATAGATGCAAACTTCATGCATAATAGATCTTATTTATTTGCAAGACCTTAAAGATCAACGAGAACAGTTGATCATCGATGATGTTCTGTCCGCAGACAATGAGTCATATACGGAAGTTGAGAAAATGATGGGTGTTAAGAAAAAAATGCGAAAAAAATGCATTAAAAGTTGAGGGAGGGAGGCCCTATGTTTTGGTAAGTACCCCGTTTCGGCTTTGTTTATGAATTGATTTGTTTAAGAATGATTTTCGAATGTAATGTTTATGGCTTATGGCTTTGGGCCAAATATTGGGCTGATTTGATAATCGAAAGTGCTAGTTGTCAGATTGGACCAATTCATGAGAAAGAAATTAGTCCCATATTTACTACAAATACTGGGCCCGAATATTATAAGCAGTTGAAACCATATTTTGGGCCCCAATATTATTTTAGGACAAAGCCTTAATTTTTTCCTGGGCCCAAATTTTTGCCCTTGCCCAGAAACCAACATTTGATAATCTAAAAAACAAATGGTCACTACAACCAACAATTGGAGTAAACAATTTAACTTTGAAATTTTATTTCCAATTATATTGAGCGGCTATTTCATGTTCAATTTAGGGATTTGATTTAATATAAAATTTAAGTTTACTTAAAAAGTTGGGTTTCCACATTTGATATTTCATGTTTAATTTAGGGATTGATTTGATATAGAGGTGGCCACTGGGCCGGGCTTAGCCCAAGCCCGCATGGACTGGCCCGAGTGTGGGCAAACTAGTGCCGAGGTGATCGGAGGCCCAGGTCCGGCACTGCTACGACCCACGAACTACCACTGCGGGCTCGGTCTTGCCACGAAAAAAGCCCGGGTACAACTTCCTCCTTCCTACTCCCCAAAATACATCCCCAAATCCCCAACAATGGCAGCAACTCCCCAATCCCCATTATCTCTCCTTCCACCTCCCAAAAATACATCCCCACGGGCCAAAATTGGCTAAGGCCCTGCCAGGCCCGGGTGGATGGCCTGGCACGGATCGGTACCTATCCATGCGGGTCAGTGCCTAGTTATGATGAAGCCCTGCCCACGACAAAGCCCGACCCACGAACAGAATGGACAGGCCCGTGGCCACCTCTAATTTGATATAACTGTTAAGTTACTTAAATGTTGGATTTCCACATTTGATAACTGAAATTCACCCCTTTATTCATAACTTTGTTGGATTTTCAAAATGAAACACAAACTGAAAAGTATAGGTACATCAAGACTTTCCAACACCATACTTAATCCCCATTAAGCATCTACTTCCCCAAGACAACATTTACATCAAGACTCCATCATTTCCCAGCATCATCACCACTAGCATTCACATCATCACCATTAGCATTCACATCATCACTATTAGCATTCACAACATTAGCATCATCACCATTATCTTCATATTTCTGAATCCTCTACTTCAGATCCAAAATTTCCTCCTCCATCAAGGCAACTTTGTCTTTCAGTCCCTTGTATCAACGTTTTTGCTTCTTCATCGCCCGTACTTGCTTCTTCAATTCCTTCGCCTGCTCCAGAATTTTGTCCCCCATCGAGGATTGAACACTCTGGATCTCCCTCATATAAGGGGACGGAGAAATAAAATCTGGAAGAACAACAAATATCACTATGTTAGTGGAAAAACATTATTAACAGCAAATATCACTATGTGTTAGGGCATAAACAAAATATTATGCCGGATCTAGAGTCAGGCCTACGCCGTTCCCGTTCTTGTATCAACTTAGTAGTATTTTGTATCTCATTGTTATAAGTGGGCACCTTCAAAATTCTGTATTTTTCTGCTACGCTTGAGATATCGTATACAATGCTACTTCTAGGGTTTCACATAATTAAAGGTTGGAAAAGGAAACGAAGGTAGTAATGAACGGTAGAAAAAAGAAGACAGTGGGTGGAGGTCAAGAAGGGATTGATCTCCTTTTATATCCGACGAAGGGGATTGATCTCCTTTTATATCCAATGAAGGGTCTGAATTAATAGGGTCCACTGTTCGTAATAACTGCAGTTGGTGGCAGGTTAACATTAACTAATACGGAATACGGACGCTCCAATGAAATTCCAAAACAACTATTTTAAAGATACATTACAGTGTTTTAATTACGAACAACTGTTTTAGTAAGAATTATAGCAAGGTTAAATACTACTACATAAACAGCCAAATGTTTCCAAGTTATAGCCAAATCTTTCCAAGTAATAATACGAAAAATTTCTAGTTTTCAGTAACAAACCAATTTTTTTTTTTTCATGCACTTGGAGCACTAATGCAAATATAACCACGATTACAAGTGTACATAAGTTTCTTTGAATGCTTTTGGTATGCATATGTTGACATTCACATAAAACTATGGACAACACACTTCATTGATGATATGATATTATACAAAACCGTCACAACCTACGTTTACATCGTTGTATTATTGTAAAACATCGTTACAGTGTATAAAATCCTGCTTTCGGATAGTGGGTCAAATCATATCAATTCTCAACAATTGATTGGTGAAGATGAGATGATGGGGAATTTGTGTTGAATATTTGAAATGGGTGTAAGTATTTTGAAGTGGTAAGCTATAAAACATACTCCCTCCGTCCCTATATTTTCTTCTCACTTTCCATTTTGAGCAGTCCCTATATATTCTTCTCATTACCTAAAATAGTAGCTTTTCTAGTGTTAAATCCCTATACTACCCCTCACTTACTCATCAAACCACCCCATGTGCTTGTGGTCCAAGATTTTTACCTCTCTCTTAACTCATTAAATCAGGGGCAAAGTTGACAAAAATTGGCTACTTTCACCTTTTCTTAATTTGCGTGCCTTTTGGTCATGAGAAGAAAATATTGGGACGGAGGGAGTATGATTTTGTTATATATTTGTACACAATACCAACAAAATGGTCCCAATGCACACATCTTATCTTCTTAAGGGTAGTACATCGAACCCCCATAAGGAGCCATGGGCGAGCAACCACGTTCGCATGGCACAAAAACCATGCACTTGGAGCACCAATGCAAATCTAACCACGATTACAAGTGTACATAAGTTTCTTTGAATGCTTTTGGTATGTATATGTTGGCATTCACATGAAAATATGGACAACACACATCAATGATGATATGATATTATACAAAACCGTCACAACCTACGTTTACATCGTTGTATTATTATAATACGTTGTTACAGTGTATAAAATCCTGCTTTCGGATAGTGGGTCAAATCACATCAATTCTCAACAATTGATTGGTGAAGATGAGATGATGGGGAATTTGTGTTGAATATTTGAAATGGATGCAAGTATTTTGAAGTGCTAAGCTATGAAACATATGATTTTGTTATATATTTGTACATAATGCCAACAAAATGGTCCCAATGCACACATCTCATCTTCTTAAGGGTAGTACATCGAACCTCCATAAGGAGCCAAGGGCGATCAACAACGTTCGCATGGCACAAATACTATGCATTTGGAGCACCAATGCAATTATAGCAACGCTTACAAGTGTACATAAGTTTCTTTGAATGCTTTTGGTATGTATATGTTGGCATTCACATAAAACTATGGACAACACACTTCATTGATGATATGATATTATACAAAACCGTCGCAACCTACGTTTACATCGTTGTATTATTATAATACGTCGTTACAGTGTATAAAACCCTGCTTTCGGGTAGTAGGTCAAATCACATCAATTCTCAACAATTGATTGGTGAATATGAGATGATTGGGAATTTGTGTTGAATATTTGAAATGGGTGTAAGTATTTTGAAGTGGTAAGCTATGGAACATATGATTTTGTTATATATTTGTACACAATGCCAACAAAATGGTCCCAATGCACACATCTCATCTTCTTAAGGGTAGTACATCGAATCCCCATAAGGAGCCAAGGGTGAGCAACCTCGTTCGCATGGCACAAATACCATGCACTTGGAGCACCAATGCAATTATAGCCACGCTTACAAGTGTACATAATTTTCTTTGAATGCTTTTGCTATGTATACGTTGTCTTTCACATAAGACTATGGGCAACAGACTTCATTGAGAATATGATTATACAACACCGGGTGGGCTATTAATACACCGTCTCCGTGCTATGATACGTTGTTGGCGTTTCTAATAACAAGCTGGGTCATAGTGGATCATATCACGCATCAGGAATTTGTGTTGCATCACATCACATCAATTATTTTATTAATACTATTAATATAACACCAATTGGCTCCGTAGAAAAACAGGACTAATCCACCAATATAGGACTTCAACTTTTAATAGATAGAAATATGATTTATTTCACTATAATTGAGTTCATTACAGGAATTATATAATCAATTTCACATCCAATATTATCAGAAAATATATTTAACCTACTAATTGTTCACATCCGAAACTAGAAATAAAAATATGTGGTTACATTTTATAATTGCAACCTTATTACAACATTTTAGTATTAAGTGAAATTAATCACTATCTCTCTTTCCTTCCTCTTCTTTCTTCATGTAATTTTTGTACCACTGCTTTAGTTCCTCGTATTCTTCCTCAATTAGTTTATTGGAATTCCTTCTCTCTTCATATTCTGCCCTCAGATCGTGCAAAGTTTCTCCATTATGAAGGTTCTTGTGCCACATTTGTCGGTCCCACACAAGATCACAATATTGCTTCATATTGTTTCGTATTTCATCTTTCTCTCGGTTAGCGAGGAAGTCACCCCAGTCCTTCAGGGTTTTTATGATATCTGCTTTCTTGTCCCGCACCGCCTTTTCCTTTGCCTCCATTGCAGCATTCATTTCCTACATCCCTTTTATACCAAAAATTATCATAGCAAAATGAAGAAAAACAATATGTAAGCCACATTATATATAACATGCAACTTATTGAACATAGCAATATAAACATAAAGACTAAAAGCATATACTCTTTGCTTGCGCTTCTGTGACTCTTTTATACTCCGCCATTAACGCGTCCAATTTGGTTAACCCATCTCCATTTTTGTCACCGTTAAAGTTGTTGGGATCCATTTTTGGGATACTATTATCTGGATTCTTAAAACAAATTTATATGAATAGAACAACTGAATTTTTGGGGAATATGTTGAGGGGTAAGAAAATGTGGATCAAAGGGGGTGAATTTATAGTGCCATGTAGGGTGAACGTATATTTTCTTTTCAAAAAACCTAGGTGCCTTTTCAAAAATCCTAAGTGCCTTTTTAAAAATCCTAAGTGCGTTTTTAAGAGATAGGTTTTATTGGTTGGTCGGCTTCTATTGTTTAGTATACCGTTGGGAAGATATTGTAAAGTGGCACTCTAATAAACACGTTTTTGTCGGTTTAATATGAACCAAAGTGGTTTATAAAAAATTATCAACAACATTGGGAAATAGCAATAGTCAAAGCCTTAAAACACATTGGTCGGTTAATAAGAAAAACTGATTTTTCAAAATTCGTATTTATTAGGGACAGTTTATTTAGTAACTTGTGTGTATATATGTTGGAAGCATATACTACGATGGTAGTGGGTATTAAATCGATTTTGATGACTATTGAATAAGTTCAAATTTTGTCAATTTTACCATTCTTGTGATGGCTAAATGGCTAAATGTAATTTGACTAATGCCTTTCTTTTTACCATATCACATTTTACTATATCATGGGCCTTTTCCATATACGTTAAGGCACATTAGGCTTGGGTGTAGATAGAATCTTTAAAAAGAAACATTAGAAAAAGGAACATATCCATCCAAAAATACTAATAAACCTTTAAACTTAGGGAACAACATACTAATAAACATTACACATATATTAAGCTGAACTAGCAGTCATCATTATCATCATCATCATCATCATCATCATCATCATCTTCCTCTTCATCCTCATCCTCATCATCATCATGTTCCTCTTTATCCTCATCCTCATCATCTTCTTCATCTTCTTTCTCATCATCTTCATCACCTTTACCATCATCTTCTGCATTTCCTTCTTATAATTCTCGTACAACTCTCTCAATTCCCGAAACTCCACTTCAACCAGCTTCACTGAGTTCATCCTCTCTTCTGTCAAAGCTAACAACTTCTCTCTTTTTCCCCTCTTAACCAACTTATGCCACATTTGCATTTCCAAAACATCATACAAAACTCCTTCATTTTCTTTCTCAATCCATCTGTCTCATCCTTAATGAGTTTCTTGGTCCAAACACCAATCAACGAGACCACCTCTTCTTCTTTCTTGCTGAGGTCTACAAATAAAGCCTCTGATTTTGCATGCATCATTTGCAATCCTACATACATTACAAAATCTTAATATATAAGAAAAAATGAATGTGTAAGAAATATAAGAACATTATTAGTTTTCTATTGGGCATTGAAGAATTAAACCTCTCATTAGTTCGTTTGATTCTTCTCTCCATTTGATGATCATTTTGGTAATTTTCTGAAAGTAATCGTCATAGTAGTAGTAGTAGTAGTAGTTATTGGTGTTGTTGTTGTTGTTGTTGTTGTTGTTATTGTTGTTGTTGTTGTTGTTGTTGTCATTTTGGTTGTTGTTGTTTGGATTCATAAGTAGATAGTTCTTAGTTGCTGATTTTTACAGATTTTGTTGGGTTTGGATCGAGTTAAGGTTGTGAATGTGAACAGAGAACTTAAAGAGGTAGGTTATGAAGGGGGAACTTAAAGAGGTAGGTAAGGGGTTAAGTGAATGGACTTGATGATGAAATGACTCTTATAGGGGGGGGGGGGAGGAGGGGCAGTTGCATGTATTAAATAAAACTATATACCATTTACTGATGTTACTAAATAAACTATATGCAATTTACTTAGTGAACTATATGCAATTTACTCTATTGAATTTCCACTAAGTAAACTAAGTAAAAAGGGTTTATTAATAAGTATACAATCAAATGTTTGGCTTAATCCGTGTGAAAATATAGTTTGAGTAATGATTTATTTACTGAATTTGATTTGCCAACACTTACCTTACCATTGAATACGTGCCCAGAAGTTTCCGTCCCATCATCATTACTATGACATTCAAAAGTCAAAAACAATGCAGGATTAGGATTTGTCCCATCAGTTTAAGAACTTCACACATCAGATGAATAAAGTTGAAAGTAAGTGTGTTTAGTCATTCAGTAGTCTGTCAAATACAACACCTATTCAAAGAAATTTTTTTTGACATACCTTTGCTTTTATTATTACCACTCCCTTATTTTTACTGACATAACTTACCATTGAAGACGTTACAAGTTACAAATTAATAATGCATACCGTCTCAAATATTTAACTCTTCTATTAATTATTCATACCATGTTTAGTTTACATGACAACTGACTATTAAGAAAACAAACCGTGTTTACTTCATTAAAAAGGGTTTATTAATAAGTATACAATCAAATATTTGTCTTAATCCAATATACTAAGTAAAAAGGGTTTATTAATAAGTATATTAAAAAAACTATAATAAAGTATATAGACTATATGCAATTTACTGAATTTTAATTTGCTAATTAAACTATGTGCAATTTACTTAGTGAATTATATGCAATTTACTCTATTGAATTTCCTTACTTACTAAGTAAACTAAGTTAAAAGGGTTTATTAATAAGTATAAAATTAAATATTTGGGTTAATCCATGTGAAAATATAGTCATGTAATGATTTATTTACTGAATTTGATTTGCTAACACTTACCTTTACCATTGAATACGTGCCCAGCAGTTTCCGTCCCATCATCATTACTACGACATGCAAAAGTCAATAACAATGCCTGATTAGTATTCCAAGGTCTTGGCTACCGTTGCGGGCTTTCACACGGTTTTTTTATCAGTACCCTCCATGGGGTACACTGCAAATTACTCCAAGGAACGACGCCATTATGGAATCCGAATGGAATCACAGACTGGATGCGTCAGCCGACCTACGGGAAGAATTTTACCAACTCAATCTGCCTAACCCTCCGTCCCATTTTTCTGGTTTGCCTAGATCGACTCTAAACCAGAAAAGTGTAGCCATAAATGTTATTCAATTTGAGAACAACGACATGCATTGCAAGATTCATAAGTTGCGTGAAATGATGCAAGCCGAACAAAGGGGCGACACCAATGAGGAAATTCAAGCCATCCGGCAAGATCTTGAGTCTACTGAAATGCTCACCGACCAAGGGGAGCTTCGCAGCCCATCGATGAAGGAAATTCAACTGTTTAATCCCAGCACATGGGTCCTTGATGAAACAAAAGACAAATGGTACCGTAGAAGCAAAATGGAGGAGTTATTTGATGAAACCAAAGACAAATGGTACCATAAAATAATAAATGTTTGTTTGGAGTGATGTTTACTAAAGAGGAGAGAGAATAAAAGCTGTACACAGTGCTGTATTCAAATTCATACACTTAGGCAACTTCTTTTTGCTTTGCCTCATACGCTACCCAGCATCCAAATACCCTGCCCGTATTCTGAGCTTTTTGTGCCCAGCTGAATACAAATCAATATTATAATAGTGTTTGGGACTATTCATCCCAAACTAATTTGGGTTCTAGCATCACTCATACTACTCTCTAGGCCTAGGGAAGCAAACCAACCAAGTAAGGAAACCCCTTCTTTTTCACCGACTTCCCCGTCCTCCCTTATAAGCCCCTTCTTTCATTGTGTTTCATTTTGCCTGTTAAAAAAAAAGAACAAAAACAAAAACTCACACCATCATTCTTCACTCATCACCATCACGCATTACCATTCTCCCTCTTCGTCACCATCGATTGTGACCACAATAACCCACACCACCATTGCTCATCATCAATACGGTCCACTTTCAACCATGAGTAGTACCACGCCCAAAACGAATCGCCAACATCAGTAGGTCTCACTAGGTTAATCAAGACACCGAATACTCAGCGGGCTGAAGCCAAAGTCGCACACCGTCGCCCCATGATATCGACCACTATTACAGATTGGATAGGTAAATTAGTCAAGCCCTAACTTAGTTTGCCTGTCTTTGTTCCATTGGTAGGAAACTGATTATTAGAATCTAATTTGATTTCCCAATTGTTAGATTATGTAAAACTTGGAGTCTCAGCTTATGGGTATGATTGATTAGGACCTCAACCGCAGCTAAGGTAACTACATCTGTTACGTAGGGTTCATTTTACATTCAATTTGAGCCTCATGATGTGCATGTGTGATCAATTGATTTTGGTGTAAAATTGGGGAACCTTAGCTAACAGTGTTCCATTAAGTCTCTGGTTGTGTGAAAATTAGTATTGGAACATACTCTAGTTAGTTGTTGGATACTCTAATTGACACCTTAATTATCAATTATCATAGTTGGTTTTACAGCAATTGTGGATTGAAAACCTTGGTGCTTAGTATGTCCCAGATAGCTTTTGTGAGTTGATTTATAAGCTTTGTGGTTGCTGTAGTTTATGTGATGTGATTATAGATGTCTGCTATGTTTTAGAATAAGAAGCTAAGGGCCCGTTCGGGGTTGTTTCGAGTTGCAAGTTTTATAGCTAAAGCTATTGTTGTAGATTGCTAGTGAATAGATAAGCAAGTAAAGATGATTGGGGATGTTCATCCTGTTCAGTACATAGGTATGTGATTAAAGTTGATTGTGAAGTTTTTATAAGCCAAGTCTACGAGGAACAGAAATTGAGTTATAAGCCAGCTTACGAAGAGATGGCTAGTAAAGAGTTACTACATGGGTTACATCTAAATAAAGAAAAGAGAGATTGTTATTGTGTTCTTTTTTAGATGAATTATATGAATGACAGTGTACCAGACTACCGGTACAAGTGAGATAAAACAAAGTAGAATGATTGTTGTTATGATATGCTTCTAGCCGATACACTTTGTGTGTTGTATATGAGAAGTTATGAGCTAAGCTACTCAAGTTACTAATACGTAAAGCGGAAGAAGGCTTTGGGCAGTGTGGAACCTATGGGTACTCCGAATGTGTTATATTATGCTTTACGGGAGGCGTCCTTGTGTTTTGAACTGAGCCCCCAAGATGTGGCAATGATCAGCAGTTCCAGCCCCTATATGGGAAGAGCCTCCAAGATGCGGCTAGTTACAGATTAAAGATAACACATTTGGCCCCCAAGATGTGGCTTGACCCCCAAGATGCGGTCAAGGGTTTAAACGCCCCCAAGATGTGGCGGTCCTATGAACCTAGCTCCCTTATGCCCAGTCCAGTAATGTAAGATTAATAATAAAATTAATAATACAATTATCCAATGTCCCAAATAAGATTGAGATCTTTTTATTAAGCTATGAGAACATGATTGGAAGGTGTTCAAATAATGGTTAGGTAGCTGTTCATGCTTTTTGGTGTTATTATTTTGGTACTCTCGTTAGTGTGACTATGCTAGTATAGTTATGAACATATAAAGAAGGCTAAAGGTGATGTAAGCTTCTTGCTATAACTCTATATGGATGATTATATGTTTTAGACTTGATTTGAATTTAGAATGAGCTTTACGTACTAGATGTGAGTTACTAGCATTGCTGACATTGCATATTCTCACTTTTTTGCAGATTGTTGCTCTTAGACACATGTATGTTGTGAGGAACACTTCCAGATTAGACGTAGGCAAGTAATTAGAGTTGGATTGTTTTATTAAGTTAATTAAGTTGTAATAAATAGACCACCTAGAGTATTTTTTAGATTATTGTTAATAGTTTTCAGTTAAAGAGCCTTACACTCATTCGTATGAGTGAGTGTGGCGGCAGCGCCCTCAAGTATTAGAGTCTTCCGCTGGGTTGATTGAACTTTGTTTAATATTTTTGTTAAGCAGGATTTTATAAGCCTTATTAGGATGGTTAGTGCATTTGCAAAAGGAACTCTGCCGGATTTTCGGCTCGAGTCTATTTATTTTTATTTATTTATTTATTTATTTTAATAGAAAATTCGGGGCGTTACAAAGTGGTATTAGAGCAGTTTGTTCCTTATGGGTACGATCTGTAGTGTTTTAGAGTCGAGTCAGAGCAGTTCGCTCTTGGTTTCAACGTAAGGACCACTATGATCTAAGGGTCAATAACTTGTTTAGGATGTAATGGATTAATAAAGAATAGGTAAAGATAAAATTAGGGAAAGATAATTAAATAAGCCATCTGAGACTGAGCATTAGATAAGTTTGTTTTCCTTAGAATTCTTATCAGTTTTGAAGCCTTTTTGGCTATATGTTTTAAGTGTTTATATAAAGGACTACCTGTGTGTATTTCCTTTACTTGTGTGTGTCACATGTGTGTATTTCCTTTACTTGTGTGTGTCACATGCTGCATGAAAGACTAGCTCGCTAGTTGTTGAGTTATACTAGAATCATGCTAGGGCGACTTACGAGTGTGAGCAAAAGATGAGTATAGAACTTGCTTTATGATGTTTATAGTGACTTCTTCCTAAGTTATATTTTTTTGTTGATCTGGTCCATGAACTTGGATCGAGTTGAGTTATGTATGAATTAATGAAAGCATAATTGCAGTATACATGTTCTAAGTGTTATAAATAGGTGAATACTTCTGTGTTTCTTTTACGCCTCCTGTGTTATAAGGCTTTATGCTTGAGTTTCCTTGTTAATTGAAATTCTGTAATTTAACGCTATATGAGCATGCCTACTGAGTCAATATGACAGAGTTATGGCTAGTTTTTGATGTTTGATCATGTATCTGAATGGCGAAACTTGTTTCAGTGTATGGATGCATACATGCTCATACTTTTCTCTAGTCGTAATTTGTTCAAGATAGACAGAAGTACAACTAGACAAATAAGGAATGGTAATCAGAGTGCGCAGTGGGAAAGTTATTCATTAAGGTTTCATATGTATATGTTAGTCAATGGGTCTGTCTATCATGTTTCCTTTATGTGATTTGTTTTTTGAGGGGATAGAGTGTGAAGCCCCCCGTATTTTTCTTCAAGTTATTTTACACAAGTTTTGAGGACGAAACTTTTTGTAAGGAGGGTAGAATGTAATACTCTGTATTTTTATAGCATTTAAAAAAAAAAGAGTTATTTATTGGTTTTGTTAAATATCAGTATTATGAGTAGTAATGTTATTTTCATTGTTAAATGATATTAATTCTTTTGTAATTATATGTGATGCTAGTTTAGTTAGATTAGCATGTTTATGAGTAATAAATAGCAATTAGCTAGAAGATAAGATTATAGCTTTCAGATCATGTTTTAGACTCGGTAGAAGTCACTTAGATATTTAAGTATACTGCTTTCTAGGCCTAGGGAAGCAAACTAATTTGGTTATCTCTTTAGTTTGATGCATATTTGTGATTGGTTTTGGAAATTGGGATTGTTTATGTATGTTGGGATGTCAATTTTGTGAGGTGGGATTTTTGTTAAAAGGTCTGTGTTCCTTAATATTGGATAATTCAATCAGGAAATGGGTGATTTGGTTTGTGCTAGTTCATCTTGGTGTGGTTTAGGTCGGATGTAAAGTTTATAATTTTGCCTCGGTGTGTGTTGCTATGAATATTCACGAAAAACCTTCCTTTTGGGTTTCCTTCTTTTGAGACTATTAAATTTTAAATTTCCATAGCCTTTTGGGTTATGTTCCACATGCTTTGCAGGCTCCTTTTCTCTACCTTTCTTTGAAATTTTAGTTATCCCAACATCCTTCAATCTTAATTGTCTGTCTTATAATAGAGATTAGAGAAAGTCGATGCCTAGTAGGAGTTATGATTATGCCGTGTTATCTTCTGTGAAAGATGTTTTTCATTGTTCCCTAGGTAAAGTGTAATTTTCCTTTCAAAGTTACACTCTTTTCTTGTTTAGTTCCAGTTCAAAACCCGTACCAGTTTTCAAGTCTGGTTTAATGTTGGAGTTTCTGTTGGCAATGATGATGAAGTAGCACCTGCTGCCTGCTACATCCTTGTGAATTGGTGCTTCATATATCAAAATTTCATCAATTATGTACTTGTTTATTCTTCATCTCTATACTGCACTGATGTTTATAGTGATTTCAGTTAAGCCTGTTCCTCACACTCCAGTGAAGTGCTAGTTATTTTTGTTGCTTTGGTGGATTTAATGATTTTACTTCCCAACTCCGCAAAACAAGAAGCTTGTTAGTTTTCTTCTGTTTGCAAGTTATTTTTTGGGTGGTACTCCCCAATTATGGTTACTAGCTGAAGAAGTTGGGTGGTAACTTTAAGTTTAGGTAGATTAGTTCAGTGGTACCTTTAAGTTTATGCAGATTAGTTCAGTTGGGCTTTTTGGCGTAACATGTGTCAACAATATCCTGATGATTGTGAATTGCTAAATTTGTAGGATGAAGTCTCAATTTTGGTTTATTTTTATGAGAAGGTTGCCTGAGATAGAGGACTAGGGATATGGGGGTGGCAAGCTCTAAGATAGATGATGATAAGGCTCTGCAATTATGTCGTGAAAGGAAGAAATTTGTTCGACAAGCTCTTGATGGCAGGTGTGCACTAGCTGCAGCTCATGTTGGGTATATCCATTCTCTTAGAGTTACTGGGACTGCACTAAGGAAATTCTTACGACCTGATGTGCCAGTAGAGTCTTCCCTGTATACTTCCACCAGTGCCACACCAGAACCACTTGCTTTGACCGACAAGTCACTTTCGCATTTCTCATTTTCCTCACCATCAGCAACCCAACATGCAGAAGCCAATGAACATCTGTCTCCATCTCCTTCTCCTCCAGTGTCTGGCCGATATCAGGTACATCATATGAAATTTAAAGGCAGCTTCACTAAAAAGGTTGAAGAAAGGCCTCCGCTAGTAGTCACTGGGACCGTAACTTCATTAAGCACACCACTGAATACAACGCCTCACTCCCATGAACAAACTGAAACTTCACCTCCACAAACTCCAACTCACCAACCGGAGACACCACCATGGGATTATTTTGGGCTTTTCCATCCAATTGACAATCATTTTTCATCCCATGATCAAAGTGAAGTAGCCCATGGGTTTGTGAACAATGATGACCATAAACACACTACAGAAGATGAGGAAATTCCTGATATGGAAAATGAAGAGAAGACCTCCTCTCATCAAAGCGAGGGTTCTGAATCTGAGGATGAATTTGATGACCCGTCTTCAGATACTTTGGTTCGAACTTTTAAGAATCTTAACCGAAAAGAAAGTCATGTTGTCACAGATGCTTTTGCTACTGTGCCTATGGCGGTAAGTGCTGCATCTGAGAACGAGGTACTGAATGAGGAGAGAGTCCTCTCTCCGAAACTGTCTCCTTTGAAAACAAATCCTTCAGAAGCCACAGTATCTGCTAAGATCACCCAGGGTAAAGAGAGCAATTCTGAGCACAAGGTTACTGATGCTAATGTTACACCAGTGAAAGAAGACAATATTGAGCATAAGATTGCTCCTAAGGACTTGTTTTCAAGTATGAGAGATGTTGAGTATCTGTTTGTGAAGGCTTCTGAATCAGGAAGAGAAGTGCCTAGAATGTTAGAAGCTAACAAGTTGCATTTTCGGCCATTATTGTCTGGGCAAGAGTGTAAGGACATCCTTTATCTTCTTTCTTGTTTCTTTTTCATTATATGACACGTTTCATTTAATTAAATGAAATTAAAAAAAGTTCTGTTTATTCTTGTCTTTACAGGTAGATGCCAATTTTTATGCCCTGTTAAAGTTTTGGACTTACTACTTTTCTGCATAAGCATTGTTTGTGATATTTGAGACAATAGGTAACAGTGGCATCTGATTTGTCATCTGAAGGTCCTCGAAACTGTAGTGAATTGTCTTCCTTACTAGTTTGGTTTGTCCCTAATGATTAGTTTCTCATTAGTTGATAAATGCAACTTCAAGCATTATCTTGAACTATACCCACTAGGCTATATACTATTGGTCAAATAGCCGAAAACATTACTAATGATGCTCCGTAACTTGCTTGGAAACCGTTTCTTACCTTCACATTAGGACATATTGAGTAACAAAATACATGAATTATTTATTTTGTCATATGAGTGAGTATTTTTCGCAGACAATGAAGTATGTGTTTTCACAGATCAAGGGTCTTTTTATCTCTAAATAAAACACTCACAATCGTGGAGTTGGTCATTGACATGACTATATTCTGTCTTTTGAGCTTGTTAGATCTTGATTTGGCTTCGGAACAAATCATCATGGGTGTGAGTAAAAAGAAATGCATCTCAACTTCATGTGGTTTAGATGTGAAGCCCAGTTGAAGTTCTTATATTTCCTTGAATATCTTCTTGTCAATTGCAGATGGTGCTTCAGCAACTTCTAGTCTGCTCAAGGCCTGTTTCTCTTGTGGAGAAGACCCGAGCCAAGTTCAAGAAGGTAATTGTTTAATAAGACTCATCTACTGGGTTTGTTTCCTCTCCCCCCTTTTGCTTTTATGTGCGTATTTACTGCATGCATATTCTTCTGCTCAAGCCAACTTCAACAAGGTAACCTTTTGATCGAACACCATGTGGTGTGTGCTCCCATTGAAGCTATTATGTACTTTTTCCTGCTCGCTTGACTGTAGTTTTTTTTTTCCCTGCTCTTTTGACTGTAGTTAGTGGAACCTAAAGAGGGGCTTTGTTAGTAGTATATGCTTTAAAACAATAAGCCATTGGCCCATATCTGTGGAGAGGCTGAAAAACTTATTCCAGCAGGTCTTTACTCTTTAGAGAATATATATATATATATATATATATATATATATATATATATATATATATATATATATATATATATATATATATATATAGATAGATAGATAGATAGAGAGAGAGGGGGGGAGGGGGAGGGAGAGAGAGAGCGAGCGAGAGTGAGAGAGGGAGGGGGAGGGGGAGGGGGAGAGAGAGGGGTAGTTCACCTAGGGGCTTTAGCCTCCTAAGCTTAGCCTTGACCCAACAAGGTCAAGCCTCACCTTTCCTCGATCGCCAAACCAAAGCCGGCTATTCGGAAAGCAAGGAGGTCTTTCTCTGATTCTGGGAAAGAGAGATCCCGCAGAGAATCAAAATTGGATTCTCTTCCTATTTAGAACAAAGGGGGTCGCTCTTGTTTGTGTAGAAGCTCTTCCCTTCCTTAGAGAAAGTGACATACTTAATGGACGAGTACTTTCTTCATGCATGTGTCATCACCCGGAAGTCCAATGAGTCCATAAAAAAAAGATTCTTTTTTTCTTAGTTGTTCTTAGAAGAGAGAAAGAGTAAGTAAAGCAAGAGCGAAAAGCCACTCAACTAAAGAGGGGCGGGGTAGTTTTCTTTGATGGAGTTGTCCTTTACCTCTCCGCTTTGGACTCAGTCACGAGTAGGCTGGTACCAATTTCTCCACATCAGCGCACCCGAATGAAAGAGTAGATGAGCCCCAAGATCCTAATGCCCTGATTTTGGCTCAAGGAGGTGAAAAAGCAGAATAGTAGAAGAAGGGTATGATGGAAGAAGAAGGACCCCAAATAGAACGAACGTAGACCCTTATTCTCTGAAAATAAGCGAACGGTCAGCGCGAAGGTTCAAGACTTAGCCAAGCGTTAGCGAAGCAGAACAGACAAATCAAAAATTTCACTTCGAATTTTGGACCTCAACATCCTGCTGCTCATGGTGTTTCACGATTAGTATTGGAAATGAACGGAGAAGTGGTGGAACGTGCGGAACCTTAAAAGAGAAAGGTGAAGTCCTCCGTCGGTGTCTTTTCACCCCCGAGAAGTGCTTTTTTCAATTGTGTATAAAGAGGAGGTTTTTTGTTTTTATTTTGCTTCTTTAATCCACTTTTAGTCAAACAATGTACATTGTTTGAAAAAGACTTTTCATGTCATTTCCATTTAGGTCCGATTCGGATCCCTCCGTTGTTTCCTTTTCCTCCCGCACCTTTTCTTCGAAATGAGAACTGCCCCCCGTGGGAGTCTGGGCCGTGTCTCAGTCCTAGTGTGGCTGATCATCCGAAAAGACTAGCTAAGCATCGAAAACTTCATAGAAAATTTTTTTGGAACGAAAGGAAGTTTAGGGCCCTTCACGCTTCGCCCCTGCGGCGTTTTCGCCAGACGGTCTTTGCCAGTAGTGCCATCCTCCCCGCTGGCTGTATGGGCGGGTTGGCTGGCTAATCGTACGCAGCAGGCTCGAAGAACCAGGGTTCTGGAAGGCCAGGCCTTTTTGGATATAAGGTTTCCGCAGAAAATCAAGTTGGTGAGCCGTGTGATGGTAAACCCTCCCGCACGGTTCGGAGAGCACTGAATTCGATATATTTTTTTTTTTTCGTTGCTTCTTGCTTTCGAGCCCAATTTCGAAAACACTTTGATTCAAAAGGTAATCGACGATTCCCGACTTTCTCCGGTTTTCGCGGGCTCGGTCCCTGAAGCTGTCGGGGCTGGTGGTGGCCCACCATTCCTGCTCCCCTCTAACAAATAGACCCACTCTTTTTGGTATTCACACGGAATGAAACGAGGTATAGGTCTTCCGTAAGCTTCTCACTTGAAATGAGGTCGGTATACCTAATATATTTCTCATTTTCTTCTTTATTCACGATTTTGGTGGATGGATTTAAATTAGATACCTATCTCTTTCTATTTTGAATTCAATTATGCTTGGAAGTAAATTCGTTTGAACTCTCTTTCCGGCTGGACCAGCTGCTCTAGCCCCGCGGCTCAACCGACTAGCTGATTTTGATCGTTTATAGGGCGATCGCGGAGTCACTGAATGAAGTCCTCCGTTTCTTTCGGAGATGCTGACCCGCAGCGAAGCAGAGACAGATTAGACTTGCCCCACCCGGGCATAAGCAGGAAGAAGACTCTGTCGGATTTCAATACACAGAGAGAGTAGTCCGTCCGGCTGCTCTTGCTGAAATCATTACTCTTCATTCTCCCGTGCTCTAGCAATTGCGCTGTCTAGACCACTACCATGTGGTTAGGTAGGTAGAACTACTGTGGAGCGGGGGAAAAAGAGGGCTATAAGTAGGCCGTTTTCTATTGCTATAAGGGCTGCTCGCCTCCGGTCCGTTCCCGGGTTGGGTTAGGGGAACATCCGAGCGATTGCCTTCGCGGATCAAAACGCGCTCATGAACATGTCGCACAAGGGGACAGAACATGGCGACTTCTCTGTCTTTACCAGAAGGGGAATCTATAATACGGGACTCCTACGAGTCAAAGCTCGACTAACCTCTTCGATATTCATACCTCGCATGGGGCCCCTCTCGTACTTTGGAGGATATTCATGCATACCCATGGGATAGAGGAAAAAGAGAGGATTTCACATACTACTTTTGATCGAAAAAAAGAAAGATGATTTATTTAAGGGGCTATCAGTCCATGCGATTCTCCTTCTTCCTTTGTTATTTGAGGATTCAGCCTTCGTTGATAGTTGGTTTCAGTTGAAGGGAGGTTTGTAAATAAACCAATTCCTTCTTTAGTTTTAGTTGAGTGGCTTTTCGCTCTTGCTTTACTTTAGCTCGATGGAATAAACGCCAATCCTTAGGCAGAAAGACCAGATTGGCCCCTTTCCCTTTGGCCATAAGTACCTCCATATTCCGCTGAGTAGAGTTCGACACGGTTCCCTCCGGTCCATTCCCGGGTTGGGTTAGGGGAACATCCGAGCGATTGCCTTCGCGGATCAAAACGCGCTCACAAGGCGCACAATAGCAATTTTTACGGGACCGCATTCGAAAGTCTCGAAAACCAAAAGATTGGCCCTCCTCGACGAAGAACAAGACCTGATTGTGCGGGCCGCCTACCTCGCTGCCGGGGGTGGTCTTTCTTGAGGAAGGGTAGGCGGTTCATCAATCCTCCTTCAAGCTAGGGGATGGCTGGTTGGGAAGGTTCCAATTCGAAGAGTGGGTCTTTCTTAACCGGCTGATGCATTCCAATTCCCCACCCACCCCGGGGGAAATCTTAGAGACTCGTACCGCTCTGTTGGAGAGACCTGACCTACATTCATTAATCAAGAAGCCTGGTTTTTTTTTTTTTTTTTTTTTTTCACATTGAGATGCTGCCTTAGGAAGAGAAATCCGAAACAAGCAAAAATCACGGGGGCAAAATTCCTGGGTGACCGGGTAAGAATGTGGAGAAGAACCAAAAAAGAATGCTTCCGCCGCGTATCACAGCCTATTCAGCTTATTCGTTCATTCATTAGTGACTTGTCTCTCATTCCAGGAAAGCAATAAAGAAAAAGAAAGAATGCTCCGCATCATACGGCTCCGTCCCGAGCTTCCGTCGTCGGCCCTTGTCATTAGACCACTATCTATGCATGTATTTTCAGCCTGGACTCTCAAATCTTTTGCTTTTCGGTTGAGAACTCGGCATCGCGCAATTCCATCAATCTGGTCAATTCATTTCCGCGCTCTAATCTTTCGCAGTGAATCCGGGATTGGGAGGGAAAGGCCAAATATTGATTAATAATCAGGGCGCGCTTCACTTTACCATCGCTCGCAAGCATAGCCGTTATGGGGAATCAATGCTCCGGACCGAATAGAGCTTACCTACGGCACCTGGCTTTCTCTTGTAAAGCCAAAGACGCCCCAAGACAAAGTACAACTGTTGGCAAGACTTAGCAGAGAGAGAGAGAGAGAGGGGGGGGGGAGGGGGAGGGGGAGGGAGGGAGGGGGAGAGGGAGAGGGAGGGAGGCAGGGAGAGGGAGAGGGAGAGGGAGAGAGAGAGAGAGAGAGAGAGGACTTAATATTTATAGGTTTTCTTTCTGGTTCTCAGTGAGTTTTGCTTATATCCGAGAGCTGATAGAGACACTTGTGAATCTAAGAACTTAATTGGTGCTGTGGCCTATCACAATTCAGAGTTTTTCATTTCACTGATAGATAATTGGGTTTAAGATAGCTTCATTTTATCTTTTGTTAAGCGCATCAGTTCATCACCAGATTTAACAATCTCTTTGTGTCGTTCTGGATTTCAAAGTCATATCGATTATCGATTTACTATCCTATGTTTGTTTACACAGAGCCTGCTCAAGCCTCAGTAAAGTACTTGACGTGGCATCGAACTATGTCTTCTCGTTCCTCATCATCCAGGAATCCCCTTGGTTCAACAAGAGACGATGTGGAGGATCTCACGAGTGAACTATTTGAGAATTTTGGCATGATTTCGGGCAGTCATGCTTCAACATTAGATAGGCTATTTGCTTGGGAGAGAAAGCTTTACGATGAGGTGAAGGTATTGATTTCTTCAAATTACTATGTTCCTGGTTTCTCATCTTTAGTTCTTGTAAGCAGGTCCTTTGCTTTTACTCTTGCTTTAGTTCCCAAGGGCTGTCTTGGTCTTTCACTTCAAGTAATTCTTTTTCATATGACAGTTTTACCCTGTGATAGAGATAACGGCATTCTCTATGTACAGACAATTCAGTAGTAGCATAAGTAGGAGATTCTTCCTGGAGTTGCTGACATGGAACTGAGAATTTGACTTAATTAACATTAAACAACAAGGATCTTCCCTGTCCCTCCCATCATATGCTACAGAATTCCCTGGATTATAAAGTTTGTGTTATTGGTAGTATGGCAAATGGTTGGTAAGATTTACTATAATCAGGTGAAACTTGGTTTAAATTATACTCCCTCCGTTTCTTCAAGATGTTTACACTTTATTTTTCAAGGTCAAAGTTCACAAACTTTGACCATGAATTAGTGAAAAGTTACAAAGATTTATAATGTAAAAATGCTTTTATTGGATTCATTTTAAAGAATACTTTTGAAAAACTATAATTTTATAATTTATATATGCATACAATTATAATTATTTACGGTCAAAGTGGTGCATTGGAGACCGTGAAAAAACAAATGTAAACATCTTCATAAAACGGAGGAAGTAACATTTTGTCAACTTTATGATTTACAGTGACTTCATATTTGAAAAGATACTATGTATGTGTATGATTACTATGATACTCTGCTTCATCAAATTGAGACTATTTTTGTGCTTCAATCGTTGCAGAAAGACTAAGGAAGGTTTAAGACTGTCTGGGTTCAACTTAAAACTTGTTTTGACTGAGCAAGAGATTACGCAATCTGCTTTATAAAGTTGTCAGTTAATCTTTCATCTGACGAACATTTGAAAATAATGTAGTTTTCAGTTACTTTCATTTCATATAGATTTTGGATCTGCCGACCTCGAGATTTGCAAGTTTCTTGTCTAGAATGTTGAGCTAACTTCTATATGTATGATTCGGTCTATGTCAGTTGATGTTTAAGACATGTAGTTAAGGAATGTTTGTGTGTCTAGTTGATGTCCAATTTTCAGTTTCATAATCATTGGTCAGCAAGCATGATATCGTGCTGGTTTAGATGTTCACATGTAAGAATATGTACCGTATGGCAGATTTTAAGTGTTAACCTGTCCTATACGGTCTTATGTAAAAAGAATAAATATAAAAGCTGTCGTATTAGGAATAGCATTTAGGTGACATACTAAACATATGCTTGTTATTTCAAAAGTGTGACCTCTTTCGCAGAACTTATATCGTTTCCCAGCTGACTTCCTTTCCTTCTGTTTTTTTTTTGTTTTTTTTTTTTGAAATTTTTTGTGTTTCTTTCGTATCTTTTTTACTGAGTAGGGGGTGAATGGATTCTTGAAAGAAGGATGCGAGGAAGATGGATTTTATTATTTTTATTATTTTTAAAATTTAGCATAGGTTTGATAAAACGTGATCAGAAGTTCTATAGTGGACTGAATGCTGCAGATAAAGAAAAGTAATAAATTTACTCCTTGCATGATTGTCATGAGCAGAGAACCAAGGGAAGTAGTTTTATCTGACATGACACATCTCTAAATAGAACGGTAATTTTGGATTTATCCATGTAAATTGCACAAGCCTTAGGCTAGAAAAATCTCCAACTCTCGCTCAAGAAATATGACTAAACAGCCAACCCAGAACACCCCCACCCCCGCCCCTACTCGGGAAGTATCCCGCAGAGGGCAGGGTCTGGGGTGGTTTTAAATGAATGCAGCCTTACCCATAGCTAATCGCCCGGTAGGGAGGTTTGTTACAGATAGATCCACAATAAATTTCGAACTTCTGAAAAAAATTGAATATCTTGATTGAATTTATGATAAAAGAATAGTTCTATGGATGACTGGATGGCCGAGTAAAAAAAATAAAACTAAATAGATAACTTCAAAATAAAATAGAAAGGAAGGAGGTTGAAACGGAAATCTAAAAAGGATAAACTAAATACCCCTTTGTCAACAATTCTGTACGTGTATCCTACAATGACGAAATTTCCTATTAAAGGCCAAGTACTCTGTATGCAGTAGAAAGGTCAATTCATGCCTAATCACCCCTCCCTAATTCTTCTTCGATCTTGCTCCTTCTCTGATAATCTCGATGATGTATATTAATGATAAAAGAATAATAAAGATACGTTCTTGATGACAAAATCCTAGCAAGAATCACCAAAGAGACTAACTAAGAATCAATCAACAAGCAATTTCGCCACCAAAGGCTAGGGTTTCGCCACCAAAGGCAAGAGACTAAAATTCACCAAAGAGTTATAGGCACTCTAAACTGAATTCTCATTCATAAATCTCAATAATCATCTGTCTATTTTACAATAAGGACGTGTGCCATATATATAGGCAAGATAATGAATAAACCTAATCCTATTCTAAGTAGGAAAACCAACCCAATTACAAGTAGGAATGCTATTACAATTAGGAAACTAAACCAACTGAAATTAGGAAATATATAACAACCTAAGCTAACTGATTAACACACGAAGGGTAATTAAATCAGCTATAGACACGCCTAAATTAAGTAGAAACCAACTAGGAAAGAATAACTAATGTGTACTCGTTTCCTTGGAGCCCAAGGTAACGTTGTCCAACTCTGCTCAGTAACTTCAATCAAACATTCGACCACGTTACTTTCTGAATCTGGAAATACTCAAAACATGAAAGTTTTAGATCTCTCTGTTAGGTTTCCACAGCACTTTGAATCACGATGATACGATGTCGTATGATGTAGTTATGCCCAAAATACGAACAGATGTCAAATTGGCAAACCTACGGGATTCTTCATATTGAATGTCATCATATAATAAGAGCCTTAATCTCGATCTATTGTGCATACTTCATGTAATCATCATCACTATAATATATTCCATGAAGGAACATAATAAAATTAGTATAGAATGTTCTTTCAATTCCCCTTGAAAACCACCATTATAGTTCTTTAAGTGCATTGTAGAGGAATCAGGATGGTTCACAAGATATATGTAGTGTATGTGATTCTTAGTAAAGTTTGACCATGATGCTCCTGCATCACTCGAAGTAGTATTTTCTTGCCCCTCCTTATTGGGGCGTTTGGATGTCTCCTCTTAACATGTCCAAACCACCTAAGCCTCGTCTCTTCTATCTTACTCTCATTGTTGGCCAACTCTCACCTACTAATTCATTCCTGATTACTTTTCTAGTAAGTTTGCAAATCCCACGAAGCATCCTCGTCTCATCCACCCTCATCTTTTGAACATCTACATGTTTAGTAGGCCAACACTCTGCCCATAGAGGATGGCTGTTATTATATGAGCACTATTGGGGATAAGAAGAAAACTAAGGAAATATGAGAACCACTACCCATTATTTGTCAACAACATATGGTGTGGCTCATAAGCTCTTTATGGTTAGCTATTTGAACATCAGTTTTACTGTGAAGAAATTTCTTGGCATATGGTGGTCCTTTCATCGTCCCTCATGAAGAGTCCAGGCTTTAATTGTGGGTGGTAACAGTCATCTTTTGATATGCTTCAGAATATATTTATGATCTATTGCACACTCTCTAATTTAATTTTCTTATTTGCTGAGTATGCCAATGTCGAAAACTTGCATGCATGCTTTTAATAGCTCATAGTGAGCTGAAGCTGGAAATACGATGGGGCATGACTAGAGAAAAAGGTCAATAGTTAAGAACTGACAGAAATGGTGAATATTGTATCTGAAAGGTCCTCCAGATAAATTGGGCTTCTAGTGAGTCGACCAATATGCCTTCTAGGAGATGAACATTTGACCAAGGTAATGAATAGGGATGAGGCATTAAAACAATGTATAATGATGTAATGTATTGCAAGAGTCAGCTTCAGCTTTTTCTGGTTCCGTTACGCAATTTCTTGTAGGTCTGTCAAACTGTTTGGATGGGTAAATACTGGGTGGAAGTATTTTAATTTCAAATTGTTAGAATATGCTCAACCGGACTCATATCTTCGGGCCCACGATGACTTTTACCATATCAAAGCACTTCTCTTCCTTTTTCTTTTATTCATCATGGTTGGTAATAAGTGATTTGGCTTTGTTGATAGGCCTGTTCTTACCCGTCTAGATCTTACCGAGGACTTGGTCCTAGATAGGAGATTATGGCGTAGCAGGATCCGTGCAGAGGATCCGCGTTAGATTAGGGTTGTGCATTGGCTAGTACTAGAGGTTGATTCATTTTGTTTATATCCTGTAGCGTCTCCTTCACTTTATGTTGCTTAGTAAGTAGAATCTTGTGTTAGTATGTGTACTGATTTACTTTCCTTGCCCTTTTGATCATTCTTCACTGCTTTAAAAAAAAAAAAAAAGTTTTGAAATGCATTTTAAAAAAAAAAACAAAAAAAAGGTTTTTGTGGGTCTTTCGGAAACAGTCTCTCTTCTAGGCAACTAGTTAGGGGTCAGACTGCGTACATCTGGACCTCCCCAGACCCCGCCCTAGGCGGGACACTTACTGGGTTGTTGTTGTTGTTGTTGTTGTTGTTGTTGTTGATGTTGATAGGCCTGTTCTTATTATTCTTGCAATTGTCATTTGAACTTTCTAATTTGTATATTTAATTAGTATTCCAGAGGTCCCATGTTCGAGTCCCCTCAGGGCCATTGGAGGTTTTTCATGGTCGTTAACTTCACGGCCCATGAGATTAGTCAAGCAAAGCTTGGATACCCATTTTATTTAAAAAAATTGTATATTTAATTGTTTATTCCCTTTTAGATTAGAAGAAAGTATAACTTTAATGAAATCGAGGACAAGGGATCCTTTGCAAAAACCCTATTTATGGATCAGTTCAATGTCTCAGGATTTCTGAGACAGAGTAGCTCAGTAGCTCTTTTAGGTCCCTGCTGTCGTAGACCACAAGAAAACCCTGAGGGGGTATCTCAGCTGGTAAGACCTCTGTATTCCAGAGGTCCTAGGTTCGGGTCCCCTCAGGGCCATTGGAGGTTAACCTGGTCGTTAACTTCAGGGCCATGGAATTAGTCAAGCAAAGCTTGGACACCCATTTTATCTTATTAAAAAAAAATAGCCGTAGACCATAAGAAAAAAAGGTAGGCAACTCTATCCTATTGCATTTTAGAAGGTGGGGAGAGGTTAAGTACATTCCTCTCTAGTATTACGACAAGTAATACTCTAGCCAGATGCACCATAACATTGCGAAACTTGCACCGGTTTCTTCTCCTCCCCTCCTCCCCCCCCCCCCCCCTAAGAAAAGTAAAAAAAAAGAAGAAGAAAACGAAACGTATTTGTAATAAAATACTAGCATTTCAGTATGATGCTGCATTCATTTGTCCTTTGTTTTATGGTGGTGATTACTGTTTCCACAATGGGTGTTATTCCTTAGTGGGGACAATTAACTAACTCCTTATTGTAAAGATATACTTCTTGGCTTAGGGATGGTTGATTGGTTTCTAAATAATCCTTGCTTGTATGTTTCTTCTAACTATTTGAAACTTTCTTTCCAGGCTAGTCAAATCGTTCGAAGGGACTATGACATGAAATGTAAGCTTCTAAGAGACCAAGAATCTAGGTGTGAAAGTCAACACAGGATTGACAGGACTCGTGCTGTTGTAAAGGACTTACACTCTAGGATTCATGTTGCAATTCACCGTATTGATGCAATTTCAAGAAGAATTGAAGAACTGCGGGACAAAGAGCTGCATCCACAACTTGACGAATTGATTGAAGGGTACGTATAATCTGTTTTTGGTTCTGCAAGCAAATGTGTAGAGGATAACAACTTGCTAATATAAAAGCAACATCTTCAGGAACATAATTTATTCTTATCAGCTCGACATCATTTTCTAAAACAAAATTGACTTTACCTTATTAAGGATAAGGGAGTACAAGGACTTATATAGTCTACCACAGGCAGAAAGTACGAAGGGTTTAATACAAGAGACTATGCCAATCTTGGTGCAAAATCTTCTGGATAAATCACTGTGCTCTTGTGAAGATAGAGGTTAAGATGACCACAAGATTCCAAGTAAGGGCTTAGCCATAATTCTACCTGAATTTTCAGTCTTGTTCTTTCCAACCAACTACACCTAAATATTAAGAATAGCGAGATCAGTATAGCTTTTCGAACGTTGTGGCTGGGGTAACCTGCGAGAGACAAGTATCATTACGTACAATGTGAAATCAGAACAAGTTAACTACTGTTTTTGTGCTAATAGTCCTTTGGTTTTTGTACATAGCAAAATGACTTTGTTTGGCCTTTTATTCTGATCTATACATTTCAAAATTTTAAAAACAATCTCTCATATGCGGCAAACTTTGTTTAACCTCTAAACGCTCTTGCCATCTTTATCTTTGTGTCAAAACATTAGATGTTCAAATGGAATTCGTGGTCGAGAAGTATAGTGATGGCGGAGTTTAGATAGAAGGATTTGCAAGACAAAACACCAATATATTGCCCAAAATTATGTCTGCTTTTGACAAATAAAATGAGGTTCTCGATCAATTAATGGGTGCATCATACAAGGATGACAAACCAATAAAGTTTAGGAAATGGAGAAAGGTTAGAAAGCAAATCCTCTAGAAAATCATGCCTGGTTCCTATTTTGTGCAAGAGAGGAATGAAGAAGAAACTGGAATATGGGTTAAAGGTCGTCCACCACTCTTGAACAATATATATTCGTCCAGAACTTTTGGGTTGTGGGTATCAATCTCTCTGCCTCAATCCAGAACTTTTGGGTTGTGGGTATCAATCTCTCTGCCTCAATCCAGAACTTTTGGGTTAACAAAACCAATCTCGTGGAGTGCACCTTCTTACTCTTTATGTTTGCTGATTACTTTTAGCGCTTACTTTTAATAATAGGTGTATATAATGCTTATAATAATCATCTTGTACATTTATATTGGCAACAAATGTTACTCAAAGCATAAGAGAGATTGGAAAACAAGATGATAAGGAGAAAATTAACAGAGGGCTAAAAAAAGACATTGATAATTAGACAAGAGAGGTCTATCTATGCATAGTATGGTGAATAGTGAGGGTACTCTAGTAGCTATATTACTTTAAGCTTCATGCATAAAACTGTGTTGTTTGGTTAGAGTTTTGGGTCATTCAGGTTAAGCCACTTCAATCTTCATCCTTGTGTGTGGGTGATTTTGGGTTTTGCGATCAACTTATATTTTCAAAAGGACCAAAAGCCAAAAAAGAAATAGCGGGTTTACGTGGGGGTTTTCAAGGCGGATAAGTTATCGACACTTCTTATCTTCACTTTCGTGACCACTACTATAATTTGATAGTGTGTGTGAGAGAGAAAGGGTGAGGCGGTATAAGGGTGATTGACCATAAGATGAAGGTTGAGCTTAGCTTAGTACACTTTTTTAAAAAAGTAGGACATTTTCTTGCCGCAAATCTCTATGGGAGGCTACTTAATGATAGGATACCAAAGGTCCAAAGGGACATCATCCTGTAGGGTTACCACCTAGAGCCTAGAGTAGTTCTAGCAAGGCATCATAATTTGGTTTCGTCCTAGAAGCTTGGAATTTCCAATTGGAAATCTGTTAACATGCAGGTCTTGGTAGTGGACAATTCAAAGCTTTCAATTCTTGTAAAGGAGTGAACGTTATTGAGGGGCCTTTATGGCGTATGGATAACTTGGGACTTCTTTTAGCATTACCTGTCCTTGAGCAGATCATTTTTTTCCCCAGTAATCAACATTTGGAGTTCCATTTTCTTTTTGTAAAGTATTTTGGGGATGATCATTTAACATATCCCTTACTTTATAGTAGGTTTGGTATAACGTTAAATATACTTATGTATTAGACCATTCCCTATAGAGCTTTGGTTTATGGAGAGTAGAAGCTAATTTTTATGAACTCTTCTCTAGCATAAGGCTATGTGTATGTGTGCATAAAAGATCAACTGCCACAAATGGAAAAGTTCAAGATAATACCCCCTCCGCTTAAATTCATCTACCCACTTCCTTTTAGTTCCCAATTCATCTACTCACTCGCCTTTTTTTAGTAATGTTTTAGGTATTAAATGACTCATTTACCGTTGCTTTTAATTGTCATTCCTTCCCAATAAATTCTGGGGCCACATCCAACCCACTGCTAGCGTTGGGGCACATAGGATTTTTTGTTCCAAGTCCATCTCACGTTAAACTCCGTGCCATGGAGAAGTGGGTATATGAATTTGGAATGGAGGAAGTATATTTTCTGTATCACGTATCTTGTCACTAAAACATACACCATGTAATGGCTAGAAACACCGGTGCGTCATAAAATGCACTGCAACTGGAAACCCTAGCATCCCTTTGGAATGACAAACGTGATCTGTAAGAGACAATGAGTGAAGCCAAACTTCCCCTTGAAAAACGAGACGACTTCTCTATGAACCACTTCTATGGTAGGAATTTTTTTTTTCTCTACAAACTTATCCTATGGTGGAAAAAAGGATGAGTTATTGTTTCATTACCTTTGCTAGACTTTGCTCAATTATCTGGTGATGTGACTTTGTCCGCCTTCGAATGTTCATGCAATCTATGTTATTGATACTGTTCAGGGAGATTTGAACAAAAGCCTTTACTTATTTGGTTAATTGACGAGTTCCACATAAAGTCTAGTGGATTTGAAGTTAAGTACTGGAAACAAGATTCATTTTTGGGAAGAGATGAGGAGCAGTGGACCACCTTTTTGCACGAGATTCCTGGGTTGTTTCAAGTTTCAACTCCTGCCTTCGTGACGGTTGAAGCTTCAGTGTCAGGGTCTTTCCATGACAGTTCCAGGAACCTTTATCTATGATGGATGATACATGACGGGGGAGATGGAGGAGTTTGATGCCTTGCTTGGGGTTTTGGAGACGTTATATTTTCGGATAGAGGTGACTCTTGGGTGGGGAGGGGTAAATCAACAAGGGTTTTCTTGTGTAGAGCATTCCTTTGTTTTATGCGAGCTTTCTTCACAGTATCCTTAGTTTCCTATTGCCAAGGTTTGGTGGAAGGCAAAGACACTGCTGAAGGTACAGGTGTTTCCTTAGACTTTAGCTATGGGAAAAATAGACTAATGATATGTGCCAAAAAACGAGGCCAGGGGTAGCCATCTCTTCAGATATTTGTGTTTTTTGTGGGGCTAGTAGTGAGACGACATTTCATTTATTTTTGCTCTGACAACGCAAGTTATATGGAGCAAGCTGTGTGGGTAACTGGGGAGACGTGTGTGTGTCCTCTTACTGTTCTGGATTTTCTTCAAAAATAAATTTGTTTGTGGGATTTGGCGAAGGGATTGTTTTGGTGGAATGGACTCTTGGTGATTTTGTGGTGTAATTGTTTAAAGAGAAATGCAAGAGTGTTTTCACGTGCCTCACTAACCAGAGTTTTTATGGGATCAAGTAACTTTCTTAGCTGCATTGTGGACTATGGAGGGAGTATTCGTTTTCGGAGGTCAGTTGGGTTAATTATGTAAAATAGATCCCTAGCTCTTGTACTGTATTCTTGAATTCTATTACTACAAAGCTTTTCTTATCTAAAAGAGAATGAATCCCGCTTCCACATAGAGTTGTAAATAGGGGAGGGAACAGAAGTCATTACCGAGCAAAAATAAAATAAAATAAAAAATGAAGTCGTTGAAATATTTGGCTTATGAGAAATGTCACCAGGATACAGATTCAGGAGCTAGCAGCTTTGAATTACGCATTTATCTGCGTTAGCTACTGGGATAGAGTAATGTTGGTTCAGCAGCTCATTGTCACTAGTGATTTTAATCTCTTATATTTGACAATCCAAAAGATGTCCTCTTGTTGTTGTTGCTCTATTGGTTAAAATACCAAGGAGGAGGGGGGGGGGGGGGGGGTTGCGCCACTTTGGTACCACCCCAATCTTAAAAACTGATGCCTATATTGCACTACAAGTTAGATGTATACTTGTTTTAAGGACACGGATGTCTTAAGCATGTCAAATTTCAATGATAGAACTTTATGTATGCTTAACTTTTTGGTTGACTTATTAGAAGGCTTTTGAAATCGTTGTTATCATTTTGGTTTTACCCTTACTTTTTTTATGCATTACTGATTAATGACAGTGTTACAGATTACGGCGAATGTGGGAAGTTATGTTTGAATGCCATAAGTTACAAGTGCATATAATTACTATTGCATTTAGCAATGGCAATTCAAAACTCTCGGTTCAATCAGAATCCCATCGCCATATTGTTGCCCATCTTCAAGATGATCTGAGCAATCTTGCCTTGAGCTTCACCAAATGGATCAATGCTCTCAAGACGTACGTGCAAGCAATTAATGACTGGCTCCACAAATGTGTGTCTGTTCAGGAGAAGTCTTCAAAGAAGAGAAGGTGGGCTCCTGCCCCTCACCTGAGGTTGAGGAATGCAGGCCCACCAATATACACCACTTGTGGCGTTTGGCTCGACTTGCTTAAGAATTTGCAGACCAAGGATGTGGGCCCTGTGGCTGATATGATCAAGGGTTTGGCTGCTGAGGTATCTCGATATTTACCACGCCAAGAGAAATTGCAAGGGAAGAAGAGCCACGAGGGGACAGATCCAACACTCGAAATGCTGACGCCTCATGATGCTTATGAGGAATGGTGTACAGGTTCAGATCAATTCCGGTCCAGCTTAGTCTCTTTCCTCCATGAGATGACCAAGTTCGCCGAGCGTTCTGTGAAGATGTACGTACAGCTCCAGAATAACACCGAAGAAGCGAAGAGAAACTATGAGCACAAGATGTCCCAACCGTAATTTGTTTTTTTGATTGGGCCAACCGTAATTTGTTGATTGTTTTTCTCAGGCATCAAAGATTTCAACACAGTGTTCAGGTATACGTGCAAATTATACGCATAACAGTATTATTGGAATTGGTATATGTACAGGGTGAAGAATAAAGATGGTAACCTTTGAAGGCAGTCTTTACAGGTTCAATGACAAAATAAGGAACCTGGTTATATTATCCCTTTGTCCCCTTCTTCCCCACCAATCAAAGAAAACTAGTGTATTCTTTCATGTGTGAGATATGAAATTGAAGGTTTCGTAGCTCAAGTGTAATAGGATGGTGATAGGTGGAAAAATAGCATTGTATATCTTTCTCCCAAGTACAAATGAGTTTTCTTTGTAGCTTTTTTATTGCTCTTCTTGTAGATGACTTTCAATGTGACGCTAACAAATAAATTGGATCCCATGAATATGAGTGAACAATTGATTTATATTGTTTCATATATGGGATCATGTGAGAACCGAGAGTTAAGCAAAGTGTGAGAATACATTTGGATCCTGATATTGCATGGATCTAATGGTTCCTAATATGCACACCTACATTATGTTTTGTCAGGTATTGGGGAGGTTAATTGAAGGGTATTGGGGAGGTTAATTGAAAGGGATTGTAGGAGAGCATTTCATCTCCATGGAATGTGATGGGGAAGATATGAAATGGAGACTTTCCTACCACTATTCCGCCTCATTTCATCCTCTCTGGTCCTTTCTCGTGCGCTATTCTTTATCTACTTCCTATCTTAAAACATTTTTCTCCGCCCTAACTCGCTCTCTTCTGACGAGCATAATATTGTTGCCATCCACCATTTGATGGCTTGCGACTATAAATTAGATGAGGGATGATACATATCTCTTGAGAATACTTATTTAGGGCTATATTGTAGTAAAAAAAAGCGATATTTTGTAAAAAAAAATATGAAAACACAGACAAAAAAACGTTTTTACTATAGGTTCTTTTCTTTTCTTTTTTTACTACCAAAACATCTTTTTTACTACAGAAAACTCCAATATAAGTATTCTGATAAGGCATCCACCATTTGATGGCTTGCGACTATAAATTAGATGAGGGATGATACATATCTTTTGAGAATACTTATTTAGGGCTATACTGTAGTAAAAAGGAGATATTTTGTAAAAAAAAAATGAGAACAAAGACAAAAAAAGGTTTTTACAATAGGTTCTTTTCTTTTCTTTTTTTTGCTACCAAAACATCTTTTTTACTACAGAAAACTCCAATATAAGTATTCTGATAAGACATGTATTATAAGGCAAATTAGATTTTCAATCTCGAGATCTGTTGTTTCTAGAAATTGAATCATAGTCGTAAACATGCAAACACAAAGACAGAGGTCTTGCGACATGCATACACGACACTCCAATGGCATCTTTGGTGACCATCCTAGCTAGCTCTAGTGAGTAGATCCGACTTCTTTCTCTCTCTCTTTCCAATGTTTTTCCTTTTCTATTGCTCAAACTACTTTCCTCTTGGTTTAGTTGGGTTCCTTGATTTAGGAATACAAACTACAATATGAATTTATATAATTATTATATTTTTATTACAAATTTAAATATAAAATATTAAAAAATAAATCTGTAGTTGCAACTTAATGAATTTATAAGTTTATCACGATTACTTTGTAGTTGCAACTTAATGAATTTATAGGTTTATCACGATTACTTTATAAGGTAACGATAATAAATTTAACCACATTTTGATTAAAAGAAATAAAAATTAAAATGCAAGAATGATGAATCTACACTTACAAATTTTAAAGTTAAAATTTATTATTATTGTATATCAAATTCATTTTCAAACTAATTTATGTTAGATTAGGGAATTCACACTAAAGACTAATGAACTTCATATGTAGATTAGGTGGTTAGTGAGAGAAACTCTCTCCAGTGGTGATAGAGAAGCACCCGAGCTTTTTTCCGCCATGACTAAAGGAGGAGGAGGAGGGAAAAGAGGTCGTCCTCCCAAGAAATCTGCCGCACCTGAAGCGCCTTCTAATGGCGGTTTGATTGATCCCACTTTGGAGAAGAATGAAGCGATTCTCGAGGAGAGAGACAAAGCCCAGCTAAATCAACCTTTTGCGAAATCGCCAGTAACTCTTAATGAGTTTCTTCCGCCATCAATGGTGTCATCTGCAATTGATTCTCCAGGTATTTCGAAGCCCATTGATTCTGATTCACTCGAACTGGAAAAGTTAGGATTTAGAGATCCTGATTCTTTGCATGATTTACATCCTGTTAATTCTGATAATCCTGATAAAGGGGTAGATAATCCTCATGTTAATTTTGATCTTATTGGAGAAATTCCTGGAAAACCTAATAGCTGGCATGAGAAGAAAAATTGGGATAGAAATTTTCGTAACACTAAGGGTATTCAATTAGAATTCATACCTGATGCAGATGCTTTTGATTGTGTTCATATTGAACTCGATGACATTAGTGGGGAGATTGAGTTTTGAAAACATACTTTGGAAGGATTCTTCATTGGGGGTAATCCCAAAAGGGTCATAGTCTAGGAATTTGCTACAAAAACTTGGACACATATTTCCCCTCCGAAAATTCAATACCATTCGAAAGGATGGTTCTTCATCAGGTTCCAGTCTCAGGATGACAAAGATGCCATTTTGAAGGGGGGGGGGGGCATGGAACATTGGTAACAAAATATTTGTGCTGAAACCATGGGCAGTGGATTTCAGCATTGATAAGATGGATATATGCAAAGTCCCAGTTTGGGTCAGACTTAATGGACTTGATGTCCAATACTGGTGTGTAGTGGGTTTAAGCAAAATTGCCAGCAAAATTGGTGTTCCTCTCTTTGCAGATAGGTACACATCAGAAAAGGAACAAATATCCTATGCTAGACTTGTCACTGAGGTGGATGTGAGTCAGAAATTGCCTGACTGGGTTATGATTTCTTCTGCATTTCTGGAACCTCTAAAGCAATAGATTTTCTATGAGTGGGTGCCATACTTCTGCTATGTCTATAACAAGCTGGGCCATGAGATTTCCAGGTGAAAAAAAGCTATAACTAAAGCAGCTCCCAAGTCAGGACCTGCTCCTACAGCTGCTTCAACAAGTTCTGCAAGGGGTCCTGTCACTATTAATCCTCCTCAGAGTAAGGACAACCATCTTTGTCCTCCTACTCCAAAAGAGGCACAAGCAGCACCCCAGCAAGAGGAGGTGGCAAAGGCCACAACAGTTGTTATCCAGGCTGAGACAGGCTCATCTAGCTCCTCTCAGGCCAACACTCTTGAAAACAACAACAATGGGAAGCTTCGTAGTGCATGAGAAGTTTCTCAAAAAATAGGAGGGTCTAAAAGCAAGGGGAGATTTTGGGTAAAACCCAAACACTGCAGGAGCTTAGAAAACGTAGTGGTCTCACACCTCACAAAAGTTCTCATGGAGTTTTTTCTGGCACTAGATTGAATATGGATGACCCTGGAGGCATTTTACATAAGGGTTTGGAAGGGGGGCATGATAGCCCCGCAAGTGCGCAGGTTTATCGAAGTAGTAAATTATCGTCTCCCAAGAGGAGCGAGGGAATTTCGATTACCAAAATCACTAGAACTGGGAAAGCAAAGCTAATTCGGGTAAATTGGATGGTGGTTTAATTTAATAAAACCTAAAGCTAAAACTAAATTAATTAAGTAAGATGAGAGGAAAGAGCAATCACAATTGTAAGAATCAAGAATTAAAGCTAGGGGTTCACCCAACTAATGATGCTCTAACGCAATGAATGTTATGGGAGCATGCAATCAAATGTGTAATGCGAGGGAACGATTAGAACTCGAATAACCCAAGGCCTCTTTCAAGGTCCAAAGGAAGCACCTAACACAAACTAACCACCTATTTTCATGGGATTAGATCAAAATATGTTCATTAAGTCCAAACTATTCAATAAGTTTCCAAGGTGATCCATCCTACTTTCGTGGCTAAATCTCCTTGATAGGTTAGTAAAACCCCTCACAATCAACCTTCCCCTTTCGGTTTTAGATTAATTGATCAAAATAAAGCCATAAACTCATTTAGGCATTTCATCAAACACTTGAGGTGCATACTACCAAACAAGCAATTACCCAAATAATAACATTCAAATCATATCATCCAAACATTAAAAACACCATAGTTGGGCTAATCCCAACTCTAATAAGAGAGATTAGCCACTAATCATCATAAAGTCATCAATTTTAATCAACCAAAACATAATATTCAAACTTGCAAGTATTGAGAGAGAGAGAGAGAGAGAGAGAGAGAGAGAGAGAGAGAGAGAGAGAGAGAGAGAGAGAGAGAGAGAGAGAACTTACAACCAAATGTTAAGAGAGGATTAAAGAGTAGATTAACACTAATTACCCGGTTTGGCCGTTTTTCCTCCCTTTCAATAACAGAAGGTTGGCGATCTTGGGCTGAGTGAAACGGCCAAATTTGGAGAAAAACGACCTAAGCCGTTTTTCCCCTAGTTTGGCCATTTTTTCCTTCTGACGTATTTCTGACAGTCTTGCGCTTGGAATTGGCAAACATTTAAAACACGAAAGTTGTAGCTCTGTTTGTTAGCTTTCCACAAAACTTTGAATCACTTGATTTGAAGCTCATATGAACGCTTTATGAATAAAATGCCGAAGAGGTGTCCAAACTTTGTCCTTGATTCTTCTCATCACATAAATGTCCTTGTATCTCTCGAGAATTGGGTCTAAAATGAGCATATGTGCACCACAATTTACCAAAAACGTAAAGAGGAATAAGAGAAACAAAATTCAAGTGAAAAGACCATGGAACACACACTAAATCAAACAATGTGGGGCACAAATCATCACAAAATATGAAACAAATGCATGTTCATCAACTCCCCCATGCTTATCTTTTGCTTGTCCTCAACCAAATACCAATCAACAAAACATGCAAGTATATGAGATAGCACAAGAGGATCGAGAGATCACCCTCTAAACTTGAGGTCGAGGTAGACACCAATGAAGGATATCAAGAGCATGAAAATCTATCGAGTAAACAAGTACACCAAAAGATCACATAAGCTTCAAGATTCGACGATAATTCAAATAGCCACAAAGTATGAAAGCACTCAATCGACTCAATAATCCCACTCAAAACGTGAAACAAATTAGTTCGAAAGACCCTCACTTTAGGGAGTGTCGATCACTCAAACTCGTATGTGTTTGGGGGAGACAATCAATTGCCACTCAAGATTCAAACATCGGTAGTATCTTACCATAAGCTTGCCTATCCTCTAGGATCTCTACCTCTAGATGACACTCCATATGCAATGATCAAAAGGACTTTAGGGTTGTAATGTAGGCTCGGGATAGGGTAGGGTATGAATTTGGGTATGTGGACTTAGAGCCAAAAAGCATAGTGGTGAAAACAACACCCTTACGAACCTCTCTGGAAAAGTCGAGGGATGCAAAAAATAACGCCACTAATCACAAACACCAACTCCACTACTCAAAGACTTCACCTTCCAATAACGTAACATTTAAGCCCAACATCATTCGAGAACACTTATTCAACTTTTCTGTTTGCAAGATTAGAACCATTTTTTCTTTTCTTTTTTTTCATTTTTTTTTTTTTGGAATAACAATTGAACAAACTTTAAAACTAACAAACTTTTGAAACTAATGATCAACCAAGTTACTCCTTTTCCACCATCAAACCCAACTCTTGCTTATTCATAACTTTATTACACAAGTGATCGCTTCATTCCAAATCGACTACCAAACTCCACTAGCCAAGGCTCGAGAAGGGAGACATGTTTAGGGATTGGCTTGTATTATGGTTATCAAATGAAGGGCTAAAAGCTCAAAAGGGGTATCAAAGCGGGGAAGCATACAATGTGGGAGGCCATTTAGCTCAATGTAGTTTAAAATAATGCTCAAATGAATGCCTTCATCCTATCAATGCATTATGGGTGTCGAGTGCAATTTCAATCAAGAGTTAAGGCAAGTTCTAGAAGACTACCAACCAATGTGAATCAAAACACTCATGAAAGACAAGGAACCGAAAGAGGTTTGTCGATTTTCAAGGCTCAAGATCTCACCGGTTCAGATGTCTATCACACCAACCATTTCACGAATTAAGTGAGATTACCAAGTGATTGAGAGATGTTTACGTACAAAGGGCCAAGAGGACAAAAGTCGAACAAGAAGTTTATGTCAAACTCTTAGGATTGTGCCTCGAGAGGCCTCAAGCTCTCTCTACCAAAATTACATGCCGACCAATGGCATCACGAGTTATCATAAAGGGATCATCTCTCTACTTTTTCCATTTTTGATTTTTTTTTTCTTCTTTTTTTTTTGAAGGAAACGCAACTAAGGTGATATGCAAACCTAAAACATGATCAATGAAATCTAAACGACAATATATACATGATAATGCAACTAAATGGGTTAAAAATTAAAATGCACCATAGCATGCTCCTATATACAAAAGTTCAAGAAGAGTAATCACCACATCCACAACACATCAACAACATTATCACATCCACAAAACATCAAAACCATCACTATTCATCAATTCACCATCACACATCCAACAAAAGCTAGCCACAAACCACTACATGTCATCAATACTCTCCCCCATGCATAAACATTACATTGTCCTCAATGTAAACAAGTAAAGAGAAAGGATGCTCACAAAACGATTGGCTCTTCAAAATGCTTGGTGGTGGGGAGATTTGGGAGTGTGCATTAAGTCATTGTTGATTCAGTGATGACAATGCCTCCTTTTTGTCATTCGCTCTTTACTTCGAACAATCATCATTGCATGTCAAGGCTCGTAGCAATTTGTCAAAAGAGCTCGAGCATATCTCAACAAGAAACAAGTGAGAAGCAATTATCATCACAATATAGTAAGCAATCAAAGATTTTCCCAACTTGTTAAAATCCCTCGAAAAGCCAAAGGAATGAAAAGGAGAACCTTCCCATTGAATCAACTTAGAAGCATCCCCATAACTCCTTTTTGGCTTGTAACTCATGATATGATCCTCAACCCGATGAGTACAAGAGTCATAGATCACAATCACGTCATCGGGTTTCACAAAAGCATATTCAAGGAATTTTTAGGGAGGGGAATCATTGAAAAGACTTGGAATTGGAGAGGGGATCATATCAATATACTCGTTTGACAATGAATCGGGATATTCAAAGTCATAGAACGTGTTATAAGATAATTCATCCATCACCCTTTCCTCAACACAAACCCCAAATGATGACACACTAGCCACTTGAACCATTTGATGCTCGGGCATCTCGGTATAGGTGATAAATGCATCAACTTTGGAACACAATTTGCCTAGAGTTTCTTGTAACTCCTCATTGCTCTTTTGTGTTTGAACAATAACTTGTTCCAAAAGAGTCTGCAAGTTTGACTTGGGTTGGGAAGTATGCTCTTCTCCATAGAGACCGGGAAGATCCCAATTAGCAAGAGTGTAGTCAACAAAGCAATGATCGTTTTGCTTACTTTGGTAAAGGGTATCGGTATAACTAGTATTTTTATGACCAAGTTGATGCACATTATCCTCATGTCCAAAATAACCATAACAATCATAAGAGGCATTATGCACATCATATCTATTCTCATTCATGTAGCCATATGGGTTAAAACTTTCATTATCATAATCACATAAATTGGAATAATAATCACGATACCCCTCTTGATGCCATGAATTTTCCATCACACAAATGAAGATGAAAATAAAATGAAAAATTTAAAACCAGAAAAGGAAAGAAAAGAAAAGAAAGTGCCTAGTTTATCCCATTCAAGAGCAATTCAAGATCGAAACAATCCGTGCTCCCCGACAATGGTGCCAAAAACTTGATAGCCCCGCAAGTGCACGGGTTTATCGAAGTAGTAAATTATCGTCTCCCAAGAGGAGCGACGGTATTTCGATTGCCAAAATCACTAGAATTGGAAAAGCTAAGCTAATTCGAGTAAATTGGAAGGTGGTTTAATTTAATAAAATCTAAAACTTAAACTAAATTAATTAACTAAGATGAGAGGAAAGAGCAATCACAATTGTAAGAATCAAGATTTAAAGCTAGAGTTGCGGGTTCACCCAACTAATGATGCTCTAATGCAATGAATGTTATGGGAGCATGCAATCAAATGGATAATGCAAGGGAACGATTAGAACTCAAATAAACCAATGCCTCTTTCAAGGTCCAAAGGAAGCACCTAACTCAAACTAACCAGCTATTTTCATGGGATTAGATCAAAATATGTCCATTAAGTCTAAATTAATCAATAAGTTCCCAAGGTGATTCATCCTACTTTCGTGGCTAAATCTCCTTGATAGGTTAGTAAAACCCCTCACAATCAACCTTCCCCTTTCGGCTTTAGATTAATTGATCAAAATAAAGCCATAAACTCATTTAGGCATTTCATCAAACACTTGGGGTGCATACTACCAAACAAGCAATTACCCAAATAGTAACATTCAAATCATATCATCCAAGCATTAAAAACACCATAGTTGGGCTAATCCGAACTCTAGTAAGAGAGATTAGCCACTAATCATCTTAAATTCATCAATTTTAATTAACCAAAACATAATATTCAAACTTGCAAGTATTGAGAGAGAGAGAGAGAGAGAGAGAGAGAGAGAGAGAGAGAGAGAGAGAGAGAGAGAGAGAGAGAGGAGAGAGAGAGAGAGAGAGAAAACTTACAACCAAGTGTTAAGAGAGGATTAAAGAGTAGATTAACACTAATTACCTAAAGTTTAACACTCACTAATTACTCTAAACTCACTATTTGAGAAACACTAGTGAAAACCCTAGAAAAATTAAGCTAAGGATGAGATGAGATGAGATGATGGGATCTCGTACAAAAGAGGGTATTTATATCCCGTGAGCCGCGTGCGCGAGAAGGCAGAAAATTGGGTGAAAAACGGACAAAATGACCAAAAATGGCCTAGGTGACGCTGTTTTTCACCTGTCCAGGCCGTTTTTCACCTGCAACAAGTGTTGGAAAGCTTGCTGAGGTGAAACGGGGGTTTTTCTTCCCCCGTTTTTCTCACGGCTTATCCGTTTTTGCCTTCTAACGCATTTTCATCAGTCTTGCACTTGGAGTTGGCAAAAACATAAAACACAAAAGTCGTAACTCTGTTTGTTAGATTTCCACAACACCTTGAATCACTTGATTTAGAGCTCATATGAAGATTCTATGGACAAAATACAGAAGAAGTGTCCAAACTTTGTCCTTGGTTCTTCCCATCTTGTAAATGCCCTTGTATCTCTTGAGAATTGGGTCTAAAATGAGCATATGTGCACATAATATACCAAAAACATAAAGAGGAAAAAGAGAAACCAAAATTCAAGCTAATAGGCCATGAAACACACACTAAATCAAACAATAAGGGGTACAAATCAAAACAAAATATGCAACAAATTCATGTTTATCAACTCCCCCATGCTTATCTTTTTCTTGTCCTCAAGCAAACACAAACCAACAAGACACACAAGATTCAAGAGTTAGCACAAAAAGGGTTGAGAGGTCAACCTCTAAACCGTGATACCAAGGGGGAACACTAGACAAGGATATCAAGAGCATGAAAATCCATTAAGGGACACAAGCACACCAAAAGATCACATAAGCTCCAAGATTCGATGATAATTTAAATAGTCATGAAGCATGAAAGCACTCAACCAACTCAATAATCCCACTCAAAACGTGAAGAAAATTAGTTCTAAAGACCCTCACTTTAGGGAGTGTGGATCACTCAAACTCATATGTGTTTGTGGTAAACAATCAATTGTCACTCAAGATTCAAACATCGGTTGTAACTTACCATAAGCTTGCCTATCCTCTAGGATCTCTACTGCTAGATGACACTCCATATGCAATGATCAAAAGGATGTTTAGGGTTGTAATGTAGGCTCGGGATAGGGTAGGGTATGGATTTGGGTATGTGGACTTAGAGCCAAAAAGCATAGTCGAGAGAACAACACCCCTACCCACCTCTCCGGAAAGGCAGAGGGATGCAAAAATAACACCACTAATCACAAACATAACTCCACTACTCAAAGACTACTCCTTCCAATAATGTAACATTTAAGCTCAACATCATCCGAGAACACTTTTTCGACCCTTTTTTCAACATTTGTTTTCCAATTTTTTTTTTTTTTTTTTCAAGATTAACAATTGAACCAACTTTCAAACTACCAATCTGTGAAACTAATGATCAACCAAGTTACTCATTTTCCACAATCAAACCCCCTTCTTGCTTATTCATAACTTCATAACAACTACCAAACTCCACTAGCCAAGGCTCGGGAAGTGAGAAACATTTAGGAATTGGCTTGTAACGCGGTTATCAAAATGAAGGGCTAAAAGCTCAAAAGGGGTATCAAAGGGGGAAAACATGTAAAGTGGAAGGTCATTTAGCTCAATGTAGTTCAAAATTATGCTCAAATGAATGCCTTTATCCTATCAATGCAAAATGGGTATCGAGTGCAATTTAAATCAAGAGTCAAGGCAAGTTCTAGAAGACTACCAACCAATGTGAATCAAAACACTCATAAAAGACAAGGAACCGAGAGATATGTGTCAGTTTTCATGGCTCGAGACCTCACCGGATTCATTTTGTCAATCATACCAATTGCTTCACGAATCAAGTGAGATTAACGAGTGATTGAGGAATGTTTTCATACAAAGGGCCAAAAGAATAAAAGTTGAACAAAAAGTTATGTCAGACTCTTAGGATTGTGCCTCGAAAGGCCTCAAGCTCTTTCAATCAAAGTTAAATGCCGACCACTAGCATCACGAGTTATGGACCACCTCTCTCTAATTTATTTTTTTTGTATTTTCGGAATTTTGTTTTTTCAATTTTCTTTTTTAGATGCAAACTAGATGATATGCTAGCCTAAACATGCTCAATGCGATAATTTCTACAAAGTCATGCAACTAAATGGGTTAAACTAGCATGGTCCTATATGCAAAAATTCAATCCGATTAAACATCACATCCACCACACATCAACACCATTCTCACATCCACAACACATCAACACCATCACCATCACCATTCATCAATTGACCATCACACATCCAACAAAAGCTAGCCACAAACCACCACATGTCACAATACTCTCCCCCATGCTTAAACATTACATTGTCCTCAATGTAAACAAGTAAAGAGAAAGGAGGGGAGGGGCGTGATACTCACAAATTATTGGCTCTTCAAGATGCTCGGTGGTGGGGAGACTTGGGAGTGTGCATTAAGTCATTGTTGATTTGATGACAATGCCTCCTTTGTCATTTGTCCTTTACTTCGAACAATCATCATAGCATGCCAAGGCTCGTAGCAATTTGTCAAATGAGCTCGAGCACATCTCATCAATGAACAAGTGAGAAGCCATTATCATCACAATATAGTAAGCAATCAATGATTTTCTCAACTTGTTAAAATCCCTCGAAAAGCCAAAGGAATGAAAAGAAGAACCTTCCCATTGAATCAACTTAAAAGCATCCCCATAACTCCATTTTGGCTTGTAACTCATGATATGATCATCAACCCGATGAGTATAAGAGTCATAGATCACAATCACGTCATCGAGTTTCACAAAAGCATATTCAAGGGATTTTGGGGGAGGGGAATCATTGAAAAAACTTGGAATTAGAGAAGGGATCATATCAATATACTCGTTTGACAATGAATCGGGATATTAATGGCCATAGAACGTGTTATAATATAACTCATCAATGACCCCTTCCTCAATACGATCCCCAAATGAGGACACACTAGCCACTTGAACCACTTGAAGCTCGGGCATTTCAACATGAATGAGATGAGTATCAACTTTAGAGCTCCTTTTTCTTATGGATTCTCCCAACTTCTCATTCATCTTTTCTAACTCCTCAGTTTTCTTTTGTGTTTTCATAATTAATTCCTCCAAAAAAATTTCCAAGTTTGACTTGGGTGGACTGGGTTGAGAATGTTGTTCTTCTCCATAAATGTTGGGATAGTTCCACTTAAAGCGATAGTCGCATTGATTATCTTGATAGAGTGTGTCGACATGATAAGCGGTTCATGATTGGGTTGATATTCATTAGACTCATGACCGACATATCCGTGACAATCATAATAAGCATTAGACACATCACATTCATTCGCATTCAAATAGCCATAATAATGGTTATAGTCACCATAATCATATGCATATGAACTTAAGTGATTATCTCAACAACCTTTTTGATTCCAACATGTTTCCTTTAAGGAAATCAAAGAAAACGATGAGAAAAACAAGAGAAAAAAATGCTTATTGATAGAAAGAGAGAGAGAGAGAAGAGAGAAAACTTACAACCAAATGTTAAGAGAGGATTAAAGAGTAGATTAACACTAATTATCCAAAGTTTAACACTCACTAATTACCCTAAACTCACTATTTGAGGAACACTAGTTAAAACCCTAGAAAAATTAAGCCAAGGATGAGATGAGATAAGGGGATCCCTTACAAAAGGGGGTATTTATAACCCATGAGTCGCGTGCGCGAGAGGGCAGAAAACTGGGTGAAAAACGGCCAAAATAGCGAAAAATGGCCTAGGCTATTTTTGACCCGGTTTGGCCGTTTTTCCTCCCTTTTAGTAACAGAAGGTTGGCGATCTTGGGCTGAGTGAAACGGCCAAATTTGGAGAAAAACAGCCTAGGCCGTTTTTCCCCTAGTTTGGCCATTTTTGCATTCTGACGCATTTTTGATAGTCTTACGCTTGGAATTGGCAAACACGTAAAACACAAAAGTTGTAGCTCTGTTTATTAGCTTTCCACAGAACTTTGGATCACTTGATTTGAAGCTCATATGAAGACTTTATGAACAAAATTTCGAAAAGGTGTCCAAACATTGTCCTTGATTTTTCTCATCTTCTAAATGTCCTTGTATCTCTCGAGAATTGGGTCTAAAATGAGCACATGTGCACACAATACACCAAAAACGTAAAGAGGAACAAGAGAAACAAAATTCAACCTAAAAGACCATGGAACACTCACTAAATCAAACAATATGGGGTACAAATCATCACAAAATATGCAACAAATTCATGTTTAACAGGGCACCCCTCTCAACTCTCAATGCTTTTTTCTCCTTGGAATGTAAGAGGTCTTAACAAGCCTCTTAGAGAGCATGAGGTTAGTAGTTTCCTCAAAGATTCATCACATTGATGTTGTTGGCTTGCTTGAAACTCATGTCAAGGCAATCAGAGTTGGAAGAATTCTCCGTAGGAGATTTAGTTCTTGGAACTGGAATCACAATTACAACTCTCATTTCAATGGTCGCATATGGATTCTCTGGAATTCATACAATGTCACTTTAAATATTCTTGAGGAGTGAAGCCAGATGATTCATGCCAGGGTTAGATCCTCAGCTAGCAACTTTGAATGCCTCATTTCTTTTATATATGGATTCAACAATGCTAACTCTCGCACTGCTTTATGGCAACAGATTAGAGTCATCAGTCAAGGGATGAACCAACCCTGGGTTGACCTTGGACATTTCAATGCGGTTCTTAGCTTAGACGAAAGAGTTAGAAGTACTGGGATTATTAACAGTGAAGTAAATGACTTTGTCCGATGTGTTTCTGACTGTGCACTAGCTGGTCTTCCAGCTACTGGAGCGAAATTCACATGGTATAATAAGGAGGATGAAGATAGGGTATGGAGCAAACTTGATAGAGTCATGGCTAATAGGGTTTGGACTTGCCAGGGCATCTCTGCCTTTGTCACATTCTTACCTGCTCACTCCTCTGATCGATCCCTTTCTCTCACAGTTGTTGAAGAGCATATCCCCAGGCTTCCCAAGGCATTTAAATTTCTCAATGCTTAGACTCATCACCCTCAATTTATGCAGATTGTGAAAAAATCTTGGGACTCCCCTGTCTCTGGTTGCCCCATGTTTAGTGTTTTCAAGAAACTAAAGATGTTGAAAAGCGATTTCAAGGCTCCTCACCTATAGCACTTTGCTAGAATCTCCAACAAAGTCAAGGAGGCTCAGAATGCTCTTCTTGGCATTCAAGAATGTCTTCAGCATGACATTCATAACCCTCACTTGATCCATAAAGAGAAACAGGCACTGTAGGCTTACCTAAACTTGAAGAAAGCTGAGCTCTCCATGCTATCAACGAGCTAAGGTAACAAACATCAGCAAAAATGATGAAAACATCAGATTTTTTCATGCCAAAGTCATGGAAAAAAAGGCAAAGGTTAGAGTTGGCCCTATTAAGGATGCTCAAGGAATTTTGAGGACTGACCCTGCAAGCATTAGTAATGCTTTCATTAGTTTTTACACTGAGCTTCTTGCATCTGATACACCTGTTGAAGATTTTGATCAGCAACTCCTAGCAGCTGGCCCATCTTTCACAGCTGAGCACAAAGCTTCACTGCTGGCACCTATCTCTCATGAAGAAATCAAGCAAGCACTCTTCTTTATTCCGGATGATAAGAGCCCTCGGGTGGATGGATTTACTACGACCTTCTTCAAAGCTGCATGGACCATCATTGGTACTGATATTTGTACTGCCATATCTGATGTCTTTTCAAAATAGAAACTTTTCAAGCAGGTGAATACTACCTTGATCACTCTGATCCCTAAGAAGGGCCATCCTGAATCTGTTGCTGAATTTCGTCCTATTTCATGTCGCTCCATCATCTATAAAACCATCACCAAGGTGTTAACAACAGGTTGCAGGCAGTGCTTTGTGATCTGATTGGCTGGGAGCAAGGTGCCTTTGTTCAGCACAGGAACATACATGATAACATTAACTTGGCTCATGAAGTGATCAAATGCTACGGCCGAACCAACATCTCTCCCCGATCAATGATTCAGGTTGATGTCAGGAAAGCTTTTGACTCAGTTAATTGGAAGTTTCTCCAGAATGCCCTTGTTTATTTTGGCTTCCCTCAGAATATCATCAAGATCATCATGCTCTATGTGAGTACAACATCTTACTCCATCAACGTTAATGGCACCCCTACAGGTTACTTCCAAGGGAAACGGGGCTTGAGGCAGGGTGACCCCATGTCACCGTACCTCTTTGTTCTTTGTGTTGAAATCCTCTCTAGAGCCTTGAGGAAATCGTCTGTTGATCCTGACTTTTCATTTTATCCGAAATGTGCTAGGCTTACTTTATCTCACCTTGCTTTTGCTGACGATCTTCTTATCTTCTCCAAAGGTATAGCCTCCTCGATTAAGGCTATCATGAGCAAATACCACTCTTTTGCTGCTAATTCTAGGTTGCAAGCCAATCCTTCTAAGTCCTCTATCTTCTTTGGAGGAGTAAAACCTAATGTTAAGTCAGCTATACTGCAATATACTCAACTTATTGAGGGTAGTGTTCAAGTGAGATACCTTGGCATTCCCCTTTCTGCTACACGCCTTACTAAACAGCTATGTAGGCCTCTCTTGGATAAGGTGATAAAAAAGACTCACCACTGGGCTTCAAAGCTTCTCTCTTATGCAGGGAAAGCTCACCTCATAAACTTTGTTATCTTCCAGTACTCAAGCTTTCTGGGGTGCTTCCTTCTTTCTTCTAAAGGAGGTTATCAATGAAATTGACAAAATATGCAGGGATTTCTTTTGGGGATCTTCTGCAGGTCATCGCAAGCTCTCTATGGTTAGCTGGAGTGCTATTTGTCAACCTCATCATCAAGGGGGCCTTAATTTCAAGGAGGTTCTTAGCTGGAATAGGGCATATATGGCCAAGAAAATATGACAGCTGCATAATCACCATGAATCCATTTGGGTTAAGTGGACTCATGCTTACCTGCTTAGAAATACATCTATCTGGAATGTTCACAGCAAACAGGCTGATTCCAGTTTTTGGAAATAGCTCATTCTTCTTAGGGATAAAATCATCAACAAAAGTGGAGACACTAGTTCTACTATTACAAACACTCAAAGATGGAGCACAAACTGTAAGTTTACAATCTCCAGGGGTTATGATTTCTTTCGTGACAAAGCGGATAACAAATGGTGGTTCTCTGTGATCTGGGAACCTTTTGTAGTTTGTAAACGTAGGTGTATTGCATAGCTGGCTGCAACAACAGATTAGCAACAACAACAACCTTAGCATCAGGGGTGTGCATGTTGACCCTTTATGCGAATTCTGCTCTATAGCCAATGAATCTGTTTTCCATCTTTTCTTCAACTATCCCTTTGTGAAAGACATCTGGCAAAAAGTGCTCCATGGGGTTGGCATTAGACGCAGACCAGTTAGCCTCAAACATGAGTTAAAATTGTTCAGAAATCACTGTAGACAAAAGCGGATGCCCCTTAATAAGATCAGGAAAGCTACTCTTCTCAGCACAATTTACACTGTGGTTTGAGAGGAAAAACAGGATCTTCACTACAAGTCGTTGCTCAACTGGCTCCCTGTTAAAAGCCATTCATTGTTCTGTCTATATTCGTGTCTATGCGTCTTTAGGAGAGCACTTGACTGCTTCCTGCTTGCAATTCTGATTTTCTTTGTTCTTGTGCTACATTGTGGTTGTAATTTTAGTGTTTTGCTAGGTTGATTACATGCTATACCCTATAGTTTGTACTCAATTTAGCCAAGGGATGTCACATTGGCATCCTTTGGGAAGTGGTAATGAAATACAAGCTAATCCATTTTCCAAAAAAGAAATTCACATGTATGTTGTCAATGGTGATTGTATTAATGACGACAAATATTAGTCGCTAATTGAATAATATTATGTTTCGTGGTTAATATTTATGCGCTCATGATTTCTACATTAAACATGCGAGTCTAATTTTTTGCACCTTAAACCAGGGGTCATCTCCAGTAAATCATCAAGTAAAGCATGCGATAGTTCATAAGACACGCGTCCCTATGTGGTGTACCCGTTTGGGTACACTAGGAGCTACGTGTGCAATTCTTTATCTCTTCTTCTTTTCAACTTAATTGCAACTAAATAAGGGGCAAAAGTGGACAAAGGTGCAAAAGAAGAATTACCTCTGTCCGTACACTACTACAGAATATAGATACAACATCGCAGAATATACACCGGTTTTGAGAAAAGGGTGTGTAAAGTAAGGCGGTGGCAAACTTGTAAATAAGTCAAACATATTAACGTCGGTTTTTAGAAAAAAAGCGATGTGGTAGTTATAACATCGGTTTTTATAGAAAAAGCGACTTTGTAGGTTGCAGCGTATCACATCAGCTTTCTTAAAAAAAAACGATGTTGTAGGTGTTGAAGCATACAAAATCGCTTTTTTTGTGGAAAACGACTTTGAAGGTAAAGATTTGTAACATCAATTTTTCTAAAAACTGAAGTTGTAAGGTTTTGTTTTTTTTAGTTTTACCAAGTCCTACCCTTGTTCTTTCATTCTGAGGGCTCTCAAGTCTCAGCGCATCAGTTCGTTCTCTCCTCCCTTTGTTTCTCTAAGCTTCTCACCACTGCTACTACTCAACGGCTTCGCTACTCCTTCTACAGTTATTGCCAGTACCTTCCTCCGTGCATGGATCTGGGCTACTTATCGACGCCTCATTCATCTCCTCACTTGCCGAGCTCCAATTTCGCCACTAGCAAAGGTTCGATTCTCCCTTCCACATTGATTTTTAGGGTTTTCAGTTTTGATTACTCTCGCACCTTCTGCTTTCCATTTGATTTCTAGGGTTTTTAATTTGATTAATCTTGCACCTTCTGGTTTTGATTTGATTTCTAAGTTTTACTTTCGATTTTATATCTAGGTTTTTCTTTTTCCTTCTTTCTCTCTTGGGTCACAGCTTCTTCAACAATCCTTGTTCAGAATCTTAGTGTTTGAATCCTTTTGGTCCTTTCAACATGGCTAATTACTTTTTCTTCTCTTGCTAATGTTAATTTCTTTCATTTTGGTTGTGTTTTCCTTTGTTTCATCTGAAAGAAAATTGGGGTTTCGTTTGATTTAAGTAATTTGTAGACAAAACCTGTAAAAGAGAAGATTTTGGCATCTGAGTATTGTTTGATTTCGACATTAGGGTTTCAATTTCATTTAGGTTGATCTTTGTTTGGGTAAAAGGGTTTTGTTAGAGTTTCATTGATTGGGGGTTGAAATTTTTGTGGGGTTCAGTTGTTGGGGGCATACAGATTATGCTCACGCCGCCACTAGGACTCGCAGGAATTCGCTCAACAGAGATCGTCGGGGAGGCAGCCGTTTCGTCGTGGGTAGGACACTGCTTGAATCTTCTTCGGTTCACGAAAAGGCGATTATAAGGAGGTATATAATCATCTTCATTGTCTTTGTTTGTTTGATTAAATGTAGTAAATTTGTTGAACTAGAATTATTGTGGAGGAATATGTATAGACATGGTTCTGTCATGGGTTGATAAAAAGATTTTATTGCTCTTGCATTTTAGTTCTTGTTTTAATATATTGGCATCTGTCACAGTGATTGTTTATTTGTAAAATGTACATTGAATTCTGTTGTGCGGTATGAATTTCAGAACTGGTTTTGTAAAAGCATACTTAAGTGCTGCTGCTGCTGCTATTTTATGTGGTTGATGCTGTTACTGTTGTTTTTTGCTGCTGATGCTACTGCTGTGCTGGTTGCTCCTGATGCTGCTACTGGTTGTTGTTGACGTTGTTTGCTATGCTGCTGATGCTACTCTTGTTGATGGTGCTGTTATTGTGTTTTGTACAGGTTGTATGTTCTTTCTTGTTATTTGCTTTCTATGTTCTGTATCTACTTGTTGTTCCGATGATCTGCAGCCAGATTGTTGAATTTGTCATAGTATTAATCACAGTGTTCAAGTACTAAGTGAGAGTGACACACAATGGATGTCTTTTAGGGCGCACAAGCTGTGGTCATGGGTGCAGATCAAAAGTTCAGAATGTGCCTACTGCTGCTTCTTGTTCGCGAAAGCTAGTAACATTCTTGGGTATGGCTGATTAACAATATTCTCTTGATTCCTTGGTTTTACAATTTATGTGATTCTTAACTTTGATTGATTGAATTCTGATTAGTTATCTTTTATGTGAGTGGTATTATCTTGTTTTGACACTGTGTAGCTTTGATCTTTTTGATATATGCAGCAAGGGACCCAAGGTAAAGCTTGATTCAATTGTCTTAAGCCAGGTGCGTGCACATTTCCTCTTTAACCATGCCCTGCATTACACAGTTTTGTTTTCAAAGAAAGAGAGAAACTTTCTACCAAAAGATGGATTTTTGAGTCAAGTGCACTCATAAAATCACCACAAGCCACTTTATTATCATTTACGTAGACTCTGGTCTTAATTGGACAAGTCTATGCCTTTAAATTGCTTGAGTATGAAATGAATTCATTGATTTATCTAGAAAAATCTGTGGTTTATATTAAACTCTCATCCACATAAGCTTTTAGGTAATTTATGTATCAGACCAGAATATTATTACAAAGACAAAACTATGTAGTGTGATTTATGCTCAGCCTGTTGTCCCTCTGTGTTTCTGTGTCTATTCTGATGAATTCAAATGCGTTGCTTGTTGTCTTTGTTTTCTATGTTTGCTGATAAGTGCTCGTATTGATTTAGACAACAAGTTGATGCCTTAGGAGCAAAAATCAGTCTTCAAAATAGCTAAATCTAAATTGTTTTATTTCTCTTTTTTTTTTTATTTTTTTGGAAAATGGTAAGCTAGTGGTTCCTCTCATGTCATTTTTATGTTTTCAGCATGTTCTTAAGATTTAAATGAGCACAAATGACAAGGAAATCAAGTTTAAATGTTTTTCTCATGTTCATGAACTGTTTATCTACTTAGATTGTCAGTACTGATTTTGGGCTATTAAACGTTAAAAATTGTATGATAAAGACTGAAAATATAAAGAAAAGCCAGTATACCAATTGCGCTCGAGGAATAATACAGAGGATTAGTTTTACGCATTTTAGGTGGCAAACTCTAAATGACTGCGAGCTGACTTTGTGTTCTGAAATTCTTAGTTCTCTACTGTTTTAACATGTTTAAGAAGCCTAGATAACGTAGGAATTGAGGTTAGTAATTGGGGTAATCAAAGTAGCTCTGTCGGTACACGTTTCTCTCTTATTTTGGTTAATATAAGAAAGATGGATTGATGCCTGGAAGTTGGTCTCTCGAAACCTAACAGATTTGGTTTGAAATAGGCCAGCTAGATAAAAGGGAAGAATGACTATCAAGGGTTAGCTTCTATGCATTAGTGTTTTGATTTTAATGTCTTTCATTAAAATCCATTTCACCAATTTACATGAACAAGTACTATCTTTTTGCGCAGAGCAGGTTCAGAGTTATAATATTTTTATTGATGATCTAGGGCAGTTCTCTTATATGGAAAATCAGATTACTTCACTATCTTGGCATAGCCCAACAGCCAACACTCGTAAAATGTGCTGAAGTCTTATGAAACTAATATTGTGTCCTTTTTTGGTAGCAGGGGCATGGTTTCTTGGTGTCAAGTTCTTCCTACATGCAGAACACATCGGGCAGTGGCACACCATCAGCTTTCGGACACTGTTGTTTGTTATCGTCATTCGTTTAGTTCAAAAATCTTACGCTTTCAGCTGATATCAATTGTTTGTATTAGAATGTAAATTAATTAATTAAACTACAATATTGAGCTTTGTTATTTGGTGGTGATCTTGGATGACAGGTTGATGACTTGCACATAAATTTCATGGTATTTGGATTTGACCCTAATTAATAATATAGTGGCAGATTTTTTTGCCTTTCTTATTTTTATAAAAATAATCCACTTACCAAGTCGGTTTTCTTGAAAAACTGATGTGAAAGATCTATCTAAGAAATCTGTTTTCCAAGAAAAGCGGTGTTGAACATCCCCTTTTCACATCGCTTTTTTTTTTTTAATAACAAGTGATGTTGAACATTCCCATTTTACATCGCTTTTTTTGGAAAACTGATGTTAGACCCATGCTTCTCACATCGAGTTTTACTAGAAAAGCGATGTGGTGGGGCACCTTTTTACACCGGTTAAAAAATCGATGTGAGAAGCCATGACTTACAACATCGGTCACTTACACACCGGTATAAAAACCGATCTGTAGTGGTGTTGTATCTATATTCTGTAGTAGTGGTATGGAAAAAAACTAAGGAAATAATCATATATAAAATTAAAATGTAGTTTCTTGTCATGAAAGGAAGCTCTCACATTAAATCTTTCCTCGCAAAGAATCCCTCGCATTAATCCTCAATTCCTCACCTAAAAATAAAAAATAAAAAAAAAATCCTAACCAAATCTTGAACTCCCATGTAGTATAGTATCATGGCTTTATGGTGATGTCAAGTATGGATATAAATTGCTTTCCTTATTGTATTTGTAAAATAGCAGTGATTACTTTTGCCTATGATCTCTAATTTAAATAAGGAATCCCGCACTACAGAAAATAAAATTTTAAATGTTTTTTTTTTATTCTTTATGACAATCATGGTCAAATTCTTACATATGATTAGTAGGATTATTTTAGTTTTCCCCTCAACTAAAAAGAAAGCGGTTCCATCCCAAAATAAAAGGAGTGGGGTAACTAACAGGTATTAAATATTCACTCAAAAAAATAAAAATAAAAACAGGTATTACATATAGACTTGGATGCATGAAAGTATAACATATTGCGATGATTCCCACATAGGCAAATTAAGGATGGAATAAATCAAGCAAATAATATGTATATAAACTAAGGGTAGAAGTTGAAACAAAACACATATTATTTCGAGGCGTGACATTCTACCCTGCTTAAAAGGAGTTTCGTCCTGAAACTCAAGTGGGACTAGTACCTTCTAGAAAGAGGTTTGGATACTTCTCGCGCATCATGGATTCAGCTTCCCATGTTGCTTCCTCTTGACCTTGTCGAGACCAAACGACTTTGACAATCGGAATAGTCTTTGTTCGAGTTGAGCGCTCTTTGCGATCCACTATCTTGATAGGACGCTCTTTATAAATCAAAATTTCATCGAGATCGATCGTTTCAGGTTGAACGACATGAGTTGGATCATGTACATATCGCTTCGATTGGGAGATATGAAACACACTATGGACTTTTGCAAGTTCCACAGGTAAAGGTAGTCGATAGGCAACCTCACCAATGCTTTCCAGGATCTCATAAGGTCCAATGTAACGAGGACTCAACTTCCCCTTACGACCAAAACGCATGACACCCTTGGTAGGAGATACTCGCAAAAGTACCTTGTTCCCCACCTCAAACTCTTCAGGTCTACGACCTCTATCTGCGTACGATTTCTGTCGATCTTGTGCACTACGATCTTCGCTTGAATCACTTTGACCACATCGACGGTCTGCTGGATCATTTCAGGACCCAAAACTGCAGTTTCACTAATGTCGTTCCAACAAACAGGCGATCTACACTTCCTTCTATCCATACAACGCCTCATATGGTGCTCGATCAATGCTTGAGTGATAGCTATTGTTGTAAGAAAATTTGATGAACGGAATGTGTGTATCCCACGAGCCTTGATACTCGTGACCACACGCTCGTAGCATATCCTCCAATGTCTGAATCGTTCTTTTCGTCTGACCATCAGTCGCAGGATGAAAAGCAGTACTGAACTTCAATTTGCTTCCAAAAGCCTATTGTAATTTTTGCCAAAAGTGTGATAGAAATCTCGAGTCTCTATCCGAAACGATATCTTTTGGAACACCATGAAGTCTCATGACTTCCTTGACGTAAGCATCCGCTAGCTTCTCCATTTCCCAAGTGTCATTCATTGGGATAAATCTCGCAACTTTCGTCGAACGATCTACAATGACCCAAATGGCGTTGTTCTTCTTCTGTGTCAATGGTAAACCCATGACAAAGTCCATTGAAATTGAATTCCATTTCCACATAGGAACTTCAAGCGATTGAATCATTCCACCAGGTCTCTTGTTCTCGATCTTGACCTTCTGGCACATCAGGCACTTAGCCACGAACCTAGCGACATCTTGCTTCATACCTTTCCACCAAAACATTTGGCGAAGATCCTTGTAAAGCTTGTCTCCACCAGGATGTACAGAATAAGGCGTATTGTGAGCTTCACCCAGAATCTGACTCTTGATCTCTGGGTCATTCGGCACGCAGACACGATCACGAAATCTCAAGACACCGTCTTGACCAATAGAAAAGTCCTTGGATCTACCCTTGTCCTTGTGGCATAGAATCCGTTGAAGATCCTCATCTAAACTCTGTTTACCCTTGATCTCATCGTGTAAAGTTGGTCGAACTGACATATGCGCTAAGGTACATTGAACGTCACCTTTTAGCACAATCTCCACGTCTAGACTTTGTAAGTCACGAATGATCTCCTTTGGAAGTACTAAAGCAGTATTCAGCGTAGGACGAGTCTTTCCACTCAAGGCATCAGCTACCACGTTAGCTTTTTCTTCGTGATACTGAATGCCGATATCGTACTCCGTCAATAACTCTAGACATCTTCTTTATCGCATATTCAACCCCTTTTGCGTGAATATGTACTTGAGACTCTTGTGATCCGTAAATATCTTGACAGAAGAACCATAGAGATAATGTCGCCAAATCTTCAAAGAAAATACGAAAGCAGCGAGCTCTAAGTCGTGAGTAGGGTAATTATCCTCGTGCTTCTTAAGTTGTCTTGAGGCATAAGCCACTACCTTTCCATGTTGCATCAAAACACAGCCAAAGCCATGCTTAGACGCGTCACTATAGACTTCATACCCTTCTGTTCCCGATGGCAAAGTCAAAATCGGTGCGCTCGTAAGTAGCTTCTTTAACTCTCGAAAAGCAGCTTCACACTTTTCAGACCACACGAACTTCGTCGTCTTCTTCATCAAGTTTTTCATAGGCTGCGCTATCTTGGAAAATCCTTCCACAAACCTACGATAGTAACCAACTAAACCAAGAAAACTTCTAACCTCAGTCACGCTCTTTGGTGCAGACCAGTCCATAACAACTCTAATCTTTTCCGAGTCAACAGCAACTCCACTCTTAGACACAACGTGTCCTAAGAAAGAAACAGTTTCTAGCCAAAACTCACACTTCAACAACTTGGCGTAAAGTTGATGTCGCCTCAAAATTTCCAAAATGGTTCGCAAGTGTTGCTCGTGCTCAGCAACGTTCTTCGAGTAGACCAAAATATCGTCAATAAAGACAACTACGAACTGATCGAGATAAGGCTGGAACGTACGGTTCATCAAGTCCATAAACTTTGCAGGCGCGTACGTTAACCCAAAAGGCATCACAGTGAACTCGTAGTGTCCATACCTCGTCCTAAATGTGGTCTTCGCAATGTCAGGCTCGGAAATCCTGAGTTGATGGTATCCTGAACGTAAGTCGATCTTCGAGAAAACAGTCGCTCCATGAAGTTGGTCGAATAGATCATCAGTCCTAGGAAGTGGATAACGGTTCTTGATCGTAATCTTGTTCAACTCACAGTAGTCTATACACAGTCTCATACTACCGTCCTTCTTACGCACAAACAGAACAGGAGCACCCCAAGGCGATACACTAGGACGTATGTATCCCTTCTCCAGTAGTTTCTCGAGTAGCGTCTTCAGTTCATTCATCTCGGCAGGAGCCATATGATACAGAGCATTCGAGATCGGAGCAGAACCTAGAGCTAAATCGATCGTAAGTCGATAATGCGTTGCGGAGGCATTCCGAGAATCTCGTCTGGAAAGACGTCAGTGTACTCCAAACCAACTGGAATAGGTTGCGAAACTTCGACTTCTCGACTTGTATCCACTACATGACATAGGTAAATTGCTTCACCTTTAGTCATACACTCCTTTGCCTTCATGATCGCCACTACCTTCAGCTTTGGCTTGACCATCACTCCTTTGTAGGTAATCCTCCTACCCTTCGGTCAACGCAACGACACATGTTGTTCAAAGCACTCTATCTTAGCTCTATACTTGGCTAACCAATCCATTCCCAATTTCATGTTAAGTTCCTTCAAGTCCATCTGAATCAAATCCGCAGGCAAATCGGAACCGGCTATCCTAATCGGACACTTTTCATACAACGCTTTACAATTAACAATCGACCCATCTGGCATCCTAATGTTTGCACTATACACAGATTTAGGTTCTAAACCTATCTTAGATGCAAAGCTCTTAGAAAGAACAGAATGCGTTGCACCACTATTAAACAAAACAAAAGCAGGTTGAGAGTTAACGAGAAAAGTACCAGCGATCACATTCGGGTTCGCCTCAGCTTCATTGCGGTTCAGCACATAAACCCTTCCATTCACCCCTCTATTGTTGTCGTTGTTGTTGTTGTTATTCTGCACGGGGTTGGCAGGTGCGGGAAGTAGTGCTTGATTGTTCGCAGCAGGAGCAGCAGTATTGTTGCGGTTGTTGTTGTTGTAACCCACATTTCCACGGTAGTTACCACCATTTTCGTGATTTCCATTTCAATTTCCACCACGATTGTAGTTGTTATCGCGGTTCTGACCATTGTCGTTCCTTCCACGACTCTAGCATTCAGAAGCTTTGTGACCAGGCTTATTGCACTCGAAGCATTGAAGCACGTCACCACGACAGCTCTTGCCAGGATGCGTCTTGTTGCAGCGACTACAAGGCATATTCCTCCTAGCTAAGATCGTAGCTCTATGAGTGTTCGAGTCACAATTCCTGTTCCAGTTGTGGTTTTGATTACCACCTTGGTTGTTGTGATTGCTGTTGTTCGGTCTTGGCCTCTTATCTGCGCCATTCGATTGGGAAGAATTCCCTTCATCACTTTTATGCTTTCCGAGCAGCGAATCACGACGATCTACAGCACGCTCTTGGTTCAAGGCTTTCTCGTACGATCCTTAGAACTTCAGCGAGTTTTCCATAACATAACGCTGAATATCCCACTTCAGACCATCCTCGAACCTCTCGACACGTTCAGCTTCGGTCTTCACCAAGTTAGGTGCAAAGGCAGCAAGCTCGTTGAACTTTGTTGTGTACTCAGCTACAGATTGCTTCCCTTGATAGATGTTCTCGAATTCCTGTTGCTTCTGGCGACGGATAGCTCTAGGATAGAACCTCTCACGAATGGATTCCTTGAATTCAGTTCACCCGTATTCTTCAATGGCGAGCAGGTCAGTGCCCACATTGCTCCACCACTTGTTGTCTTCACCCTTAAGGTAGTTTGTAGCGGTATTGACCTTCCTGTCTTTGGGCCGACTAGTCGCCCTAAACAGTTTCTCGAACTCCACAATCCAATTCTCTAGTTTGGTGGGCTCAGAGCCACCCTCAAACGTTGGAGGTTTGAGTTCATCAAAATCCTTAAAGTTGCGCGTTTCAGGATTCTTCGCATTGTGGTCTTGTTCCTGGCGCTCTAGCTGGCGCGTAATATGCTCGACCACGTTGGTAAGGCCTACTTCTAGTCTCGTGAGTCGGTCGTTGGTTGCCATTATAACAAATCTGAGATATAAAAGAGCAATGGTTGATCACCATTTCAGCAAAGTTGGCACGCTTGACCCGAATTGAGGTCTAATTGAGAGATATAGGTTATAATTGAAACCAATATTCTCTTGACATTTAGCAAATAGCATATAAGTTTCAATGATCGACCTTACATTGTAGGTCTAAGCAACATACTTGCTTTGAATAGTTCTCAGTTCTCATGCATAATAGTTCGATATGCTATAACAAAGTAGACACATTGGTCTCACACGATTTATAAGCAATAACACTCACAATTCACACATCGAGGCTCCATACTATTTTAGTAGGGAAATAAACACTGACATTTGATTGCATACAATACATGCTTAGCCTTTGGCTCACATTTAATATGATCATGCTTAATGAAAATTTCGCCATAATTCCGACATGGATTTCCCATCATGTTTAGGCAATACGAGATAACATTATGAAGCTATGAGTCAACCATGCAATTATGCAATAAAACGATCATATAAAACAAATTCTCAACGGTATCATACTAATTAAATGAAATAGTTTTGCAATGAGACACATTGCAAGTAAATAATAATACGAATATTTGTTGCCTATGCAACTACACCAATATCAAACTTGACCACGCAGGGCCATCACAATAACTAAAAGTTCAATAAAACTCAAATAAAACTAATAAGGCAATAATCTAGTTCTACTTGACACTCGCACACATCTGCTTAGCACTAGGGGACTCATCGTGACCGTCCCTCCTCCTAGGCTTCACCTCTTTGCAGGGGGTGTATGGATAAGCATATCCACCGAACTTCTGGGGCATGAAATGCTTCCTAAAGTCTTCGGCATGTTTCCGCTTCTTGGTCCAACAATACTCGCACATACCCTTTGGCGCAGGTACTAGCACGCGGTTCACCTTCCTCTCGAATTCGAACATGCATAAGTCAGCTGCGACACCACTAAAGCAGAGAGACCATCTCGTACCCTCGCCGTACTTCCTCTCGTGCAAGTGACCACTCTTGGAGACTATGTCGTCGTACTTCTCCTTGAGTCCCATCCAAGGATGGATGTTAGGCAGACCAGCTAGCAGTAGTTCCACCCATAAGCCTTCGTGTAGGATCGTGCGATTCTCGTACTGATAACGCTCGATCGTAGTGTAAGCACGTCGTATGTAGATACGAATATCCTCAAGCTCAGCGTCAGTAGCAAAGAATGTCTCCACAGGAAGAGACCAATTTGCAGCAGGGATAGGTGCAGCAGTAGGTGCAAAGAATGTGGTTGTCACTCTCGACACTAATATCTTCCAAGTCAGGCATCTCGTCAGACCATTCCGCTGGGGTATACTTAGGCTCAGACTCGGAGGGATCCTCGTCTTCGTCGTGTTCGTCACGTACGACGGGTACAGAAGGTGGGGCGGCAACAGGCGCAGCTGACACGGGGCGTGCGGCCTTGTCGCGTGCGGCGCGGTCTTGGGCGGCCTCGTGGCGCACATTTGCGTCGTTTCCTGTCGATTCGCTGTCCGATGAAGCTACATACTCCACCGGTTGTGCACAATGAGCTAGGGCGCGTGTCCTCTGGTGTGCAGTCGACTTCCGCGTAGTAATTCTTGTCCTTACCATCGACAGGTAGACTATCAATCAATAAGAACTTTATAAATCACAAGCAAAGTGATTTCAAATAATTCCTATATTCTAGGACTACTACCCTTAACGGCTTTAGTTATATTTTATTTTCCCCAAAATGAAACTAATATTTATTAATTCATTCATTAATCCTAAGAAACCTTTTTAAACCTAAAGCTTTGATACCATTTGTAACACCCTCGAATTCGCAACAATATCCTGGGAACTATCGACGTCGCTGTGCACGACCCGACACCACTGAACCATCACGCTTGACATGTACGTTTATTGATCAACGCTCTTGCATGTTTCATCCATGTCCAGCTTGACATTGGCGACAATAGGTGTGTTATAGATCTTGGTATCTGTAGACGCCTAAAAAGTGTTGTCAGTCTCCTCCGCAAAAGCCCGGTGATGAAATGAGTAACTTTATATGTATCTGTATGCTTTTTAGCTTAGATAGGTAAATAATTTATTTCCATTCAATAGCCTCTTTCAAAAGCTTTCCAGTGACACCTCTTAAGCTCCATTCTGACTCCTAGTGCAAATCCATTTCCTAGTGCAAAATCGTCTTTTGGCGCCCCTAGGGGCAAATCCATCTTTTCACATCCTAAGGGTAAGTTCGTACTTTTTCCTCCGAAAAATACAGTCTCTAAACGGACCAGATACAAAATTCTATTTTGGTAGTTGGCTCCATAAAGGATATCTAATCCTTTACGGTAGCCGCTAGCGGCTAAGGGACAGCTCACCCCTAGCCGCTAGCGTCTAAGGGATAGTTCACCCTTAGTCGCTAGCGGCTAAGGCCTCAACCAAGAGCGGCTGACAAAGGCCCAGCCGCTAGCGGCTCCCCCATATTCTAGCCCCAGTCGCAAGCGGCTGAGGGCTGTCCTTCTGTTGATAGCACATTTTCTTGGATTCATGTGCACGACTATATCTTTTGGTTGGCCGGTTGCTACCTCGTACCACTATATAAAGGGCTATTTGCCTCTCATTTCAAATTGCTCAGTCTTCACTAGGCACCCAGTTCACAAGAACAAACCTCTTGTTCTGGCTTTTCTCTCTATTTCTTATCTCTCCTGGAGACCTTGTTTACTAATAATCAACCTTATTCACCAATAATCTTTGTTAATAAGTCTAACAATTCAGGTACTAAACTCGTGAGGGCTCAAATCAACTTTATTGCTTTCTTTATTGCTTTTCCTACTTGTCAAAATGTAGATCTCATGCAAATCATGTAATTTATTGCTTCTTAAATATCGCTTGTAAATCATGTACAAATCAATGTTCGGTCATTGTAATGCTCAACTTGCCAATCGAATGCATGTTCCAAAAAGGGGTAAATAACAATGTTTTGATGCTTGTGATCAACCAATTAATACTAATCTAGGATTGTTAATCGAATTTGTGTGGGAATCATGTCATTAACATATTAAGCAAACTTAAGTTAGTAGAAGCCGTTATTTTAAACGAACTTGGGTGCGTAACACCTTCCTTCCTCGTACATTCTCCCCCGAACCCTCATCCATGGATACGCATATGTTTTTTATGAGCGTGAATCTTTCTAAAAACATGACTATTTCGATTTTGCAGCTACTAGGTTGTCCCTTATTTTTTGTCCCTTTCGATAAAGCGCTAGTAGTAGAATTTTGGGCACTTTCATGGTTTTTCTTCAATTTAGTTCTTTAAAACGCTTTTCTAACTCAACGGTTCCTTGATCATATCTAATTCCGTACAAATACAAATTTTCTATAAGGATCTAATCCCATCGACACCGAAAACCAACGATGATTTTCCAAGGTCCTTACAGTGGCGACTTCATTGAAGACTATTTAAGAGGGTGAAACTCGAAAGTCAGGTTTAATTAATTAGTTAATGACATATTCAATTATTGCATCATTTGCATCATCTACATGTGCCTTGGCACAACTTTTGACCCATATCAACCCTCGAGGAAGTAAGAGCTGTAACTCGTAGACGACCCGTATATCTAAAAGAATATACAGTTGTTCTATCGTGCAAATCAACACTTCGTCACTCACGACTCATCGATTCTTGTTGGTGAAAAACAATTACAATCGATGTGTCGGCCATCCGCCGGACGGAGATTGTAATTTGTTGAGTTAACCTAACCTCGGAGAAGCCAAAAGCCTGTAGCCCACATTCGCGCATTCGCTTGTTTGTTGTGCATGTGTCGTTGTAATGCCCGTCTGATCGCATGTTTTTGCTTGCAACTACGTCGTTGTAATGCTTGCACGAATGCATTAATGTCGTGACTATGTGCCAACATGTACCTACGTGCTAGGAGTCTTTTGTTTTATTTTTAGGTAGTTTTTGGATGCCCAAAAATAGTGGGAGAAGCCAAATTTCAATGAGCACTCGTTTCCCCAATGAAATAATGTCACGTTAGCGTCAAAGTCATAAACAAATTTATAGAAAGCTTGTAGTAAAATTAAAAAAGAGTCAGTCTTTTATTCATCATCCCCTCTCCCTTTTTTTTTAAATTTTTTCTGTTGTATTTATTCAATTTTTTCGGCCAAAAAAAAAAAAAGAAGCAAAAAAAAAAAAAGGAGCCTTTCCAAAAACAAAATTGTAAATAATAAAATAAAATAAGAATGCCAATTTTTTTATTTTTATTTATCCCTGATGATGGTCTTGGATTAATATGGACGTAGGTAGAAAAGGACATTGCTCGGAAATCTAGACCAAATTACTTGAAACCTCAGTCTTTAGATAACCTTTGTTCTAAGGATTCCAACGCCTTTGACCTTGCCTCAATCAGATTTCCGGATCAAAAGATATCACGTCTTGAAGATTTGGGTCAAAACCGCTCGATCCTGACCCCCTAGGTCAGCCCAAGGACATTTTCGTAATTTACATAGCATAAAAAGTCATAAATCCCTAGTCACGCGCGCGCCTTCGGGTCGAGCGGCTGATGCTGATGACTCAGCGGCACACGCGTGACAGCGGGGGCCTTTTGGCCAGCCGAGTTTGGCGCCGGGGTTTCAGCCTTAGGCCCCTAATTTCGTCCCCTAACTCTATAAATACTCCCTTTCACCCTCTTTTAAGAGAGGTTGGTCAGTTTATAATTTTGAGAGCAATTTGAGAGCACAAAACCCTAAATCATACAAAATTCAGAATTTGAAGACACAACCAAGCCCTTGCATCCAACCTAGCACCCAAGATTGAAGAGCAATTCCAATTCTACTAGTCCCATTCGAATAGAACGTCCAGGTTAACCATCCTGAGGGCCTAAATCTCTTTATAAATTCTTCTTTCATTATTTATAATCATGTTTTACTTAGCTTTTGATTATGGTTGAATAATTATGCATGTTTTGATCTTTGTAAATTATTATGAATGTTAGTTTAATTTATAGTTTGCATCTTTTCTATTAATTTGAGTATATTGCATCTTTTTTTATGTTTATTCATGCTTGTAGAGAATTTATTGACGTGCATATGCAATACTTGGCGCGTTTAGTAAAGTATGGTAGGTTGGAGCGTTTTATTATTGCTCTTATCTCTTGGTTTGTGCTAAATAGATGATGCATGTAAATTAGATATAAATTGTGCAAAGTGATAACGGTAGTTAATTTGGTTGTCTTTAACCCACCTAGTTAAATTTAGGATCTTCGACGACCGAATTTATATGGAACCTTATAGCTTAAATAAATATTTGACATGGATAGGCTTAGTAGAGGCCGTTAATTCGGGCAATTTAGATGAGATTCGTTTTGTTTATTCCGTACGTACACCTCGGAACTCAATATTTAGCCCCTTTGGGTATGAGTCAATTCCCAACAGGAATTGGGTGCACTTTTTGATGGTTTTCAAATGTTTCCTTAAAAATTGGTGGCAACTTCATTGCTTCCAAATTATTTTCCCCATCACAATCGAATTATGTTGCATATGACGTATTATTTAAGAACCATTAATTCCAACCAAATATCTCAATAAGCGCTGGAAGGGCGACGATTCTTACAGTGGCGAGTTCACTGGGGAAAATTGTAAGAGGGTGTAATTCGAAAACTTATCCATGCCAATAATTTATTTTAGCTATTTGGTTAAATTACCGTATGTGTTTACATTCATTGCTTTTCATCCATGTCATTCACTTGCATGCGTTATCATCGCAAGATGTCGAAAGACATCACCACAATATAATAGGAGCTACCACTTGGAGCATTGTCTATGACTTTGTTAGTGACCCACTAGGTCTGAATTGCCTTGCACATAGTCGTGTTTCACCCCGTTGCATTTACATGTTTCCATTCGAGATATGTAAAACGGTACGTTTAGTTTTACTATGCATCCCAAAGATGACGAAACGCATCTGGTCGTGGGTTACCTTATCCAACCATAGATTGTGTCAAGCTATTGCATGTCGTCCCATAATCCATATTAAGGTGCTAATTGATTTACTTGCCATATTTTGATTGATTGCTTCCTTGCTATGTGATTAAGTTTTCATAGAGCATTAGGACTAGATCCCCCTTAGGATTTTCTCGAGTCCAACTTTGGGAAGGTTTCCCTTTTGTGTGCTTGTGCGTTTTGTCAAGTTTACAAATAGAGTCTAGGATCTTTTCTTTCTAGGAAATAGAATCCATGCATGTGATTCCGATGATGCTAGTGACCATATTAGGAAGACGTTCCTTTCCATACGAATTAGATTGCATGCAAATAATATATTCCCGTCAATGATCTTTCACAAAAATAAAAAAGAGTTCTTATCTATTTCCATAAGGCGAGTCAAGAGTATATTTTACTTTTCTTGAGTCCGGAAATTTTATTCCATATATAAGTCAAGAGTAGAGTCCTCATTTATTTCCATAAAGCAAGTCAAGAGCATATTTTCATTATCTAAAAAAAAAGAAGGCAAGTCAAGAGTATTAACTTTTAATTTGATAGAGTCGAAAGATCAATAACTAGAATATGTTATTTACATAAAAAATTGCCATGTTGATGATTAATGCTAAATTCTTTTCCCACACTTGTTTTGAAAATAAAATCTTTTTTTCGTGGAGTTTTCCATTTATTTCTTATTTTCTTAAACAGGCCTTTTTATCTCTAGAATTGGTAGGAATAAAGATCACGATCCTAGAAAGTGGGAGAGAGACGAGTCCAACAAGAGATTGATCCGCAAGCTGTCATTCCAACCGTCACCGCAAGCACAGTTAGTGGGCCCCATTTGGCTCGATTACCTTCGCATATCGCCACTGTCACCTCATACTTTGTCGCCTACCTCACCCAAGTCCATTATGTCTGGAGAAGGTGAAAGAACCTCAGACCAAAAGATGGACGACCTCTTGGCATAATTGGTCGCCATGAATGCTAGATTCGCTGATACGGAAGCTCGTGTCGCTAAGTTGGATCCCCCTGCTAGGGATGCAGATGAACCCAAACAAAATGAAGATAAGACTGAGCCCTCCACTAAAGAGGTCCAAGAACTCCAAGCTAAACTGAATAGGCTGGAATATGTTCTAGGCAAAAGTCGTGTGTTTAATGACATGATCATCAATTCCGAAGGCTATGCTCCCCACATCAAGGGAAAATTGCCCACTAAGCTCTCCATGCCCGAAGTTCCCACATTCAAAGGAACCGATGATCCACAAGATCACATTAGAGCTTTTACCACTGCATTAGGCCGTAGAGGAATTCAATAATATCTGTATGTTCACCTCTTTCCCCAAACCTTAGACCCTGCTGTTAGGGCGTGGTTCTTCAAATTACCCACTCAAAAGCGACAGAAAAGATTTGTCTAGTCTTTTCCTAGAGAGATATGCTAACAATGTCTTGCCTCCCATGACATTCAGAGAATTGGACATCACCAAGCAAGGTGATAAGGAAGGATTCACTAACTTCGTGAGAAGATGGAGGACTAAGGTCGCTGAAATGTTTGATCGCCCATCTGTAAGGGATCAAATTAGGTTGCTAGTTCAAAACTTGGCATCTGAATATCGTGAGCGCATGAAGTTTCAGCTCATAACTACTTATGCCCAACTAACTGAAGTAGGCATGGCCATTGAATATGACCAAATCCAAAGAGGGAAGAACAAGGTACCTACAACAATAACACAAGTGGCTACAAGGATAAGAAATACACAAACACCAATCATGCCTCCAAAAGTAGATTAAATGAGGTAAATGCCGTTACTGATAGGCGCCCAAGAAGGTTCACTCCCCTTGGGATGCCTTATGTCAAAGCTCTAGACAAGCTAGCCGAAGGAGACTACTTGCACCCTGTTGGGCCTACTCCTGATCCTCCTATAGAGAAGAGGTCACCATACTGGAATGAGTCCGCATTCTTCAAATACCATAGGGGTCGTGGGCACGACACCAAGAAATGCTACACTCTCAAGGAGAAAATCCAAATCTGTTCGACAATGGCACCATACCATTGCCTAAAGTTGCACCACCACCTAGCAACAATAATAATTCCCTTGGGAACTCTTTTTCCATTGACAGAGAGGAAGGGTTTTATCCATCCTCCCTAATTGCACCTATTGGGCAAGCAATACCACGTTATCGAAGCCCCAGACCCACGCTAGACATTTGTAGCCTTTGGGATAGTGATGAAGAGGATAATGGGCATTATATTGATCCTGAAGATGTCCTAACTCCTCAAGTCCATGATATAGCCAATAGCAAATCATGGTACGATATCTTTGATGACGAGAAAGATGAAGACGACAAGGCTTTGAATTACCTCACAAGGTCAGGTCGCCAATTCCGGCCCGGAAACGTCTACATGGATCCATCTCAAATCCAACCTGTAGAGCCCGTCTCAATCCCCAATAGGGATCCAACTTATAAGGAGGCAACTAAGGAAGATAATGGAGCTAACATCCTTAGGCAAGTGCAAAGAACAAAAGCTGACATATCCAATTGGCAATTGTTGACCACTTCTATCACTCGTAGAAGAGTCGTGCTAAAAGCCTTAAATGCAACCACCATCTCTCCAAATGCTACTCCCAAAGACGTGGTTAACCTCCTGGTCAAAGAAAAGTCATCTACGCCCGTCACCTTTTCCGACAAGGATCTTCCACCCGAAGGCATTCATCACAACAAAGCTCTATATCTGACTGTAATTTGTCAACAAAGACAAGTCCCCATGACTTTAGTAGACAATGGCTCTGCTGTAAACGTGTGCACTTTGAGGACTGGTGAACACCTTAAAACAGAGTGCAACAACCTCGTGCATTCCACACAAGGGCTAAGAGCTTACGACAGTTCCAAAAGAAATGTCATAGGCACTTTCTCCATGAACATTAACATTGGGCCCATTGAGAAAATGGTCTAATTTCACGTTATAGACATTGCGGCCACCTTTAGTCTGCTTTTAGGAAGGCCTTGGTTGCACGGTCTTAATGTTGTAGCCTCAACCCTTCACCAAAAGGTAAATCTATCTCTAGAGGGATCCACTCTAAAAGTCTGCGCCGATACCATGGTAGCCCAGATAGAAAAAGCTTCAGTCCCAGAGATAGAGCACAATGAGAAAGAGAAAGAATTATGGGGCGTTGAGAAAATAACCTTCATAGAGACAATAGAGCCCATGCTCGATGTGAATACACTACTAAGAAAGCAAGGTTACTTTCGAGGCACCACTTTGGGCCCAAGGTAACCCAACCTTACTGGAATACTAGGATCGAGAATGATATGTTTGGGATAGGCTATAAGCCCACTATGCAACAGCTTCGGGCATACATATCTAAGGAAGTGGCTAGAAAGAAAGCCCGCGCGGCCAACAAGCCCATCCCACACAACATGGATCCTTATCCTCCAACTCTTAGTTGGCTATTTCTTCAAGAAGGCGATCCATACCCCTACTATGGATTTCCTCAACCTTATGCGATCAATCGAATTTTAGTCCCGGGCTTTGAAGCATTTCAAGACTGTTTCACCTCTCAAGGAGGACCAATCCACTAAATATTGGGCTAATGACATGGCATCCAACGACTTTGGGCTACCATTCGGTGAAGAACGTCGCCAATACAATGAGGCAATGGGCAAACTTCCCCTTACTGTGCTTTTCAACGAAGGTTTCGACCCGTCCAAGCTGATTGCCCTAATCGGGCCTGACCGTGCCACCTGGAAGCACGCGACAAAGTGGGCTCTAGTAGAGGGAGTCAAATACAAGTTCACAATCCGCAATGGTCCTTCAGAAGGGCCCAAATCTGATTCTGAGTCTGATTCTGACTCTGTTATCCTATAAGTGTCCAGTGGTCCACCTCAGTCTATTTTTGTTGCTACTAAGGTCATTAGTGATGACCTCATTGATGTATTGTCCCCTTCTATTAATGTTATGAGTGCTGATTTCGCTTACTCGGATTGCCTTGTTGCTAATAATTCAGAAGATGTAACAGAATTGGTAAAAGAAGTCATTAAAGCACTAATCGAATATGAACAAAAGACTTCAATAGTCGAAGAAACAGAAATAATAACTATTGCAACTAATGATGAGCCACGCCATGTGCAAATTGGCTTGTCCTTAACTTCTAATGAACGCGAACAATCCGGAACACTCCTAAAGACTTATTCGGATGTTTTCGCCTGGTCCTACAAGGACATGCCCGGTATAGACCGCAACATTTCTCAACATACCGTCCCGCTAAAACCCGATTGCAAACCAGTCAAGCAAAAGCTAAGAAGAATGAAACCGAAATGGGCCCTTAAGATTAAAGAAGAGGTCCAAAACAACTTGATGCATGCTTCATAAGAGTGGCCAATTACCCCGATTGGGTAGCCAACATTGTTCCAGTTCCGGAAAAGGATGGACGAGTACGAATGTGCGTGGATTTCAGGGACCTAAACAAAACAAGCCCCAAAGATGACTTTCCACTACCCTACATAGATGTTCTAGTAGACAATACAACTGTACACGCCCTCCTATCATTCATGGACGGGTACGCAGGGTATAATCAAGTCCTAATGGCCAAAGAGGATGAAGAGAAAACAATTTTCATCATCCAATGGGGCACTTATTGCCACACTGTAATGCCATTTGGGCTTAAGAATGCAGGAGCCACGTATCAAAGAACCGCAACCACCCTTCTTCACGATATCATGCAAAAAGAAGCAGAAGTATACCTGAGCGACATGATCATAAAGTCCAATGAAAGAGAAGGGCATGTACCCTCACTTCAAAAGTTTTTCGATAGGCTTAGGAAGTACGACATAAGGCTTAATCCCAAAAAGTGCGCATTCGGAGTCACATCGGGCAAGCTTTTAGGATTCGTCATAAGCACCAGAGCGATCGAGATTGATCCTCCAAGATCAAGGCCATAATAGACATGCCTCCTCCAAAAACAGAGAAAGAAATCAAGGGCTTCCTGGAAAGAATCCAATACATTAGCCGATTCGTCTCTAAATTGACTATCACATGCGAGCCCATATTCAAAAAGCTTAAAAAAGAGGTAAAACCGGAATGGGATGGCCAGTGCCAAAAGAATTTTGACAAAATTAAGGCCTATCTGTCTGAACCACTCGTACTAGTACCGCCCACTCCAGGCATGCCTCTAATTCTCTACCTTACTGTCACGAAAACGTCAATGGGGGCCATGCTAGCCCAGGAACTAAACAAGGATGAGAAAGCCATCTACTATGTAAGCAATAAATTCCTAGAGTACGAGACCCACTATTCCCCTCTGGAAAAAACATGCCTAGCCTTGGTCGCCACGACCAAGAAACTACGACATTACATGATCCAACATACGATCCACATAAGATCGAGAGAAAATCCTCTAAAGTATATATTTGAAAAGCCCATCCTGAATTGTAGAATAACAAGATGGACAGTTCTCTTATCTGAGTTCGACCTCCGATTGGAACACCAAAAGGCAATTAAGGGACATGCTATCTCAGAATACCTAGATTATCAAGCCATCGACGAACCCGATCGCAAGGAAGAATATCACTTCCCAGACGAAGGGGTTATGACTCTAGACACCCAGACATGGCATCTATATTTCGACGGAGCATCTAACCAAAAAGGATTTGGGGTAGGAGTGCTAATAGTGTCTCTTGACGGTGGACATACACCTATTTCAGTCAAGTTGGATCACGAGGTCACCAACAATGGAGTGGAATATGATGCTTGCATAATAGGACTGTAATTCGCCATAAGCCTTGGCATCTAAATACTACGAGTCTAGGGTGACTCATCCCTCATAATTAACCAGATTTCCAAAGTATGGAAAGTCAAAAGTGAATCTTTGGCACTCTACCAAGAATACTTAGACAAAATTGTGGTGTATTTCAACCGAATACATTTCACATACCTTCCAAGAGAAGATAACCAATTCGCAGATGCCTTGGCTAAATTGGAAAGCATGATCAACATACCTGATTCCATTCGAATGATGCCCATTTGCGTGCAAAGAAGGTCCGAACCTTTATACTGCGATACATTGGAGGTATGCCATGATGAAGAATCTGAATAGTACACTGATATAAAAAACCTACTCGTCCATCAAATTTACCCTCATGATTCTAGCCCTAGAGCCCAAAAGGCCCTTAGAAGGCTTGCAACCCAATTCATTGAGGTACAAGGTCAAATATACAAGAAAATCCCAAACGGGATTAATATCTTGTGTTTAGGCACCGAAATGGCCCACAAAGTCCTAAGAGACGTGCATGGAGGAGTCTGTGGACCGCACATGAATGGTATGATGTTATCTAGGAAGATAATTAGGCTTGACTATTATTGGACCACGATGGAGAAAGACTGTTGTGAATTCGTCAAAAGATGCATGCAATGCCAAACACATGCAAACCAACAACACCTGCCGCCTAGCCCATTATATACTTTCACCTCTCCTTGGCCCTTCTCGACTTGGGGGATAGATATCATTGGCAAGATAACCCCAACAGGTAAAAGAGGCCATGATTACATTCTAGTTGCTATTGACTACTTTACTAAATGAGTCGAAGCGCAATCCTACGCAAAGCTCAAAGCAAAGCATGTGGTCAAGTTCATCAAGAACAACATAATAGCTCGATACGGGGTTCCCAAGAAATCATTAGCGATAAAGGGTCGCATTTTATGAAAGAAGTGATTGAACTCCTAGCTCAATTCAAGATCCAACATCGGAAGTCATCTCTCTATAGACCGCAAACAAAATGTGCAGTAAAAGTAGCTAACAAGGACATTAAGAAATTCATCGAGAGGATGTCCAAAAGTTATTCCGATTGGCCCGACAAGTTGCCATTCGCACTTTAGGGGTATAGGACGTCCATTCGCGCATCAACGGGAGCCACACCATAGTCTTTAGTTTATGGGATGGAAGCTATATTACCAATCGAGCTAGGGGTCCCATCTCTAACGATCGTCCTAGAAAGCGAAACTCCGGAAGTGGATTGGGTCCAAGCCTGATACGACCAATTAGTCTTATTGGATGAGAAAAGGTTGCAAGCTTTGCACAATGTAAGAATCTATCAAAAACGATTGACAAAGCACTTCAACCAAAAGTTTAAAATGAGAGACCTCAAAGTTGGAGACTTAGTACTCAAAGAAGTAAGGGCCAATGTCACTGACCCTGGAGGCAAGTTTAGGCCCAATTGGTCCAGTCCTTTTCTCATCCCGAAAATCCTAAATGGCGGAGCTGCAAGGTTGGCAGACATAGACGGGATTGAGTTTAGTCAATGGATAATTACGGATCAACTGAAAAGATTCTACGCCTAGGCAAGGCATCTAATATAGCGCTCTCGAGAGGCCCACACAAGGGTAAGTAATCTGGAAAAAAAAAAGAGAAAAAAAAAAACCACGGGATTCGATGTTAAGTCGCACGGATAAGAACTACGAGTGGCCTGATTCCCCTAAAATGATACGTAGGATAACCCAATTGTAATTGGGCCCGGCCCCTTCATCATTTTCGGGTTCAAATGTTGTTAAAAAATATAATAAAATAAAGAAAGTTGCAATATTGAATAAAATCGAGCATGTCTCCATAAATGATAAGAGTCCATTACAAATGACTTGACAATTCTAAAAATAGGAAAGTGCAAAAATTTTAAATCTAAGCCCTAAAGGGGCACGTCACCCTTATTGAATTTAATGCAACACAAAAAAGGCAATCCTAAGCTAGACATGCTCCAAAAAGAGTATTAATACTACTAGACTACTCCGTGGCTTCGGTAGTGGGACCCGCATCTTTCATGGGCTCATCCTCTATGGGGCCCTCCGTATCTCACTCCTAGGGAGCCCATCTCTCGTGGACCGTAGGCTCTTCCTCTTCAATCTCCATTAGAGGTGTGCTTGAAGACGCCTCGTGATCATTGGCCCGAATTGGGGTTTCCTCTTGTGGTTTAGTAGTGATCTTTTCCAAAGCTTTCTTGGCCTTCGGATTAAAGATGCCTTTCATATGCTTAACGCCTTTTTTCTTACCCTTCCTCTTTGGGTCATTAGGGTTTGAAATTCTTAGGCTAGCTTTGACCGATTGGGCCTTAATGTCACCTTGCTCGAATTTCCTACATGCACGGCGACCCTCCGTGGTCTTACAATCCATCTAAGCCTCATAAGCCGAGCCTTGATATGAGGAGTGGTCCACTTAGGATGACGATCCCATGCACACTCCCTAGATCTTACCATACTAATTGTCAAAGTTCGCACGGTAGGAGGCATACTATCCTTTTGTGGGATAATTTGACGTTTCCCATATTGTCGCATAATACGACTAGGAAATATATAAGTGGAGTTAAGGAGACCAAGGATTTGGTAATATCCCGAGTCTTTGTTGCATCCAATTGCAGATTTTAGGCCCCACCACTTAATGGTCCATCGTAGCAAGGGACATGCGTTAAGGTACCCACGTCATTCATCAATGGTAGATTCATAATACAATCTCCATCGTGCGAGAAATTGCTTTGGTTGATACTTGAGCGCATTAGCGGGTCTCTCAATGAAGAACATGTGCTCAAGAAGCCATATCTACAAAAGTAAAACCATATAAAGTTAAAAATCCATCAAAGATTCAAGCTTTACTAAGAAGCAAATAATTCAAGCAAAAGTCCAAGCACTTACTTGGAGAAGAAGAGGGCTTCCCGTCCATCCGCCAAAAGAAGGCTCTTGTTTCTTGCGGTCCAAGAAAATTATAGTTTCACCAAGAACAAGAGAGATAGGGGTAAAATTGTTTTGAATTTGTTCAACGATCCTAAGCATGCTAGTTTTACCCTTACTACCTCCGCCAACAAAGAGGTACCTATGCAAAAGACATTGAATAAAAGCACGCTTATAATAGGTCTCACTCATCACGTCTTGGTCATCCCTTACCTTGGGGATAAAGATGTCGATTACACCATTGAGGTCTAGTTCAACACTCCTAGCAACAGAGGAAGCTTGTGTTGGTGATAGGCCAAGATACCTTTTGTAATAGCCTTCAAGGTTTGCACCAAGCTATGGGGTAGCGGGAGCTTGATCATGAGGAAACCCAAGGATAGCGGCAAATTCTTCAGGAAGAGGACGTAATTCATTATACCCAAAGCGGAAGACATGAAGATTATCGTCCCAAAACTCAATTGCGGCCTCAAGGAGATTTCATACAATTTGAACTTGCATGAGATGGAAGAGAGCATTCAAGTGAAAAGACACAAGTCTCATCCTCTAATCGGGGATCATAGATTGTAACCACTTATGAAATTTCAGATCAAAGCTTGTCATGGCTGAATTCTAAAGCAAATAAGGGGGTTTCTCTCTCTAAGAAGCTCTCTATTGATGGTAAATTATGGAAGTGATGTCCTAAATCGGACTAACCCAAGGCTTATATAGGGCTCGCACGAAAAGGACGAAAAAATAAGGCAACCCGTCAAAAAAGGGCTCCAGCGGCCCATGGTTCAGCCGCTGAAGGCTCAGCGGCGCTCGATAGTGCAGCGCAGGCCCAGCGACCAGCCGCAGAGCTTCAGCGGCACACCTTTTCGCCCCCGTTCCTCAGCGGGTGCCGCTGAATTGCTCTCGTCTGCCGCCGGGCGATTTTCTCGAGACAACTCCCTTTTCTCCGATTTTGGAGACTTTTCTTAGCCGTTTTGGACTCAAATATGGCTCTTTTTCCTATTTTTTGTATTCTTTCCACTTTGTATTATTTCCCTAAAATTAATGGAAACTCGACAATTTCCTTATTTCTTTTTTTTTTTCTTCTGATTATCATCATTTCTCTCTTTTATCAACTTTTTTTTTTTTATTAATCCCTTTCTATTTATTATTTTCATTTCATTTTCACCTTTTCGTTTTTTCCTTTATTTTAGGGGGGATAGGATACACCCAATTTTACCTTTTTGGTCGTACCATTTTTTTCTAAGTGGCTATTACTTGGACTTTTGCTTGACTAGTTGTGCATTTGCATTAGCCTAATTATGTGCAGGGATCAATAAATAAGCAGACAGTATTTACAAGCACAAAGTTCGAAAGTTTTGTTCAATACAAATGTTCAAATGTATTTCACACAAATACATTATCATAAAAACCGCCATCACCCACGAAGAACGAGAGAGGCATGGTAGGCATCATAGGAGCAGGAACCGGGGGCTGATAATAAAGGCCGCCATACGAAGGATATCCCGCATACCCGGGATAATGAGGATACATCGGCACATGCATAGGAGCAGGCTCCACATACGTAGTCATCCTACTTCCACTAGGGCGAACCGACCGATGCAGAGGCCCCCTCACTCTCCTAGGATTCTCCCTCCGAGGGCTCCTCTCAGGAGAAGGACTACGCTCGGGAGAGCTCACACCCTCACCATCAGACAACACCACCAGTCGTGACCTACGAGGAAGGGGTCGATGATACTCAACATGCATTTCACAGAAAAGTTATAAAACACATTTCTCAAAGCATGCATTTTTGAAATGCAAATTAATGTTTACCTTGTCCAAATCAGCTCTTGAACAAGTACCCTTCGAAAAGGCTCGGGATATCCAAGCCTTCATTGCATACATCATCTTAAATACCTTCCCGATCTGCTCACGATCAAGCTACACAAAAGAAAAGTTAGTACAAGCATATAATGAAGCAAGACATTTCGCACTCTTGTAAATTACGAATTTACCCCTGGATGCCCAACAGGAAGAGGAAGACCCTGAATGTCCTCATCAAGATCCTCCGTCATAGGGATCTCCCCCCATCACTCCTTCTTGCCGTATTTTGGGCCCCGAACCCGCATGTCTGGGACATCCACCTTGATGACATCAACCCGAGGTTCCTACAAGGCAAAGTAAATCAGTACAAATAACGCAAAAGGCATAGAATATCAAGTGTAAAATTCTTATCTTCAAGCTCACAAATGAGGGCATAAGGCGATCACGGCGGAACTGGTCATTGTGACCTACAAGGTCCTCCGCCGGCTCCCTCAAATATCGCATAGCATCCGAGTCGACCATGGCCTCCGCAACCTGCTCGCGAGACAAGCACCTCACCAATAAAATGGACGAGGGAGGATCCAAAGGAATCCTAAGGCCCTCCAAGTCAGGGTAAACCTGACGAAAAATCCACTCCCCTAGATACCACTCAAAGGAGAAAGGGCCCGCAATCGGGACCCTCTGACGATCCACCGCCCTAGAAGCAAAGATGGCGTTCGGAGCCGACCCATGATACTTCGTCCATGGGAAGTAGTTAATCTACACAAGTATGCAACGTAAGATATTTCCATACCAAGAAATGTCATCCATACAACAAAAGCAAATATCTTTACCTTGTGCTAGTCAATGCGCAGGAGAGCCTCCTTGAACTGTTGGAGAGCGCTCAGAGGCGCCGGACCCCTATGGCGCCATGCCCTACAAACCGGAAAATCCAAGGCCCAGCCCGTAGGTGCCAACTCCGGGAAATGCTCAAAAAATCAAGGCTACATTCAAACATGAAATTAAGCATCGCACCCATAAAATCATGCATATCAAACAAAGCTAATACAAAGGTAAGAAAACGCACATGTAAAACCTTCCAAAAGCCGCACAAGCTCACGGCAGGAAGGTTCGCCTGCTTGTACCCCTGATTATTCACACGGCAGGCGTACCGCATGCATCTCAAGAGGTGGGCATAGCCCGGCAACCCCCTGTTGTACTCTCTCACTCTATCTCAGTCCAGCAGACTCGGGAGGTAGATGGCATGAATAGGCTCCCTCTTATCACTAAAGATGGAGGTAGCAAGAAGATAGGCGATAAACATCCTCGCCTTTTGCTCCACCGAAGTATTCCTCTTATACCTCGGGTCCTTCAAAGCCGTGAAAAGCTCGCTGTAAGAATGGTAGTGGTGACCCCAAGTGTTCCCCCAAGGATCGAAAAGCTCCACAAGCTCTGTCTTATGTTTCCAAACGGAAACGTCACAAACAATGGGCATACCCACGCATGGCACCTCGGTCAACATCGAGAACTCTGAAGGAGTAATCATCATTTCCCCATTAGGGAAGTCCAATCTATTAGTAGTGTCCCAAAAACGCTCCAAAGACAACCGTACTATACATCTCTTGACTCGCTCCACCGAGTCCACCGCTCTCAAAAGGGGCCCAAACCCCGCACTCAACACCGCATCTTGCACATCTTTCGGCAAGGTTTTGCAAAGCTTAACGGAAGAGCCATAGTTTCCATGGGCCTTCAAATTCCCATCGGGTTCCTATGAAGAAGGTCACAACCCCTTAGGTTTGCATTTCAATCAAATGTTCAATCCTAAGCATGATTCTAAGTTCGTTCAAGCCACGCAAGATCACATGCGCTACAAACTTGACAATTGCATACAACTATACAAATTCTATCCAAGGCAAGCATATAAATCAAATTCAATGCATAAAACTATGAATTCAATAGTTTGAGGACTTACCACGAATTTGCAGGCTCGAGAACTCAAATGAGTCGCTGGTCGGAAAAGCAACTCCGATCGATCCCAAACAATGTCGGGCATCCTATCCGACCGGGTGTATCGATCTTGAAGAAATACCACATGAGGCTTCCTCTTTGAAGGCTTCACATGAGGTGGGAAAGCCTTTGTGAAAATGTCAATTTCTTCGACCTCCTCCCGCACCTCGGCCCTTTTTCTCCTCCTCTTGCCCAGTTTTGGAGCCATGGAAGAAGGTTCAACAAGCAAGCAAGAACAAACAAGCAAAAAAGGAGGATTTTCGAATTTGCTCTCTCCAAAGGTTTCAAAAACCCACTCATAAATTCACCCCAAATTTGTGGGAAATCACAAAAAAAACTTCAAATTATGCAAAGACTATGCAAAAGCAAGCAAATGCAAGAAAAAAGGAGCAAATTTGAGCAAGAATTAGCAAGGATTGAAGATTGGATAACAATGGAGTTAGAGAGAGAGAGGCTAGAAATTTCGGGGAAGAAATGACCCCAAAATCGGTCTACTCCTTTTAAAACCCCAAACCCGCAGTGCTAAACTGGCCCAGCGGCCCGGTTCAGGGCCGCCCAGGACCAGCGGCCCAGCCCGGGCCCTGGCGGTCAGGGCGCTGGCCCCAGCGGCTAAGCCGCTAGGCCAGGTGGCTACCCCAAGTGCCTCCACAGCTCCGCCTACGCCTCTGTGCGGGCCCGATAAAGCCGCCGAGCGCCCAGCTGCCCAGCGCGTGGCCGCTGGGGCTCTTTTCTCACCTGCCTTTCACGGGGCGGGCCCACGAGTTCAAATTCTGCGCGGGATTTCATTTTTCGACCGTTAAAAGCCCGGAGATACGAGCACGTCACCCAAAATGACTATTTTGCACCCGCAATATGGATTCCTATCCTAGGAACCCGATAAAATCTAATTTTTGCAGGTACAGGCACAACATATTATTTACCAAGGCAAAGGCGCAACATTATAATTTTTGCAGGCACAGGCACAATTTCTCAAGGCATAGGCATTATATTGACAGAGCTACACAACGCTCTTTGACGTTGAAGCTATTAAAATTAGCGTCACATTGGCACCCGCAAAGCAGAGCTACGCAACACTCTTTGACGTTGAAGCTATTAAAATTAGCGTCTCGTTGGCACCCGCAAAGCAGGTAATTTTGACCACAGGTGGTCAGGATTTACTTTTTATCTTCTCTCTAACATAAGCATTTTCAAAAAAAAAAACTCTGCATGCATTTTTAGCAAATACTTTGACCTTCACTTTCACGAGATCGGCCAAAGTGGGGGCTTCTGTAGACACCCTAATAGGTTCTCATCTCCTGGCATCGCAAAGCCCGATGATGATGGTAATGGATTAATATGGACGTAAGTAGAAAAGGACATTGCTCGAAAATCTAGGCCAAATACCTTGAAACCTCAGACTTTGGATAACCCTTGTTATAAGGATTCCAACGTCTTTGACCTTGCAATCAGGTTCCCTAAATCAAAGGATCTCGCGTCTTGAAAACTTGGGTCAAAACCGCTCAATCCCTAAATCATAGAGAATTCAGAATTTGAGGACTCAAGCAAGCCCTTACATCCAACCTAGCACCCAAGATTGAAGAGCAATTCCAATTCTACTATTCTCGTTCGAATATAACGTCCAGGTTAGCCATCTTGAGGGCCTAAATCTATTTATAAATTCTTCTTTCATTATTTATAATCATGTTTTACTAGCTTTTGATTATGGTTGAATAATTATGCATGTTTTGATCTTTGTAAATTATTATGCATGTTAGTTTAATTTAAAGTTTGCATCTTTTCTATTCATTTGAGCATATTGCATCTTTTTTATGTTTATTCATGCATGTAGCAACCTCCTTAGGTTTATTTTAGCATAAAGTTGATATTTTTGCATTGTACTTCCATTGAAGCTACTAACGCATTTATTGATGTGCATATGCAATACTTGGCGCGTTTAGCAAAGTATGGTAGGTTGGAGCGTTTTATTATTGCTCTTATCTCTTGGTTTGTGCTAAATATATGATGCATGTAAATTGGATATAAATTGTGCAAAGTGATAACTGTAGTTAATTTGGTTGTCTTTAACCCACCTAGTTAAATTCAGGATCTTGCACGACTGGATTTATACGAAACCATATAGCTTAAATAAATACTTGACATGGATAGGCTTAGTAGAGGTCGTTAATTCGTGCGATTTAGTTGAGATTCATTTTGTTTATTTCGTACCTACACCCCCGAACTCAATATTTAGCCCCTTTGGGTATGAGTCCATTCCCAATAGGAATTGGGTGCACTTTTGATGGTTTCCAATTGTTTCGTTAAAAATTGGTGGTGACTTCATTGCTTGCGAAATATTTGCCCCATCACAATAGAATTATATTGCATATGGCGTATTATTTAAGAACCATTAATTCCAACCAAATATCTCAATTAGCGCCGGAAGGGCGAGGGTTCTTACAAATAGGATAGTCTTTCTTTCTCTAATTCCCCATTTTTGTTCATTGACTTTATTTTCCTTTGATACGAGGGGAAATATTTGGGGTTCTAGGCTTAGGACTTTTTCACTAGGAGAACGTGTTTTCTTTATGTGTGGGTTAGTGTTTCTTCTATGATGAGAGTCTCGTGATCTCCTTGGTTCTAAATGGTCATCTTCTAATTCAGGATCATGTAAGGATCCGTCAAACGCTTCCCGACTGAAAACGCTCTGGACAATTCTCACCTCATGCTGGAGGCAGAAGATGCCCAAGCCACCAAGAAGGCCAAAAACCATTTTGTGACAAGTGCATACATGGTCTGCGAAGTTCCAGAAGACTCAGCTCTTGATACTCATGTTGAATCCCTTATCCTAGAGGAGCAACTCGATCGGCCTTTCGAGAGGCCAAGATCCAAGTGGGCCTTGATCCAGATGAGACCCTTAGTCTCGCCGAGTATAAAAGCAAAAGCAAAAAGAACTCAGACTTCCTTGAGTCTGAAGAGGATATCGAACACCTGTCTCAATATACCATTGTCTACCTCACTAAAATCAAAAGGTAACAAAAGAAGGTAGCTCACCTGGAGCAAAGGATTAAGTTTTTGGAGAATGGCAAGGTTGTCTTAGATCAAGCACAATCCCGTTGGCCTCAAGATTGAGTCCTTAAACAAATGATGACCTATGGCTACATTCGTTCATTGGGACCCACTTATGAACTCTTTCCAGAGAACGAAAATCCAAGCATCTACTGTGAATACTGTCGAGCCTGCGGACATCACACTAATGACTGTAGGAATTTGAGGGACAAAATCCAAATCTTCATTGACGAGGGAATAATGTGGCCTGCATACACTTGGTTGTCCAAGAAGGGATCATACCTTCACACCCGTGAATTTACGCCACTTAGTGCGCCAATTCAAGATGTTATGATGGCCCTTATACGTCAAGGAGACTTGCGAATCCTAGTACCGTACATAGAGGTCTTGCCTGAACGAGAAGATCCTAATCTTTACTGCAGTTATCATAGAAGATTTGGTCACCTACAGAGTAATGCCCTCGCATGAAGTGTGACATTCAACTTATCATTGACTCCGGGGTCATCTCTCCTCCGAAATTCCAGCCACTGAAGATCATAAAACATGTACATGAGCCAAGGCTTGAGGTTAATGTGCTAGAAATGGACCAAGCACCTTTCATACCACATTCAAACCCTCATGTTAATGGTTTTCTAAAAAAACAAGGATACATACTTGGTATGGGACTTGGAATAAATGGACAGGGGCCTACCACTTTCAAGTTTGATGTCAAGAACAATATCTTTGCGCTTGGCTATGAACCCACCAAAAAAAAAAGCTCAAGAGCACATGTTGAAACAAAAGAAGCAAGGTAGACAAGTCGCGACCAAGGGGGCAATACCACCTTATGATCATACCCTAAATGGCCAGTTCATCATAGAAGGAGCTATTGCTCACACTATGGTTTCCCTGAACCATACTATGACAAAGAAACTCAAGTTATGCATCCAGGATTCGAGATTTTTCACGACTGCAATCAACTAAATGTGCAGGCACACCACCCCTCAAGTTCAACAGAACAAGATTGGACTAAGGCACTAGGTTCTCAAATGTTCGGGCTTCTCTTTGGTCAAGAGACAGACATGCCAGAAGCCCCAATCATGGATGAAGAAGTCATGGCCTTATATGATCGTAAATTCAACCCTGCAGACTTTATATACACGAAAGGAGATGTCACAATGGGATGGCGCAAAGAGGTGAGCACGGAACGGATGTTAGAAAAATCAAAGTCATGACTGGAGAAGGACTGATGATGGAAGATTCTGATTCCGAGTCTAATTCTGAGTTTGAGTCAGTGTCTAGTCTAGTTCCTAAGTCTGAGTCAGTTTCCGGGAATGTCCCATTTGCTCTTTGTAAGTCTATTGTCAATGTGAAGGGTATTACAGACCCCTTTCTTTCTCTTTTCATTTCAAACAGCAATAAAGTGAAAAATCTTTCTGCTTACTTCTTGCCTTGTTTAGCTCTTGATAAACCCAATAACGATGAAGAGTAGTCTAAAGAATCGTTAAAAGCAATCACAAATCATAAGCAAAGGACCTCTATTGTGGAGGAAACAAAATTACTAATTTAAGCAATGAAAGTGAACTCGTGAAGTAAGAATCAGTTTGTCTTTAACAAAACAAGAACGTTAACAATTCATTGAACTCTTGAAACAGTATACAGATGTGTTCGCTTGGTCCTATAGAGATATGCCTAGTATCGAAAGAAACACAGCCGAACCCAAAATACCTTTGTATCCAGATGCCTAGCCAGTCAAACAGAAACTGAGACGTCTGAGACCCGAATGGGCGTTGAAGATCAAAGAAGAAGTGCAGAAACAATTCGCAGCCGGATTTATTGTGGTGTCAGATAATCCAAAATGGGTCGCAAATGTGGTTCCAGTACCAAAGAAAGATGGAAAAGTCAGAATGTGTGTCGACTTCAGGGACCTCAACAGAGCTAGCCCAAAAGATGACTTTCCCTTACCACATATTGACCTCTTAGCAGACAACACAGCTGAATATGCCCTTTTGTCATTTATCTATGGTTACGCAGGATACAACCAGGTTCATGTGGTCAAAGAAGACACGAGCAAGACAACTTTCATAAGACCTTCGGGGACCTATTGCTATAGGGTTATGCGCTTTGGGTTAAAGAACACCGGTGCAACCTATAAAAGGACAATCACTACCTTATTACATGATATGATAGTTAAGTCAAAACACCGAGATGGACACATTGAGGCGCTCCATAAATTCTTTGAAAGGCTACGTAAGTACAATTTTCGACTGAATCCCCAAAAATATGCGTTTGGGGTAACATCCAGCAAGCTACTGGGTTATGTGGTTAGTCAAAGAGGCATTGAGATCTATCCGTCAAAGATCAAAGCTATTGTCGAAATGCCTCCCCCAAAGAACAAAACAGAAAATGGGGGATTTTAGGCCGCTGCACATCAGTCACTCCATTTCCAAGTTCACCATTACGTGTGAACCCATTCAAGAAGCTGAACAAGGGGGTTAAAATTGAGTGGACGACTAGTGTCAGGAGGCATTTGACAAAATCAAACCATACCTAGCCAATCCACCCATCGTTGCACCACCTAAACAACGAATACCCTTGATACTCTACTTAATGGTGAGTGATTCAACCATGGGGGCTATGCTAACCCAAGTTGACGGAGACAAAGAACGAGCTATCTACTATCTTAGCAAGAAGTTTATCAACTATGAAACTCGATATTCAAGCCTAGAGAAGACTTGTCTTGCTTTGGTTTGGGCAACGAAGAAATTAAGACACTACATGCTAAATCATCCTATCCTTGTGAGGTCGAGAATGAACCCTCTCAAATACATCTTCGAGAAACCTATCCTAAGTGGAAGAATTGCCAGATGGACAGTATTATTGTCAGAATTCGACGTAAAATTTGATGCCACAGAAGCCATCAAGGGACATGTCGTTTCGGAATATTTGGCCGAGTACCCTACACATCCATCCAAAGATGACGAACAATACGTCTCTCCTAACGAAGAAGTTACTTTGATCGACGAAAATTGCTAGTAAATGTACTTTGATGGAGCATTAAACCAAAAAGGCCACGGAGCCGGTGTACTCCTGGTATCATCGGATGAAGCTCATACACCCCTCTCTGTAAAGCTAGACTTCCCAGTCATCAACAACGTAGCAGAGTATATCACTTGCATCATTGTACTGCAAGCAGCATTGGGGTTAGGCATCAGCACGCTCAGAGTTTACGGAGATTCTGTACTTATCATCAATCAAGTTTCCAGAAAATGGAAAGTTCACAGCGAAAGTCTGACAAACTACCAAGAATTCATAGACAAGGTACTTGACAACTTTGAAGAAGTACTTTTTACCTATCTCCTACGAGAAGATAACCAGTTTGCTGATGCCTTGTCCAAACTAGCATCATTAATACCCATACCTGATCCGGCTAGTATGATGCCGATTTGCATACAATGAAGGAATGAGCCAGCTTTGTGCAACAACCTCAACATTTGCTCCATCTTGGCTCCTATAGAAGAAGATCTTTGGTACCAATATGTCTACAACTACTTCACCAAAGGCACTTATCCTCCAGATGCACCTTCAAGAGCTCAACCGGCCATCCGTCTATTGGCAGCTCAATACATAGAATGGAAGGGGGTGCTTTACCAAAAATCCCACAATGGGCTCAATCTAAAGTGCGTCAACGCCGAAGAAGTCGCAGAAATTATCAACGAAGTTCACAACGGAGTCTATGGTTGACACATGAATGGTCATATGCTCTCCAGAAAATCTAGACTTAGACTATTAACTGGTTCATCACAGGCATCACAACATTTATTAATGACCGCTATTTAGACATGCATTCGATTGACAAATTGAGCATTACGACGACTAGACATGAGCCCTCAGGAGTTAGTACCTGAACTGTAGGCTATATTTGACAAGAATAGTAAAGACAGGATCTCAAGTTTGGAAGAAAGAGGGGGAAGCTCGGTGTCAATACTCCCGAGAATAGAGGTTGTCAACTGTAGACTGTGTGTTTTGAACTGAAGGGGGAGGGTCGTATTTATAGGCGCAGGAAGTAAGGCTGGACGGGTGAAGAGGAGCTGATTTTTGGAAATGGGCTGAAAAAATAGTCAGGCTTGGAAGCTCAGCGAGCGCTGCTACGCGCCGCTGACAGTTGTCAGATGCCAGCTGGATGTCTTCATAATGACGACATCCAGTATATTTTAATTTTTCGGAGGAGTTTAGTGTCTTAAAAAATGTGAAAAGACCGTTTTACCCTCAGGCGATAAAAGACGGTTCTACCCCCGATTCGCAACATAGCGACCGAGAGTCGGAAAAAGTCGTGAGAGATGTCGTTGGAAAACTCTTGAACGAGGCTTTTGAATGAGACTGGAATGAAGGAGCGATCGAGGAAAAAATCTGAGACCTTATCTTACCTATTAAAGCAAAAATAGCGTTCAAGTTTATAAATTACTCCTTTCATCACCGGGCTTTGGCGGAGAAATCTGAAGGCGCTTTTTTGGCGTCTACAGAAGCCCCCACTTTTATCGATCTTGAGTAAAAGCGAAGATCAAAGTATTCCGAAGGTGACATCCAGGATGCTGATGTGCACATGGTGTGTGAGAGTGTACAGTATGTATGCATATGAAAACAAACCTGAGTTGGGACATGCTCGTAGCGTGCTAAGATTTCATCTCTGTGAACACATGAAAAATAAAGTTTATAGTTAGCAGGATAGAACACCTCTCGTAGATGGTCTAAACGTCTGCTGGGGACCTGTATTCAGAGTGAATGAAAAAGTTAGTAATGCTTTGAAAATGATCAATTTAGAGTGCTTCGACAAATAGTGACTAAACACCGCTCGGTGGGTGCCAAGATTCCGTCCCTGTACGAGAAGCGAAAAAGTCAATGAGAAAGCGCGATTAAAAATAACGGCTGTAAATGGGAAGTAACACTGGTGAGAGTGAATAGTATAAATGCTTTATCCTGATCAAATAGTGACTAAACACCACTCGGCGGGTGCCGAGATTCCGTCCCTACATAAGAAACGAAAAAGTCGACAAGATAGCGCGATAAAAAATGACGGCCATAAAATGGTTAGAACATATGAACAGTTTAAATGCCATAGCTTAAGCAATCATTGACTGAAACATATAAAAAACGAAGGATAGTATAACCGCAAGAGTTTAAGCAATCATTGACTGACTCATATAAGTAACCTCGTAGAAGGTCAGTTTAACCGCAGTAGCTTAAGCAGACATTGACTGACCCGAATTTGTGACCTCGTAAAAGGTCAGTTTAACCGCAATAGCTTAAGCGGACATTGACTGACCCGAATTTGTGACCTCGTAGAAAGTCAGTTTAACCGCAACAGCTTAAGCGGACATTGACTGACCCGAATTTGTGACCTCGTAGAAGGTCAGTTTAACCGCAATAGCTTAAGCGGACATTGACTGACCCGACCTTGGGACGTTGGGACTTTGGAACTTTCGTGGAAAACTTGGATGAGGCCAGCGGATTTACTAGGCTTAAAATAATTTGACACTCCAGGTGATAAATACCGTCGGGGCATATCAGGGCTTGTGTACTTGGGACATGGAAGATAGGTTAATTTTACCTGATAATAATTGGTACCGTAAAATGGGCCAACTATTAAATTTTGAATCGGTGGGCCAAAGGGACTTGCTGCCGCGCGCTTGGTATTGATCTTTGCCGCGAACGAACTGAAATAACGATTTCTGGGCCGGAATAAACTCGTGGGACAACAGGTAGGGCCCACATTTGCAGGCCAGGCAGGCGGCGCTGGTCTCTTGGTGAGAGCCGCTAGTGGCGCTCGTCTTGTGCAGGCTAAAACAGTTCTTCACAATTTTTTTTTGCATTTTGCCTCATTGCGCTTCGTCTTCGTCGAGAGGCATTGTCGAGCTACTTCGCCATTGTTGAGTGCTTCCACTGCTTCAAGGTAAGTCAATTCTTGACCAAATTCTTTGATTTTTGTCTTGATTTTGTTTATTTTTCCGCCTAGTCGCTGAATTTTGGGTTGCATTGTTGAATGGGTGCTTGCTTCTTGCGAATCTGAAACATGAAATTTTCACTTGTAGAGAGAGAAAACTTCATTCTTCTTCTTTAGCTCCCAAGGACGAAGGAAAACGTCCTATGGGTGAGGAGGAGGAGAACCGAGACCTTTTTTGTAACGGGCTTCCTTCTTCTAGTACGCTCCATGCTCGACATGCAGATGGGGCAAATTTGTACCAGGATTCATTTATGTGGATGGACTGGCGCCCGATTGGGGTTTGGGACCGTAGTGTTTTGCTACTGGACAGGCAGAGTCATCTGTCTAACCTTCAGTTGATATGTTTCTGACTCTCTCATTTTGTTTTGTTCTGTTCAGTATATATATTTTTGAACTGAAATTTTGAATTGTTAGTGCTTCGGCACATGAACAAATTGGGATTTGTATTGGATTGGTAGTCAGCTGTGTAGAATTTGTGCAGAATTATTTTGGCTGTACTTGTAGCATATGGGGTGTTGAGAAAATTTTGTTTTTTCGCTAGGGTATTGGTGTTTTGCTGTAGGCTCATGGGTCCACTTCTCATTGGGCCATGATGCTGGAGACATTTTCTATGGGAGCTAGGGAGACAGTGCAGGGTTCGGGTTTTAGGCACTTTTTGTCTGTTATCCGGGCTTGTCACTCTAGAGACACTAGGATAATCGCTCGGGGGTTATTGGAGAGGTTCTGGGATACCACGAACACTTTCCACACGCCTGTGGGGGACATGTTTTCTACCCCCTATCAGTTTGCTGTACTGATGGGCTTGTCCTTTAGAGGGCGTCGCATTTAGTATGACGTGGGTTACTATCTGCAGAGTGATAGGCTACTTGAGTTGTATGGGCCTGTGTCTGCCCATTTTAGAGAGGACCGAGTTTCGTTGCCGAGGTTATGGGCAGCCTTGGCAGAGCAGGAGTTTAGTGAGGAGTAAAGGGCTCGTATTTTCTTGGCTTGCCTGTTGGGGGCGACCATTTTCACCTAGAAGAAAAGCGTGTGTCAGGTTGGCTTTTTGACATGCTTAGAGGACTTGTCCAAAGTCCATGAGTACAACTTTGGCGCTCCCGCGTATGCTTCTCTAGTGAGGTGGTGTCGTCAGGCTTTCAGGCCTAGGCCAACGAGTCGGAGGGCGTCTATCTCTGGCCCGTGGAAGATACTGGAGGTAGGCATATATGTTTCCTTTGCACACTAATGTTTTGTAGGAGAGTTGTTTCTCATTATTCTTGCTTGTATGGCAGCTATGGTTCTGTAAGTATTTTCCGGGTTTTGGTCCTCACCGTCTTGGTTTGAGGATGTTCCCGTTTGGAGCATTTTCGGGCTACCTTTGAGAGTCATGCTGCGTCTGAGGTATGTTGCCTTTCGATTTGCTTATGTATGTTTCTTTTTTTCATTTGATGTGAATGAATTTTGATCTGGTAATCTGCAAGTGTCGTGGACTGCCTTTGACGGTTTTCTCGGGGTTCCGCCCCATATTACCATCGAGTCCTTTAGGGTATCTTTCTTGTGGGTTGTCTTTGAGGGGCCATTTCGCTTTGTGTGGTATTTGGGGGACCGCTTGACTCGGCTGGTCTATCTTGCCTTGGGCGGTCATTTGGTTCCGAAGGACCTCCTATGACCATGTTCTATCTACGCAGCCTGAGTGTAGAAGACCTGGGGGTCGAGACTCGTGGAATGGCGGCCACAGAGTTTGTTGTGCCGGAGATTGCCGTTTTAGACCGCACAGCTGTGTATCTGGCCTACTGCTTGGGTCGTCTAATGTCGGATCTCACTTCTGAGGTAAGAAGTTTATTTATGCCAATTCAGCTATATGTGTGATATACTGATTTTTGTGATTTGTAGGCGGATCGTTTAGCTCCTCAGGGTCCCAGGAGGTCCCATTCAAGAGTTCCTCGTGGCCAGCCCCCAAGTGTGACCTTGCCGAGCAATGAGGTGAGGTACATTGGTGAGAGTGGGGGACGTATAGTAGAGGAGTTACCTCTACATACTGCTGATGGGGAGACTGTGGAGGGCTTGCCCTTGCCTGATGGTTGTACTGGGGTAAGTTATTTTTATCCCTTCTTGTGTTTTGTGATTGCTTTTGAACGCGGACTACATCTTCTGTCTCTTCTTGCAATTGAACCAAGGGCAGACTTCTTAAGTCTTTAAGCTCATCCAGTTGTTGAAGAAAGGCTATGGCCGGGTGATGGGTAAAGGAAAAAGTTAACGATCCAGGACTGCTGATGTAAGTAGACTTTTGTCTTTTGTTTAGCTAAGTGAAGTGCTTAACTTAACATCTCGGTCTTGACTGTTTACAGATGTCGCAGTCTTCGTCTTCGGTGGGACCTCGACATACTTCTGCTGCGACCTTCTATGCCGCACATTCCTGTGCCCGAGATGTTTTTTCCAGCTGGTTTTTAGCCTTCTTTCGAGAGTAGGCCTATTGTGACCCCTATGGCTGGAGGTTGGGCGAACGTCCTTGGGTGGAATGTGCCTCAAGCTGGGCCTTCATATCAGGATGTGGCTGTGGACTTTGCTAGTAAGGCCACTGAGAGCTTCTTCAGGGCAGGGTTTCCGGCGGGTACCCCTATGCATGCACCTGTGTATGATGGATGGGATATGAGGCCCAACAACAGCAGGCCTATTTTTAGTTCGTTCAGTACTCAGGCCTCTTTTCACTATTCAGCTGGGAACTATGGTCAGGGGCCTTCCTTTGAGGATGAGGCCAATAGCAATGGCGATGACGACTCCTGTTGAACAATGTAGGATTGCTTTGTGAACATTGGCTTGAAACTTTGAACTCCTGTTTTATGCATTTTATATGATATGAATGCTATATGACTCGATTATGCTCGTCTGATCTCTAAGTATGCAATGTGTTATGCCGTAAAGAGTAGGCCATAATTTAGGGAATAAAAGGATAAAAATTGCAAGAAAAAGCAAAAAATACACATATTATACCCTCTAAAAAAAGGAAAATGGTAAAGAATAAGACTAAGAGAGTCTCGGGCCTTGTAACTCCATAGTGCGTTTGAACAACTAAGCATAAACCGAGCAAAATAGACGAAGTGGGCGGGTCGGAACCAAAGAGAAAAAAGACGATTGGGCCGAGGTCAGGGCCGCTAGCGGCGCTGGCCAGAGCCGCTGACGGCTCTGGCTTTGGGCTTGTTCCGTGGATTTCTGACTTCTTTTGACCCGATTCTTCGCCTATAAATAGGATTTACGGGATGTCTAATGTCGTATCTCTTTTCAGGCTTTAGCTCTCTCAAATTTCCCAAATCTTCTACCATGGTGAAATCCTTTGAAAACCTGTTCGACGCCTGGTGTGATACCCCAATATTTTCTATAATTATTATATCGATTTATAAATAGTTTCGGAGATTAAATCGTATTCATTTAAGGATTCGATTTATTCAATTAAAGCAATAATAATATTAATTATTATTATGGGACTTTCATAAATTGCATTTATTAATTTTGAGGAGTTTAATTAAAATGTTTTATAAATGAATAAGAATTATTCATATTGTTTTAATTAGTTTTAATTAGTTTTAATTAGCTTGTTAAATCAGAAAATTATTCAATTAATTCCTAAACCTAGTAGTATTTGATTTGGGTTGACTGAGGGCCTATATAAGAAAAATGTGAGACAGTTGATCAATTTTGCAAACTGAGCCAAAAGCCTCAAGCAATCTCTCTCTCTCTCTCTCTCTCTCGCTCCTCTCTCTCTAATCCGAGCCTCCCTCTCAGCCGCCCAGTTCACCGGAGAACCACCGGCGCCACCTCCTCCTCACGCCGGTAATCTATTCTCTCTTCTCTCTCTCTTTCTCTTTCTTTTTCTCTCTTTCCCTCTCCGTGGCTCTCCTCCTTCGCGCGGCCGCTCGATCGCCGCACCACCGCCGGGTCACCGGGCTGACGCCCAGGTGGTGACCCGCGGGTGGCCCAGCCGCCTACTCCCTCTCTCTCCTTCTCCCGCTCTCTCTCTCGTTCGTCTCTCTCTTTCGCTCTATTTCTCTCTCCTCTTCGCCGGAGCTCCGGCTACCACCACCACCGGCCATGGTGGCCAGTGGGTGGTGGTGGTGATGTAGGGTCAGGTCATGGGCCCCATACATGGGTACCCGTGGCCTAGACCTAGTTTTGAACTTGAGATTTCGTTTTTATATTTTTCGTAGTTATTAATTCGATTTTCAGTATTTTTGATTTAATGTTTTTATTTTTCTACACTCATTCGGAATCGAAATTTGGATTTTCAAAAGCCTAAATTTGTTGAAATAAATCAAGGCATTTAATAAAAATATCAGATTAAGATTTCGTTACAGTTTGTATTTTCTTATTTAATTAATACTGATTCGGTAATTGTTTTTAATTAGGACCTAACAAGCAAGCGTGATTATTGTCGATTGGTTGGAGCATACTTACTGTTGGTAGCGTATTAGTGGTAAGCGCTCATGCCTACCTTCTTCCAAAGCCCCTTTAAAACTATTTTTATGTGTTATGTGCTAATTGGGAATTTGTTGTGAATTTAATATGCAAAGCATGATTAAATTATACCGTCGTTATTATGAAGTTATTAAGCATGATTCACTGCTGTAAATATGAGTTATAATTAGCATGTTGATGTTAGCATGTTTTGGGAATTAATTAGTCCATATGATGATTATTGGACAATTGTTGAATAGCGAATTATTAATATTATTATGCTATTAATTATATGCTAATTGGTATGCGTATTATTGAGTGCTAGTGAGCACCTATATATAATCGTTGAATGTCTTTGGTGATTTGTGAATTTTTGGATATCATATTACCCTGCCGAAGTACTGCCGAAATTGTGCTAGACATTACTTGTCATCATTATTGAATTATCGTCGTTATTGAATTAAAGCATGTTTAATTCTCATTGTATTGAATTATCATTATCGTCGTTATTTACTATTCATTGTCAAGAGCATGAAATGAATTAGTAAGTCATGATCTCGTAGTACCACTTATGTTAACCAATGCAAATTATGTGAATTGAATTAAATGAGAGTAAGACTCCTAATGGATCCCTAGGAATAGTCGAGCAATCGGGATTGCACCTAATGGTGTAGTTCAAGGGATGAGTGATTCCCAAGTTACTTATGGACCCCTCGTAGTGTGTCTGGGACGAATCATTCCCCATTTAGTAAGTCCTCTAGGCTCGTGTAATTGTACTAGAGGTAGTGTGCACACTAGAGTCATTAAGTCCATGGCGTGATTGTATCTTCGATGAACAGTATGGGTAATCGCTGTTCTATTCGCTCTCTTACATCTCTCTAATCAAGACGGATTGTCTATGTCGTATTTTGTATGATCACTATACAAGAATAGTATGTAAAAGAATGTCGTTATGCGTATGCTTGATTATATGCTTACGTGCGTATCCAAATGAATTTCAATGATTCTTCTAAAACCACAGGTAAGGTTTGCGAAATGTTTTTACTGGGTACGGATGATGTTTATTATGTTTTTCTGGTTTTTGTTTCCCTTTTGTCTCTTTTCTTCTCTTCTGTATTTTGTTTCCGTCACAGAAACCAAAGTGCAGGTTTAGTTGATTGAGGACGTACAGCTTGGAAGGTAGACTTGGCGTCGGTTTATAGAACTATTTCTGTTAAGATAGATCGTGGGATTATTTTTATTGGATTTAGCCCTTTGAAGGCAAGTTGTAATAAATTTGGTTTAATGGGTTTTAGCTCACTATATAGACAACTCTGATATTAACTGTTTAGTTTGTTTAGTTCCTTAGTAAGCTCCTTTTGATGCCTAGTCTTTCTTTCTGCATAGCATTTAATCCTTAGTGATAAATGTTGTAGTGACACCCCCTCGGGTTCGGGACGGTTCAGCGGTGTCGAGTCGTGCACAACAACGTCGATAGTTCCCAGGAAATCGTTGCGAATTCGGGGGTGTTACAAATGGTATCAGAGCCCTAGGTTAAAAAAGGTTGCTGAAGATTAATTAATGAATTAATAAAGATTAGTTTCATTTTGGGGAAAATAAAATATAATTAAAGCCGTTGAGTGTAGTAGTCCTAGAAGATAGGAATTATTTGAAATCACTTTACTTGTGATTTGTAATGTTCTCATTGGTTGATTGTCTACCTGTAGATGGTAAGGACAAGAAAGACTACGCGAATGACGACCGCACACCAAAGGGCACGTAGCCTAGCCCATCGTGCACCATCTGCGGAATACGTAGCTTCATCGGATAGCGAATCGACAGGAAACGACGCGAACATACGCCGTGATCCCGCGCAAGATCGCGCCGCATGCGTGATCGTCGTACGCAACGAGGCCGCACGCCCCGCACCTGTAGCCACGCCTATTGCTGCCCCAGTTGCCGCACCTGCTGCATATGTTGATGAAGAGGAAGATCCCTATGAGCATACAACACCGGAAGAGCATGATGACATGCCGGAATTGGAAGATACTAGTGCCGAGAGCGACAACAACATCGCGCCTACTCCTGCACCTATTGCTGCACCTACTCCTGCTGCAACTTGGTCTCCTCCTGTGGAGCCGTTCTTTGCTATTGATGCTGAGCTGGAGGATATACGTATCTATATACGACGTGCTTACACTACGATCGAGCATTATCAGTACGAGAATCGCACGAGTCTGCACGAAGGCTTATGGGTAGAGCTACTGCTGGCTGGTGTACCTAACATCCATCCTTGGATGGGACTCAAGGAGAAGTACGATGACGCAGTCTCCAAGAGTGGTCACTTGCACGAGAAGAAGTACGAAGAAGGTACGAGATGGTCTCTTTGCTTTAGAGGCGTCGCAGCTGAGTTATGCCTATCCGAGTTCGAGTGGAAGGTGAACCACGTGCTAGTGCCTGCGCCGAAAGGTATGTGCGAGTACTGCTCGACCAAGAAGCGCAAGCATGCAGATGATTTTAGGAAGCGTTTCATGCCCCCAGAAATTCGGTGGATATGCTTATCCATACACGCCCTGCAAAGAGGTCAAGCCTAGGAGGAAGGACGATCATGACGAGTCCCCTAGCGCGAAGAAGACGTGTGCTAGTGTCAAGTAGAACTAGATTATTGCGTTATTAGTTTTACTTGAGTTTTATTGAGCTTTTAGCTATTGTGATGGCCCTACGTGGTCAATTTTGATGTTTGTGTAGTTGCATAGGCAACAAATAATTATGATTACTATTTACTTGCAATTTGTCTCATTGCAAGACTATTTCAGTTGATTATATGATATCGTTGAGAATTTATTCTCTATGATCGTTTTATCACATAATTGCATGGTTGACTCATAGCTTCATAATGCTATCTCGTATTGCCTAGACATGATGGGAAATCCATGACGGAGTTATGGTAAAATCTTCATTGAGCATCATCATATCAATTGTGAGCCAAAGGCTAACATGTATTGTATGCAATCAAATATCATTGTTTATTGCTCTACTAAAATATTATGGAGCCTCAATGTGTAAACTGCGAATGTCATTGCTTATCAATCATGTGAGACCAATGTGTCTACTTTGTTATTGCATATCGAACTATTATGCATGGGAACTGAGAACATTCAAAGCAAGTATGTTGCTTAGACCTACAATGTAAGGTCGATCATTGAAACTTATATGCTATTTGCTAAATGTCAAGGGATTGGTTTCAATTATAACCTATATCTCTCAATCAGACCTCAATTTGGGTCGAATGTGCCAATTTTGCTGAAATGGTGATCAACCATTGCTCTTTTATGTCTTAGATTTGTTATAATGGCAACCAACGACCGACTCGCGAGACTAGAAGTAGGTCTTACCAACGTGGTCGAGCACATCACGCGCCAACTAGAGCGCCAAGAGCAAGATCACAACGCGCAGAACCCTGAGACGCGCAACTTTAGGGATTTCGATGCACTCAAACCTCCAACGTTTGAGGGTGGCTCTGAGCCCACCAAGTTGGAGAATTGGATAATAGAGTTCGAGAAGTTGTTCAGGGCGACTAATCGGCCCAACAACATAAAGGTCAACACCGCTACGTACTACTTGAAAGGTGCGGCTAACAAGTGGTGGAGCGATGTGGGCACTGATCTACTCACCATTGAGGAATATGGGTGGACCGAGTTCAAAGAGTCTATACGTGAACGGTTCTATCCAAGAGCTGTCCGTCGCCAGAAGTAACGGGAATTCGAGAACATCTACCAAGGAAAGCTATCTGTGGCTAAGTACGCAATAAAGTTCAACGAGCTTGCTGCTTTTGCACCTAACTTGGTGACAACTGAAGCTGAACGGGTCGAGAGGTTCGAAGATGGCCTGAAGTGGGATATTCAGCGTGTTATGTTATGGGAAACTCGCTGACGTTCCAAGGATCTTACGAGAAAGCCTTGAACCAAGAGCGTGCTCTGGATCATCGTGATTCGTTGCTCGGAAAGCATAAACGTGACGAAGGGAATTCTTCCCAAACGAATGGCGCAGATAAGAGGCCAAGGCCGAACAATGGCAATCACAACAACCAGGGTGGTCAGAACCACAATGGGAACAGGAATCGTGACTCGAATAGTCATAGAGCTACGATCTTAGCTAGGAGGAATACGCCTTGTAGTCACTGCAACAAGACGCATCTTGGCAAGAACTGTCGTAGCGATGTACTTCAATGCTACGAGTGCAACAACCCTGGACACAAAGCTTCTGAATGCTGGAGTCGTGGAAGGCACGGCAATGGTAAGAACCGCGATAACAACTACAATCGTGGTGGAAATGGAAATGCTAATCACGGAAATGGTGGTAACTACCGTGGAAATGGGGGTTACAACAACAACAACCGCAACAATACTGCTGCTCCTGCTGCGAATAATCAAGCACTACTTCCCGCACCTGCCAAGCCCGCGCAGAACAACAACAACAACAACAACAACAACAATAGAGGGCTAAATGGAAGGGTATACGTGGTGAACCGCAATGAAGCTGAAGCAAACCCGAATGTGATGGCTGGTACTTTTCTCGTTAACTCTCAACCTGCTTTTGTTTTATTTGATAGTGGTGCAACACACTCTGTTCTTTCTAAGAGCTTTGCATCTGAAGATAGGTTTAGAGCCTAGTTCTGTGTTCAGTGCGAATATTAGGATGCCAGATGGCATGATTGTTAATTATAAAGCGTTGTATGAAAAGTGTCCGATTAGGAAAGCTGGTTCCGATTTGCCTGCGGATTTGATTCAGATGGATTTGAAGGATTTTGACGTGATTTTGAGAATGGATTGGTTAGCCAAGAATAGGCCTAAGATTAAATGCTTTGAACAACGTGTGTTGTTGTGTGGACCGAACGGTAGGAGGATTACCTACAAAGGAGTCGTGGTTAAGCCAAAGTTGAAGGTAGTGGCAACCATGAAAGCAAAGGAGTGTATGACTAAAGGTGAAGAGATTTACCTATCTCATGTAGTGGATACAAGTCGAGAAGCCGAAGTTTCAAAACCTATTCCAGTTGTTTCGGAGTACGCTGACGTCTTTCCAGATGAGATTCCAGGAATGCCTCCGCAACGTATTATCGACTTCACGATTGACTTAGCTCCAGGTTGTGCTCCGATCTCGAAAGCTCCGTATCGTATGGCTCCTGCAGAGATGAAAGAACTGAAAACGCAACTCGAGGAACTACTGGAGAAGGGATACATATGCCCGAGTGTATCGCCCTTGGGGTGCTCTTGTTTTGTTCGTACGTAAGAAGGACGGTAGTATGAGATTGTGCATAGACTACCGAGAGTTGAACAAGATCACGATCAAGAATCGTTATCCACTTTCGAGGATTGACGACCTATTTGACCAACTTCGTGGAGCGACCGTTTTCTCCAAGATCGATCTACGTTCAGGATACCATCAACTCAGGATTTCCAAGCCTGACATTGCAAAGACCGCGTTTAGGATGAGGTATGGACACTACGAGTTCACGTTGATGCCTTTTGGGTTGACGAACGCACCTGCGAAGTTTATGGATTTGATGAACCGTACTTTCCAGCCTTATCTCGATCAGTTCGTAGTTGTCTTTATTGACGATATTTTGGTCTATTCGAAGAACGCTGATGAGCACGAGTAACACTTGCGAACCGTTTTGGAGATTTTGAGACGGCATCAGTTGTACGCCAAGCTGTCGAAGTGCGAGTTTTGGTTAGAAACTGTTTCCTTCTTAAGACATGTGGTGTCTAAGAGTGGAGTTGTTGTTGACCCGGAAAAGATTAGAGCTGTTATAGACTGGTCCGCACCGAAGAGCGTAACCGAGGTAAGAAGTTTTCTTGGGTTAGCTGGTTACTATCGTAGGTTTGTGGAAGGATTTTCCAAGGTAGCGCAGCCTATGACAAACTTGATGAAAAAGACGACGAAGTTTGTGTGGTCGGAAAAGTGTGAAGCCGCTTTTCAAGAGCTGAAGAAACGTCTTACAAGCGCGCCGATTTTAACTTTGCCATCCGGAACTGAAGGGTACAAAGTCTATAGTGACACGTCTAACCATGGCTTAGGCTGTGTTTTGATGCAACATGGTAAGGTAGTGGCCTATGCCTCAAGACAATTGAAGAAGCACGAGGATAATTACCCTACTCACGACTTAGAGCTCGTTGCTGTCGTATTTGCCTTGAAGATTTGGAGACATTATCTTTATGGTTCTGCTGTCAAGATGCTTACGGACCACAAGAGTCTCAAGTACATATTCACACAAATGGAATTGAATATGCGATAAAGAAGATGGCTAGAGTTATTGACAGAGTACGACATCGACATCCAGTATCACGAAGGGAAAGCTAACGTGGTAGCAGACGCTTTGAGTAGAAAGACTTGTCATACATTGAACACTGCTTTAGTACTTCCAAGGGAGATCATTCGTGACTTGCAGAGTCTAGATGTGGAAATGGTGCTGAAAGGTGACATTCAATGTACCTTAGCACATATGTCAGTTCGACCAACCTTACTTGACGAGATCAAGGGTAAATAGAGTACAGATGAGTATCTTCAGCGGATTCTACGCCACAAAGGCGAGGGTAGATCCAAGGACTTTTCTATTGGTCAAGACGGTGTCTTGAGATTTCGTGATCGTGTCTGTGTGCCGAATGACCCAGAGATCAAGAGTCAGATTCTGGGTGAAGCTCACAAAACACCTTATTCTGTACATCCTGGTGGAGACAAGCTTTACAAAGACCTTCGCCAAATGTTATGGTGGAAAGGTATCAAACAAGATGTCGCTGAATTCGTGGCTGAATGTCTGACGAGCCAGAAGGTGAAGATCGAACACAAGAGACCTGGTGGAATGATTCAATCGCTTGAGGTCCCTACGTGGAAATGGAATTCGATTTCAATGGACTTTGTCATGGGTTTACCATTGACACAGAAGAAGAACAACGCCATTTGGGTAGTTGTGGATCGTTTCACGAAAGTTGCGAGATTCATCCCAATGAATGACACTTAAGAAATAGAGAAGCTAGTGGATGCTTACGTCAAGGAAGTCATGAGACTTCTATCACATTTTTGGCAAAAATTGCAAGAAACTTTTGGAAGCAAATTGAAGTTCAGTAATGCTTTTCATCCTGCGACTGATGGTCAGACGGAAAGAACGATTCAGACTTTGGAGGATATGCTTCGAGCGTGTGCTCTCGAGTATCAAGGCTCGTGGGATACTCACATTCCGTTGATCGAGTTTTCTTACAACAATAGCTATCATTCAAGCATTGATCGAGTGCCATATGAAGCATTGTATGGTAGGAAGTGTAGATTGCCAGTTTGTTGGAACGATATTAGTGAAACTGTAGTTTTGGGTCCTGAAATGAACCAGCAGACCATCGATGTGGTCAAAGTGATTCAAGCAAAGATGCATAGTGCTCAAGATCGCCAGAAATCGTACGCAGATAGAGGTCGTAGACCTGAAGAGTTTGAGGTAGGAAGCAAGATACTTTTGCGAGTATCTCCTATCAAAGGTGTCATGCGTTTTGGTCGTAAGGGGAAATTGAGTCCTCATTACATTGGTCCTTACGAGATCCTGGAAAGGATTGGTGAGGTTGCTTATTGATTACCTTTACCTGTGGAACTTGCAAAAGTCCACAGTGTGTTTCATGTCTCTCAGTTGAAGCGATACGTACATGATCCAACTCATGTTGTTCAACCTGAAATGATCGATCTCGATGAAAGTTTGAATTATGAAGAGCGTCCTATCAAGATAGTGGATCGCAAAGAGCGCTCAACTCAAACAAAGACTACTCCGATCGTCAAAGTCGTTTGGTCTCGACAAGGTCAAGAGGAAGCAACATGGGAAGCTGAATCCATGATGCACGAGAAGTATCCAGACCTCTTCCTAGAAGGTACTAGTCCCACTTGAGTTTCGGGAAGAAACTCCTTTTAAGGAGGGTAGAATGTCACGCCTCGAAATTTCGTTTTGTTTATCGCTTTGTACGAATTTCATGTTCAAGCATTGTATGGTGCATGCTAATCAACTTAGAATCACGATTGTACTTGCTCATCTTGCATATGTTAGTGTCCTAGAAATTGTTTTATACCTTCGTATAGGTAAACTCGTTTTGTTTTGGGAAGTGATTACTTCATGTCTCAAGTTTCGGGACGAAACTTCTTTTAAGGAGGGTAGAATGTGATACCCCAATATTTTCTGTAATTATTATATCGATTTATAAATGATTTATAAATAGTTTCAGAGATTAAATCGTATATTCATTTAAGGATTCGATTTATACAATTAAAGCTGGGACTTTCATAAATTGAATTTATTAATTTTGAGGAGTTTAATTAAAAAGTTTTATATATGAATAAGAATTATTCATATTGTTTTAATTAGTTTTAATTAGGTTTTTAAATCAGAAAATTATTCAATTAATTCCTAAACCTAGTAATATTTGATTTGGGTTGACTGAGGGCCCATATAAGGAGAAGGTGAGACAGTTGATCAGTTTTGCAAACTGAGCCAAAAGCCTCAAGCAATCTCTCTGTCTCTCTCTCTCTCTCTCTCGCCGTCCTCTCTCTCTCCACCGAGGCTCCCTCTCACTCGCCCAGTTCACCAGATAACCACCGGCGCCACCTCCTCCTCACGCCGGTAATCTCTTCTCTCTTCTCTCTCTCTTTCTCTTTCTTTTTCTCTCTTTCCCTCTCCGCGACCCTGCTCCTTCGCGCGGCCGCTCGGTCGCCGGACCACTGCCGGGTCACCGGGCTGACGGCCAGGTTGTGACATGCGGGTGGCCCAGCCGCCTACTCCCTCTCTCTTGTTCTTCCGCTCTCTCTCTCGTTCGTCTCTCTCTTCTCGCTCTCTTTCGCTCTCTTTCGCTCTCTTTCTCTCTCCTCTTCGCCGAAGCCATGGTGGCCAGTGGGTGGTGGTGGTGATGTAGGGTTGGGTGATGGGCCCCATGCATGGGTACCCGTGGCCTAGACCTAGTGTTGAAGTTAGGGTTTCATTTTTATATTTTTCGTAATTATTAATTCGATTTTCAGTATTTTTGATTTAATGTTTTTATTTTTCTGCACTCATTCGAAATCGAAAATTCGAGTTTCAAAAGCCTAGATTTGTTGAAATAAATCAAGAAATTTAATAAAAATATCAGATTGAGATTTTGTTACTGTTTGTATTTTCTTATTTAATTAATACTGATTCGATAATTGTTTTTAATTAGGACCTAATGAGCAAGCGTGATTATTATCGATTGGTTGGAGCATATTTACTGTTGGTAGGGTATTAGTGGTATGCTCTCATGCCTACCTTCTTCTAAAGCCCCATCAAAACTATTTTTATGTGTTATGTGCTAATTGGGAATTTGTTGTGAATTTAATATGCAAAGCATGATTAAATTATACCGTCGTTATTATGAAGTTATTAAGCATGATTCACTGCTGTTAATATGAGTTATAATTAGCATGTTGATGTTAGCATATTTTGGGAATTAATTAGTCCATATGATGATTTGTGGACAATTGTTGAATAGCGAATTATTAATATTATTATGCTATTAATTATATGCTAACTTGTATGCGTATTATTGAGTGCTACTGAGCATCTATATATTATCGTTGAATGTCTTTGGTGATTTGTGAATTTTTGGATATCATATTACCCTGCCGAAGTGCTGCCGAAATTGTGCTAGACATTACTTGTCATCATTATTGAATTATCGTCGTTATTGAATTAAAGCGTGTTTAATTCTCATCGTATTGAATTATCATTATCGTCGTTATTTACTATTCATTGTCAAGGGAAGGAAATGAATTAGTAAGTCGTGGTCTCGTAGTACCACTTAAGTCAACCAATGCAAATTATGTGAATTAAATTAAATGAGAGTAAGACTCCTAATGGATCCCCAGGAGTAGTCGAGCAATCGGGATTGCACCTAATGGCGTAGTTCAAGGGATAAGTGATTTCCAAGTTACTTATGGACACCTCGTAGTGTGTCTGGGATGGATCATTCCCCATTTAATAAGTCCTCTAGGCTCGTGTAATTGTACTAGAGGTAGTGTGCAGACTAGAGTCATTAAGTCCATGGCGTGATTGTATCTTTGATGAACAGTATGGGTAATCGCTGTTCTATTCACTCTCTTACTTCTCTCTAATCAAGACGGATTGTCTATGTCGTATTTTGGATGATCACTATACAAGAATTGTATGTAAAAGAATGTCATTGTGCGTATGCTTGATTATATGCTGCGTATGCAAATGAATTTCAATGATTCTTCTAAAACCTCAGGTAAGGTTTGCGAAATGTTTTTACTGGGTACGGATGACGTTTATTCAGTTTATCTGATTTTTGTTTCCCTTTTCTCTCTTTTCTTCTCTTCTGTATATTGTTTCCATAACGGAAACCAAAGTGCAGGTTTAGTTGATTGAGGACGTACAGCTTGGAAGGTAGAGTTGGCGTCGGTTTATAGAACTGTTTCTGTTAAGATAGATCGTGGGATTATTTTTATTGGATTTAGCCCTTTGAAGGAAAGTTGTAATAAATTTGGTTTAATGGGTTTTAGCTCACTATATAGACAACCCTGATATTAACTGTTTAGTTTGTTTAGTTCCTTAGTAAGCTCCTTTTGATGCATAGTCTTTCTTTCTGCTTAGCATTTACTTCTTAGTGATAAATGTTGCAGTGACACCTCCTCGGGTTCGTGACGGTTCAGCGGTGTCGAGTCGTGCACAACGACGTCGATAGTTCCCAGGAAATCGTTGCGAATTCAGGGGTGTTACACCTGGTGTAAAAGTCTGACCATAGAAGATAAACTTACACTGGCTCCGTACCATATCTCAACCTTATTGACTCTAAGAACAACCAAAATTTTGTGGCCCCTTCTTCTATCTGCTCTGAATTATTGGGTCTCAAACCTGCTTGTCTTCAGTTTTGGTAACTCTGAATTATGCCCTCTTGTTGAAGAATTTGCTGCGATTACTAATATATCTGATGTCCTTTCCCCAACTGTGCCTTATTTGAGGGATGGTTATACTAATCAGTACAGGAAATCTCTAGGCTTAACGTCTGCAGAAGCCAAAAGCATGATTCTCGGTGTCAATGTGGACTTAATTAAAATCTGTGAAAAGTTTGCTATTTCGTCTAAACATGATGCGATATTTAGGCGTTGCCGTCAACAGGCTTTTGTACTTTGCCTGTTGAATCGCCTATTATTTGCTCAAGCGTAGTCCTCCAACCTGGGTAGAGCCTTGTTGTTGCGAGTGGTGATTCAAATGGCTGAAGGGCACTCCCCTTTACATCTGGTTGTTGGAGAAACTATTTTAGGGCTTGACGGGTTAAAAGTTTTGCCTCATGAAGCCTTTTCTGGCAGCCCCCTGCTGCTTCAAATTTGGTTATGCGAGCATCTATGGTTGATAGAATCGCCAGAGAAGATGATAGCTCGTACCTCTCAAGCCTAGAAAAAGAAAACTTATACCGCTGCTAACTTCTTAGTTAGAAAAAGGCTATATGATGAAAAGACCCTTGCTGAATGGGATGCCTTTTTCCATGCAACACCTGCTATCCGTTGGCATATGACCTGGTGGAGCTTAACCTCTTTGGTGGCTTGATGCAAATTTATCCCTCACACTACCATAGTGGGTTTGTATAGGAGTAGTTTCTTCTTTCCTTCTAGGGTCATGCGGCAATATGGATTGAAGCAGATTATCCCTCGTCAGGAGACTACGAGACAACTTACCTTGGCTCTGGCCAGCGAATTTGCTCAAGATTGGAGAAAGTATTGGCGTGGCAGAGATCGCTGGACTGTACCTCGGGTGATTGCCCCAACTCATGTTTCTGAGACCTACTTGAACTGGTTTTCCTGCAGTGATGGAGAAGTGAGACGGGCCTTTCGCCATCAGGAGTGGGACCAAGTAAAACCTAAGTATGACTCAGGAATAGGAAGCAAGAAAAGGAAGGAAGGGCCTTATGAGGAAGGCTATCATGTAATGAAAAGAGGCAAGCCCTCAGCTCAAGGGAGCGATCATAAGTTGTCCTCAAGCCAGGATCCTTCAAAGAAGAACTCTTCAACGAAGCCTTCTAAAGGGAAGAAGGATTAAAGTAGTTTTCTTAGAGAGCAAGTCTAGTTTTAAAAAAAAAAGTAGTAAGAATTTGTTTAGCTCAAACCCTCGTAGTTGCATTTTTTTTTTTGTAACCTTAGGAAGTTCAAATTTTGCAATGTAAGCTTATTCGTTCAGTTTGAATAAAGATTATCCCTTTTGAATGAGTTGAATGCAATTTTGGATTGATTTTGGCCGGGCCCCTTAAAATGGTTACCTAAGTATCCAATGTGGAATCAGGCCAGCGTAGTTCGTTCAATTTTGTGTGCGTCTCTTCTTCTTTTTTTTTTTTTTTGGATTTTTTAATTTTTTTTATTTTTTAGACGTACACTTCTTCAATTGGTCCATATTGGTGAGCTGAATGAACTCGATGCCATCAATGTCCATGAGCCGGACTGCGCTTCCCGATAAGATGTCTTTGATGATGAACGGACCGAACCAGTTTGGTCGAAATTCGCCTTTGAGGTCAATAACTGGGGCACACAATTCTTTCCAAACTAAGTCCCCTTCTTTCAGATTTTGAGGTCGAACCTTTTTGTTGAATGCTCTTGCCATGCGTTGCTGGTACATGTGGGAATGGTCCAGGGCTCGTAGGCGTCTTTCATCTGTGAACATGAGTTCCTCGTAGCGGGCATGCAACCATTGGGTTTCGGGAATTTCACCCTCTAAGGCTATGCGCATGGAGGGCAATTAGACTTCTATGGGTAGCACTGCTTCCTTTCCGTAGACTAGGGAATAAGGTGTCGCTCCTGTGGATGATCTTATGGATGTCCTATATCCCCAAAGGGCAAATGGGAGTTTTATGGGCCAATCTATGTAGTTTTCTGTCATCTTTGTAATGATAGTTTTGAGGTTTTTGTTGGCGGCTTCTACTGCGCCGTTGGTCTGGGGACGGTACGGGGATGATTTGTGGTGCTGGATTTTGTAGTTCCTTAGGAGGGTGGTTGTTTCAGCTTTGAAATGAGATCCATGGTCACTAATAATTTCATGCGGAACGCCGTATCGGCAGATGATGTTGTTCCTTATGAATTTAGACACTTGTTTGGATGTGAGGACGGCACAGGACTGTGCTTCAACCCATTTGGTAAAATAGTCTATGGTGATTTTACCAATGATATCTATTCCCCATGCGGAAAATGGATAAGGGGATGTGAAGTTGTGGAGCATTGAGGGGGCATATGCTGCAGGTTGGCATATATCTGACACTTCCTGCACTTCTTGACATAGTCGTAACAATCTCTTTCCATAGTGGTCCAATAGTAACCCAGTCGTAGGACCTTTCTAGAGAGCATTCGACCATTCATGTGTGGTCCGCACACCCCATTGTGTACCTCATCCATGATCTCTGCGGCTTATTTGGCGTTCAGGCATCTGCGGTTGACTCCGTTGTGGGACTTCTTGTATAGAACCCCCTTATATTCTATGTATTGTGCCGCTCAGAGACGGATGGCCCGTTGAGCTCTTATTGGCGCGTCTTGAGGGTAGGTGCCTATGGTGATGTAGTTGAATACATCTTGGTACCAAGGATCTTCTTCGATCGGAGCCAGGGTCAGATCCGCGTCGAGGCAGTTGCAGAAGGCGCGCTCACTTCTTCTTTGTGTGTGGAGTGGGATCGTTGAGGGAATTCAGCTGCTCAAATTCCTGGAAAAGAGATAATTTGCATTCTTGCTTTGAGAAGTTTACTTACATTGCTTAAATTGATTAGTTAATGGTTTATGCAACTTTGAGTTCATCGGATTTGTCAATAACTAAACAAAGGAAGAAATGAGCAAGAGGAATTTTATTGATTTGCAAAAACATAAGCACACATGAATTTAGAGAAGAGGGTCTCTAATTCCCGTCAAAAAGAAACTAGACTTAGAAAGAAAAGTAAAAAATGGAACACCCTCTATTCCAGAGTCAAACTAACGATTTAGCTAAAGTCCTAACTCGACAAAACTTGGGGACTCAGACTCGATTCCTCTAGCTCTTGTAGGTAGCCAACTAGTTCTAGGCTCCGTAGGTATCATCCTCTTCTTTAAGAGGTGGCGGAATCTCTCCGCTGTCTATGATTTCCTGTATGTCATCCTTTAAGCTGATGCAGTCGTCCGTGTAGTGGTCGAAGACTCGATGATAGCGGCAGTAGAAATCCTTATCCTTATTCATCTCTTGGGGGTTGTCAGTGAGGCGATTTTCTCCTTCATTTGCCGAATGGCATTGTGGTGGTGTGCCACATAGATAGACATCCCTTCGATGGTTTCTTTTATTTCCTCGAACTCATCGGGTTCCCCTATTTCTTCAGGAGGGTATGTTTCGAGTTTTTCAGAACTAGTGGAGGTGTGAAATTTGGTGTCTTCTTCTATGAGGGTTACTTCTTTGGGAGAGAATCTCCAAAGGTCAATGTCCTCACTATTATGTTCTATTTTCCAGACAGGAGTCTTGTCAATGGTGGCTTTGATAGAGTTGGCTTCTATTTCCACAATTTCTCCTTCTAGCATCATCTTGACTTTCTGGTGAAGGGTAGAGGCTACGTCATTTAGACCATGGAGCCAAGGTCGTCCCAGAAGCAAGTTGAAAGTGGCCGAGATGTCCATGACATAAAAGTGGATCATCTTCTCTATGGCTCTTGAGGTGACATTGATGGTTATGGTGCCAACGACTTTTCGGCTGGAGTTGTCATAAGCACGTAAGCCTTGTGCCGAGTGAGCCAGAGTTTTTATATCTATGCCTAATTTTATTGCGGTTCTCAGTGGACATACGTTCACGGCGGATCCATTATCCACAAGGGTCATAGGCACGTACTTGCCCATAGCAAATACCGTCAAGTATAAGGCATTGTTGTGTGAGGATCCCTCAGTAGGTAGTTCACTGTCGGAGAAAGTAATGATCGGTTGTGGTTTATCTCTTACCAAGAAGCTGACCAGCTCGTCAGGCGTCATATCTTGTGACACTGAAACTTTTGACAAGGCTTCCATGATGGTTTGTCGGTGTTTATAGGATGAGGCTAAGAGTTGCCAAATGGAGATATCGGCTTTGATCCTTTTGAGTTATCGTGTGACGGGAGACTCTTTGTCTTTGGTGGGAATTTCTTCAGCTTCTTCTTCAGTTGGAGGTTGAACTCTGTCATTATAGATATTTGGTGGCCTATAATGACGACCAGAACGTGTCAAATGGGCCACGCCTTTGGGAGATCTGGTTTGGACTTCCCATACGTCTTCTTCGTCGTTGTCCCATATTCCAGTGATCTCAAATCCCAAGGGCAACACTTATATGTAAAATGGCTCCCAAAGGGTTACTGGATTTGCTGGGTGCTTGTCCAGGCTTGAGTAAAGGTATGGTGCCATTTCGATTCTATCTTGGATGGCGTTCTTAAGAGCCCAACAATTATCGGTGTCATGCCCTCTTTCCAGTTACGACCCTTAATAGATGGTTTTTGAGTTGGACCAATAGGCTGCAGCAGATTATTTTTGATCATTCTTTCGAGAGCCTGTGACAAGGTCATCCTGAGAGGGGTCAATTCTCTTGGTGGCTTTTTTTCAGCAAAGGTGTTCACAGCAGCTACCTCGTTAACCTGAGCGCCAGAAGAGGCTTCAGCAGTCGTCCTCTTGTCTCTCCCATAAGTGAAGGGCTTAGGATGACCTGGTCTTTATTTTTGTTGAGACCGTCTTCAATGAGGATGCCGACGTCCTAAAGACGCTGGTATGAGTCAATGGCTTGATATTGAAGATGGTTCTTATAGACTGGTTGTAGGTTCTTAATGAAATGCCTAATTTGTTCAGTTTTAGAAGGTCTTTCCACCACTCAGCTGTCTTAGACTTCCATCGACGGAGGAATTTAGTAAATCACTCGTTCCTCTCTTGAGTGGTGATTTCAAGCTCTCTCAAAGTGATGGGGAGCGTAGCATTATCCTTGTACCAAGCCAAGAAGACTGTGGTAAAATCGGACCAGGTAGGGTAGTTTTCCAAATCAAAAGTGTAGAACCATCGTCGGGCATGAGTATCAAGGGTTTGAGGAAACAGGTTGGCATAAAGTTTCTTGTTGATCCCTCTTAGACCCATAGCAGTGGTAAAGGATTTCAGATGATCATGTGGGTTGTCGACTCTGGTGAAAGTAGGCACTTCGGTCATAGAGAATTTTGCCGGAAGTTTGCCTTTGATTTAAGTGTCAAACTTTCCCACATTGGCACTGTAGTTGCAGATCAGGCCGCTACTCTTGATCACAGAGTTGATCTTAGCCAGCATGACACTCGGCCCTTCTTCCTCAAAGTCCGAAGCGGAGGGGACTCTTGCTTCATCTTCTTTTTTCCTTTCTATGTCTTCCACCTTGAGTCGTACCCTTTCTAGCTCACTCATGAGCTCATCCAGTCTTTCGTCAGTAGTCTTGGGCATCGTGAAATTTGGAAGAGTAATGGGTGTGGAAAAGAAGGTATGTAGTGATGGTGAGTTTATTGATGGTGAGGCTGTTTGAGGTGGAGGTAATTGGGAACTTGGCGGTGTAGACGGTTGTACGCAAACTACCCTTGCAGAAGGCCGAGCCCAGCTTTTCTCGAGGTTTCCTTTGTTCTTCGGACCCCCTATCTTGAACAGGAAGCACGGAGCACTTAGTAACAAGAAAAGACCATGAGACTCTCACCTATGAAAAATGACAACCCGCACGTAAAAAAAATAAAAAATATTGTCCTAAAATAAAGATCCTTAAGCCTAAATGCCCAAATATTTCCCCTAATATCAAAGGAAAATAAAGTCCATGAATGAAAATAAGAAAAGTAGAAAAAGACGGACTATCCTATTTTCTTTTATTTTTCTAGTCTCAAAGAAAATAAAAAATGGGATGAAATAAAAAAAGAATTTCGGTCCGTATTTATTTTTCGGCCTTTTTTTTTTACGCCATTTTTGTTGTTTTTTTTTTGGCTTTTATTTTTTTTGACCGAATCTGGATTACATCAAAAAAAAGTAAATGAAAAATGGGAGAGGGGAAATTGAAGAGTCTGATTCTTTTTTTTTTTGCTAAAAGGAAATTGCTCATGACTTTGATAGAATATATCATTGGGAAGATGATGAGTGCTCATTGAATTTAATTCTCGCACCATTTTTGGGCATTAGGAACTAGTTAGAAATAAAAGAAAAGACTCCTAGCACGTAAGTACATGTTGGCACATAATCACGACATTCATGTATTCAGGCAAGCATTACAATGACGCAGTTACAGGCAAACTTGTGATCAGACGCGCATTACAACGACACATGCACAACAAGCAAGCGAATGCACGAATGCGGGCTAAAGGCTTTTGGCTTCTGTGAGGTTACCACGACAAATTACAATTTTTGTTCGGCTGATGGTCGACATATCAATTGTAATTTTTTTTCACCACCAAGAGTAGATGAGTCGTGGGTGAGGAAGCGTCGGTTTGCACGATAGAACAACTGTATATTCCTTTAGATATACGGATGGCTACGAGTTGCGACACAAACTTCCTCGAGGGTCGATAAGGGTAAAAATATTGTGACAATGCACATGCAAATGATGCAAAATATGGAACATCTTATTAAATAATTAAGCAAACTTGACTTTCGATCTCACCCTCTTAAATAAATCCCAGTGAAGTCGCCACTGTAAGGACCCGGGATTTTTACAGCCTCAGAGTGTGTCCTTATAGAAAATTTGTAAGCTGGGGGTTTTGATAAGTTCAAGGAACCGTCAAGTTAGAAAAGCTTTTGTAAAGACTTGAATTGAATAAAACTATGAAAGAGGTAACAAATCTGCTATCGGCGTTTTATCGAAGGGACAAACCGAAGGGACAACCCAATAGCGCGATAAGTGAATTGATCATGTTTTTAGAAAGACTCTCGCTCATATAGAACATATGAGTACTCAAGAATAAACGGTTCGGGGGCGAAGGTACGAGGTGGGAAGGTGTTAGGCACCCAACTCGCCCGTATTATGACAGCCTCTACTAACCAAAGTTTGCTTAATAATTTAAAGACATAATTCCCATGCAAAACCGGATTAACAACATAGACTTAGACTATTAATTAGTTCATCACAAGCTTCACAACATTTATTAATGACCCTTATTTAGACATGCATTCGATTGATAAATTGAGCATTACGACGATTTGACATGCTTGGAAGGACAATATTTAGTAAGCAATAAAAGACATTACTAGCATGATATCTACATTATGACTACTGGAAATAAACAATTAGGCAAGTAATTTGATTTGAGCCCTTAGGAGTCAGTTCAGTTGTCAACTGTAGACTGGACGGGGTAGGGTCGTATTTATAGGCGCGGAAGTAGGGCTACTGGACGGGTGAAGAGGAGCTGATTTTCGGAAATGGGCTGATAAAATAGTCGGGCTTGGAAGCTCAGCGAGCGCCGCTAGCCGCTCAGGTCAGCGCCGCTAGCGGCTGTGGATTTTCAGGTGAGCGTCGCTAGCGGCTCAGCTCACAGCGGCTAGCGGCTGTGGATTTTCATCCACAGCCGCTGATGGCTGTTAGATGTTAGCTGGATGTCGTCATCAGTCTTTTTTAATTTTCCGGAGGAGTTTAGTGTCCCAAAAAATATGAAAAGACCATTTTACCCTCGGGCGGTAAAAGATGGTTCTACCCCCGATTCGCAACATGGCGACCGGGAGTCGGAAAAAGTCGTGAGAGATGTCGTTGGAAAGCACTTGAACGGGGCTTTTGAATGGGACGGGAATGAAGGAGGGATCGAGGAAAAAACCTGAGACCTTATCTTACCCATTAAAGCAAAAATAGCGTTCAAGTTTATAAATTACTCATTTCATCATCGGGCTTTAGCGGAGAAATATGAAGGCGCTTTTGTGGCGTCTACAGGGGGCTTGCTTCTTTTCATAACATGATAGGCCTCTTCAGAATACCCTTCCTTTCTTTTTGCACTCTCCGTCTTTGAGGCATACTTAGGAATTAGTAGACTCCACACCTTATGACGAAGGGCTTGACTCTTCTCCTCGTCGCTGCAAGAAACTAAAGACGGGTACAACTCAGATACATGGGTCGCAGCAATGACCCTAGGTATTGTCCAATGCTTCCTGCCTCTCGAGTATTCATCCCATCCCGTTATAATACTCTGTGGTCAGGAAAATAACAAACAGCGCCTTAGTCTCTTGACAAGGGATCACCTGCTTCAATCCATATTGTCTCGTGACTCGAGAAGGGAAGAAATAAGTACACTTATACAGACCTGTGATCCTGGTATAAGGAAAATTCTAGCAGTAGGCCACAAGGGAAGACAGACTGCACTAGGGAATATCCCAACGAACAATTGGAGCGAAACCAAAGAAATGGTCCCAATCTGCAAGGGTCTTCTGTGCAAACACCCTTTGGCGAGCCAATATGTTAAAGGGAGCATAAGTCTTTTTCATCCACTCATCAGGAACACGAGCTATCATCCTCTCAGGAGTCTCAACCAGTCTCAAATGTTCACACATCCAGATTTAAAGTAACAGGGGGCTTCCAGAAAACGCTTCGTTGGGCAGAATCCCTCATTCGGTCTAGCCCCAAAATAGTCTCTCCTACAACCAGCTACATAGGAGACAAACCTTCAGACATCTGGTGCACTATTCTCATTATGAAAGCCCTACCCATTTCACAAGCCTTTGCATCAACAAACAGAAAACGATGCAATAGACAGAGAACAAAAGCATGTCTGCAGCAACGCTTGAATATTAGATCCTACACATGGGAAATAGCAAATTTCTCACAAATTTTGATCAGATCAACATCTGCACCATGAATAATTTCCTTAGATTCGGCAGAGCTCAAGCCAAGAGATTTCTTGTATTAGGGACCGAAACTTTCCTTCAGATATGGAAAAGCTGGGGGAAAAACATCAGGAAAATGAATGATCGCAATAAATTCTTCAGTCAAAGGGCATAATCCAGAGTTCCCAAAGCGGAAAACATGAAGGTCATGATCCCAATAGATCAAAGCAGATCTCAGAAAGGTCAACATTATTTTGGTTGGTCTCAGAGCTAGAAGGGTAGAAATATGATACAGGTTCAGTTCACGCTTGTCTTCAATGGTTAGATTATTGCACCAAGCATCAAACAGATTCTCAAAGGACTTCACCCTGATTATAATTTGAGAAATTTAAGAGCTAGAGAGTTGAAGAAGTGAATATGGCGTTCGACATTCCGTCAAGTGGTATTTATAGACCCCGGGATCGAAAAAAGATAGAGTCAAAAGCTGACACGACAAGCTGAGCCGTAGCCGCTAATGGTTTTGGCCTGATATGGGGTTGGTCGTCAGGCCACCCCCCTTTGGCCCACCGATATTTCTCGCCTGCCCATTAATCTTCAATATCAATCTTCAGCCCATTTTCAGCTATTGTTCAACATTGCTAGGCTCGAGACTCTCCTACTTTTCAAGTTTTCATTTTTTTTTTATTATTTTCCAATTTTTAGGGGGTATAATTTTTGCTTTTTGCAATTTTTGCCATGACTATTTATTTTCTCCCTAACTATTATTTTCTTTAGTTTTGCATAACATTCTGCGTAATCAAAGATTAGACATAATTGAGTCATAAGTCACGCATAAATCATAAATTGTGCATAAAAAAACATGTGCAATTCTCAAATCAATTTCAAGATACAACTGCAACTATCAAGAGTTGCCCTCATCATCATCATCAACTCTCTCCTCAGCAGCATGAGGATGGCTAGTACTACCTCTGACCTCATCATAGCCCGCTCGAGGCACTAGCCCAAAAATGTCATCTGCAAACTGGCCAGCGAACTCAGCTGCAATATCCTGTTATGAAGGCCCAGCGATCCGAATGTCCCAACCCACAAACTGTGACCAACCTCCACTAAGATGAGGTGAATAATGCCTCATGAGTGTAGACATCTAAGGCCTGATCAGTGAAAGGCGAATATGAGATGTCCTGGCATGAGCTGAGCTAGAGGAAGCAGGATGATTCACATTCGGGGCCCTATGGAACGAAGGTCCGGCTCTCTCTCTAGGAGGGGACAACGAAGCCTGCAAGCTAAGTCAAACAAGAATGTTACACTAAGCACTCTAGTTGGTTGACACAAAAAGAAAAAGATACTTACATCACGAGACCCTCTCCCTCTTCCCACAATCTTGCGGTACCCCCTTTTCAACAAATGGATAAACTTGAACATCCGAGAAGTCTGTCTGCAGTTTGGCTATAAGGAAATACAGTGTCAAAGAAACATTCCAGCAATATACAAACAAACAAAGGAGAACTTACCCCCACACAATCCTCTGAGTGCTCACTTTTTACTGCTTTCTATGTCTAGTTTCTTTCTTTTGATGGGAGTTAGAGACCCTTTTTCTCTAAAGTCAAGTGTGCTTATTTCCAGCAAATGAACAAAAATTCCTCTTGCTCATTTCCTTCATTGTTTAGCTATTGATAAACTCAATGAATTCAAAGTTGCATAACTCATCAACTAATCAATTTTAGCAATGTAAGCAAACTTCGCAAAGTGAGAATGAAAAGTATTCATTTTAAATAGGGAATTGAGCAAAATGAACTCTCTCAACGATGCCTCTTTGCATATAAAGAAAAAAAGAGCCGACTTTCTATAACATCCTCGACACATGTCTAGTCCTAGAACCAATTGAAGAAGATCCTTGGTACCAAGATGTATACAACTACATCACCAAGGGCACTTTCACTGACGACACAACAGTAAGAGCGTAACGGGTCATCCGTCTGTTAGCGGCACAGTACATAGAATACAAGGGGTTCGGTACAAAAACTCCCACAATGAGGTCAACCTCAGATGTGTGAATGCCGAATAAGCTGCAGAAATCATAGATGAGGTCTACAATGGTGTGTGCGCGCCACAAATGAATGATCGAATGCTCTCTAGAAAAATCCTACGACTGGGCTGTTACTGGACCACCATGGAAAGAGACTGCGACAACTATGTCTAAAAGTGCAAGAAGTGCCAAATATATGCCAATCTACAGCATATGCCACCCTCAATGCTATAAGATCACATCCCTTAGCCATTTTCTGCATGGGAAATTGATATCATTATTGGTAAGATCACCCCCAAGGGCTCTAGAGGACATGAATACATCCTAGTAGCCAGAGAATATTTTACCAAATGGGTTGAAGCACAATCCGACGCCATCCTCACATCCAAAGAAGTGTCCAACTTCATAAAGAACAACATCATCTGTCGTTATAGTGTTCCGCATGAGATCGTTAGTGACCATGGATCCCACTTCAAATCCGAAACAACCACCCTACTGAAAAACTTCAAAATCCAACACCATAAATGATCCCCTTACCGACCCCAAACTAATGGTGTAGTAGAAACTGCCAACAAGAATCTCAAAACCATTATCGAGGAAATGGTGGAAAACTACAAAGATTGGCCTGTCAAACTTCCATTTGCACTTTGGGGGTACAGAACTTCCATAAGGTCATCCACGGGAGCTACACCTTATTCCGTAGTCTACGAGATGGAAGCAGTCATACCCATAGCGATTCAGCTACCCTCCAGGCGAATAGCTTTAGAAGGTGAACTTTCAGAAACACAATGGATGCAAACCCGTTATGATGAACTCATGTTCATGGATGAAAGGTGACTACGGGCTCTAGACCACTCACACATGTACCAAAACGCATGGCAAGGGCATTCAACAAAAATGTTCAAACCCGGAATCTGAATTAAAGAAGGTGACTTAGTTAGGAAGGAATTGCGTGCACCAGTTACTGACCCTAGAGGCAAATTCTGACCGAATTGGTCCGGTCCGTTCATCATCAAAGACATTCTATCAAGAGGTTCAGTCCGGTGTATGGATATTGACGGCATCGAATTCAGTCAGCTCACAAATTTGGATCAACTGAAGAAGTGCTACGCCTCAAAAAAAGAAAAAACACATCCAAGAAAAAGAGACATACACAATTGGACGAACTACGCTGGCCTGATTCCACACTGGATACGTAGGTAACCCTTTTAAAGGGACCCGGCTAAAATAAATCCAAAATATCATTCAACTCATTCAAAAGGGACAATCTTTATTCAAACTGAACGAATAAGCTTAGATTCCGTAAATTGAATCCCCCAGGGCTACAAAAAGAAAAGCAACTAATGAGGGTTTAAGCTAAACAAATTCTTATTACTTCTTTTTCAAAACTAGACTTGCTTTCTAAAGAAAACTACTTTAAACCTTCTTCCCTTTAGAAGGCTTCATTGAAGAGTTTTTCTTTGAAAGACCTTAGCTTGAGGACAACCTATGATCGCTTCCTTGAGCTGGGGGCTTGCCTCTTTCCAAAACATAATAGCCTTCTTGATAAGGCCCTCCCTTTCCTTTCTTGCTCTCTGTTCCTAAGTCATACCTAGGTACTAGCATGTTCCACTCCTCATGACGAAGGGCTCGCTTTGTTTCTGCATCATTGCAAGAAAGCCAGGATAAATAAGTTTCGAAAACTTGAGTTGGAGCAATTATCCGGGGCATAGTCCAACGATTCCGGCCTCGCCAATATTCGCTCCAGCTCTGAGCAAAATCAGTTGTCAAAGCCAAGACAGTTTGTCTCGTATCCTCCGGATGAAGGATAACCTGCTTCAACGCATATTGCCTCATGATCCTAGAAGGGAATATTAATGTACTCCTCTACAAACTTACTATTGTAGTATAGGTGTAGACACCAAAAATTTTGTCTATGATAAGTCTTTATAAAAACCCGATGATGAAAGGATTGGATTTTGCTCGAACTTGGGTTGCGAGAATAATTGCTCTCATGATTAGCCCAGTTCATTTGATTTAACCAGTGGAATCCAAACCAGTTGAACTGAATTCATTTGGATTCCAAAGCTGAGAGATAGGCCTCTTTGAGCCCAAGGGCCCGAAAGGGAACCCAAACTCTTGAGTCAACCCTTGGTCAAACAAGGGAACTCAGTCAATCACGTGTAGACCCCCTCGGAAAAGCCTCCCCCGCTTAAAAAGCATGTTAGATGCCTATGCAGGTAGGCCACTCCAGGTCCAATCTGTGGCTGCCAGGACAAGTGGCTGAACCGCTTCTCCCAGCGGTTCAACCGCTTGGCCTAGCTGCATGGCCGCCTGGACCTTTTCTCGCAAACGGAAAATTTGAGGCCCCTTCAATTTCTATGCCATACCCTAGCAGCTTGCCCTCTTCTATATAAACAAACCTTAGGGTTTAGTTGAACAGGTTGGCAGTTAGAGACTAGAGGTTGGTCTAGAAGTTGAATATTCTCTCTCATATTTAACCTTAAATTCTGATTCTACTCCTTCTTGAGGCTAGTCCTAGCATCACAAAGTTAAACCTTCATACTTCATCAAGAGAAAGAGTTTAAGCATTAAACCCAATAAGTTCATTGTGAGCATCCAGGTAATCCAACCTGAGGGTTTTCATTATATCTTATATTTGCTTGTTATTTACTAATGATTTTTGTTTATGTGATATGTACATGCATGGCGCTTTTTGAGCAAAAAAGGGCTTGTATTGAACCCCATGAATGAAGAAATGAATGAATGAATGCATATTTTTACTTATTGCTTTTCTAAATTGTGCTTTGTTGTTAATTGGTGGATGAATTGTCTTGTTTGTCTTCTAATTTGCAGGTTTATCATATTTACTGTTCCTAGCATTAAAATCATGTAAATTTGATAAGTTGTTAAAAGTGGTCACAATAGTAAGTGTTTTTCAACCCATTAGTTAAAACTAGGAATTTGGACAAATTGAACCTTGTTTGGAACCATAGCATTAATAATTGCATTGAATTGATTAGTAAAGGTCGTTGTCGTCAACGAGCGAGTTGGGTGCCTAACACCTTCCTAACTCGTACTCACGCCCCCGAACTCATTTATAAAGTCAATTTCCCCAATAGGGATTGGGGTGCACAAGAGTCGAGTTGACGTCTTTTTAAACTATTGACTCGACTCCAAGGATTCCAAATTTCCTTAAACATGGTGGCGACTTCCGACAAACCTAATTGTTTCCCTAGTACGAAAGGACAAATCTTCATGTGCACTCACACTCGAGAGAGTCACAAACCAACGACGTTCTCCCTGGCTACCCCGCCGGCCGGTCGAGGGAAAAGTCCGGTAGCCTACAGTGGCGGCTTCACTGGGGACATGATTAAGAGGGTGTAACTTGAGTGTTCTTATTATTATTTTTTTGAGTTGTCATTCATCTTATTAAATTGAATCTATTGCATTCATGTGCATGCACTTGCGTGACTTCCGAGCTTGTTTTTACAAGTTCAAACTAGTTTCTTAGCCAATGGAGTGTGGTGAAGTGCCTTGGTGAAAATTCACTCGATTTTTCTTTACCAAGAAACATGGATCCCCCCATCTTATGTACCTTCCTACGCAATCGTCCATTCGACGAGTAGGATAACAAGAATGTATCATATTGTCGCGCATCCCGTGGATTGTTTTACATTCTTGATCATGAGTACCTTTTGAGCAAAACCTTTAAGCCTACCCCATTGCATGAATTAGAACCAATGTTTTAGCTCGAAACTCAGTCCCATGTCCATGCTAGATTTTCATGATCATGTCATTTGCGCTTTTGTGCTGTTTGCCCATATGTGAACGCAATCTTTGCGTAGTCGTTTTGGTCATCATAGAATATTAGGTTAGACCCCAATTATGATCTTCCCCTTTTTTAGAGTCTAGATTTTGTCTTCAGATTGAGTCAAAAATCTTTATTTTTTTACGAAACAATATCCCTGAATGTTCTATATAATGCTCGTTACCTTAGGAAAGATTTGGCGTTTTATTCTTTCTCATTAATTAAGTAGTGAGTTTTAGTCAAAGATCTCGAGATAATATCTCTCCCCTCTACTTTTAGTCAGGAGTATAATATCTTTTGCTTTATCCCATATTGAATCGAGATAATATCCCTCCCATCCCTTTTTAGTCAAGAGTAGTATAATATCGTTTGCTTTATCCTATATTGAGTCGAGATAATATCTCTCCCCTCTCCTTTTAGTCAAGAGTATAATATCTTTTTCTTTATCCCATATTGAGTCGAGATAATATCTCTCCCATTATTCTTTTTTAGTCAAAGATCTCGAGACTATTTAGGTAGCGAGTTTTATTCTTTCCCATTATTTAGGTAGTGAGTTTTAGTCAAAAATCTCGAGGTAATATCTCTCCCCTCTCCTTTTAGTCAAGAGTATAATATCTTTTGCTTTATCCCATATTGAGTCGAGATAATATCTCTGCCCTCCCGTTTTAGTCAAGAGTATAATATTTTTTGCTTTATCCCATATTGAGCCGAGATAATATCTCTCCCCTCTCCTTTTAGTCAAGAGTATAATATTCTTTTTATTTTTATCCTGTGTCTAGATCTTTTGACCTAAACCCATTACTTAACCTCCAAGGGTAACTATGTTGATAGAATATTCTAGATAGAGACTTCCCATTTTAATTTAAAACCTTTCTTTTGTGGAACTTTTTAGTCTTTCCTTTTTCTTAGTCTTATCCGCTGTCTAGGATTGGGAAGAAAACAGTCGATCCAGAAAGTTGGGAGCGCGATCATAGTAATCAACGTCTGGTTAGGAAGCTCGTATTGGAGTCTCCCCCTTCAAGCAATGTTAGGCCTGACGCAGTAATTGTTACTCCTCCTCCACATCGACCACCTAGTTCTAAGTTGAATGAAATGGGCGAGGATGATGCAGCACGTCCACCACCTAAGACTACTGCTGAAATGTTGACTGAAATGATGACAATGCTGGAAGTTATGGGAAGCCGTGTGACATGGATAGAAAGCAAGATTATGGAAGCTGACCCTTTTAACCAAGATGACCCTCCACCTCGAGATGACAAAGTGGAAGAACTAAGTGCACAAATGAAGACCCTTGAGTTAGCTCTGACTCAAAACAAGATCATAAGTGACTACATGATCAATGCTGAAGGATATTCCTCTCACATCAAGGGGAAACTCCCGCAAAAATTCTGAATGCCTGAAATCCCCACTTTCAAAGGGACCGATGATCCAAAAGATCACATAAGGGCTTTCACCACGTCAATGGGCCTAAGGGGAGTGGATCCTCACCTCTATGTTCACCTTTTCTCACAAACCTTGGACCCCACTGTTAGGGCATGGTTCTTCAAGCTTGAGCCCAGTTAAATTCAAGATTGGAACAAGGTGTCTAGTTTGTTCGTCAGTAGATACTCTGGTAACGTCATCCAACAAACTACCATGAGAGAGCTGGAAGCAACAATAAAAGGTGAAAATGAAAGCTTCACCGACTTTGTTAAGAAATGGAGAACTAAAGTGGCCGAAATGCTTGACCGTCCATCCGAGGAAGAGCAAATTCGAAAACTCATCAAAAATTTACAACCTTCTTACTTGAATCCTCTCAAATATCAGGCAATTACTTCATACGCACAACTCAATAGTGTGGGGTTGCTCATAGAGGACGATCAAGCACATAAAAAGGAGAAAAGCAAGGACTTACTCAACAAAGGCACTTATAACTCGAATTACAAGAAGAATCCCAACTCGGAAAGCTCTTCCAATCAGGTTAATGAAGTCATTGCTGTCTATGACAAACCGCAAAGGCAATACACCCCATTGGGCATGACCTATACTAAAGCTTTGGAAAAGCTTGTCATAAATGACTACCTCAATGCTCTCGGTCCCACTCCGGATCCTGATGTCGAGAAGAGAAGCCCGTCATGGAATTCTAATCTTTATTGCAAATTCCATAGAGGAAAAGGACATGATACCGAGAGGTGTTGGACACTCAAAAATAAAATCTGGGACCTTTTTGACAATGGGACTATTGCCAAGCCAAAGAATGTTCCCACTCCAAACAACAACACCAATCCTCTAGGTGCGGTTTTCGCTATTCCAAATGAAAAAGAGGAAAATGACCCCTCTCGTCTGATTGTGCCAGTTGGACACTATATCCCATTTTTAAAGCTTTACTCCCTCCATCTAGAGGTAGCCGGAGTTTGGGATAGTGATGAAAAAGATAATGTTCAGCCAACAAAAAGTGCCCCTAAGAAGTCAATGGAAGAATTGCTCGCAGAAATCTTCGCTGGTTTGAAACAAGTAGATGAAGAGGTAACTAACATCGAAATGAAGAGAAAAGAAAGAGATGACGCAGATGCGCAATCCGCATCTATCATCCATCCAAGCATAAATCTCCCACTTGAAAGTCACGCCTTACCCTGAGGGATTTGACCACGAGGGTTTTTTGTCCATTACCTCTCCGCCTTGCTCATACTCTTGAAATACTAGTAAGTATTAGGATCATGCAACCATTGGGACCTACCCCAGATCATGTCTCTCCTGGGATCGCTTGGCACCCACGCAAGTTTTGAAATTATCACAGGGGAAGAGGTCACGACATTGAAGACTGTTAGGCACTGAAACACAGAACTCAAGATCTCATAGAAGTCAAGCCATGTAGCTACAAAAACCCCGAATCAAAGGAAGAAATTCTATAACCAAAAGCCAAGAAGGGGATATACCCCTCTTTCCTCAACCCCAACTCAAATCTTCTAAGATCTTTGTTGGAGAGGTTATCTAGGTCCCATCGGGCCAACACCCGATCCAGATCCGGGAAACAAGAGTAAAAATTGGAACAATACCTCCTTTTGCATCTATCATAAAGGAAGAGGGCATGGTACGAACGAGTGCATACACCTGAAGCACAAGTTACAAGACCTCATCGACCGGGGGGTCATAAACATTCCGTGAAACCTTATCCAACACTTTTAACAAAGGAGGGATCCCCTTCATCCCTCATTTGCCCATAAGAAGGAGGCTAAACTTTGATTGGGTAGAGAATACACCCAACAACGCTTTGGGTCTACTATTTGGACAAGAGCATCGTTATCTAAACGATGAGGAGCCCCACAATATCAGTAATGCAATTGAAGATGCAAACTTTGACCTAACTAAGTTGATCACTCCAAACGAGGGTCAACTCACAAAACAGAAACACACCATAAGCTGGAGTGGAACCAATGGAAAAAAGATCAAGATCACGATCGCCGAAGAATCCAAGTGTGACACCGATACTGACTCCAACCGGACTGAGTCTGGATCTGAAGACGAGTCTAATATAGTAGAGTCGGGTAGTCCGTCCAAACATATGTTTAATTCTACTTGCAAGTCTAATGATGTTAAAGCCAATAGTAGTGGCTCAGTTGATGTTCCAACTTCTTCTATCAATAAAAAGAGTACTGATTCTGCTTAGTTCTTTGATTACTTAGTAGCTAATAATTAAAAAGATGAACAAGAATTGCCCAAAGAAGTAACTAAAGCACTATTAGAGCACGAACAAAAGCCTTCAATTGTGGAAGAAACAGAATTAATTAATCTTGCAAGAGATCAAGAGTCGCGACAAGTGCGCATTGGCTTATCGCTAACTCCCAAAGAGCGAGAAAGCTTTATAAATCTCTTAAAAGAATACATAGATGTTTTCTCTTGGTCCTACAAGGATATGCCGGGAATAAGTCGTAAGATAGCACATCATACAATAACGCTCAACCCCGATTCAAAACTGGTAAAGCAAACACTTTGGAGAATGAAACCTGAGTGGACATTGAAAATCAAAAGAAGAGGTGCAGAAACAGCTTGCAGCAGGTTTTATTAAGGTCGCTCAATATCCAGAATGGGTTTCCAACATAGTACCCATTTCAGAAAAGGATGGCAAAGTAAGGATGTGCGTCGATTTCAGAGATCTAAACAACCCAAGTCCAAAGGTTGACTTCCCCATTCCACATATAGACGTACGAGTAGACAATAGCGCATGACATGCCCTCTTATCATTCATGGATGGCTAGGGTATAACCAAATACAAATGGCCGAAGAAGATATGGAGAAAACCACCTTTATAACCTAATGGGGTACATACTGCAACACTGTCATGCCTTTCGGATTGAAAAATGCGGGAGCAACATACCAAAGAACCGTAACTTTTCTTCTACATGACATGATGCACAAGGAAGCCAAGGTGTACGTAGATGATATGATCATCAAATCCAAGGAGAGAGAAGGGGATATACCCTCTCTAAAGAAATTATTCGACAGACTTCGGAACTACAACATGAGGTCAAATCCCCAAAAGTGTGCATTTGGTGTAACTTCTGGCAAGCTTTTGGGATTTGTCATAAGCACAAGAGGCATTGAAATTGATCCTACCAAGATCAAAGCTATAAGAGATATGCCCTCTCCTAAAAATAAGAAGGAGATAAGGAGGTTTTTTGGACGACTCCAATATATAAGTCGATTCATATCCAAATTGACTATTATATGTTAGCCCATCTTAAAAAAACTCAAAAAAGACACCAAATCTACATGGGATGATCAATGCCAACAAGCTTTCGGAAAAATTAAGGAGTATTTAGCTAATTCACCCGTGTTGGTTCCACCAATTCCGGGAAAATCGCTTATACTATATCTAGCAGTCACAGAAACCGCCATGGGCGCTATGTTGGCCCAAAAGGTGGAGAATGATGAAACTACCTTAGCAAGAAGTTCTTAGAATATGAAACACGCTACTCCAAACTAGAGAAGACGTGTCTCGCATTGGTCACTCCAACAAAGTAGCTTCCACACTACATGCTACAACACTCTATCCATATAAAGTCAAGGATGAATCCACTAAAGTACGTGTTCGAGAAACCCATTCGTAGTGGAAGAATAGCAAGGTGGACCGTCATGCTTTCAGAATTCGATTTGACTTTTGAACACCAAAAGGAGATCAAAGGACATGCTATTTCTGAACATCTCGCTGAAAACCTAGTTAGTAGCGAAGATGCCACGCATGACTTTCCCAATGAAGGAGTAATGAATGTCGAAGAAAATACTTGGCAGTTATACTTTGACGGAGCCTCAAACCAAAAGGGTTGTGGCGTAGGAGTATTATTAGTCAGCCCCCAAGGCGCACATACTCCCATAGCCATCAAATTAGACTATGAGGTAACTAACAAAGGCGCTGAATATGAATTGCATGCATCATTGGTTTAGAAGCGGCAAAAGAACTGCAAATCAAGGACCTAAAGGTATATGGAGACTCAACTCTCATCATAAATCAAGTCTCCAAAAACTGGAGAGTGAAAAGCGAATCCATGGCACCATACCAGGAATGTCTTGAAAAGATAGCCAAATATTTCACTCATGTCCGTTTCACATACCTTCCTAGAGAGGACAATCAGTTCATGGATGCCTTACCAAAGATGGCCTCCATGATAAATTTTCCAGATGATGTAATAACTATGCCAATTCACATTCAAAGGCGCACCGAGCCCGCCTTTTGCAATGCACTCGAAGTATGCGTCAATGAGGAGGAAGAAGAGGAATGGTTCACAGATATTCTCAAGCTATTAGCCGAAGGCAATTACCCTCCACAATCGACACCTAGGGCACAAATAGCATTAAGAAGAATAGTTGCAAAATACATACATGTGCAATGCAAACTTTATAAAAACACACAACAAGAGCTAACTCTTCCATGTCTAAAGGAACGTGAGGCAAACAAAGTCATGAGTGACATATATAATGGCGTATGTGGTCCCCACATGAATGTATTGACTTTAGTCAATAAAATCCTAATGCAAGGATACTATTGGACTAGCATGGAAAAGGACTTCATCGGATACGTGAGAAAGTGCACATGCTGCCAATTCCACGCCAATTTACAACATAGACCCCCTACTCCTCTACATACATTCACCTCACCATGGCCATTCTGATCTGCAAGGGGCATTGACATCATTGGAAAAATCTCCCCTACAGGAAAAGGAGGCCATGAAAACATATTGGTCGCAATAGACTACTTTACCAAATGGGTTCAAGCTCGTTCATATGCAAGAATAGCGTCAAAATACGTGGAAAGGTTCTTACATGACAATATCATTACTAGATATGGATTACCGCGAGAAATCCTAAGTGATTACGAGACCCAATTCAAAAACGATGTTGTCGACCTTTTCGCAAAATTTAAAATTCAACATGGAGCCGTAGAATCCGCAAACAAGAATGTAAAACAAATGATAGCCAAGATGACAGAAAACTACGAAGATTGGCCCGACAAGCTACAATTCGCCTTATGGGGATATAGAACTACTATTCGATCCTCAACAAGAGCAACGCCTTATTCTTTAGTATACGGAATGGAGGCGGTACTCCCAGTCGAGGTAGAGATCCCTTCCTTAAGAATAACTCTGGAAAGTGAATTACCCGAAGTAGATTGGGTCCAATCCCGATATGATCAATTAGTCTTGCTAGACGAAAGACGACTAAATGCGCTTTATTACGTTCATGTGTACCAAGAAAGGATGGCAAGACATTTTGATAACCGATTCAAGGCTAGAGGACTAAAAGAAGGAGACTTAGTCCTAAAAGAGGTAAGACCAATTGTAGTCGACCCTAGGGGAAAGTTCAAACCTAATTGGGCCGTCCCATACATTATCAAGACGATATTATCCGGCGGAGCGGTAAAGTTAATGGATCTAGACGGCAACGTATTCACTCAACTCACAAATATGGACCAAGTTAAGCGATTCTATGCATAAATACTTAATTTTTTAGAGGGCCCATTAAGGCACCAAGTCCAAGTCAAACCCGTCCATATGGGGTCCGCAACCGGATAAATAAAATAAACGAGATTTGGTTTTACGAACTACATTGGCCTTATTCCGCATGGATATGTAGGGGATGCGTGAAAACTAAACTATACTAAGTGTACCAATCGCACAAGTAATAAAGAAAGTAAGTCAAGTATCGTTCCCACGAGGAATAGAATGAATAAGTAATAAAATAATGAAAACCCTAACTTTATCTAGAAAACCGAATTCAAGGTGTTGGATTAAGAACTAAACTAAAAATAACTAGCTAGATTGACTAAACTAACAGTACAACAGCATTGGCTTCTAATAACCCTCTAACCATAACACTTTTAATAGAAGTTTTATGTTTCATGACGGAGGGAAAAACGGCCCAGACTACTATGACGCATTTCATAAAAGCGTTATTCATATTGAGATCAAACACAACGCTATTGTCCAAAAGTGCTGTAACGTCCTTTACAATGACGCTTACCTGGCAAGTGTTATAAGGATCAGACTGTATATAATAATGCTTAATTAGAAGCCTGTTATGATTTTATTTATTTTCATTTCGTCTTTAATTCACTCAATCAGTTTTCTTTTTCTTTTTCCACGCAACACAGAACACTCTCTCTCTCTCTCTCTCTCTCTCTCTCTCTCTCACACACAATAAAAACAATTAAAGTTCAAGAAAAACCTAATGCTTGGATGATGTTCTTGATCTTCTCTTCTTCTTCTCCAATTCAAAGTAGTTCTCAAAGAGGAGAGGCAAAAAGGTCCTAGGAAAAACCCTAAAAGTCTTCTTCAAAATCTACTACCTACACACAAAAACAACCTAAAGAAGTAAAAGCGAACTAATAAACTAAATGCATCTAAAAACATAAAAATAGCTAAATAAACATCAAATCTAGAGTGAATTCCTTTATAAATATCACATATAATCCTCACTCATAAACTCACCCATGCTTAGACAATTGCTTGTCCCCAAGCAAGATATAACACGAAACACAAATGGAGAGTATGTAATAAGCAGAGATCACCCCTCAGGTGGAGGCACTAATAGCTCAATCAATTAGTAAAATCCTTGAAGAATGTCATTCAACGAAGTAAAGCACAATCAAAATAGATGTTGAAAATCATCATTAGAGCAAATCTAATCGAACCTTATAGCATATCATCTACAAGCATCTCAAACAACATAATCTTACGACTTGCCCTCCCTCAAACATAGTGAGACAAAATCAGTAGACCCTCACTTTAGTTAAGTGGAACATTCACACTCATGTGTTTAGAAAAGTTATAATTATCGCTCAAATTCTTCCCAATGAGAGTGATCTACCATAACCTTGCATATCATCTCAATTCTCCTCTACTAAAGAACAACATGCATACAAAAAAAATGAGGACTTGATTGGGTTGTAATGAGGCTTAAGGTTAAGGAAGGAAACATTTGGGAATGTAGTTCAAGAGTTTAAGAGCTAGTGGAACAAGCAAACATTCCCCAACCTTCTAAGAAAAAACTCAAATCTCATTACTCGACTTTGAAGAGCAACTATTACAAAGATCCAACATTGAACACCTTTAAACTCTTTTTATTCAAACCATAATTCAAATTTCGTTTTCTCTTTTGTTTTCGACTTTTTTTTTTTTTTTGTTTTTTCAAAATCAACAATGGAACTTCTCTTAAGATATCTGCAAACAATGTCCCACTACAACCAAAGCCAACTCATATGTTCAAACACCCTCATGCTTATTCTCAAACCACACAATAATTAAGAAGAAACATAATGCTCCACTAACTCTAAACTAGGTAAGGACAAAGTGTTTTGGTCATTGGCTTGTAATTTGGGTTTTACAAAAGACAAAGGACAATAATGCTCAATATGGGTGAACAAAAGACAAAATAAATCACAGGATAGGTCTTTGGCTATTTAGCTAAATTCAAAATAATGTCTCAATCACTTTAATGCATGCAATTGTCAATGTAGCCACAAAGTGAATATATGAAAGTTCTAGAGATACACTTCACGGGAGAATACACACATCAAAGAAAAAAATAGACTGATATGAATGTGGCAGTCTGATGGCTCCAAAGTCTCACAAACTTTTTGTCTACCAACTTATATTTCAACTATGCTTGAGGGAAACAATCTATCTAACCACAAACCATCAATTTGCAAGCACAATCATGTTATGACTTTCACAAAGATTCACAAACTCAGTTAGAAAACCTTTTTCTAAAAAAAAAAAAACACACATTCTTCAAGTATTCTACCAATTAACTAAACATGAAACCTCCTAAAAATCATCATAGAGGATCATTTCTCTGTCTTTTTTTTTTTTTTTTTTTTTTGTGAACTAAAACACAAGTGAAAATAACAAGATAGAAAAGGCAAATCTAGGGCATCCAAGTAATAAACTGCAAACATGTATACCACTCCCCCATGCTTAAATCATGCATTGTCCTCGATGTATTGAATAACAATGAAGAAGGAAAAGTGGTAAACAATACTCACAAGATCACGCCGTATTTAATAGAAACATGTGCCTTTGTGTTACTCGTTTCACTTGCCCCTTAGAAGATTTATGCTGCAAAAATATCCTTAAACTACTCACTTGGTTGCCTAAAGCAAAACATAAAATAGAAGATAAAATAAACCAAACGAAAATAAATAAATAACTGAATAAAAATTTTGGGTTGCCTCCCAAAAAGCACTTGTTTATAGTCATTAGCTTGACTATCTCCTTCATTCATCCAAGATCATCATTGACTTTGTGAGCACTAAGATCGAGTTTACTGCTGCAAAACTTTGGTCTGTTAACAACAAGATTCTCCTTCTTTATTGTACGAAAAACTTCAACTCCTAATGATTGTGGACTTGTCTTTATAAAATCCATGTCGTTCTCAAATTCTTTTCCCTTGCCCTAGATCTGCTTTGATGCTTCAAGATATGGCTCTTGCATACTTTTTGCTTTTTGATCCAGCACAAGCTTATCAAAAACATTTTCAGTAGCATCAATCCTAAAACAAGGCATCTCATTAGGAGAACATTTGGTGGTCGTGTAAACATTAAATGTGACTTGTTCAGCACCCACCTTGAGAATCAGTCTCCCTTGTGGTACATCTATTAATGCACCTCCTGGGACTAAGAAAGGACGACCTGAAATGAGAGGTATCTCTTGGTCTTGTTCCATGTCCAAAACAATCAAATTTCACAGGGAATATGAACTTGTCAACCTTTACTGGCACATTCTCAACTATCCCTCTTGGATACTTTATCGATCTATCAGCTAATTGAAGGGACACAGTGGTTGACTTTGGCTCTCCTAATCCTAATTTCTTGAAACTTGACCAAGGCATTAAATTTATACTTGCACCCAAATCACATAAAGCCCTATTAAAATGGGTGTCTCCAATTGTGCAAGGATTGGTGAAACTACCTAGATCCCTTAGCTTTTGGGACAACTTCTTGAGTAAAACTGCCGAACACTCTTCATTAAGATTAACTGTTTGAAAATCTTCCAATTTTCTTTTATTAGCCAAAATGTCCTTTAGAACTTTTTCATATTTGGACATTTAAGTCAAAGCATCAACAAACGGAATATTAATATGCAGTTTCTTAAAAACATCAAGAAATTTACCGAATTGCGCTTCCAATTTATGTTGCTTCAACCTTTGAGGGAAATGAACAGGAGGCGTGTAAGTTCTTACCTGAGGTTCGGGAACCGACTGTTGCACAGGTTCCTTACTAACCTTTTGATGCCCTTGGTTCTCATCATCTTTCTTTCCTTCATTCACCTTGCTCTTACTCTTGCATTGCACCTCTGGAAGTTCCTTGCCACTTCTTAAGGATATGGCATTGATTTGTTCCTTTGGGTTCTTTTCGGTGTTGCTAGGTAAGGAGCCTTGATTTCTTTCGGATATCATATCTGCTATCTGTCCAACTTGAAATTCTAAGTTCGCCTCTTGATTTTGAAATCTAGTCTCAGTTACAATGATGAACTTAGACATTAGTCCTTCTAAATTTGGATGATTCCTCCACCCTGGATTATAGGTGTTGGAAGAAGGATTATTTGGCCTGCCAAAATTTCCAACATAGTTAGCTTGCTCATGAGATTGAGAGAAAGAATTCCCTACCTGACAACTTGTACTAGCATGCTGTCCTCCACACTGTCCACAAAGAACACCCTGCACAAGCATGAAAGAAGTACTCAAAGTGTCAACCTTTTTAGTTAGAGTTTCTAATTGAGCAGATACTGCAGTAACTGAGTAAACTTAATAAATTCCTGCACTTTTCTTCACTATGGTTCTATCAGACTGCCATTGATGACTATTAGAAGCTAATTCCTCTAAAATGTCATATGCATCATCTGGAGTTTTAGTCATGATAGTACCACCTTAAGTTGCATCAATTATAGAACGATTAGTAGAAGATAAACCATTATAAAAAGTATGAACTTATAACTAAACAGGAAGACCATGATGTGGACATTTTCGAAGTAGGTCTTTATATCTCTCCCATTCTTCATATAATGTTTCTGTGTCATACTGCACAAAAGTAGAATATCATTTCTCATTTTGGCAGTTTTGGATGGGGGGAAATATTTAACTAAAACTCTTTGAGCCATGTCATTCCATGTAGTTATGGATCCTACAGGCAAGGAATTTAGCCAACTTTTAGCTTTGTCCCTAAGTGAAAATGGAAACAATCTCAGTTTAATAGCATCATCACTAACACTCTAATGTTTAAAAGTATCACATATATCAAGAAAATTAGATATATGAGCATTACGATCATCATGAGCCAATCCACCAAATTGGACTGAAGTCTGAATCATTTGTATGATAGCGGGCTTGATCTCAAAGTTGTTTGCTTGAATTGTTGGCCTTCTAATGCGAGAAGCACTACCCTCCATCGTGGGTGTAGAGTCCTTTAAAGAACACACAGGTTGAACTTCATTCTCTTCTGGCGGCATGATTTCTTTTGGAATTTGCTGTCTACGTAAACCTACGAAAAGTTCTCTCTATTTCTAGATCAAAAGGATTAGTTCTTTATTACTAGTACGGGCAAATCAAGTAAACGAAAAATAAACAAAAACACACTAAGAAAATCCTAATTAAACTTATTTACTTCTAAGAAAACAAAACAAAACAACTAAAATAATAAAAAATTAAAAAATAATTAAAAAATAATAAAACAAATACTAAGCAGTTAAATTCTAGATTAAAAATAGGATATTTCGATTCTAATATTACTCTATAATAGTCTCCGGCAACAGCGCCAAAAACTATTTTCGCAATGGAATTTTCTAAAGTTTCTCTCTCTAGAATTTCTCTCTCAAAGCCATAGCTTCGTGTGATGATGAGGAAGACTAGAGCGCAATTGCGAGCTGAGGAACTTGAAAAACAAAAATCGATTGATGCACAACACAAATCAAAGAATCCATCTATAATGGGTAGTCCTAATCAACCTAATCCGGCAAATGTTGCAAGAAACTTGAACAAAGACCTTGAAGGCCTTAATTTGGGGGAAATTGATTCGAACAATATCTCGGTTGTTGAAGCTGCATGCAACAAATTGAATGAATGGCTTGAAGTAATCCATGGAAATTCAGGGCACATAGGCAAGGAATCCTGGGCAGACGCTACAGAAACCAATGGAACAGTACCGCAATCGCCAGTTGAAGAAATGGGTAAGAACACTATCTGGGACTCATTTGATTTGTCTAAATTGGGTAATGCTGGTTTTAAACTAGATTATGTAGCTCCTGAGACTTATGGTGATAAAATGGTAGCTGGAATTAATGGGCAAGATATATTGTCTGAAATTGCTTACTGGAGCATAGTTGTTGTCTGTTATGTTATTAGGGCTAGACCTCCTAGTTTAGTGCTTAATACCTTCATACAAAAAGAATGGGGAAAATATGGTATTAATAAAAATGCTATGCTTAGAAATGGTATTACATTGGTCAGATTTGATATGGAAGAGGGGAGACATGCAGTGGTCAACCCTGGTATTTTCCACTTTGATAATAAGCCCTTAATAGTAAGACCTTGGTCAGAGGATCTGGATTTATCCAAGGAGGACATCAACTCAATTCCAGTCTGGGTTCGGTTCTTGGGTTTGGATGTAAAATATTGGAGTCCTACGGGACTCAGTAAGCTGAGTAGTTTGATTGGAAACCCTCTCACGGAAGATAAAAACACACAACAGAAAAGTGGTGTTAATTTTGCAAGAGTGCTAATTGAGATAGAGGTTAATTCTAAGATGCCTGAGAAAATCTATCTTAGGACTGATAGGAACACTTTGCTTGAACAAAGAGTAAAATATGAGTGGAAGTCAGTTCCTGCAATCACTGCAAACTTTATGGTCATGTAGAGGATTACTGTAGGAAGAAACACAAGAAGGTCTGGGTTCCAGTCAATAAGCCCCCAGATGTTGTAACTCAAACAGAACAAGCAGCAGATAATGTGCCTGAACCAGCTGTGGAAATAATACAAGAGCCAGTGCAAGCATATGAATGGCAGAATCCACAAGACACATCAAAGCCAAGAGCTGAACCACTGATATCCACTCCAGTTCACAATATTTTTGATGTGCTGCAGAATGAAGATTTGCAAGGTAGTGTAGGACCTGTTATGCCTCCAATGGGGCATGGATAGTATTGTCTCTTGGAACATTAGAGCCCTGAATGGCCTGAATAAGTAGAAGGAATTAAACCTCTTTTGCAATGCTAATAAAGCTGGCTTGGTTGGAATTATGGAAACAAAAATAAAAAGCAGTAATAAAGAAAAAAATCAAAAATAGTGTTTTGAAGGGTTGGATGTCTGTCAATAATTGTGATAGTCATCCTGGAGGGAGGCTTTGGATGTTTTGGAGACCAACAGTATATTCAGTTGCTATAGTGAAGACTACAGATCAGATGATACTATGCAAAGTTTATCATTTACTTCAGAATAAGATGTTTTATGTGACTTTTGTATATGGTCACAATGAGAAGGAAGATAAAAGACCTCTTTGGCAGGACATGATCTCATTTGCACAAACCTGTACTGACCCATTGCTTGTGGTTGATGATTTCAACAATGTTCTTTTCCTAACAGATAGGGTTGGAGGCACTCCTGTGACTCTGAGTGAGGTGACTGAATTCAAGGGATGTACGGAGGATTGTATGCTACTGGAGCTGGCTTTCACTGGCTACAGATTTTCATGGAACAACAGACATGAGCAGGGGCCCAAAATCTTCCCAAAGATTGATAGAATCTTTTGCAATGACCTTTGGTTGAAGTTGTATGAAGATTGTGCTGGGCATTTTCATCCAGAAGATGTATCAGACCATAGCCCAATAGTTATAACTCTCCAGGTGATCCAGAACAAGAAATATGCTAGATTTAGCTACTTTAACATGTGGGCAAACAATCAAAAATTCCTTCCATTGGTGAATGCAGCATGGGATTGCAGAGTTAAAGGCACAAAGATCTTCTCAGTTTTTGAAAAACTCAAGAAAGTTAAGAAGGCGCTCAGAGAATTGGATAAAGTTGAATATGCTGATATACAGGCTCAAGTCCAGAGCTCTAGAGAGAAGCTCTTCTCTTTGCAAGAGAAAATGAATTTTTCTCCTGCGAATTGCACACTACAATCAGAAGAGAAGGAAGCCAGAGCTGAGTTCTTGAAACTACAAAAGGATGTTGAATCTTTTCTACATCAAAAGAGCAAGGCAAAGTGGTTACAATTGGGTGACTCTAATTCCCATTATTTCCACACAATAATGAGGGAAAGGAGACAAGCAAGTAGAGTTTATACTCTAAAAACTAGTGATGATGTTCAACTGCAAAGCCAGGAACATATACATGAAAAGCTTGCAGGTATCTACAGAAATATGTTGGGAGTGTCCACAATGAGAACTAGGCCTGACCAAAGAGTTTTCAATGAGGGGCACTTACTCAATGTTCAGCAGCAATTGGCATTAATTAAGCCAATATCCAATGAAGAGATCAAAGCAGCTATTTTCAGTATTGATGCAACAAAGAGCCCTGGCCCTGATGGTTTTGGCAGTGGCTTCTTCAAGGATGCTTGGCCTGTCATTGGCAAGGACATCACAGATGCTATTCAAGACTTCTTCTCTACTGGTAATATGTTGAAACAGGTTAATGCTACTAACCTATGCCTTATTCCCGAAATTGATGTACCTGTCTATGCTTCTAATTTAGACCTATAGCATGTTGTAATACCATTTATAAGGGCAGACCTATAGCATGTTGTAATACCATTTATAAGGGCATATCTAAAGTTTTGTGTGAAAGGCTTAGGCTTGTTCTGCCTAATCTTATCTCCATGAACCAGGGGGCCTTTGTTAATGGTAGGAATATTGTGCATAATTTTCTAATATGCCAGGACATAATTAGACATTATAGGAGGAAAAACACCTCACCTAGATGATTATTGAAGATTGGTTTGCGCAAAGCCTATGATACAATTCATTGGGGGTTTATTGAAGATATGCTACCTGGATATAGTCTCCTAAATTCTGCACATGGATCATGGCTTGTGTTAAAACAGCTAGCTTCTCCCTTTCTGTCAATGGTGAATCTTTTTGTTATTTTGAAGGGAAGAGAGGGATGAGTCAAGGGGATCCTATATCCCCTCTTATTTTTGTGATGGTAATGGAATACCTATCTAGAGTTCTGAGAATGGTGTCTCATCTGCCAGGTTTCCAGTATCACCCTATGTGTGCAAGTGTAGACCTCAATCATATCTGTTTTGCTGATGACTTGATTATTCTGTAAAGCTGATAAGAATTCAGTTGGGAGAATTGTAGAAGGTTTTGAGTACTTCTCCAGGGTGACAGGCTTACAAGCTAACCGTCACAAGTCTGAGTGTTATTTAGCTTGTGTTTCTAGAAGTGACAAAGCTAGGCTGTTGAAGAAAACAGGTTTCCAAGAAGGTACATTCCCTATGAAGTATTTGGGTGTGCCTTTGACACCTACAAGATGGAACAAAATGGAGTCTTCTTTCATAGTGGATAAGATCACAAGAAAGTTGAACACTTGGGCAACAAGAAATATATCTTATGCTGGCAGAGTCCAAATGATAAATTCTGTGTGATTCTCTCTTCATATATATTGGTCTAGCATTTTCATTCTTCCCACTGGTGTACTGAAACAAGTGGAACAGAAATGCAGACAATTTCTTTGGGGAGGTTCAGAGTTACAGAAAAAAGTAAATCTGGTGGCCTGGGATTGGACTTGTCAACCTAGGAAATGTGGTGGATTGCAAATGATAGACAACATCAAATGGAATTATGCACTGAATGGAAAGCACCTTTGGGCATTGTCAACTAAGCAAGACATCCTCTAGGTAAAGTGGATAAATGGAGTTTATTTAAAGGGAGAAAATTTGTGGGAGCATATCCCAAAAATTGACAGCAGCTGTTACTGGCTCAAGATTACAAAGTTGAGGGGGAAATTTGAGCAATATTATGATGCACAGGGCACCTGGAAAGGTGAAAAAGGGGTTTACACTGCCTCTGCAGGTTACAATGTGTTGATGGAGCAGGGAACTAAGTATAGGCATGCAAATCTTGTCTGGGGAGATTCAATGTGCCGAGACACAGTTTTATACTATGGCTTGCACACAGGAAGAGGCTGTTAACCAAAGATAGGATGGAGCATATGGGGTTTCTGAAAGGGGACTTGAGATGCTACCTATGTAACAGTCATATTGAGGATGCATATCACTTGTTTTTCAAATGCAGTAGAAGCTATGGGATCCTTGAGGAGGTCAAAAATTGGCTTGGATGGAAAACTTCAGCAACATTTATCCAAGCATTGCTTTATGGTGCTACAAGAAGGCCTACAAAGCTTCAGAGACAAGTCCATGCAACAAAACAATAGCTGCAACTGTATATACTGTTTTGCAGGAGAGGAATTGCACTTTCTTTCGTCAGTCCCAGACCACTGAGCTCACATATTGCAACACATCAAATTCTCTGTAAGAGCAAGATTGCATTAAGTGAAGTTTGCACAGCTACTGAAGAAAGACAAGAGCTTTTATGCTGCTATCATATAATTTTGTTTTAGTTTTCAGGTTGTTATTTCTGGAGCAATGAGTCTGTTATTGTGTTTGTTTTTGCTGGTTGTAAGGGTTGTTAGGAAAATCAGTAGTAGAGGAGTATGTTGTTAATGCTGTACTAGATTTACTTTCCAGGGGCTAGATGCAAGAGGATACCCTACATAGTAGGTGAGCTTCTTCTCTAGTTGCCTTTTAGGTGTAAGATTATTTCTGAAATGGTAATGAGCTAAATCATACCAAATAAAACAGCGCCAAAACTTGATGCGTGAAAATTAAACTATGGCAAGTGTACCAGTCCCACAAGTAATAAAGAACGTAAGTAAAGTATGGTTCCCACGAGGACTAGAATGAATAAGTACTAATATAATGAAAACCCTACACTTATCTAGAAAACCGAATTAAAGGTGTTGGATTAAGAACGAAACTAAAGATAACTAGCTAGATTGACTAAACTAAACAATTGGGTAAATAATCAAATCAAACGATATGAGCAAAACACTAGGATTTTGGGTTCACCAATCCAATTCTCTGTAGATCCCTAATAAATAAATCCCAAGGTTGAAACTAATAACACAAGGCAAGACATTTCTTAACTATTCAATATACTTTCTCAAGCTATATTGAATCTAACTTAAATTATTAACCTATGCTATCTCTAGATTGATTTAAACAATTCAAGAAGCATTAAGAACAATAAAAACCTATAGCAAAATAATTGCAAGAATCACATTTGTACTTCTCAGTATTTTGTTCAATTCTCAGTTTATGCTATTATGAACAAGTGCATCTAATCACTTCTCAGTCTCATATATTCACAATAAATCAAATCAAAGGGTGATCAAACCTTCAATTGCATTAAGAACAACAACATAAACTCACACGCAATAAAAATCAAATCTTGGAATTAAAATATTAAGAACACTACATCAAAAAGGATGGCTACACCTTAGCCCTAGCTATAAGAAGTTTAGCTCATAATAATTAATAAAACTAACAACAAAGATTCAAGAGAAGTCAGCAAAATAATTAAAGTTCAAGAAAAACCTAATGCTTGGATGATGTTCTTGATCTTCTCTTCTTCTTCTCCAATTCAAAGTAGTTCTCAAAGAGGAGAGGCAAAAAGGTCCTAGGACGAAACCCTAAAAGTCTCCTTAAATAGTTATGAAGAAAAAGAATGAAAAATAAAATAACTTCGAATTGGCGTGACCCGTCCGCGCGTGCTAGACAAAGGACATGGTCGTGTCAAAAACACGACCAGCCCGTGTGTACGACTGTCAGCAAATTTTCGCCTCCTTGGTTGATTTTCTTCACAAGTGCAAAATCTTACTCATGTGAAAAGACATGGGCAGCTCGTGTCTTCCTTTAGAAGCATGTTTTGAGCATCTTTAAGCTTATATCATCGCGCCAAGTCATCACACAACGAGTCCTCTTCCAAATCTTCATCTAATCTTCTTCAAAATCTACTACCTACACACAAAAACAACCAAAAGAAGTAAAAGCGAACTAATAAACTAAATGCATCTAAAAACATAAAAAAAATACCTAAATAAACATCAAATCTAGAGTGAATTCCTTTATAAATATCACGTATAATCCTCACTCATCAGTAGGTAACCCATGTAACTTGGGTTCGGCCACTTTAATAAAATAAATCTCTAAGGAAGTTTTAATCCATTCGATTAATGCAAAAATAAGCAAGTCTTTCATTAATATGGCTAAAGTCCATTACATGCTCTAACAAAAAAAAGAAGGGTGCAGAAATAATAATAAAGTAATAAAAGGGCAATTCTAAACTACATCTACTTGAGCATGCAAACCCGTTATTTGAATTATGCTACTAAGCACAAAAAATTAAGACTTGGTAGACAACTAGAGGTGGACTACTCCTATTTGTCTTTGTTAACTTCAGGCTCTTGGGTAGGTTCGCTAGGCTCATTGAGTTCCATTCCTTCTTTTGGAGCCCATCATTCCCTACCATTGCTCGAAAAGGCCTCGTGATCATTGGGCCTAACTTGAAAGACTTGTTTAGCTGAGTGAGCCGGATTCTTCCTCTTTTTGGATTGGGCTTTAGCCTTACCTTTTCCCTTACCCTTAGTTTGGTGCTTGGACGGTTTAGCAAGCCTATCAATGGGAGTTCTCCTTACACCGCTAGGCTCATCATATTTGCGGTCTTTGAATAACGCTTTCTCCTCCTCTAGGAGCCTTTGGTTGACATGATGGTCGCCACTCCAAATCCACTCCTCATAAAATCTAGATAAACCGTTTGATTGCGGGTATACTGGCTTAGTCCACACTTGGCAACGGTTCTAGTGTCGTTCCTAATTAGGCACCAAGGAGGACGTTAAGGGTCTGTGGCAAGGAGGTTCACAACTTACATTCGGGATCCTTTGCCTTATGTCGTATTGGCGGAGGAGGCGGTTCGGTAGGAAGAATGTCAAGGTATATAAACCAATAATCCTCTTAAAGGGTACGTTCTCACAACACCCTACAATTTTGGTGGTACGCCAGCATCGGACGAACCAAGCCGGTTGGATATCGGGGTAGATGTATGCTATCCACTCCTCCCGAGAGGATTCGGAAAACTTTCGGCGGCTCGCCGGAACGTGTTTAGGGAGTAACTTCCTAGTATTAATGGGAGCCTCAAGCAAGTGGAGTCTCTCTTGAAGCCATATCTACAAAAAAACAACAAAAGAAAAAATTCAAGTCAATACAAGATGAGAATTTCACTACATAAAGTTAAATGCACAAAATTAAGGCTTTATCATAAACTTACTTGAAGGAGTAAAGGATTCTCGGTGAATGACTCTTGAGGATTTCTCGTGAGCCTATCTAAAGCAAGGATCGTCTCTTTCACAACCAAGTGCATAGGAGAGCTATTCCTTTGAATTTGCTCTGTCACCCTAAGAAGGCAAGCTTTGCCCTTGTTGATGGTAGACTTCGTTTCGGATGGATTTAGAGCGTCTTCATTGCCACCAACAAACAAATAACGACGGAGGAGGCAAAATACAAAGGCAAGGTTCTTGTACCGCATATCCATCGCATCCTGGGCTCTAGAAGTGAAGAAAGTCACAAGCCTAGCAAGATCAACATCCTCACCGTGAAGCACTTGGGCCACATGACGAGGAGACAACCCGAGATATCGTTGAAAATCACCCGAAAAAGTGTTCCCTAAGTAAGGAACGACGGGAGGGCTCTCGGTTGGAAAGCCAATGATATCAGAGAACTCCTCAACCAACGGGCACTTCTCATGAGCACCAAAGCGGAAAACATGGAACTTCAGGTCCCAAAATTCAATAGAGGCATGGAGAAAGTGCCACGAGATCGTGACTTGTTTGAGGTGAAAGAATGCATCAAGGTGGAAGGGATTAAGTCTAACCTCTCCTCTACGGTCATGGAGGCCAACCAAGCATCAAAGATATCATCAAAGTTCACCATTGCTAAAATGAAGGATTTTCTCTCGAGGAATTTTCTCTCTCTAGGGGCTCAAAGTAAGTGGTAAGAGGAGAATAAGAGAAAACCTGACTATATAGAGGTCACAGTTGGATTCTCGTCAAAAAATTAAGGAAACACAGACAACCGACGAAAAAAAGGCCAGGTGGCCTCTCACCTAGTCAGGACGGCTGAGGCAGCTGGGACGAGCGGCTGAACTGCTCCAGCTAGCGGCCTTACTGCTAGGACAAGCGGCTCAACCTCTAGACCAAGCGGTAACCGCTTGAGCTCTAGCACAGCCGCTATGAGCTCTAGCGATCACCATGTATAGGCGCCTGACGAGCAATTTTGCGAGACGACCTCGGTCCACCCGACCTCTCCTTGACCGAGCTCTACCTTCCTATTTCCCACTTGGACAGAGTTTGAAAGCCTTTCTTTATATTTTCCGTACCTTAATTTTGGCTCTTGCCACTTTTCTTTTTATTCCCTTTTTATTTTCTTTCTTTCTTTTTATTAGGATTATCAAGTTCCCCCTTTTTTTCTTTTCTTTTTTGATTCCTTATTTTCATTAATTATCTTTTCCTTTCTAATTACCCTTTCTTATTTTCTCTTATTTTATTTTTCTAGGGGAAGGGTTACCCCAATTCTGTTAGGTTCTCGGGAATCCAAAATTCTCAGATTTCATGTTTGGTGATTTTCCATTCAGAAATTAGATGATTAAATTCACATATGAGCATTTGCGTGATATATTTGTGAGTAAATAAAATGCAATGTTTATAGCAGGTTTTATACAAGCCCGAAAGTTCAAAATGCACTACAGCAAATATCACTGGCCATCTTCGCCAGTACGCGGACCAGCCTGAGGCGACTCCCAGGTCCACTTGATGATTGAGCACCTGAAGGACCGGGCTGAGACATTGCCCACGCTCTAGGGTCAAACGCAAACAATGAACCCGTCAAGTGAGCAGGATCCAGTGAATGACGCGGTGTCTCCGACATGCTTGGATAGCCGCCATACCCCATACTCTGCTGACTCCAAGAGCTCCTCGGAGAGACTGGAGGATACATGTGCATGGGATAACCGGGATACCCCATATAAGGAGGCGGTGCATGCCACTACGGAAGATAAGGCACCTGGGGCGGGTTCTCTGTATCTGCTCGATCCGGAGGCGTCCAATGACGCACTTCCGTACTCTCTTGCCTCGGAGGAAAATGCTGCGGTGTAGACGCCAACTCCTGAGCATGAGTAACTGGAGGTCTAGGAGATCTTGCTACAGGAACAGGCTACAAAAATGGGCTCAAGGTCAGAAAATTATAAGAATTCAAATCAAGCACTATTACTTGAAATGAATATACCTCTCGAACGTCGGATCGACGACCCGTGCACACACTCCGAGACGCGAACATGGAAATCCAATGTTTAAGGGCATGCATGCCCCTATAGATCTTCCGCGTCTCAGCGGCATCCAACTGTGCACATAAAAAGAAGAGTCAGTATAAACACAAAGGAGACATTGCAAATTATAATGGATTCTCACTTACCCCCCCTACAACCAGTTGGTAGAGGCAATCCCTCGATCTCCTCATCGGGACCACGAAACTGAGGAATCAAAAGAACCTGAGGAGACCTGTCCACTCCTGTATAACCCACCGACATGGTAGGAGGAGTAGGGCGCGGAGTAGAAGCAGTCGCATGGGATAACGAAGAACTCGTAGCACTCTGCAAAACTTAAAAATATTAGACACATTTCTATATTTCCAAAGGAAATTAAGAAACAGAATAAATTACTCATCGGATAATTGGAGAAGTTAAGGGCACAACCGAGCCTCAGAAAACTCGGTTTAAACCACTCTAAGATCCACCCCCGGGTCAGCCAGGAGAAAATACTCAAGGGCATTCACCCCAATGGTGGGCGTCCTTACCTACTCCACGGTAAGGTGACAAACATAAACAATAGAATCCGGAGGGTCCAAAGGAATCCTTGGAGCCGGAAGGTCGGAGAAAGTTTTCCTAATCAGTCTCTCTCCCAAGAAGCACTCAAAACCAAAAGGACCCTCAACGAGGACTCTCTTCTGGTCATGCTCTCGAGCACCCAAGAATCGGTCCGAGAGGCCCGGGAGGTAATCCGTCCAGAGGAACCAGACAACCTACAAAAGCAAAGAATGAGCACACGAAAGGATGAAAAGGACGATAAAAATGCAAAAGGTAATCACGTACATCCTGACCGGTCAAGGGATATATCGCCTTCCTAAGGGCGTGCAGCATAGTAAATGGGCAAGATGCCCGTCCCCTCCAGGTCTGCATCGCCGGAAAGGACAAATCCCCTATCTCAAGAAGAGGGGTAAGGTCAGGGAAATGCTCGTAAAACCAAATCTAAGACATACAAAACACATGGATTAGGCACAAGTTATGAGTAAAAAGCCAAAATACAAAGTATGAAAAGGATAAAGGGAATTACCTCCATAACCTTCCAATAGCCGACCAAGGAGACGCGAGACGCGCCGTCCTCCCCACTGAGGCGATTGGACTGCCTCATGCACCGCAGAAAACAAGAGTATGCGGGAAGACCCCAGTTGTACTCCGTAACTTTGTTCAAATCAGCAAATGTTCTATACATGTATACTGGTCGAGCATTTTTATAATGTCTGCTGGGATACTGAAAAGTATAGAGCAAAAATGCAGACTTTTCTTATGGGGAGCTACTGACCAGAAGCACAAAACAAGCCTTGTTGCATGGGATGTAGTGTGCAGACCAAGGAGAAATGGTGGCATAAATATTAAAAATTGCAAATGGTTTAATATAGCCCTAAATGGGAAGCATATATGGGATTTAGCCACCAAAAAAGATACACTGTGGGTAAAATGGATTAATGGAGTGTATTTGAAAGGAAACAATTTCTGGAACTATGCTCCTGTATAGGGAGCTAGCTAGTACTGGACAAAGCTTAATAAGATCAAAATCCATTTCCAGAAACATTATACAACCAGAGGAGTGTGGAAGGATGCACATGATGGGGTGTACTCTGCTGCTAGTGGATACAGGGCACTGATAGGGAACATGCCAAAATGCAGACATGCTGATCTGATCTGGGGGAAACTATCTGTGCCTAGGCAAAGTTTCTGCTTATGGCTGGCCCAAATGGGAAGATTGCTAACTAAGGATAGGCTGCAGAAAATGGGATTCCTAAATGGTGATACCATATGCTACTTGTGCAAAATGAAAACAGAAGACCATAGTCACTTGTTCTTCAGCTGTAATGTATCAACAGAGATACTGAACCAGCTAAGGGGTTGGCTGCAAGTATCTGCAAGAGCAAACACTATCCAGGGCATGCTCAACTGGATTAGTAGACAGAAATGCTCGAGATTTAGGAAAGAAGTGTATGCAGCAGGACTTGCAGCAATAGTGTACTGGATATGGAGATGCAGGAACCTGTAGTGTTTTGAGGGGAGCAGAATGCCACTGTCACAAGTTATACAGCAGATTCAGCTGGCAATCAGATTCAGAATTCAGCAGTGCAGTAGCAAGAGGAAGTTAAACAGCAAGGATAAGAGATGGATAAGGAATCTGTAAAATTCATCTAAATGTGTTGTGTAGGTGCTGAAAATCATGCAGAAAGATCAGCAGGAAAATCAGAATCAGAGTTCAGCAGCTCAGCAGAAGGAGAAAAGATGCAGAATCAGCAGTTCAGCAAGACTAGAGAATCTGTAATAGATTAGTTTACTATGTTTTTGTATTTTGCTGTAAGTCAGGAATGTTTGTTTTTTGTATGTTTCAGATATAGGGAACCACTGGTTGTAGTGAGGTACTCCAGTACTGTTTTAGGCTTGTATGGTTGTAAAGGGATGTAGAAAAAAGGAACCCTACCTAGTAGGTGACCTTGGATTCGCATTGCCTATGGGCTGTAATCATGTTACATCACAGCTAGCAATAATACAATTTTTGACTTGCACCAAAAAAAAAACTTTGTTCAAATCCCGCAAGCACGGGAAACAGTAAACATGATACCTAGTAGCCTTATCCGAACAAACGGAACAAGCTAGAATATAGGCCAAGAAAAGAAGAGCGTGCTGCTCCACCGTTAAGAACTGGACCATCACGTCAATCCGCACGTACTTCATACCATCGCAATTGACCCTGAAAAGGCCAAACATCTCCACCATGTCTTCGACTGACGGATGTTTACAGGTACAAAAAAGCTTCAAATCAAGTTTTGAAATGCATTTACGCGTTTTAACAGCCTTTACAACTAGGGTGCTAGATATTGAGTTCTTTTATGCTCTATGTTAAGAGAAAGAATCCAAATGCTTTGTTTGCATTCATTTGAGTGTGAAACTACACCAAGGATGTTTACAAGTACAAACAAGCTTTAACTCAACCTTTTGAATGCATTTTCACGTTTTAACAGCTCTTACGACTAGGGTGCTAGAGATTGAGTTGTTTTGTGCTATATGTTAAGAGAAATCATCCAAATGTTTTGTTTGCAATCATTTGGTGTGAAACTACACCAAGGATGTTTGAAAGTACAATCAAGTTTCAAGTCAAGCTTGTGAATGCATATACGCGTTCTAACAACTCTTACGACTAGGGTGATAGAAATTGAGTTCTTTTTTTTTTTTTTTTTTTGGTAAGTAATCATATAAAATTTTATTACTAACCAAACACAGGGCACAAACAAAGTTATCAAACAGCACATTACAAGCCTCCCTAGAGAGGGGCTTACCTTCTAGGAAGGGCCTCCCCAAGTCTAAGGAGGGTTAATCAGAGCCAAAAACGATAAGAAATCATGACTAAGGCACTATCATAGAGTCAAACCATGTACTACATGCTCTACTCATCTTCCTAGGCCTTTTACACAGAAAGCTATTCTTCATCACCATTTGCAATTGTTGCCAGACATGTACAGGATGGGCTACCTTTTGATTCCAGACCGCTTCATTCCTCCAAATCCATACAGTATAAGCAAGACTAATTAGGTAAGTTATAAGTATTTTCTTTTGCACTTTACCCATATGCCTTCTTTAATGTGCCCAGTGGAGGAGATCAGAGAGTTGTACTCTAAAGCATTGGATACCAAATTTCGCCTTCAGTTGGTTCAAGCACGCAGCACTTAAGTCACACTCAAAGAAGAGGTGATCCATGGTCTTAGGTACCTTTCCACATAGGGGACATGCATCATCATCACAAATCCCCATAGCTTTGAGTCTTTGTCTGACCTGGAGCCTTTGAAGCATTATAAGCCAAGCAGTGAAGGAGTGCTTGGGGATATTGAAACTGTTCTACACCCACCCAGCCCAATTCACTTTAGTGGTGGAGCTTCTCAACCAAATAACAACACTTTTAATTGTGTACTGTCCAGTGGGGCGACCCAGCGAGGTGCTGCCACTAAAACCACTAATCATTTTATCCTTCACCTGCAAAAATTTTCCTCCATGACTAGCTAGAATCAAGATGGGCTTCATAGCTCCACCAGTTAGAATCTTTTATATAGATGTGATGCACCCATCTAACCCACATGTTGTCAGCTTTCCTAGCAATATCCCACACAAATTTTCCCATGGCAGCCAAGTTCCATTCAAATATGTCACGAATACCCAGACCCCCCTCTTCCTTTTGTCTAGTGACTAGATCCCAGGGAACAAGAAGGGCTTTAGTAGAGAAAGCTTTTCCATCCCACAAAAAGGATCTACAAATAGCCACTATTTTGTGAAGAACAGTTTTGGGGAGAACAAACATACTAGCCCAATAAGAATGAAATGTGATTAAAACTGAGTTAATAAGGGTAACTCTCCCAACATAGGAGAGGTGTCTAGACCCCCAAATTCTGACCTTGAGAACCATCTTATAAACAAGAGCATCACATTCGGCTATAGAAAGTCTTTTAGAACAAATGGGCACCCCAAGATATTTAAACGACAGCTCGCCATTTGTAAAACCAGAACCAGCACAGATTCTCAAATTGAGTTCTTTTGTGTTGTATATTAAGAGAACACACCTAAATGCTTTCTTTGCATTCATTTGAGTGTGAAACTACACCAAGGATGTTTACAAGTACAAACAAGCTACAACTTAAGCTTTTTAATGCATTTACACATTTTCACAGCTCTTACGACTAGGGTGATAAAGACTGAGTTCTTTTGTGATGCATATTAAGAGAAAGCACCCAAATGCTTTTTTTACATTCATTAGAGTGTGAAACTCCACCAAGTATGTTTGATAGTACAATCAAGTTTAAAATCAAGCATTTGAATACATTTACGCGTTTTAACAGGTCTTACGGCTAGGGTGCTAGAGAGTGAGGTCTTTTGTGTTCTATATTAAGAGAAAGCAAACTAATGCCTTGTTTACATTCATTTGAGTGTGAAACTTCACCAAGGATGCCTACAAGTACAAACAAGTTTTAACTCAACCTTTTTAAAGCATTTACGCGTTTTAACAGCTCTTACCACTAGGGTGCTAGAGATTGAGTTCTTTTGTGCTCTATATTACGAGAAATCATCAAAATAATTTGTTTGCATTCAATTGCATGTGAAACTACACCAAGGATGTTTGAATTTAAAGCATTTACGTGTTTTAACAACTCTTACGACTAGGGTGCTATTGATTGAGTTCTTTTGTTCTCTATATTAAGAGAAAACTCCCAAATGCTTTGTTTACATTCATTTTAGTGTTAAACTACACCAAGGATGCTTACAAGTAACAACAAGCTTTAACTAAAGCTTTTGAATGCCTTTACGCGTTTTAACAGCTCTTACGACTACGGTGATTTTGATTGAGTTCTTTTGTGCTCTATAATAAGAGAAATCATCCAAATGCTTTGTTTGCATTCATTTGAGTGTGAAATTACACCAAGGATGTTTGAAAGTACAATCAAGCTTCAAATCAAGCTTTTGGATGCATTTACACATTTTAACAGCTCTTACGACTAAATTGCTAGAGATTGAATTCTTTTGTGCTCCATATTAAGAGAAAGCACCCCAATGCTTTGTTTACATTCATTTGAGTGTAGAACTACACCAAGGATGTTTACAAACACAAACATGTTTTAACTCAAGCTTTTGAATGCATTTACGCGTTTCAACAGCTCTTACAACTAGGGAGCTAGAGATTGAGTTAATTTGTGCTCTATATTAAGAGAAAGCACCCAAATGCTTTGTTTGCATTCATTTGAGTGTGAATTTACACCAAAGATGTTTGAAACAACAAACAAGCTTCAAATAATGTTTTTGAATGCATTTACGCGTTCTAACAGATCTTACGACTAGGGTGCTAGAGATTGAGTTCTTTTATGCTCCAAATAAAGAGAAAGCACCCAAATGCTTTGTTTACATTCATTTGAGTGTGAAACTCCACCAAGGATGTTTACAAGTACAAACAAGCTTCAAATCAAGCTTTTGAATGTATTTACGAGTTTTAACAGCTCTTACGACTAGGGTGTTAGAGATTAAGTTCTTTTGTGCTCTATATTAGGAGAAAGCACCCAAATGATTTGTTTACATTCATTTGATTGTGAAACTCCACCAGGGATATTTGAAAGTACAAACAAGTTTCAAATCAACCTTTTGAATGCATTTACGTGTTTTAACCGCTCTTACAACTAGGGTGCTAGAGATTAAGTTCTTGTTTGCTTTATATTAAGAGAAATCATTCAAATGCTTTGTTTGCATTTCTTTTTGTGTGAAACTACACCATGGATGTTTGAAAGTACAGACAAGTGCAAATCAACACTACACCAAAAAACACCTACGACAGCAGTCGATTTGAGCCAACGATAGCGGTTCCGACCGCTTTTGTCTTGGGCGCGGACATAAGTGAGACACCTACGACAGCGGTTCCGGTTCGACCGCTGTCGTAGGTGGATATATGACTGCGGTTCAAAACCGACCGCTGACGTAGGTTGGTCAATGTTCACTCTTGAGTTAGCTGTAACATACGACAACGGTCGTTCACCAACCGCTGTCGTAGGTCACCTACGACAGTGGTTGTTGACTGACCGCTGTTGTAAGTTTGTTTTGTTTTTTTTTTTTTAATATTCAAGTAGAAGCACCTTAACTCTTTCTTTGTATCAGACGTACAAATTACAATATTAAAATAAAGTGTCACAAACACAATACAAGAAACCAAATAAACAAAGTTATTTTATAATTTATAATAATAACACTAATCCCAAATACAATGGTAGTAAGAGTACATTAATCTCCTCTTAAAAGAAAAAAGTATATTAATCTACCACAAAATGCTAACTAATTAACTTAAGTCATAACATAGCATGCCTCAACGCTAATTAAACGAGACAGTGAACAACTGGGACATCTGGAATCTTCAAGAAATACTGCAAAAAAATATGATGATACGAAGCTGAAACACATTATTAAGCGCCCAAAATACACATCGGAATAAACGAGAAGGGTAAACAGATTTCTCAAATAAAGGGAAGTAAAAAGAAAAGAATCTAAGATATACGGATGCAAAATCAGGTGATATCCATTTAACAAAAGAAGCAAATAATTTAACATAATCAGCCTTGCTTCAAAAGGATTTGCTGAATCTTTTCCTAAGTCAAATTGTACAAAACCATCCTTTACTTGAGTAATGACAAACAAATCAACACTACACCTAAATCAGCTCATGAATCAAGCTAGCTAGCTTCATACACTAAATTATCAACAGTTTGATTACTTTGCTAGCTAGCTCCTAGCTCATGAATCAATCAATTAAGCTAGCTAGCTAGCTCCTGCAACCTTCCAAACTATAATTATACAAAAGAGGCTGCCTAAGAAAACTTCCAACTTCCACATTCTTCTAGTGACTGATTTCTATAGAATGGCAAAAAGAAACCACCAGTACTAGGTCACTAAATAAATAGAATATCTCACCGAACCCAGATGTGAATCGGTTAACAGAATTCATCATTCACGATTTGGTATACACACAAAGAAAATGAGAGAGAGATAGAGGGAGTAGCAAAGCAAACCTGATATCAGCGGGAGTTTAGCAGAGATGCACGTGGAAAGATTCTGATGAACCCACAAGTTGGCTAGGGGAGATGAACTGAGGATAGACAACATTTCATTGGGAATGCCGACCATGACGTGAATGCCGCTTCACCTTAGAGCATTGAAAACTTCTGGGTCTGCATCAAACAGCTTCACATGCTGAAAACAAACCCATCATTGAAACGAAAAGCGCCACAAATTGGCAAAGTTATCATACCTTAGGGCCAGATTCAGTAACACAAAAGTTAAACAAAAACCAAACTTGAGAGGCTCAGACCCACAAATCACCCAATATAAACAATAAATCACCCAATTTCAGCAACAATTCTAATATAAAAAACAAAAGAAATGAAACGAAATTGAATTAAGAAAAAAAAGACCACAAGTAGAGATATATATTTACATGCAACCTAAAATGTGCCTTAAGAGAAGATAGAAACTGAAATAACATGGCCAGCAGGGAACTGCAAATTTAAGCTTGAATAATAATGCCAGTACATACGCATGGTAAAACCTAGTGCCTCTACTATATATTACGCATGTCATTGCTTTATATTTCTCACAAAATAACCTCATAATGCTGCAATTACTGTAACATCAGATCCATAATCATATAAGTCCACCCTCTCACTGGCCTTTGGTTTCTAAACTCGTAAACTGACCACTAGCATGCAGCATCAAACCACTTTGCCAAAAGACAACATCAAAGATCCAAGAAAACACTAGATATTGCCACTGCAACATTTCAATGTTCAAACTGACTTTGAGACAGCCTTATTTTCAATCATCTTGATAGACCAACATAGCATACAATCAATCAAAATGATCATGCAGTGGCACCAAACTAAAGTGACATGAAACCCAATGTGCATAAGGTGATCTGTAGGTGGCTCTGTAGCCAATGCAAGCGCTCCAAGAGTATCCATTATCAGATTGACCCAGAGAAGCTGTATAACAGAAACACAACTCTAGACAGTCTATAACAATAATTCTTCAACAGAATACATAAGTGAGGTCATCCCTTCCCAAGTGACTAACACAGGAAATAATAGAAAGAACAAGAAAGGGAACTAGTATTTTGCAAGGCAGACAGAGGTTAAAGTAATTTCACCTGTTTCCCCAGTGTAGAACCTCCTAAAAGCCACAACAAAAGCCAAAAAAGATTCTTCATTTCCAAACATCACACAGATATATCCAATTCCAAATATGTAGCAAGCAAGAAACGTTTCATTAATAGCACTTTGCAAAATTCAGATGCCAGAATGTCAATCGGCAACGACAAACAGATTCGCATACAAACGCGATCATTGCAAACTCAAGTGAAGAGCATATAAATAAAATAAATTTATGTACAAAAACCTAAATTACGACTATCATGTAGAATTAAAACATAAACAGTGAACAAATATGCTAATGAAAACAGCCACATACTCCAAAAGGCTATAAACTTTTATCACAGACCAAGATTGTAAAACATCTAAAGGTCGATACACGCAAAAATCCACAAGTGGCTGAGGTTCATGTCCACTCCACAAAACATTGATATGAATTACATTTAATCCTCCTTTGGCCTTTTCCTTAACATATGGGCACATCTGAATCAACAAACCCCCCCCCCCCAAACACACACACACACACACACACTTGCAGCTAAAATGAGCAACCTGGACTGAAGAAACACAAAAGCAACAATATGAGACAAACAAAAATTAATAACAAACATCAAGGGCATTAGAGCATTTCATCATTACCTCAGGACTGAGGGGAAATGAATACCCTGAAAGAAGAATCCTTCTTTGTCCAATAATTGGATTTCCTTGCAACCATATCCAGCTCTGTCATTAATAGGAAACATATTGAGGAGTTGAAGATCAGTGGCTTAAATAACCCCTATAACCCAGACATGCTTCACTACAAAAGCTAGGGTTATGTGGACACTCTGCTCTTCACAACACATAAACAAGGATGGGTGATTGTCATGTTTCCTGAGAAGAGTAAAAAACATAGCATCATATAAAAGCCCAGTAAATAAATAAACAAGGTTATGCTAATAAAACCACACGAGTGCAAAAAACATAGCATCATATAAAAGCCCAATTACATTGTTATGCCTTTTTCTTGAAATTTAGCCGTAACAGCCCTCACCGTATTTGGTGGAAAATCTCATATCTGGATGAAAGTTGTTATTATTTTATATATTGACTATCCCAAATCAAACCCAGAAAATCTCAACAAAATTAGATGCATCATCGTTTATCACACAATATCAATTTAATAAAGTAAGGATCAAATCTTTCACAATCCCAAATCAAACCTAAAATGCTCCCAAATCATTGAATGCATTTACGCGTTTTAACAGCTCTTACGACTAGGGTGCTAGAGATTGAGTTCTTTTGTGCTCTATATTAAGAGAAAGCACCCAAATGCTTTGTTTACATTCATTTGAGTGTGAAACTCCACCAAGGATGTTTGAAAGAATAAAGAAGTTTTAAATCAAGCTTTTGAATGCATTTACGCGTTTTAACAGATCTTACGGCTAGGGTGCTAGAGATTGAGTTCTTTTGTGTTCTATATTAAGACAAACCACCCTAATGCCTTGTTTACATTCGTTTGAGTGTGAAACTACAGCAAGGATGTTTACAACTACAAACAAGCTTTAACTCAACCTTTTAAATGCATCTACGTGTTTTAACAGCTCTTACGACTAGGGTGCTAGAGATTGAGTTCTTTTGTGCTCTATATTAAGAGAAATCATCCAAATGCTTTGTATTTGAGTGTGATACTACACCAAAGATGTTTACAAGTACAAACAAGCATCAAATCAAGCTTTTGAATGCATTTACGCGTTTTAATAGCTCCTATGACTAGGGTGTTAGAGATTAAGATCTTTTGTGCTCTATATTAGGAGAAAGCACCCAAATGCTTTGTTTACATTCATTTGAGTGTGAAACACCACCAGGGATGTTTAAAAGTATAAACAAGCTTCAAATCAACTTTTGAATGCATTTACGCGTTTTAACCTCTCTTATGACTAGGGTGCTAGAGATTGAGTTCTTTTGTGCATTATATCCGGAGAAATTATTCAAACGCTTTGTTTGCATTTCTTTTTGTGTGAAGCTACACCATGGATGTTTAAAGTACAATCAAGGTTCAAATCAAGCTTTTGAATTCATTTACGCGTTTTAACATCGCTTACTACTATGGTGCTAGAAATTGAGTTCTTTTCTGCTCTATATTAAGTGAAATCATCCAAATAGTTTGTTTGCATTCATTTGCGTCTGAAGCTACACCAAAGATAATAGAATGTAAAAACAAGCTTCAAATCAAGCTTTTTAATGTATTTTCCCGTTTAAATAGCTCTTACGACTAGGGTGCTATACATTGAGTTCTTTTGTGCTCTTTATTAAGAGAAAGCACCCAAATGCTTTGTTTACATTCATTTTAGTGTTAAACTACACCAAGGATGCTTACAAGTACAAACAAGCTTTAACTCAGTCTTTTTAATGCCTTTATGCATTTTATCAGCTCTTACGACTACGAAGATTTTGATTGAGTTCTTTTATGCTCTATATTAAGAGAAATCATCATAATGCTTTGTTTGCATTCATTTGAGTGTGACACTACACCAAGGATGTTTGAAAGTACAATCAAGCTTCAAATCAGGCTTTTGAATGCATTTACGCGTCTTAACAGGTCTTACAACTAGGGTGCTAGAGATTGAGTTCTTTATTGCTCCAAATTAAGAGAAAGCACTCAAATGCTTTATTTACATTCATTTGAGTGTGAAACTCCACCAAGGATGTTTACAAGTACAAACAAGTTTCAAATCAAGCTTTCGAATGCATTTACGCGTTTTAACAGCCGTTACGAGTAGGGTGTTAGATATTATGTTCTTTTGTGCTCTATTTTAGGACAAAGCACCCAAATGCTTTGTTTACTCTCATTTGAGTGTGAAACTCCACCAGGGATGTTTTAAAGTACATACAAGCTTCAAATCAACCTTTTGAATGCATTTACGCATTTTAACAGTTCTTACGGCTAGGGTGCTAGAGATTGAGTTCTTTTGTGCTTTATATTCGGAGAAATTATTCAAATGCTTTGTTTGCATTTATTTTTGTGTGAAGCTACACCAGGGATGTTTAATGTACAATCAAGGTTCAAATCAAGCTTTTGAATGCATTTACGCGTTTTAACATCTCTTTCTACTATGGTGCTAGGGATTGAGTTCTTTTGTGCTCTATATTAAGTGAAATCATCCAAATAGTTTGTTTGCATTCATTTGTGTCTGAAGCTACACCAAAGATAATTGAATGTAACAATAAGCTTCAAATCAAGCTTTTGAATGCATTTTCGCGTTTTAACATCTCTTACGACTAGGGTGCTATAGATTGAGTTCTTTTGTGCTCTTTATTAAGAGAAACCACCCAAATGCTTTGTTTACATTCATTTTAGTGTTACACTACACCTAGGATGCTTACAAGTACAAACAAGCTTTAACTCAATCTTTTGAATGCCTTTATGCGTTTTAACAGCTCTTACGACAACGAAGATTTTGATTGAGTTCTTTTGTGCTCTATATTAAGAGAAATCATCATAATGCTTTGTTTGCATTCATTTGAGTGTGAAACTACACCAAGGATGTTTGAAAGTACAATCAAGCTTCAAATCAAGCTTTTGAATGCATTTACGCGTTTTAAAAGGTCTTCCAACTAGGGTGCTAGAGATTGAGTTCTTTATTGCTCCAAATTAAGAGAAAATACCCAAATGCTTTATTTACATTCATTTGAATGTGAAACTCCACCAATGATATTTACAAGTACAAACAGGTTTCAAATCAAGCTTTTGAATGCATTTACGCGTTTTAACAGCTGTTACGACTAGGGTGTTAGATATTATTTTCTTTTGTGCTCTATTTTAGGAAAAAGCACCCAAATGCTTTGTTTACTTTCATTCGAGTGTGAAACTCCACCAGGGATGTTTGAAACTACATACATACTTGAAATCAACCTTTTGAATGCCTTTATGCGTTTCAACCGCTCTTACGACTAGGGTGCTAGAGATTGATTTGTTTTGTGCTTTATATTAAAAGAAATCATTCGGCTTTATTTGCATTCATTTTTGTGTGAAACTACACCAAGGTTGATTGAAAGTACAAACATGTTTAATCAAGCTTTTGAATGCATTTACGAGTTTTAACAGCTCTTACGACTAGGGTGCTTGCGATTGAGTTCTTCTGTACTCTATATTAAGAGAAAGCACCCAAATGCTTTGTTTACATTCATTTGAGTGTGAAACTCCACCAAGGACGTTTGAAAGTACAAACAAGTTTTAAATCAACCTTTTATATGCATTACGCGTTTTAACAGCTCTTACAACTATGGTGCTAGAGATTGAGTTCTTTTGTGTTCTAAATTAAGAGAAAGCACGCTAATGCCTTGTTTACATTCATTTGAGTGTGAAACTACACCAAGGATGTTTACAAGTACAAACAACCTTTAACTCAACCTGTTGAATGCATTTACGCGTTTTAACAACTCTTACGACTAGGGTGCTAGAGATTGAATTCTTTTGTGCTCTATGTTAAGAGAAATCATCCAAATGCTTTGTTCGCATTCATTTGAGTGTGAAACTACACCAAGGATGTTTAAAGTACAATCAAGATTGAAATCACGCTTTTGAATGCGTTTACGCATTTTAACAGCTCTTACTACTAGGCTGCTAGAGCTTAAGTTTGTTGTGCTCTATATTAAATGAAATCATTGAAATAATTTGTTTTCAATCATTTGCGTGTGAAACTACACCATGGATGTTTGAATGGAAAAACAAGCTTCAAATCATGCTTTTGAATTCATTTTCACGTTTTAACAAGTCTTACGACTAGGGTGCTATAGATTATTGAGTTCTTTTGTGCCCTATATTAAGAGAAAGCACTCAAATGCTTTGTTTACATTCATTTTAGTGTTAAATTACACCAAGGATGCTTACAAGTACAAACAAGGTTTAACTCAAGCTTTTGAATGCCTTTAAACGTTTTAACAGCTCTTACGACTACGGTGATTTTGATTGAGTTCTTTTGTGGTCTACATTAAGAGAATTCATCCAAATGCTTTGTTTGCATTCATTTGAGTGTGAAACTATACCAAGGATTATTGAAAGTACAATCAAGCATTAAGTCAAGCTTTTGGATGCATTTACGCATTTTAACAGCTTTGACGACTAGAGTGCTAGAGATTGAATTCTTTTGTGCTCTATATTAAGAGAAAGTACCCAAATGCTTTGTTTACATCCATTTGAGTGTAATACTGCACCAAGGATGCTTACAAGTACAAACAAGTTTTTACTCAAGCTTTTGATTACATTTACGCGTTTTGACGACTCTTACGAATAGGGTGCTAGAGATTAAGTTAATATGTGCTCTACAATAAGAGAAAACACCAAATGCAGTGTTTTCATTCATTTGAGTGTGAAACTACACCAAGGATGTTTCAAAGTACAAACAAGCTTCAAATCAAGGTTTTGAATGCATTTACGCGTTTTAACTGGTCTTACGACTACGGTGCTAGAGATTGAGTTCATTTGTGATCCAAATTAAGAGAAACCAACCAAATGCTTTGTTTACATTCATTTGAGTGTGAAACTCTACCAAGGATGTTTACAAGTACACACAAGCTTCAAATCAATCTTTTGAATGCATTTACGCGTTTTTACAGCTCTTACGACTAGGGTCTTAGAGATTATGTTCTTTTGTGCTCAATATTAGGAGAAAGCACCCAAATGCTTTGTTTACATTCATTTGAGTGTGAAACTCCACCAGGGATTTTGGAAAGTACAAACAAGCTTCAAATCAACCTTTTGAATGCGTTTACGCGTTTAAACCGCTCTTACGACTAAGGTGCTAGAGATTGAGTTCTTTTGTGCTTTATATTAAGAGAAGTCATTCAAATGATTTTTTTGGCATTTATTTTTTTGTGAAACTACACAAAGGATGTTTGATAATATAAGCAAGTTCAACTCAACCTTTTGAATGCATTTACTCGTTTTAACATCTCTTACGACTAGGTTGCTAGAGATTGAGTTCTTTTGTGCTTTATATTAAGAAAAATCATCCAAATGCTTGGTTTTCATTCCTTTGAGTGTGAAACTACACCAAGGTTGTTTACAAGTACAAACAACCTTTAACTCAACCTTTTGAATGCATTTACCATTTTAATAGCTCTTACGACTAGAGTGCTAGAGATGGAGTTCTTTTGTGCTCTATATTAAGAGAAATCGTCCAAATGCTTTGTTTGCATTCATTTGAGAGTGAAAGTACACCACGGATGTTTAAAGTACAATCAAGGTTCAAATCAAGCTTTTGAATTCATTTACGCGTTCTAACAGCTCTTACTAATAGGGTGCTAGAGACTAAGTTCTTTTGTGCTTTATATTAGGTGAAATCATCTAAATAATTTGTTTGCATTCATTTGCATGTGCAACTACACCAAGGATATTTGAATGTAAAAACAAGCTTCAAATCAAGCTTTTGAATTCAATTTCGTGTTTTAACAACTCTTACGACTAGTGTGCTATAAATTGAGTCTTTTGTGCTCTATATTAAGAGAAAGCACCCAAATGCTTTGTTTACATTTATTTTAGTGTTAAACTACACAAAGGATGCTTACAAGTACAAACAAGCTTTAAATCAACCTTTTGAATGCATTTACGCATTTTAACAGCTCTTACGACTAGGGTGTTAGAGATTGAGTTCTTTTGTGCTCTATATTACGAGAAATCATCTAAATGCTTTGTTTGCATTCAATTGAGTGTGAAACTACACCAAGGATCTTTAAACTACAATCAAGATTCAAATCAAGCTTTTGAATGCATTTACGCATTTAACAGCTCTTACTACTAGGGTGCTGCTAGAGATTGAGTTCTTTTGTGCTCTATATTAAGTGAAATCATTCAAATAATTTGTTTTCATTCATTTGCGTGTGAAGTTACACCAAGGATGTTTGAATGGAAAAACAAGCTTCAAATCAGGCTTTTGAATGCATTTTCTGTTTTAACAGCTCTTACGACTAGGGTGCTATAGATTGAGTTCTATTGTGTTCTATATTAAGAGAAAGCACTCAAATGCTTTGTTTATATTCATTTTTGTGTTAAACTACACCAAGGATGCTAACAAGTACAAACAAGGTTTAACTCAAGCTTTTTAATGCCTTTACTCGTTTTAACAGCTCTTACGACGAGGGTGCTAGAGACTGAGTTAATTTGTGCTTTATAATAAGAGAAAGCACCAAAATACTTTGTTTGAATTCATTTTCGTGTTAAATGACACAAAGGATGTTTGAAAGTACAATCAAGCTTTTGGATGCATTTACGCATTTTAACAGCTCTTACAACTAGAGTGCTAGAGATTGAATTCTTTTGTGCTCCATATTAAGGGAAAGAACCTAAATGGATTGTTTACATTCATTTGAGTGTGAAACTCCACCAGGGATGTTTGAAAGTACAAACAAGCTTCAAATCAACCTTTTGATGTATTTACGCGTTTTAACCGCTCATACGACTATGGTGCTAGAGATTTAGTTCATTTGTGCTTTATATTAAGAGAAATCATTCAAATGATTTGTTTGCATTCATTTTTGTGTAAAACTACACCAAGGATGTTTGAAAGTACAAACAACTTCAAATCAAGGTTTTGAATGCATTTACGCGTTTTAACAGCTCTTACGACTAGGGTGCTAGAGATGGATTTTATTTATGCTCTATATTAAGAGAAAGCACCCAAATGCTTTGTTTACATTCATTTGAGTTTGAAACTCCTACAAGGATCTTTGAAAGTACAAACAAGTTTTAAATCAAGCTTTAGAATGCATTTACGCGTTTTAACAGCTCTAACGACTAGGGTGCTAGAGATTGAGTTCTTTTGTGTTCTATATTAAGAGAAAGCACCCAAATGCCTTGTTTACAGTCATTTGAGTGTGAAACTACACTAAGGATGTTTACAAGTACAAACATGCTTCAACACAACCTTTTGAATGCATTTACGCGTTTTAACAACTCTTATGGCTAGGGTGCTAGAGATTGATTTCTTTTGTACTGTATATTAAGAGAAATTATCGAAATGCTTTGTTTGCATTCATTTGAGTGCGAAACTACACCAAGGATGTTTAAAGAACAATCAAGGTTCAAATCAAGTTTTTGAATGCATGTACACGTTTTAACAGATCTTATTACTAGGGTGCTAGAGATTGAGTTTTTTTGTGCTCTATATTAAGAGAAATTATCCAAATAATTTGTGTGCATTCATTTGCGTGTGAAACTACACCAAGGATGTTTGAAACTAAAACCAAGCTTCCAATCAAGCTTTTGAATGCATTTTCGCGTTTTAACCGCTCTTACGACTAGGGTGCTATAGATTGAGTTCTTTTGTGCTCTAAATTAAGAGAAAGCACTCAAATGCTTTGTTTACATTCATTTGAGTGTAAAACTACACCAAGGATTTTTACAGGTACAAAAAATTTTTGACTCAAGTTTTTGAATGCATTTATGGTTAGGGTGCTAGAGATTGAGTTCTTTTGTGCTCTACATCAAGAGAAAGTATCCAAATGGTTTGTTTTTATTCATTTGAGTGTAAAACTCCACCAGGGATGTTTGAAAATACAAACTAGTTCAAATCAAGCTTTGAATGCATTTACGCGTTTTAACCGCTCTTACGACTAGGGTTCTAGAGATTGAGTTCCTTTGTGCTTTATATTAAGAGAAATCATTCGAATGCTTTGTTTGCATTCATTTTTGTGTGAAACTACATGAAGGATGTTTACAAGTACAAATAAGTTTTGACTCAAGCTTTTGAATGCATTAACGCCTTTTGACAGCTCTTACGACTAGGGTGCTAGAGATTGACTTAATTTCTGCTGCATAATAAGAGAAAGCACCCAAATGCTTTGTTTGCATTTAGTTTAGTATTAAACTACCCAAAGGATGCTTACATGTACAAACAAGCTTTAACTCAAGCTTTTGAATGCCTTTACGTGTTTTAACAGCTCTTACGACTACGGTGATTTTGATTGAGTTCTTTTGGGCTATATATTAAGAGAAATCATCCAAATGCTTTGTTTGTATTCGTTTGAGTGTGAAACTACACAAAAAATGTTTGAAAGTACAATTAAGCTTTTGGATGCATTTACGCATTTTAACAGCTCTTACGACTAGAATGCTAGTGATTGAATTCTTTTGTGCTCCATATTAAGAGAAAGCACCCAAATGCTTTGTTTAAATTCATTTGAGTGTAAAACTACACCAAGGATGTTTACAAGTACAAACAAGTTTTGGCTCAAGCTTTTGAATGCATTTAGGCGTTTTAACAGCTCTTACGACTAGGGTGCTAGAGATTGAGTTCTTTTGTGTTTTGTATTAAGAGAAAGCACCCAAATGCTTTGTTTACATTCATTTGAGTGTGAAATTCCACCAGAGAAGTTTACAAGTACAAACAAGCTTTAACTCAATCTTTTGAATGCATTTACGCGTTTTAACAACTCTTACGACTAGGGTGCTAGAGATTGAGTTCTTTTGTGTTCTATAGTAAGATAAAGCACCCTAATTCCTTGTTTGCATTCTTTTGAGTTTGAAACGACACCAAGCGTGTTTGAAAGTACAAACAAGTTTAAAATCAAACTTGTGGATGCATTAATGTGTTCTAGCAGCTCTTACGACTAGGATGCTAGATATCGAAATCTTTTGTGCTCCATATTAAGAGAAAGCACCTAAATGCTTTATTTACATTCATTTGAGTGTAAAACTACACCAAGGATGTCTACAAGTGCAAACAAGTTTTGACTCAAGCTTTTAAATGCATTTACGCGTTTTAACCGCTCTTACGACTAGGGTGCTAGATATTGAGTTCTTTTGTGCTTTATATTAAGAGAAATCATTCAAATGCTTTGTTTGCATTCATTTTTGTGTGACCAATGATGTTTGAAAGTAAAAACAACTTCAAATCAAGCTTTTGAATGCCTTTACGCGTTTTGACAGCTCTTACGACTAGGGTGCTAGAGATTGAGTTATTTTATGCTCTATATTAAAAGAAAGCACCCAAATGCTTTGTTTACATTCGTTTGAGTGTGAAACTCCACCAAAGATGTTTGAAAGTACAAATAAGTTATAAATCAAGCTTTTGAATGCATTTACGCGTTTTAACAGCTCCTACGACCAGGGTGCTAAAAATTGAGTTGTTTTGTGTTCTATATTAAGCGAAAGCATCCCTAATGCCTTGTTTACATTCTTTTGAGTGTGAAACTTTACCAGGGACGTTTACAAATACAAACAAGCTCTAACTCAACCTCTTGGATGCATTTACGCGTTTCAACAGCTCTTACGACTAGGGTGCTAGATATTGAGTTCTTTTGTGCTCTATATTAATAGAAATCATCCAAATGCTTTGTTTGCATTCATTTGAGTGTGAAACTACACCAAGGATGTTTGAAAGTACAATCAAGCTTCAAATCAAGCTTTTGAAAGCATTTATGCATTTTAACAGCTCTTACGACTAGGGTGCTGCAGATTTAGTTCATTTGTGCTTTATATTAAGAGAAATCATTTAAATTCTTTTTTTGCATTCATTATTGTGTGAAACTACACTAAGGATGTTTGAAAGTACAAACAAGGTCAAATAAAGCTTTTGAATGCATTTACGCATTTTAACAACTCTTACGACTAGGGTGCTAGAGATTGAAATATTTTGTGCTCCATATTAAGAGAAAGCACCCAAATGCTTTGTTTACATTCATTTGAGTGTAAAACTACACCAAGGATGTCTACAAGTACAAACAAGTTTGGACTCAAGCTTTTGAATGCATTTACGCGTTTTAACAGCACTTACGACTAGGGTGCTAGAGATTGAGTTCTTTTGTGTTCTATATTAAGAGAAAGCACCCAAATGCTTTGTTTACATTCATTTGAGTGTGAAACCCCACCAAGGATATTTGAAAGTACAAACAAGTTTTAAATCAAGGTTTTGAATACATTTACGCGTTTTAACAGCTCTTACGACTAGGGTGCTAGAGTTCGAGTTCTTTTGTAATCTATATTAAGAGAAAGAACCCAAATTCTTTATTTACATTTAGTTGAGTGTGAAATTCAACCGAGGATGTATGAAAGTAAAACTTTGTTTTAAATGAAGATTTTGGATGCATTTACCCGTTTTAACAGCTCTTACTACTAGGGTGCTAGAAATTGAATTCTTTAGTGCTCCATATTAAGAGAAAGTATCCAAATGGTTTGTTTTTATTCATTTGAGTGTGAAACTCCACCAGGGATGTTTGAAAATACAAACTAGTTCAAATCAAGCTTTTGAATGCATTTACGCGTTTTAATCGCTCTTACGACTAGGGTGCTAGAGATTGAGTTCCTTTGTGCTTTATATTAAGAGAAATCATTCGAATGCTTTGTTTGCATTCATTTTTGTGTGAAACTACATGAAGGATGTTTACAAGTACAAATAAGTTTTAACTCAAGCTTTTGAATGCATTAACGCCTTTTGACAGCTCTTACGACTAGGGTGCTAGAGATTGAGTTAATTTTTGCTCCATAATAAGAGAAAGCACCCAAATGCTTTGTTTGCATTTAGTTTAGTATTAAACTACCCTAAGGATGCTTACATGTACAAACAAGCCTTAACTCAAGCTCTTGAATGCCTTTACGTGTTTTAACAGCTCTTACGACTACGGTGATTTTGATTGAGTTCTTTTGGGCTCTATATTAAGAGAAATCAACCAAATGCTTTGTGTGCATTCGTTTGAGTGTGAAACTACACAAAGAATGTTTGAAAGTACAATTAAGCTTCTGGATGCATTTACGCATTTTAACAGCTCTTACGACTAGAATGCTAGTGATTGAATTCTTTTGTGCTCCATATTAAGAGAAAGCACCCAAATGCTTTGTTTAAATTCATTTGAATGTAAAACTACACCAAGGATGTTTACAAGTACAAACAAGTTTTGACTCAAGCTTTTGAATGCATTTACGCGTTTTAACCGCTCTTACGACTAGGCTGCTAGAGAATGAGTTAATTTGTGCTCTATAGCAAGAGAAAGCAGCCAAATGCTTTGTTTGCATTCCTTTTAGTGCTAAACTACGCCAGGATGTTTGAAAGTACAAACAAGCTTCAAATCAAGCTTTTAAATGTATTTACGCGTTTTAATAGCTCTTACGACTAGGGTACTAGAGATTGAGTTCTTTTGTGCTCTATATTAAGAGAAAGAACCCAAATGCTTTGTTTACATTTGTTTGAGTGTGAAACTCCACCAAGGATGTTTGAAAGTACAAACAAGTTTTAAATCAAGCTTTTGAATGCATTTACGCGTTGTAACAGCTCTTACGACTAGGGTGCTAGAGATTGAGTTCTTTTGTGTTTTGTATTAAGAGAAAGCACCCAAATGCTTTGTTTACATTCATTTGAGTGTGAAATTCCACCAGAGAAGTTTACAAGTACAAACAAGCTTTAACTCAATCTTTTGAATGCATTTACGCGTTTTAACAGCTCTTACGACTAGGGTGCTAGAGATTGAGTTCTTTTGTGTTCTATAGTAAGATAAAGCACCCTAATTCCTTGTTTGCATTCTTTTGAGTTTGAAACGACACCAAGGGTGTTTGAAAGTACAGACAAGTTTAAAATCAATCTCTTGGATGCATTAATGTGTTCTAACAGCTCTTATGACTAGGATGCTAGATATCGAAATCTTTTGTGCTCCATATTAAGAGAAAGCACCTAAATGCTTTATTTACATTTATTTTAGTGTAAAACTACACCAAGGATGTCTACAAGTGCAAACAAGTTTTGACTCAAGCTTTTGAATGCATTTACGCGTTTTGACAGCTCTTACGACTAGGGTGCTAGAGATTGAGTTATTTTATGCTCTATATTAAAAGAAAGCACCCAAATGCTTTGTTTACATTCGTTTGAGTGTGAAACTCCACCAAAGATGTTTGAAAGTAAAAATAAGTTCTCAATCAAGCTTTTGAATGCATTTACGCGTTTTAACAGCTCTTACGATCAGGGTGCTAAAAATTGAGTTCTTTTGTGTTCTATATTAAGCGAAAGCACCCCTAATGCCTTGTTTACATTCTTTTGAGTGTGAAACTTTACTAGGGACGTTTACAAATACAAACAAGCTCTAACTCAACCTCTTGGCTGCATTTACGCCTTTCAACAGCTCTTACGACTAGGGTGCTAGATATTGAGTTCTTTTATGCTCTATATTAATAGAAATCATCCAAATGCTTTGTTTGCATTCATTTGAGTGTGAAACTACACCAAGGATGTTTGAAAGTACAATCAAGCTTCAAATCAAGCTTTCGAAAGCATTTATGCATTTTAACAGCTCTTACGACTAGGGTGCTGCAGATTTAGTTCATTTGTGCTTTATATTAATAGAAATCATTTAAATTCTTTGTTTGCATTCATTATTGTGTGAAACTACACTAAGGATGTTTGAAAGTACAAACAAGGTCAAATAAAGCTTTTGAATGCATTTACGCATTTTAACAACTCTTACGACTAGGGTGCTAGAGATTGAAATATTTTGTGCTCCATATTAAGAGAAAGCACCCAAATGCTTTGTTTACATTCATTTGAGTGTAAAACTACACCAAGGATGTCTACAAGTACAAACATGTTTGGACTCAAGCTTTTGAATGCATTTACGCGTTTTAACAGCTCTTACGACTAGGGTGCTAGAGATTGAGTTCTTTTGTGTTCTATATTAAGAGAAAGCACCCAAATGCTTTGTTTACATTCATTTGAGTGTGAAACCCCACCAAGGATATTTGAAAGTACAAACAAGTTTTAAATCAAGGTTTTGAATACATTTACGCGTTTTAACAGCTCTTACGACTAGGGTGCTAGAGTTTGAGTTCTTTTGTGCTCTATATTAAGAGAAAGAACCCAAATTCTTTATTTACATTTAGTTGAGTGTGAAATTCAACCGAGGATGTTTGAAAGTAAAAATTTGTTTTAAATCAAGATTTTGGATGCATTTACCCGTTTTAACAGCTCTTACTACTAGGGTGCTAGAAATTGAATTCTTTAGTGCTCCATATTAAGAGAAAGCACCCAAATGCTTTGTTTACATTCATTTCAGTGTAAACATACACCAAGGATGTCTACAAGTACAAATAAGTTCTTACTCAAGCTTTTGAATGCATTTACGCGTTACAACAGCTGCTACAACTAGGGTGCTAGAGATTGAGTTCCTTTGTGCTCTATATTAAGTGAAAGCACCCAAATGCTTTGTTTGCATTCATTTTTGTGTGAAACTACACCAAGGATATTTGAAAGTACAAACAAGTTGAAATAAAGCTTTTGAATGCATTTACGCGTTTTAACAGGTCTTTGACTAGGGTGCTAGAGATAGAAATCTTTTGTGCTCCATATTAAGAGATAGCAACAAAATGCTTTGTTTACATTCATCTGAGGGTAAAACTACACCAAGGATGTCTACAAGTACAAACAAGTTTGGACTCAAGCTTTTGAATTCATTTACGCGTTTTAACCGCTGTTACGACTAGGGTGCTAGAGATTGAGTTCCTTTGTGCTTTATTTTAAGAAAAATCATTCTAATGCTTTGTTTGCATTCACTTTTGTGTGAAACTACACCAGGGATGATTGAAAGTACAAACAAGTTCAAATCAAGCTTTTGAATGCATTTATGCATTTTAACATCTCTTACGACTAGGGTGCTAGTGATTTAGTTCTTTTTTGTTTCATATTAAGAGAAGGCACCCAAATGCTTTGTTTACATTCATTTGAGTGTGAAACTCCACCAAGGATTTTTACAAGTACAAACAAGCTTCAAATCAAGCTTTTGAATGCATTTACGCATTTTAAGAGCTCTTACGACTAGGGTGTTAGAGATTAAGTTCTTTTGTGCTCTATATTTGGCAAAAGCACCCAAATGCTTTGTTTACATTCACTTGAGTGTGAAAGTCCACCAGGGATTTTTGAAATTACAAACAAGTTCAAATCAAGCTTTTGAATGTACTTACGCGTTTTAACCGCTCTTACGACTAGGATGCTAGAGATTCAGTTCTTTTGTGCTTTATATCTAGAGAAATCATTCAAATGAATTGACTGCATTCATTTTTGTGTGAAACTACAACAAGGATGTTTGAAAGTACAAAAAAGTTCAAATCGAGCTTTTGAATGCATTTACCCGTTTTAATAGCTCTTACGACCAGGCTGCTAGAGATTGAGTTCTTTTGTGCTCTATATTAAGAGAAAGCACCCAAATGCTTTGTTTACATTCATTTGAGTGTGAAACTCCAGCAATGATGTGTGAAAGTACAAACAAGTTTTAAATCAAGCTTTTGAATGCATTTACGTGTTTTAAGAGCTCTTATGACTAGGGTGTTAGAGATCAAGTTCTTTTGTGCTCTATATTAGGAGAAAGCACCCAAATGCTTTGTTTTTATTCATTTTAGTGTGTAACTCCACCACGGATGTTTGAAATTACAAACAAGTTCAAATCAAGCTTTTGAATGCATTTACGCGTTTTAACCGCTCTGACGACTAGGGTGCTAGAGATTGAGTCCATTTGTGCTTTATATTAAGAGAAATCATTCGAATGCTTTGTTTGCATTCACTTTTGTGTGAAACAACACCAAGGATGTTTGAAAGTACAAACAAGTTCAAATCAAGTTTTTGAATGCATTTACGCGTTTAAGTGCTCTTACGACTAGGGTGCTGGAGATTGAGTTCTTTTGTGCTCTATATTAAGAGAAAGCACCCAAATGCCTTGTTTACATTCTTACGACTAGGGTTGTTTGAAAGTACAAATAAGTTTTAAATCAAGCTTTTGAATGCATTTTCGCGTTTTAACAACTCTTACGACTAGGGTGCTAGAGATTGAGTTCTTTTGTGCTCTATATTAAGAGAAAGCACCCAAATGCTTAGTTTACATTCATTTGAGTGTGAAACCCTACCAAGGATGTTTGAAAGTACAAACAAGTTTTAAATCAAGGTTTTGCATGCATTTACGTGTTTTAACAGCTCTTACGACTAGGGTGCTAGAGATTGAGTTCTTTTGTGCTATATATTAAGAGAAAGTACCCAAATGCTTTGTTTACATTCATTTGAGTGTGAAACTCCACCGAGGATGTTTGAAAGTACAAACAAGTTTTAAATCAAGCTTTTCGATGCATTTACCCGTTTTAACAGCTCTTACTACTAGGGTGCTAGAAATTTTATTCTTTAGTGCTCCATATTAAGAGAAAGCACCCAAATGCTTTGTTTACATTCATTTGAGTGTAAACTTACACCAAGGCTGTCTACAAGTACAAACAAGTTATGACTCAAGGTTTTGAATGCATTTACGCGTTTCAACAGCTGGTAGGACTAGGGTGCTACAGATTGAATTCTTTTGTGTTCTATAATAAGAGAAAGTACCCAAATGCTTTGTTTACATTCATTTGGGTGTAAAACTCCACCAGGGATGTTTGAAAATACAAACAAGTTCAAATCAAGCTTTTGAATGCATTTAAGCATTTTAACCGCTCTTACGACTAGGGTCCTAGAGATTGAGTTCCTTTGTGCTTTATATTAAGAGAAATCATTCTAATGCTTTGTTTGCGTTCATTTTTGTGTGAAACTACACCAAGGATGTTTGAAATTACAAACAAGTTCAAATCAAGCTTTTGAATGCATTTACGCGTTTTAACGGCACTTACGACAAGGGTCCTACAGATTGAGTTCTTTTGTGCTCTATATCAAGAGAAAGCACCCAAATGCTTTGTTTTCAATCGTTTGAGTGTGATACTCCACCAAGGATGTTGGAAAGTACATATAAGTTTTAAGTCAAGCTTTTGAATGCATTTCGCATTTTAACAGCTCTTACGACTTGGATGCTAGAGATTGAGTTCTTTTCTGTTCTATACTAAGAGAAATCATCCAAATGCTTTGTTTACGTTCATTTGAGTGTGAAACTCCACGAGGGTTGTTTACAAGTACAATAAAGCTTTAACTCAACCTTTTGGATGCATTTACACGTTTCAACAGCTCTTACGACGAAGGGTGCTAGAGATTGAGTTCTTTTGTGCTCTATATTAAGAGAAATCATCCAAATGCTTTGTTTGCATTTATTTGAGTGTGAAACTACACCAAGGATGTTTGAAAGTACAATCAAGCTTCAAATCAAGCTTTTGAAAGCTTTTATGCATTTTAACAGCTCTTATGACTAGGGTGCTATTGATTTAGTTCTTTTGTGTTCTATATTAAGAGAAGGCACCCAAATGGTTTGTTTACATTCATTTGAGTGTGAAACTCCACCAAAGATGTTGACAAGTACAAACAAGTTCAAATCAAGCTTTTGAATGCATTTACGCGTTTTAACCGCTCTTATGACTAGGGTGCTAGAGATTGAGTTCCTTTGTGCTTTATATTAAAAGAAATCATTCGAATGCTTTTTTGCATTCATTTGAGTGTGAAACTACGCCAAGGATGTTTAAAAGTACAAACAAGTTCAAATCAAGTTTTTGAATGCATTTAGGCGTTTAAACAGCTCTTACGACTAGGGTGATTTAGTTCTTTTGTGCTCTATATTAAGAGAAAGCACCCAAATGCTTTGTTTACATTCGTTTGAAAGTACAAATAAGTTTTAAATCAAGCTTTTGAATGCATTTTTGCTTTTTAACAGCTCTTACGACCACGGTGCTAGAGATTGAGTTCTTTTGTGCTCTATATTAAAAGAAAGCACCCAAATGCTTTGTTTACATTCATTTGAGTGTGAAACTCCAGCAAGGATGCGTGAAAGTACAAAGAAGTTTTAAATCAAGCTTTTGAATGCATTTACGCGTTTTAATAGCTCTTACGACTAGGGTGTTAGAGATCAAGTTCTTTTGTGCTCTATATTAGGAGAAAGAACCCAAATGATTTGTTTTTATTCATTTGAGTGTGAAACTCCACCTGGGATGTTTGAAAATACAAACAAGTTCAAATCAAGCTTTTGAATGCATTTACCGCTCTTACGACTAGGGTGCTGGAGATTGAGTTCCTTTGTGCTTTATATTAAAAGAAACCATTCGAATGCTTTGTTTGCATTCATGTTTGAAAGTACAAACCAGTTCAAATCATCTTTTTGAATGCATTTACCCGTTTTAACAGCTCTTACGACTAGGGTGCTAGAGATTGAGTTCTTTTGTGTTCGATATTAAGAGAAAGCACCCGAATGCTTTGTTTACATTCATTTGAGTGTGAAACTCCACCGAGGATGTTTGAAAGTACAAACAAGTTTTAAATCAAGCTTTTCGATGCATTTACCCGTTTTAACAGCTCTTACTACTAGGGTGCTAGAAATTTTATTCTTTAGTGCTCCATATTAAGAGAAAGCACCCAAATGCTTTGTTTACATTCATTTGAGTGTAAACTTACACCAAGGCTGTCTACAAGTACAAACAAGTTATGACTCAAGGTTTTGAATGCATTTACGCGTTTCAACAGCTGGTAGGACTAGGGTGCTACAGATTGAATTCTTTTGTGTTCTATAATAAGAGAAAGTACCCAAATGCTTTGTTTACATTCATTTGGGTGTAAAACTCCACCAGGGATGTTTGAAAATACAAACAAGTTCAAATTAAGCTTTTGAATGCATTTAAGCATTTTAACCGCTCTTACGACTAGGGTCCTAGAGATTGAGTTCCTTTGTGCTTTATATTAAGAGAAATCATTCTAATGCTTTGTTTGCGTTCATTTTTGTGTGAAACTACACCAAGGATGTTTGAAATTACAAACAAGTTCAAATCAAGCTTTTGAATGCATTTACGCGTTTTAACGGCACTTACGACAAGGGTCCTACAGATTGAGTTCTTTTGTGCTCTATATCAAGAGAAAGCACCCAAATGCTTTGTTTTCAATCGTTTGAGTGTGATACTCCACCAAGGATGTTGGAAAGTACATATAAGTTTTAAGTCAAGCTTTTCAATGCATTTCGCATTTTAACAGCTCTTACGACTTGGATGCTAGAGATTGAGTTCTTTTCTGTTCTATATTAAGAGAAATCATCCAAATGCTTTGTTTACGTTCATTTGAGTGTGAAACTCCACGAGGGATGTTTACAAGTACAATAAAGCTTTAACTCAACCTTTTGGATGCATTTACACGTTTCAACAGCTCTTACGACAAAGGGTGCTAGAGATTGAGTTCTTTTGTGCTCTATATTAAGAGAAATCATCCAAATGCTTTGTTTGCATTTATTTGAGTGTGAAACTACACCAAGGATGTTTGAAAGTACAATCAAGCTTCAAATCAAGCTTTTGAAAGCTTTTATGCAATTTAACAGCTCTTATGACTAGGGTGCTATTGATTTAGTTCTTTTGTGTTCTATATTAAGAGAAGGCACCCAAATGGTTTGTTTACATTCATTTGAGTGTGAAACTCCACCAAAGATGTTGACAAGTACAAACAAGTTCAAATCAAGCTTTTGAATGCATTTACGCGTTTTAACCGCTCTTATGACTAGGGTGCTAGAGATTGAGTTCCTTTGTGCTTTATATTAAAAGAAATCATTCGAATGCTTTTTTGCATTCATTTGAGTGTGAAACTACGCCAAGGATGTTTAAAAGTACAAACAAGTTCAAATCAAGTTTTTGAATGCATTTAGGCGTTTAAACAGCTCTTACGACTAGGGTGATTTAGTTCTTTTGTGTTCTATATTAAGAGAAAACACCCAAATGCTTTGTTTACATTCGTTTGAAAGTACAAATAAGTTTTAAGTCAAGCTTTTGAATGCATTTTTGCTTTTTAACAGCTCTTACGACCACGGTGCTAGAGATTGAGTTCTTTTGTGCTCTATATTAAAAGAAAGCACCCAAATGCTTTGTTTACATTCATTTGAGTGTGAAACTCCAGCAAGGATGCGTGAAAGTACAAAGAAGTTTTAAATCAAGCTTTTGAATGCATTTACGCGTTTTAATAGCTCTTACGACTAGGGTGTTAGAGATCAAGTTCTTTTGTGCTCTATATTAGGAGAAAGAACCCAAATGATTTGTTTTTATTCATTTGAGTGTGAAACTCCACCTGGGATGTTTGAAAATACAAACAAGTTCAAATCAAGCTTTTGAATGCATTTACCGCTCTTACGACTAGGGTGCTGGAGATTGAGTTCCTTTGTGCTTTATATTAAAAGAAACCATTCGAATGCTTTGTTTGCATTCATGTTTGAAAGTACAAACCAGTTCAAATCATCTTTTTGAATGCATTTACCCGTTTTAACAGCTCTTACGACTAGGGTACTAGAGATTGAGTTCTTTTGTGTTCGATATTAAGAGAAAGCACCCGAATGCTTTGTTTACATTCATTTGAGTGTGAAACTCCACCGAGGATGTGTGAAAGTACAAACAAGTTTTAAATCAAGCTTTTCGATGCATTTACCCGTTTTAACAGCTCTTACTACTAGGGTGCTAGAAATTTTATTCTTTAGTGCTCCATATTAAGAGAAAGCACCCAAATGCTTTGTTTACATTCATTTGAGTGTAAACTTACACCAAGGCTGTCTACAAGTACAAACAAGTTATGACTCAAGGTTTTGAATGCATTTACGCGTTTCAACAGCTGGTAGGACTAGGGTGCTACAGATTGAATTCTTTTGTGTTCTATAATAAGAGAAAGTACCCAAATGCTTTGTTTACATTCATTTGGGTGTAAAACTCCACCAGGGATGTTTGAAAATACAAACAAGTTCAAATCAAGCTTTTGAATGCATTTAAGCATTTTAACCGCTCTTACGACTAGGGTCCTAGAGATTGAGTTCCTTTGTGCTTTATATTAAGAGAAATCATTCTAATGCTTTGTTTGCGTTCATTTTTGTGTGAAACTACACCAAGGATGTTTGAAATTACAAACAAGTTCAAATCAAGCTTTTGAATGCATTTACGCGTTTTAACGGCACTTACGACAAGGGTCCTACAGATTGAGTTCTTTTGTGCTCTATATCAAGAGAAAGCACCCAAATGCTTTGTTTTCAATCGTTTGAGTGTGATACTCCACCAAGGATGTTGGAAAGTACATATAAGTTTTAAGTCAAGCTTTTGAATGCATTTCGCATTTTAACAGCTCTTACGACTTGGGTGCTAGAGATTGAGTTCTTTTCTGTTCTATATTAAGAGAAATCATCCAAATGCTTTGTTTACGTTCATTTGAGTGTGAAACTCCACGAGGGATGTTTACAAGTACAATAAAGCTTTAACTCAACCTTTTGGATGCATTTACACGTTTCAACAGCTCTTACGACGAAGGGTGCTAGAGATTGAGTTCTTTTGTGCTCTATATTAAGAGAAATCATCCAAATGCTTTGTTTGCATTTATTTGAGTGTCAAACTACACCAAGGATGTTTGAAAGTACAATCAAGCTTCAAATCAAGCTTTTGAAAGCTTTTATGCATTTTAACAGCTCTTATGACTAGGGTGCTATTGATTTAGTTCTTTTGTGTTCTATATTAAGAGAAGGCACCCAAATGGTTTGTTTACATTCATTTGAGTGTGAAACTCCACCAAAGATGTTGACAAGTACAAACAAGTTCAAATCAAGCTTTTGAATGCATTTACGCGTTTTAACCGCTCTTATGACTAGGGTGCTAGAGATTGAGTTCCTTTGTGCTTTATATTAAAAGAAATCATTCGAATGCTTTTTTGCATTCATTTGAGTGTGAAACTACGCCAAGGATGTTTAAAAGTACAAACAAGTTCAAATCAAGTTTTTGAATGCATTTAGGCGTTTAAACAGCTCTTACGACTAGGGTGATTTAGTTCTTTTGTGCTCTATATTAAGAGAAAGCACCCAAATGCTTTGTTTACATTCGTTTGAAAGTACAAATAAGTTTTAAATCAAGCTTTTGAATGCATTTTTGCTTTTTAACAGCTCTTACGACCACGGTGCTAGAGATTGAGTTCTTTTGTGCTCTATATTAAAAGAAAGCACCCAAATGCTTTGTTTACATTCATTTGAGTGTGAAACTCCAGCAAGGATGCGTGAAAGTACAAAGAAGTTTTAAATCAAGCTTTTGAATGCATTTACGCGTTTTAATAGCTCTTACGACTAGGGTGTTAGAGATCAAGTTCTTTTGTGCTCTATATTAGGAGAAAGAACCCAAATGATTTGTTTTTATTCATTTGAGTGTGAAACTCCACCTGGGATGTTTGAAAATACAAACAAGTTCAAATCAAGCTTTTGAATGCATTTACCGCTCTTACGACTAGGGTGCTGGAGATTGAGTTCCTTTGTGCTTTATATTAAAAGAAACCATTCGAATGCTTTGTTTGCATTCATGTTTGAAAGTACAAACCAGTTCAAATCATCTTTTTGAATGCATTTACCCATTTTAACAGCTCTTACGACTAGGGTGCTAGAGATTGAGTTCTTTTGTGTTCGATATTAAGAGAAAGCACCCGAATGCTTTGTTTACATTCGTTTGAGTGTGAAACACCACCAAGGATGTTTGAAAGTACAAATAAGTTTTAAATCAAGCTTTTGAATGCATTTTCGCGTTATAACAGCTCTTACGACTAGGGTGCTAGAGATTGAGTTCTTTTGTGTTCTATATTAAGAGAAAGCACCGAAATGCTTTGTTTACATTCATTTGAGTGTGAAACTCCACCAGGGATGCTTACAAGTACAATCAAGCTTTAACTCAACCTTTTTGATGCATTTACGCGTTTCAACAGCTTTTAAGACAAGGGTGCTAGAGATTGAGTTCTTTTGTGCACTACATTAAGAGAAATCATCCAAATACTTTGTTTGCATTCATTTGAGTGTGAAACTACACCAAGGATGTTGGAAAATCCAATCAAGCTTCAAATCAAGGTTTTGATAGCATTTATGAATTTTAACAGCTCTTACGACTAGGGTGCTAGAGATTTAGTTCATTTGTGCTCTATATTAAGTGAAATCATTTAAATGTAAAACTACACCAAAGATGTCTACAAGTACAAACAAGTTTTTGAATGCATTTGAGTGTTTTAACAGCTCTTACGACTAGGGTTCTAGAGATTGAAATATTTTGTGCTCCATATTACGAGAAAGCACCAAAATGCTTTGTTTACATTCATTTGAGTGTAAAACTACACCAAGGATGTCTACAAGTACAAACAAGTTTGGACTCAAGCTTTTGAATGCATTTACACGTTTTAAAAGCTCTTACGACTAGGGTGCTAGAGATTGAGTTCTTTTGTGTTCTATACTAAGAGAAAGCACCCAAATGCTTTGTTTACATTCATTTGAGTGTGAAACCCCACGAAGGATGTTTTAAAGTACAAGCAAGATTTAAATCAAGCTTTTGAATGCATTTACGAGTTTTTACAATTGTTACGACTATGGTGCTAGAGATTGAGTTCTTTTGTGCTCTATATTAAGAGAAGACACTCAAATGCTTTGTATGCAATCGTTTTTCTGTGAAATTACACCAAGGATGTTTAAAAGTACAAACAAGTGCAAATTAAGCTTTTGAATGCATTTACGCGTTTTAACAGCACTTACGACTAGGGTGTTAGAGATTGAGTTCTTTTGTGCTCTATATTAAGAGAAAGCACTCAAATGCTTTTTTTTCATTCGTTTGAGTGTGAAACTCCACCATGGATGTTTGAAAGTACAGACAAGATTTAAATGAAGCTTTTGAATGCATTTACGCGTTTTAACAAGTCTTACGACTAGGGTGCTAGAGACTGAGTTCTTTTGTGTTCTTTATTAAGAGAAAGCACCTAAATGCTTTGATAGCATTCATTTGAGTTTGAAACGCAACCGAGGATGTTTGAAAGTACAAACAAGTTTTAAATCAAGCTTTTGGATGCATTTACCCGTTGTAACAGCTGTTACTACAAGCGTGCTAGAAATTGAATTCTTTTGTGCTCCATATTAATTGAAAGCACCCAAATGCTTTGTTTACATTCATTTGAGTGTAAACTTACACCAAGGATGTCTACAACTATGAACAAGTTTTGACTCAAGCTTTTGAATACATTTACGCGTTTTTACAGTTGTTACGACTAGGGTGCTAGAGATTGAGTTCCTTTGTGCTCTATATTAAGAAAAAGCACCCAAATGTTGTGTTTACATTCGTTTGAGTGTGAAACTCCACCAAGGATGTTTAAAAGTAAAACAACATTCAAATCATGCTTTTGAATGCATTTACGCGTTTTAACAGCTCTTACGACTAGGGTGCCAGACATTGAGTTCTTTTGTGTTCTTTATTAGGCGAAGGCACCTAAATGCTTTGTTAGCATTCATTTGAGTGTGAAACTCCAACGAGGATGTTTGAAAGTATAAACAAGTTTTAAATCAAGCTTTTGGATGCATTTACTCGTTTTAACAGCTCTTACTACAAGGGTGCTAGTAATTCAATTCTTTTGTGCTCCATATTAAGTGAAAGCACCCAAATGCTTTGTTTACATTGATTTTGAGTGTATACTTACACCAAGGATGTCTACAACTACAAACAAGTTTTGACTTAAGGTTTTGAATATATTTACTCGTTTTTACAGCTGTTACGACTAGGGTGCTAGAGATTGAGTTCTTTTGTGGTCTATATTAAGAGAAATCATCTAAATGCTTTGTTTGCATTCATTTGAGTGTGATACTATACCAAGGATGTTTGAAATTACAATCAAGCTTCAAATCAAGCTTTTGATTGCATTTATGCATTTTAACAGCTCTTACGACTAGGGTGCTAGAGATTTTGTTCATTTGTGCTCTATATTAAGTGAAATCATTTAAATGCTTTGTTTGCATTTATTTTTATGTGACACTACACCAATGATGTTTCAAAGTACAAAAAAAGTTCAAATAAAGCTTTTGAATGCATTTGAGTGTTTTAACAGCTCTTACGACTAGGGTGCTAGAGATTGAGTTCTTTTATGTTCTATATTAAGAGAAAGCACCCAAATGCTTTGTTTACATTCGTTTGAGTGTGAAACTCCACCAAGGATGTTTGAAAGTACAAATAAGTTTTAAATCAAGCTTTTGGATGAATTTACCCGTTTAAACAGCTCTTACTACTAGGGTGCTAGACATTGAATTCCTTTGTGCTCCATATTAAGAGAAACCACCCAAATGTTTTGTTTACATTCATTTGAGTGTAAACTTACACCAAGGATTTTTACAACTACAAACATGTTTTGACTCAAGCTTTTGGATGCATTCATTTTTGTGTGAAACTACAACAAGGATGTTTGAAAGTACAAACAAGTTCAAATCAAGCTTTTCAATGCATTTACGCGTTTTAACAGCTCTTACGACTAGGGTGCTAGAGCTTGAGTTCTTTGTGCTCTATATTAAGAGAAATCACCCAAATGCTTTGTTTACATTCGTTTGAGTGTGAAACTCCACCAAGGATGTTTGAAAGTACAAATTAGATTTAAATCAAGCTTTTGAATGCATTTACGTGTTTTAACAACTCTTACCGCTAGGGTGCTAGAGATTGAGTTCTTTAGTGGTCTTTATTAAGAGAAAGCACCTAAATGCTTTGTTAGCATTCATTTGAGTGTGAAACTCCATCGAGGATGTTTGAAAGTGCAAACAAGTTTTAAATCAAGCTTTTGGATGCATTTACCCGTTTTAACAGCTCTTGCTACAAGAGTGCTGGAAATTGAATTCTTCTGTGCTCCATATTAATTGAAAGCACCCAAATGCTTTGTTTACATTCACTTGAGTGTAAACTTACATGAAGGATGCCTACAACTACAAACAAGTTTTGACTCAAGCTTTTGAATGCATTTACTCGTTTTTACAGCTGTTACGACTAGGGTGCTAGAGATTGAGTTCTTTTATGCTCTATATTAAGAGAAAGCACTCAAATGCTTTGTTTACATTCATTTGAGTGTAAAACTACACCAAGGATTTTTACAGGTACAAACAAGTTTTGACTCAAGCTTTTGAATGCATTTTCGCGTTTTGACAGCTGTTACGTTTAGGATGCTAGAGATTGATATCTTTTGTGCTGTATATTAAGAGAAAGCAACCAAATGCTTTTTTTACATTCGTTTGAGTGTGAAACTTCACCAATGATGTTTGAAAGTACAAACAAGTTTTAAATCAAGCTTTTGAATGCATTTACGCGTTTTAACAGCTCTTACGACTAGGGTGCTAGAGATTGATTTCTTTTGTGCTCTATATTAAGAGAAAGCAATCAAATGCTCTGTTTACATTCATTTGAGTGTAAAACTACAACAAGGATTTTTGCAGGTACAAACAAGTTTTGACTCAAGCTTTTGAATGCATTTACGCGTTTTAACAGCTCTTACGACTAGGGTGCTAGAGATTGAGTTCTTTTGTGCTCTATATTAAGAGAAAGCACCCAAATGCTTTGTTTAAATTCATTTGAGTGTAAACTTACACCAAGGATGTCTACAACTACAAACAAGTCTTGACTCAAGCTTTTGAATGCATTTACGTGTTTTTACAGCTGTTACGACTAGGGTGCTAGAGATGGAGTTCTTTTGTGCTCTATATTAAGAGAAATCACTCAAATGATGTGCATTCGTTTATGTGCATTTGTTTATGTGTGAAACTACACCAAGGATGTTTGAAAGTACAAACAAGTTCAAATAAAGCTTTTGAATACATTTACGCGTTTTAACCGCTTTTACAACTAGGGTGCTACAGATTGAGTTCTTTTGTGCTTTATATTAAGAGAAATCATTCAAATGCTTTTTTGCATTCATTTTTTTTGTGAAACTACACGAATGATGTGTGAAAGTACAAACAAGTTCAAATCAATATTTTGAATGCATTTACGCGTTATAACAGCTCTTATGACTAGGGTGGTAGAGATTGAGTTCTTTTGTGTTCTTTATTAAGAGAAAGCACCTAAATGCTTTGTTAGCATTCATTTGAGTGTGAAACTCAACCGAGGATGTTTGAAAGTACAAACAAGTTTTAAATCAAGCTTTTGGATGCATTTACCCGTTTTAATAGCGCTTACTACAAGGGTGCTAGAAATTTATTTCTTTTGTGCTCCATATTAAGTGAAAGCACCCAAATGCTTTGTTTACATTCATTTGAGTGTAAACTTACCCCAAGGACGTCTACAACAACAAACAAGTTTTGACTCAAGCTTTTGAATGTATTTACTCGTTTTTACAACTGTTACGACTAGGGTGCTAGAGATTGAGTTCTTTTGTGGTCTATATTAAGAGAAATCGTCCAAATGCTTTGTTTGCATTCATTTGAGTGTAAAACTACACCAAGGATGTTTGAAAGTACAATCAAGCTTCAAATCAAGCTTTTGATAGCATTTATGCATTTTAACAGCTCTTACGACTAGGGTGCTAGAGATTTAGTTCATTTCTGCTCTATATTAAGTGAAATCATTTAAATGCTTTGTTTGCATTTATTTTTATGTGACACTACACCAAGGATGTTTCAAAGTACAAAAAAAGTTCAAATAAAGCTTTTGAATGCATTTGAGTGTTTTAACAGCTCTTACGACTAAGGTGCTAGAGATTGAAATCTTTTGTGCTCCATATTAAGAGAAAGCACCCAAATGCTTTGTTTACATTCATTTGAGTGTAAAACTACACCAAGGATGTCTACAAGTACAAATAAGTTTGGACTCAAGCTTTGGAATGCATTTACGCGTTTTACAGGCTCTTACGACTAGGGAGCTAGAGATTTAGTTCTTTTGTGCTCTATATTAAGAGCAACTACCCAAATGCTTTGTTTACATTCATTTGAGTGTGAAACTCCACCGAGGATGTTTGAAAGTACAAACAAGTTTTAAATAGAGCTTTTGGATGCATTTACCCGTTTTAACAGCTCTTACTACTAGGGTGCGAGAAATTGAATTCCTTTGTGCTCCATATTAAGAGAAAGCACCCAAATGCTTTGTTTACATTCATTAGAGTGTAAACTTACACCAAGGATGTCTACAAATACAAACAAGTTTTGACTCAGCTTTTGAATGCATTTACGCGTTTTTTCAGCTGTTACGACTATGGTGCAAGGGATTGTGTTCTTTTGTGCTCTATTTTAAGAGAAAGCACTCAAATGCTTTGTTTGCAATCGTTTTTCTGTGAAACTACAACAAGGATGTTTGAAAGTACAAACAAGTTGAAATAAAGCTTTTGAAAGCATTTACACGTTTTAACCGCTCTTACGACTAGGGTGCTAGAGATTTTGTTCTTTTGTGCTCTATATTAAGAGAAAGCACTCAAATGCTTTGTTTTCATTCGTTTGAGTGTGGAACTCCACCAAGGATGTTTGAAAAGTACAAACAAGATTTAAATCGAGCATTTGAATGCATTTACGCGTATTAACAACTCTTACGACTAGGGTGCTAGAGATTGACTTCTTTTGTGTTCTTTATTAAGAGAAAGCACCTAAATGCTTTGATAGCATTCATTTGAGTGTGAAACGCAATCGAGGATGTTTGAAAGTACAAACGAATTTTAAATCAAGCATTTGGATGCATTTACCCGTTTTAACAGCTCTTACTACAATGGTGCTAGAAATCTAATTCTTTTGTGCTCCATATTAATTGAAAGCACCCAAATGCTTTGTTTACATTCATTTGAGTGTAAACTTACACCAATGATGTCTACAACTACAAACAAGTTTTGACTCAAGTTTTTAATGCATTTACGCGTTTTTACAGTTGTTACGACTAGGGTGCTAGAGATTGAGTTCTTTTATGCTCAATATTAAGAGCAACTACCCAAATACTTTGTTTACATTCATTTGAGTGTGAAACTCCACCGAGGATGTTTGGAAGTACAAACAAGTTTTAAATAGAGCTTTTGGATGCATTTACCAGTTTTAACAGCTCTTACTACTAGGGTGCTAGAAATTGAATTTCTTTGTGCTCCATATTAAGAGAAAGCACCCAAATGCTTTGTTTACATTCATTTGAGTGTAAACTTACACCAAGGATGTCTACAAATACAAACAAGTTTTGACTCAGCTTTTGAATGCATTTACGCGTTTTTACAGCTGTTACGACTATGGTGCAAGAGATTGAGTTCTTTTGTGCTCTATATTAAGAGAAAGCACTGAAATGCTTTGTTTGCATTCATTTTTGTGTGAAACTACACCAAGGATGTTTGAAAGTACAAACAAGTTCAAATCAAGCTTTTGAATGCATTTACGCGTTTTAACAGCTCGTACGACTAGGGTGCTAGATATTAAGTTCTTTTGTGCTCTATATTAAGAGAAAGCACCCAAATGCTTTGCTTACATTCGTTTGATTGTGAAACTCCACCAAGGATGTTTGAAAGTAAAAACAACATTTAAATCAAGCTTTTGAATGCATTTACGCGTTTTAACAGCTCTTACGACTAGGGTGCTAGAGATTGAGTTCTTTTGTGTTCTTTATTAAGAGAAAGCACCTAAATGCTTTGTTAGCATTCATTTGAGTGTGAAACTCAACCGAGGATGTTTGAAAGTACAAACAAGTTTTAAATCAAGCTTTTGGATGCATTTACCCGTTTTAACAGCTCTTACTACAAGGGTGCTAGAAATTGAATTCTTTTGTGCTCCATACTAAGTAAAAGCACCCAAATGCTTTGTTTATATTCATTTGAGTGTAAACGTACACCAAGGATGTCTACAACTACAAACAAGTTTTGACTGAAGCTTTTGAATGCATATACTCGTTTTTACAGCAGTTACGATTAGGGTGCTAGAGATTGAGTTCTTTTATGCTCTATATTAAGAGAAAGCACTCAAATCCTTTGTTTACATTCATTTGAGTGTAAAACTACACCAAGGATTTTTACACGTACAAAAAAGTTTTAAATCAAGCTTTTGAATGCATTTACGCGTTTTAACAGCTCTTACGACTAGCGTGCTAGAGATTGAGTTCTTTTGTGCTCTATATTAAGAGAAAGCACTCAAATGATTTGTTTACATTCATTTGAGTGTAAAACTAAACCAAGGAATTTTACAGGTACAAAAAAGTTTTGACTCAAGTTTTTGAATGCATTTACGCGTTTTAACAGCTCTTACGGTTAGGGTGCTAGAGATTGAGTTCTTTTGTGCTCTATATTAAGAGAAAGTACCCAAATGGTTTGTTTTTATTCATTTGAGTGTGAAACTCCACTAGGGATGTTTGAAAATACAAACTAGTTCAAATCAAGCTTTTGAATGCATTTACGCGTTTTAACCGCTCTTACCACTAGGGTGCTAGAGATTGAGTTCCTTTGTGCTTTATATTACGAGAAATCATTCGAATGCTTTGTTTGCATTCATTTTTGTGTGGAACTACATAATGGATGTTTGAAAGTACAAACCAGATCAAATCAAGTTTTTGAATGCATTAACGCGTTTTAACAGCTCTTACAACTAGGGTGCTAGAGATTGAGTTCTTTTGTGTTCTATATTAAGAGAAAGCACCCAAATGCTTTGTTTATATTCGTTTGAGTGTGAAACTCCACCAAGGACGTTTGAAAGTACAAATAAGTTTAAAATCAAGCTTTTGGATGCATTTACCCGTTTAAACAGCTCTTACTACTAGGGTGCTAGAAATTGAATTCCTTTGTGCTCCATATTAAGAGAAACCACCCAAATGTTTTGTTTACATTCATTTGAGTGTAAACTTACACCAAGGATGTCTACAACTACAAACATGTTTTGACTCAAGCTTTTGAATGCATTTACGCGTTTTTACAGTTGGTACGACTAGGGTGTTAGAGATTGATTTCTTTTGTGCTCTATATTAAGAGAAAACACTCAAATGCTTTGTTTGCATTCATTTTTGTGTGAAACTACACCAAGGATGTTTGAAAGTACAAACAAGTTCAAATCAAGCTTTTGAATGCATTTACGCGTTTTAACAGCTCTTACGACTAGGGTGCTAGAGCTTGAGTTCTTTGTGCTCTATATTAAGAGAAAGCACCCAAATGCTTTGTTTACATTCGTTTGAGTGTGAAACTCCACCAAGGATGTTTGAAAGTACAAATTAGATTTAAATCAAGCTTTTGAATGCATTTACGTGTTTTAACAACTCTTACGGCTAGGGTGCTAGAGATTGAGTTCTTTAGTGGTCTTTATTAAGAGAAAGCACCTAAATGCTTTGTTAGCATTCATTTGAGTGTGAAACTCCATCGAGGATGTTTTAAATCAAGCTTTTGGATGCATTTACCCGTTTTAACAGCTCTTAAATTGAATTCTTTTGTGCTCCATATTAATTGAAAGCACCCAAATGCTTTGTTTAAGAGAAAGCACCCAAATGCTTTTTAATGCATTTACTCGTTTTTACAACTGTTCGACTAGGGTGGTAGAGATTGAGTTCTTTTGTGCTCTATAATAAGAGAAAGCACTCAAATGCTTTGTTTACATTCATTTGAGTGTAAAACTACACCTAGGATTTTTACAGGTACAAACATGTTTTGACTCAAGCTTTGGAATGCATTTTCGCGTTTTGACAGCTGTTACGTTTAGGATGCTAGAGATTGATATCTTTTGTGCTGTATATTAAGAGAAAGCAACCAAATGCTTTTTTTACATTCGTTTGAGTGTGAAACTTCACCAATGATGTTTGAAAGTACAAACAAGTTTTAAATCAAGCTTTTGAATGCATTTACGCGTTTTAACAGCTCTTACGACTAGGGTGCTAGAGATTGATTTCTTTTGTGCTCTATATTAAGAGAAAGCACCCAAATGCTTTGTTTACATTCGTTTAAGTGTGAAACTCCACCAAGGATGTTTGAAAGTAAAAACAACATTTAAATCAAGCTTTTGAATGCATTTACGCGTTTTAACAGCTCTTACGACTAGGGTGCTAGAGATTGAGTTCTTTTGTGTTCTTTATTAAAAGAAAGCTCCTAAATGCTTTGTTAGCATTCATTTGAGTGTGAAACTCCACCGAGGATGTTTGAAAGTACAAACAAGTTTTAAATCAAGCTTTTGGATGCATTTACCCGTTTTAACAGCTCTTACTACAAGGGTGCTCGAAATTGAATTCTTTTGTGCTCCCTACTAAGTGGAAGCACCCAAATGCTTTGTTTATATTCATTTGAGTGTAAACGTACACCAAGGATGTCTACAACTACAAACAAGTTTTGACTGAAGCTTTTGAATGCATATACTCATTTTTACAGCTGTTACGATTAGGGTGCTAGAGATTGAGTTCTTTTATGCTCTATATTAAGAGAAAGTACTCAAATGCTTTGTTTACATTCATTTGAGTGTAAAACTACACCAAGGATTTTTACAGGTACAAAAAAGTTTTAAATCAAGCTTTTGAATGCATTTACGCGTTTTAACACCCAAATGCTTTGTTTACATTCGTTTGAGTGTGAAACTCCACCAAGGACGTTTGAAAGTACAAATAAGTTTTAAATCAAGCTTTTGGATACATTAACCCGTTTAAACAGCTCTTACTACTAGGGTGCTAGAAATTGAATTCCTTTGTGCTCCATATTAAGAGAAACCACCCAAATGCTTTGTTTACATTCATTTGAGTGTAGAGTTACACCAAGGATGTCTACAACTACAAACATGTTTTGACTCAAGCTTTTGAATGCATTTACCCGTTTTTACAGTTGGTACAACTAGGGTGTTAGAGATTAATTTCTTTTGTGCTCTCTATTAAGAGAAAACACTCAAATGCTTTGTTTGCATTCATTTTTGTGTGAAACTACACCAAGGATGTTTGAAAGTACAAACAAGTTCAAATCAAGCTTTTGAATGCATTTACGCGTTTCAACAGCTCTTACAACTAGGGTGCTAGAGATTGAGTTCTTTTGTGCTCTATATTAAGAGAAAGCACCCAGATGCTTTGTTTACATTCGTTTGAGTGTGAAACTCCACCAAGGATGTTTGAAAGTACAAACAAGATATAAATAAAGCTTTTGAATGCATTTACGCGTTTTAACAACTCTTACGGCTAGGGAGCTAGAGATTGAGTTCTTTTGTGTTCGAAAGCACCTAAATGCTTTGTTAGCATTCATTTGAGTGTGAAACTCCATCAAGGATGTTTGAAAGTGCAAACAAGTTTTAAATGAAGCTTTTGGATGCATTTACCCATTTTAACAGCTCTTACTACAAGGCTGCTAGAAATTGAATTTTTTTGTGTTCCATATTAATTGAAAGCACCCAAATGCTTTGTTGAAGAGAAAGCACTCAAATGCTTTTGAATGCATTTACTCGTTTTTACAACTGTTACGACTAGGGTGGTAGAGATTGAGTTCTTTTGTGCTCTATATTAAGAGAAAGCAGACAAATGCTTTGTTTACATTCATTTGAGTGTAAAACTACACCTAGGATTTTTACAGGTACAAACATGTTTTGACTCAAGCTTTGGTAGGCATTTTCGCGTTTTGACAGCTGTTACGTTTAGGATGCTAGAGATTGATATCTTTTGTGCTGTATATTAAGAGAAAGCAACCAAATGCTTTTTTTACATTCGTTTCAGTATGAAACTTCAACAATGATGTTCGAAAGTACAAACAAGTTTTAAATCAAGCTTTTGAATGCATTTACGCGTTTTAACAGCTCTTACGACTAGGGTGCTAGAGATTGATTTCTTTTGTGCTCTATATTAAGAGAAAGCACTCAAATGCTCTGTTTACATTCATTTGAGTGTAAAACTACAACAAGGATTTACGCGTTTTAACAGCTCTTAGGACTAGGGTGCTAGAGATTGAGTTCTTTTGTGCTCTATATTAAGAGAAAGTACACAAATGGTTTGTTTTTATTCATTTGAGTGTGAAACTCCACTAGGGATGTTTGAAAATACAAACAAGTTCAAATGAAGCTTTTGAATGCATTTACGCGTTTTAACCGCTCTTACAACTAGGGTGCTGGAGATTGAGTTCCTTTGTGCTTTATATTAAGAGAAATCATTCGAATGCTTTGTTTGCATTCATTTTTGTGTGATACTACACCAAGGATGTTTGAAAGTACAAACCAGTTCAAATAATGTTTTTGAATGCATTAACGCATTTTAAAAACTCTTACGACTAGGGTGCTAGAGATTGAGTTCTTTTGTGTTCTATATTAAGAGAAAGCACCCAAATGCTTTGTTTACATTCATTTGAGTGTGAAAGTCCCCCAGGGATGTTTGAAAGTACAAAAAAGTTCAAATCAAGCTTTTGAATGCATTACGCGTTTTAACCGCTCTTACAACTAGGGTGCTAGAGATTAAGTTCTTTTGTGCTTTATATTTAGAGAAATCATTCAAATGCTTTTTTGCATTCATTTTTGTGTGAAACTACACCAATGATGTTTGAAAGTACAAACAAGTTCAAATCAATCTTTTGAATGCATTTACGCGTTTTAACAGCTCTTACGACTAGGTTGCTAGAGATTGAGTTCTTTTGTGCTCTATTTTAAGAGAAAGCACCCAAATGGTTTGTTTAAATTATTTGAGTGTAAACTTACACCAAGGATGTCTACAACTACAAACAAGTTTTGACTCAAGCTTTTGAATGCATTTACGCGTTTCTACAGCTGTTACGACAAGGGTGCTAGAGATTGAGTTCTTTTGTGCTCTATATTAAGAGAAAGCACTCAAATGATTTGTTTGCATTCGTTTTTGTGTAAAACTACACCAAGGATGTTTGAAAGTACAAACAAGTTCAAATCAAGCTTTTGAATGCATTTATGCGTTTTAACCGCTCTTACAACTAGGGTGCTACAGATTGAGTTTTTTTGTGCTTTATATTAAGAGAAATCATTCAAATGCTTTTATGCATTCATTTTTTTGTGAAACTACACGAATGATGTGTGAAAGTACAAACAAGTTCAAATAAATATTTTGAATGCATTTACGCGTTTTACCAGCTTTTACGTCTAGGGTGCTAGAGATTGAGTTCTTTTGTGCTCTGTATTAGAAAAAAGCACCCAAATGCTTTGTTTACATTTGTTTCAGTGCGAAACTCCCCCAAGGATGTTTGAAAGTATAAACAAGTTTTAAATCAAGCTTTTGAATGCGTTTAGGCGTTTTAACAGGTCTTACGACTAGGGTGCAAGAGATTGAGTTCTTTTTCGTTCTTTATTAAGAGAAAGCACCTAAATGCTTTGTTAGCATTCATTTGAAGGTGAAACTCCACCGAGGATGTTTGAAAGTACAAAAAAGTTTTAAATCAAGCTTGTGGATGCATTTGCCCGTTTTAACAGCTCTTACTAAAAGGGTGCTAGAAATTGAATTCTTTTGTGTGTTCCATATTAATTGAATGCACCCAAATGCTTTTTTTACATTCATTTGAGTGTAAACTTACACCAAGGATGTCTACAACTAAAAACAAGTTTTGACCCAAGCTTTTGAATGCATTTACTCGTTTTTACAGCTGTTACGACTAGGGTGCTAGAGATTGAGTTCTTTTATGCTTTATATTAAGAGAAAGCACTCAAATGCTTTGTTTACATTCATTTGAGTGTAAAACTACACCAAGGATTTTTACAGGTAAAAACAAGTTTTGACTCAAGCTTTTGAATGCATTTTCGCGTTTTGACAGTTCTCTTAGGACTAGGGTGCTAAAGATTTATATCTTTTGTGCTCTATACTAAGAGAAAGCACCCAAATGCTTTGTTTACATTCATTTGAGTGTGAAAGTCTACCAGGGATGTTTGAAAGTACAAACAAGTTCAAATCAAGCTTCTGAATGCATTTACGTGTTTTAACCGCTCTTACGACTAGGGTGCTAGAGATTGAGTTCTTTTGTGCTTTATATTAAGAGAAATCAGTCAAATGCTTTTTTGCATTCATTTTTGTGTGAAACTAGACCAATGATGTTTGAAAGTACAAACAAGTTCAAATCAATCTTTTGAATGCATTTACGCGTTTTAACAGCTCTTATGACTAGGGTGCTAGAGATTGAGTTCTTTTGTGCTCTTTATTAAGAGAAAGCACCCAAATGATTTGTTTAAATTAATTTGAGTGTAAACTTACACCAAGGATGTCTACAACTACAAACAAATTTTGACTCAAGCTTTTGAATGCATTTACGCGTTTTAACAGCTCTTACGACTAGGGTGCTAGACATTGAGTTCTTTTTCGCTCTATATTAAGAGAAAGCTCCTAAATGCTTTGTTTACATTTGTTTGAGGGTGAAACTCCACCAAGGATACTTTGAAGTACAAACAAGTTTTAAATCAAGCTTTTGAGTGCTTATACGCGTTTTAACAGCTCTTACGACTAGGGTGCTAGAGATTGAGTTCTTTTGTGTTCTTTATTAAGAGAAAGAACCTAGATGCTTTGTTAGCATTCATTTGAGTGTGAAACTCCACCGAGTATGTTTGAAAGTAGAAACAAGTTTTAAATCAAGCTTTAGGATGCATTTACCCGTTTTAACAGCTCTTACTACAAGGGTGCCAGAAATTTTATTCTTTTGTGCTCCATATTAATTTAAAGCACCCAAATGCTTTGTTTACGTTCGCTTGAGTGTAAACTTACACCTAGGATGCCTACAACTATAAACAAGTTTTGACTCAAGCTTTTGAATGCATTTACTCGTTTTTACAGCTGTTACGGCTAGGGTGCTAGAGATTGAGTTCTTTTTGTGCTCTATATTAAGAGAAAGCACTCAAATGCTATGTTTACATTTATTTGAGTGTAAAACTACCCCAAGGATTTTTACAGGTACAAACAAGTTTTGACTCAAGCTTTTAAATGCATTTTTGCGTTTCGACAGCACTTAGCACTAGGGTGCTAGAGATTGATATCTTTTGTGCTCTATACTAAGAGAAAGCACCCAAATGCTGTTTTTACATTCGTTTGAGTGTGAAACTCCACCAATGATGTTTGAAAGTACAAACAAGTTTTAAATCAAGCTTTTGAATGCATTTACGCGTGCTATATTAAGAGAAAGCTCCCAAATGCTTTGTTTACATTTGTTTGAGTGTGAAACTCCACCAAGGATACTTTAAAGTACAACCAGTTTTAAATCAAGCTTTTGAATGCATATACGCGTTTTAACAGCCCTTACGACTCGTGTGCTAGAGATTGAGTTCTTTTGTGCTTTATATTAAGAGAAATCATCAAAATCATTTTTGTGTGAAACTACACCTATGATGTTTGAAAGTACAAACAAGTTCAAATCAATCTTTTGAATGCATTTACGCGTTTTAACAGCTCTTATGACTAGGGTGCTAGAGATTGAGTTCTTTTGTGCTCTACATTAAGAAAAAGCACCCAAATGTTTTGTTTACATTCATTTGAGTGTGAAAGTCCACCAGGGATGTTTGAAAGTACAAACAAGATACAATCAAGCTTTTGAATGCATTTACGGGTTTTAACCGCTCTTACGACTAGGGTTCTAGAGATTGAGTTCTTTTGTGCTTTATATTAAGAGAAATCATTAAAATGCTTTTTTGCATTCAATTTTGTGTGAAACTACACCTATGATGTTTGAAAGTACAAACAAGTTCAAATCAATCTTTTGAATGCATTTACGCATTTTAACAGCTCTTATGACTAGGGTGCTAGAGATTGAGTTCTTTTGTGCTCTACATTAAGAGAAAGCACCCAAATGTTTTATTTACATTCATTTGAGTGTAAACTTACACCAAGGATGTCTATAACTACAAACAAGTTTTGACTGAAGCTTTTGAATGCATTTATGCGTTTTTACAGCTATTACGACTAGGGTGCTAGAGATTGAGTTCTTTTGTGCTCTATATTAAAAGAAAGCAAACAGATGCTTTGTTTGCATTCGTTTTTGTGTGAAACTACACCAGGGATGTTTGAAAGTACAAACAAGTTCAAATCAAGCTTTTGAATGCATTTACGCGTTTTAGCAGCTCTTACGACTAGGGTGCTAGGGATTGAGTTCTTTTGCGCTCTACGTTAAGAGAAAGCTCCCAAATATTTTGTTTACATTCATTTGAGTGCGAAAGTCCACCAGGGATGTTTGAAAGTACAAACAAGATACAATCAAGCTTTTGAATGCATTTACGGGTTTTAACCGCTCTTACAACTTGGGTGCTAGAGATTGAGTTCTTTTGTGTTCTTTATTAAGAGAAACAACCTAAATGCTTTGTTAGCATTCATTTGAGTGTGAAACTACACCTATGATGTTTGAAAGTACAAACAAGTTTTAAATCAATCTTTTGGATGCATTTACGCGTTTTAACAGCTCTTACTACAAGGGACTAGAGATTGAGTTCTATTGTGCTCTACATTAAGAGAAAGCACCCAAATGTTTTGTTTACATTCATTTGAGTGTAAACTTACACCAAGGATGTCTATAACTACAAACAAGTTTTGACTCAAGCTTTTGAATGCATTTATGCGTTTTTACAGCTGTTACAGCTAGGGTGCTAGAGATTGAGTTCTTTTGTGCTCTATATTAAGAGAAAGCACTCAAATGCTTTGTTTGCATTCGTTTTTGTGTGAAACTACACCAGGGATGTTTGAAAGTACAAACAAGTTCAAATCAAGCTTTCGAATGCATTTACGCGTTTTAGCAGTTCTTACAACTAGGGTGCTAGAGATTGAGTTCTTTTGTTCTTTATATTAAGAGAAATCATTAAAATGCTTTTTTGCATTCATTTTTGTGTGAAACTACACCAATGATGTTTGAAAGTACAAACAAGTTCAAATCAATCTTTTGAACGCATTTACGCGTTTTAACAGCTCTTATGACTACGGTGCTAGAGATTGAGTTCTTTTGTGCTCTATATTCAGAGAAAGCACCCAAATATTTTGTTTACATTCATTTGGTTGTAAACTTACACCAAGGATGTCTACAACTACAAACAAGCTTTGACTCAAGCTTTTGAATGCATTTACGCGTTTTTACAGCTGTTACGACTAGGGTGCTAGAGATTGAGTTCTTTTGTGCTCTATATTAAGAGAAAGCACTCAAATGCTATGTTTGCATTCGTTTTTGTGTGAAACTACACCAGGGATGTTTGAAAGGACAAACAAGTTGAAATCAAGCTTTCGAAAGCATTTACGAGTTTTAGCAGCTCTTACAACTAGGGTGCTAGAGATTGAGTTCTTTTGCGCTATATATTAAGTGAGAGCTCCCAAATGCTTTGTTTACATTTGTTTGAGTGTGAAACTCCACCAAGGATGTTTTAAAGTACAAAAACGTTTGAAATCAAGCTTTTGAATGCTAGAGATCTTTTGTGCTGTATATTAAGAGAAAGCAACCAAATGCTTTTTTTACATTCGTTTGAGTGTGAAACTTCACCAATGATGTTTGAAAGTACAAACAAGTTTTAAATCAAGCTTTTGAATGCATTTACGCGTTTTAACAGCACTTACGACTAGGGTGCTAGAGATTGATTTCTTTTGTGCTCTATATTAAGAGAAAGCACTCAAATGCTCTGTTTACATTCATTTGAGTGTAAAACTACACCAAGGATTTACGCGTTTTAACAGCTCTTAGGACTAGGGTGCTAGAGATTGAGTTCTTTTGTGCTCTATATTAAGAGAAAGTACACAAATGGTTTGTTTTTATTCATTTGAGTGTGAAAATCCACTAGGGATGTTTGAAAATACAAACAAGTTCAAATGAAACTTTTGAATGCATTTACGCGTTTTAACCGCTCTTACAACTAGGGTGCTGGAGATTGAGTTCCTTTGTGCTTTATATTAAGAAAAATCATTCGAATGCTTTGTGTGCATTCATTTTTGTGTGAAACTACACCAAGGATGTTTGAAAGTACAAACCAGTTCAAGTAATGTTTTTGAATGCATTTACAGGTTTTAATAACTCTTACGACTAGGGTGCTAGAGATTGAGTTCTTTTGTGTTCTATATTAAGAGAAAGCACCCAAATGCTTTGTTTACATTCATTTGAGTGTGAAAGTCCCCCAGCGATGTTTGAAAGTACAAACAAGTTCAAATCAAGCTTTTGAATGCATTTACGCGTTTTAACCGCTCTTACAACTAGGGTGCTAGAGATTAAGTTCTTTTGTGCTTTATATTTAGAGAAATCATTCAAATGCTTTTTTGCATTCATTTTTGTGTGAAACTACACCAATGATGTTTGAAAGTACAAACAAGTTCAAATCAATCTTTTGAATGCATTTACGTGTTTTAACTGCTCTTACGACTAGGGTGCTAGAGATTGAGTTCTTTTGTGCTCTGTATTAAGAGAAAGCACCCAAATGCCTTGTTTAAATTCATTTGAGTGTAAACTTACACCAAGGATGTCTACAACTACAAACAAGTTTTGACTCAAGCTTTTGAATGCATTTACGCGTTTTTACAGCTGTTACGACTAGGGTGCTAGAGATTGAGTTCTTTTGTGCTCTATATTAAGAGAAAGCACTCAAATGATTTGTTTGCATTCGTTTTTGTGTGAAACTACACCAAGGATGTTTGAAAGTACAAACAAGTTCAAATCAAGCTTTCGAATGCATTTACGAGTTTTAGCAGCTCTTACAACTAGGGTGCTAGAGATTGAGTTCTTTTGCGCTATATATTAAGAGAAAGCTCCCAAATGCTTTGTTTACATTTGTTTGAGTGTGAAACTCCACCAAGGATGTTTTAAAGTACAAAAACGTTTGAAATCAAGCTTTTGAATGCTAGAGATCTTTTGTGCTGTATATTAAGAGAAAGCAAGCAAATGCTTTTTTTACATTCCTTTGAGTGTGAAACTTCACCAATGATGTTTGAAAGTACAAACAAGTTTTAAATCAAGCTTTTGAATGCATTTACGCGTTTTAACAGCACTTACGACTAGGGTGCTAGAGATTGATTTCTTTTGTGCTCTATATTAAGAGAAAGCACTCAAATGCTCTGTTTACATTCATTTGAGTGTACAACTACACCAAGGATTTACGCGTTTTAACAGCTCTTAGGACTAGGGTGCTAGAGATTGAGTTCTTTTGTGCTCTATATTAAGAGAAAGTACACAAATGGTTTGTTTTTATCCATTTGAGTGTGAAAATCCACTAGGGATGTTTGAAAATACAAACAAGTTCAAATGAAACTTTTGAATACATTTACGCGTTTTAACCGCTCTTACAACTAGGGTGCTGGAGATTGAGTTCCTTTGTGCTTTATATTAAGAGAAATCATTCGAATGCTTTGTGTGCATTCACTTTTGTGTGAAACTACACCAAGGATGTTTGAAAGTACAAACCAGTTCAAGTAATGTTTTTGAATGCATTTACACGTTTTTGACAACTCTTACAACTAGGGTGCTAGAGATTGAGTTCTTTTGTATTCTATATTAAGAGAAAGCACCCAAATGCTTTGTTTACATTCATTTGAGTGTGAAAGTCCCCCAGGGATGTTTGAAAGTACAAACAAGTTCAAATCAAGCTTTTGAATACATTTACGCGTTTTAACCGCTCTTACAACTAGGGTGCTAGAGATTAAGTTCTTTTGTGCTTTATATTTAGAGAAATCATTCAAATGCTTTTTTGCATTCATTTTTGTGTGAAACTACACCAATGATGTTTGAAAGTACAAACAAGTTCAAATCAATCTTTTGAATGCATTTACGCGTTTTAACAGCTCTTACGACTGGGGTGCTAGAGATTGAGTTCTTTTGTGCTCTGTATTAAGAGAAAGCACCCAAATGCTTTGTTTAAATTCATTTGAGTGTAAACTTACACCAAGGATGTCTACAACTACAAACAAGTTTTGACTCAAGCTTTTGAATGCATTTACGCGTTTTTACAGCTGTTACGACTAGGGTGCTAGAGATTGAGTTCTTTTGTGCTCTATATTAAGAGAAAGCACTCAAATGATTTGTTTGCATTCGTTTTTGTGTGAAACTACACCAAGGATGTTTGAAAGTACAAACAAGTTCAAATCATGCTTTTGAATGCATTTACGCGTTTTAACCGCTCTTACAACTAGGGTGCTACAGATTAAGTTCTTTTGTGCTTTATATTAAGAGAAATCATTCAAATGCTTTTTTGCATTCATTTTTTTGTGAAACTACACGAATGATGTGTGAAAGTACAAACAAGTTCAAATCAATATTTTGAATGCATTTACGCGTTTTAACAGCTCTTACGTCTAGGATGCCAGAGATTGAGTTCTTTTGTGCTCTGTATTAGAAAAAAGCACCCAAATGCTTTGTTTACATTTGTTTCAGTGTGAAACTCCCCCAAGGATGTTTGAAAGTACAAACAAGTTTTAAATCAAGCTTTTGAATGCATTTACGCGTTTCAACAGCTCTTACAACTAGGGTGCTAGAGATTGAGTTCTTTTGTGTTCTTTATTAAGAGAAAGAACGTAAATGCTTTGTTACCATTCATTTGAGTGTGAAACTCCACTGAGGATGTTTGAGGGTAGAAAAAAGTTTTAAATCAAGCTTTTGGATGCATTTACCCGTTTTAACAGCTCTTACTACAAGGGTGCTAGAAATTGAACTAATTTCTGCTCCATATTATGTGAAAGCACCCAAATGCTTTGTTTACGTTCAGTTGACTGTAAACTTACACCAAGGATGTCTACAACTACAAGCAAGTTTTGACTTAAGCTTTTGAATGCATTTACTCAATTTTACAACTGTTACGACTAGGGTGGTAGAGATTGAGTTCTTTTGTGCTCTATATTAAGAGAAAGCACTCAAATGCTTTGTTTACATTCATTTGAGTGTAAAACTACACCAAATATTTTTACAGGTACGAACAAGTTTTGACTCAAGCTTGTGAATGCATTTTCGCGTTTTGACAGCTCTTACGACTAGGGTGCTAGAGATTGATATTTTTTGTGCTTTATATTAAGAGAAATCATTCAAATGTTTTTTTGCATTCATTTTTGTGTGAAACTACACTAATGATGTTTGAAAGTACAAACAAGTTCAAATCAATCTTTTGAATGCATTTACGCGTTTTAACAGCTCTTATAACTAGGGTGCTAGAGATTGAGTTCTTTTGTGCTCTATATTAAGAGAAAGCACCCAAATGTTTTGTTTAAATTCATTTGAGTGTAAACTTACACCAAGGATGTCTACAACTACAAACAAGTTTTGACTCAAACTTTTGAATGCATTTACGCGTTTTAACAGCTCTTACGACTAGGGTGCTAGAGATGGAGTTCTTTTGTGCTCTATATTAAGAGAAAGTACACAAATGGTTTGTTTTTATTCATTTGAGTGTGAAACTCCAATAGGAATGTTTGAAAATACAAACAAGTTCAAATGAAGCTTTTGAATGCATTTACGTGTTTTAACCGCTCTTACAACTAGGGTGCTATAGATTGAGTTCCTTTGTGCTTTATATTAAGAGAAATCATTCGAATGCTTTGTTTGCATTCATTTTTGTGTGAAACTACACCAAGGATGTTTGAAAGTACAAACCAGTTCAAAAAAAGTTTTTGAATACATTTACGCGTTTTAACAACTCTTACGACTAGGGTGCTAGAGATTGAGTTCTTTTGTGTTCTATATTAAGAGAAAGCACCCAAATGCTTTGTTTGCATTCATTTGAGTGTGAAAGTCTACCAGGGATGTTTGAAAGTACAAACAAGTTCAAATCAAGCTTTTGAATGCATTTACGCGTGTTATCCGCTCTTACAACTAGGGTGCTAGAGATTAAGTTCTTTTGTGCTTTATATTTAGAGAAATCATTCAAATGCTTTTTTGCTTTCATTTTTGTGTGAAACTACACCAATGATGTTTGAAAGTACAAACAAGTTCAAATCAATATTTTGAATGCATTTACGCGTTTTAAGAGCTCTTACGACTAGGGTGCTAGAGATTGAGTTCTTTTGTGCTCTATATTAAGAGAAAGCACCCAAATGCTTTGTTTAAATTAATTTGAGTGTAAACTTACACCAAGGATATCTACAACTACAAACAAGTTTTGACTCAAGCTTTTGAATGCATTTACGCGTTTTTACAGCTATTACGATTAGGGTGCTTGAGATTGAGTTCTTTTGTGCTCTATATTAAGAGAAAGCACTCAAATGATTTGTTTGCATTCGTTTTTGTGTGAAACTACACCAAGGATGTTTGCCAGTACAAACAAGTTCAAATCACGCTTTTGAATGCATTTACGCGTTTTAGCAGCTCTTACGACTAGGGTGCTAGAGATTGAGTTTTTTTGCGCTCTATATTAAGAGAAAGCTCCCAAATGCTTTGTTTACATTTGTTTGAGTGTGAAACTCCACCAAGGATACTTTAAAGTACAAACAAGTTTTAAATCAAGCTTTTGAGTGCATATACGCATTTTAACAGCTCTTACGACTAGGGTGCTAGAGATTGAGTTCTTTTGTGTTCTTTATTAAGAGAAAGAACCTAAATGCTTTGTTAGCATTCATTTGAGTGTGAAACTCCACCGAGGATGTTTGAAAGTAGAAACAAGTTTTAAATCAAGCTTTAGGATGCATTTACCCGTTTTAACAGCTCTTACTACAAGGGTGCTAGAAATTGAATTCTTTTGTGCTCCATATTAATTGAAAGCACCCAAATGCTTTGTTTAGGTTCACTTGTGTGTAAACTTACACCAAGGATGCCTACAACTATAAACAAGTTTTGACTCAAGCTTTTGAATGGGTTTACTCGTTTTTACAGTTGTTACGTCTAGGGTGCTAGAGATTGAGTTCTTTTGTGCTCTATATTAAGGGAAAAGACCTAAAAAATGCTATGTTTACATTTATTTGAGTGTAAAACTACAGCACAGATTTTTACAGGTACAAACAAGTTTTGACTCAGGCTTTTAAATGCATTTTCGCGTTTCGACAGCACTTAGGACTAGGGTGCTCGAGATTGATATCTTTTGTGCTCTATACTAAGAGAAAGCACCCAAATGCTGTTTTTACATTCGTTTGAGTGTGAAACTCCACCAATGATGTTTGAGAGTACAAACAAGTTTTAAATCAAGCTTTTGAGTTCATATACGCGTTTTAACAACTCTTACGACTAGGGTGCTAGAGATTGAGTTCTTTTGTGGTTTATATTAAGAGAAAGCACCCAAATGTTTTGTTTACATTCATTTGAGTGTGAAAGTCCACCAGGGATGTTTAAAAGTACAAACAAGTTACAATCAAGCTTTTGAATGCATTTACGGGTTTTAACCGTTCTTACGACTAGGGTGCTAGAGATTGAGTTCTTTTGTGGTTTATATTAAGAGAAATCATTAAAATTCTTTTTTGCATTCATTTTTGTGTGAAACTACACCTATGATGTTTGAAAGTACAAACAAGTTCAAATCACTCTTTTGAATGCATTTACGCGTTTTAACTGCTCTTATGACTAGGGTGCTAGAGATTGAGTTCTTTTGTGCTCTACATTAAGAGAAAGCACCCAAATGTTTTGTTTACATTCATTTGAGTGTAAACTTACACCAAGGATGTCTATAACTACGAACAAGTTTTGACTCAAGCTTTTGAATGCATTTATGCGTTTTAGCAGCTCTTACGACTAGGGTGCTAGAGATTGAGTTCTTTTGCGCTCTATATTAAGAGAAAGTTCCCAAATGCTTTGTTTACATTTGTTTGAGTGTGAAACTCCACCAAGTATGTTTTAGAGTACAAAAAAGTTTTAAATCAGGCTTTTGAATGCATATACGCGTTTTAACAGCTCTTACGACTAGGGTGCTAGAGATTGAGTTCTTTTGTGTTCTTTATTAAGAGAAACAACCTAAATGCTTTGTTAGCATTCATTTGAGTGTGAAACTCCACCGAGGATGTTTGAAAGTAGAAACAAGTTTTAAATCAAGCTTTTGGATGCATTTACCCGTTTTAACAGCTCTTACTACAAGGGTGCTAGAAATTGAATTCTTTTGTGCTCCATATTAAGTGAAAGCACCCAAATGCTTTGTTTACATTCATTTGAGTGTAAACTTACACCAAGGATGTCTACAACTACAAGCAAGTTTTGACTCAAGCTTTTGAATTCATTTACTCGTTTTTACAACTGTTACGACTAGGGTGGTAGACATTAAGTTCTTTTGTGCTCTATATTAAGAGAAAGTACTCAAATTCTTTGTTTACATTCGTTTGAGTGTAAAACTACACCAAGGATTTTTACAGGTACAAACATGTTTTGACTCAAGCTTTTGAATGCATTTTCGCGTTTTGACTGCTCTCTTAGGACTAGGGTGCTAAAGATTGATATCTTTTATGCTCTATACTAAGAGAAAGCACCCAAATGCTTTGTTTACATTCATTTGAGTGTGAAAGCCCACCAGGGATGTTTGAAAGTACAAACAAGTTCAAATCAAGCTTTTGAATGCATTTACGCGTTTTAACCGCTCATACGACTAGGGTGCTAGAGATTGAGTTCCTTTGTGCTTTATATTAAGAGAAATCATTCAAATGCTTTTTTGCATTCATTTTTGTGTGAAACTACACCAATGATGTTTGAAAGAACAAACAAGTTCAAATCAATCTTTTGAACGCATTTACGCGTTTTAAAGGCTCTTATGACTAGGGTGCTAGAGATTGAGTTCTTTTCTGCTCTATATTAAGAGAAAGCACCCAAATGTTTTGTTTACATTCATTTGGTTGTAAACTTACACCAAGGATGTCTACAACTACAAACAAGTTTTGACTCAAGCTTTTGAATGCATTTACGCGTTTTTACAGCTGTTACGACTATGGTGCTAGAGATTGAGTTCTTTTGTGCTCTATATTAAGAGAAAGCACTCAAATGCTTTGTTTGCATTTGTTTTTGTGTGAAACTACACCAGGGATGTTTGAAAGTACAAACAAGTTCAAATCAAGCTTTCGAATGCATTTATGCGTTTTAGCAGCTCTTACAACTAGGGTGCTAGAGATTGAGTTGTTTTGCGCTCTATATTAAGAGAAAGCTCCCAAATGCTTTGTTTACATTTGTTAGAGTGTGAAACTCCACCAAGGATGTTTTAAAGTACAAAAAAGTTTGAAATCAAGCTTTTGAATGCGTATACGCGTTTTAACAGCTCTTACGACTAGGGTGCCAGAGATTGAGTTCTTTTGTGCTGTTTATTAAGAGAAAGGATGTTTGAAGGTAGAAAAATAGTTTTAAATCAAGCTTTTGGATGCATTTACCCGTTTCAACAGTTCTTACTACAAGGGTGCTAGAAATTGAACTAATTTGTGCTCCATATTAAGTGAAAGCACCCAAATGCTTTGTTTACATTCATTTGAGTGTAAACTTACACCAAGGATGTCTACAACTACAAGCAAATTTTGACTTAAGCATTTGACTGCATTTACTCGTTTTTACAACTGTTACGACTAGGGTGGTAGAGATTGAGTTCTTTTGTGCTCTATATTAAGAGAAAGCACTCAAATGCTTTGTTTACATTCATTTGCGTGTAAAACTACACCGAGGATTTTTATAGGTACAAACAAGTTTTGACTCAAGCTTTTGAATGCATTTTCGCGTTTTGACAGTACTTACGACTAGGGTGCTAGAGATTGATATTTTTTGTGCTCTGTATTAGAAAAAAGCACCCAAATGCTTTGTTTACATTTGTTTCAGTGTGATACTCCACCAAGGATGTTTGAAAGTATAAACAAGTTTTAAATCAAGCTTTTGAATGCATTTACGCGTTTTAATAGCTCTTACGACTAGGGTGCTAGAGATTGAGTTCTTTTGCGTTCTTTATTAAGAGAAAGCACCTAAATGCTTTGTTAGCATTCATTTGAGGGTGAAACTCCACCGAGGATGTTTGAAAGTACAAACAAGTTTTAAATCAAGCTTTTGGATGCATTTACCCGTTTTAACAGCTCTTACTCAAAGGGTGCGAGAAATTGAATTCTTTTTGCTCCATATTAATTGAATGCACCAAAATGCTTTTTTTACATTCATTTGAGTGTAAACTTACACCAAGGATATCTACAACTAAAAACAAGTTTTGACTTAAGCTTTTGAATGCATTTACTTCTTTTTACAGCTGTTACGACTAGGGTGCTAGAGATTTAGTTCTTTTGTCGTGCTCTATATTAAGAGAAAGCACTCAAATGCTTTGTTTACATTCAGTTGAGTGTAAAACTACACCAAGGATTTTTAAAGGTACAAAAAAGTTTTGACTGAAGCTTTTGAATGCATTTTCGCATTTTGACAGCTGTTACGTCTAGGGTGCTAGAGATTGAGATTTTTTGTGCTCTATATTAAGAGAAAGCACCCAAATGCATTTTTTACATTCGTTTGAGTGTGAAACTCCGCCAATGATGTTTGAAAGTACAAACAAGTTTAAATCAAGCTTTTGAATGCATTTACGCGTTTTATCAGCTCTTACGACTAGGGTGCTAGAGATTAAGTTCTTTTGTGTTTTATATTACGAGAAATAGTTCAAATGCTTTTTTGCATTCATTTTTGTGAGTAACTACACCTATGATGTTTGAAAGTACAAACAAGTTCAAATCAGGCTTTTGAATGCATTTACGCGTTTTTATATGCATTTCTCGCGTTTTGATAGCTCTTATAACTAGGGTGCTAGTGATTGAGCTAATTTGTGCTCTATAATAAGAGAAATCACCCTAATGCTTTGTTTGCATTAATTTTAGTGCGACACTACACCAAGGATGTTTGAAAGTACAAACAAGCTTCAAATCAAGCTTTTGAATGCATTTCTTCGTTTTAACATCTCTTACGACTAGGGTGCTGGAGACTGAGTTCTTTTGTGCTCTAAATTAAGAGAAAGCACCCAAATGGTTTCTTTACATTCCTTTAAGTGTGAAACTCCATCAGGGATGTTTACAAGTACAAAAAATCTTCAAGTCAAACTTTTGAATGCATTTAGGCGTTTTAACAAGTCTTACGACTAGGGTGCTAGATATTGACTTCTTTTGTGCTCAATATTAAAAGAAAGCACCCAAATGCTTTGTTTACTTTCATTTGAGTATGAAACTCCACCAAGGATTTTTAAAACTACAAACATGGTTCAAATCAAGCTTCTGAATGCATTTACAGGTTTTACCCGCTCTTACGACTAGGGTGCTAGAGATTGTAAAACTACACCAAGGATTTTTACAGGTACAAACAAGTTTTGACTCAAGCTTTTGAATGCATTTTTGCATTTTGACAGCACTTAGGACTAGGGTGCTAGAGATTGATATCTTTTGTGCTCTATACTAAGAGAAAGCACCCAAATGCTGTTTTTACATTCGTTTGAGTTGGAAACTCCACCAATGATGTTTGAAAGTAGAAATAAGTTTTAAATCAAGCTTTTGAATGTATTTACGTGTTTTAACAACTCTTACGACTAGGGTGCTAGATATTGAGTTCTTTTGTGCTCTATATTAGGAGAAAGCACCCGTATGCTTTGTTTACATTCATTTGAGTGTGAAAGTCCACCAGGGATGTTTGAAAGTACAAACAAGTTACAATCAAGCTTTTGAATGCAGTTACGGGTTTTCACCGCTCTTACGACTAGGGTGCTAGAGATTGAGTTCTTTTGTGCTTTATATTAAGAGAAATCATTAAAATGCTTTTTTGCATTCATTTTTGTGTGAAACTACACCTATGATGTTTGAAAGTACAAACAAGTTCAAATCAATCTTTTGAATGCATTTACGCATTTTAACAACTCTTATGACTAGGATGCTAGAGATTGAGTTGTTTTGTGCTCTACATTAAGAGAAAGCACCCAAATGTTTTGTTTACATTCATTTGAGTGTAAACTTACACCAAGGATGTCTACAACTACAAACAAGTTTTGACTTAAGCTTTTGAATGCATTTATGCGTTTTTACAGCTGTTACGACTAGGGTGCTAGAGATTGTGTTCTTTTGTGCTCTATATTAAGAGAAAGCACTCAAATGCTTTGTTTGCATTCGTTTTTGTGTGAAACTACACCAGGGATGTTTGAAAGTACAAACAAGTTCAAATCAAGCTTTTGAATGCATTTACGCGTTTTAGCCGCTCTTACGACTAGGGTGCTAGAGATTGAGTTCTTTTGCGCTCTATATTAAGAGAAAGCTCCCAAATGCTTTGTTTACATTTGTTGGAGTGTGGAACTCCACCAAGGATGTTTTAAAGTAAAAAAAAGTTTTAAATTAAGCTTTTGAATGCATATACGTGTTTTAACAGCTCTTACGACTAGGGTGCTAGAGATTGAGTTCTTTTGTGTTCTTTATTAAGAGAAACAACCTAAATGCTTTGTTAGCATTCATTTGAGTGTGAAACTCCACCGAGGATCTTTGAAAGTAGAAACAAGTTTTAAATCAAGCTTTTGGATGCATTTACCCGTTTTAACAGCTCTTGCTACAAGGGTTCTAGAAATTGAATTCTTTTGTGCTCCATATTAAGTGAAAGCACCCAAATGCTTTGTTTACATTCATTTGAGTGTAAACTTACACCAAGGATGTCTACAACTACAAGCAAGTTTTGACTCAAGCATTTGAATGCATTTACTCATTTTTACAAATGTTACGACTACGGTGGTAGAGATTAAGTTCTTTTGTGCTCTATATTAAGAGAAAGCACTCAAATGCTTTGTTTACATTCATTTGAGTGTAAAACTACACCAAGGATTTTTACAGGTACAAACAAGTTTTTACACAAGCTTGTGAATGCATTTTCGCGTTTTGACAGCTCTCTTAGGACTAGGGTGCTAAAGATTGATATCTTTTGTGCTCTATACTAAGAGAAAGCAGCCAAATGATTTGTTTACATTCATTTGAGTGTGAAAGTCCACCAGGGATGTTTGAAAGTACAAACAAGTTCAAATCAAGCTTTTGAATGCATTTACGCATTTTGATAGCTCTTATAACTAGGGTGCTAGAGATTGAGTTCTTTTGTGCTTTATATTAAGAGAAATCATTCAAATCCTTTTTTGCATTCATTTTTGTGTGAAACTACACCAATGATGTTTGAAAGTACAAACAAGTTCAAATCAATCTTTTGAATGCATTTACGCGTTTTAACAGCTCTTATGACTAGGGTGCTAAAGATTGAGTTCTTTTATGCTCTATATTAAGAGAAAGCACCGAAATGTTTTGTTTACATTCATTTCGTTGTAAACTTACACCAAGGATGTCTACAACTACAAACAAGTTTTGACTCAAGCTTTTGAATGCATTTACGCGTTTTTACAGCTGTTACGACTAGGGTGCTAGAGATTGAATTTTTTTGTGCTCTATATTAAGAGAAAGCACTCAAATGCTTTGTTTGCATTCGTTTTTGTGTGAAACTACACCAGGGATGTTTGAAAGTACAAACAAGTTCAAATCAAGCTTTCGAATGCATTTACGCGTTTTAGCAGCTCTTACAACTAGGGTGTTAGAGATTGAGTTCTTTTGCGCTCTATATTAAGAGAAAGCTCCCAAATGCTTAGTTTACATTTGTTTGAGTGTGAAACTCCACCAAGGATGTTTTAAAGTACAAAAATTTTGAAATCAAGCTTTTGAATGCGTATACGCTTTTTAACAGCTCTTACGACTAGGGTGCTAGAGATTGAGTTCTTTTGTGCTCTATATTAGGAGAAAGCACCCAAATGCTTTCTTTACATTCATTTGAGTGTGAAAGTCCACCAGGGATGTTTGAAAGTACAAACAAGTTCAAATCAAGCTTTTGAATGCATTTACGCGTTTTAACCGCTCTTACAACTAGGGTGCTACAGATTGAGTTCTTTTGTGCTTTATATTAAGAGGAATAATTCAAATGCTTTTTTGCATTCATTTTTGTGTGAAACTACAAGAATGATGTGTGAAAGTACAAACAAGTTCAACTCAATATTTTGAATGCATTTACGCGTTTTAACAGCTCTTACATCTAGGGTGATAGAGATTGAGTTCTTTTGTGCTCTGTATTAGAAAAAGCACCCAAATGCTTTGTTTACATTTGTTTCAGTGTGAAACTCCACCAAGGATGTTTGAAAGTACAAACAAGTTTTAAATCAAGCTTTTGAATGCATTTACGCGTTTTAACAGCTCTTACGACTAGGGTGCCAGAGATTGCATTCTTTTCGCGTTTTAGCATTCATTTGAGTGCGTAATTCCACCGAGGATGTTTGAAAGTAGAAACAAGTTTTAAATCAAGCTTTTGGATGCATTTGCCCGTTTTAATAGCTCTTACTACAAGGGTGCTAGAAATTGAATTCTTTTGTGCTCCATATTAAGTGAAAGCACCCAAATGCTTTGTTTACATTCATTTGAGTGTAAACTTACACCAAGGATGTCCACAACTACAAGCATGTTTTGACTCAAGCTTTTGAATGCATTTACTCGTTTTTACAACTGTTACGACTAGGGTGGTAGAGATTGAGTTCTTTTGTGGTCTATATTAAGAGAAAGAACTCAAATGCTTTGTTTACATTCATTTGAGTGTAAAACTACACCAAGGATTTTTACAGGTACAAACAAGTTTTGACTCAAGCTTTTGAATGCATTTTTGCGTTTTGACAGCTCTCTTAGGACTCGGGTGCTAAAGATTGATATCTTTTGTGCTCTATACTAAGAGAAAGCACCCAAATGCTTTGTTTACATTCATTTGAGTGTGAAAGTCCACCAGGGATGTTTGAAAGTACAAACAAGTTCAAATCAAGCTTTTGAATGCATTTACGCGTTTTGATAGAATTAGGGTGCTGGAGATTGAGTTAATTTGTGTTCTATAATAAGAGAAATCACCCTAATGCTTTGTTTGCAATCATTTGAGTGTGACACTACACCAAGGATGTTTGAAAGTACAAACAAGCTTCAAATCAAGCTTTTGAATGCATTTCTGCGTTTTAACATCTCCTACGACTAGGGTGCTAGAGACTGAGTTCTTTTGTGCTCTAAATTAAGAGAAACCACCCAGATGGTTTGTTTACATTCATTTAAGTGTGAAACTCCATCAAGGATGTTTACAAGTACAAAAAATCTTCAAGTCAAACTTTTGAATGCATTTAGGCGTTTTAACAAGTCTTACGACTAGGGTGCTAGATATTGAGTTCTTTTGTGCTCTATATTAAAAGAAAGCACCCAAATGCTTTGTTTTCTTTCATTTGAGTGTGAAACTCCACCAAGGATTTTTAAAACTACAAACAGGGTTCAAATCAAGCTTCTGAATGCATTTACAGGTTTTACCCGATATTACGACTAGGGTGCTAGAGATTAAGTTCTTTTGTGCTTTATATTAAGAAAAATCATTCAAATGCTTTATTTGCATTCATTTTTATGTGAAACTACACCAAGGATGTTTGAAAGTTCAAACAAGTTCAAATCAAGCCTTTGACAACATTTAAGCTTTTTAACAGCTCTTACGACTAGGGTACTAGAGATTGAGTTCTTTTGTGCTCTATATTAAGAGAAAGCAACCAAATGCTTTGTTGACATTCGTTTGAGTCTGAAACTCCACCAATGAGGTTTGAAAGTTAAACAAGTTTTAAATCAAGCTTTTGATTGCATTTATGCGTTTTAACAGCTCTTACGACTAGGGTGCTAGAGATTAAGTTCTTTTGTGTTCTATATATTAAGAGGAAGCACCCAAATGCTTTATTTACATTCGTTTGAGTGTGAAACTCCACCAAGGATGTTTGATAGTACAAACAAGTTTTAAATCAAGCTTTTGAATACATTTACGCGTTTTAACAACTCTTACGACTAGGGTGCTAGAGATTGAGTTCTTTTGTGTTCTATATTAAGAGAAAGTACCCAAATGCTTTGTTTACATTCATTTGAGTGTGAAACTCCACGAGGGATGTTTGAAAGTACAAACAAGCTTCAAATTAACCTTTTGAATGCATTTAACGCGTTTTAACCGCCCATACGACTAGGGTGCTAGAGATTGAGTTCTTTTGTGCTTTATATTAACAGAAAGCACCCTAATGCCTTGTTTACATTCAATTAAGTGTGAAACTATACAAAATATGCTTACAAGTACAAACAACTTTTGACTTAAGCGAAATGCATTTACATTTTTTGACACTCTTACGACTAGGGTGCTAGAGATTGAGTTAATTTGTGCTCTATAATAAGCGAAAGCAACCAAATGCTTTGTTTACATTCATTTGAGTGTGAAACTCCACCAAGGATTATTACAATTACAAACAAGCTTCATATCAAGTTTCGAAGCATTTACGCGTTTTAACAACTCTTATGACTAGGGTGCTAGAGATTAAGTTCTTTTGTGTTCAATATTAAGAGAAAGCACCCAAATTCTTTATTTACATTCGTTTGAGTGTGAAACTCCACAATGGATGTTTGAAACTACAAACAAGTTTTAAATCAATCTTTTGAATGCATATACGCGTTTTAACAACTCTAACGATTAGGGTGCTAGAGATTGAGTTCTTTTGTGTTCTCTATCAAGAGAAAGCAACCAAATGCTTTGTTGACATTCGTTTGAGTCTGAAACTCCACCAATGAGGTTTGAAAGTCAAACAAGTTTTAAATCAAGGTTTTGATTGCATTTATGCGTTTTAACAGCTCTTACGACTAGGGTGCTAGAGATTAAGTTCTTTTGTGTTCTATATATTAAGAGAAAGCACCCAAATGCTTTGTTTACATTCGTTTGAGTGTGAAACTCCACCAAGGATGTTTGAAAGTACAAACTAGTTTTAAATCAAGCTTTTGGATCCATTTATGCATTTTAACAGCTCTTACGACTAGGGTTCTAGAGATTGAGTTCTTTTTTGCTTTATATTAATAGAAATCATCCAAATGATTTGTTTGCATTCATTTGAGTGTGAAAGTACACCAAGGATGTTTGAAAGTACAATCATGCTTTAAATCAAGCTTTTGGATGCAATTACGCATTTTAACAGCTCTTACAACTAGGGTGCTAGAGATTGAATTCTTTTGTGCTCCATAATAAGAGAAAGCACCCAAATGCTTTGTTTACATTTATTTGAGTGTGAAACTCCACCAAGGATGTTTGAAAGTACAAACAAGCTTTAAATCAATCTTTTGGATGCATTTACGCGTTTTAAAAGCTCTTACGACTAGGGTGCTACATATTAAAATAAAGCACCCAAATGCTTTGTTTACATTCATTTGAGTGTAACACTATACAAAATATGTTGACAAGTACAAACAACTTTTGACTCAAGCTTTTGAATGCATTTACTTGTTTTGACAGCTCTTACGACTAGGGTGCTAGAGATTGAGTTACTTTGTGCTCTATAATAAGAGAAAGCAACCAAATGCTTTGTTTACATTCATTTCACTGTGAAGCTCCTCCAAGGATTATTACAAGTACAAACAAGCTTCAAATCAAGCTTTTGAATGCATTTACGCGTTTTAACAGCTCTTACGACTAGGGTGCTACATATTAAGTTCTTTTGTGTTCAATATTAAGAGAAAGCACCCAAATGCTTTATTTACATTCGTTTGAGTGTGAAACTCCCCCAATGATGTTTGAAACTACAATCAAGCTTTAAATCAATCTTTTGGATACGCATTTTAACAGCTCTTACAACTAGGGTGCTAGAGATTGAATTCTTTTGTGCTCCATAATAGGAGAAAGCACCCAAATGCTTTGTTTACATTCATTTGAGTGTGAAACTCGACCAAGGATGTTTGAAAGTACAAACAAGTTTTAAATCAAGCTTTTGGGTGCATTTACGCGTTTTAACAGCTCTTACGACTAGGGTGCTAGAGATTGAGTTCTTTTGTGCTCTATATTAAGAGAAAGCACCCAAATGCTTTGTTTACATTCATTTGAGTGTAAAACTCCACGAGGATGTTTGAAAGTTCAAACAAGCTTCAAATTAACCTTTTGAATGCATTTAAAGCGATTTAACCGCTCTTACGACTAGGGCGCTAGAGATTGAGTTCTTTTGTGCTTTATATTAAGAGAAATCATCCAAATGCTTTGTTTGCATTCATTTGAGAGTGAAAGTACACCAAGGATGTTTGAAAGTACAATCAAGCTTCAAATCAAGCTTTTGGATGCAAATACGCATTTTAACAGCTCTTACAACTAGGGTGCTAGAGATTGAATTCTTTTGTGCTCCATAATATGAGAAAGCACCAAAATGCTTTCTTTACATTCATTTGAGTGTGAAACTCCACCATGGATGTTTGAAAGTACAAACAAGTTTTAAATCAAGCTTTTGGACGCATTTACGCGTTTTAACAGCTCTTACGACTAGGGTGCAAGAGATTGAGTTCGTTTGTGCTCTATTTTAAGAGAAAGCACCCAAATGCTTTGTTTACATTCAATTGAGTGTGAAACTCCACGAAGGATGTTTGAAAGTATAAACAAGCTTCAAATTAACCTTTTGAATGCATTTAACGCGTTTTAACCACTCTTACGACTAGGGTCCAGAGATTGAGTTCTTTTGTGTTTTATATTAAGAGAAAGCAACCAAATGCTTTGTTTGCATTCATTTGAGTGTGAAACTCCACGAAGGATTATTACAAGTACAAACGAGCTTCAAATCAAGCTTTTGAATGCATTTACGCATTTTAACATCTCTTACGACTAGGGTGCTACAAATTAAGTTCTTTTGTTGTCTATATTAAGAGAAAGCACCCAAATTCTTTATTTACATTCGTTTGAGTGTGAAACTCCACCAAGGATGTTTGAAACTACAAACAAGTTTTAAATAAAGCTTTTGAATTCTTTTACGCGTTTTAATAACTCTTACGACTAGGGTGCTAGAGATTGAGTTCTTTTGTGTTCTATATTAAGAGAAAGCACCCAAATGCTTTATTTTCATTCGTTTGAGTGTAAAACTCCATGAAGGATGTTTGAAAGTACAAACAAGTTTTAAATAAAGGTTTTGAATACATTTACGCATTTTAACAACTCTTACGACTAGGGTGCTAGAGATTGAATTCTTTTGTGCTCCATAATAAGATGAAGCACCCAAATGCTTTGTTTACATTCATTTGAGTGTTAAACTCCACCAAGGATGTTTAAATGTACAAACAAGTTTTAAATCAAGCTTTTGGATGCATTTACGCGTTTTAACAGCTCTTACGACATGGGTGCTAGAGACTGAGTTCTTTTGTGCTCTATATTAAGAGAAAGCACCCAAATGGTTTATTTACGTTCATTTGAGTGTAAAACTCCACAAGGGATGTTTGCAAGAACAAACAAGCTTCAAATTAACCTTTTGACTGCATTTAACGTGTTTTAACCGCTCTTACGACTATGGTGCTAGCGATGGATTTCTTTTGTGCTTTATATTAAGAGAAAGCACCCTAATGCCTTGTTTACATTCATTTAAGTGTGACAGTCCACGAACGATGTTTACAAGTACAAACAACCTTTAACTCAACCTATTGAATGCATTTACTCGTTTTAACAACTCTTACAACTAGGGTGCTAGAGATTGAATTCTTTTGTGCTCCATAATAAGATAAAGCACCCAAATGCTTTGTTCACATTCATTTGAGTGTGAAACTCCACCAAGGATGTTTGAAAGTACAAACAAGTTTTAAATCAAGCTATAGGATACATTTACGCGTTTTAACAGCTCTTACGACTAAGGGTGCTAGAGATTGAATTCGTTTGTGCTCTATTTTAAGAGAAAGCACCCAAATGCTTTGTTTACATTCACTTGAGTGTGAAACTCCACGAGGGATGTTTGAAAGTATAAACAATCTTCAAATTAACCTTTTGAGTGCATTTAACGCGTCTTAACCGCTCTTACGACTAGGGTGCTAGAGATTGAGTTCTTTCGTGCTTTATATTAAGTAAAATCATCCAAATGCTTTGTTTGCATACATTTGAGTGTGAAAGTACACCAAGGATGTTTGAAAGTACAATCAAGCTTCAAATCAAGCTTTTGGATCCAGTTACGCATTTTAACAGCTCTTACGACTAGGGTGCTAAAGATTGAATTCTTTTGTGCTCCATAATAAGAGAAAGCACCCAAATGCTTTGTTTACATTCATTTGAGTGTGAAACTCCACCAAGGATGTATGAAAGTACAAACAAGTTTTATATCAATCTTTTGGATGCATTTACGCGTTTTAACAACTCTTACAACTAGGGTGCTAGATATTGAATTCTTTTGTGCTCCATATAAAGAGAAAGCACCCAAATGCTTTGTTTACATTCATTTGATTGTAAAACTACACAAAATATGTTTACAAGTACAAATAATTTTTGACTCAAGCTTTTGAATGCATTTACTTGTTTTGACAGCTCTAACGACAATGGTGCTAGAGATTGAGTTAGTTTGTGCTCTATAATAAGAGAAAGCAACCTAATGCTTTGTTTACATTCATTTGAGAGTGAAACTCCACCAATGATTATTACAATTACAAACAAGCTTCAAATCAAGCTTTTGAATGCATTTACGCGTTTTAACAGCTCTTACGACTAGGGCGCTAGAGAGTGAGTTCCTTTGTGATCTATATTAAGAGAAAGCACCCAAATGCTTTGTTTACATTAATTTGTGTGTGAAACTCCACCAAGGATGTTTGAAAGTACAAACAAGCTTCAAATCAAGCTTTTGAATGCATTTACGAGTTTTATTAGCTCTTACGACTAGGGTGCTAGAGATTGAGTTCTTTTGTGTTCTATATTAAGAGAAAGCACCCTAATGCCTTGTTTACATTCAGTAAAGTGTGAAACTACACCAATGATGTTTACAAGTACAAACAAGCTTTAACTCAACCTTTTGATTGCATTTATGCGTTTTAACAGTTCTTACGACTAGGGTGCTAGAGATTAAGTTCTTTTGTGTTCTATATATTAAGAGAAAGCACCCAAATACTTTATTTACATTCGTTTGAGTGTGAAACTCCACCAAGGATGTTTGAAAGTACAAACAAGTTTTAAATCAAGCTTTTGAATACATTTACGCGTTTAAACAACTCTTACGACTAGGGTGCTAGAGGTTGAGTTCTTTTGTGTTCCATATTAAGAGAAAGTACCCAAATGTTTTGTTTACATTCATTTGAGTGTGAAACTCCACGAGGGATGTTTGAAAGTACAAACAAGCTTCAAATTAACCTTTTTAATGCATTTAACGCGTTTTAACCGCCCTTACGACTAGGGTGCTAGAGATTAAGTTCTTTTGTGCTTTATATTAACAGAAAGCACCCTAATGCCTTGTTTACAGTCAATTAAGTGTGAAACTACACGAAGGATGTTTACAAGTACAAACAAGTTTTAACTCAACCATTTGAATGCAATTACCCGTTTTAACAACTCTTACGACTAGGGTGCTTGAGAATGAATTCTTTTGTGCTCCATAATAAGAGAAACCACCCAAATGCTTTGTTTACATTCATTTGAGTGTAAAACTATACAAATTATGCTTACAAGTACAAACAACTTTTGACTTAAGCGAAATGCATTTACATTTTTTGACATCTCTTACGACTAGGGTGCTAGAGATTGAGTTAATTTTGTGCTCTATAATAAGAGAAAGCAACCAAATGCTTTGTTTACATTCATTTGAGTGTGAAACTCCACCAAGGATTATTACAATTACAAACAAGCTTCATATCAAGCTTTCGAAGCATTTACGCGTTTTAAAAACTCTTATGGCTAGGGTGCTAGAGATTAAGTTCTTTTGTGTTCAATATTAAGAGAAAGCACCCAAATTCTTTATTTACATTCGTTTGAGTGTGAAACTCCACAATGGATGTTTGAAACTACAAACAAGTTTTAAATCAATCTTTTGAATGCATTTACGCGTTTTAACGACTCTAACGATTAGGGTGCTAAAGATTGAGTTCTTTTGTGTTCTCTATCAAGAGAAAGCAACCAAATGCTTTGTTGACATTCGTTTGAGTCTGAAAGTCAAACAAGTTTTAAATCAAGCTTTTGATTGCATTTATGCGTTTTAACAGCTCTTACGACTAGGGTGCTAGAGATTAAGTTCTTTTGTGTTCTATATATTAAGAGAAAGCACCCAAATGCTTTGTTTACATTCGTTTGAGTGTGAAACTCCACCAAGGATGTTTGAAAGTACAAACTAGTTTTAAATCAAGCTTTTGGATCCATTTATGCATTTTAACAGCTCTTACGACTAGGGTGCTAGACATTGAATTCTTTTGTGTTCTATAGTAAGAGAAAGCACCCAAATACTTTGTTTACATTCATTTGAGTGGGAAGAGGGATGTTTGAAAGTACAAACAAGCTTCAAATTAACGTTTTGAATGAATTTAACGCGTTTTAACCGCTCTTACGACTAGGGTTCTAGAGATTGAGTTCTTTTTTGCTTTATATTAAGAGCAATCATCCAAATGCTTTGTTTGCATTCATTTGAGTGTGAAAGTACACCAAGGATGTTTGAAAGTACAATCATGCTTTAAACCAAGCTTTTGGATGCAATTACGCATTTTAACAGCTCTTACAACTAGGGTGCTAGAGATTGAATTCTTTTGTGCTCCATAATAAGAGAAAGCACCCAAATGCTTTGTTTACATTCATTTGAGTGTGAAACTCCACCAAGGATGTTTGAAAGTACAAACATGCTTTAAATCAATCTTTTGGATGCATTTACGCGTTTTAAAAGCTTTTACTACTGGGGTTCTAGATATGAATTCTTTTGTGCTCCATATTAAAATAAAGCACCCAAATGCTTTGTTTACATTCATTTGAGTGTAACACTATACAAAATATGTTGACAAGTACAAACATCTTTTGACTCAAGCTTTCGAATGCATTTACTTGTTTTGACAGCTCTTACGACTAGGGTGCTAGAGATTGAGTTACTTTGTGATGTATACTAATAGAAAGCAACCAAATGCTTTGTTTACATTCATTTCACTGTGAAGCTCCACCAAGGATTATTACAAGTACAAACAAGCTTCAAATCAAGCTTTTGAATGCATTTACGCGTTTTAACAGCTCTTACGACTAGGGTGCTACATATTAAGTTCTTTTGTGTTCTATATTAAGAGAAAGCACCCAAATGCTTTATTTACATTCATTTGAGTGTGAAACTCCACCAATGATGTTTGACACTACAATCAAGCTTTAAATCAATCTTTTGGATACGCATTTTAACAGCTCTTACAACTAGGGTGCTAGAGATTCAATTCTTTTGTGCTCCATAATAGGAGAAAGCACCCAAATGCTTTGTTTAAAATCATTTGAGTGTGAAACTCCACCAAGGATGTTTGAAAGTACAGACAATTTTTAAATCAAGCTTTTGGATGCATTTACGCGTTTTAACAGCTCTTACGACTAGGGTGCTAGAGATTGAGTTCTTGTGTGCTCTATATTAAGAGAAAGCACCCAAATGCTTTGTGTACATTCATTTGAGTGTAAAACTCCATGAGGGATGTTTTAAAGTTCAAACAAGCTTCAAATTAACCTTTTGAATGCATTTAAAGCGATTTAACCGCTCTTACGACTAGGGCGCTGGAGATTGAGTTCTTTTGTGCTTTATATTAAGTAAAATCATCCAAATGCTTTGTTTGCATACATTTGAGTGTGAAAGTACACCAAGGATGTTTGAAAGTACAATCAAGCTTCAAATCAAGCTTTTGGATCCAGTTACGCATTTTAACAGCTCTTACGACTAGGGTGCTAAAGATTGAATTCTTTTGTGCTCCATAATAAGAGAAAGCACCCAAATGCTTTGTTTACATTCATTTGAGTATGAAACTCCCCCAAGGATGTTTGAAAGTACAAACAAGTTTTATATCAATCTTTTGGATGCATTTACGCGTTTTAACAACTTTTACGACTAGGGTGCTAGATATTGAATTCTTTTTTGCTCCATATTAAAAGAAACCACCCAACTGCTTTGTTTACATTCATTTGAGTGTAAAACTACACAAAATGTGTTTACAAGTACAAATAATTTTTGACTCAAGCTTTTGAATGCATTTACTTGTTTTGACAGCTCTAACGAGAACGGTGCTAGAGATTGAGTTAGTTTGTGCTCTATAATAAGAGAAAGCAACCTAATGCTTTGTTTACATTCATTTGAGAGTGAAACTCCACCAATGATTATTACAAGTACAAACAAGCTTCAAATCAAGCTTTTGAATGCATTTACGCCTTTTAACAGCTCTTACGACTAGGGCGCTAGAGATTGAGTTCCTTTGTACTCTATATTAAGAGAAAGCACCCAAATGCTTTGTTTACATTATTTTGAGTGTGAAACTCCACCAAGGATGTTTGAAAGTACAAACAAGCTTCAAATCAAGCTTTTGAATGCATTTACGCATTTTATTAGCTCTTACGACTAGGGTGCTGGAGATTGAGTTCTTTTGTGTTCTATATTAAGAGAAAGCACCCTAATGCCTTGTTTACATTCAGTAGAGTGTGAAACTACACAATTGATATTTACAAGTACAAACAAGCTTTAACTCAACCTTTTGAATGTATTTACGCGTTTCAATAGCTCTGACGACTAGGGTGCTAGAGATTGAGTTCTTTTGTCCTCTATATTAAGAGAAATCATCCAAATGCTTTGTTTGCATTCATTTGAGTGTGAAACTACACCAAGGATGCTTGAAAGTACAATCAATCTTCAAATCAAGCTTTTGAATGCATTTATGCGTTTTGATAGCTCTCACAACTAGGGTGCTAGAGATTGAGTTCATTTGTGCTCTATATTAAGAGAAATCATCCAAATAGTTTGTTTGCATTCATTTGCGTGTGAAACTACACAAAGGATGTTTGAACGGCAAACAAGCTTCAAGTAAAGCTTTTGATTGCATTTTCGCGTTTAAACAGCTCTTACGACTAGGGTGATATTGTAAGGACCCGGGATTTTCGTTCAATCCGACGTCATTGGTTTCCACGGAGGATGTCCTTATAGAAATATTGTAAGCTGGGGGTTTAGATAAGTTCAAGGAACTGTCGAGTTAGAAATGCTTTTGAAAAACTTGAATTGAATACAAACAATGAAACAGGTCACAAATCTGCTATCGGCGTTTTATCGAGGGGACAAACCGAAGGGACAACCCAATACCGCGATAAGTGAACTGATCATGTTTTTCGAAAGACTCCCGCTCACATAGAACATATGAGTACCCAAGAAATAAGGGTTCTGGGGCGAAGGTACGAGGTGGGAAGGTTTTAGGCACCCAACTCGCCCGTATTATGACGGCTTCTACTAACTCAAGTTTGCTTCATAATTTAAAGACATGTTTCCCACGCAAACCGGATTAAAAACCTAGACTTAGACTATTAATTGGTTCATCACAAGCATCACAACATTTATTAAAGACCCTTATTTAGACATGCATTCGTTTTGACAAATTGAGCGGCACAACGACTAGACAGACAATATTTAGGAAGCAATAAAAACGTTACTTAGCATGATATCTACATTATGACTACTAGAAAAATAAACAATTAGGCAAGTAATTTAATTTGAGCCCTCAGGAGTTAGTACCTGAACTGTAGGCTATGTTTGACAAAAATAGTAAAAGGCAAGATCTCATGTTTGGAAGAAAGAGGGAGAAGCTCAGAGTCAATACTACTGAGAATAGAGGTTGTCAACTGTAGACTGTGTGTTTGGAACTGAGGGTGGAGGGTTGTATTTATAGGCGTGGAGGAGTAGGGTTGGACGGCTAAAAAGGAGCTGAAAATCGAGTTGGGCTTGAAAAATGATCCGGGCCAGAAGCAAGGTCAGCGCCGCTAGCGGCCCTGGGAATTTTTGTCAAAGCCGCTAGCGGCCCTGGGATTTATCCCAGGGACGCTCACGGCTGTCAGCTGCAAGCTGGATGACGTCATAATGATGACATCCAGTCTATTTTTATTTTCGGGATGAATTTTAGTATTCCGAAAAATATGAAAAGACCGTTTTACCCTTGGACGGTAAAAGACGGTTCTACCCCTGAATTGCAACTTGGCGACCGGGAGTCGGAAAGGGGCATGAGAAGTGTCATTGGAAAGCTCTTGAACGGGGATTTTGAATGGGGTCGGAATAAAGGAGTGTTTGGAGGAAAACCTGAGACCTCATCCTAACTATTAAAGGAAAAATAGAGTTTAAGTTTATAAATTACTCCTTTCATCATCGGGCCTTTGTGGAGAAATCTGAAGGCACTTTTTTTGGCGTCTACACAAGCCCCCACTTTGATCGAGTTTGAGTAAAAGCGAAGATCAAAGTATTCCGAAGGTGACATGCAGGATACTGATGTGCACATGGTGTGTGAGGGTGTACAGTATGTATGCATATGAAGAAAAACTTGAGTTGGGACATGCTCGTAGCATGCTAAGATTTCATGTCTGTGAACACAAGAGAAAATAAAGGTTATGGTAGCAGGATAGAACACTGCTCGTAGATGGCCTAAACGTCTGCTGGGGACCTGTATTCAGAGTGAATGAAAAAGTTAGTAATACATGGAGTGCTTAATGATCAACGTGGAGTGCTTCGACAAACAGTGACTAAACACCACTCGGCGGGTGTCGAGATTCCGTCCCTGTACGAGAAACAAAAAAGCCAACAAGACAGTGCGATAAAAATAACGGCTGTAAATGGGAAGTAACTTGAGAGTGAATAGTATAAATGCTTAATCGAGCAAACAATGACTAAACACCACTCGGCGGATGCCGAGATTCCATCCCTACACAAGAAACGAAAAGGTCGACGAGACAGCGCAATCAAAATGTTGGCTGTAAAATGGTTAAAATATATGAACAGTTTAAATGCAATAGCTTAAGCAATCATTGACTGAGACACATAAAAAATAAATGGACAGTATAACTGCAACAGTTAAAGCAATCATTGACTTACACAAAATATGTAACCTCGTAGAAGGTCAGTTTAACCGCAATAGCTTAAGCGATCATTGAGTGACCCCACCTTTGTAACCTCGCAAAGGACAGTTTAACTGCAATAGCTTAAGCGACCATTGAGTGAACCCTAAATTTGGTAAGGTCGATAGACTTTTCGGGCTTAAAATATTTTTGGACACAGTGGGCGGTAAGAGTCGTAGCTGCATGTATCCGATTTTCAGTATTTCGGACCTGTAAAAATAATCGGGTTAGTTTTACCTGAAAGTAGTTGGTACTGTAAAATGGGCCAACTGTCGAATTCGAATTTGTGGGCCAAAGGGACTCGCTCCCGTGCGCTTGGTATTGATATTCGCCGCGAACGAACTGGAATAACGAACTCTGGATTGGAAAAAGGATCGTGGGACGGCAGGTGGGGCCCGTAGCAGCGCTGGACCTCGGGTGAAGGCTGCTAGGGGCTCTCGGCAGCGCCGGTAGCGGCGCTAAGCTTGGGTCAAATTAAAGTGGTTCAGTGTTCTTTTTCTTCTTTGCGTGTCAGTTCTTCTTCTTCAACGAGAGCAATTGTCGAGAGTCATTGTTGAGCCTTCCTCCATTGTTGAGGGCTCTAGTTTGCTTGAGGTAAGTCAATTCTTGACCAAATTCTTCGATTTTTGTCTTGAACTTGCTTATTTTTTCGCCTAGTTGCTGAATTCTGAGTTGCATTATTGAATGGGTGCTTGTTTCTTGCCCAAATCATGGCTCCCGCAGACAAAGGAAAATGTCCCATGGGTGAGGGGGAGGATGACCGGGACCTCTTCTGTACTGGGCTTTCCTTTACTAGGACACCTCCGACCCATCGTTCGGATGGAGCTCGACTTTATCAGGACTCATTTATGCGACTGGATTGGCGTTCGGCTGGGGTTTGGAACCGTAGTATTTTACTACCGGAGAGGCAGAGTCATCTGCCTAACCCTGAGCTGGTATGTTTTCTAACTCTCTTTTTTTTTCTGTTCAGCATATATATATATATATATATATATATATATATATATATATATATATATATATATATATATATATATATATATATATATATATATATATATATATATATATATATATATATATATATATATATATATATATATATATATATATATATATATTTATTTATTTATTTTATTTTTTTGAACTGAAAATTTGAACTGTTAGTGCTTCGGCACACGAACAAATTGGAACTTGTACTAGATTGGTGGTCAGTTGTATATAATCTGTAGGGAACTATTTTAGCTGTATTTGTAGTATATGGGGTGTTGAGAAAATTTTGTTTGTTGGCTAGGGTGTTGGCATTTTGTTGCAGGCTCATGGGTCCACCTCCCATTGGGCTATGATGTTGGAGACTTTTTCAGTTGGAGCTAGGAACTTGGTATTAGGCTTGGGTTTTGACCATTTCTTCCTGACTGTTATCCCTGCTTGTCATTATGGGGATTCTAGGATTATTGCTAGGGGGCTATTAGAGAGGTTCTGGGATTCCACGAACACTTTTCATACGCCTGTAGGAGAGATGTTCCCAACCCCTTATCAGTTTGCTGTGTTGACGGGTATATCTTTAGAGGGCGTCGTATTCAGTACGACGATGTGGGCGACTGGCAAAAGACAGGTTACTCGAGCTTTATGGGCCTGTGTCTGCCCATTTTGATAAGGATCGGGTTTCTTTGGTGCGGTTATGGGCGGCTTTAGCGGAGCAGGGGGTTACAAAGGAGCAGAGAGCCTGTATTTTTCTGACTTGCTTGTTGGGGTCGACCATTTTCGCTCAGAAGAAGAGTGTATGTCAAGTCGGTTTCTTGACATGTTTTGAGGATTTGACCAGGTCCATGAGTACAAATTTGGTGCTTCTGCTTATGCTTCCTTGGTGAGATGGTGTCGTCGGGCTAGCAGGCCTAAGTCGACGAGTGAGAGGGCGTCTATCTCGGGCCCGTGGAGGATACTGGAGGTAGGCCCATCTGTTTCTCCCTTTTTTTTCTTTGCCCGTGTATGCTTTTGGACTTGGAGCTTACTTTCTTGCTTGTATGGAAGCTGTGGTTCTTTGAGTATTTTCCGGCCTTTGGTCCTCACTGTCCTGGTTTGAGGATGTTCGCACTAGGTTCACGGTGGATTGGTAGGGATAACCACTCGTTTACCTCTCTAAAGCATTTTCGGGCTACTTTTGAGAGTCATGCCGCGTCCATGGTATGTTGTTGTTGACTTGCGCAAAAATTCTTTTTGGTCCATTTGATGTGAATGAACTTTTGAACTGGTAACCTGCAGGTGTCATGGTCCGCTTTTAATGGTATTCCTGGGGTTCCACCCCATATTACTATGGAGTCTTTCAGGGTGTCCTCCTTGCGGGTGGTCTTCGAGGGGCCATTCGGCTTTGTGTGGTACTTGGGGGACCGTTTGACTCGACTGGTTTATCCCACCTTGGGTAGCCATCTGGTTCCGGAGGATCCTCCCTTGACCATGTTCTATCTGCACGGTCTGAGTGTGCGGGACTTGGGCGTTATGGCTCGTGGTATGGCGGCCACAGAGTTTCTTATGCCGAAGGTTGTTGGCTTGGACTGCACGACCATGTACCTGGCTTACGGCTTGGATCGTCTGATGCCGGATCTCACTTCTGAGGTAAGAAATTTATCTGCATCGTTTTAGCTATATGTGTGATATACTTACTTCTTGTGTCTCGCAGGCGGATCGTCTAGCTCCTCAGGGTCCCAAGAGATCCCATTCTAGAGTTTCTCGGGGTCAGCCCCCAAGCGTGATCTTACCGACTAATGAGGCGAGGTATGTTGGGGAGAGTGGGGGACGCATAGTAGAGGAGTTCCCTCTACATATGGCTGATGGAGAGGCTGTGGAGGGCTTGCCTTTGCCTGATGGTTGTACGGGGGTAAGTTCCTTTTTATCCCTTCTTGCATTTGTGTTTCCCTTTGAGTGTTGACTCTATCCCTTGTGTTTGTGTTTTTGTAGCTAAACCGGGAGAAGACATCCCAAATCTTCAAGCTCATTCACCTACTGAAGAAAGGTTATGGCCGGGTGATGGGCAAGGGGAAGAGTTCTCGGTCTAAGACTGTTGATGTAAGTAGACTTTCATCCTTTGTTTAGCTAAGTGAAGTGCTTAACTTAACATCTCGATCTTGATCGTTTGTAGATGTTTCAGTCTTCGTCTTCAGTGGGGCCTCGACATTCTTCTGCTGCGAGGGCCTCTTCGGCGAGCAGACCATCTATTACTCGTTCACCTCCCATAGCTGTGACCAGGCCTCCTGTTGATGAGGCGCCCGGACCTTCTGTGCCTTACATTCTTGAGATGTTCTCCCCTGCGAGTTTCCAGCCTTCACTTGTTTGCAGGCCTATTGTTACCCCGATAGCTGGAGGTTGGACGAACGCCCCTGGATGGGACGTGCCTCATACTGGGCCTTCGTATCAGGATGTGGCCATGGACTTTGCTAGTCAGGCCATAGAGAGCCTCTTTGGAGTGGGGTTTTCGGCAGGTACCCCCATGCGCGCACCAGCATATGATAGGTGGGACATGAGGCCTGACAACAGCAGGCCTATTTGTAGCTCTTCTCTCCATTATTCGACTGGGTGCTATGGTCAGGGGTCGTCCGTTGATGATGAGGCTGACAGCAACGGCGATGACGACTCTGGTTGATCGGTGTCGGATCTCTTTGTAGATATTGACCTCGAGATTTGGAACTCCTGTTTTTATGCATTTTTTATGATATGTATGATATGATGACTCGACTATGTCCGTCTGATCTCTAAATATGCAATGTGTTATGTAGTAGGAAAAAGCCACAATTGAGGGAATAAAATAAAGAAAAAGGTTAAAATTGCAAGAAAAAGCAAAACTTACACATATTATACCCCCTAAAAAAAATGAAAATAATAATAATAAAAAAAAGAAAATGGGAAACATAAAACTAAGAGAGTGTCGGGCTTAGTAACTCAGCCGTGTGTATCAAACTAGGCTTAAATCGAGCTGACTGGACAAAGTGGGTGGGCTGGAGCGAGAGAAAAAAAAAAGCGGACTGGGACAGGGTCAGGGCCGCTAGCGGCGCTGGACTGGGATGCTAGCAGCGCTGAGCTACACGCTAAGGCCGCTAGCGGCGCTGGTTTGGGCTTTTTCGTGGTTTCTGACTTCTGTTGGCCTGTGTTTTTGCCTATAAAGAGGATTTACGGGATGCTTGATGTGGTATCACTTTCAGACTTTTAGCACTCTCAAATTTCCCAAATCTTCTACCATGGTGAAATCCTTTGAAAACCTGTTCGATGCTTGGTGCAAAAATCTCACCATAGAAGAAAAACTTGAACTGGCTGCGTTCCATGTCTCTACCTTGCTGACTTTGAGACCAACCAAAATATTATGGCCCCTTCTTCGATCTGCTTTGAACAACTAGAGGATGCAGCCCATGCCACAGCGGCACCGAAGGCTCGACGTGGGTGGACGACGTGCTCATCTTGAGTGGTCCACCCGGCACCCTTCGGAGGATGCCAGACGAAGATCTCATCTTTTCAGGGTCACGATCACCATCCGTAGGCATCAAACACAGGAAACCATGCTTCGTCCAAGGCAATTCGCTCTTGGAGCAATTGATGAAAAGGTCTGTGGGTGTGTGGTTGACTGCCCGAGCAGGAACCCCGCTAACTCAAGCGGACTGAGTGCCACTCACACGCCTTCATAATTACTGCGCCAAAATCACCCTCGACGTACCCACAAAACTACATAGTAGCCCCATGGATGTCCGAGAGAGACCCCAACGAGCACAACGCTCGGCGTGAAAATCTCGATTAAGGGACGTTCGATACCCACTTGCCGGCTAGACAGCTCATCCCGAAGTAGATCACATCCATACAATGTTTATGCCCACCCGCCGGCTAGACGGCTCAATCCCGAAGGAGATCACATCCATCCGACGTTGGTGGATGGCTCATCCCGAAGGAGATCACATCTTTCCGATGTTGTCTGAATAGATCAATCTCGAAGGAGATCACATCAATCCGACGTTTATACCCCCAAGCTGGCTAGATAGCTTTTCGAGGGGCTATCATGGCCCTTGGGGACCCTCGGTGCCCCGGGAGGGTCACCTTCATCCCCGAACTCCGATATCACCCATGTCGCCCGTTCTCGGGCCCTAACATTGGCATCGCATAAAACCACTCATACAAGCCTATCAGGGACCCAATAACCGACACTGGGGGCCTCCCATTTCCCCTAGGGGTCTCCCGTGTGATATGGGGCGAAAATATTAACGTCGAAAAGTTTGCGTCCGGAGGCCCAAAACACGTGTCCTATAGCATTCGTCGGGTTCGGTTGCCGTTTTCGCTCAAAATTTTTTTCGGGGGGACTATCATTGCCCTAGGGGACCCTCGGTGCCCCTGGAGGGTCACATTGATCGCCGAACTTCGATATCACACATGTCGCCCGTTTTCGGGCCCTAACAATGGCATTGCGCAGCGACAGAGTTTCTCTCTCTAAAAATGCTCTCTTCTCTCTCCTCTGCACCGCTCGTTCGCCATTGACGCAGCCGTGAGTTTTGATGGGGAAGAAAGACAAGGTAAAAAGAGGGACAGAAAAGCACGATGACAATGGGGAAATTTCAGCACCACCGGGTCCTATGAAAACTGTGAACCATAGGCAAAGTACAAGCAACAATCGAGACAATCTAGATCGGGTTGTGCGCAACCTTACCGATGAATTGGAGGCACCGGAGGTCATGACTCCTGAAGCACAAACAGAAACAGTTCAACAAATGGAACTTGCAAGAGAGAAGATCAATACTTGGCTCTCGAAGATGAAGGAAAAGGCAACAACACAATCCTCGTCTGAAGATGAGGATGAAGGCCCAGACCAAGCCAAGCAGCAAGAAACTTAAGTGCAGGTAATACCTCAGCTTGGGAAAAATTTGACATTTCCAAATTGAAAAATGCGGGATTTAAATTGGATTTTATTGCGCCAACAATGCATGAAGGAAAACCTGTTGGGGAAATTAGTTTCATGGATATAGAATCTGAAATTAATTACTGGAATAAAGCTGTTGTTTGCTATATTATGGGGTCAAGACCACCAATTAATGTGTTAAGCAGATTTTTAAGAAGAATCTGGGCAAAACGTGGAATGAACAAAATTGCTATGATGAAAAATGGCTTGGTTTTGGTTCGTTTTGACTCCCTAGAGCAAAGAGATGCTGTAATTCAGGAGGGGGTATATCATTTTGACAACAAACCTATGATAGTAAGGCCATGGTCTGAAAATGGGGATTATGCACAAGAGGAATTAACCTCAGTGCCTATTTGGGTAAAATTTCCTGGTTTTAATGTGAAATACTAGAATGCTAAGGGATTGAGCAAGATTGCAAGCCTTGTAGGAAGGCCAATGATGGCAGATAGAAATACAGAGCTCAAAGTAGAGATTCAATATGCCAGAGTGTTGATTGAGGTAGAAATTAGAGTTGAATACCCTAACAAGGTACACTATAAGAATGAGAAGGGCAATATTGTGGAACAGGAAATGGAATATGACTGGAAGCCTATTCTTTGCAATCACTGTAAACAATATGGGCATAGGGAAGCTGAATGCAGAAAGAAAGCTACTGTAGGTCCTGTAATACACACAGTGCCTGTACAGATTCAACCAGCACAACAAGAGAAACCTAGGAACCAGCAGTGGCAGAATGCTGGGAGGGGGAGAGGCAGAATAGGTAATGCAGGGAGAGGATTAAGAGCTGGAAGAGGCTATTACAGACAAATTCAGCAACAACAAAATGATAATCCACAGTCAGAGAATCCTTTTGTAGTACTGCAGAATGAAGGGGAAGCACAGGAAGAACAACAGACACAAAAGGAAAATGCAGAACCAGATATGTAGGAGAATATGCACACAGGTATGGGACCATCACATGGTAAGCCTCCTATCTTGACTGTTAGTCATGGATAGGATCCTTATATGGAATGTAAGAGGCCTGAATTGCCCAAATAAGCAGAGGGATGTGGCCCTTTTCTGCAAAAAGAACAATTGTGGCTTGGTAGCTTTTTTAGAAACAAAAATTAGATTAATTAATCTGGAAAAATGCAAAAATAGGTTCATGCCAGGGTGGGAATCCTACAGCAATCACAATGACCATAGGCTGGGTAGGATTTGGATAAGATGGTTGCCAGACATTTTCCATGTTGATGTTATTTTCTCTTCTGTGCAAATTGTTATATGTAAGATTGTTAACCTAGGGAGGAAAAAAGAATTTGTGGTGAGTTTTGTGTATGGGCAAAATGAAAAAGAAGACAGGAAACAATTATGGAAGGATCTAAGTGATTATGCAAGTAATTGTAATAATCCTTGGATTGTTGGGGGGGATTTTAACAATGTCATGCTACCTGGTAATAGACAAGGAGGGCAACCAGTTACCCTTGCTGAAATACAAGACTTTAAAACATGCATTGAAAACTGTTTCCTCACTGAAATGAGTTGGTCTGGATGCCAGTACACATAGAATAATAGGCATGAGGAAGGGGGGAGAGTATACTCTAAAATAGACTGGGTTTTTACCAATAGTCACTGGATGCAGGAGTTTGATCAGTGCACCCTACAGTTCCTTCCAGAGGGTGTATCTGACCACTCTCCTATATGCTTAACTCTCCAAACAGAAACCACAATAAGAAACAGCCCCTTTAAATTCTTTAACATGTGGAGCCTCCACTCTGAATTCCAAGCATTGGTGCAGCAAGCCTGGAATTGCAGAACACATGGCACAAAAATGTTCAGAGTGTACCAGAAGCTGAAAAGGGTGAGAACTGCTCTGAAAAAGCTAAATAGAGATGAATTTAGTGATATCTTAGCCCAGGCTGATATTGCTAGAACTGCAATGACCCAAGCTCAGACAGAAGCAAACAAGGAGCCTCTCAATGAGGCAATGTAGCTGAAAGAGGTACAGGCCAGAATGAGGTACAATGAGGTGAACATGGCAGCTGAAAATTTCTTACAGCAGAAGAGCAAAGCCAAGTGGGTACAGCTGGGAGATGGAAATAATCAATTCTTTCATGCAATTATGAAACAGAGGAGACAACAGAACAGATTTCATAGCATCAAGACACAGGAGGGTGTCTTATTAGAAGACCAGGACCAGATTATTGAGGAATTTGTGGGGTTTTACAGGAAAATGCTGGGGGTTTCAGGTGTCAGGGCTACTACAGCAGAAGAATGTTTCTTTACAGCAGGACACAGACTTAATTTACATCAACAGATGTCCATTAGTGCCCCTGTGAGTGCTGAAGAAGTAAAAAGAGCCATGTTTGATATTGACTGTAATAAAAGCCCAGGACCCGATGGTTTTGGATCAGGGTTTTTCAAAGGTGCTTGGCATATTGTGGGGGAAGAAGTGACTGAAGCCATCATTGATTTTTTTGATTCCTCTAAAATGCTCAAAGAGGTGAATGCTACAAACCTGTGTCTTGTGCAGAAGATAGCAAACCCTGAGAAGGCATCTGACTTCAGGCCAATTGCCTGCTGCAACACCATCTACAAATGCATCTCCAAGGTTTTGTGTGGGAGACTGGCAAGTGTGCTTCCTGACCTAGTCTCTGTGAACCAGGGAGCCTTTGTGGCTCAAAGGTCAATAGTACACAACATTATGATCTGTCAGGATCTTATCAAGCATTACAATAGGAAACAATCCTCTCCAAGATGCATGATGAAGATTGATTTGAGAAAAGCCTATGACACAATACACTGGAGTTTTGTTAAAGAAATGCTACTAGGGTATGGTTTTCCTGTAAAGGTCATTGGTTGGATTCTTGAGTGTATACAAACAGCCAGCTTCAGCATCAACATGAATGGGGAGAGTCATGGATTTTTCCCAGCAAAACGTGGCATAAGGCAGGGTGACCCTGTATCTCCACTAATATTTGTGTTGGTAATGGAATATTTATCAAGAATCATGAAAACAGCCTGTATGGACAAAAGCTTCAGCTGGCATCCAATGTGCAAAGAACTTGCACTGAGCCACCTTTGCTTTGCTGACGACTTGATGTGCTTCTGTAAAGCTGCCCCTGAATCTGTGAGTATCATGATGAATTGCATCAACTATTTTTCACAAGCTACTGGTTTATGTGCAAACAAGGAGAAATCTAATATGTACACAGCTGGGGTAAGTGATCAAATGAAGAGTAAACTGCTAAGGTTATCAGGGTTCAGGGAGGGTACACTACCCATGAAGTATCTGGGAGTTCCACTGTCTCCATCTAAATGGAGCAAAATAGATTGTGAATGTTTGGTGGATAAAATGACAAAAAAGCTGCAGATTTGGGCTTCCAGGAATCTCTGATATGCAGGAAGGGCTCAATTAATTAACTCTGTATTATTCTCTATACATGTATATTGGTCGAGCATTTTTATAATGCCTGCAGGGGTACTAAAAAGTGTTGAGCAAAAATGTAGGGCATTCCTTTGGGGCTCTACTGACCAGAAACAGAAAACAAGTCTGGTGGCATGGGACATGGTGTGCAGACCTAGGAAAAATGGTGGAATAAATATCAAGAACTGCAAATGGTTTAACATTGCCTTAAATGGGAAGCACATATGGGATTTAGCCACAAAAAAAGTCACCTTGTGGGTAAAATGCATAAATGGGGTATATTTGAAGGGAGTCAATTTCAGGAATTATGCTCCAGTGTGGGGAGCAAGCTGGTACTGAAAAAAGCTTAACAAAATCAAAAGCATGTTCCAGGATAAATACTCAGCCAGAGGGGTTTGGAAGAGTGCCCCTGATGGTTGTTATTCTACTGCAAGAGGTTACAGTGTACTCACAGGGGTTATGCCAAAATACAGACATGCCAACTTGATTTGGGGAAAGATAACCTTGCCTAGACATAGCTTTTGCCTGTGGCTGGCTCAACTGGGGAGACTGTTAACAAAGGACAGGGTGCAGAAAATGGGATTCCTGAATGGTGTTACTATGTGCAACCTGTGCAAACTGAAGCCAGAAGACCACAATCACTTGTTCTTCAGCTATAATGTATCAACAGGGATCCTGGATCAACAAAGAGGATGGTTACAAATGTCAGCAAAAGTAAACACAATTCTGGGCATGCTTAACTGGATAAGCAGACAGAAGAGCTCAAGATTCAGAAGGGAAGTGTATGCAGCAGGGCTTGCAGCAGCAGTGTACTGGATATGGAGAAGCAGAAACATCCAACACTTTGAGGGAAACAGAATGTCAATGATGCAGATCATGCAGCAGATTCAACAGGCAGTCAGATGTAGAATACAACAATGCATCAATCAGAGGAAGATCAGCAACAAGGATAAAAGATGGATAGAAACTGTGTAAATATTTCCTGCATCAACCTATGTCATGCAGCAGGCCCAGCAGATAAAATCAGAAACAGTTTTCAGAAGGCCCAGCAGAAGGAAGCTGAGTAATAGCAAGGGATGGAATTTGGATCAGGAATCTGTAGTAGCTTATTTCACTGTATTTTGTATTAGATGTGTTTTGTTTTGCTGTAAGTCAGGAAGTTTTGTTTATTTGTCTCTAAAATGAGGAACCACTGGATGTAATGTGGATACTCTAGTTTTGTATTAGGGCTGTTTGGTTGCAAAGGGATGTAGAAAAAAGGAACCCTACCTAGTAGGTGGCCTTGGAATTACATTGCCTATGGAGTGTAATCGTGCTACATTACAGTTAGTAATAATAAATTTTATGACTTGCACCAAAAAAAAAAAAAAAAAAAAAAAAAAAGGAACAATGGCATCGCGTAAAACCGCTCGTACCAGCCTATCAGGGACTCAATAACCGACCCTGGGGGCCTCCATGTCCCCTAGGGGTGTCCCGTGCGATATGGGGTGAAAATATTAACGTTGAAAGTTTGCTTGCGGAGGCCCAGAACACGTGTTCTTTGGCATTCTCGGGGCCCAGTTGCTGTTTTCGCCTAAATTTTTTTGGGCGGCTATGATGGCCCTAGGGGACCCTCGGTGCCCCGGGAGGGTCACCTTGATCCCCGAACTCCGATATCACCCATGTTGCCCGTTTTCGAGCCCTAACATTGGCATCTCATAAAACCGCCCTTACAAGCCTATCTGGGACCTAATAACCGACCTTAGGGGCCTCCCATGTCCCCTAGGGGTCTCCCGTGCGATATGGGGTGAAAATGTTAACGTCGAAAAGTTTGTGTCAGGAGGCCCAGAACACGTGTCCTATAGCATTCCCGGGGCCTGGTTGCCGTTTTCGCTCAAAATATTTTCGAGGGGTCTATCATGGCCCTAGGGGACCCTCGGTGCTATGGGAGGGCACCTTTATCCCCGAACTCCTATATCACACATGTCGCCCGTTTTCGAGCCCTAACATTGGCATCACATAAAACCAACGTTACAAGCCTATCAGAGACCCAATAACCGACCCTGTGGGCCTCCCATGTCCCCTAGGGGTCTCCCGTGCGATATGGGGTGAAAATATTAATGTCGAAAAGATTGCGTCCGGAGGCCCAGAACACGTCGCCTACATCATTCCCGGGGCCCAAACTTCTCTCGGGGGGGTCTATCATGGCCCTAGAGGACCCTCGGTTACATGGGCATGGGTGTTGATTGGGCGCTGTGACATGGGACAGGGCCACTCACTGGGCGCTTGGACATGGGACATGCGCGCTGGGACATGGGACATGGGCGCTGTGTCATGGGACATGGGCGCTGCGTCATGGGACATGGGTGCTGCGTCTTGGGACATGGGTGCTGCGTCATGGGACAAGGGTGCTGCAGCACCATGGGACATGGGTGCCGCATCATGGGACATGGGTACTGCGTCTTTTGACATGGATGCTGCCGCGTCATAGGACAAGGGTGTTGTAGCGTCATGGGAGGTTGCTGCTGCAGCACCATTCAAGGGACATGGGTACCGCGTCATGGGACATGGGTGCTATAGCGTCATGGGACAAGGGTGCTGCAGCACCATGGGACATGGGTGCTGCGTCATGGAACATGGGTGCTGCGTCATGGGATAAGGGTGCTGCAAGGGTGCAGGAACACCATGGGACAAGGGTCCTGCGTCATGGGACATGGGTGCTGCGTTATGGGACAAGGGTGTTGCAACACCATGGGACAAGGGTGCTGCGTCATGGGACAAGCGTGCTGCATCGTTAAGGGACAAGCGTGCTGCAGCGTAAAAGGACAAGCGTGTTGCGTCATGGGATAAGCGTGTTGCGTGGACAAGGGCCTTGCAGTACCATGTCAGGCTGTTAACTAGAAAAGATAACTATTCCCGAGGCCTCCGCCGACGTCTTCGGACTCCCTAACGTTGCCGTCAACTGTCATGTCCCAGTTCTGGAATTTTAACCCGATTCCCTTTCGAAGCTTGGGCGAAACACACTATCCGACGGGCTCCCCCCGTCTCTTAGGATCGACTAACCCATGTGCAAGTGCCGTTCACATGGAACCTTTCCCCTCTTGGGCCTTCAAAGTTCTCATTTGAATGTTTGCTACTACCACCAAGATCTGCACCGACGGCCGATCCGCCCTAGCTCGCGCCATAAGGTTTGCAGCGACCGCCACGCCCTCTTACTTATCAGGGCCTGGAATTTGCCCCGACGGTCGGGTATAGGTCGCGCGCTTCAGCGCCATCTATTTTCGGGGCTAGTTGATTCGGCAGGTGAGTTGTTACACACTCCTTACTGGATTTTGACTTCCATGACCACCATCCTGTTGTCTTAATCGACCAACACCCTTTGTGGGATCTAGGTTAGCACGCAATTGGGCAACGTAACCCGGCTTCCGGTTCATCTGTATCGCCAGTTCTGCTTACCAAAAATGGCCCACTTGAAGCTCTCGATTCCGTGGCGCGGCTCAACAAAGCAGTCGCGCCGTCCTACCTATTTAAAGTTTGAGAATAGGTCGAGGGCATTGCGCCCCCGATGCCTCTAATCATTGGCTTTACCAAGTAGAACTCGCGTATGAGCTCCAACTATCCTGAGGGAAACTTCGGATGGAACCAGCTACTAGACGGTTCGATTAGTCTTTCACCCGTATACCCAAGTCAGACGCACGATTTGCACGTCAGTATCGCTTCGGGCCTCCACCTGGGTTTCCTCTGGCTTCGCCCCGCTTAGGCATAGTTAACCATCTTTCGTGTCCCGACAGGTATGCTCTCACTCAAACCATTCTCAGAAGATCAAGGTCAGTCGGCGGTGCACCCACTAGGGGATCCCACCAATTAGCTTCCTTACGCCTTACGGGTTTACTTGCCCGTTGAGTAGCACACATGTCAGACTCCTTGGTCCGTGTTTCAAGACGGGCCGAATGGTTGGCTCGCATGCCGACGCCTGGAGCGCGCAGGTGCCGAAGCACGCCGTGACCGTGAGCGCAGCCCCGAGCCGATTGGCGGACAACGCTCCCGAAAACCGGGGTTTAGCTGCCCTCCCAATCCGCAACGGTACGCGCCCCGAGTCGATTGGCGGACCGGATTTAGGCAGTTCCACATCTGACCGAGGCGCATCGCCGGCCCCCATCCGCTTCCCTCCCGACTATTTCAAGCACACTTTGACTCTATTTTCAAAGTCCTTGTCATCTTTCCGTCGCGGTACTTGTTCGCTATCGGTTTCTCGACAGTATTTAGCCTTGGACGGAATTTACCGCCCGCTTAGGGCAGCATTCTTAAACAAACCGACTCGGCGACAGCGCCTCGTGGTGCAACAGGGTCCAGGCACGACGAGGCTCTCACCCTCTCTGGGACCGTCTGACTTGGGCTTGGTCCGCCGCAGAGGACGCTTCTCCAGACTACAATTCGGACGGCGAGGCCGCCTTATTTTAAAGCTGGGCTCTTCCTGGTTCGCTCATCGCTACTAGGGGAATCCTTGTAAGTTTCTCTTCCTCCGCTTATTCATATGCTTAAAATCAGCGAGTAGCCCCGCATGACATGGGGTCGCAACTGTTGTGAGCGTTCGCTCGGAGTCCTTTGAGCTCCCCTGGCGGCGTGGGTACACAGCGCGATCCATGAGTTTTAATCCACCAATCGTCGTGGCTGCTTGTCGCCGTCGGCTCCTTAGTTAGGCCAGCCGCGCCCGGTGAGGCATGGGAGGCCATCCTCCTTCCCCTCCCACGCGTGGTGCGTGGGGGAGATTTGATGCGTGACGCCCATGCAGACCGTGCCCTCGGCCTGACGGCTTCGGGTGCAACTTGCGTTCAAAGACTCGGTTCACGGGATTATGCAATTCACACCAAGTATCACATTTCGCTACGTTCTTCATCGATGCGAGAGCCGAGATATCCAATGCCGAGACTCGTTTTGTAGGTATGTACAGGTACCATGCCCAACGCCGGCGAACCGGACGCGGGAGGGCACTCTTTGTGTTCATGTTCCTTGGCGCTTTCTGCGCGGGGGTTCGTTGTTCATGCCGGGTGGCACCCACGAGGAGCGCCCCCCGACTAGGGAAGGGGCTTTTAGCCCAAGGGCCTTCAGCGCCCCTCCCCGGAGTGATAAACGTGTTGACGGGTCGTTCTGCTAGACAGGTTTCGACAATGATCCTTCCGTAGGTTCACCTACGGAAATCTTGTTACGACTTCTCCTTCCTCTAAATGATAAGGTTCAATGGAATTCTCGCGACGTCGCCGGCGACAAACCGCCCACGTCACCGCGATCCGAACATTTCACCGGACCATTCAATCGGTAGGAGCGACGAGCGGTGTGTACAAAGGGTAGGGACATAGTCAACGTGAGCTGATGACTCGCGCTTACTAGGAATTCCTCGTTGAAGACCAACAATTGCAATGATCTATCCCCGTCACGATGAAATTTCAAAGATTACCCGAACATTGTGCCTGGTCCCTAAGATAGAGAACCCTGAACTGGAATCTGATTTCAGGCCTATTTCCTGCTGCAACTCAGTGTGTATAAATGCATTTCCAAGATTTTGTGTGGAAGATTGGCTAGAGTACTCCCTAATTTAGTTGCATTAAATCAAGGTGCCTTTGTAGCTAATAGGTCAATTGTACATAACATCATGATATGTGAAGATGTTATTAGGCACTACAGAAGGAAGGGTAGAACTGCTAGATGCATAATGAAGATTGACCTCCGTAAAGCCTATGATATAATTCACTGGTCTTTTTTGGAGGAAATGTTGGAGGGGTATAGATTCCCCAAGAAATTTCAAGCTTGGATTTTTGCCTGTGTGAAGACTGCAAGTTTCTCTATTAGCCTGAATGGGGGATGCTGATAGTTATTTTGTAGCAAAAAGATGTATTAGGCAGGGTGACCCTATCTCACCTCTGCTGTTTGTATTGGTCATGGAATACCTATCAAGATTTCTTAAACTGTTAGGGAATGACAGGGAGTTTAACTAGCACCCAATGTGTAAAGTTGAGGGGCTTAATCACCTTTCTTTTGCTGATGATCTCATGGCGTTCTGCAGGGCAAATGACTCTTCAGTTACCAAAGTTATGGAATGCTTTTCCTATTTTTCTCAGGTGACTGGCCTGAAGGCAAACACAAGCAAATCACACATGTATGTTGCTGGGGTAGCTACTGAGATCAAGAATAAGCTGCTGCAATTATCAGGATTTCAAGAGGGGAGCTTCCCAATGAAATATCTAGGAGTCCCCTTGTCACCATCAAAGTGGAGCAAGATTGACTGTGTCTGTTTGGTTGATAAAATCACAAAAAGGTTAAATCTCTGAGCCTCAAAAACACTTTCTTATGCAGGTAGGACACAATTAATTAATTCTGTGCTCCTATCCTTGCACATGTACTGGGCTAGTATTTTCATTCTGCCAACTGGAGTTATGAAGGCCATAGAGGCAAAATGCAGGCAATTTCTATGGTCAGGGAATGACTAGAAAAAGGGGAACAGCTTGGTAGCATGGGATTTGGTTTGCAGACCAAGAAGAAATGGGGGACTGGGTTTTAAGCGTTGTAAACAGTTTAATTATGCTCTGAATGGAAAGCACTTATGGGATCCACCTGCCAAGAAAGATAATATGTGGGTAAAATGGGTCAATGGTGTTTATATGAAGGGTGAAGATCTGTGGCAATATGCTCCTCATCAAGGCTGCAGTTGGGCATGAAAGAAATTACACAAAAATAAGGTCCTATTCAAGCAAGCTTACAGGTCAGACAACTCATGGTCCCTTACAGCACATGGTTGATATACAGTCAAAAGTGGATATGCATTCCTTATGGGTGATATATATCTGGGGGGCTGAATGTTCGAAGATATAGTTTCTGCTTATGGCTGGTTCAAGCTCAAAGGCTTCTCACTAAGGACAGAATGAAAAGTTTAGGGATTTTTATGGTAATACTGACTGCATGCTCTGCACTGTATATGAAGAGACTCAACAACATTTGTTTTTTTTAATGTATTACATCTATGAAACTGTGGAAGGAAGTGAAGCACTGGATAGGGTGCACTGAGGCAAGCTGCAACATTACTAGGATTATGAACTGGACTAGGCGCCAAAAAGGGAACAAACTGAAAAGAGAAGTCACTGCAGCTGCAACCTCAGCACTGGTTTACTAGATATGGAAAGCTAGGAATGAAGCCGGTTTTAGGCAAGGCCTGCTGACTAGTGAGTTCATCCTGCAACAGGTTAAGTTTGCTGTTACAACAAGAATTGGAGGCTGTAGAACAAAGAAGCTGAAAAAAGCTGAAAGAGAATTCTTGAAGAAACTGGAATAGGAAATTCTGATGTATATAGAGGTTTTAGAATGATTTGTGTAAGGCTTTTATTCTGTTGTTTGCTGTTTAATAGGCTGTGTTAGGTGTTGTTGATTGATGTTGTTGTCCATAGGATGTGTTAGGTGCTGTTTTCATGGTGTGTTGAGGTTATTGTGTAATGTAGTGCAGGGTTAGAGAATGGGCACGAACCCTACCTAGTAGGTGGAATGCCCCCTCTAATGCCTATAGGTTGTAATGAGCTATTTCCCAGTTTTAATGCAATTACTATCTCTTAACCAAAAACATTGGCATCGCTTAAAATCACCCTTTCAAGCCTATTAGGGACCCAATAACCGACCCTGAGAGCCTCCTATGTCCCCTAGGGGTGTCCCGTGCGAAATGGGGCAAAAATATTTACGTCAAAAAGTTTGCATCCGGAGGCCCAGAACACGTGTCCTACAACATTCACGGGGCCCCGTTGCCGTTTTCGCCCAAAATTTTTTCGGGGGGTTAATCTTGTGTAATCCTTTTGCCTAATTAATCAAAAGATTGAAAAGATTGAAAATTGTCGAATTTATCGAATTCATCGAGTCTCCATGTTTTGTCGATATTCGAATTTATCGAGTCTCCAAGTTTTGTCTATGTTCTGTTTCATCATGTAATCATTCATATTTGTCTGTTCATTGTACGCCGAGTGTAACATATGACGAGGTAAATATCCCTGCCCCCACACTCGAGGTGTGGGATATTATTTGCAAGATCGAGCTTTTCTTTTTTCTCAGAAGTATTATAGTCTGATTTTCTTCAAGATGTCTATTGCTCTTCTTCGCAATAATTACTCCTGACAGATGTGACGATTGGGATATCCCACCACATCCCCTCGGGATTTTACAAGTGTCAATCTTGTACTGAGGCTCTTCCTCTCTCAGACACCGGTTGGAGGTGACAGTTCGTCTTCCTTGGGAGGATTATAAATACCCCCAAGGGTTGCTCGGAAATTCTGTCATTTTCACCACCACTTCTTGTTTTCACTTTCTCTCTCTAGCCTTTTAAGCTCCATATAAGCTTTCTGCACAACCTCTTAATCACCTAATCCTGTCTTTACCTCCTTCAAAGAGCCGTAGACTCGATTCTCGGGGTAGGTCCACCCCCCGATTGTGCATAACGATGGGCGGGGTCCCAATCACACCCAACGTCGAGCCTTCGGCCGGGCCTAGTAAATTCCCGGTAACACATGTGCCTCTTGAGCAGCGCCCGAATGGGGAGCGTTGTGGGTGCACCCTTTGCGTCTCTCTTGACGCCCTTCGATTTGCTCGGAGGAGGAAGGGTTATCTTCCCCCTTTGTCTGCTGATATAAATGCTGATCCTAAAACCCTTGAGGTTCGGGGGGCCGATGCGCTGTACGATAGGAGGCACCACCGGGCTCGCTTTGCTACGGCCTATGAGAAGATGACTGTGATCGACTACAATCTGGAGGAGCTTGCCATCGAGCCAAAGATATCAGAGTCGAAGGTGGCGACCATTAAGTAAGAAATTGCGAGCGAGAATGCTCGTATGGAGGCCATCCGTAAGGAAATCTCCTATCACAAGACTGCCTTCATTAAGGCCAGTGGTCAGCATTCTCTCTTCCAGGAGCATGGCCATCTTCTTGAAGAGAGCGGTCAGCAGCTCGAGGCGCTTGGCGGTCTAGTTGGTCTAGAGCCTGCCCTTTGATAGGGCGTTTTTATTCTTGTCATTTCTTTTTTCTTTTTTTTTTCTTTTGAATGACAATGTTGGCCTGTTTGGCCTGTAACTTTTTGATGAATGAAATCAACCTTTTGCTAATCTCACCATCTTCGAATGTATTGAATTGAATGATTTGTATGTTTTGTTGTCGTGTCTTGGCTTGGCCAGTCGACCCTTCGTTCTATACGTTCGTAAGGCTTAGAGCCCGATTATTGCACTTAGGCGTTTGGCCTGATGTGTCTGTCCGCAAGGCCTGAAGCTTGTGTTACTTAGTCGTAGGATTTTGCGCACAAGAGATAAAGCTTGTGTAAAGGCTAGGTTTGTCGACCTATCTTGCCCGCAATTAGATTTAGGTCGTGTGGACCTTGTAGGGCTCTAAGATCGTTAGATCAGTTTAACCTGAGGGAAGGTCTTAGGTCGTGTGACCAGTTTAGCCCGATGTAAGGCTTAGGTCGTGTGACCAGTTTAGCCCGATTATGATGGTTAGATGCGTAATGGTTTAAATTAGGATTGTCAAAATATTGGATACTTTGCCCCCCATTACGTATCTATGCCATCAGTCGATGTTTTGATTAACTAACCGACGAGCTTATTACGGTGTCAAAATGCATATGCGTATGCCCCCAAGCTCATTGGTTAATTAATTTCCTTTGAGGAATCGAACCAGTAATGGCCATGTAGACATGATTTTGATACAAGATGTTGTAGGGTTCCCACCTGTTTGCATTGATAGAGGTATTGTTTGGATCCTCACCCATTAAAGAGGTCTAACCCTTTACAATTTGGACAGTTTTGATGGGATTGCCAAAAAACCCGTTGATTAAGTAGACAATTTTTGTAGGGACTTGTGAACCCTGAAAAATGATAGACAATTTTGAAGGGGTTTGTGAACCCTGGGGTCAATTTTCGCTTGGATTCGCCAACCCATTTTTGCCCCATTTTGAGGGTTAATCGGCGAACCCTTTTTAGATGTGGAATTTCCTAAGGTTGTTGAGGTTCCATGCCCTTGTTAGTGGGACGCCATTCATATTTTCTAGTCAGTACATCCCTGGTCGAATGACCCCAGTGATTTTGTATGGTCCCTCCAAGTTGGGAGTTAACTTCCCTTGTTCAGCTTGTTTACTCGTACTCTCCGTCTTTCGTAGTACTAGGTTGCCGGCTACCATGTCCTTGCCTTTCACCCTTCTGTTAAACTGCCGTATCAGCTGGTTTTTTGCTATTTCCATTCGTAGGAGGGTGTCTCCTTTGGTTTCAGGCAGCAGGTCGAGGTTGAACCTTAACTGCCTGTCATTTTCTTCGGGACTGTATGAGATCACTCTAGGAGATAATGGAGTAACAAGCTCAATGGGTAGGACGGCCTCCGATCCATAGACCAGTCGGAAGGGGATTTCCCCGGTGGCATTCTTTGTTGTAGTCCTGATTGACCATAGGACCTCATAAAGTCTCTCTTCCCATCGCCTTTTGGCTGCATCCAACTTGCGTTTTAACCACTGAGAATTATCTCCTTAGCGGCTTCTGCCTGACCGTTGGACTGGGGTCGAGCTACAGCTGTGAATCGAGCTTTGACCTCTAGGTTTGAAAGATATGTTTTCAATCCTGGGTTATCAAACTGAGGCCCATTGTCGAATATAATCCCACGTGGCATGCCAAATCGGGTGATTACGTTTTCCCAAATGAACTTCCTTACGTCCTGTTCCTCGATGCGGCGAGCCTTTGCCTCGATCCATTTGGTAAAGTAGTCAATTGCTACCACCAGGAATTTAAATTGCCCCGGTGCCTCGGGGAAAGGTCCTAGTATGTCCATTCCCAGAGGTGAAAAGGGAGTGGTTCCAAGATTGGTGATAAGTTCATCGCCGGCAGTCGCAGTACCATCGAATGTATCTTGCATTTTCTACATCGGGTTACTAGACTTAGCGCATCAGATCGTATGGTTGGCCAACAGTATCCCATCCTTAGGGCTTTCCTTGCCAATGCTCTCTCAGCAATATGCGATCCGCACATGCCACTGTGCAGATCGTCCGAAAGGTTAGATCCCTCTGAGGGTGTAACGCATCGAAGCAATGGTTGATTAAAGGTTTGTTTGTACAATATGCCGTCGACAAGAACGAACCATTTGGCACGGTTTTTGACTCGTTCCTTTTCCTTCTCGTCCTCTGGTAGGACCCCGTCTCTGAGGTAGTAGATTAAGGGATCTATCCATGTCTCCGACCGGTCTAGCGAGTTTACTTCTTGAAGTTTCTTAATGCTTTTTTCTTTAAGGACCTCCAAGAAAAGTGATCTTGGAAGTCCATTGATGGATCAACTTGCCAGTTTGGCTAGGGCGTCCGACTGTTGGTTATCCGACCTTAGCACATGTTTGATCGAGAATTCCTCGAACCATGAGATTTCTTCCTTCGCTTTCTAGAGATATGCCTTCATTGACTATTCCCTGGCTTCGTAGTCCCTTGTGATCTGGGACACGACCAATTGCGAATCCATGATAACTGCAACTCTCTGTGCCCCTACCATTCTGGCCATCTGCAAGCCAGCTAGTAGGGCCTCATATTCTGCTTCGTTATTGGAGGCTGGGAATTCAAAAATTCCCCGTCGGAGTTTTTAAGGACCAATCCTGCCCCACTCCCGTTGCGGCAGGATGATCCATCCATAGCCAACTCCCATTGTGACGACCATAGTACTGGTTGGTCGTTGATCGAAGCCATTTCCACTGCAAAATCTGCCAGCGCTTGCCCCTTGAAGGCCTGTCGAGGTTCAAATTCTATTGAGAATTTGCCCAGTTCTGTGGCCCAGGGTTTCAATCTTCCCGCCCACTTTGGGCCCTTCAAGACCGTCTTCAATGGTTGGTCAGTGAGCACAAAAATTTCATGGGAACAGAAGCAGAGCCTCAGTCGACGTGCACTAATGATTAGTGCTAAAGCAAATTTCTCGATGTCTGGGTAGCGTGTTTCAGCATCCAGTAGGACATGGCTTATAAAGTAGACTGGGTGTTGTACTTTTTCCCGCTCGCACACCAGGGAGGTGGCTACTGCTCGGTCGGAGAATGCCAGGTAGATGAAGATCTTCTCCCCGACTTTCGGGCTCACCATTCTGGGTGCTTTTGCTAGGTATGTTTTCAGTTTCTCAAAATCGGCCTGGGTTTTAGCCGACCACTCGAACCTTTCTTTGTTTTTGATGGCTTTGAAAATGACATGCATGGATCGGCCGATCGTGAGATGAAGCGACTGAGAGCTGCGATACAGCCTGTTAAGCATTGCACGTCCTTTAGACACTTAGGTGGTTGCATGTCTAACATTGCCTGTACATTCTCAGGATTGGCGTCGATCCCATGTTGGCTTATCATAAAACCCAACATCTTTCCTCCCGGGACCCCGATTACACATTTTTTAGGGTTGAGTTTCATGTTATGCCGTTGCAGTGTGTCGAAGGTTTCTTTCAAATCTTAGTGATGATTGGCCGCTTCCTTGCTCTTGACGACCATGTCGTCTACGTAGGCTTCTACATTTCTTCCCAGTTGTGGAGAGAAAACCTTTTTAACTAACAGCTGATAGGTTGCTCCCGCATTTTTTAGGCCAAATGGCATCATATTATAGCAGAACACCCCGTCGTCGGTGATAAACGCCTCCTTTTCTTGATCTTCCTCGGCCAGTCGTACCTGGTGGTACCCCGAGAAGGCATCCATAAAGCTTAGGAGTTCGTGGCCTGTAATAGAGTCGATCAGCTCATCGATCCTAGGCAGAGGAAAGTCGTACTTGGGACAGCCCTTGTTGTGGTCTGTGAAGTCGACACACATTCTCCGGGTTCTGTTGTGCTTTTTGACCAGTACTACGTTGGCCAGCCATTCGGGGTGAGGCACTCTCTGATAAATCCTGTTTTTTGTAGCTTCTGAACATCGACTTGCTGCCTCACTTCTTTCCTTCCCCACTTGCCTTTTCTTTTGTTTCATTGGCTTGAAGCCAGGCTGTATCCCCAGTTTGTGGATAATAAGATCGCCGTCTATTCCTGTCATGTCAGATGGAGAGAATGCGAATACGTTGGCATACTCTTGGAGTAAGCCTGTGATGTCTTCTTTTTGGGGTGCAGTTAAGTCTGCCCCGACATAAGTAACCCTATATGGTTGTTCTTTGCTCAATCTAACCTCCGAGGTTTCCCCGGAAGGTTCCGGTCGATTCTCTGGCTCAAATCTAGCCTCAATATTATCAGCTAGGTACATCTCCAAGAGCATGCACCAGGCTATCTTCCTTTTCCCTTCCCTTACGCTCTTCTTTTTTGCTTTAGCGATCTCAGCAGGGGTAGGGGCAACGGTCAGTGCTGTCCCCACCTCCTATGCTATGACCACCGATTTTGTAGGTAGCAAGGAAGATCCTCCTCTTCTCCACAGTCATGTTTTTTATCGTCTAGACAATCAACATAGGATTTCCTGGCCGTCTTCTGGTCACTGACGACCTGTCCGATCAGGCCATTCCCTATGTCGAACTTCATGATTAGCCAGGACATGTGGAATATGGCATTGATGGCCGCCAATGTAGGTCGACCGATAATGGAGTTGTAGGCCAGTTTCCTATCGACCACCAGGAATTCAATAATTTGCCTCCGTCGAACCCCCTTCTCTGCGATACGAATAGGGAGAATGATTGTGCCAATTGGGTAGACTTTGTGCCCGCCAAATCCAAAGATCGGCAGTGATACCGAGGTGATCTTATCTTCGCTGGAACCCAGTCGTGGAAGGCACTCGTAGGTGATAATGTCAGCTGAACTGCCTATGTCGATGAGGACACGCTCGGTGAGCAAGCCCGCAATCTTTAAAGTGACCACCAACGGGTCGTCATGTGGGTAATGGAGTGTGCGGGCATCCCGTTCATCGAAAGTAACTGGTGGGATTTGCCCTATGGTGGGGACTCCCACCGCCATCGCCTGCTAGGCAGTACGATAATGGTCATGTTATTGCTTCTTTGCCGAGCCACCGCTATCAAGGCCCCTGTAAATCATTTTGACGACATTTGCCATGTCATCTTCTTCGGATTCATCTTCCTCAGCGACTTCGGCCACTTTGGGCCTTTTGTAAACATTTTTCTTTTTCAAAAACTGTTTCAGCTTTCGCTCCTCGACTAGTTTTTTGAGGTTCTTGACAAACTTTTGACAATCTTGGGACGTGTATCCCACATCATCATGGTATATGCATTTGAGCTTGGGGTTTGTTTCTGAGATGTCCTTGACAATGGGAGGTGGAACGCTGGCTAACTTTCGATCCATCTTGTTAAAGATGGTTTGTTGGTCTACGCTGAATGGCCATTTGTCGTCAAAGGGGTCGGTCTTCCTCTAGTCACTTCTCTTGGGAGGATCTCTGGTTACGGCCAGCGCCTCAGCTGGGCGCTTGCCTTTGTCGGTTTTACTGCTTTTGCTCGATTTAGCATCGGGCTTTTGATCTGCCTTTCCATTGTTCGAGTTGTATCGACCAGATTGTTGAGTTGGCGTAGGCCTTAGTGAACTGTCTGACTTCGGGAAGGGTCAGGTAGCCCTTCTCTTCTTGTTTCAAATTGATCTGAAACTTGAAATGTGATCCCTCCGTTAACCCCGACACAAAGGCCGTGCTGGTGAGCCTTTCGTCAAGGTCATCTGTTTCGATGGTCTCAGCATCGAATCGGGCGAGATAATCCTTCAAGCCATCCTTCTTGTCCTGTTTGAGCTTGTAGAGATGTTCCATGGTTTTTCTTTGCTGGAAGTTTGCAACAAAGTGATTCTTGAAGCTTTTTTCCATCTGGGCCCAAGAGTATATATTATTTGAAGCCAGCGAGGCGTACCATCGGATGGTAAGCCCCTTTAGTGTCATTGGAAAATTCCTGCAAAATGCTGCATCGCTCAGAGTTTGGTTCATCATGGTCGCCCTATAGGCCATGATATGATCTTGTGGATTCTGAGGGACCTCGTACTTGTTAGCCATCGGCTTCAGCTTTGATGGCATTGGAGCGGCCATAATTTTGTCACTGAATGGGGTTAATCCCACTGCAGGTGTTTCACTCCCCAGGTTTGCCAAGGTATTAGATACCCTGACATTTTCGACAGTCGTAGGACTTGGGATCTGAAGAATCGATGGTTGGAGAATAGTTGTAGATCGAGGGGGGCTAATCCCGGTGAGGAGCTCCTGATCCTTTTTGTGTTCTTCTTCATACCATAGGTGTAACTCTTAAGATTTTGTTCTTCAGCTTCGTGCTCGGCCTCCCTGTATTCGATGATGTCGTGGAGATCAGCCTGAGTGCGGATCGACCCTTTTCGTTTCTGTTTCTCATAGAGTCGGTACAACTCTTGGAGATGTTGTTCTTCGACCCGTCGGGCATCTTCTCTTTTCCGTATGATACCTCTCAGATCGGTACCATATTTGCTAGTTTCTTTCTCCGCTCTTTTATTTTCTAGGAATTTCCTCATATCGTCCGAGTTAGTCGGGCGATTCGGGGGTTTTTCTTGAGTAGTTCTTTGTTCCCTGGTCCCACCGGTACTACGAGTGGTCCTGCTGTCCCTCATAGATCAAGTAGTTGGAGACGGAGAAGGTTCTGGGTAGGGAGGAGGAGGAGGATGCCTGGTCTCCAATGGAGCCTTGCTCCCTCCCCGTGATGTCTCCCCTCTTTCCCGATTTCGTGGAGGCCTTATTTCTTTGACCAAACTTTCGATGGTTTCCTTCATTATATTCTGCAAATCTCCCATGATCTGCTGCAGTTCACCCCCAGTGACAGGGACTTTCGGGTTTTCGTGGCTATGACTTTCGTCTCCGTCAGAGCCGTGGGACACCTCTGGATTGGGTATCGCTTCCATCTGAACTATAGGTCATTTTTTGGTTGGATATGGCGGGGTTAGCAATTTGGTAGTTATGAGATTAGGAAGTTCGATAGGGTCTGGTGTCTCTAGTCCTTCGCACATATAAGATCATGCACCTTCCCCACAGACGGCGCCAAATGTTTC